>OU824130.1:3804430-5191645 GCA_917499265.3 Mimumesa dahlbomi
TAGTCTCTTTTTTCTATATTGCTCGTTTTTCAGCCACTTAAGGTTCATAATTTATGATTATATTCACGATCGTTAAAATTGATATTATTATGAATATGTAGATAATCTGTCGGTAACATACGTTTAGTGTTAAGTCTCTGCTTAGAGGGAAACATTCTCACTGACTATGACACACAGCTTACCTGTACTGTGGGTCCCAGGAATAGACGAGCAGGTCCAGCTGCCGGTTGCCAACGAGGTCCAGCTCGAAGGTCTCGTCCCAGTCGAACATCAAGTCACCTGTTCGCACTACTGTCCTCGCTTTGTGCACCCTGTCGCACTCCAGCACGCAGTACAGGTCTCTCAAGCCACAGCTAGCTGTTTTGGCATTGGAATTAAATTTAATCGTCGCAATTTATATCATCGAATTTAATAAATTGGAAAGGATGCCGAGGGTTGCGCTAATTTCTCGCGGAAACCGGTTGGAATATAGTGTGGAACGTTCAATTGTTCAAGTCTGACTTAGTGACATATTTACTTAATTCCAGGTATTTCTTTCACGAACGATAATTGCAGAATAACAACAGTTAAAAGTCTGAGAAACGTTAATTATCGTAACTGTGACATTTATATTTCTAAAGCCGTAGCGCGTTTTCGTGTCCCCCTATTTTATTTATTCGACTCACAATACACGTGACTCTGTATATTTTAATTGAACGAATTTTCTACGTTCTACTTTAAACGTTTTCAATTCGGACGATAAACAACAAGTTCTCCAAGCAAGCAAGAGACTTCCCTTGTTCCTTTCTACGAGTAATATTCTCAAAATGCAAGCCAACTATTCGGACTGTTCGCATTGTTCGGAAACCACTGAATTTCTTTTGTAACTCTAATAATTAACGTGGCATTTCATTACAGCAAAAACCTTTCTATTCACCACGCGTTCCACGTGGTGGTGAATTAACATTCGCGTCGATTAAAAACAGAGGAATTCACGCCCGAAATGTGCAGAGCTAAAAAACACCTGGGGGGAGGGGAGGGGAACTGTGCGGAATGGTGAACGTACCTAAATTAGGCTGACCTGACGGCGTGGATGGTGTGGTGGCTGCCGAGGAGGTGGTCGTCGATCGGAGGCCGCGTCCAGCGAGAAGATGAACCCAGAGGAGCCCGCTAACACCTCCCGCTAAGTCGCCGCCGCTGGTTTCCCCGAGCGAACTCAGGAGGGAACTGGTCGAGCTCGGGGTCCCCACGGTCGGCGGTTTTTCTATCTTATACTTGAGGAACTCTGAGCAAAACGGGTTTCGGATATGTTCTGTTAACCGACAGCCGTTCATACAAAATGTCTTTAAAGGTATTTATGGATAGAATAGTGGAAACAATACAACGATACAATAAGACAAACTCTCATCTCTCTGGAACAGTGGTTCGTAACCTTTCTGAAGTCAGGGAACACTTTTGATTATAATAACAAATTAGCGAAACAACGAAAGTAGTTCCTCTACTCGAAATGTCCAGTTAGAATGCTTATTTGATAATATATCTATTAGGGTGGGTAAAAAAACGACTTTTTTTGACTAGTTACACAGAAAAATTGGTTCGTAGACACCTCTAGAAAACTCTCAGCAAAGCTGAGCTCTTAATTTTAATGGGAAGGTCCTCCGCATTATAGTTTTATATATTTTACTTAGTCCAATAGAAAAAAATTCATATTTTGCTCATAAGGTAAGAAATTAATAACATTTATCTGGCAAACCGATCAGTATAACTAAAAAGTTACATATTAATAAATCGAAAGAATTGACAAAATATTTGAAAAAGAATAAAAGTTACTCACAAAACCATCCCTAATAAGGTGAATTACCTTCTTTGTAATTAATTCTTCTAATTAATAATCTTGCTCATAACTTTATCAACATTATCATATTGATAAAATTAAGCGTTCAAGAGATATTCGTTGGTAATCACTAAAATTTGTTGACGAATATCTCTTAAACGCTTAATTTTATCGACTAAGCATATAAGAAGTTTTTTGTAGAGCATTAAATTTCCTACAAAATTATATATATATACTTTTGCAAATTCATAAAGTTATGAGCAAGATATGAATTTTTTTCTAATGGACTGAGTAAAATATATAAAACTATAATGCGGAGGACCTTTCCATTAAAATTAAGAGCTCAGCTTTGCTGAGAATTTTCTAGAGGTGTCTACGAACCAATTTTTCTGTGTAACTAGTTAAAAAAAAGTCGATTTTTTTGACCCACCCTAATATCTATATTATAAAAATCATTTACAAAATATTCGCAGAACACCGATTAAGAACCAGTGCTCTAGAAAACAGAGAAGGGTTTCCTCGTACCTGCAGGATTAATATCTAGCAGTCTTTGATCCTGAGTTCTGGTAGGCGTGGGGGTAGGTATGCTTCTCGTGGACTCGAGATCCAGCAAGTTTCTGATCCTCCTCACCGACGTGGCCCTCTGCGAGGCTGTGGTACCCAGTGTCGGTTTCTGGCTCGTCAACGAGGTCCTTGCGTTCGATGCCACCGAGGCTGGTCTTGGATTCGTCGATCCCCGATGACAGGAGGAGCTGATCGCCGTTGAGGCTCGAAGGTTGGCGAGATTCACCTGCTGCGCCGAGGCAGACCTCGTCGAAAGTCGGTCCAGGGTGCTGGAGAGTGGCCTGTACCCGCCGTAGCTACCATAATCGCCCTGTGTCGCGTTAACAAAGAAATTGACTGTATGTTAGAACCGTGAAAAATGTAATTTAATTGAATTTAACACTAGAACTACCGAGGATTAAATCGGTATATGTATTTAGAATCATTGGATGAATATGTTTGAAACAAAGAAATAAAGGGGGATAGTAAATTGATCGATTTAATTATTTGCATAGAGAAACATGGTTATAAAGAATTTTGGATATCGCAGTGTTATAAACTTAAGCGATTCTTAGAAGAAATGCAGAACCGGTCATTTTGACCCCCTTGGTAGTTCTAGTGTTAATCTACTTTAAGGGGGGGGGATAAGGGTTTGTAGGTATTTTTTTTTGCTTTTTCTTATAGTTAAATATTTCGAGGGTACTGTCCCAAAAATTTGAAGATAATCGGAGCAAAACTCTCGAAGTTATTGATCAGTTAGTCGTCATATTTTCGGTCGGGCGTTTGCCGCTCAGTGATTTTATAATAATAGTGTGGGATAGGAAAATCTGAATTGCTCGATTAAGAAGTGTAAATGAAAAGTGTTTAGACTGAGTGTCGAGGTGACAACAAAAATCCAGGGAAAAACGGAGAAACAAATTACTCAGCGGCAAAGAAAAACTCACCGGTAAAGTGATTGATAATTTGAGTCGTTTAATTAATAATTTTCACGTTTTCAAGGTCGGTGACCACTACCATTTAAAAAATACTTCACCGATTCTTTTCAAACTTGGTACATAATTTTTTTTTACATTAAGGGGTTTTTCCAAATACAAAATGACGGAAATTTTAGTGAAAAATCGCAATTTTTGCTTCAAACGACCACCAATAATTTAAAAATGAAAAAAATAACAATTAGAGAACGTTGGGGGGAGGATTTAGTCATTTTCTAACTAAATATTATCGTGATTTTGATTTCTAATAATTTTCGGCTGAGATACAGTGGTCACCGCAAAACGCCTTTTTCCAAACGCGTTCTCGGAAAAGCTCCGTCACCAGCTTATTCGTTCATATTTTGCAATCAAAAAATTACAAAGTGTTGTTGAAATAATAGTATATAACGTGAAAAAGGTTCGAACAAATTTCCTTTATCCATACGTCTGAAAAAAAATCGCAAACGTAGGGTTCTTTTTTACCCTGGAACCCTTACCCGCCCCTTAAACATAAAATTCTATTTTCGTTAATTAACCAGTGATTCCAATTCGAATAGTTTCATTTACCTGATTAACTGCTGCGTGAATATTTTCCGCGCTGTAAGTGTAACGCGGTGGTCTATTCGTGGTCGCTCTGATTTGTTCGTACAACGCACTGGTGCTCGGTGTTCGACTCAGCCATGCTCGATACTCGTCCGACGTGAACACGCTTGGTGACGACGGTATTCTCCCTATTGTTCGTTAACAGCCATGTCAAAATATTTTTTTAATAATTTTATTAAAAATTTATTTGCTTAAAATTATAATTCAAGAAAATAATCAAAATAAAAATTGATTTATAGGATAAAATTTTCTTGTTTTAATTTTAAATTTTCTATTATAATCTTCCAATTCTGCATAATTGTTAACACTTTGAATGCCACTATAGATTTGCAACATGGAAATATTAGTACTTTGAGTGTATATTTCATGTATAAATAGAACTATTTTTATATGTTTTTATAACGCATTAGATATTTTCTTCACATCATCGTAGAGTCGTCGATGGTACCGAAATATGTCTAAATATTAACATTTATTATAATTATGATTTTCTTAAATCAGAAAACTTGGCTATGAAACGATCAAAATAGACAAAGTGACTATTATGGATTAATAGAAAATTTATTAGGTACTTAACATCCATAATAATATAATAATCTTTTTTTGTAATATTTTCCAACGTTTCGGTCATGAATTGTAACCCTCTTCAGGGAAAAATTAACAATTATTTACCCTTTATAAAAACAAAATAAATTATTATTCAGTAAGAAAGAAATTCTTTATAGTTAAATAATAGTCGCTTTATCTGTTTTGATCGTTCCATAGCCAGTTAAGTTTTCTCATTTATGATTATATTTACGATCCCTAAAAATTAATATTATATTATCAAGAGTTAAGGTCTTGACTCGGGTCAAGTACAAGAGTTCCCGACTGGTAGACCTGAACTACTCTTTTCCGGAAGAATTAGATCGAGATTTTCGGGGTATACAAACGGCATTAAATCCGCATATTTCCTTGATGTCAAAAACGTAACGTAACAAACATTTCTAATTTAATATTTTAACAATCTGGATATGTGTGAGAGGAAATTACATATACATATTGTAGTGTATTTCAACAATTGAGGTTAAAATAAATTAAAAAGGAACGACGTGAGATATTTAAAGGACTTTCATTCTAAACAGTAAGAAGCCCACTTTATACTGTGTTTTAGCAACTCTCTTTTAATGTCGCACATTCCCAACTATTTAAGCTTAGGGGAGTTGATACTACAGGTATTGTTTACCATCGAACCTTCGTAAAAAGCGCGCCACCAAGTACATTTAATAGAGCAGTAAACAGATTTAGTCATTAAATGAGAAGACACCATATTTTGAGAAATTTAGTTAATTGTATATATTTACTTAGCGATAGTATTGTGTCGTTGCTCTACAATAATTTGTACTTGCTCACATTTGATTGATTTCAAATCCTGTGTAAAATGCAGTTTATGTTAATGAGCAACCTATTCCAATGTAACATTCTCTTGTACTTGGCCCATAGCTTTGCATTTTCGATGCTTTTTGTGGATTATGATTTTCTACTGATAATTAGAAATTGGCGTGTCGGTCACCGGTGACCCCCGAGGCATTCAACGTGTTAATAACGTTATAAAGGCACAATACCTCTGTCACGCCTGATGGATGGCAATTCTGGTGCCGACAGGGCACCGTCGCTGTCTTCTTGATCGATCAGCCCTGACGCAACCGTGCTTAATCCTGATCTAAGACCCGGTTGCTGCGGAAGTGTCCTTCCGCTCCGTGGCAACGAATTCGATCTTAAACCTGTCGCAAATATTATTCCTCAGTCTCGAAATAAAATTTTTTTTTCTATAAAACCTCTATCCCACGCTCTACCCCAATCACCCCGACATGAATAAACTTATAATTATTCAACGGACGAAGCAATATAGTCGCCTGTGATCGATACTCGATCCATATTTACCGAGTTGCTACAGATACGAACGTTACCCATGAAACTTTAAATAGTCGGGGGACATAAATGTCACAAAATTCCGCCGGTGAAAACGACAAAGGTCAATCGATGGGATAATTATACAGGGTGTAACAGAAATTCTGGGACACTTGGGCTTTATGGATAGAACGCATAAAAATAAGAAAAAAAAGTCTTATAAGTCGAGGGCGCAGCTCACCCCCTACGGAGATACAACCCCTTTTGTAAAAAATGTTTAAAAAATTATATCTCCGAAACGGTAAGTCGTAGAAAAGTGATTTTGATTGCGATATAACCGGAAAAGATCAAAGTTTAATAAAAAAAATGTAGCCGCTGCGATTACTACCGTTAAGTTGCATTTATTCTTGTTAATAAAAAACAAATGTAATTATTTCTATGTTAGCGGCTGTTTATCACCTCGAGAAAAATGTGGATAATGCATCGGGACTTGCTTTGCGAAGACAGCCAAAAAAAAATTAATATTATTATAAATTATAGGTGCTAAAATTAGTAGTTTAACGCCCGCCGCGAAGACGCCTGCCGATATGCAGCCTCCGACACGTCAGATTGGTGATGTCTAGTTCTACTGACTACGTTTGACCTACTTTTTACATATGGTACGGACTCGCCCTGTGCCTACGTCTGACCTACATCTTACATGTGGCACCGACATGTCCTGTGATTTACACTAAAAAATGTATTACGTATTCTATTACAGTATACATCTTACCTTTAAACGAATTGTTTAAAATTGGTGTCCATCCACCTCGATAAATTTCCGCAATGGTTTCTTCATTGAACGCCGTACATTCGCATAAACTTCCTCCGGGTTATTATTAATTTTCGCACATCCATTTACAATGTGTTGCCGCAGCACATTCTCGTCAGGTACTGGCGATGAGTAAACAATATCGTTTTTAAATATCCCTACACAAAACAGTCCAAGATAGTTTTTGCGGGTTAAACACGCTGGTACAGAACACGGCCCCACCAAAAGATTGTTCACCATACCGCACCACATATTTACGCTAAATTGTCGTTGCATATTAACAAATAGTATTTGTTACAGCGCGCAAGGAGACACAGTTCTTTATTCTTAATCTTTTAAACGATATACAACATTCTCTCCGACTCGTTCTTACGACACTCACTGCAAAACGATCCTCTTTGTACTGAATTCGACAGTAACTGCACCAAAATCTCATCCGCTCCTTTACATTCATTCTCTCATTTGCACTTCGTTGTATCTCGCTCGCACTCATCCCTTACGAGTTGGTGGAGGCCTGTGAAGCGTCGAAGTCGACCAGGTTTCCCACGGAAAACACCCATGGCGGTCGGTTTGGCTTGCCTGCCAGAAATGAGTGAGCAAGTGTTCGCCAAATGTTCATTGTAGGGACAGAGCAGGTAAGGCAGGTTTATGGCAGGCGAGCGAAAGCGACCGAAGAGCGTCCACCACGGGGGTCTTCCGGTCGAATTTTCGGTAACGCTTCGCAGGCCTTCACCAACTCGTAAGGGATGAGTGCGAGCGAGATACAACGAAGTGCAAGTGAGAGAATGAATGTAAAGGAGCGGGTGAGATTTTGCTGCAGTTACTGTCGAATTCAGTACAAAGAGGATCGTTTTGCAGTGAGTGTCGTAAGAACGAGTCGGAGAGAATGTTGTAGATCGTTTAAAAGATTAAGAATAAAGAACTGTGTCTCCTTGCGCGCTGTAACAAATACTATTTGTTAATATGCAAAGACAATTTAGCGTAAATATGTGGTGCGGTATGGTGAACAATCTTTTGGTGGGACCGTGTTCTGTACCAGCGTGTTTAACCGGCAAAAACTATCTTGGACTGTTTTGTGTTGTTCTGTTTAAATGGATGTGCGAAAATTAATAATAACCCAGAGGAAGTTTATGCCAATGTACGGCGTTCAATGAAGAAACCATTGCGGAAATTTATCGAGGTGAACGGACACCAATTTTAAACAATTCGTTTAAAGGTAAGATGAATACTGTAATAGAATACGTAATACATTTTTTAGTGTAAATCACAGGACATGTCGGTGCCATATGTAAGATGTAGGTCAGCCGTAGGCCAGGGCGAGTCCGTACCACATGTAAAAAGTAGGTCAAACGTAGTCAGTAGAACTAGACAACACCAATCTGACGTGTCGGAGGCTGCATATCGGCAGGCGTCCTCGCGGCGGGCGTTAAACTACTAATTTTAGCACCTATAATTTATAATAATATTAATTTTTTTTTGGCTGTCTTCGCAAAGCAAGTCCCGATGCATTATCCACATTTTTCTCGAGGTGATAAACAGCCGCTAACATAGAAATAATTACATTTGTTTTTTATTAACAAGAATAAATGCAACTTAACGGTAGTAATCGCAGCGGCTACATTTTTTTTATTAAACTTTGATCTTTTCCGGTTATATCGCAATCAAAATCACTTTTCTACGACTTACCGTTTCGGAGATATAATTTTTTAAACATTTTTTACAAAAGGGGTTGTATCTCCGTAGGGGGTGAGCTGTGCCCTCGACTTATAAGACTTTTTTTTCTTATTTTTATGCGTTCTATCCATAAAGCCCAAGTGTCCCAGAATTTCTGTTACACCCTGTATTTAACGGTGACAATGATTAATAACTAACCCGAGGAACTCTGACCAATTTGTGACCTCGAGAGGGTGGCGAGGTGCGAAACCGCGCTGCTCTGAGGCGGATTGTTCATATTGTGCCTGTAGTAGTAATATGCTGATTTCGGTGAGCTCGAGCACGTTGCCTCTGTGTCGGACGCATAATCGAGGGATGGTCGGTGTCTCCTCGTCAGGGTGCCGAACTGTCCCTGTCTTTGCGTGGTGGACGTAGTGTCACCCTGAGCGCCGTACCTGGTGTTGTATCGCAGAGCCGAAGTTCCTGTTTTAATTTCACCGTTTATTATTATCCATTCTTCGTTAATAAATCGTTTAAAAATCTTTCTAATAAAACGTCAATTAAACTGTTAATTAACACTAAACCTACGGAGGGCTGTAACCCCAAGGGGATCGGCGGAATGCAAATACACTAAACCTACGGAGGTAGGCGAAATGACCGTTTTCAAATTTTTTATTAAAGTGCCTATATGCAACGTTATAGCTTTCAACATTAATTTCTTTAATCAACATAAAGAAAATACAGATTGCTATGTCAAGTTAACTGTTACCTGAAATCAATCGCAAAGATTACCATTTTTTCGGATCCGATAAGAATATGTATCTAAACTGTCGGTAGGTTTAGTGTTAAATTAAACTATTATCAAAATTGCAATATCTACCATTCAATTATAAAGATACGAGAGTCATTAACGTCGAGGAGAAGGTGTCTTTCCCACGCTTTTATTTCAAAACTTATCTATTCCACTCTCTTTAACACGTTGAATACCACCTGAATTTTCCATGGAATGCATAAATAACTATAACAGGGACATTTTATCACGTTCGACTAATTCTCCTCAACATAGATGACTCTTCTCCAGAAATTTCTTTCCCTTAATGAACCGCGAACCTGATTTCAGGCTGGATCTAAGTAAAGTGTGTCTCGCGGGGGTGGTGATGCTCGTGTAATCGACACGTGGCAGATGCTGATCGGATCCACTTCTGGGCATGATTCTCCCTGTCCCCGTGTGTTGTCCATATCCATAGTGGCTGGATTGTGTCTGTCCCGACAGTCTGTCGCCCACGGACTGCATTCCAGCGCTGGACGACATGCGGCGACCACCATTCGAGGGCATTACCGGTCCCATGTAGAACGAGTGTACCTGGAGTATACAGGAATTTCATGTTTCTCTCCTCGACACGGTCACGTGTGTCGTTCCTTCATTTCGCAGGTCGATCGAGTGATTCACTCCTTTTTTCCTCGACCATTTCTTTGTTCCATTCAATGTTGCATTATACAGTAAAGCCTCTTTTTATGCGGTTCTTATTTATGCGATTTTATTTTTGTGCGATTTTATTTTTGTACGATTTTTTTTATGCGGTATATGAATTTTGACCGGATTGGCACCACTGTAATGTTTTCTATCAGTGTACATTAGGGTGGTCGTTGAAAATTCAATTTTTTGTGACCCCCCCTAAAAAGCTTCATTTTGATAAAAGAACACTGGGAAATTTTTTTTTTAAATTAAAAACAACGCGTGCCTCAAGACGATCTAAGTTAATACGAAAAAAAGTTTACTAAAACCTTGGAGTGAAGAAATTTAGATATTAAAATTACGTTTGTACTAATTTAGTTTTAAAATAAAAATATCAATTTGAATATCTTTCATTTTTTATAACAATAATGTTTTTTAACGATCGTAAATATAATAATATTAAACAATACAGACCTTAACTGGCTATATAACGATCATATATCCTTAACTGGCTATATAGCCAGTTAAGGTCTGTATTCTTTCATTTTTTATTTAATAGACCAAATCAACTGGGGAAAATTTTGAATTTAAATTTTTCTTTATTGTTATTTTGATTAACTGTGTTTTTTAATAATTGTTTATATTTCGAATAAAATTGTATTTTTCATAAAAAATTCCCAAAAAACATGATTACACCAAAAAATTAACTTAGATCGTCTTGAGGCACGTGTTGTTTTTAATTTAAAAAAAAAATCCCAGTGTTCTTTCATCAAAAGCAAGCTTTTTAGGGGGCGTCACAAAAAATTAAATTTTTAACGACCATCCTAATACATACGTTTCGTATTCCGAGTTTTATTCCCGATTCACGTGATTAAGGATTAATTTTATAGTGAGATTAAAGGTAAATTTAATTATTTATTTTGTTTGGATGCAGTTTCTCATGTATTTCCTAAATAATTAACGTATTTTCTAAGTGCGGCTTTTGTTATACGGTCCCTATCTACCGCATAACAAAAATTCTGTAGTATGTTGTACAAAATTGTTTATTATCATAAGTATTTATGAAATTTCTGAATATTTTTTTCTGCGATTTCTTTTATACGGTCCCTATCTACCGTATAAAAAGAGGCTTTACGGTACTCGACGGGACTGTAGCTTAATAATTACGGTGTGTTAGAGAATATCATTGAAATACGGGGAAATGGGGCGGTGGCCGAGGAAAAAGTCGACAGCTACCGAAGGAAACTTCGATGCGTTATATGTGCTGGTACGATCGATCGATTTTTCGCCAAAAGTGATCCACGAGTCACGGGATCAACGGGAGGAAATATTTCAGATTTTATTCGATCGATCGATCGTACGAGTGACGATCACGGATCGCCGCGAGACGGGATAATATTCAGAATGCAGCCGTGGAAAGAAATCGAAAGAACGAACGCATAACAAAGCTTACGAGGCAACTAAAAGAAGGATTTACGTCACAAAACAGCGGTACACGTACGCGACTTCTATTCGAGATGGACACTAGCAAACATTCGCCGTGTTCATGGCTTTTGAAATTGAAACTCGTTAAACGAACCCACGGGCGGAAGAAAAATATACGAGACACCTTCTGCCAATTATTTTTCCAGCTATATTTTTAATAAACGTGATAGTTATTAGTCTGTTTCGCGTCAGAAGAAAATCTACGGAAACGCGACAATGTCCAATCAGTGTCTAAAAGGATTCCATTAAATTTGTTAAATTAAAATCTTCCATATGTACATTCCTTGAACATGTTCCAACAAATATTTGCTAATTGTCCGGGTCGGGTACGGTGCAGAAAATTGCGGTCATACACAAGTCTAGATATCAAGAAAGAGTTTGTGTTATCTTTACCTTTGAGAAATCCTGGTTAATTTCAACGTAGCATTCATTCATAGAACCGATTAGTCATGTGAAACACGTGGTCGAAACACGAGCGAGCTGCGAACCGTCAGCACTCCGTGTCGTTCGGAAAATGATATTTTCTTTTTAAACCACAAAAAGTATCCGTACCATTCTATATTCTCTAATAAAATTTCTCGTATCTTAAGATCGAAATAAAATTTCACTGCTCGTCAATTCATTCCCATACTTTTCTTACGAAGTACGAAAGAATCATTGACGGTAAGAAGATTTACCATTTCTTTAAATGACATTATTATACTTTAGCATGATTTCCACGCTCGATCATCCGAGAGACACGTAGATCGCGACGGTAAGCACGTACATCATACTGATCTCTATCAGGAGTGTCTCGAGACATTGCCACGAATTCACCACTTTCTTATAATCGCGATCACAGCGTTTAATCGAAGACAGAGAAGGGCAAACAAGTGTCAACTTGGTGCAGACAGGTATATGAAAGGGTGCTCGATCCACATCGTCTAGAACATCTATGTGTGATCTACTCCCGACCACAGGTGGAGGTTTACAACGATGAATATTCCTTAAGTTATTCACCAATGAAACGAAAATGTTGAAACCTTTCAAACAAACCACATTTATCCCCTCCAACGATAAATAAATCTTCTTAAAAAAACCAAATGGTTCAACGTAAAAATTTCTTTAAAATTTCAATGTATAATTCTAACAGTTTCAGATTAATTAAAAAAACGAAACCTCGACCTGTATCGGGATCTCGAACGATACGCGGAACATTGCGCGTGGCTTACTTTTTCCGCCAAGCTTTCCAAAGTCTTCGGATATCCGCGCTCGTACGGCTGAAAGTGTTGCGTGGACGATGGTTTCGGCTGGTGCGTGATTACCGGCGGCGGTGGTGGCTGATAGGACCAGTGCCCTTCCGGTCTGGAATTGTAGTAAAGGTCGCCGTTACTGGAGCCCAGATCCTGGCTGGAACCCAGGCCCGTGAGGCCCAATCTCGATCGGGACGGCAGCATCTCGCGACCGTCTCCGCTCCTGCGATTTCTGTCTCTGCGAAAATTATTAATTATAAATTACTGAATTATTAGCAGACCAATAATAAAACCTATCTACTATTTACGATATTTATTTTCTTCCGACATATTTTACCGATGGAACGACACGGATGGAAAATACAAATAGGGTAAGGTTGCTCAAGTCGTACCACTTGAATTTTGAATAAACTATAGCAACAACAGCACATACAATGGCAAACAAATATACATCTGATTCAACCAAGTTGCTTTACGTATTGTTTTGTGCCGTAAATCAGCCTCGTTTTAAATCCTCTAATCAAATATGTTTATTTGAATTTTCTTATAATTTTTCGGATATGTTTGGTAGTTAATCTTGCAAGTAAATTGCTAATAAAATTATGTTCTTTATGAAATATAAATTCAGTAGAGTTTACATAATCGTGTTAATTTTATTCAATGTTAGGTTATATTTATTTTTAAACTTAAATTGTGCCGTCTCCTAAGTCGTACCCATATGAGATTCCAAAATATACTGGTACGACTCAAAAAAAATTTTTTTTTCACCTACTCTCAACTGGCGTTGCTTTTGTAGACCATACATTGTATTGCCAGAGCCAAAGACGAATTCATACGTCGATCCGAAATGCGAATCGACGAGGCATCGAACACGTAGCAAAGTCAAAAACAATTCGTAAAGAAATTAATAAAAAATACGTTTTAATTATTTTCGTTGCGTAATTGAATTCTTAGGTACGACAGGTGGTACGACTTAGGAAACCGGTTGCTTTACTCGTACCGATGTAAGGTTTTAAAGATTTAGTTTATTTGACATGAAAGCATATAGATTCTCCAATTTCGTTATAATAAATAACAACAATATTAACCCAAGTTTTGAATAACACATTTATTCTCTATTAACCTTTTAGATACCAAGCGCCACTATAGTGGCTTTGGCGGATGTCATATTTGAACACTTTGTCAACTTTGAAATGGTACAAGAAATTTTATCCATCTACTTGACGTGGCAATATGGAATACGTATTGCCTATATATTTTTTTAAAATTATTATTTTATCATCAAATACTTCATTTGAATATATTCTTGCACAAAATGGCATTGCTCATTACACTTTGCAGTGCTGTAACGTTTTTACACTGTTCACGTCAGACTCTGCCGTCCAAGGAAATAGCCACGCGTAAAGTTCTGCCGTACCTAAAAGGTTAATTTGATAAATCCTAAGTTTTATACCGTTTTTTTCTTAAGGGGGGGGGGGGGTAAGGGTTTCAGGGCAGAAAAAAACACTTTCTTTGCGATTTTTTTTCAGACGAACGAATAAAGCAAATTTGTTCGAACCTTTTGCACATTATATATTGTTATTTCAACAACATTTTGTAATTTTTTGGTTGCAAAATATCAACAAATAAGCCGGTGACGGAGCTTTTCCGAGAGCGCCTTTCGAAAAACACGTGTTGCGGTGATCACTGTATCTCAGCAGAAAAGTATCAGAAATCAAAATAACAATAAAATTTAGTTAGAAGATGAGTAAATCCTCCCCCCAACGATCGCTAATTGTTATTTTTTTCATTTTAAAACTTTTGGTGGTCGTTTGAAGCAAAAATTGCGATTTTTCACTAAAATTTCCGTCATTTTGCTACTGAAAAAACCCCTTAATGTCAAAGAAAAATATCATACTAATCGTTGGGGGGAGGTATTTTATATATAGAAGGTATGTACCAAGTTTGAAAAGAATCGGTGAAGTATGTTTTAAATGGCAGTGATCACGGACTTTGAAAACATGGTTTCGAGAAAACCGCGTTTAAAGATTTAACTGTACAAAAGTGAAGATAAATTCCTTTTCCGCCGACTACTTTACTTCTCCGTTTTTTCCTTAATTTTTTTGTCGCTTCGTCACTCAGTCTAAACACATTTCATTTACACTTTACAATCCCGTATTTCAGATTTTCGTATCCCATATTACTATTATAAAATCACTGATGTGAGCGGCAAACGCCCGACCGAAAATATAACGACTAACTGGTCAATAACTTTGAGAGTTTTTCTCCGATTATCTTAAAATTTTGTGACAATACTCTCGAAATATTGAACTATAAGAAAAAGCAAAAAGAAAAATCGATTTCACGATTACGCAAACCCTTACCCCCCCCCCCCCCCCTTAAGGGGTACAACTTGAGCAACCTTATACCCTATTTTCCAGAATAAGAAACGTCATATTTCTGAGAAAGAAAGTATTTTGATTTTACCTGACATGATTGCTCGTTGCATGATCGCTCTCGTCCTCGTTCAATTCTCTCTTGATCACGACGACCGGCGGTGCTTTGTGCTCGGATTGCCGGCTATGGGATACAGGCTGGTGCTGTCCGTGCCTGGTGGCCAGGACGAGCCTCCTGGGTATCGACATGATGATCACGACATCGTCCAGGCTCATGTGCGTCACGTCGACCAGATTCACCGCGAGGATCTCGTCACCCACCTGCTCGTCCGAACACATGACGGACAATGAGTGGTAAAAAGAAGAAAAATTCCGTCGGTCCTATGACTCGCGACGGATCGATCAATCGTAGCGAAATGTCAAGGTGCAAACGGATAAATTTAATTCGGTACCGTCTTCTAATCAATTCCACCCCCGAACGAGCTTCGGTATCGAGTGAGAGCGGTCCAATTAAACATCCGGCTTGGATAATAAATAAAAAAAGGAAGAAGGGCTGGCAATTTCAACGGTAGCTAGTACAATAATTAACTACTAGTCACTTTGGACAGAACTTCATTAAATTCCACGATCCAAACAAGAACGAGGACCACTCTCGTTCTTTATTGACAATTAACTTTTCGCTGGATGACAAAATAAAAAGATGAAGAAATTAAGAAGAGAGAGAGAGAGAGAGAGAGAGAGACAAGGATTTCCTTCCTATTTCTACCTGTTCGTTTCTCCCGAAGAATGAACTCACCTTCAAGCAGCCGCTGTTGTAGACGGCGGTCTCCAGGGCTATCCTCGAGATAAAGACGCCGTCGTTTCTGTCGACGCCGTTGCCTTCTCGTATGTAGAGCCCGAGCGTCTGTCCTGGCCTTTTGATTATCTCGACAAAGTGGATGGGGTGCTTCGGATCCTGAAAACGAGAAGAGAGAGATCACAGGCCTGCCCGCGAGATCCTTAATTCATTCGTGTTCGAAATTTCACACGGTATTAAACGACGGATAAAGAAACACCGTTGCTTGGAAATTGCTTCATTGTCCGTGAAATAATTGTTCTTTGCCCCGCAACGGGGGGGGGGGGGGGGGGGGTAACACGCCCGAATTATAATTCGACCGCACAAAAGCTGTGAAATTGGAGTTTTTCAAATTGACGATGGACTCGTTCTCGTTATAAGACTACAGTTTCAATCTGAATGATCATTATCGTATGTAAAGACACCAAAGTGACCACGTGGAATTTGGAAACTGTTACAAAAAAAATTGTTTCTTAATCTGCATGAGTATAGCTAGACAAATACGTACGGATAATAAAAAATACGAATTTTTGGATATTTGGCGGTTGTTTGAAGGTAAAACTCACTTTTTGTCACACTCTAAAAAATTATTAAAAAATTGAATTACTACTACCTTGAATATATGTATTTTACGAATATTAGCTTATAAGGCCCTGTATTATATAAAATAAATGCAAAATAAAGTATAAATATCAATAAAATCCGTTTGAAACGGAAGAAATAAGCAGAACACAGTGAATAGCGAAAATTTAGCCGGTCCTTACTGAGTGGCAGCCTCAACCACAATCGGTCAATAAAGTGTTAAAACAAAATTAGTAACATATACTTGGCCTTTTGAAGCGATCAAACATTGATCGTTTAAAAAGGCCAAGTATACTAATTTTGTTTTAACACTTTTTTTAAACGATCAATGTTTGATCGCTTAAAAAGGCCAAGTATACTAATTTTGTTTTAACACTTTTTTTAAACGATCAATGTTTGATCGCTTAAAAAGGCCAAGTATACTAATTTTGTTTTAACACTTTTTTTAAACGATCAATGCTTGATCGCTTAAAAAGGCCAAGTATACTAATTTTGTTTTAACACTTTTTTTAAACGATCAATGTTTGATCGCTTAAAAAGGCCAAGTATACTAATTTTGTTTTAACACTTTTTAAACGATCAATGTTTGATCGCTTAAAAAGGCCAAGTATACTAATTTTGTTTTAACACTTTTTTTAAACGATCAATGTTTGATCGTTTAAAAAGGCCAAGTATACTAATTTTGTTTTAACACTTTTTTTAAACGATCAATGTTGATCGCTTAAAAAGGCCAAGTATACTAATTTTGTTTTAACACTTTTTTTAAACGATCAATGTTTGATCGCTTAAAAAGGCCAAGTATACTAATTTTGTTTTAACACTTTTTTTAAACGATCAATGTTTGATCGCTTAAAAAGGCCAAGTATACTAATTTTGTTTTAACACTTTTTTTAAACGATCAATGTTTGATCGTTTAAAAAGGCCAAGTATACTAATTTTGTTTTAACACATTTTTTAAAGCGATCAAACATTGATCGTTTAAAAAGGCCAAGTATACTAATTTTGTTATAACACTTTTTTTAAACGATCAATGCTTGACCGCTTTAAAAGGCCAAGTATACTAATTTTGTTTTAACACTTTTTTTAATCGATCAATGTTTGATCGTTTAAAAAGGCCAAGTATACTAATTTTGTTTTAACACTTTTTTTAAACGATCAATGTTTGATCGCTTAAAAAGGCCAAGTATACTAATTTTGTTTTAACACTTTTTTTAAACGATCAATGCTCGATCGTTTAAAAAGGCCAAGTATACTAATTTTGTTTTAACACTTTTTTTAAACGATCAATGTTTGATCGCTTCAAAAGGCCAAGTATACTAATTTTGTTTTAACACTTTTTTTAAACGATCAATGTTTGATCGCTTAAAAAGGCCAAGTATACTAATTTTGTTTTAACACTTTTTTTAAACGATCAATGTTTGATCGCTTAAAAAGGCCAAGTACACAAATTTTTCCAAAAGTGTTCTCGTGGTTTTTCCGGGGATCTTTTGCGATTCGTTTGGGAGGATCGAGGGGGATAATCGCGTACCTGCATCGCAATGAATTTCTTCGCCGCGTCGGCCGCCTGTCTGCCCATTTGTCGGGGCTCGATGACCCGGACAACCATCTCACCCCTTCGTTCGACAGCTTCGAGGGCCGCTGCTGTCGAGGCGTCATGATCGTTCTCGACGGTCTCGATCTGCTTGAAGATCTCCGTGCTGATCCCGCTTACCTGGAACGACAGGTCCTTCCACTTCAACGGCGGGCGTGAATACGCTATCGCCGGCGCGAAATCGCGAAATCGTCCGGACGACGGCTCGAGAGGCCAGTGAGAGAGAGAGAGAAATTCGCGGGTAGAATTGATGAATTTGAAAATAATAATTGAAATACCGTGGCGGACTGTATTTGACTTTCAGATCTGTTAAGGCACTGCGGATGTTATCGATAAATGATATTTCAGTGTTTTTTTTTTATTAGATTATTATAATTTTAACGAGATCGTTAAAACTGATAATTGTTTAATAGTTACTTAGGCCTGCTGAGCGATCCAAAAAATGTTTATTATTAATGATTATAATTTTTAGATTTTCTTGTTTAAGATTAATTTTATTCTAGTTATTTTTTGAACTTAGATTCATTCCTACAATTTTATTAATTATATTTTGAGGGTATAGAATTGATATTTTTGGATCGCTCAGTAGGCCAAAGTAACGATTAAACAATTTCAGTGTTCATAATGAAATATCTGTTCGCAATGTGAATCTCTACCGAATTCCGTTTTGCAATTACGATGAAATCAATGTATATTTACGAATAATTTAAGAAACTCGAGTACCATGGGGCAACGAATGAAAATGTCCGACCATTGTATTTATTTGCAACTCTGATTGCCATTTCCTGATCGTTTCGCGCCGAGTACCAGTTAACGGTTACTGTCCTCTCGAATTTGTCGTCGGGACAATGTCGTCGACAGTACAAATTAATTTCCTGTTTTCTTCGAACGGGACGTGTCTCTCTGCCTATTTGCGTACTTCGACATCCCTGCTAATTAGTTTCCCGACAGAGCAATTTACCTTTCTACGACGGATTAGTTGATCTCACAAATTACACAATTATACGCTATAATTCACTGTCCTCCATCGAGTAATAACACTCGAGTCGGAACCGGAGGGAAACAAAAATAAAATTCGCTGCAATAATATTCTTATCCGTGGAATTCGCGTTTTTTCTGCGAAACGAACGGTACGAAATAGTTAACAGAGATAATTGGACACGTAATGAAACGTCAGTGAGATCGGTACCTTCCTGAAGTCTCCTTGAATGACCATGGGGGGTGGTTCCTTGGGGCGCAACTGGTTGGCAGGTGCCTGCCTCCCAGGACTTGCGCTTATGTCTGTCACTTCTCCCCGGCCCTCCTGAAATTCAATTAAAAAAAACGTCAATTAGTCCACCGTTCCGTCAGGATGGTAATAAGTAATTAATGACGCAAACATTTCAAACCTATTTGACACACAAAACTTGCCAGGTGCGATGTTTCTCTTTTCCCTTTAACGCATATACGGGGTGTAACAAAAATTCTGGGACACTTTAGGTTTATGGATAGAACGCATAAAAATAAGAAAAAAAAGTCTTATAAGTTGTGGGCGCAACCCGCCCCCTATCGAGATACAACCCTTTTTGTAAAAAAATTTTAAAAAATCATATCTCCGAAATGGTACGTCGTAGATGACCGATTTTGATTGCAATATAACCGGAAGAGATTAAAGTTTACGAAAATAAATATCACTATCTACGCAAAGGAAGATTTAGTGAATACCCTCAATTTTTCCCAAGTTGTTACAAACCTGCTACGATATAGGTAATCGAAGTTGTTTGGATTAAACAAAAATAAATGCTATTTAACAGCAATAATCGCAGCAATTATATTTTTTCCGTTATCTTTGATCTTCTCCAGTTATATTGCAATCAAAACGGGTTTTCTACCACGTACCATTTCGGAGATATGATTTTTTAAAAAATGTTTACAAAAGGGGTTGTATCTCGATAGGGGGTGGTTTTTAGACAAAACATTATAGACTTTTTTTTCATCTTTTGGTGCGTATTATCGATTCTGAAAAAAAGTCCCCGATGATATGTTACACCCTGTATATGTACTCGTGTACGCGTATTTGCATATTTTAATTAAATGCCCAGAAAATTTATTTCGAATTCATATTCGTAGGAACAATTACTTCGTAACAGGTTCACCCTCGTTATCTTTTTACGATCGCGGCGATACACGGCGCGGGATAAATAATTCTTGTTAAAATACACCGCTCAACGATACAAAGTATACACGGTTTTCTACAACGCGAGGCAATTAAACCGTATTCTTTCATTTCCATTTTAATATACGCCGGTTTTCGAACGAGCCCACTTTCGACTCGAGTAACCAACACACAACAGTATGGAAATGACGATACGAGACCAGCCGGAGATGTGTCCGTGGAAACGTTTCCACGCGGACTGTAAACACGACTCCGGGGTGTTCGGTGTCTCGGTGTGAACATTCGGTAAAAGTGTAGTGTTCGACGTGCACCGTTGGTCAATGGCACTCGTCTCGTTCCGGTTAACGTCACGTGTGTCGCGTGAACACGTGGCTGGCGTGTTTCGCCACCGAAAATTCATGAAACTTCAGTTTTCACATGAAATTTTAACTAAATATATTAGTGTCGTCGGATTTATATTTTGCGAATCGTAAACGCGAACAAAAATTCATGAAATTTCAGCTAAATATATTAGTGTCGTCGGATTTATATTTTGCGAATCGTAGACGCGAACGAAAATTCATGAAACTTCAGTTTTCACATGAAATTTCAGCTAAATATATTAATGTCGTCGGATTTATATTTTGCGAATCGTAAACGCGAACGAAAATTCATGAAACTTCAGTTTTCACATGAAATTTCAGCTAAATATATTACTGTCGTCGGATTTATATTTTGTGAAACGTAAACGCGAACGAAAATTCATGAAACTTCAGTTTTCACATGAAATTTCAGCTAAATATATTAATGTCGTCGGATTTATATTTTGCGAATCGTAAACGCGAACGAAAATTCATGAAACTTCAGTTTTCACATGAAATTTCAACTAAATATATTAGTGTCGTCGGATTTATATTTTGCGAATCGTAAACGCGAACGAAAATTCATGAAACTTCAGTTTCACATGAAATTTCAGCTAAATATATTACTGTCGTCGGATTTATATTTTGCGAATCGTAAACGCGAACAAAAATTCATGAAACTTCAGTTTTCACATGAAATTTCAGCTAAATATATTAATGTCGTCGGATTTATATTTTGCGAATCGTAAACGCGAACGAAAATTCATGAAACTTCAGTTTTCATATGAAATTTCAGCTAAATATATGTATTGTAAATAGACAAATTTATATTTTGTGAATCGTAAAAGAGAGGAAATTCGCCTTCATCGTGGCAAGACGTAATCTTGTTAAAAGTGTTAGATTAGTGAGAATAATATTCTCTTTTTGATAAAAGAGACGGTCATTAATATCTGACATGGAAATCGCAAAAATGTTCATTCTCTCGTGTTACATACACATTCCACAGAGATATCACGGACGGTGTGATAGTGCTGGGGATTCTGCGCTATCGGTCACAAAAATCGAGCCCACTCCAATCACGCCTGTAATCATGGAAATTAAAAATTCCCATCTGCTCTGAACAGAGGGAATCGTGAAAAATATCGCATGTCTTTTCTAATCACTGTCGATTTAATAATTTGATTACTGCAAATTATATTTTTATTCTACGATAATCATTCAGCCACGATAAATCCTGCTGATTACGGAAACCTTTAAACTTCATACGCAGCATACCGCGGTGAAACCTTTCGAACTTCCAATACCGGAAATAAAATTCTCCCGATCGCAGAATACTGCCGGAGCCTCGGCGACGAGAAAGAATCTCAATCAAGAGCATTCAATTCGAGTCGCGATTAATCATCGCCGGCTAGCCCCCGAGTCCGGACACTATCGCAGAAATCCACATGAATTAAAATTCCCTCGCGTCGAAAGAATCTAACAAAAAAATATGTCCCACCTGCGGTTCAACACCCGCAGAAAAAAAGATTAATTCCCCTGGTACACGATCGTCCAATTCTTGTCTACCTATTCCTATTGCTGTCAATCAAAATGATCGGTGATTTAAAAAAAATGATCCTGATTACCGAATGTATATAAAACGAAGAACTATCATAAAGTGTCCAAATTTATGTTTAAGTCATATTTCACACTTTTTCAACAATCTGATAGCGTTAAAGTACGTATATATACAGGGTGTAACAAAAATACTGGGACACTTTTTCAGTATCGATAGTACGCACCAAAAGATGAAGAAAAAGTTTATAAAGTTTTGTCCAAAAAGCACCCCCTATCAGTATCTAGGGAAAGGAAGATTTAGTGAATGCCCTTAATTTTTCCCAAGTTGTTACAAACCTGCTACGATATAGGTAATCGAAGTTGTTTCAAATTCCTACGCCTGAAAATTCCACGATGCTAAATTTCTACGCTTGGAAAACTTACGCGTTTCAAATTGCTACGTTTGAAAATTCCACGATCCTAAATTTCTACGCTTGGAAAACTTACACGGTTCGAATTCCTACGCCTGAAAATTTCTACGGCACAAAATTTCACGATTCTAATTTTTTCCGCTTGGAAAACTTACGCGTTTCAAATTCCTACGCCTGAAAATTCCACGACCCTAAATTTCTACGCTTGGAAATCGTACGTGTTTCAAATTGCTACGCTTGAAAATTCTTAAAAAATCATATCTCCGAAATGGTACGTTGTAGAGGACCGATTTTGATTGCAATATAACCGAGAGAGATTAAAGTTTACGAAAAAAAATATCACTATCTACGCAAAGGAAGATTTAGTGAGTGCCCTTAATTTTTCCCAAGTTGTTACAAACCTGCTACCATATAGGTAATCGACGTTGTCTGGAGTAAACAAGAATAAATGCTATTCAACAGCAATAATCGCAGCAATTATATTTTTTTCTATTATCTATGATCTTCTCCCGTTATATTGCAATGAAAACGGGTCTTCTACGACATACCATTTCGGAGATATGATTTTTTAAAAACTTTTTACAAAAGGTATTAACAATACAGACCTTAACTGGCTATATAACGAGCATATATGAACAAAATTAATTAAACTGAACTACTTACTTATCATCCATAACAAGGCAATATTTTAATTTTACAAAAGGGTTTGTATCTCGATAGGGGGTGGTTTTTAGACAAAACTTTATATACTGTTTTTTCATCTTTTGGTGCGTACTATCGATACTGAAAAAAACTGTCCCAGTATTTCTGTTACACCCTGCATTTATATATTCAAAAGTTAGAAAACGATCAAATTAACCGGTACACCACGATTCCCCGTAAAAGCCCTAGTACCACCGCGTCCCAGAAACCTTCATCCCCTCACGCAAGATTCACGTTTAACCCCACGCAGACAGCGGGAGGGGTGCATCATTCCTCCGTAATCAGCTATGCACCCTCCGATCGTACAATTCCTTCACCAAGACAGCCAGTCAGACAGACACCGAGAAAGATAGAGAGAAAGAGATACAGAGGGTTGGGTGGGGGGGTGTGTGTACGTAAGTATCAGGAAACGCACCCCGTGGAGGCATGTGAAGAGTACTAGCCACGCGGTGGAGCCGCACATCCGGTCGCAAAGGGACAATAAAGACATCCACACTTGCGCGGCCGATTTGCAACCCCTTTTGTTCGGCGTGTCCTCTGGAAACCCGCTGGCTAGGTCCTCACCCTTCATGTAGCCCTCACCCCTTCCTCCTCCTCCACCTTCACCAATTGGATCGTCTTTCCTTCTCTCCGTTTCACCCTCCGCACGACCACGTTTCGCTATGGTCCGCGTATCCATGCGTTCGTCAGGGTGGTAGGCCTCGATAAGGAGACCGACAGACACGTTGGATTCGGTGACACCGATTTTACGACACACGCACACCGATAACGTTCAACACCACCACCACAACCACCACCATCACCACCACCAGGAGAGTACCACTACTACCACTACTACTACTACTACTACCATCCGGAGTCGCGTGTAACGTTTCTCGCCCGTGGTGTCAACCACGCGAGACGTAACGGACGACGGCCTGGAGGATATCCACCGGGAGAGCACACGGATTACCTTACGGGAGAAGAAACACCCCGAGCCACCCCTGTCGCACATCCTCGCCTACCCCATGCTGGCTAATATGGCGGGAAGGACTGTTCAGGAGCGTACAAGGGCCACGCATGCGCAATGACGATTACGATGCCGGGAAAGGGAGTGTGGGTGAGTATCGACCCGACGTGACGTCGTCACCTCATACCACCCACTCTCTCTCTCCCCCTCTCTCTCTCTCTTTCTTTCTCTCTCTATCTATCTCTGTTTGTCTTTCTTTCTCTGGTACACCAGGTGAATTCTCGGTTAGTCCGGTTCTCTCTTGACTCTCTTGCCATCTACGTTTGTGTCTGGCTTACGTTCGTGTGATTCTTGCTTACGGATTTCTTTTTCCACCGGTATTCACCGGGTTATTGTACGCTGCTCGGTTCTTTTTATCCCCGCGACGAGGAAAAGTCCGTTTGTTCGTTGCGTTCGGCCGGTTTTCCGTAAAATCTTTGGATTTTTCTTACATGGTTTTCCCTCGATGATTTTGTCTCTTTTTTTTTTTTTTTATATAGTCGGTTTTCGATTCCGTCTGTTCCCGATGATCATTTCGCGGTCGTTTCTGTCCAACGTAGTGGATTCCTTTTCCCGTCACATGTTTTGTTCGACTCTCCTCGTCTGTTACTCCCTCGGGATGTCTTTTCTCCTGCTCGAGGCTCTGTGTCTTCTTTATCACGTCCTCTGGCCCCGTCGCTTCATCTTTCTCTTCCTCGGCAGCGTTTCCGCCTCTCCATCTCTCATGATTTAAAGGTACCCACCGTCCATAGCCACCCTCGAATCTCCGCCATCGATCTTCCCATTATTTTTACTTCGACCTATTTTATCTCTTTCAAGATATTCATTTATCCCTCTCTCACCCTCCACCTCCCCTCCCATCCCTCTTTTCTCTATTTCGCGTTCTATCGGGTCCTCCTTTAATTGTATCCACTCGGTGTCTCTTGACATCTTTCTATTCCCCACCACTCCGTACGGGGTCTATGCATTTACTTTTCTTTGTTTCCCCTATTCTCCGTATCCGTTCTTTGTCGTCCTTTTTCCCCTTCTTTGATCGTGAGTTCTACTTCCCCCCTCCTTTTCGCCCGGTCTCTTTACCTACGTTTCTTTTGACTCCTCTCCGCGTCTCCCTCCCCCCCCCCTTCCTCTTCCTCTCTGGTCTTCCTTTCAGAGGTACAGGGCTGGTAATCATTTTCCACTGGCGGGTACACCCTGCCAAACGTTCCTAACCTTTCCTCCTGTTTCCATCGTTGCTCCTGAATCTCGACCCTTTTCACAGCATCCCGTCGCTTTTCGCTTATTTTCTTTTCCCTCGTCGTTTTTCCCCTCTCTCTCTCTCTCTCTCTTTCTCTCTTGATTGTGTTTCTTGCTTTAGTCTTAAGTTGCGTTAGTTTTAAGTTGTGCGCTTTCCGTCATTTTCTTTCTGTCATCATAATTTTATTATTTATTTTTTTTTATTGTTATTTCATACTATTTCATTATTATTGTTCTCTCATTTTCTATTGTTCATCATTATTATTATCCACTGCTTCATACTTCTTTTTATGTTATCTTATTATTATTGTTATTATTATTGTTGTTGTTGTCATTATTTTTGTATATTTTCTTTGTATTTATATTTTCTATATTCTTTGTTATTAATGCTATGTATCTATGTCATTCTCATGTCCTTAGAGGGGCTGTCCCCTAGAATGAAAATACAGTAATCTAATCTAATCTTTTTCTCTTAGACTTTAGTTTTCTGTATTATTTTGATTTTAATATTAATTCTAATTTTAATCCTAATTGTAATTTTTGTTGTATTATTTTTCTCTTATCGTCCTTAAAGGGTCCATCCCTAGGACGCAAATAAAGTAATTATCTATCTATCTATCTGTCTATCTATCTCTCTGGTTCGCGCGTACGCGGTCCTCCGGGTTGGTGCCCTTTTTTTCCTTCCACATTCTACTTATCCCCGGGTCCTTCTGTCGCCGCGCTTTATTAACCCGGATTAATGAATTAATTTCAACGGACGTCGACGGAAATAGTTCCTCGTTGGCTCGTTCGAGTGCGCTCCGAGAGAACAGATAAGTGATGCTCCGGGAAATTCTCGAAATTTTCGGCACTTATCGTCCTCCCTGTCCCCCCCCCCCTCTCTTTTTTTTTTTCTTTCGCCGTCCCCGCACGAGGGTACTTTATATTGTGGACGAAGCACCCTTTCGGTCTCTCGTTCCTCTCCGCTACTTACATCTGTCCCTCTGATTCTCCCGCGTCTCTTGATGTGTTTCTATTTCCGCGAGTTTCATCTACTTTCCCGTTTCTTCGGCTCTCTGTTTGCGCGTCTGACTTGTCTCTGTGTTTCGAATTCCACTTATCCGCCCTATTTCATACTTTTCCAGTTTCGCTTCTCGTTCCGAAGACAATTCTCCTATCTACGAGAGTCGTTTGATAAGTTTGGTAAAAAAAGCAGGTAAACATTTGTTTTTTAAACTAACCTTTATTTTCCAACGTAGTCTCCTTCAAGGGCGACACACTTAGCCCAGCGAGATTCTAATTTTTGTCAAAGTCTGCAAGTACGTATTCACGGTATCGATAATTCCTTCATTCGACGAGAATCTCTTCCCACCGAGCCACGTTTTCAAGTTGGGAAATAAAAAAATCGCAGAGTACCATATCAAGAGAATAGGATGGATGCGGAATTAATTACAAGCTCAATTCCTGTATTTTTGACATTGCGATTGCGAAAGTGTGAACTGGTGTGTTGTCCTGAGAACTACTAAGTCGCTCGTTTCAAACGTCTACCAAATCTAAACAAAGTGTCGCTTTTGGGAAAAAACGTGATATTTACCAGCCAAATGAGTGCCACTTTGAGCTTATACAGGATGTAACAAAAATTTTGGGACACTTTAGGTTTATGGATAGAACGCATAAAAATAAGAAAAAAGTCTTATAAAGGGGTTGTATCTCGATAGAGGGTGGCTTGCGCCCACAACTTATAAGACTTTTTTTTCTTATTTTATAAAGTGTCCCAGAATTTTTGTTACACCCTGTACACTTCAAAACTTTTTGCGATGCGATATTGTTCAATTTTTACCAGACTTATCAAACCACCCTCTGGATCGTCTACGGGCACTCTTCGCCCGGTGAATCCATCTTCTCCGATTTCCCCTTACCCTCCAGGTTTCTTTTACCGTTCCCTCCCCCGAAATTCCCTCTCCAGAACTCTTGTAACACTTACACCGATTTACTCTGTAATCGTACCACGTGAGATCTCTATCTTTATTTCGTTATCCCCTTCTTTATTTCTCTATTTACCCCCACCCCCTCTCTCTAACACTCGCAAAGACCCGCATCCCCGCCCGGGGGGGTTGTTTCAACCCCCCCGCGGGGGAATGCAGCGACTCGTACGGCGCTGCACATAGTAACGTTAACCCGTAGCAAAGACCCGGTGCTGATGGTAGTGACGATAGTATTAGTAGTACCGCCGGTTGTAGGGAGAGGTCGAAGGTGCAGCAGCATGGACCATAATGGCGCATGCTGCGTGCGTTAACCCCTTTTTGCACCCCGACGGAGCTGGTTTCCCCCTTTCCGCTACCGTCTACCTGTGACGTAAACTTCCATGTAATCCGACGAATACCATTTTTTTTCACCTTTTCGACGAAAAACCAGCTCGTACGATTGCTAAGATTTTTTTTTTTTTTCACACATCGTATCGCGGTGTGAATGACAAAGACAAACACCGCGACTACCTTGTACCTGTGGTCGGTTCAATAAACTATAACTAACTTTTACTTTCTCTTCGTTTGTTCATTGATAAGTTCCGCGATCGATACACATAATACGTTTCCTTCCACGCGTTCGCTATTTTCGTCGAGGCTTCCACACGGCCGTCGAATGCCTTTGTATTTGCCACGTTGCGATCGCTTAAGGGGTTACACCAGTGTAAAATTTTCAAAAAATCGATTTTTTTTTTATTAGCTCACAAGGTACTTTGAACCTTCAAGAATATGAGGCAAAACGTTTTATACCTGAAAACAATTTTTTTGTATGAAATTTTGCGCTTTTCCTCAAGCGCCTCGAACGTCTTTTATGCGACGAACAGCGGTAAATGTAACTTTGAGTGAATTTCATCATAAATCGCCATTACCTGAAGAAGTGTACAAAGCTAACATACCAATTTATGATGAATTGAGTCGTAATGAGTTGTTATATCGCGGCTTAGGAGGCTACACGCAGAATAGTAATGGAAGTTTCAATGCTACAGTTTGGAATTTAGCTCCTAAGTCTCGTTCAAGTGGTAAAAACGTCAATGATGGTCTAACTAGTATATAACGAGTTATAATGGTTTTAGAAATGAATATCGGCTTTCAATCTTATGATTTTTGCCTTGAAAGTGATGCTAAGCGAGTCAAGCAGGCCGAGTTGTCGTTGGCCGATGAGGCAAAAGCAGCGCGATCCAACATCAAATGTTTAAGAAAAGAGGATCAGGAGAAATTTTTGGACCAGGAAGGGCAGCTTTATGGTCCTGGGATTGCAGAATCATGTTAAAAAATTTTTTTCAGTCGATTTTTTAACTTTTTCACGTCTAAAACTCATTTTAAAACTTTAAATGCGTTTTTCTCGAAACACGATTTTTCAAATCAGCACGCAGCATAACTCCATCAATTTTGCATATTTTCATATAAAATTTTATACACATCTTTGCAACATCATTTTGAAGGGAAACACGTACGGAATTTTCGATATGTTAATTAGAAAAATTTCTATAAGCAAATAACTGCTGTTTTTTTTGGCGAAAAAGTGAGTTTTAACTTCAAACAACTGTCAAATATCCAAAAATTCGTATTTTTTAAAATCCGTACATGTGTCTCTAGCTATACTCATGCAGATTAAGAAAAAAAATTTTTTTTGTAATAGTTTCAAAATTGCACGTGCTCTAGTGCGTGCCGTGGAACGCGTTTTTGTCAAGATGTCTCAGGAAAATTATTGTAGAACCGCCATTTTGAATTACTTTTTGATGAAAAAAAATTTTGTTTGTACTTAAATGTATGCTTAACAACATACTGTAAGAGTTTTTTGTTAGCGCCTTTCCATATTTCCAAAAAAAATTCATGAAAATAGCGCTTTTTTTCGGCTGTTACACTGGTGTAACCCCTTAACACTTTAACTGCCGCACGTCTATACAGACAAACGTTGCCAGGGGCCGGCAATATTTTTGATGAATTAATTTTAAAAAACTTAATTACAATTCACGAAATAATACAATATGTGCGAACATACACGTAAAACAATAACAATAACAGGATATGTACGAAATGAGTTAAATATGACACTATTAAGTATGGTACTGACCAATAATCTTCGGCGGCAGCATCAAACACATGTTGTGTGAGCGGCCTCTAAAGTGTTAATGGAAATTTATTTAGCGCTCTCTGCCCTGGTTTTTCGGGGGGGGGGGGGGGGCTTGTTGTTAACATTAGAACTATCGAAGATTATTTAATTCGGTTTATTTAAAAGTGTTATATTAAGTCTTTTAGTGCCGAGCGAAAAAGAGGTGCCTAGGCGAAGATAACCGGCCGAATTTCACGATTTTACAAGGGTTCGGAAAAAAGCTCGTAAAAACCAAACGAAAAGCAATATTTACATAATTAAAAAAGCAGTGTATTAAGGATGGAACGCAGACTAAAGTAATGTCATTAATTTTTCAACATTCATTGAGAATCATATAAATAAAATAAATAATAAACTTATGAAAGTGGTCTAAGTCAATATTTAAAAAAAATTAAAGTCTTGATAATTTGTTAATAAATGTTCCAAAACCTTTAAAAATTGACTTAAACCACTTTCATAATTATGGGCACACATAAGCAGTCTCAGTATCAACTGGCATAGAATATAAGGGAACATTAAACCGAAAAACTATTTATTTTAATTCTCTCATAATCAAATTAGACCATTCATAACGTATTATAAATTAATTTTGAGATAGACTTCTCCCGCAATGCGAAAAATAAGGCACTATTAAACGCACAACGATATATCGGCACTAAAAGGGTTAATATGTTTGAAAACAGGGGATCAGGCAAGATAGTAAATTGATCGTTTTAATTATTTTGCGTGTAACGAATAATTGTTACAATGAATTTCCGAAAATCCACTGTTATAAATTCTAGTGGATGTTATATTAGAAATCAGTCATTTTGACTGCTTTGGTAGTTCCACTGTTAAACTGTGTAAGGGGCTGCGCTCGCGCGCGCAATCCGCTCGCAATTTAATCGGCCGAGCTTTTATTCCCAGTAGTAAGCGTACATTATGTAGGTGGGTTCAAGTAGGTGAAAACAGCGTCGAACAACGGGCTCTTTCAAACTTCGGCCGGAACACTTTCAACTCCCCGGCTGCATTTGGGTCAATATAATTTCTCGCCGGTTTTCCTTTTTCGTTTTCCGCGAATAGGACGCGCGCGTGATATTTCCTCGATCCGAGTCATTTTATTGATTACTTTATTTTAATGAATTCCAACGTTTCCGGAAACAGGCCGAAGTTCCGCCGACCCGTTTCTCGTCCCGCAGGAACACACGGTTTTCTCGATTGTTATTTTTTTCTTTCTTCCCTCGTATCCCGCGGTAAAAAGTAATCCGTCAGAAGTGACAAGTTTCGTCGCGTACCTTTATCATACTTTCTAATTCGATGCTTTCAATAAAGAGCATGATTCCCTGAATTACGGACGGTCTATTTATGATCCCGACGAGGCTTGTAATTCACCGCGGACAGTTCGCGTAGCCATAAACAACGCGCTGGCCAAATAACAGAAATTTTTCCGAACCTCCGTTTGGTGTGTGTAAACTTTAACGAAAAAAAGTAATAAAAAAAAACAGCGTGCAAAAAAAACAAAGTATTTCATCGACGTAGCGAACACGAATTCGGTCGAATAAAGTCCGTACTATTGAATTAGCACGGCTGATGAGTCGTCGCAACGTCCTTTAAACGAATTACTTTCGTAGCCGGGCTTATTTCGCCGGGCGGAAAAATCGTTTTCGGGACAGCGGGAATAAAAGGGTCCGGGCTGAAGGGTTGAAAACGGAGTAAGGAGGGCACAGGGTTAGCCTCTAACGTCGAAATACGTCCCAATAGGCTGCCGGATTCAAGGTGGCCGATTTAGCTCGGTTCTGTTTCAATTTGGCACGAATCCATCGGACCGCCATCGCTGTCGTTCGCTTTCCTCGTCGGAGATATACAGGGTGTAACAAAAATTCTGAGACACTTTAAGTTTATGGATAGAACGCATAAAAATAAGAAAAAAAAGTCTTATAAGTTGTGGGCGCAACCCACCCCCTATCGAGATACAACCCCTTTTGTAAAAAATTTTTAAAAATCATATCTCCGAAATGGTACGTCGTAGAGGACCGATTTTGATTGCAATATAACGGGAGAAGATCAAAGATAATAGAAAAAAATATAATTGCTGCGATTGTTGCTGTTAAATAGCATTTATTCTTGTTTAATCCAAACAACGTCGATTACCTATATCTTAGCAGGTGTGTAACAACTTGGGAAAAATTAAGGGCACTCACTAAATCTTCCTCTGCGTAGATAGTGACATTTTTTTCGTAAACATTAGTCTCTTCCGGTTATTTTGCAATTAAAATCGGTCCTCTACGACGTACCATTTCGGAGATATGATATTTTAAAAATTTTTTACAAAAGGGGTTGTATCTCGATAGGGGGTGGGTGTCGCCCACAACTTATAAGACATTTTTTTCTTATTTTGATGCGTTCTATCCACAAACCTAAAGTGTCCCAGAATTTTTGTTACACCCTGTATACAGGGTGTCCCAGCTAACGTGCACGTCCCTGAACCAGGTGATAGCTGAGGTAATTCTAATATAGGGAAGTGACATTCGTAATGTCGTATCTTAATTCGTGACCGAGTTGTTAACGAAAAACAATAGCGAATCATAGGGCTCCGTTGGGCCCAACGGCGCCACAGTTTCTATTGGCACAGTACCCTACTGGTACAGAATTTCTACTGTCGCGCAGCCGGGCCCAACGAAGCCCTCTGATTGGCTATCGTTTTTCGTTAATAACTCGGCCCTAAATTAAGATACGGCATTACGAATGTCACTTCCCTATATTAGAATTACCTCAACTATCACCTGGTTCAGGGACGTGCACGTTAGCTGGGACACCCTGTATTTTTCGGAAAGTAAAACGAACCATGGCTCGATATGAAAAATGACTCGGGACACCGCCTGTGTAATTTTCGATCCGCGGAAACGGTCGTTGCTTCCGCCGATATTGTCAGCGAGAACGAAAATTACCGGCTGAAACGGGCCGTCGTCGTTAAGACGCCGACGGAAAGCCGAGTGGCGAAATTGTTGTTCGGTTTGCGGGGCGAATTTATTTCCGCATGAACGACCTGGAATTTATTGACAAATTGCATGAATCGTGATTCACGTACGGAGGTTTAACAGCGGTATTTATAGGTCGCCGGTTCAGTGAACCTCGGTGATCAATTCTTTTTCGTTATTTATTAATATTAAAAAAGATCAAATGGAAATTAAATTTTTTTCTCACAGAGAGACAAAAGTCAATATGGCCGAATAAAATGTCCATTTAGCAATTTGCCATGCTGGTAAATAAACTGCTCGATATAAATATAATATATATGTATATATACAGACTTTTCTGACAATGCGTTGAATATTAAAACAAATTTCAACGTATAAATTTTTCTGAATTTGTTCATTAAAAAGCGAGCGGCAATGAATTGCCATTTTTAAACGAACACTTTTAATACGAATCAGCAGAAAATTACCGGGGATATCCTAACAGCTAACAGCAACGAATTAATAACCACCATCCATATTCATTCTATCAGGGAAAAACCATAAATTGTCTCCCCCCTCCTATCCGACATTCTTGTTTAATCTGTTATTCATATACCGTCGTCCACTTCACCACTACTTTGACAATTTCGATATCGACGTCGAAACGGATTGTCATGAAAAGAAAAGCGGGCAAGCAGCGAATAAAAAAACAAAACGAAACGACAAAGAAAAAACGAAAGAGGATCGGTATAAATCCGCCGTCATAAACAGAACGGCTTACATTTAAATCTGCGGTACAAACGATATAAATGATACGGAACATCGATAACAGCGGCGCGGAACAAAAAAAAAAAAAAGAAAAAAGGGTTGGAGGGGGAAATCTTTCGCACACACGGATAGAAAAAAAAATAGAACGTGTATCGAGAAACCGCGTAATAACCGGAAACGTTCGAAAACCGTGCGCAGAAACTACCAGTCACGGGATATAGAATAATAATAATAACAGTAATAATAATAATAATAATAATAATCCAGAAAATAAAACGGAGGTGAACAAAATGAAACTGACACAAAAGGCTACAGAAATGAGAAACATATTCCACAGACGGAAATAAAACAAAAAGAGACGGCAAGGTGAAACGGCAAGAGTCTGAAGAGGGGCGGGGGGTTGAAACGCGGGGCTACGCTACTGCGCGTAGTAGCCCGGAAGTATCAGTAGTAAAACGTAGTAGTAAGTAGTAACGGGCTGTACGCAGGCGTACGCACGTTCGGCATCGGGGGGTCGAAAAAATGTGCCGCTGGTGGGAGATTCGAGGACGAAAGAGAGCGAGAGAGAGGCCGCCGTCCCTGGTTAACCCAGGGGCGGATGAATCGAGAGGGAGATACGGAGTCCGGGGGCGACAGAGAGACTCGGACGGAAATATGAACAGAGAGAGAGAGAAAGAGAGAGAGGGGGGAGAGGGAAATATGTGGGGGTGAAAGAGACGGAGGAATGAACGAAGAAAATTCCAGGTACGTATATATAAATAGAAATAACTGGGTGGATGGAGGATCTTCAGAGAAACGCGGGATTTGATAGGATGCTGAAGAGAAGGGAAGAAAATGGAAAAAAAAGCGAGGCAGAAATAACGTGACAGACCGAGGCACGTGACGTTGAAAGAGTCGGAGGAAGAGAGAGAGAGAGAGAGAGACTGAAATGCAAAATGAAACCAAAAAAAAATGATAAAAGAAGGAACGGAAAGAGAGATGAAAGAACAATGAAAATAAAAAAAGCAGATATATAGATAGTGGTAGGAACGTAGGAGAAAAAAAAAAGATAACAGATGGAAGTGCGCAGACGGAAAAATAAAAGGGCAGAGACAAAAAAAAAACCGGTAAAGTACAGAAAAATGAGAACGTGAAGGGAGAGAGGGATAAAGGGCATCATTGGAGCGACGGAAACAGACAGAAAGTGAGAAAACGAGAGTGACGATACAAAAAAACCGAATGTTCAGACACAGAACGACGAGTAAGAACTATAGAAATGCACAGAGGTGGAACAAGAAGAACAGGCGGAAAGGGAACACGGATGAAAAAACCGGCAGATAGTGATAAAACGGAAGCCGGGCAACGTAGCTGCGAAACTCGAGGCAAGATGGAAACTGAAAAACGAGGAGACCAGCAGCGAAACGAAGGACACAGACAGAGAATTCGCGCTAAGCAAAAGTAGAAACAAAAAGAAGATAACGGCGAGAGCAAACGGAACGGAGATACACGTAGAGAAAGACATAGGTACTACTGATACAGTAATACGGAAAACACAAAAAAGAAATGACGAGAAAGAGAGAGAGAGAGAGAGAAAGAGAGAGACCCACACACACACAGACGCACACATTCACCACAAACCAACCCCCGTGGGGTGAACAGGGACGGAAAGTAACCGAACTCCAGAAAGATAGAAACAGAGAGAAACCAGGGTAGGAGTATCGAAACGGAGATACAGAGATGGATCCAAGTGGAGCAGAAGCAGAGAGAGATACAGAAAGAGCAAGACACACAGTGACGTAGGACACACATAGAGAGAAAGAGGGGGGGGGGGGTGGTGGTGGAAGCGAGGGGTGGTTCCTGCAATACGATGTTCGTCAAGTGCGCCTGCGTCTCACGGTCCTGAAGTGGCTCGAACTGAATTCACCCCCTGTGTGTACATGAGCGTTTCTCTCCCTCTACCTCACTCTCTTTCTCTCTCTCTCTCTTTCTCCCGTGGCGTTTCTCTCCCTTTCTCTGTCCGGGTGTTTGACCACGTTTCCACAGTGGGTTTGTGTGCGCGCTTTCCCGGAGGTCGATGCACGCCGGTGTGGACTCTATGTGTCTGCCCGGCTATGTACATGCGGGAGTACGTCGAGAAGTATGTGCCCGGGGTATGTACTACATACAGGGTGTTACAAAAATTCTGGGACACTTTAGGTTTATGGATAGAACGCATAAAAGTAAGAAAAAACAGTCGTATAAGTTGTGGGTGCAACCCACCCCCTATCGAGATACAACCCATTTTGTAAAAAATTAAAAAAAAATCATATCTCCGAAATTGTACGTCGTAGAGGAAAGATTTTGATTGCAATATAACCGGAAGAGACTAAAGTTTACAAAAAAATATCACTATCTACGTAAAGGAAGATTTAGTGAGTGCCCTTAATTTTTCCCAAGTTGTTACAAATCTGCTACGATATAGGTAATCGAAGTTGTTTCAAATTTTTTACGCCTGAAAATTTCTACGGCTGGAAATTCTACGCTTGGAAATCTTACGCGTTTCAAATTCCTACGCCTGAAAATTTCTACGGTGGGAAATTCCACGATTCGAAATTTTTACGCTTGGAAATCTTACGCGTTTCATATTCCTACGCTTGAAAATTTCTACGACTGGAAATTCCACGATTCTAAATTTTTACGCTTGGAAATCTTACGCGTTTCAAATTGTTACGTCTGAAAATTCCGCGATCCTAAATTTCTACGTTTGGAAATTTAACGCGTTTCAAATTCCCACGCCTGAAAATTTCTACAACTGGAAATTTCATGAGCCTAAGATATGAGTAATCGAAGTTGTTTGGATTAAACAAGAATAAATGCTATTTAACAGCAATAATTGCAGCAATTATATTTTTTTCTATTATCTTTGATCTTCTCCGGTTATATTCCAATCAAACCGGGTCTTCTACGACGTACCATTTCGGAGATATGATTTTTTAAAAATTTTTTACAAAAGGGGTTGTATCTCGATAGTGGGTGGATTGCGCCCACAACTTATAAGACTTTTTTTTCTTATTTTTATACGTTCTATCCATAAACCTAAAATGTCCCACAATTTTTGTTACACCCTGTACATACATACATACGTACGAAAGTATGTACAATACGTGACATATATTGCGCCTGTGTACCACCCCCGTCCGTGCGTTTTACCGAGTTAATATGGGCCCTAAGTGAATCGTTGATTGGCGGCCATGGTTTTCCGTGCGAAATTTCGGGGGGGGGGGGCGGGGGGTGAAAAAAAACATTTTGCCCCGGCCTCGTCTTGTTTGAATATCGGTCTAATTTGAATATTCCGTCATGACGGTGTCCGTCGCACGACGCCGGTATTTCGAATCCCGTTTTACCACTGCCGACGGCGAGGACCCGGACGAATGATAAATATACAGGGTGTCCCAGCTAACGTGCAGGTCCCTGAACCAGGCGATAGCTGAGGTAATTCTAATATAGGGAAGTGATATTCGTAATGTCGTATCTTAATTCGTAGTCGAGTTATTAACGAAAAACGATAGCCAATCAGAGGGCTTCGTTGGGCCCGGCTGCGCGACAGTAGAAATTCTGCACCAGTAGGGTACTGTGCCAGTAGAAACTGTCGCGCCGCTGGGCCCAACGGAGCCCTATGATTCGCTATTGTTTTTCGTTAATAACTAGGCCACGAATTAAGATACGACATTACGAATGTCACTTCCCTATATTAGAATTACATCAGCTATCACCTGGTTCAGGGACCTGCACGTTAGCTGGGACACCCTGTATACAACAAAAGATTAGATTAGATTAGATTACTGTATTTTCATCCTAGGGGACAGCCCCTCTAAGGACATGAGAATGACATAGATACATAGCATTAATAACAAAGAATATAGAAAAATAACGACAACAACAACAACAATAACAATAACAATAATAATAAGATAACATGAAAAGAAGTATGAAGCAGTGGATAATTATAATGATAAACAATAGAAAATGAGAGAACAATAACAAAAGAGAGAGAGAGGGAAATATAACAAAAAAGTAACCAGGAGATTTTCATTCATAATCATAATCACCGGCGTTCAAATTCAATCCCGAGTTAGAACACGGAGCAACGATATCTTCGGGCGCGAACACGCGGGGGATAATCACGGTGCAATTTCACTCGGCGGCATTAAAACGAGTAAAAACGGGTCCTTTGTGCGAATCAACGAGCAAAATGTCCCTAGCATACACGCAACCGTCGTCATAATATTCGACAAAGTTGCGAGAGGTAAAAATTCAAAAAAAAAAAGAAAAAAAAAAGAAAAAAAGACCGTGCCGTCCGGCTGTCCGCAATTTATTTGTCTTTCGTCGTCGGTTCCTTTCTAACTGGGTCGCTTTTATGAATTTATAGAAAGCTTCGGCGAGTTTAATATTGGTCACGAGCGTAAATACTCGACGCGGTCGAAATTGCAACGTTCGGAAACCTGCCGCGAATAATTCGTACGAATGTGCTTTGTTGTTTCCGCGGTATTCCAGGAGATTCGGTATTTTACTACACTTCAACCGGGTTACGTATTCAGTTGGCTCCCGACGGATCGGTTTTAAGCATTTTGCGAAATCCACTGTCCCCCGCAACATCCGTAACTCCGCCGAAGCTACGTTGCAACAGATATACCGCGGGACTTGACATTTTTATCAGATCTTTCGCGAAATCAATAACAGATCCAGCTTGATCTGTATTCGATAGATATACAGTTAAGAAGATATCGGGGGAATAGAAAAGGATTCTTATCCAGGCTCTTTCCGATCAGCAAAAATCCATATAATAATAGAAAAATATGTGGAAGCATTTCATCCAAAATAAAATAGGTCATGAATATATTTTTGGAACGCGAATTTTCTCCGTGGCTTACAAAAATCGCAAAAATCACCAGCGTTGAGAGAGAGAATACTCGTTTTCCTGTCGATTTTTTTGTTATTTATTTTCCCGTGCGCAATAAACATCCGCAGTCCAACCATAGTAAAACAAACTACATCGATTCGATAACAACGCGATTTTTCCCACAATTATCCGTCGCCGGCGGGATACAAATTGCGGAATAATTAACCGATTTCTAATTAACATTACTCGACCGTCCTCCGCATCCTGCTTCTCCGCACACGAACAGGTGTGTGTGTCCGTGTGACACTCATTCAGCAGATTCTCGACCTGTGTCTGTGTGTCTGACCAGCTTTCCACTCATCCTATGTGCCCTGCACTCGGCTGACAGACACAATCACGGCTTCCACGTGTCCGTGTAATCGCGAAACGGATCGACCTCGACTGTGTACGTGTGTATGTGTGAGAACTTGCAGAAAAGTGTGGGCTTCGTGTGCAAGTGCGTACCACGGGCGACATTAATGGTCGTGCTGGAGAGTCCGGGCCGTCAAACTTTTGCAATTAGCAAAGTAAATTGCTGCTAACCTTCCGAACTCGTTGAAGTACGTCGTGTTCCATAAATTAATAAACGCGAACGAGTGGCTGGTCGCGGATTCGTTTCCAGTAGTATAAATCGTGATTCCGCCGGCTGAAGGTCAGCCGGTTCAACTCCCAATCTTTCCCCCTCGTTTCCCTTACTTTCCATGGGAAAAGAAGAAATACAACGATAGAATTACTTTTCAAATACGAGGTGATTCGATAGTTTGAAGGTTCTCGCTTTTTATCGTCGCAACAAATTAGGAAAGTGTCTCCAAAGTCGCGGGAAGGAATAATTAAGTACGCGAACACCTTCACAGCGAAATCCGCGAATATTTGTGAGAAATTCAAGCCTACCTGTCGTATTAATATTTATTTCAATCAATCACGTTCTAAAGAAAGTTTCTACCGTTCGTGGAAGTGTTTGATAAGGCAGTAAACGACAGTTTTCTAATTTCTTCTAAAAGTCTCCCAAATTTCTAATCCTCTGATTTCTCAAATTCTTTATCTATACACATATGTATCTATATACATACAGGATGTAACAAAAATGCGGGGACACTTTTTCTCTAAAGTTTTGTCAAAAAAGCACGCCCTATCGAGATACGTTTTGTAACGAAATTTTTTAAAAATCATATCTCCGAAATGGTACGTCGTAGAGGAGTGATTTTCATTTTAATATTACCGGGAGAGACTAAAGTTTACAAAAGAAATATCACTATCTATGGAAAGGAAGTCTTAGTGAGTGGCCTTAATTTTTCCCAAGTTATTACAAACCTGCTACTAACCGAAGTTGTTTGGATTAAACAAGAATAAATGCTATTTAACAGAAATAATCGCAGTAATTATATTTATTTGTACTATATTTGATCTTCTCCGGTTATATTGCAATCAAAATCAGTCCTCTATGACGTACCATTTCGGAGATAAGATTTTTTAAAAATTTCTTCCAAAAGGGAAATGGATTTTAAAGCATGAAATGATGGACCCTATGCTTTAGAATTTTATTGAACCGTCTATTTAATTTGTTTTGCAATTGCTGTTTTTTAAATAATTTAATAAAATGTTTATCATATCGGTTTCTGTAGCTGTGACGTATTAAAATTATACTACTGGAAAACTGTGCAGTGTCTTCCGATCAGAAATGCAAATTTTAACACTAAAAAGATTTCAAACGCGAATTCCAAAATTAAACGGAGTATCTCGGTAGGGGCTGGTTTTTAGACAAAACTTTACAGACTTTTTTTTCATCTTTTCGTGCGTACTATCCACACTGTAAAAGTGTCCCCGCATTTCTGTTACACCCTGTATAAATAACCAACTATCCTCCTTGATTCCCAATGTTTCTAGCTATACCGAATTAATTCTCGCTGGTTCTAGTGACAAACAGCGTTTTGCCATGCGGGAATCTTTCTGTTATATTCCGTGGCATCCATGGGAAGAAGAGTCAATGCCGTTCGATACGGCTGGTATGTGTGTCCGGGACTGGGGAACTCTAGAGGCGAGTGCGATTCCGATAAAAGCGAGCTTTTCACAGGCCGAGCGACGAGGACTTTCGACTCCGTAGACGAGGAGTCGAGTCGGTCACTCGGAAGATATCGCTCCGTAGCCCGGCTACGTTTTTCGAAGCTTTATCGAGAAGAGAAAGAGCCGCTTATTGGGTAATCCTGCTCATCCGTGCGCGAGCTACGCCTATAATCCTATCGAAGGAAAATACACGAATATCTGGCCCGATTTACCTTGCCCGACAGAATGCCAGGGTTTTTGATATCGGAAAGGAATTCCGCTACGGAATGAAATTTAACTGTCGTGGCATTTATTTGGGAAACGGTCCATTTAAATAGCGAACAAACGCGGGGTTTTTCAGACAGAAAACTTGCCGGGGGGAAGAAATGTTTTCTAATGTTACTTGGCGTTGTATGCGTACGAGAATAATGAACATTTCCACTTTTCTAGTAATCCCACATTTTTACGCTTTAGTAACTTTCGCGTAGCAGACTTAAGACTTAAAGAACTGTGCGAAGTGTGTTAATATTTAAAAAGGGATGTAATATTAAATAATTCTACGCTCTCGCGCTTACGTAACATTCCTCTCTGATAATTACGACACGATCAACTTTTCCAAGTACAATTTCCAAGTGTTTCAACGAATATTCACGTTGAAAGGGATACGATCGTACGAGGCATTGGGAACTCGTAAAAAATATACAGGGTGTAACAAAAATACTGGAACACTTTTTCAGTATCGATAGTACGCACCAAAAGATGAAAAGAAAGTCTATTAAGTTTTGTCCAAAAACCACCCCCTTTTGTAAAAAAATTTTTAAAAATCATACCTCTGAAATAGTACGTCGTAAAGGAATTTCAAAGCTTGGGAATTTCAGGCGTAAAAATTTCAAGGCGTGAAAATGTCAAAGCATCGAAATTTCAAGGCGTAAAAATTTGAAAGCGTTGAAATTTCAAGGCGTGAAAATTTCAAAGCATCGAAATTTCGACGCGTGAAATTTGTAAGGTATGGAAATCTCAAAACGTAGAAATTTCAAGGCGTAAAAGTTTCAAAGCGTTGAAATTTCAAGGCGTGAAAAAATTTCAAAGCATCGAAATTTCAGGCGTAAAAATTTCAAGGCGTGAAAATGTCAAAGCATCGAAATTTCAAGGCGTAAAAATTTGAAAGCGTTGAAATTTCAAAGCGTTGAAATTTCAAGGCGTGTAAATTTCAAAGCATCGAAATTTCGACGCGTGAAATTTGTAAGGTATGGAAATCTCAAAACGTAGAAATTTCAAGGCGTAAAAGTTTCAAAGCGTTGAAATTTCAAGGCGTGAAAATTTCAAGGCATCGAAATTTCGAAGCGTGAAATTTGTAAGGTATGGAAATCTCAAAACGTAGAAATTTCAAGGCGTAAAAGTTTCAAAGCGTTGAAATTTCAAGGCGTGAAAAAATTTCAAAGCATCGAAATTTCAGACGTAAAAATTTCAAGGCGTGAAAATGTCAAAGCATCGAAATTTCAAGGCGTAAAAATTTGAAAGCGTTGAAATTTCAAGGCGTGAAAATTTCAAAGCATCGAAATTTCGAAGCGTGAAATTTGTAAGGCATGGAAATCTCAAAACGTAGAAATTTCAAGGCGTAAAAGTTTCAAAGCGTTGAAATTTCAAGGCGTGAAAAAATTTCAAAGCATCGAAATTTCAGGCGTAAAAATTTCAAGGCGTGAAAATGTCAAAGCATCGAAATTTCAAGGTGTAAAAATTTGAAAGCGTTGAAATTTCAAGGCGTGAAAATTTCAAAGCATCGAAATTTCGAAGCGTGAAATTTGTAAGGTATGGAAATCTCAAAACGTAGAAATTTCAAGGCGTAAAAGTTTCAAAGCGTTGAAATTTCAAGGCGTGAAAATTTCAAAGCATCGAAATTTCAAGGCGTGAAATTTGTAAGGTATGGAAATCTCAAAGCGTAGAAATTTCAAGGCGTAAAAATTTCAAAGCATTGAAATTTCAAGGCGTGAAAATGGTAAAGTATCTATCACTTACTAAATCTTCCTTTGCGTAGATAATGATATTTTTTCGTAAACTTTAGTCTCTCCCGGTAATATTAAAATGAAAATCGGTCCTCTACGACGTACCATTTCGGAGATATGATTTTTTTTAAATTTTTTACAAAAGGGGTTGTATCTCGATAGGGTGTGGTTTTTAGACAAAACTTTATAGACTTTTTTCTCACCTTTTGGTGCGTACTATCGATACTGAAAAAGTGTCCCAGTATCTTTGTTCCACCCTGTATATTCGAGCTGGAAACAGACGTTGGGCACCGCAGAGAATGGTAGAATACATATATGAGAAACGGTTTCGTAAACATCCGAGTTTTTCGAGATCGCTGCAAACGCCGGGTCCTCGAAATAAGATCATTCCTTATTCCGTGGCTTTCAGGTTGAACGAAATGGCACGGCGGACTGGTTGACAGAGCCGAAAGAGTGCCTTCCACGAATATTCCTGGCGAATTCGTACGGGAACATAACGACGTTTCGAGCCGTGTCCGTGCTCGACAAAGAAATACGGGATAAAAATTCGTGCAATATCTGTCTCCAATAAGCCGAGTCCCTCCAATATCCTGCGCGAAAAGATTGCAACGATTTCATGGAAAATTTCTGTCACGAGCCAATCGACAATGGATTATAGAATGTTGCCGTCCAATTAGACGAACGAATTCTTTTGTCATCCGTAAAAAAAAAAAACGAAAGGAGTGTTTTCAGAGAAAATCAATGTAATTGCGATACTCGTTACTTTAGCGGCATTATTATCTGTCGTTGGAGACTGTAAATTGGCAGAGATGTTTAACCCAGATAACTCATTTCCTTCTTTAGAATCGTAAATAGCTATCGTATTTGTGAGATACATACAGGGTGTAACGGAACAAATAGAATTTCGAGGATCTTTTTATAGAGAATCGTTGGTACGCGTAAAAAGGTAGAAAAAGGTAATAAACTTAGGTTCGCAAACGTTCCCCTGTAGAGATACACTCTCTTTTTGAGAAACTTTTTCAAAACTTCTGTCTCCAAATTGGTAGATCGTGGAGGACCGAATTTTTGTTAATATAACCACGAGAGATCAAAGCTTGGAAAAAAATATATAACCAACATTCGAAAGGAAGTTTATACGAATGCCCTGAATTTTTCTCAAGTTGTTAAACACTTGCTGTGATATAAGTAATCAAAGTTTTCCACCGAAAACAGAAATAAAAGTTACTTAATTACATTAATCTCAACAGTTATATTTTTATCGAAACTTTCATCTACCTTAATTATATCAATACGTTTTCCGAATGAATTTTCCGCGAATCCACGGTCGAGATGACATCGATATTAAATGGCATTCCCGTAGCTTGTGTTACACGGCTTAATAAGTGTACAGCGAAATTTCGGCGTTCGAGCTGAAATTGTGGGATTGATCGGATACGAGGAATAACGGAGATATTTGCAAGTTCATGAAATTGAGAGTAATCGGATGGACGTGGGTAATTCAATTCAACGGAGCATCTCGGTCAAAGGTTATAGAATGATGTCGGCAGATCGATCGGCCCTGCCCGAAGTAGATAACCGACTGTTCGTAACCGGCATCGTCGACTGCCTTCATTAAAAGTCAAACGTGTGCTAAGCTCTTTGAAAACTGCCGCACAATCATCGTTATTTCTACGTGTTCGCCTCGGCCAGCTTTAATCGTGTCCGTCCGAAAAAAGGGGTAATAAACAGAAATAGAGAATTTTATTTTTCGGATCTCCGGCCAGGATGGAAATAACAGTCAGCTCCTTTTAATAGCTGCCACAATCACCGGCTAACGATTTTTCCGTCAAGTTTCACCGTCGAGTGACGAAAAATACGGGCGACATTGCCGCGAAGAAAATCGAATAGCGATCCGATGTTAGCTTCGACGACGGATAAACCGGAAATATTAAAGGTCCCGAGTTCCAGACGGGAATTCCGAGGTATTCGGATAGAATCTCTGAAACTCGTCTGAAAAGTTTTATATTAATCTTCATACTCGGACGACGGAAATTAGTTTCGTTACTTCCACGGAGAACTATCCGCCGGGAGAGTCCTCGAACGCTACTGGAATGAAATTTGGCGAAATCTGGAAAACACTCGGACGTGAATCGGGGTAACAAAAAAAAAAAAGAAAAAAAAAAGAGTTCGAACGTATCGTTGCTATTCTCTTTCCAGCGACATATCTCGCGTTTGTTCGATCGTTAATTCCTCTCGTTAATAACCTGTCGGCCGCGTATGTTCATCGCGGGAATAATAAAAACACAAACGTGATCGTCGCGTTCCTAACAGCGACGTCGAATAAAGTGTCAAAAGCGGGACGAAAAAACGAATGAAGAATTAAAAAAAAAAAAAGGAAACGGAGGCGGCACGCGTCGTAATAAAATGATTTAAAAGCGTGCTGGTGAAATTAATCATGACGTTCTGAATCTCTTGTCATAGACGCGCTGGACGATTTATAGGCTTGAATTTATAGAGAATCCCAGGGACACACTCGAGACTCATTCTTCTCGCATGGATTGTTTCGGCGATTGCTGTCACCGATATTTTTCCGCTCCACGCGTGGAAGTGCATTCCCTTTCCTGTGTTTCGTTCCGCTCGATTTTCCCGGAATCATTTTTATTCGAGAACAATATACGCAGTTAACATCCACGCGGTAACTTTCCACCGGGCCTAATCGCGTCGAAATCTCATTTAGGGTACGGATGCTCAAGTCGTACCACTTGAATTTTGAATAAACTATAGCAACAACGGCATATACAACGGCAACCAAATATACAGGGTGTAACAACAATTCTGGGACACTTTAGGTTTTTGGATAAAACGTATAAAAATAAGAAAAAAAAGTCTTATAAGTTGTGGGCGCAACCCACCCCCTATCAAGATACAACCCTTTTTGTAAAAATTTAAAAAAAAATCAAATCTCCGAAATGGTACATCGTAGAGGACCGATTTTGATTGCAATATAATCGGAAGAGACTAAAGTTTACGAAAAAAATATCACTATCTACGCAAAAGAAGATTTAGTGAATGCCCTCAATTTTTCCCAAGTTGTTACAAACCTGCTACGAAATAGGTAATCGAAGTTGTTTCAAATTTTTACGCCTAGAAATTTCAACGGCTGGAAATTCTACGCTTGGAAATCTTACGCGTTTCAAATTCCTACGCCTGAAAATTTCTACGCACTGAAATCTTACGCGTTTCAAATTCCTACGCCTGAAAATATCTACGACTTAAAATTCTACGCTTGGAACACTTACGCGTTTCAAATTCCGACGCCTGAAAATTCCACGATCCTAAATTTCTACGCTTGGAAATCTTACGCGTTTCAAATTCCTATGCCTAAGAATTTCTACGCACTGAAATCTTCCGCGTTTCAAATTCCTACGCCTGAAAATATCTACGACTTAAAATTCTACGCTTGGAAAACTTACGCGTTTCAAATTCCGACGCCTGAAAATTCCACGATCCTAAATTTCTACGCTTGGAAATCTTACGCGTTTCAAATTCCTACGCCTGAAAATTTCTACGCACTGAAATCTTACGCGTTTCAAATTCCTACGCCTGAAAATATCTACGACTTAAAATTCTACGCTTGGAAAACTTACGCGTTTCAAATTCCTACGCCTAAACATTTCTACAACTGGAAATTTCACGATCCTAAATTTCTACGCTTAGAAAATTTATGCGTTTCAAATTCCTACGCCTGAAAATTTCTATAACTGGAAATTCCACGATCCTAAATTTCTACGTTTGGAAATTCAACGCGTTTCAAATTCCCACGCCTGAAAATTTCTACGACTGGAAATTCTACGCTTGGAAATCTTACGCGTTTCAAATTCCTATGCCTAAAAATTTCTACAACTGGAAATTCCACGATCCTAAATTTCTACGTTTGGAAATTCAACGCGTTTCAAATTCCCACGCCTGAAAACTTCTACGACTGGAAATGCTACGCTTGGAAATCTTACGCGTTACGTAAATACGTCGCAAACAATTCGTAAAGAGATTAATAAAAAATACGTTTTAATTACTATTGTTGCGTAATTGAATTCTTAGGTACGATAGGTGGTACGACTTAGGAAACCGGTTGCTTTAGTCGTACCGATGTAAGGTTTTCCAGATTTAGTTTATTTTACATGAAAGCACATAGATTTTCCAATTTCATTATAATAAATAACAACAATATTAACCCAAGTTTTAAATAACACATTTAATTTCTATTAATTTGATAAATCCTAAGTTTTATACCGTTTTCTTCTTAAAGGGTACGACTTGAGTAACCTTACCCTACCGCGATCGCGCAGGTGACAACAATGATTTTTGTCGGGGCGAACGACGAAAATCGCAAGTGAAAATTTCAATTCCGTCGAACCGTTCTAACAGGATTCACCGGGACCGAGGAAAGCCGTTACGAAAATAACTGTCAAAGGCTCGGCGAGCCGTATAATCGTGAAAATGATATTCAGACGCCGCCCCCTTTCATGCCGGCCAAAAATCTCAATTCTTATCTGCTCTTGATGCTGCGAAACAAAGAGGAATTTCGGAGACAGGGACGACGAACGGGAAAAAGAACTCGATGCAGGAGCGAGGAAAACCGGAGCGGAACGATCGACCGAGACAAAAGGCAAGGAGCCGTCGACAAAAACCATTCGAGTGCTTTTCAGGTGATTAACCGTGGCCTTCCGAATCAGCTTTGAAAAATCTCGACGAATGATTTTTAATGAGGGTGAATCCGAGGTGCTGCCTCGCGACAAACAAGAAATTCGAAGCTCATTCAATCCCCACGTATTGTCCCCGCGATTGCTAGCACTGATATAAGCCTACCACTGTGCCCTCCGGTCACGATATTAACCTTTCCAACTTCAATCGTTTCACGCATTTTCTTCCGCAACAACGAAATTTTTCTCCCTGTAACACATCGATCGCACTCCCAACGAGACAATATTACTTTTTTAATAAACGATTTCAAGTCACTTTGTTCGAGACGATTTCTTGTTTTAATTTCAAAATTTCTATTTAATGGTAGGACTAATGAAATTAAAATTGATAAAAATAATGCGATTACTCCTCCTAATTTATTAGGAATTGATCGTAGAATTGCATATGCAAATAAGAAATATCGTTCTGGTTGAATATGAATAGGAGTAATTACTGGATTTGCTGGAATAAAATTATGTGGATCTCTTAAAATATATGGCTATTGAAAGATAATAATAATACAAATAAAAAAGAAAATAAAAAATCCTACTAAATCTTTAATTATAAAAAAATAATAAAAAGGAATTTTATAAAAATTTCTATTTAATCCTAATGAATTATTTGATCCTGTTGAATGTAAAAATATGAAATGAAAAATTAATATAATTAAAATAATTAATAGTAAAATAAAACGAAATCAATAAAATCGATTTAAAGTAGCATTATTAATTGAAAATCCTCCTCATAATCAATCGACAATTATTTGTCCAATATAAGAAATTCCGGATAACGAATTTGTAATTACTGTAGCTCCTCAAAAAGATATTTGTCCTCAAGGTAAAACATATCCCAAAAATGCAGTAGCTATTCACACTAATAAAATAATGACTCCAAATATTCATGTATAAATTAATTCCTATGAATGATAATAATTTCCACAGATTAAATGTAGCTATATAAAGATAAAATAGAGAGTAAAGAGGTACTCTATAATAATATCACTCCAAATTAACAATAAAATCCCCTTTCTAATTCCGAATAAAGTAATCTAATCGACGAAGCAAACAACTTGAATCCAATAAAACGCGAGTTACAGGTTTGCCGTTCAGAGATCACGGTGCGAATCGTCTCGTTACATCAGCCCCGTAATAATGTTAATGAGGCCCCGTCCTTCAGGGTCCTGCGAGTGACAAACAAGGAAACCCGTGGCTCATTCAGCTCCCGCGCATTGTCTCGACGATTGCTAGCACCGATATAAACCAACGGCGTGCCCCGGGGCTTGATACCCTGGTCCCCTCCATCGTTCCGTGAATCTTTTCATGCATTTTCGCGGCGAGCCACGGCCACGTAAAAGCGGCTGAAAGAAAGGAGAGAGAGAGAGAGAGAGAGAGAGAAAAGGCATCGTAACGATCCGACTGCTCCAGTTCCGGTATGTGGAACGTGCGAGAGGGATAATTGCGGCTCGTCGGCAAAATCAAAGGAACTTCCGTTCGCCGGTTTCGCCCCATTTTTGTGTCTATCTATTCGCTGGCAACCCCCGTTTATCACCCCTCCCCCCATGGGTGCATTAGGCCGATGCAAAAAAAAACCCGCGTGTTTTTTGTGGCTATCGATATGTAGAATGGATCAATTTCGATCGGCGAGAAAACGATCAGCGATCGCACGATCGCCTGGCAAGAAATCGCGTTGTTATTTCGCCGAGTGGAAAATTGCGCGGTGTGTTTTATTCGGGAATCATTTTCCTATTTTTATTGTTTTTTTGTTGTTTCTTGGCGAACGAGGGTACGCGTTGCTTTTCGACGGAGTCTGTTTGCCACGGATTTTCTGGATTTCGTTAAACACTGAAGAGAGAATGTTCATACGCGACGAATAATAAGCCGTCATTTGAAAAAGTGGTGAACTACGAGAATAATACAGCTATTTTCTCTCTTTCTTTTTTTTAGTCTACTACGGAATTCTAAAAATTCCGACGAAAGAACAAAACGACGGATCTTGGTCACCGACTTTAAGCTTCTTTCATCCTACCCTTTACCCCTCTTCTCGTTCTTTTCTTTTTTTTTTGTTCACTTGCTTTATTTCGCTCTTTCTCTCTCTCTCTTTCCCCCCTTTTGTAATGCCTCAAAGCGAAATTTTTCTTGGACGAAGGAAAAACTGTAGCGCGGGGTAAAATGATTTTTCGAAAATTTCTTTTCTGTCTAAGAATGGACCGGCGAAACTTGCTCATCGACCCAGATCTTTCGTTTCTCTTCATTTTCACGTTTATCACGCCTTCGTCTTTCTTTTCCTTCGTATTCCCTCGTTCTACGTTATCGTTTCGTCTTGTTATCAGAAATTTTCGCCAGTTTTATTCGAATCGAGCGTACAGTTTATCCGAAAGATTTTAAAATTCCGTGCATCGGGAAGGAAGAATAAAATCCCGAAACTTGATCTCCCTCATGTCTCGTCGTTTTAACGACCCACTCGATCCCCACCCGTCTGCCCTTCAGCCCTTCCCTTATTGCAGCCCCCTTTATAACACGTCAAAGCGGAATTTCATTCAAAAATTTAACTGCACGATAAAACGAACCCTTGATTATAATCCACGGAATTCTTCCGCGGGACGAAATAAAACGTTGAAATTCGCGGACGTTAATCCGCGAAGACGTTCGATTAAAATTCATTCGAAGAATGAATCGTACGAGTTTCACAACGAAAATGAAACGACAAAGACTTAGTTCGCGGCTGTGATTAAACATGAATTTAAGGGAGGACAATTCTTTCATAGAAAATGAAGAATATCAATTTGCAAATTTATCGATCGCTAAAATTATAAATGTTAAATCTTTGCTTCGGCCTATTATGCGATTCAAAAACTCTATAAAAACATAAACTTACATGGAACGAAAAAAGAAAATTTTAATTGACTCAATCATCCACAGTAAGGAACACACTTACTTATTTGAAATAAACGTCCAACGTTTCGATCCTTTTTGGGATCCTCATCAGGGACAATTTCTTAAACTATGTTCCCTTAGTAAAAAATAAAATAAACTATTATATCAGGAACATAGTACCATCAAATTAATAAACCAAAAATTAAATGAAACATTATCACTGTAACTAGTAAAATAAATTTCATATCCAATGGATCACTGTACAAATACTTAAACAAATTAAATAAAGATATAACCAAAGTGAACATAGTAATTAAAAATGAAAACGAACAATTTCACGGGTATAAATAATTGAAAATTTATTTTGCCTTTCTATCATCTTCGTTCTACTACTGATTTATGGGTTAGATCTGGGCTAGGTGTTAGGTAGCAGAGGCACGTCAACTTTGAAAGGCCACGCTACGAGGAAAGTTCCTATCTGCTCTCTCTCTTTTAAAATAGAATTAATTCTGTCTGGCCTACTTTAAATGCATGCACAACACAACAGTCCTCGCAACATTTTCAAGTAAAAAAAACTCGATTCAAAAAGTATTCCCGAAACTTCCACCCGCGGCATTTCGAATTCCCTTCTACCCACTCCCATCCCATTCTTACATAACTCTCCGCGATTGGCTTGTAACTTACGTGAAACTGCAAATTAATAAAAAAAAATACAAAAGTAAAATAACATTCTTCCCCGTCGAATAGAAAACTTGGAAAAAAAAACTCTCGTCGCACAGCCACGGAGAGTTTCTTTCCCCCGCCACGTTCCTCTCGACTCGCAACCTCGTCCCTTTCCTCGTCACCCTCGCCCTTTTTATCTCTTCCCTTTTAGTTCGAACAGCGGTGCGCGGTTGCGAGGCGACAATTAGCCCTCAATTATGAAACCTCCCCTCGGCAGGGCGTAACGGATGACCCGGAAAAAGAAGACAAGGCAAGGCGCAACAAGGAAAGGAGAGAAGGGTGCCGAAGGGCTGTTTAAGGACGCGTCACACACGACGTGACACCCGGTTGATTCCTCCTCGAGTACGCGTGTGTAACCGATCGAATGCTTCGTGTGCATGCACTTTTCGTGTCGATGCTAAACCGATGAAGGGTCGTCGTCGCCGGCGACGCCGATGCCAGGGGGAAAACTACCCTCCTCACTCCACGGGGTGAATCGGAAACGCTCGGCTTATCGCGCACACATAAACGAACGGTATTACCTTCGTGTAACGTATGAAGAATTCTTTCGGAATTTTTTTTACACCTTTTCGAAACTGTATTTCTCCGTTCGCGGAAATAGACAGCTTTTGTCCAGCGATATTGACAATTAATATTATTGAGCCGTTTATTTTGAAAGTGGCCTAACTCCATTTTTCAATTTTTTCCAAGATGATATTTATCAGTAACGCATTTCAGGTTGCTTATATTCCAAGCAAATACGATAATTCTTGACACATCAGTTAGTTCAATAATTGAACCGTGTAGTTTGAAAGTGGCCTAACTCCATTCTTGATAAGAAAACGCATATTACTCACTTAATCATTGCCACTATTTTAATAGGAACTATAAATTTAACACCCTTAGATACACTTAAACAGTATGACTCATTAGTATCCTATACGTATATTTTTAAATTCATTGAAACGCAAACCCTTAAATATCTCGATTTAAAGATAAATGGAATTAGGCCACTTTCAAAATAAACGGCTCATTATTATTGAATTGATCTACCTGTTATGATTAGAATTTTACTATGTTATTTTTTTTTATGGGATATTAAGTTGGGACGCGAATGAGAAGGATAGAAAGGGCATGGAAGCCAGCGAAAGATAATTAGATATTGATTTCGCATTAGACCGTGCTAAGATAGACGGCTATTCATTAACGTGTTATAACGGAGATCGCCGTTCATTGGCTGATCCATTAAAATCTAAGGCTGGTCGAGACCTTCTGCATATTACTCCGGCCGACCTTACTCCCCTTTGCCCTATTCTTTTGCTACCCCACCCCTTTCGAAAGCCTCCCATTGTCTTATTCCGACTGCTTTCCTGTCCCGCGCGGTAAACTTTCGGAACGAGGGACCCCGGTATCACATTTCATCGTTGTTCCGGCGGAAAACTTCGAATTTCGACGTCTCGGTGATACTTCAGCTGGAAAATTTCCGCGCCTTTGCTTTCGGCCGATCTGTACACGTCGCGTTGAGAATTTGTGAAATTTTTCCGAAGAATCGTAACGTTCGGACGTGGTATTCGGTCGAAATGTGACGTACAGTTAGAGAAATTCGTCAATGAAACGGAAAGGATCGAGAATAGGGAGAGAAACGTGTCGCTCGTTGTTCGGGGCATTGCAAATTGATGTGTTTTTGTTTTCGAAATGGGGCGGAAATAATAGAGTGCTAGATTCCGAGAATCGAGCGGTGAAATGTGTTTGACAAGAGCAAGAATCGGAAAGGTGCTTGATAATTATAGAATCCCGACTGTTTCTCCGGGAACGGTCTATTTAATATTTAAATCTCCTTGGAAGTAGGAATCTGAAATCAAACGATTCCTACTACGAGGGAATCGATATAAGAGAAATCGAAAAATTGCGGTCGAAAAATACTGAAACTACAAATTTCTGTGAAAAATGAATAATCGCCGATTAAACCGTGGACAAAAACAAAGGAAAAATAATCCCAACAAATCTGACAATGGCTACTCAAATATTTAGCGCGTTAATTATTCGTTGATAATGTCCAATTAACGCGACGGCCAGTGAAAAAGTGTCACATGTCAAACGTGCAGCGTGTTCATTAAACGTGCTGTAAACATTTATCATTTATTATTCGTACAGTACGACTAATCGATCGTTATTGATTTCAATACCGCATGAAAGGTTTGGATATCAATTAATTGAAGTATTCATTGAAATTACGCGAAGCACTGTACAATCCGAATACCAAACGAGTATTTTCCAACGAAAAGCTATTTTTTTCTTCAATGAAAAGCAATTATAAATGCCTTACAAACTAAATTCTCCTCCCACGTTATACTACAGTTTCTTATTCGATCAGAGTTAAACATCTTAGCTTACGAAATACATTTGAGATAATTCGCCGGCTGGAATCTCGGTACAGCCGGGGATCTAATTAACACCAGACCGAGAAGTATTATTAATTCGATGCAATTGAAAATGGAAGCCGGAATCGTTTCTGAAAACACACAATCGCGTTTCCACGGCTCTTATTCAAATTAGCCTTTAAGTTTCTACATACATTTATCATGTAGCTCGCTAAATTCGCTAACTCTCGCAGCGATATAACACGTTCGTCTATAAAGTTCCGAATAAATATATTTATTACCCGGCGTCGTTGTATATTCCACGCTGAACTTCGGGCGAATTATTAAACAGAAACTGCAAACATCTCACCCGACGTTATCTATATAAACCAACGTTAGATTCCCCGCTAAGAAATGATCGCCAAAAAAACCCCCTCCGAATTAGGGCGAATAAATATTCCGCGGGGAGACCGTTGTAAGTTCATGCATGCACGTGATATTCGTTTAATTCACACACGGTGCGCGCTCGTTGGAAAAAGAGGGAAAACTTGAATGATCATTCATATGTAGCGCACACGCTCCACTCGACGGTTTTTATTTCTAAATGTACGCGTATAGGCGGCCGGGTTCATTTGGGATTAAATTGCGCTCGCGTAATTAATCTTCAAGCAAAGTGCGCAAGCGTTCGCTACATACGCGTACACACAGACACAGACACGGATATTTATACAGGGTGTAACAAAAATTCTGGGACACCTTAGGTTTATGGATAGAACGCATAAAAATAAGAAAAAAAAGTCTTATAAGTTGTAGACGCAATCCACCCTCTATCGAGATACAACCCCTTTTGTAAAAAAATTTTTAAAAATCATATCTTCGAAATGGTACGTCGTAGAGGATCGATTTTGATTGCAATATAACCGGAAGAGACTAAAGTTTACGAAAAAAATATCACTATCTACGCAAAGGAAGATTTAGTGAATGCCCTCAATTTTTCCCAAGTTGTTAGAAACCTGCTGCGATATAGGTAATCGACGTTGTTTGGATTAATCAAGAATGAATGCTATTTAACAGCAATAATCGCAGCAATTATTTTTTTTCTATTATCTTTGATCTTCTCCAGTTATATTGCAATTAAAACGGTTCTTCTACACCGTACCATTTCGCAGATATGATTTATTAAAAATTCTTTACAAAAGGGGTTGTATCTCGATAGGGGATGGGTTGCGCCCACAACTTATAAGACTTTTTTTCTTATTTTTATGCGTTCTATCCATAAACTTAAAGTGTCCCAGAATTTTTGTTACACCCTGTATGTATATAGAAGAACGTCGATGTGTAGGAGGGCGAGTAGCATTCGTCGATTTACGTCAGATAGAAATTTGGGTCGTATTTGAATGATTTACACGGCGATCGGTCGGGTCGCATCTATATTTATCGTCTATCGGTTGTACTACGGGCGCACGGAGAGCACGAGATTTCAATCCGCGAATGATGATTACGATCGTCGGCGATTTCTCGCGGATAAAACGTTTCCGCGACGTCGAAGACCCGGTGATTATTTATACGTTGCAACGATACCGTCGTCATCCCGGTCGTTCATTTCTTTTTTTCCTTCAACACGAGAATCATCGACGTCGGTGTATTTAATCCCGGCGGTTGTAAATGACGACTTGCAATCGGATTATATTCCGCGACGCAATTTTCTCGGGGTACGGATATAGAAACCTTTGCGAAACGAACTTGAAATTCCGCTGGCCGATAAGTTTCGCAATTCCAAGTGTAATTATTTCCATCCGTCTCGCGGCGGTGACGAATATATTTTCGCGAGAAAAAGAATCAAACGGAACGCTCACGTAATACGAAGAGGAGACGTGAAAATTAATTTAACTTTGAACATGACTCTGAATACGTCGATAAATAACTTTCCTTCGCTCTCCGATCGATTTTGTGACTATACAGGGTGTAACAAAAATACTGGGACACTTTTTCGGTATGGATCGTACGCACCAAAAGATGAAAAAAAGTCTATAAAGTTTTGTCTGAAAACCACCTGCTAACGAGATACAACCCCTTTTGTAAAAAATTTTTAAAAAATCATTTCTCCGAAATGCTACGTTGTAGAGGACCGATTTTGATTACAATATAACCGTAGAAGATCAACGATAATAAAAAAATTTAGGAATTTGAAACACGTACGATTTCCAAGCGTAGAAATTTAGGGTCGTAGAATTTTCAGGCGTAGGAATTCGAACCGTGTAAGTTTTCCAAGCGTAGAAATTTAGGATCGTGGAATTTTCAAGCGTAGCAATTTGAAACGCGTAAGTTTTCCAAGCGTAGAAATTTAGGGTCGTGGAATTTTCAGGCGTAGGAATTTGAAACGCGTAAGTTTTCCAAGCGGAAAAAATTAGAATCGTGAAATTTTGTGCCGTAGAAATTTTCAGGCGTAGGAATTCGAACCGTGTAAGTTTTCCAAGCGTAGAAATTTAGGATCGTGGAATTTTCAAACGTAGCAATTTGAAACGCGTAAGTTTTCCAAGCGGAAAAAATTAGAATCGTGAAATTCTGTGCCGTAGAAATTTTCAGGCGTAGGAATTCGAAACGTGTAAGTTTTCCAAGCGTAGAAATTTAGGATCGTGGAATTTCCAGCCGTAGAAATTTTCAGGCGTAGGACTTTGAACCACGTAAGATTTCCACGCGTAAAAATTTATGATCGTGGAATTTCCAGCCGTAGAAATTTTCAGGCGTAAAAATTTGAAACAACTTCGATTACCTATATCGCAGCAGGTTTGTAACAACTTCGGAAAAATTAAGGGCATTCACTAAATCTTCCTTTCCCTAGATACTGATAGGGGGTGCTTTTTGAACAAAACTTTATAATCATTTTCTTCATCTTTTGGTGTGTACTATCAATATTAAAAAAGTGTTCCAGAATTTTTGTTACACCCTGTATTTTCACGGGCCAAATAATTCCGCGTGCCTTCGAATCGCGCGAACATTATCAAAATTACTTGTACATGACGTAATATACATTTGAAAACCGAGGGGCGACGGTGAGGGGGTGGAGGATGTATTTCACCGTGGAAAATAAAGACTGGCGGCACGAGGGGGTGCAAAACCATTCCGTGATTTCTTTCGAGACACCGACTATAGCCGGGATCCTTACGAAACATCCGGTTCGCGTGCACGTGGAGACTCGGTTGCACGTAATGGACTGCTGCCACGGGGCCCAGTGAGTACATAAGGGGCTGGTTTTCGCAGAAGCATGCAAAATATCCGTGCACGTCGACACGCGTGATACGCGGAAGGAACGTAAAGCCGGCTTCCGGAAAGCTATACGTACAACCGGCCGCACTTATGGAAATATCGAATCGGAACTCACTTTTACGACGGCCCTCTCCCGACGGCCAACCAGCGAGTGCGACTAAATTGCACGACATTTTGTATCTTCTACCTGTTATTGTCGGTAAAACGAAACGTTTATTGAACTACGGATAGTTGTTCGAAGAAATGATTTCTATCTTTTTTTTTTATATTTTATGGACAAGTTGGATTTGTAATATTTTGATGAATTTGTCTGATTTTCGAAGAATATGTTTCACGTGTATGGATTCGGTTTGAAAAGACACTTTATAATCTGGCATCATTTTTCTAAAGGTGATCGATTTAATGGTTAGAAATGGTTTACTTTAAATAACAGCGAGATATCGGTTTTCAATGGGACGTCCGAGTAAACGAGCCGAGGTCCCCGGAGAAAAACTTTCCCCGTCGGGAATTTTCATTTTCATCCGCGAGGGTAAAGTTGAAGCGTAAACTCCGCGGAGCGGTTACATCCTAGTCTCTTAAACGACATCGTTTATTATTTTAATGACGTCATTAGCGGAATTTAAATAAACTTGTCTGCGGCTTGGCCGCGAGTTTTAGCCGATGCGACGACGCCGGGCGATACAACCCGCTTCCCCCATTATTATTACCTTATTTTTGATAAACCGTCTAGTTGTCACTTTCCTCTAACTTATTACCACGTAATTACCAGTTACGAAACGCGGAAATCTATTGTCGTTTCCGTTTTTCTGCAAATAAATATTCGTGAACTTATGGCGAGTTGTATCGAAGACTTTAATACCTCGACGTTCAAAGATATCGAATATAAATGTTGCAAATGTTCATCATCTTCCACGGTTAAACGAATTTCACCGGTCCATCTCTCTGGTCGATATAAATTTTTTACGAATTTTCCTAACGAATTTCCAAGTGGCTGTTCTTATTACGGTCCTCGAGACGTCGTGAAAAATTAAAGATCGCGAAAGTCCCGTTTAATGAAACGTTACCGCGGGGACGGGCGAAATAATAACGGTGTATAATGGATGGTGAAATTTTCTCACGGTGGCAACGCTTTTCCGGCGACGCTCGACGGCCGTTTTCAACGGACAATATAAAAATGACGCGAAGCTACTGCGTAGGCCTGACGACGGCGTCTTTTCTTTTCCGCCCTGTTTCTATTGTCCCGCTTCCGTTGAACTTGTGCACATGGCTCGTTTTCAAAAGGCGAGTTAGCGATTTTCTGCTCGTCAGACGTCGACGGGAAAGAAGGCGCATCGAACACCGTGATATTTCGCGTCGATCTACGGCCCCGTTATTATTCTATACAGGGTGTAACAAAAATACCGGGACACTTCTTCAGTATCTTCAATATCGATAGTACGCACCAAAAGATGAAAAAATAGTTTATAATGTTTTGTCTAAAAACCACCCCCTATCTACATAATAATATGTAGAAGACCCGTTTTGATTGCAATGTAACCGGCGAAGTTCAAAGATAATAGAAAAAAGTATAATTGCTACGATTATTGCTGTTAAATAACATTTATTCTTGTTTAGTCCAAACAACGTCGATTACCTATATCGTAGGCTCACGAAATTTCCAGTTGTAGAAATTTTCAGGCGTGGGAATTTGAAACGCGTTGAATTTCCAAACGTAAAACTTTGGGATCGTGGAATTTCCCACCGTAAAAATTTTCAGGCGTAGGAATATGAAACGCGTAAGATTTCCAAGCGTAAAAATTTAGAATCGTGGAATTTCCCACCGTAGAAATTTTCAGGCGTAGGAATTTGAAACGCGTAAGTTTTCCAAACGTAGAAATTTAGAATCGTGGAATTTCCAGTCGTAGAAATTTTCAAGCGTAGGAATATGAAACGCGTAAGATTTCCAAGCGTAAAAATTTAGAATCGTGCAATTTCCCACCGTAGAAATTTTCAGGCGTAGGAATTTGAAACGCGTAAGATTTCCAAGCGTAGAATTTCCAGCCTTAGAAATTTTCGTAAAAACTCCAAGACCCTAAATTTCTACGCTTGGAAATCGTACGTGTTTCAAATTGCTACGTCTGGAAATTCCACGATCCTAAATTTCTACGCTTGGAAATCTTATGCGTTTCAAATTCCTACGCCTGAAAATTCCACAATCCAAAGTTTCTACGCTTGGAAAACTTATGTGTTTCAAATTCCTAAATTTTTTTATTATCTTTGATCTTCTACGGTTATATTGTAATCAAAATCGGTCCTCTACAACGTAGCATTTCGGAGATATGATTTTTTTTTAAATTTTTTACAAAAGGGGTTGTATCTCGATAGGGGGTGGTTTTTAGACAAAACTTTATAGACTTTTTTTTCATCTTTTGGTGTGTACTATTAATACTGAAAAAGTGTTCCAGTACTTTTGTTACACCCTGTATATGTTTTCCTAATAAAACCAGAATTATTATCGGCACTAGCTGACATTTATAAAATCCCGGGGTAATATATCCGAGAGGCGCAAAGCGGATGTAAACAACGAAAATTACATCCCCGGATCGTCGGCAACACGTTCCGTAAATAAATGAAATTCAATTTGTGGCAAATTGATCGTGCTTTAATGCACAAAGTATTTCGCTACATTCAAGCACTATCGGGAAATCTAAACCATATTTAATTAATGGACTAGGTCACGGTAATTTAGGTGTAATAGACCACTCTGTAGAGATTTCCGCTGAAATTCCGCGTCCCGTGATTTTCCTAACTGTACTTCGAATTTCTTCGCGAGATAGCTTTATCAAATTAAGGTTTTATCAGAGGGGGATTACGGATTTACAAGGCGGTGCTCATGTACGCACTTGCGCTGAAACTTTCTTCAAATGTACGGCTTCTATTGTACGGTTATCGATCGGCGACGTTAAATATATACATACATATATATTATTTTTGAAGCGAAAACGGATAAAGGGGGTTTTTCATTCATCGTTTCATTCAAAACGTACTCGCGCAGCGGCGTGAAACGGTGAGTTAATATTGACCGTAGAGAAGTAATTCGATATTACACGCGGAACAAACGCGTGCAAATATTTCCGCGCTACGTTCCGCCGCGCGGAATAAAATGATATAAAAAAAACTTGCGGAACAATGCCGAAAATACACCGTTCGGATATCGGCGCTCGACGATTGACAACAAAAAAGGAAAGGAATATTATTAATAATACGTTATCGGCTCGTCGATGCTATCAGTCACAAAATTGACAAAATATAAATTTCCCGCTTATTGTCCGCGAAACGAGACGCCACGGATCGTGCATTCGGATGCCGATTAACGTGTCGTCGATAATCGCGATTGAATTCATTCCCATGTTCCGTATAAAACGATTCATTAAATGAGATACATTTAACAAGAGACAAATGAAAAATCACATTTCATCGAATAATAATAATATTAATATCATCCGAATGTTACGCGATCCTTAACGAGGAATTATTTACCTCATTTCACGATATTCTCTAACGACCCAGTTGTCGATCCGTAAAACCCAAAGAAAAGAAAAGAAAAAAAGATAAACGAGAGAGAGAGAGAGACACTGAGGGACGAAAAAAAAATACCTACGTTTATTTCGTCGACCTCGTGTCGCCGATAGAATAGAAAATAATGGCAAGCTGCCGGATATTTGCGGGTGGGAGCGTGACAAATATATATGATAAAAGCCGACTGTTCCACTCCGTATCCCGGTCGACCCGTTCCGTATCTCGATATTGATTTATAACGAGCCGATACCGTATCAGTGTCGCGTTTTCGATTTCCATGTAACGCGTTCGTCGAAAACTTGATGTTTCGCATGGAAACTCTATCGTCGAACGATAACCAAGGAAAAAATGTTGGCCGTTTCGTTTTCTCTCGTTTCGACGATTCATTGACGATTCCACGTGTGAAGGTGCTAGTTTCTTCATCTTCTATTTTTATTTATTGCGTTTATAGATTTAAACGTTCGAATCCTGAATAAAAGTCAACGGGTCCCTGGGGACATTTGAATATTAATTGCTCTATTTCGCGCGGTAATTAAAGAGATTCATACGGCAGCGAAATATGTTGTAAATCAAGCATGAATTACGTGTACTTCCGTTTCCCCGGGTGATAATTAAAATTAAAAAGGAAACCTATACCCATAATTCAACGGGTTATTAGCAAATGCACGAGGTAATAAGTTTAAACGATGCTTAATGTATCCTTGCTAACGTTATTTCGCCGTCTAATTTTATTCGCCCGACTAATTATCGCGGTACGCGACTACCATTCGTTTGCTCCACCCCTCCCCCCCCCCCCAGACTTCGGTGAGAGTTACATTAGCTGCGTGCATGATAAACAAGACACGTTAATTAATATCTCACGCATTCAGCCGAAAAAACTAATTTCTATATCTTCCAGCGTGTTTCCTCCGCGAAACAACGCGTGTATTGTCCCGCGAAACTCGAAAGAATTAATTAACCCCCGTTTCGCTGTCGAAATGCATACAGGGTGTAACAAAAATTCTGGGACACTTTTTCAGTGTAGATAGTAGGTACGCACCAAATAATGAAAAAAAAAGTGTAGAAAGTTTTATCTAAAATTTGATTGCAATATAACCGGGAGAGACTAAAGTTTACGAAAAAAAATATCACTATTTACACAAAGGAAGATTTAGCGAGTGCCCTCAATTTTTCCCAAGTTGTTACAAATCTGTTACGATATAGGTAATCGAAGTTGTTTCAAATTCCGACGCCTGAAAATTCCACGATCCTAAATTTCTACGCTTGGAAATCTTACGCGTTTCAAATTCCTACGCCTGAAAATTTCTACGCACTGAAATCTTACGCGTTTCAAATTCCTACGCCTGAAAATATCTACGACTTAAAATTCTACGCTTGGAAAACTTACGCGTTTCAAATTCCTACGCCTAAACATTTCTACAACTGGAAATTTCACGATCCTAAATTTCTACGCTTAGAAAATTTATGCGTTTCAAATTCCTACGCCTGGAAATTTCTATAACTGGAAATTCCATGATCGTAAATTTCTACGCTTGGAAATTCAACGCGTTTTAAATTCCTATGCCTGAAAATTTCTACGCACTGAAATCTTACGCGTTTCAAATTCCTACGCCTGAAAATATCTACGACTTAAAATTCTACGCTTGGAAAACTTACGCGTTTCAAATTCCGACGCCTGAAAATTCCACAATCCTAAATTTCTACGCTTGGAAATCTTACGCGTTTCAAATTCCTACGCCTGAAAATTTCTACGCACTGAAATCTTACGCGTTTCAAATTCCTACGCCTGAAAATATCTACGACTTAAAATTCTACGCTTGGAAAACTTACGCGTTTCAAATTCCTACGCCTAAACATTTCTACAACTGGAAATTTCACGATCCTAAATTTCTACGCTTAGAAAATTTATGCGTTTCAAATTCCTACGCCTGGAAATTTCTATAACTGGAAATTCCATGATCGTAAATTTCTACGCTTGGAAATTCAACGCGTTTCAAATTCCTACGCCTGAAAATTTCTACGCACTGAAATCTTACGCGTTTCAAATTCCTACGCCTGAAAATATCTACGACTTAAAATTCTACGCTTGGAAAACTTACGCGTTTCAAATTCCGACGCCTGAAAATTCCACGATCCTAAATTTCTACGCTTGTAAATCTTACGCGTTTCAAATTCCTACGCCTAAAAATTTCTACAACTGTAAATTTCATGAGCCTAAGATATGGGTGATCGAAGTTGCTTGGATTAAACAAGTATAAATGCTATTTAACTGCAATAATCGCAGCAATTATATTTTTTTCTATTATCTCTGATATTCTCCGGTTATATTGCAATCAAAACGGCTCTTCTACGACGTACCATTTCGGAGATATGATTTTTTTAACAAATTTTTACAAAAGGGGTTGTATCTCCATAGGGGGTGGGCTGCGCCCACAACTTATAAGACTTTTTTTCATATTTTCATGCGTTCTATCCATAAACCTAAAGTGTCCCAGAATTTTTCTTACACCCTGTATACCAACGACCGCTAACCGGAAAACCACCGTGTAAATCCGCGAGATCGGAACAAGTTCGAAGCTGCTAATTAAATTAATTAATCGCGGCCCTGACGACAAATCTTTCGAGAGAAAAAAAAATCAGGTCGGGATTCAGTGGGGTGTCGGCTAATTAGAAATGCTTTTCGCGTGCCGGCGAAGCGTGCATGGGTCGGTCGGTGCGCATACAAAGCCAGCTTAAAGTTCGTTGGGCAAAAAAAAAAAAAAAACAACAACAACAACAACAAAATTGCCGGGAGTGACGGAGCCGGCTGTTAGCGTTAATCTTTAAAAAGGTTTCCCAGATAGAGTGCCGGGACTCGTTACCCATATCCGCGCGATCGTAAATACAAACTGGACCGTTCACGTGACCACGTGACATTAACCCGATTAATCTGATTTCACGGATGCGATCGCGCTCGATCGTTCGCTATCGAAACGCGGGATCGAGGAACACTGAAGGCAAAACGCCGGCGAAGAAATAAAAATCCCAATTTGCCGGGAGTGACTCGTAAATAATGAGTCCGGCGGCGGAGTTTCAGATTGAAACCGTAATATCGGACTGATGCGTGAAAAAATGAGACGGATCGCGAACAAAATGATCCGCCGTCAGATCCGATCTACAAATCACATCTCCCTCCCCCTCCCCATCCCCCTTGATTCGCCACGCGGAATGTAACGTTTCTGGCGTTTAAAAAATATCGTTCCCCACGGTGTGTACACCGTGTGATACTAATAATACATTCGCGTAGAGATGAAAGTGCGCAGATTAAAATGTAATTTCCATTAACTTCGCCCGGGAACTTGTTCGCCCCGTAGGTAGCGGATATACGTTTTCGAATGACTTATTCCACTGTAAATCGGGATGGAACTTTAATCAGTTACAATTTCGCCGAAGTTTCTCACGCGGACGACTTCTACACCTCTTCGGGACGGAAGACACCGACTTCTACCCGAGAACTTTCACACGATTGCAGCTGCAACTGCATCACGGCGAACACGTAGCACCGCGAACGAAACGACTCCGTTTTCCTCCGTGGAATTTTCAACCGTTAAATCGTCTTTAAAATAATAACTACCTAAAAATTGATCGATCGTGTGATAATATAAGAAATAAATAACATTTATCTGGCAAAACCGATCAACATAACTCGAAAGAATTAAATTTCAATTTAATTCTTTCGATTTATTAATATGTAACTATTTAGTTACGTTGATCGGTTTTGCCAGATAAATATGTTATTAATTTCATTCTTAAAATCCTTGCGAGGGACACACGTTCACCAGATTCACGGATTCTCGACGCACAGATTTCATTGCAGACACTAAATCGATCCACATGGCGGTGTTTCGTCGGTTCACCCGCGATCGTTCTGTGAAAAAAAAAAACGAAAAGATAGCGGAAAGTAAGGAAGAGTTACTCACTTTTCTGCGGCCGCAGCAGAGCATGGCTGCTGCGCTGCAGCTGCGGCGAGCCGTCGACGAGAGTTGAGGCTGATGACAGACGTAGCTGAGTCGTGCGCCCCCTTCCCGCTGCAGCTGCACCACGCGCACCTGCAGCTGCACCTGCTCCCGCTCCCGCTGCCCTTGACCGACACCGACTCGACCACCGTACTTGATGCGCACGTGTTTTCGCCACTGCATGAGTTCGGTGCGTCATGCCCTCTTCCTAAAATTCATTCGTTTCCAGGTAAGTATCTTAACCCTTTTAGTGCCGGACGACGATATATACAGGGTGTAACAAAAATTTCTGGGACACTTTTTCAGAATCGATAGTACGCACCAAAAGATGAAAAAAAGGTCTGCAAAGTTTTGTCTAAAAACTACTCCCTATCGAGATACAACCCTTATTGTAAAAAGTTTTTAAAAAATCATATCTCCGAAATGGTACGTCTTAGAGGACCGATTTTGATTACAATATAACCGGAGAAGATCAAAGATAATAAAAAAATTTCGGAATTTGAAACGCATAAGTTTTCCCAGCGTAGAAACTTAGGATTGTGGAATTTCCAGACGTAGAAATTTTCAGACATAGGAACTTGAAACGCGTAAGATTTCAAAGCTTAGAAATTTAGGATTGTGGAATTTCCAGTTATAGAAATTTTCAGGCGTAGGAATTTGAAACGCATAAATTTTCTAAGCGTAGAAATTTAGGATCGTGAAATTTCCAGTTGTAGAAATGTTTAGGCATAGGAATTTGAAACGCATAAATTTTCTAAGCGTAGAAACTTAGGATTGTGGAATTTCCAGTTGTAGAAATGTTTAGGCATAGGAACTTGAAACGCGTAAGATTTCAAAGCTTAGAAATTTAGGATCGTGGAATTTCCAGTTATAGAAATTTGAAACGCATAAATTTTCTAAGCGTAGAAATTTAGGATCGTGAAATTTCCAGTTGTAGAAATGTTTAGGCATAGGAACTTGAAACGCGTAAGATTTCAAAGCTTAGAAATTTAGGATCGTGGAATTTCCAGTTATAGAAATTTTCAGGCGTAGGAATTTGAAACGCATAAATTTTCTAAGCGTAGAAATTTAGGATCGTGGAATTTCCAGTTGTAGAAATGTTTAGGCATAGGAACTTGAAACGCGTAAGATTTCAAAGCGTAGAAATTTAGGATCGTGGAATTTTCAGGCGTAGGAATTTGAAACGCGTAAGTTTTCCAAGCGTAGAAATTTAGGATCGTAGAATTTTCAGGCGTAGCAATTTGAAACGCGTAAGATTTCCATGCATAAAAATTAAGAATCGTTGAAGTTCCAGCGGTAGCAATTTGAAACGCGTAAGATTTCCATGCGTAAAAATTTAGAATTGTGGAAGTTCCAGCCGTAGAAATTTTCAGGTGTAGGAATTTGAAACGCGTAAGTTTTCCAAGCGTAAAAATTTCGAATCGTGGAATTTCCAGCCATAGAAATTTTCAGGTGTAGGAATTTGAAACGCGTAAGACTTCCATGCATAAAAATTTAGAATCGTTGAAGTTCCAGCGGTAGCAATTTGAAACGCGTAAGATTTCCATGCGTAAAAATTTAGAATCGTGGAAGTTCCAGCCGTAGAAATTTTCAGGTGTAGGAATTTGAAACGCGTAAGTTTTCCAAGCGTAAAAATTTCGAATCGTGGAATTTCCAGCCATAGAAATTTTCAGGTGTAGGAATTTGAAACGGTAAGTTTTCCAAGTATAGAATTTCCAGTCGTACAAATTTTCAGGCATAAAAATTTGAAACAACTTCGATTACCTATATCGTAGCAGAATTGTAACAACTTGAGAAAAATTAAGAGCACTCACTAAATCTTCCCTTTCGTGGATAGTGATATTCTTCCCATAAACTTTAGTCTCTCCCGGTGATATTGCAATTAAAACCGCTCCTCTCCGACTTACCATTTCGGAGATATAATTTTTTTTAAATTTTGTACAAATGGGGTTGTATCTCAATAGGGGGTGACTTTCGGACCTAACTTTATTGGTTTCTTTTCACCTTTTTGGTACGTACTATCGATTCTGAAAAAAGGTCCCCGATGATATGTTACATCCTGTATAGTTGATAAAAACTATTGATCTAGGAAAACGATCATTTGGTCCCGAAAACTGGAGAAATCATCAGAAAAATTCGGTCCACATGAATTTCCTTACAGCCGCGAAGTTGTCTAAACTTCAGACCCCTGGTGTAAATTTACAATTCTAAACTTCCCGTGGAAAAAGATAGTTTAACAAAGGATGAATGAAGTCGTGTCGCCGATTCTGATTAAAATCCCCGGGAAAGTAAATTACAACTTGTTAAATTAGAAGCGGAAGTTCGCAACTCTCGCGGAAACAGTGTCGGGAGAGCCGACGAAAAAAAAAAAAGAAAAATCGAGGAGAAGAAGAGAGGAGGCTTTGAATTTTTCCCAGCCCCCCTGTGTCTTTAGAATGTCGAAAGTAATCAACGCCAGTCATGCCGCGGTTCGAAGGGTTTTCGTACAGTTACCGCTTTGCTAATTTACTTTGCCGCCGAAGTAGCTGGCAGCCGGCGATTTTTCTTCGAACTACCGATGCCAAGAGTTAGGTGCTCCTCGAAAGAAGCGAGGAAAGAGGACAAAGCGATCGATACGTAGCAGGAGAAGAATCCACTTCCAGAGTCTACGTGGCGCACGATAAATGTCTCTATAACCGAGTCCCGAACTATGTCGTTAACACTAAAACTACTTTCGTTCTTCTCCCATTTACGAACTCGTGGATTTATACTTGCCCGGAGAGATATCGGTAACTTTTAATAATTCATTTCTCGCACGTTCGGAGAAACCACTCGACTCTGTTACAATTACATTCAAAATTAACTTGTATCATAAATATTTCATACTATTTCTCATATTTTAATTACTCCGTTTCGTTACTAAGTTTAGTGGAATTCATTGACAAAGGATATCGAGTGATTTTAATAAAAATTATCGAAAATATTTGATTAGGGAGTAGGGAAATATCGAGGAATATGATGGACGTCCTATTTTCATCCCTTAACTCGGTATTCGACGTGTTAATTTATTAATAGACCGTAGAAATCTATCGGCTCCCAAACGGCCGTATCATTTTAATTTTGCTCGACGATTATATAAACGGTGACACATGTGTGTGTGTGTGTGGGATAGGTACAACACCCAATGGCCTCGTTCTACATTTCATTTTTGTGTTTCCTTCGTCGTGTCTTCTTCCGAAAATAAGCGTAACGTCGATATCGATTATCGTGGCTATCGCGATATACTTTTATTCGTCGTTTTCGCGTTTCGTTCGAGGCGAATTTTCGCCTGTTATTCCATAGGGACGACCGTTCCTCATATTGCCCGTGAACAATGATGGAATCGCGATGAAATTGAAGTTTATTAATTAACATTCAGGTACGTTTTCACTACGCGATAACGTTGCTCACGGCCTACGGACTTCGCGCGTTATTGTACGATCCCACTATCAGGAATGCAAATTTAATTAAACACCCTCCCAGTCCGGAGCTCCGCGATACTAGACGATTGTCTGAAGTGCTTTGATAATCGGAGATTACAAACGACAAAGTAACCCGATTTATCAATAACACCGCCGCTCACCATCATTCGCGTGTCACCGACTGATAAAATAATCATCGCGAATCGAACGATTCGCGATAATTCAAACGTCCCTCCGAAATTCACAAAACCCAGAAGAGTATCGTGAAAAACTATCCACGAGTACACCGATAAATTATTCCCCGGCAAAATCATCTTCGTTCATCCAATATCTAATCGTTCGACCAAAACGATCGCTGTACAAAAACGGAAGTGCCCATCGATATACACCCCCGTACAAAAGTATGCGGACACCTATGAAATTCATGTAAATACTGTATTTATGCTGCAATAATGTACCCATTTCTCAATGAAATTAAGTTTTATGAACATTTCTCTGAAATTTTTTTACAAATGGGCTTGTATCTCGTTAGGGGGTGATTTTCGGACCTAACTATCTTGATACTTTTTTCACCTTTTGGTGCGTTCTATCGATTCTGAAAAGAGGTCCCCAATGATATATTACACCCTGTATATGTATATTCCACTTACTTTGCTTTATAATAACTTTATCGACAGTATTAATTAATAAATATTACTGCTCTTACCCAAGAACAACGTCAAGATTAAATCACCCACATAACATAAAAAATCGACAACATAAAAAATCTATAAAAGAAACTAAATTTACAAAATATTTAGGCGAATTTGGCAAATGCGTATGTGTCCGGATACTTTTGTACGGGGGTGTACCTCTAACGCAGAGTTTTATCGCGAACCGCAACCGGTAACCTCGCGAAAAAGCATCTATCAGTCGAAACAGGGTTTCACCCCCCTCCCCTCCCCCGTGTAAATATGAAAATAATCGATTCGATCGTTACCACGACTGGGACCGCGGGGCAAAAGGTGAACGAGAATCGAGCCGAACGTCGCGTCGGCATAGCCGGAATAATCGATCGCACGTGGCTATGCACGATCATAGTTGACCTAGGGCCACCAGGAGTTATGCCGGGAATCTCATAAGCGACGTCCATCACGGCCGAATGTCTCGGTCTTCGATTCAATCGGATCGCCGGTGCTATTCATACGACATTCTGTGTCAGGCTTGCATATACATATATCCAGTCATTAAGAATCAATGAAATCCTGGGGCCGAGTGTGGCCGTCGTGTGACAACCTTGACCTCCGTGACGGATCTTACCCCCCGAAAAAGAGGGGGTGAGTCCGCACCCCTCTCGCAGCGAGACAATATTCGTTGGATAAATCTTCCCGCTCGCTCGAATTTCGGTGGCAATTAATTTCTGCGTGACCCAGTTTCGCGAAATTCGATCGCCCCGACGGGGGAAAAAAATGATTTTTTTTTTTTTATTTGTCGTTGGACAGGTTGCGTGTGTGCTTCGAAGGATACTATGGATTTGTCAGCTCATTAGTGGGCGGGGGGTGAAATGTCCGGAGAGGGTATTTGCCGATTTTTACGTCTGTTTTTGTTTTAACGTTTTCCGATATCGACGTGTGTCTTGAATTTCCGAGGGAATTTCGAATGATGAAAAAATAGAATTGTTATTAAGTGGAGGGAGGCAGTTTTTTTTCTCTCTGTATATTCATCATCGAAATTGTACGGTTTATTAAAGTAATATCGTACCCTCGGTTATTGTGTGTGACGGCCCACTTATACGTGACTGTTAACCGGTTCCATAAAAACACTTTGATTTATTGGGAGAATATCAATTGACACGTTCCACTCGCTCGTTTTAATGGACATTTTTTTTGCCCGGCTAATTTCACGCGGGGCAGAATAAACGGAAATTATTGACGAACGACGGAGTACATATGTGACGTTAATCTTTTTACGATACTATACATATATGACTTTGATGCGAAGTTTTTTTTACTCGCTATGGATATACGGGAACGAGATCATTAATCGGTGATTCGACGGATCCTACAATATTCATTTGCCGGTTTCTTCGGGAATGGCAAATGAAAGAGGCTTTACTATCGGCTCTCGTTAATGGCTGTTCGGAAGAAGCACATGCGACCAAAAAGTAGAACATGTCGGAATCAATAGGGTATAAGAAAATAGACACAATTACCGTCATTCCACTTCCACTAACGACTGCACGATAGCGGGAAGTTTCGATGGAAATTTTGTCTATTCGATCATTTGAACGTGTTAACTGTGATTCCGATAAAGCGAGCGTGCACACTATAAATTACGAACAGTGGAATGAACGCAAGAATTTCATTAAACAGATTATATAATGTTCAATTGAACGAAGACTCATATTTCTTTTATCCATCGCGTTCCTGTGCATTCCTATAAAAAATATGTTGCATTATTGTGCTCGTTAGTATCCTTTGTGCTTGTATAGAACGTTCAGAACTGAATTTAATAAAATTAACGATGAATCTTGCCGTGTAATTACTTTTACGATTATTACGTAAATTTTTAGGATATACCTATCGGCGTGTGATTACGTTAAAGGGAAACTGAGATATTTAGCGAAGCACCGTAACAGTGGAAAATCTAATAACAAACTTTCTTTTTCATTTTCTTCTTACATTAATATTGATAACTTTTGTTAAACCGACGTTAATCAAAAAAAGAGCACATTCTACTTAAGATGTGGAAGCCACTATCTTTACACAGGCTGTAAGAGATATAACTAAATCTTTAAAAGTGTTCTCAATATTCCACAGACCCTTAAACACCTGCCGTCATGCGATAAATCCAAGCTGCGGGCAGGAAATAATAATCTTTTTCTCTTTTCTACAATCCGGTAAAACGAAAACATTAAAACTTGGAAAATTAACATAAATAACGAATCTCATATACGCCGTCATTAATATTATAAAATCCTAATACATACAAACATCAATATCTGAAATTGCAAATAATCGTCACAAATACGAAACATTAGAAGCTATGACAATAAATGAACAAAAAATCCTGTAAAACGGTCCCCGATGTTCCGTTTCACTCTGCATCACCACAGGACATAAATATAAATGTAAAAACTTTTCAAAATCGCGTACTTAAACACATGCCGACAATTACCGTGAATATTTCGCACGCGTGGCGCGTATCTGTTGAATATACAGGGTGTAACAAAAATACTGGGACACTTTTTCAGTATCGATAGTACGCACCAAAAGATGAAAAAAAAGTCTATAAAGATTTGTCTGAAAACCACCCCTTATCGAAATACAACCCCTTTTGTAAAAAATTGTTAAAAAATCATATCTCCGAAATGGTACGTCGTAGAAGAACCATTTTTATTGCAATATAACCGGAGAAGATCAAAGATAATAAAGAAAATTTAGGAATTTGAAACGCATAAGTTTTCCAAGCGTAGAAACTTAGGATTGTGGAATTTCCAGTCGTAGAAATTTTTAGGCGTAGGAATTTGAAACGCGTAAGATTTCCAAGGGTAGAATTTTAGGATCGTGGAATTTTCAGGCGTCGGAATTTGAAACGCGTAAGTTTTCCAAGCGTAGAAATTTAGGATCTTGGAATTTTCAGGCGCCGGAATTTGAAACGCCTAAGTTTTCCAAGCGTAGAAACTTAGGATTGTGGAATTTCCAGTCGTAGAAATTTTTAGGCGTAGGAATTTGAAACGCGTAAGATTTCTAAGCGTAGAATTTTAGGAGCGTGGAATTTTCAGGCGTCGGAATTTGAAACGCGTAAGTTTTCCAAGCGTAGAAATTTAGGATCTTGGAATTTTCAGGCGTCGGAATTTGAAACGCGTAAGTTTTCCAAGCGTAGAAATTTAGGATCTTGGAATTTTCAGGCGTCGGAATTTGAAACTCCTAAGTTTTCCAAGCGTAGAAATTTAGGATCTTGGAATTTTCAGGCGTAGGAATTTTTACGAAAATTTTTACGAAAATTCCTACTGAAAATTTCTAAGGCTGGAAATTCTACGCTTGGAAATCTTACGCGTTTCAAATTCCTACGCCTGAAAATTTTGGTGCGTACTATCGATATTGAAAAAGTGTCCCAGAATTTTTGTTACACCCTGTACAAAATGCGAGGGGGTCTAGTTACAAGTGGGACGGCGAATGTCGGACCAAAGTCGACCATAACCACTGGGAGGGTCAACTTGGTCCGCCATATCCCCTAGCTTCTGCAGTATGCACCGTAATGCAAGCTCGTAAACAATGTCGCTATACTTCTTGGATAAACGACCAATCGGTCCCTCGTGATATCCTTTACCGAGAAGAAAGCGCTGCTACAGGAAAGTATTCGTGGGCGGCAGGAGAGAGAGAGAGAGAGAGAGAGAGAGAGAGAGAGAGAGAGAGAGAGAGAGGGAAAGAAAAAAAATGTGCAACGTAATGACAATAATGCACGTGCAACGACGAAAGATAAACCGTCATTGTACACCCACGGGACACCGTGCACGGATTCCACGGCTTCCTTTCTCTCGTCGGCAGTATATAAATTTTCAAAACTCTGCCGTTCATGCTTTACGAGCTTTCAAGGTAACGGGCTTATACGGCGGCGTTTGCAGGCGACTTCGTGTAAAGAATTAATACAGCTATCCTTGACGCGGAATGATTACACTCGATTCCCGGTGAAACCTTTTATTCCGCGTTCCATCAAAGATTTTTTTTTTTTTTTCATAACGACTCGTCTGAAGAGATTACACTTAATTTCCCTATCGGAACACTGTCGCCTGTTGAAATCTTTCAACGTGCCGAATTACAAGCTTTGATTTTGATAAACAGCGAATTTAGGGGGCCGCGAAAGTCAGTGAAAAAAAATGTCTTTCAAACCACGGATGAGACAAGTGGAACGCCAAGGATGAACGAGGAACGCGAACGGTAGAAATGAAGTATTTAAATCTTTTAAATTGAACATTGTTCGTTCGTCCGAAATTGTTGCGACACTTTGAAAACGGCTCTTTGATCCGCGTTCTTCGCTTCAGCTCTCTCGCTGTTACTCGTCGCGGGTAAAACGGTCGGCATGCAAAATAAAAAAAAAAAAGAAAGAAAGGGAAGCGAAACGCACTCGATTCGAAGTGTATGGCGGATACGCAGCAACGTGCTCCATCGGTGACGTCGATACTGTCGAGAGGAGCACGTTTGATCGTGGCAAAAGGAACGATCGCGTATCCATGAAGAAGACTCGCACATACACACACGTACGCACATTCTCACATACACAGACAGGAGCATGCAAGTGTATTACATTTCCAGAGTAATTTCGAGGCGGACCAAATCCAATTCTCTGGGCACACGTGAGTTCGTGGAATGAAAACAGACATAGAAATCGAGAGACAGAAGTAGTGCAAAAGTAGATTACGAAAACGTGATCGCGAAACGATCGGCGTACCTTCTAAAAATCATTTCTCGTGCGAAGGGCCGACGGGTCCCTGCTCGAGTCGACTCGGATGATTTCCCTCATTCTGGTCCACGGATCAGCCTCTCCCACCGATCTGAAAGACAGAAGAGACAAATAACAAAAACACAGGATAATCATCGTTCGTAACAGCACCATGTGACAGCGATATCAAATATACAGGGTGTAACAAACATTCTGGGACACTTTTTCAGTATCGATAGTACACACCAAAAGATAAAAAAAAGTCTATAAAGTTTTGTCTGAAACCACCCCTTATCGAGATACAACTCCTTTTGTAAAAAGTTTTTAAAAAATCATATCTGCGAAATGGTACGTCGTAGAGGACCGATTTTGATTGCAATATAACCGGAAGAGACTAAATTTCACGAAAAAAATATCACTATCTACGCAAAGGAAGATTTAGTAAATGCCCTCAATTTTTCCCAAGTTGTTACATACCTGCTACGATATAGGTAATCGAAGTTGTTTCAAATTTTTATGCCTGAAAATTTGTACGGCTGGAAATTCTACACTTGGAAATCTTACGCGTTTCAAGTTCCTACGCCTAAAAATGTCTACACCTGGAAATTCCACGATCCTAAATTTCTACGCTTGGAAATTCAACGCGTTTCAAATTCCCACGCCTGAAAATTTCTACAACTGGAAATTTCAAGAGCCTAAGATATGGGTAATCGAAGTTGTTTGGATTAAACAAGAATAAATGCTATTTAACAGCAATAACTGCAGCAATTATATTTTTTTCTATTATCTTTGATCTTCTCCGATTATATTGCAATCAAAACGGGTCTTCTACGACGTACCATATCGGCGATATGATTTTTTAACAAACTTTTACAAAAGGGGTTGTATCTGGATAGGGGGTGGGTTGCGCCCACAATTTTCAAGACTTTTTTTTCTTATTTTTATGCGTTCTATCCATAAACCTAAAGTGTCCCAGAATTTTTGTTACACCCTGTATTTTTTTCCATACGCGGGCGAAGCCAATTAATGTTTTCGCGACCAGGAAACGACAATAAGGGGAACCGTGGGGCTTAATAGCTTATCGAGAACAAAAGACAAAACTTGTCCACGGACACGGCGCACATACGCGGAGATTAACTGCGTCTGATCACGCTAACAAGTGTAACTTAATAGCGTCGTACACGCTACTTAACGCTTAACATCCGCGGGACGATTTTCCTCGCGGAATCGAGTACCATTTCAAACCTGAATCTTCGTATTATCGACGTACATACGTACAGTGGCCGAAATAATCTTAGGATCACTGCAATTTCCTAACAGAAAAGTATATTTTGCGTAGAATTTTTGATTGTATTTATTAGCATTTATTCTTTCTTATATAATTAACAAAAAACACAAATAAATTAAATAATAGAATGTTAAAATCGGTCCTCTACGACGTACCATTTGGGAGATATGATTTTTTAAAAATTGTTTACAAAAGCGATTGTATCTCGATAGGGGGTGGGTTGCGCCCACAACTTATAACACTTTTTTTTCTTATTTTTATGCGTTCTATCCATAAACCTAAAGTGTCCCACAATTTTTGTTACACCCTGTATAAGAAAGAATAAATACTAATAAATACAATCAAAAATACTACGCAGAACATACTTTCCTCTTAGGAAATTGCAGTGAACCTAAGATTATTTCGGCCACTGTACGTGTGCATCCGTCGTTTAAATGAAAGGGAGATACTACTGCGCATATCTTTGTCACGGGGACACTGATTGATCCGTACGATATACATTTTTTTTTCAAGAGACTACGGTATTCTTCTTCCCCCTCGTCGCGGCAACGGGATTTTCAGGGTAGAAAAATCGGGACGCGGATTCTCATCGGCGTCGGAATAACGTATTGGGGTAAGTACTTAGGGAAACCTGGAACAGTCAATCACCGTGTACTTAATGAGATCCAATCGTAACGTGAATGAAAGTCTCTGGGACGTGCGTGGAAACATAAACGATCGGTACACAGGAGGTTTGCGATATTTTTCCGGGATCCGAATAATTATTCGCGGGATCGACGAACGAATGGGAACACCGCGTTACGCCGTCGGTATGACGTCCGACGAGACAGAGAAACACACACGGAAACCGTATCCATCGAATCGGCATTCGCACGAGCGACATTCAACTGGTTCTTGAACTTCATTCTTCGATTCCGTTTGCCGCGACGATCGTTTTACGTTCTATCGATCTTGAAGACAGAAGGAGGGTCTCGTGGCAAGGACGTGCGAGTGAGACAGGCAACGCGGAAGAGCCGAGAAAGACAGAGAATGCCGGGTAGATTCGAGTGGTTCGCCGCTGGAAACGAAAGCAGTTCGAATTACTCAAAAATACACTTCTCACGATCGACGGAGAAACGTGAATCGACGCTACGCAAAACGTGTCTCTATGAAACAATATTATCTATTTTATTCCCGATTAAACAATACCAGCAACGACCATCGGCCTTTAATTACGGCGCTACCGTAGTATCCGATTCATTTTTCAACACTATTTCTACCAAGAGGTGTCAAAAGACACCTTTCAAATTTTAACTGAAAATCGTTCGTTAAGTTGAATCATTTCTCCACAATTAATTTGTTGACTTTTTATACAATAGTTGTTAAATTAATGATTAACTAAAAATTTTATCGATCGTATTATAATGTAAGAAACTAATAACCTTTATCTGGCTTTAGCCGATCAATGTAACTAAGAATTTATATATTGATAAATTAACAAAATTAACAAAATGTTTGAAATAACGAAAATATAAAATTTTACTTACAAAACCATCACACGATAACGTAAATAACCTTCTATGTAATTATTTTATATTTTCTTTATTTCAAATATTTTGTTAATTTTGTTAATTTATCAATATATAAATTCTTAGTTACACTGATCGGTTAAAGCCACATAAAGGTCATTAATTTCTTATAGCTGTTAAATTATCTACATTTAACTAGTAATTTAAAATCCTAACAGTTTTGGCAGATATTTGCATTCAAACGAAATAGTATCAAAAGACACCTTTCGGTCGAAATAGGTATACACAGAATCGTGGTAGAAATAGTGTTAAAAAGACAAAGGGAAACCCGGGGAAATGGAAATTAGACGGAGTTTCCGGTGGATATGGGATCGTAGGATCGTGGACTCGCGAACGAAGCGTAGAAGGCTCGTCGTAGGGCGCAATTTCGAATCGTACGGAGCGTAGCCGGGCTACGATCGATAAGGGATACGTTTAAGGGCGAGCGGCAAGAGCAGCAGAAGCAACAGCAACAGCCCGGCAAGACTTGCTATACTCTGACAATCGTGTCGCTCCGCGATGAAAATCACTCTCGTCACGAGGCATCTTCGCTGAGCGACACCTGTCAGTGGTTATCGAGTCGTGGGATAAAAAAAACACACACACACTCACACACACGGGGTATCTACCTTATCCTGAAAAATAAGCGAAATAAGAGCGTGGGTTAGGGACAAAAAAAGAAGACAGACATATAATAACGATATCAGGATCGAACTACTACACAAAAGGGGGGGTGGTATAGGGGGAGGGGGAGGGGAAGATAAGACCCGACGCAAGGAGAGAATGAGAGACAAAGAGAGGACACAAAAGCGAGAGAGAGAGAGAGAGAGAGAAAAAAAACACATCGTGTCACGGGCGGAAAGCATGTACAGCGTGGAAAATAAAGAACCGGCGCGGAGAAACGAGAAAGAGCAAGAAAGGGGGGTATAGGAAACAAAAAAAAAATGGAATGCCGGTAAAAGAAGAAAAGGAGACTAGAGCCACCACGAAATCGTGGTGGCGTGCCAGCCGATGGTCCCGGACCAAACGATCGATATACCCTTTTTCGAGAGTACCTTCCGCCGACCCTCCCTCGCAGCCTACTAGTACAACACCACCCTCTCCACGTCTCTCTCTCTCTCTCTCTCTCTCTCTCTCTCTCTCCTCGAAGAAGACGCGCGTGTCGGTGAGTAAGCGCGTGCTAAACGAGCTTCTGAATGGACACAGAGGTCCCGACGTACCTTTCGGTAATGAAGAGACGGGGAAACGAACCACGTAGAGCTTTTCCTTGGATCCCTGAGACCTCCTCGATGTTGAAGCCTATTCCTTCTTCTTCAATTTTTTTTTTTTACTTCCAAACTTTTTCCCAGGTTATTTCCTTTTGCTTCCTTCGTCGCAGGAGGAATCTTCCGGTTGCAGCTTTCTCACCTCACCGTATAACGCCACGCGGGAATCAATACGCGCGCCTGCCTCAAGCTTTTCTCTCTCCCTCTCTCTCTCTCTCTCTCTTCTTCTCTCACTTCCCCACCCTCTCACCGTCCTTCCGTGTGTACATGTATCTCTCTCTCTCTCTCTTTTCACGATCGTTCACCGTCGACTCTAAACTCTCTCTCTCCTTCTCTTTCTCTCTTTCTTTCTCTTTCTCTCTATCGTACCGTCTCTTTGTACCTCGACAGGGTGCTCCTCGTGGAGGCTCACCGTGTTTCACGACGCCGTTCGCGAACCGGCCGGTTCCCGGTCGGCGAGACGGAAATTAACGCGCACCCGGTTCGCCTACGACGGGAACAACGCGGATCTCGGAGGTGTACACGCGGCACGGGCAAACTTCTCGCCGGAGGAAACGGGGGATTGGCCTGACGGTGTGCAACGCACCGCGCCGCATAACCACGACTACCTGGAGCACCCGGGCGGACATGTTGGACGTGGGCAGGGCGCACGCGCGCGCCCCGGCACCCCTTTTCCCGTGGACTTGCCGCGGGGTTGGCCCCTCGGAGAACGACGACGACGACGACGACGACGCACAGTGGTATAGAATCAATTTTTCGCCAGACAAAAGTCAATTTTCGAGTTGTTGCGAAATCTCGCGGCGGAAGGGACCGGTACGCGGAGAAACCGGCGTTTTCCGGCGGCGAAACTTATTTTCCGAATAGAGCAGAGAAACGCCGACGATCGATTATCACTCGCCCGGCGTAATCGTAGAGTTTCTTTCGCGGCCATTCATGTAAACGGTGATTCATTCAGTTATTACTATCTGTTATTACTATCCGTTGTTATTTATGGAGGAAGCCGGACAGCGGAGTTTACGCCGCTCGATTACGTTTCCTTTTTATCGATCTTCGATGGAAGCAGCGCGGATTTTACTCTGAACGTATATTCCATCGGTGGCTGAAACATTAACAGCCAGAAATACTGATCGATAACGAATAGTAGCTACAATCTGTGCCGGTCGTTGTACAAATTTCATTACACGAATAATTACTCCCCTATAGACGAATATACATTAGGGTGTTTGTTAAAAATTACAATTTTTCGACGCCCCCTAAAAAGCTTCCTTTTGATGAAAGAACACTGGGAAAAATGTTTTTTAATTAAAAACAACACGTGCCTCAAGACGATCGAAGTTAATTTTTTGGGAATTTTTTATGAAAAATACAATTTTATTCGAAATATAAACAATTATCAAAACCAAATCAATAAAAAAAACAGTTAATCAAAATAATAATAAACAAAAATTTTAATTCAAAAATTTTCCCAGTTGATTTGATCTATTAAATAAAAAAATGAAAGATATTCAAACTGATATTTTTATTTTAAAACTAAATTAGTACAATCGTAATTTTAATATCTAGATTTCTTCACTTCAAGGTTTAAGTAAACTTTGTTTCATATTAACTTAGATCGTCTTGAGGCACGTGTTGTTTTTAATTTAAAAAAAAAATTCCCCAGTGTTGTTACATCATAAGGAAGCTATTTAGGGGACGTCGCAAAAAAATTAATTTTTAACGACCACCCTAATATACATATATATATTCTATCCAAAAGAAAGCGAATCGATCTCGCGAAAAAAAATGTACGTGCAAAAATAATAATAATCCCTGTCCCGATGATCGATCGGAAAATCAGAAAGTAATTTTCCTCGAAAAATTGATTCTATACCACTGTGCGACTACTCGCCCTCGCTTTTTCCATCTCAGCTCCTTCTGCTCGTTCTCAGGCTGTCGAACCCTCGCACGCAGACGTCGAAATTTCTCTCTACCCTCTCTCACTCTCTCTCTCTCTCTCTTTCTTTCTCTCCTCATCCCTCTCACACACTCTCCTCTCCTCCCACCCGACACGATGACAGTGACGGAGCGTATGCACGAGGGTGCATCGGTTTCTACCAAGACTTGTCTGAGTTTTATTAAATTTCTTGCCTATTGGTAAATACACCCTTATACGTTAAGCGCGATACTTGCAGACTATCGAAGATACGCGGAGAAGAAGCTTTTTCCCTCCGTCGCACCGTTTTTCACACCCTCGATCCTTTACGCGCGGTATTTTCGGGGACCGGGTGAAGGATACTCGAATCGATGAGGAGGAGAAGGGGGGAAGGGAGAAGGGAGAAGGGAAGCCTTGAGTTTTCTTCTTCTCCGAGGTCCCTAAGGGCAGAGTAATTTGAAGGTAGACGGACACTTGCTGATGCGTTTGTCTCGCATTCACCCCGGGCCTCTCGGTGAAATTTTGTAATTGCCACTGCTTGAAATTGTCCTGCAGTTAGTTGCGGCACGTTTCTACTATCGGCCCGTTTTCCGGCCTGGGAATTTATTATACCCGTTCGCGGCTCAATTAGCGGGAATTAACACACGTTGAATACGAAACGATCCATGCGCGCCACGATTGAAATAGATTCGATCGAGCATACTCGCGGACGCGATACAGGAATATGTAGTTTTCGGCGAATAGTTATACGGCCAATCTTTTAGACTTCTAGCAGGTTGTTTCTTTTAATTAAAATTCAAAATTATTAGGTGTCTGGCCCGAGATTACCGCCGGCTATAAATTTCCGGGCGAGTCTAGTTGATTCTCCGGATCCTTCGTTACGGCGGGACGATTTCTCGACGGTCAGGGTCGACTATTATGGTTTTCCTCGAAATCACGTACCGTAATCACCGTATTTTACGAGCTGCTGCGAAGTGCAGACTATTAGCTCGATATACCACCTCGGCCACGGTACTTCAGAGACGCGCTGATTGCGGGCCTTACCGCCAATTTTTTTTCTTTCTTCCCCCCTCCCCCCACCCCTCATCCCTCCTTGGCTAGGAGATCGCAATCAGCAGGCAATTGTCATTCAGTGATTACACTCGGGATTGTATGTTAACGAGAACCTTTAAGGAGATGCGGACTGCACTAGACAGACCCCTGTTTCCCTCTTCGAGGATCGTGAAAAGAAAACTTCCTTTTTATTCTTTTTTCCTCTCTCTCGTCTTTCCGCTTATAAAACCTTTCTTTTCGTGTCTCTTTAAATATTATCGAAACAATGCCCTGTTGCTGGCGTTTCCCCGACAATCACCAGAAATAGCCTACCCCGTGAAATATTCTACTAAATGTAGTGTAAAGCAATTTCCCGGTGGTAAAGTAAACGACTGCGCAAAAATGAAGTGTTATAAAACCGCTCCAATTGCCCGGACGTCCAATAAAATAAGCGGCGAGCACCTTTAAAAAATTTATCTCGTCTGAATAGACTTAAGCTCCGACTTTCATCGTGACGAGCAATTAGGCGCAAAAAACGGGGAGAATTCCCTGGCAAGGGGCGGACGACAGGATCACCGAACAAGATCGATGAAAGTTACTTGTCTTTCAGCCAGTGTATCAGTTTCACGTGGGACAGTGGAAAGTCCGAACGTGAAACGGGATCCACTGGGCACGTTAACTGAACCATTTAAACAATTTCTTCCCCTCTGCAGTGGAATACGAAAGTTTTCGCGGCGATCAAAAGCTTCCATTAAAACGTCGCAGTCCGTGCCAGGTCATTTTTGACCCACATGAGATATTTATACATAGAAATTCTATCTCTCATTTTGTCATACAAAAACAAAATACTGACAGACAACTATCTTTCTTTCTCGAATTACTAGAATATATTCTATAAAAAGGAAATTCATACATAAATTCCATTTATTAACACTAGAACGACCAACGCAGTCAAAATGCGATTTCAAAAATTCTTCGTAATCACATTTCTACATGTAAATAATTAACACTAGATTTACGGATGTTGATTATATACCTACTTTTACTGAAGTGTACTTTACTAATATACTAATATAATTTACTAATTGTAAATTAACATTTACATATGTTTCATTACTTAACTAAAAACCAACGTATGTATTTCGAAAATAATATTAAAGATTTATATATACATGTACATAGTAGTAATCAAATTTTGAATGAGTCAAGTAGGCTCGGTCCGTAAATCTAGTGTTAAACTCACCAATTTACTATCCCTCTTTATTTCTTTGTTGCAAACATATTTATCCAAAGTTTTTCAATTTTTCTAATTAATCCTCGGACGTTCTAGTGTTAATTATCTCGACTATATTTCAACCCAAGTGCTTGATCAAATAAACTCAATACCACACGCTAAACAAACAACGCTACGGTTTCCGTTTCAATTATTAACGAGCTACATCCCTGAACGTCGTCAGGCGCAATGTCAAGTTTAAGATGGTCAAGCCGAACAGATTCAAGGGACACATTAAGGTACGCCGGAACGGATCTTCTTGCCGAGGAAAATAATTCGTACGTTTGGCATTTTATCAACGAAATTCGTTCAAGTGGCTCACTGAAGGGGTCGATCGCCGGGGAGATCCAGAGTTAAGTCAGTCTCTCGATTCTCCCTTGTCATTCCCATCGAGCCTAAACGTCCTACTTCCGGTTCGGCTATTCTGGCCTCGATCGATTGGAGAGACCACCTCGTGTCAAAAACACTCGGCAGAAAGACGTCGCGTCGATTCTACGCCGAGAAACGAGATCGTCCGTCAGCTCATAAATTTTAGGACGGGCTGTAGTTACAATTCAAATTCCGCTGCCGGGATTGCACGAGATCGCTGGAATTCCAACGTAACCTTTTCGCGCGCCTGTCTTTTTTTTAAGGGGTTATATACAGTTAAGAGCCGCAAAAAAAGTGATTTTTTAAGAATTTTTCTGGAAAAGACAGTTAAATTGATTAATGTAAAAATTTGTACACATATTGAGATAACTTTTAACTGTATTTTAACATTTTTTATTTGTAAAAATAATAATTTTGAGAGCTGTTATAGCTGATCTCCTAGGAGCTCCTCTAAAAAAAGCGCTTTGCGGTGACCACGATATCTCGGGACTGAATCTTTTGAAATGAAAAAACCAAACGGATTTCGTTAAAGTAATGTATAATCTAGTAATTAATCGAAGGAATAAGCAAAATAAAAGTTTTTGACAAAATGGCGGCTTCTAAAAAAAAATCGATTTTTCACAAAAATTTTGGCATTAAATTGTTCATAAAAAAAAATATTCATCGGTGAGAAGAAACCTTCGATTAATTACTAAAAAATATAGTCAACAAGCTTGTGCTAAAATTTGAGACTGATCGGTCCAGCCGTTTTCGAGAAATCTTGGTCACCGCCTTTGAAAACATAGTTTGGAGAAAAACCTATTCAAAGTTTGATAAGCCGGTAAGAGAAACTGTAGTAAAGGCAACTTCAAATTAGTAACAACAACCAAAGTCGGAAAAATTAAATTCGAATGTACTTGAGCCAACACCAATTTCAGTTATCCAAATATCAACAACTGTATCTAGTTGCCGGAAATAATTTAGAGTAAGGGGAACTAATAATTTTTTCGGTGTAGAACAACTATTTTCAAACGCTCTGACACGTCTTTACAAATATGCGTGTAACTTGGACAATAATCGCCGAATTGACTCGAAATTTTCTGTGTGTGTACTTAAATGTATGTACATTACGAAAATGAAATACAAAAAAAATCGATTTTTTGAAAATTATAACTGTATATAACCTCTTAAACGGAATAGAATCTCAACTGTATCTTCTACCGAAAGGTATTTGTCGACAGTCGTTAATCTGCAAGGTATTTGAACGTTATTGGAAAGGGTCGCGTTATTTTTGCTAAATTTTCGAGATCTCTGTGATCGACTTTATAAAGGATCTACACTATGTCGAAGGATACACGAGTAAATAATTCTCGGATCGAACACACTCGGAATTCTCTGTTATGAAAATTTCGGATTTGATATTTCTCCTGCGCACGAACTTCGCGGCAAATAAATAATTCGCCGCCTAAATCTTCGATCTTCACCCGGCGCGGGGAATTTGTAACCGAAACAAATCTGTGCGACGTTTTCGAAATTTCGCCCCGAAGACTCTCTCGCATTCCCATCGCGTGCCTCTCTAACGGAATAATAAATAATAATTTATCAACCACACGAGAAACCGAATTGAAAACACTCCCTATACACTTCCAATGTCAATAAATAGAATTTCACAAAAATTCCTATCCTTCGACTGCCCTTAAAAATGGAAAACTTTTCCAAAACAAACCCGACGAATTCAATCTTTAAAAAATGTACAAGATGCATCGTCGGGAATTGTTTATGAGTACAAATATTTTGTAATTGAACGTAAGAATTGTTACTTCGGCCTACTAAGCGATCTACAAAACTCTAAATAATATTAAACTACATAAAGAAGAAAAATATCATTAACTCACCCATCCACAATGAGGAAGACAGTTATTAAATTGAAAATTTAATGGGTGGATGGGTTAATAATATTTTTCTTCTTTATGTAGCTTAATTCTATTTAGAGTTTTGTAGATCGCTTAGTAGGCCAAAGTAACAATTCCTACCTACAATTATAAATTTTGGCGATCGTTCAAATTACAATTATTTAACAAATATTTTCTGTTGATAGTCCTCGGTATCTTTCCCTACGTCGCCGGCCCTGGTGCTCGACCTGGAGTACGATGCTGTGATTGGACGGCATTTGAATGAATGCCATCCGGCATTCACACCTTTTTTTTCAGCCCCTTCCTTTCAACCGCGACCCCGTCCACCGTGAAACACCCGATGTACTCGAGGGTTACGGTAGTTGACATGCGAACCTTACCGACGTGCGCGCGTGTAACACCCACGTCACGCACACCATGTACCATCCTCGTAACATCTACACACGTAGGTGTGTCGTAGCGTCGCGCAATTTTATCGCGCGAGAAGCAACAATTTCCTAATACGCCCCATTCTTGCGAGACCTAACCAACTCGATAGGAAATTCTGCTGCACCTAGAAATCGTTACGCGATAACGTAGGTCCCGGGTAAAGAGTCTCCCGGTGCGTCGTAGGAATCCGTCGGATGAAAAATTAAAGAATCTGAAAACGTGGAAGGAGATGGATATCGGGGGAGAACGTAGTCTCCGCGGAAGATACATATTTCATCGTGGAATTTTCACCGACCGTGGCATACCGAAACGTCCACGATTCCGTACGTTCCTCTTTAATAGTACAAATTACTTGCAACGGGCGTAGAGAGAGAGAAAGAGAAAGAGATAGAGAGAGGGGATTGGAGATAGGGGAGTAGACTAAGAGTAATATCGATTATTTATTACGATACAGAGAGATTTCAGGATGTCGTGCTATTTCCACGAACGATCCGGGCTCTCTCTCTATATCGGTCTCGGGCTCTTTACGTCGTTCTCCTGACAGATTTGCATCGAGTCGAAAATTAATCGTTGTCCTCGTCGGGGAACTGTGTCAAACGTCTCGACCGATCGATTATTACGCCGGGCACCGTACCGTACATACGTACTGCCGATTGGTTCGTATTATCGTCCCTCTCGCGATTCGTAGCTTTCGGACCCCTACCATAGGCCGGTTCTCTAGATACGTCACTGGTCGTGTACGCATACGTCGATCTGGACGAGCATGGAGCTTACATACGAATAACGACGACGAAGACGACGACGACGACGTCGACGACGGCGACGCCACCGACCACGACGAAACCGACGACGACGAGGACGAGGACGACCGAGGACGCATTACACCCCCCCCCCCCCCCCTCCCTACCCTATCACGTACTACGAAATACTACGTTCTGTGATGCGGTGCAATTAAGCCCGCACACCCCTACACGTCCTACGCCCACCTTCATCCCCACCGCCGGGACGCCAGACGTCGGACCTGCAAGGGGCGCAAGTCCGTCTCTTCTTTTACCACCCCCTACCGTTTATCCATTCGTTCATTCATCAGAACACTTCTTTAACCGGCTTGCCGTTCGAACAGCCCCGCCGGAGGAACGCTGACGAAAACAGCTTCTTGGAATACAGTAAAGCCTCGTTTTGTGCAGTAGATAGGAACCGTGTAAAAGATATCGCAGAAGAAAATATTTAGCAATTTATAATAAACAATTTTGTACAACATACTACAGGCAATTTTTTTTTATGCGGTAGACGGGGACCGCATAAAAAAAGTCGTACTTAGAAAATACGTCAATTATTTAAGAAATACATGAGAAACTACATCCAAACAATATAAATAATTAAATTTACCTTTAATCTCACTATAAAATTAATCCTTAGTCACGTGAATCGGGGATAAAACTCGGAATACGAAACGTAGGTATGCTGTTTGCGCATCGCGCGAAAATAATAGAATGTGCATTGCCGGGAGATTGTGTAAAACAAATGAACAAAGCGTCTTAAAGTATGCATGTATACATTACACTGATAGAAAACATTACAGTGGTGGTAATGCCGTTGAAATTCATATACCTCATAAAACAATATCGTACGAAAAAAATCCCACAAAAATAAAATCGCATAAAAAGAGGCTTCGCTGTACAAGTTTAAGAATCCTCGCGAATTTTCTCTCGCTAACGTTTGTCGATTAGCTGTCGTTGTTTCGGGGAAATGTTATCGATGCTACGTGATTCATGGAATTTTCATGGTATGCGGAATAATTGATTTCTTGGATGAGTCGGACGCGAAAGATTCTATCGTAGTTTTGGGATCGCGCGACGAAAGATAAGAAAGATCGCAAAATTCGTTTGTGCGAAATTCAGTGGGCAATCACTTTATATCTTGAAGGGATGATAGCTTAACGACTAGAAAATACATTCGGAGGGTTGAATGGATATTATTAAACTGTCGATTTATAAAATTTCACTCGATGTTGCTAAACTATCTTAACTTTCCAGTAGTGTCGATAATTCTCATTGGATCGGGTGTATAAAAACATATGAAGTATATGCAAATTAATATTTTCACTGGCACGGTAAATGGCGCGCTTTCAATTTCATTTTGAAACGCGCGTTTGGAATTTTCCGAAATTCGATTCCATTCGAGCCGATGACGCTCGAAATGAACGAGAGAGGGAAAATAGTAAACCCCTTGCAGCCGTGACAGCGCATTTTGGGGTTAATTCGCGATTAACCGAACAGCCTGCCGTTGCTGTTATCCACTACATGCCTAGCAGGCATCATAAACATCATGTCATCTTACGGCTAAAGAGTTTCCCGGAACTCTACTCGTCCCCAGAACATGCCACCTTGTATTCCGTCATTTATTCAAATAAATTCAATGCGAAGTAAAGAATACACCAAGTTTCTAATAAAAGAAGCTAACTTTCGAATATAATTTAATTGTGATTAATTAAAATGTGGTATAGTAATAATAATCAGTACTACACATAAGATTAGGTATCGAAAAATGACTGAATTGAAAAGAAACGAACTGGAAAGGAATAGAAAGTTAAACGTGTCAGTAATACAATTCCCGCGAACGAATTTCTATTAAATTGATTGTGATTGCTATAGCATAGTCTTTGCAATATTTCGTCTGTGTCTATACATACTATGGTTGTGGTAGGCTTTATAGAAAATTGATATGGCTCAAAAAACACAGAAGAAATATAAAATAGAACTAAAACTTTCTGTGGTTTTCGATGTGACCGGTTGTTAGGGCTGTAGAGCCCTTTTATCATTTTAGTGTCACTCCCGACGTTACCATTGCGGGTTTGAATCTAGGATGGACATGGATCAATAGTAAGAAGGAGGTATAGAACTTATAATTTGTGCAGGATAATACTGTTATCTACCTGGAGAGTAAAAACTCTGTGGAATTAAGGATAGTTAAATTCCAATCCGGTGCTTTCGCAAAATTTACAATTTCGCAAAACACTGTCTATATATCGAGTTTTTTGTTCTTTATTTCTACAATTTTAGAATAATCGATCTGGCATCAGGATATTCGTGTTCCGCGGATAATTCTCTATTGATATGGCGCAAAAAACAGGATTCCGGGGTTTGTTTAGAATTTTCAGGTTTTCCAATATCGCAAATTTAGAAATATCATACCGATTCTTTCACGAACGCATGCTGCATTTAATTTTGCATCCATCGCGCTCTCGTTAGTATTGCTATTTTAAAAATTGAGCATGGTGAACAAAAAATGAAAATGGCAAAAAATCCTGATCTTCAGATTTTGAAAAAAACCAACAAATTTTAGATAGCCTTTTTCTGTACTACATTGATGCAGAATTTCACGTTAAATACGAATATCGATGTTCTAAAAGGGGCCTTCAAAAAATACGCAAATGTCGAGCAAAAAACTGGTTGTTTTTTCGTTCTAACTATAATCTAGGCAACAAAAATATATACCCTATTCGTAGCCAATTTGCTCGATACCATTCGCATCGAAGTGATACGTTCCACCAGGAATACGTTACAGCTATTGGTGGTTACATTTCCGAAAAATATTAATAAATTTCATTATCAATCGATGCAAATAATATCGATCCAGGTCTCACCACGGGGAGGTTGCTACGAATGGAGACCCACCCTATCCACGGCGCCCACCCACCCTCCATTTCAAAAATACGAACTTTATCTTCACTTTCGGATGGAAAATGAAGATATCACGCGAACGCGACGCGGAGCTAAAAATCATGATCTCAAAGACACGTCTGCCCATGAGATCACGATCGAGAGATTATTGAAACATGTTTCAATATTACTAATACTACCCATCCCCATCACTCGCCAATTCTCCGCGTTACAATAAAAGTGGACAGGTGAAGAGAGTGAAAAATGTCGACCAACCAAGAAAAGCATCTTCATGGCAAGACTAACGCGGGTGACTCTAAACGTTTCCCATAACTCGACGGCAAAACAATTTACACACTTACACGGTGGCTCGTACAACGGTCTTGAAAAGTATCCGTTTCACGCGACTTTCGCCGAACCATGGTTAATCCATACGAAGGGATTAACGAAGGGTCGATTTACAGGAAAAGGCCTCACGAAAGATTCGAACCAGAGACACATCGAAGATGAAATATATCCGAAGATATAGATCATCACGTCGAACTGTACACCGATTAAGCCATATCAGTCTAGACGGTCCGATCGCTACCGGCTACACTGATACGTCCCATACCCCGCCGGAGAGCGGTCCACCAGTGTACAGGCCCCCAGAACGAACACGGGCTCACCTTTCCAGACGACACTAGGCCACCCAAAGTATGGACGGAACCATAACCCGACGAAAGACGCGCTCCACGAACATATCGCAAGATCGCGGCTTAACCAGATAGCCGCGAGGCTATTTGGCCGACAACACCGTTTCTCGTGTTGTTTTGACGTAGGGGTATGACAAACGCGCAAGTGACGAACAAATGACTACTTTGAAAAAGTAAAAATTGAAGGGAAAAATTAAAGCTGGAAGTTAAAGCTACAGATTGAAGATAAGAGTGAATTTAATAACGCGAAACGAGCAAAGAAGTTGCGTTCTCTTGATGGTCGCCGGAAAACGAAGTTGAATTGATGCGTGATCTCCCCTTAAATTAACGTTTTGTTCACGAGAATGACCAAAACGTCCCTATTAGTCGGCTCTTACGACAGGTAGGGAATGCCGTGGGCGTATTCTTTCCCCGACCCACAGGGGAATGTATCTTTCATTTTCTAGTTATTAAGATTACTTCAATCGGGAAGTTAATTTGAGACTTGAGATAGAATGGAAGCAAATGAAATCGCGACGCGAAAGTATTTTTAATATCTCTCTCCATTTAACACACGATATTAAAAGTGGCTAAATGGCGATTTCGTTAAGTTAACGCAACACTAAAATCAAAATTGGATGAAGAATGACTTACTTATTCTACTTAATCTATGTTTGAGTGAAAAACTACTTGTTACGCACGCTCTATATCACTTCATATAGAAGATATAAATATATACATAGATATAAATTATAAATTTAAATTACATTACAAAAAAACGCGTGTTAAACACGCCGAAATATTTATATTTTTACGCGTTCGCGAATATTTCTGCAAAACTGATGAACTAAAATGAGAAAATTCTCGGGAAAACCCGGCACGTAAAAATAATGTTTTATGGGTTCACGACCGCTTGGACTGATCATACTTTAATACACTGAACTGAAAAATGATCGTAAACGCGAAAAGATCTTAAAAAAGATCAAGTTTATTTGTGGCTGGAAAGAAAATCGTGTATAAGATGGCAGGTTACTATACAAATTAATACATTCTAATATAAAATGCAATTTATAAATGACATCATGGCAATATTCCTTTTAATAAATATTTGGGACATGGTTGTTTTAAAAAGCGTCGTACCAAGTCGACGGTATACGACGCAATTCGCGAGTCACTTAGCTGCTTTAAAGTTTATGATATTTTTATATTAGAAAAATCGAATCGCGTCTATTTCATGATAATAATTTCGGAAATTTCATTGAAATATTTATATTGAGAATAAAAACTATGTATAACTCTTTGAGAAAGTCTCGTATATTAAATTTAAAAAATAGAAGTTTATATTTGTTAATATAATATAAATACGTTAAATTAAACAAGTACCGATACAAGAATTTGATCTTTTATAAAAATTATATCATAGAATGATTCGATACGACATTAGATAATATTGAAATTTATAAATGAATTATTAAAAAGATATTATAATTCTATATGGATGTTTAAGAAAAACACGTGTCAATAAATTATCAATAAATTCGCGAAGTCAGAAGTGCAGCCAGTGGTGACAAAAAATAACGACCCGGCGCGGATGGCAGTGTGCAAATTTTTGTCTATCTGCACACTGTTTCATACTCTACCCCTCTGCTTTTTCCAAAAATTCAATTTATCAAATTTATCATAATCAAACACTGAACTTTAGCAATGACAAGAAACTCTTGAAAATTATTAAATAATTTCTTAAAAATGGACTCTTAGGAAGAATGTTAAGAATATCTCAGTAATTACTTAAATAACTTTTAAAACTCTGTTTAATTATTAAGATATAAATAATGACTCTATCAGAAAAAAAATGTAATATGAAGTGCAAAAAATATTTTTTTATAAAAACTTTTTAAAGATATTGAATAAGAAAAATGATTCGAAAAACTTTAATGCAGATCGGGGCAGAGTCTTCGCGGGGAGCTCACCTCAACCCGCGGAAACTTATCAAATAAATAGTAGCAAGTAATAGCGAGCATAGTGACTTAATAGTAACGGAATGACCGTCCATTCCGGAATTATCAAAATTCGACATTCCAAAATGGACAGCCATTAGGTATCCTCTTCGGCACATAGCCTCTTCGGCGTAAAGCCTCTTCGTTCTTCGGGACACAGCCCAACCTAATTCCGCAAGAACATTCGGAACCACATTGTAATAAAACCCTACCCGAGCCTAACATCGACACTAATGAGGCTAACACGTGTAGACAAGCACAACTGCAGTCAGTGCAAACGGTTAGCCAGTTGGACGAATGTTCAAGCAGAATTTGCTTAAACTTAAAAAAGACAAGATTATTATCCTCACATCCAGGTGCATGATATCACTGGTGCGCTAATAAAGTCTAAACAGTGATTCAGCCCTGGCCCTTCCTGCTTAAAATTAGACCACACATACCAGCAAGTTACCTACCTACCTATGCTATATCTAAAAAAAATGGCAAACTCAGGCACACCAACACACATCACTCCACGGTTCTCACACAAAGTCGGTGCTTTCCTCTACGAGAGACGTCCCGGGACATCTCCGACACCGACTCAAACCCCACACATACATTCAGTTACGTACCTTTTTGCTGAAATCGACTCACAAGGCCAGCGATCATTGCGATTTATTTAGACTCTATTAGAATTTAAGTTTTATTGGAATTAATTTAATGAAAAATTATGTACGTGAAATGTGCAAGTAGAAAACTAGAATAAATTATTGGATACAATAATTACTACAGTTACCGATAATGCTTCTGCATTTTGACTCTAATTGAATATTAATTAAGTTTAATATTCTAATATTCGGAAAAAAGGACTCGAGTAGAATATTGTAAAATCGCAAAAAAATCAATTTGTAAAGAACAGATAGCTCTCAACCGACGCACGATCCACCAACAATATTTATATTATACACAGACACACTCACACACGTGTGGAACGTACGTCGTGCACAATCGCTAACGCTTATGAGCCGCCATAATATTATTATTAATGAAAAAATAAGCCACGTTCACCGCCATCACCCATTCGTGTAGCACCTGGGCCCACGAATGAATTCAAGCCAAATAGGGACATGAACGTGGCAATTATAAACTAGTCTTGATGTGTGCTGAAAATCCTGAGCTACAAAATGATTATTAAAATAGATCATCTAACGGACTAATCATTCATTTAATTCATTTTATGTAAATTACTTGAAAATATATTGATTAAAATGACTCGAATATAACTGCATTTAATAATTGAAAAAATGAAAAGAATAAAACTTTATTTCAGAAAAATGTGAAAATCTTTAATGTATATACTTAAAACTTTAGAATATTAATTTAGAGAAAAAGATTTTATGTATGGATATATAAAAGTTGAAATGTTTAATTGAAACCCTTGGTTGATTCCTTATTCAAAGGGGGTGTTCTAAATTGTAGAGGACGTGCTCAAAATACAATCCTTTGAAACCAGAATCATCCCATCGCGAACTGGTCTTCTTGAGTATTTAAAATATGATTGAAATGGTCTTTTCAAGAAAACGCGATTATGCAAAACATGGAAACTGACTGAAGTTAAATCAGTACGAATATCGTACGTTAAAATATAAAACTCAAATATTTTAAACATTTTACATACGTGCTTTTATTTATATTTAATTTACACGACCGCGAATGTAGAGGAATGAAGCTGGAGGATATTAAACATTGACTTATATTCCGAAAAAATCACCCGTGAAGCTAAACTACAAGAAGACCCCTGCCTGAGCTAATTAAATATTCTCAATTGAGAAAAGTGAGGTGTTACTACCCACAAACGTAAAGTATAAAATACTTTAGTGCTTGCGGTCACTATGCTCGCTATTTGTAATTACAACCAATCACTCGTGCCGCTTCGGACCTTTACGTCCTACGACATGATTGAGTGATCGGAGGAACCGTAAATTTCTCGACTCACCGGTCGTAGAGTTCTTCTGCACCTTTGTAGAGTTGTTCTCCACCTTTGGTTGTCGGGTTCCCCTCCACCTTTGGTTGACGAGTCCTTCTGCCCCTTTAATTGTAGAGATGATAGTGCGACCGGTATGTCTGCTGATGATATCTATAACATAACAAAAAGGGATTCTTTATAGTACAATTGTATATCATTTTCAATCTTTTTATTTTACATATACTCGGCTTGGATTTAAATAATGAAACTTTAGCTCGATCTTTAATTTGAGAAACTGAAGGAAGAATACAATTTAGATGATATTTACCTGCTGCCCGATGCGACGACGCCCGATGGAGATCCTCTCCGCAGCTGCTGCGTACCTCTACCACTTCGCGACGGATAATTTAAAAAAAAATAAATAAAAAAAATACTACACTCCCGACCGTAATTATTTCCGGCGACCTAATTGACTCTACTTTCCCGATTGAAAAGATGTAAGAATTTCGCGACCGATTTTTACGTTGTAGCAGTCCATTTTCACAACATGCGGCGGTTTTAAACACGCGTATATCGAACAAGAGAAATTTAGTAATTTCGCAAAAACACTGATTCTACTTCGCGAAATACGTTTTCTCGGAGCAAGTGACTCTAAAACCGCATTGCGCGCGGTCACAAAAGCTGAAAATAATCTGCTTTTTTAAGTCCCAAGTATCGTGATTAGGAATATTGCCTTTGTCCTATATTTATATAAATTTAAATTATTATAATGAATATTGTTGTTATTCAGTGAAATATTTCTCACTGCAAAAGTTTCGATTAATATTTAAAAGTGTACAAATGATCAGTCGTTGCGGTAGTCGACGAATCAAACAATTAAAATATTTATAATGTCCGTTTTATGATAAAATAGCGAAACGATGACTGGATTCAATCTTACGATATCCTTCGGAAGATATAAATTCCAGTTATAGTTAAAACGTGAACAATGGTAGCTTCGATCAATGTCAAGCACGTAACAAGTAGTTTTCAACCGCTGGGATGCCCAGTGTGTTTGTTTATGTTTACGTTACCGGACGAGGTGGCCTTCAGCTACCCCCAAAAAATTTTCGTTGTGTGCTGGACTTCTGTTCGTATAGTTGGCTCTGAAATAAAAACAAAAATAAAATTAGTATTACGTTCCAAATATTTAAACAGAAAGAGAGGAAAATGTTAACTATAATTTTAAACAAATTCCATAAGGCTGAGTCAAATGTCGATTTTAAATATTCGCTATAATTATAGTATTATATATATGATATCGTATATAGATGAATTAGATAAAGGTATAGTTAATATATTGTAAAGGAATGTAATATACCTAGGAGAGCAGCAGGGAGCGTGTGCTTTGATTATGTTTTAACACCACCACAGCTTGTCGAAGAGTGATGCGTATCGGTGTACGTGACAAAGTCACGTCAAAGTAAACTCTATGTTAAGGGTCACGTCAAGGTAACACAGCGTGCACGTGTATGTACTCGGCGTCATATTATTTCAATCTGTTAGAATGTAATGAAACATGTATAAAAATGTAACTGAACTTCATTGAATCGTAGTTTTTTCATATTTTTAAGCTAGCAGTTAAACAATTTCAAAGATTTTGCATAAAAACAGCAAAAGTTCTACTGAAATTATAAACAAGTTCACACTAAAATTGTTAAAACAAATACCAACAATCAAGTTGTGATTTGCAGTTATAAATTGAAAAATATAAATAAAATTTGTCCAAAATCTAAGTATTTTAAACATTTCTACTATTGTTATTTATCGAACCGAAAGGAATTGAGGTGTTTGAATGCTATTGTTGAAAATTTTATAGAAACTAATTGTAAACCAACGATATACATATTATCCATAATTAATGATGTCTGAGAAATGAATGATTTGCAAGACAAATAAATTAATATTCTTAAAATTTGTTGAATCTTACAAAAAAATTTAATTATTTATTTTAAAGTTTTTTAAATATTTTAAATTAAAAATATTTAATAAAAGATAATTATTGTATCAATTTATAATTAATTTTAAATGATCGTAATGGAAAATATTGAAATTAAATGAAATTTACCTCGGAGAATTGATTGACGCATCTTCGAATACGTGTTGACTTTAGGACGTGCCGTGATAGACTAGCGATTGCCCTTGCACTTGACAATGTCAAGTCGGGCCTGCTCTGAGTTCAGTTGTACATGATTCGCTAAACCACAACAATTGAGATAAGAATAAAGGGTACGAGCTACTCGGGAAAATACAGACGAATCGAATGACCTCGAAAAAGTGTGAGAGAACAACTTACGGATAGTTCGCGATGTTTCCCTCTCTCTTTCTCTTTCTCTCTCTCGCGACCACATAGTTTTAAAGTCATGATATTTGGAGCGACAGAATTATCTCCTGTGCATAATTCTGCGCCGAATGTATCGAATTAACTCGGAACGATTTTCGTATTCTGCGTAAAAATCTGTGAACAAAATGTTACGAATACAAAATATTTAAAGACGAAGCCATGATATTCAGCTACAAATTCATACGAAATAGCAATTATTAAAATATCGCGCAGTGTGAGAACGTTGAACAGCCTATTCTCGCAGAAATATAGAATTTCTAAGAATTTGGGTACGCACCACGTTCTTTATCGTACTAGTTTACAGAACAAAGATGCACGCAGTAATGGACGATGCAACGCATTACGTGCATAAGCGTTGTTATAAAAATCTTGTCTAAACTTGTTTAAACCTGCGCACTTTGACTAGAACTTTCTACCTGCCCTCTGATTGGCTGACTACCGAAAACCGTTAAATCACGTGACGTAGTCATGTTCAAAAAAATTTGCAACTGTCACCGTATACATTCCCGCGCAATAATATATTCGTAAACTAATATTTATGTCATCAAATAATTTGAAGCGTCTTACTTTGTAGAATTATTTATAATTTTCTATTCGATTCCAGTTTTGAAATGTTGGAAGAGTCGAACAATTTATGCGTTCGATTCTTCTTTCGAAAGATATATTATTGCAAACGTCTGATTACGTTTTTCACATGTAAGAGATACTTTTGATCGCGAAAAGAATTAAAAGATTGTTCTACTTACCGAAATCAGATGTTAATTAAGCTCGAAGTCATGTATCGAATTGGCTCGGAACGATTTTCTTATTCTGCGTAAAAATCTGAAAACAAAATGTTACGAATGAATAGTATTTAAAGACGAAGCCATGATATTCGGCTACAAATTCATACGAAATAGCAATTATTAAAATATCGCGTAGTGTGAGAACGTTGAACAGCCTATTCTCGCACAAATATAGAATTTCTAAGAATTTGGGTACGCACCACGTTCTTTATCGTACTAGTTTATAGAACAAAGATCCATGCAGTAATGAAGGATGCAACGCACTACGTGCATAACCGTCGTCTTAGAATTCTTGTCTAAACATGTTTAAACTTTCTCACTTTGACTATAACTTTCGACGTGCCCTCTGATTGGCTAACCACCGAAAACCGTTAAATCACGTGACGTAGTCTTGTTCAAAAAAATTTGCAACTGTCACCCTATACATTCCCGCGCAATAATATATTTGTAAACTAATATTTATGTGATCGGTAATTTGAAACGGCTGCGACTATTATTTTGTAGAATTATTTCTAATTTTCTATTCGATTCGAGTTTTTAAATGTTGGAAGAGTCGAACAATTGATGTGTTCGATCCTTCTTCTGAAAGATTTATGATTGCAAACGACGAGTTTACGATTGCTTTTATCACACGCGAGAGATACTTTTGATCGCCAAAAGAGTTAAAAGATTGTTCTACAGCAAGCAATGATGCTTGCTACAGACATATCTCAAACTTTCATAAAATTATAATAGCTAATACCTGCGTTTAAGCCTGCGATGCTGCAACCGTTCGAACAATGATTGCTGATGTCAATTAAGTGCCGAAAAATTATTGAAAACTAGTCGCGTCGGTAATTCAGTTCTCGGGAAAGAACAATAGTGATTGGTCTATCCTATCCCGCGTCTGTTAAAACAAACTATATCTGCGGTCATTAATATATCCCTCGAATTACTCCGTTGATTGGATTATAGTCGATCGACAATTTGATTTACCGAAATCAAGTATTAATTAATTTAACGATTGTTGGGATTATATTTAATTTTGGCGCAATAATTTTTGCAAAAAAATTCCATTACACGCACCCTGCCATCTTTCGGCCAATCCCATGAATTTCGCTGTCGATTTGACGGCTTTGTCTCTGTCCATGCACGTGTGTTTGCGTGTTGCACGGATCGTTCGATTTTTGGCGCACAACTAGGTAATTTTTACAAGTTCTACTGCAATCTGTCATTGCGAAAATCATCGGGGACATATGTTGCAACCTAAGTTATAGTATCGTGTATCCTATAGCGTGGCTCAGTGCACAAGAGAACCAGGTTTCTCTTTTGTCTCAGCTGGAAGTACTTCGTCTGTCTCTCTCTGTCTTCTCTCTCCTTTCTGACTTTTTTAATCATATGCCATCGCTAGTCGATCATCTATTTCTTACTGTTGGGGACCTTGCGATTCGAAATTCGAGTCATGTTAAAACGAGTCATTTTTTCCATCTGCTTCTTTCCGCGTTTCCTTTCCCTATCGCGCTCTCTCGTCGCTCCGTCTCTCTCTAACTCTGACTGGCTCGTGTAACGAACCGTTTACGGTGATGGAAATTTTTCGAATTTTCGTGCTCGACGATATACCACCCAGGGATTTCTCCTGAGTCCACGTGTGCCGATGTGCCCCTAACCTGCGGCTTACGTAACGCGTACAACCCCGGAAACGTTTTATTCGTCGCCAAGACGATCTCTGTGAATTTTATGAAATTACAGACGAACCATGCCGTCCGACGCAAAGAAGAAGCAGCAGATGAAGAAAAAGGAGGCCGCCAAGGCGAGGCAGTCCGGCAAGAAACCGACGCTGAATAATCAAACGAAAACGAACGAGGATGGCAAGGAGTCTAGCCCGGGCTTGGGAGACGTTCAAAACGGAACCAACGGGACCGCGATGAGTGTCGAAGGTGAAATACATTCTTTTTCCTGTTTTTTAGAAAAACGATTTAGTGCTGTATAATGTTTTCTTTATGTCCCTTCTGTTACAGTTTGTTCAAGGTATCTCGTTTTCTAATCAGGGTTTCCCTTTTTTTCTTTTATTACAGAGGCATTATGTCTAAAGTTGGAAGCTGACGCTAGACTCAATGCAGAAGCACGCGCATGCACGGGATCGTTAGCTTCTCATCCACGCAGTCGAGATATAAAGATATCTAATTTTTCTATTACTTTCCATGGCTGTGAGTTGCTACAAGATACCATGTTGGAGTTGAACTGTAGTAGACGTTATGGTTTACTTGGCCTGAATGGCTCTGGAAAATCTACTTTGTTAGCCGTACTTGGAAATCGAGAAGTTCCTATACCAAATTCAATCGATATCTTTCATTTAACTAGAGAAATGCCTGCTAGCAATAAAACAGCCTTAGAGTGTGTAATGGAAGTAGATGAAGAGCGTGTTCGGTTAGAGAAACTTGCAGAAGAATTAGTTGCTTGTGAAGAAGAGGATGCTCAAGAACAACTTATGGATGTGTATGAAAGATTAGATGATATGGCTGCTGACACAGCCGAAGCACGGGCTGCCCATATTCTACATGGTTTGGGTTTCACTGCAAAGATGCAAAAGACACCTACCAAAGATTTCTCTGGAGGTTGGCGAATGCGAATTGCTCTTGCTAGGTATGCAAACGATTTAAAGCAACAATGTAGTAGTATCCATTTCGTTCTTTTATAATTGTACATTTTTTTGCAGAGCTTTATATGTGAAACCTCATCTACTATTACTCGATGAGCCGACAAATCACTTAGATCTTGATGCCTGTGTATGGTTGGAAGAAGAGTTAAAGACGTATAAACGAATTCTTGTTATCATTTCTCATTCACAAGATTTTCTTAATGGCATTTGTACAAATATCATTCACGTCAATAAGAAACAGTTGAAGTATTATACTGGTAATTACGAAGCCTTTGTCAAAACCAGGTAATTTTGAGATAGTAATTAACATTTAAAATTTATATATAATCCTCATAACTATAAATCGTTTGCTGTAAAACAGGATGGAGTTACTTGAGAATCAAGCAAAGCAGTATAACTGGGAACAAGATCAAATCGCGCATATGAAAAACTATATTGCTCGATTTGGGCACGGTTCGGCCAAGTTGGCGAGACAAGCTCAGTCAAAAGAAAAAACTCTGGCAAAAATGGTAGCACAAGGTCTCACCGAGAAAGTCGTCAATGATAAAGTACTAAACTTCTACTTTCCTTCTTGCGGAACTATTCCGCCACCCGTTATCATGGTTCAAAATGTCAGTTTTCGTTACAACGAAGACTCGCCTTGGATTTACAAAAACTTAGAATTCGGTATAGATTTGGACACTAGACTCGCGTTGGTCGGTCCGAACGGAGCTGGAAAGAGTACACTATTGAAATTACTTTACGGAGATGTAAGTATTTAGTTGCAGTATCACTCGATCAGATAGTTACAATACTACATATACGTATAATAATTTAAAATTACAGTTAGTTCCGTCGAGCGGTATGATACGTAAAAATAGCCATCTGAGAATTGGAAGATATCATCAACATTTGCATGAATTGCTCGACTTGGACATGTCACCTCTCGATTACATGATGAAAGCTTTCCCGGATGTTAAAGAACGAGAGGAAATGAGAAAAATTATTGGTCGCTACGGCTTAACTGGGCGTCAACAGGTACGATTATTAAAACATATCACAATTAGATCTCATTTCTTTGATTAACAGAACTTTAATGTTTTGATTTATTGGTACAGGTGTGTCCGATACGGCAATTGTCCGATGGACAGCGTTGTCGAGTAGTATTCGCATGGCTTGCCTGGCAGGTGCCTCATTTACTCCTTCTTGACGAGCCTACTAATCACTTGGACATGGAAACAATTGATGCATTGGCAGACGCGATCAATGACTTTGACGGAGGAATGGTGCTTGTTTCTCACGATTTCAGATTGATCAATCAGGTATGCTATAATTCGAAAGCGATTGGATGTCATGTTCTATGTAATAAAGATGATGCGATTTTAATTGTTCTACATGTTTATTAGGTGGCAGAAGAAATCTGGGTGTGTGAGAATGGTACTGTCACGAAATGGAGTGGAAATATTTTGAATTACAAGGAGCATCTTAAAAACAAAGTTTTAAATGACAACCAAAAGAGACAGAAGGATTTGAACAGAGGAAAATAATTCGAACCGTACTGTATTCCGATCTGCTTCATTTCTCTTTCCAGTATACTTTTCCTCCTTCATAGGAACTTTTTTTGGAAACTTCTTCATGTTTTCACTGAATTTGCGCTGCTGTGTAGCGTTACCAGTGACTGAAGATTTCTTAGTTAATTTATTTAAATAATAAATCGAATTATTCACTAATTGACAACCTAAAAGATTAACCCATGGTATATACCATGTTAATAATCTAGGGATCCGATATCGTTAATGTACTACAAAAAATACAGGTTGGATTTAATTAGATTGAAACACGAAATTATAGTAATAAAACACACTCAAACATAACGAAAACATAAACAATTCTTTTTACAATCAACTTTATTATAAAGTCCTATTTATCTAAAAATTAATTTGATTTTCGCAGGTACATAAAATATATGTGTACAAACATTTACAAACATTCATATAATTGACAATGATACAATACTTGAGATAGAATTTTTATCTCTGGTATACATAAATACTCTAATAGTATACAGTAACATGGAAGACTATACAAATCCTGTGTACATTCATATCAAAAGAATATTGTCTCTGGTGTTCTTCGATCATGGAAAATATTTAAATATATATCTTACAAATATTTTTTAATACGTCATGAGAGTAATGTATGCATTTTTGTAATAATAATTACGACCGCATCAAATGTAAAGCACTAAATGTTGTCAGTAGGAAAACTCGAAGCTGCACCACTGGGTTTTGGACCTTGACATAATAATAAAAAGAAGAAAAGAAAATATCGCGACAGATTGTCATAATACTATATACAAACCTTCAATCTCAGGTAGATCTCAATAAGGCATAATGAGTCTGTACAGCTATCGGGAAAGACCTAAAACCGTTAAACAAATAAACGCTACAAATACTGCAAGAGATTCTTGTTCTTCGGCGAAACTGATTTAGTCAAACGGGTGTCGAAGCCGGAACGGAACAAGCCACTTCCTGAGCCAACGCCGCGTTCCGTAAAACTGAGAGGTGGGAGTCCATATCGCTTAAAGCCTGGTCTATAAACGCCAATTTCCTGGCATGATTTTTCGATACACCATGCTTGGTAACCAGGGCTAGGTGTGTGACAGCCAGTACCAAAGCTGCCACTCTGGCCTCCAATAGTCTTGCATCCAGTGGTGGGTATAAACTACGAACGACGTCGTCGACTCGCGGTGGAATACGTCTGGCAACCTGGAAGAGCAGACTTTTAGGATGCCATGGCCTTATGGTGCCAGAAGCGTGTGTACGTACATCTACTATCTCCAGAGGAACCGTGTTACTGTTCACAGTTCCAGCAATGGCAGTAAGACTTGCTGCAAGGGCATGACAAGATCGTAAAACTGCTATGCATAGAGGAGCTAATCCGGTAGCATCGTCAACCCATCTAATTATTGAATATTATTGTTATAGCAGATAAATTACAAATTTAGTGTTTTCTTATAACATTGACAGATCTACCTCTCGGCACCAGCAAGCCACTCTTCACTTTCCCAGGCCTCCAACCCTAATCCAGAGTAATTCTCACCTTCCAGTAAATCGGAGCTCAAGTCGGGTGAATCCTTCTGATTCTTTAACAAGATTATGTAGATTTAATTAACACGCTCCATATATTTTTACTCTGTTACCTCTATACAGTGTAACTAACGTCACTTACATAGTAACAACGTTGTCTTCTACATATAACAAGTAATACCAGAAGTGCTCCAAGAAAGACAGCGGCAAGTGCACCAAGAGCAACAGCCACCACGGTTTCCATGCCAGTGGTACCTGTGGCTGAGCCAGTGTTGCTTATGGACACAGAAGAACTCATCATTCACGCAAATTGAACTGCTCAAGAACTTAATACGACCGAGAATCGGAGTTAAGCATCAATTTAGTGTAAGAGTTCACATGAATGCGGCATGAAATGTTTCTGTTCTATTCGAAATGTCAACAACGGCGTCAATCATTCTCCCGGTGACGGACGGTGGGAGGCGGAGACTGTCACGGATCTTAAGCTCCATTCAGCAACAAATAATGTCTGTTTCTATATCTATCGTTCATCGCGATATTACGTAATTTGAAATTGATATCAAACGGAAGCGTGTTGCGTACAATTCCTTTACCATATATCGATTCTGGTTATAGATCTTTTAACAAAGACATTTGAATTAAAGTATATAAGTATATTTTATAACTGCAGTTATAAACATTTAACTTCGTTAGTATTATGTTTATTATAAAATGCTTTTAAGTTACAGATGGATAAAGAATAACCAAAGAAAGGAGGATATTGAAAGTTTATTTATAAAATGTTCGTGGTTTTCATATAATTTTCTTATATTACATAAAGAAGATTGAAAGTATAGTGTTGATGAACAATTATTGTTATATGATAGTGGGCTTCTTTACCATTTAAATATATATATTTAGAATAGACGATTTCATTTTACTACGAATATCAGTACATAGGGAAATCTCACAAATGTTGAACGTTATGAACGGAGATTAATAATGACAAAGCTAGCATGGTTTCAATGGGTGTGAAAATCGTTAGGATATCAAATATTATTTCATTTTACGCTTATATGTTGAAAATAGTATCAATATCTCTAATTTACAGCTTAGAGGTATTTCTGCTTTCATCAGAACATCAACTCAATATATTTTCGAAAGATTCATTGTACAATTCGACTGAGAAATTCATCATTTTTCTAGTCTTTTTCAACATATCGGGAGTAAAAAAAATCAAATCGAGATTGCAATTTTAATTGTAAAATGTTGTAAAATGAATTTAATAACCGATTATTAGGAAGTTCGAGAATTTTCAATATACACATATATCGAAATATCGAATATATTTATTTGAATTCAACTTGGCAGCACTGTGTAAAAGTGGACTAATTCAGTGCATTTCATAGTCATATGTTTTCCGTCGTGAAAAGGCTGCTGTCAAATTTGGTGTCATTCGTGAATATTCTGTGAGAGGATTGTCAAAACTGTTGTTGACGTGTAGTTTCTATCCTGCTAAACGACGTTCATATAACACCGAATTGTATTGCGTCAATCATTGCACCGAGTTTCTAGTGAAACGTAACCTGTTTGGAATCACCTGTGGACTTGTCCTTGTTTTGTGCGAGCTGCCACTAATCCGAATCTTTAAACAAAACATTTCGAAAAATCTTCCAATCTGAGGCATTTAGCACTAGCCGACTTCCGTCAGTTGCTATAAAAATACTACACAAAGGAAGATCATAAATGCCCGTGTATTGTTGTGAATCATAACGAATAATTGTGAATATAATTTTAAAGGATCTGTATTGTAACAGCAGATTTCATGGTCAAGATGAATAGAAAGACCAATAGTGCTACGGCTAGATTAAAACAGGATTATTTGCGTTTAAAGAAAGATCCGGTACCATATGTACTAGCAGAACCAGTACCATCTAATATACTAGAATGGTGTGTTGTCAGATCTGCAGACATTGTTGACACATACGTCATACCTTTCAATAACACACATTTTAAAGCGCAAAACAATCTTTTGCAGGCACTACGTAGTAAAAGGACCAGAGAAAACCCCATACGAAGGTGGATTTTATCATGGAAAGCTTATATTTCCCGGAGAATTTCCATTCCAGCCACCTAGCATTTATATGACCACTCCAAATGGCCGATTTAAAGTAAATACAAGACTGTGTTTGTCTATTTCCGATTTTCATCCTGATACATGGAATCCAGCATGGAGCGTATCTACTATTCTTGCCGGATTACTCAGTTTCATGGTATATAATTTAACAAACAAATTAAATCTAGGTTGACTGTAAAATAAATTAATGTTAACTACATTTTTCATAGATCGAGAAGAGTCCAACTCTGGGTAGTATCAGTACAACCGATTATGAAAAGAAACAACTAGCTTTACAGAGTTTGGAGTACAACTTGAAAGACAAGACGTTCTGTGAACTTTTTCCTGAAACAGTAGAGGTATTGCAGAAATTTATACATACTTTTGTACACCATAATTTCAAGACGACATTGTTACGTGTTATTTTTACTACAGACCATAAAGGCGGAATTGGAGCACAGGAAAGAGTTGGAAAAACAAGCCAGGCATCAGTCCACAGCGTCCGAAGTGTCGTCCTTAATACGGGATCAGCTACAAAGGGAGCAAAGTCCGTTACACAGTGCGCTCACTAATCTCGTTGTCATTATAGGTTTTGCAGCGTTTGCTTACACGGTGAAATATGTATTGAGGAGCATCGCTATGGAATAAGTTAAAACGCGAATGCGATCGCATTCGTCCCTATCCTTTAGGCAAATTGAGAAAGATGTGAGATTGTGATAAAGATGCGTGCAGATCTTGAAGGAAAAAATTTCTGATTTTGGTTAAGATTGTAGGCTTCTGTAGTCCAACTTGCCTGTTTGTCTACCTATTGAATCTATGTGGAACTGCTCAGCTGTTTGTTTTGGAATCTGCCAGTAAACCATGGGTATTTGATAGATTTTTATATCACGGTTAATTGTAAGATATGAGTTGTACTATAATCGCGAATTTTGAAACGAAATAATTGCGAGCCAATGGTACGATTTCCATCGAAAATCTAACCATGTGATTATCGTTATAAAAAAGAAGAGACATAAGTTTTATCTGTTTTTGAGAGTTTAATGATTGTTGATTGATTCAGATACTTTCAATTGACATCATTAGATTGTGTCTAGTTCTGTTACGCGATACTTCCAAAGCATAGTTTTCAATGAATTAGATTTAGCGAATATCGGTGAAATACACGCAAGACAGACAACAATACGATGGTAGGGGCTTCCCTTCATTATGATCGATAAAAATCGATTACCCTAATGATTAATTTCACGGCAGGGAAGAAAATATATCTTACATTGTATAAATATATTTCGATTCGTTTGGAAACAATCTGTCTTATTATGCGCCGAATCTTAAGAGAAAGTTTCTGACACGAGTGCACAAACTTATTTAACTTAATATAAGCTGACATTGCCTCTGCGATGTGCCAATGAAGCTAAGTCAAAATTTGTAGCTAAACCGGACTAAGCTTAGTAGAATAGCTTGTATCATTGTTCGAACGAGATGATCTTGTAAATATGTGTAGTAAGTTAGTAAGAGAAGCATAATTGGTGAACATGTACATGTCCTAAAACAAAAATTCGGTGATCAGTGTCGACACTTTTTTCTATATGTGGGCAGAATATTTCTTTGGTAAACAATTCTAGGAAACAAACAATCTTCCTGTAGCATCTACATTGCGTGTTTGGGACCTGATCGAAGGGCACCGAGATTCTGTGTTTTATTCGAAATGTATGTCAATTTTCGCTCGCTTCTTCATTACACGTACCGTTTATAAGCGATCGAACGTTTCAGTTGTTCCATGTCGAATTTTTATCAAGGTATTAAAGAAATCGGTGAATTTCATATGTCTATGTCTTTCGTTGGATATTAGAAATTCTATTTGTGCTGTTTCGTATAAATAACAATTTGAAGTTGTTATTAATACAGAAATTACACGAGAAATAGAATTTAATTGGAGTCGATGCATCAACAAAATTTCTGCAGTCGTATTAACTTTACTTGGAAACATAACTGATAGAAATGTTTCGTTTCGTATGGATAATTATTGGAAAAGAAATACGATTAGGTTTTACATTCATTTATTAACGTTAATATATATGAACCTATTATTCCAGCAAGAGTCACTTCAATTTAACTTGGATTAAATATATTTGTACACAGTGTTCCAGAAATAGTAATACGGGAAAGTAGAAAGTTATCGAACGCAACGTAGAAAGACTTCACAAAGTTTCTCTGTATCCAGTTTAAAAAATGAAACGCTGATTTCACTTGGCGTGCCAACGCTATCTTTGCGGGAATTGATTAAAAAGTGATTCCGTTCGGAAAGGTTTTTTGAAATCTCCGATTTCTTCTGCGCAATTGCATTAATTTTCATATTCCAATGGAAACTTGTAAGTAATCAGATCTTTCTTCATTTTCCATCGGTTTTCCACCATTCACTTACATATTCTTCCGTACCAGCGAGAAAACACGAGCATGTTTATACATACTTCTTCTACTCATGTGTATACACATGCAGAACTATTTTTATTTACTATATAAAGATGTATATATGATGTATGTTGTTATTACTGTAAACGTGTGAAATACAGTTTCCTTACAAGAAATGAGGCGAGACAATTTCTAGCTGTGTACATTACGCGCGCGATCACGAAGTAAGCGATGCTTTTTAATACTAATTCAAGCTTTTTTTTTTTTAAATCGTTCATTCAACTAGAATTCTTAATTTAGAAACTTCTATATTTCGTACATTTGTTGTTTCCGTCCTCGGATAATAAAACATTTGAACATCCAAAACTTGGTGTTTGATTGAATCACGTAGAACGGTAGATTGTTTAAACGTGTAATTTATTTTTAAACCATACGCAATCCAAAGTGTCCAACAATAATATTGTTTATATAACATGTGATTAATTAAAACCGGTGTTATCGTTTACAGTACACCATTTACGATTTATCGATCGAAGAGGGATAAAGGAAAAAGGGAACATTCTCGAGATAGTCCGCAGTTTACCGGAACGGTAAACAGAATTTCCTGTGAATGCCCCCTTGTCCGTGTGCGTTCGCGAGGAAGGATGCATCCTGTGAAACCGGGCCTCTACTGTCTTTAACTTCTTTCTATGCACAGAGACGAGCACGTCAGAGGCTTCTAAATCGTTCTGACTGTCGAAGAACATTGAATTTCGACGTGACCAACTACGTAGTAGATTCTATACAAATACAGTTGCGCGTCTACTAATACCAATACAGTATTTCGTAAAGTATTCATAACTTTCTCACGAGTATCGAGCATACTGCCGTTAATTCTATTTTATACTCATTCAACCTGTATTTTTCTATCTCCAGGTTTTCCCGTCTTATTTATCCAGAACTTGCCGACTTCCTCTCTCCTCCGTACCTGTCGAAATAAATTAAAAAGAGTCAACGTAACTGGAGCAAGTTCGCATCTGTTAGAAACGTGCTGCTGCTTCCTTTCTCCACCGGACCACTCGAGAACCACCTTAATCCGTGAAAACATCCCGCAAAAGAAGCAAACAGCAATTTATTTGGCCACGAAATAACAAGGAAGTCGTATTCTGGTTACCGTATCCCCTCTCCGTTTTGAGACCACGATTTCGACCTCCTTTAGTCTCGAGAACGCCCCTCGAATATAAATCATCGACGTAGGCGCCAGGACATTTTGGTCTCGGCTGGGATCCTGCGAAAATAAGATCCACATGTACTCGACATGCTCGGTTTCCATTCAACGTGTACACGTTGATTAAACCGGTTGACCTTTCTTTCTGATTTTCCCGTAGTTTGAAAAATTAATTTAAAATTGAACTACGTACGTTCACCGTCATCTGTTTATCTCTTTTTGTTTTCTTTTCATCTCTCTCGTTTTCTCTTAGACTTTAGTTTTCTGTATAATTTTAATTTTAATTTTAATCCTAATTGTATTTTTTGTTGTATTATTTTTCTCTTGTCGTCGTCTTTAAAGGATCCATCCCTAGGACACAAACAAAGTAACTATCTATCTATCTATCTACTCCGAGTAGCTTAGATTTATTTTGAATTTCATTTGGAATTTAATTTGTTAATTGATTAACTTACTTTGTTTGCTATGGATATCATTTTCGGGCGTTTATACCTCAGCTATCGAAATACCGGATACACATTGTTGCAGATGTATTTCGAACGACCTACAGGAAACTGGGACCCACCTATAGGAGATTTGCGAGTATATGTAATCCCTATTTATATCACGTAATGGCAAATTTGAGGGACCGCGTATCGCGACAACCTGTTGCAATAAATCCCATTTCCGAGAAACGATTGTATACGACCCAGTTATTTCGAGTGAGTTTTCCGATGTTCAATTTTTCGAATACATCTTATGCCGTAGTTAAAAATTACTATTCACTCTTAGCAACGTATACCAAAGTTGGATATGATGACTGATAAATATATTTTAATAACACCAGGTTAATTATAGCGGCACATTTTTAGTCTACGAATAATTAATTGAGGATGCAGTTAGACGTTACGGTGCCAGTAGTCATGGTAGATTCATCCCGGAGTCCTCCAGAGGAGTCACCCGCGGCAGGGTGATTTAAAGTGTCGTCAATCGGTTCGGAACAGTTCGAGGAATCATTTTACGTCCCCATTTCCTGGCGCGAGACGAGCTACGATCGCAGAGGACCGTTCATCCGCGTCGCCGATCCCCGAAAAACTTCTCTCGAAATAATTAACTCGTAGGGACGACCTCATTACGCTGGTTAATTAGGTGCCACTGGTTTGCCCCATGGTATCCGTATCCTCCTTGACATGGGAGGGAAAAACTAACCGGATCGACTACCGAATTCTCGTAGTATCTAGCCTCGACGAGACGCTAACGAACTTTTACCGTATCCTATAACATCGAATTCTCTACTTTGAAAACAGTTCGAGTGTCTCAGTACTTTTCTCTCTGGAGACATATTTAAATTCACCATTTCGAATTAAGAAAAAATAGGACAATTTCACGAATACGTAGGGTAAGGCTGCTCAAGTCGTACCGATGTAAGGTTTTAAAGATTTAGTTTATTTTACATGAAAGCATATAGATTTTCCAATTTCGTTATAATAAATGACAACGATATTAACCCAAGTTTTGAATAACACATTTAATTTCTATTAATTTGATAAATCCCAAGTTTTATACCGTTTTTTTCTTAACACTATTTCTACCACGATTGTGTGTATACCTATTTCGACCAAAAGGTGTCTTTTGAAACCTTTTCGTTTGAATGCAAATATTTGCCAAAACTGTTGGGATTTCAAATTACCAGTTAAATGTAGATAATTTAATAACTATTGTATCAAAAGTCAACAAATTAATTGTGGAGAAATGATTTAACTTAACGAATGTTTTTAACACTAAACCTACCGAGGTGGATCAAATGACCGTTTTCAAATTTTTTATTAAAGTGCCTATATGCAACGTTATACCTTCAACATTAATTTCTTTAACATACTTAAAGAAAATACAGTTCTTTATGCCAAATTAACTGTTACCTGAAATCGATTGCAAAGGTTATCATTGTTCGGTTCCGATAAATATATGTACCTAAACTGTCGGTAGGTTTAGTGTTAATTTAAAATTTTAAAGGTGTCTTTTGACACCTCTTCGTAGAAATAGTGTTAAGGTGTACGACTTGAGCAACCTTACCCTACGTACGGAGAGTGAAAATAGAAGTCTTATGGCTTCACTTGAAATCACCCCGTACACTCATAAGCGTTCGGTGGCGATCGTTTACCCTTTTCCCGGGCCTCGTTTCCCGGCAAAAGTCGCGAATGGCGAACAAAGAAAATCGCGGAATCTCGCTTGTTTCTATTTCGATCCCCGTCTATCGGCGTTCGAGCATTACCACGGCAGTTCGGGGTGGTTTTCTCACAGCCATACGCACGCATGTATTTACCTACGTCCCGTCCGGAGTGGCGTGGACCGATGCAGAACGGTTTACTGCTGGCATAAAACGGTCTCTCGGTGCTCGAATAAGTGCCGTGCCATCGGATTGCCTCTATACAGATATATCCGTATATACTTCTGACGGGGGCTCACGGACCCGTCGTTGGCACTAACGACGGACGATTCATCATCCGAGGGAAAACGAAAGGAGTGACAGAAATTGCGGTGATTTAGTAGGAAAAGACAGAGAACAGATGTTAAGTCTTTCCGCCGCATCCCGTAGCCTTTATCTCCCCACTTCTTCGTATTAGATCTGTTCTACCCCCCTTCTCTTTGTTTTTATTTTCACGTTAATCTTTCTCGATTTAGTTGCTCTCATTGAATCAAGCGAGATTTCTAGATTCATCGTTCTCCTTGGGATGGAGAAACGTTCATGGCGACCTGTCCACCGTTTACGATCTAATATTTCATTTGATACTGTCGTCCTCGATGTCAACCGTGCCAGGGGTAATCGTATCGGTACCTAATTTGTCTCGATCAATCACCAGAACGTGCTAGAACGCTAGTTAGGTTCAGTATTGTTAACGCTAGAACTACCAAGGCAGTTAAAATGACTAGATCCGAATTTCTTCTAAGAATCGCTTAAGGGGGGGGGGCTAAGGGTTTTAGGGCAAAAAAACACTTTCTTTGCGATTTTTTTCAGACGAACCTTTTTTGTGAACGGCAAATGCCCGACCGATAATATAACGACTATCTGGTCAATAACTTTGAGAGTTTTGCTCCGATTATCTTGAAATTTTGGGACAATACTCTCGATATATTGAACTATAAGAAAAAGCAAAAAAATCGATTTTTCGATAACGCAAACCTTTAGCCCCCCCTTAAGTTTACAACACTGCGATTTCCAAAAATCTCAATTTATCAATAATCGATCAATTTACTATCCTCCTTTATTTCTTTGTATCAAACAAATTTATCCAATTCTTTTAAATATACCGAATTAATTCTCGGTAGTTCTAGTGTTAATAGTATAAACAAACGAGTCGTGTATGGCGTAGAATTCTTCGGTAAACCATGTGTAAAATTTGTGTACTGTATCCGTGGCTCTGTTTTTGTTGTAGATATACGAAAGCGGGAGCCGGTCGTCCCACCCGTCGAAAAATCAACGGATTCTGAAGAATTAAAAGGTCGTTTGACATAAAAAACAGTCGCGCAGACGGCGCTGCAAGGATTTCCACCGACTTCCCCGCGTTCGTAAATAAAGCAGCGGAGCGTGGTGGGTCGCTATGTTTAGTTTAGGTGGTTTCTCGGATTTCTGGGATCACCATGGGTGAATGTGACAAGTTTACTCGCTACCGGTGCCGTAGTTCTTCACGATCACGGGTGGCACACGGTTTTCATTCAGCCGTCGTCGAACTATTCGGCCGACAGGGTCTCGCATCGTGTAATCATTGGAAAATTCAACGAATCGCAGGTTCCACCATTTTTATCGTCCCTGAACAAATTCCCATTGAAACTAACTGCGTCTACCGATTACATATTCATTACAGTGCGAACCACCGTGCAGGAAAGAAATGATTCGAGTTCCGAAGGTCGAGAGATTCCTCCGCGAGACGTAACGTTGAAGAGGAGAAAAATAATCTCGCGGCGATAATAGCAATGAGAAAATAACTGGCGTTAAGTCACGATAGGTACTTTTTTTAAACAGTACTTTTTCCTGAACTTTTTCCTGAAACAGTGGAGGTATAATAGGAAACTTATCTGGCATTAACGATCAATTCAAACAGAACAAAAAGAGAAATAAAAAGTTGAAAGTACTTACTAATCATCCATAGTAAAGCAACTAATTATCAAGTCTCTGCTAAGGGGACACCAACTTCTACAACGATTTAAAAATGTCCCTGCTACAGGGACACCGACCGTAAAGGGTTAATACGGGATCAGCTACAAAGGGAGCAAAGTCCCTTACACGGTGCGCTCACTAATCTCGTTGTCATTATAGGTTTCGCAGTGTTTGCTTACACGGTGAAATATGTATTGAGGAGCATCGCTATGGAATAAGTTAAAACGCGAATGTGATCGCATTCGTCCCTATCCTTTAGGCAAATTAAGAAAGATGTGAGATTGTGATAAAGATGCGTGCAGATCTTGAAGGAAAAAATTTCTGATTTTGGTTAAGATTGTAGGCTTCCGTAGTCCAACGTGCCTGCTTGTCTACCTATTGAATCTATGTGGAACTGCTCAACTGTTTGTTTTGGAATCTGCCAGTAAACCATAGGTATTTGATAGATTTTTAATCATTGAAAATAACTGCGTCTACTCGTTACATATTCATTTCAGTGCAAACCACCGTGGAGGAAAGAAATGATTCTAGTTCCGAAGGTCGAGAACGTAACGTCGACGAGGAGAAGAAGAAGAATAATAATCCCGCGGCGTAATAGCGACGACAAAACAACTGGCGTTAAGTCACGATAGGTAGGCGCGAAATCCGAATTTACGAGGTGGACATGCTAGCCGAATAGGGTGTCGACTATACCGAGAACGGGGATAGAAGTTTACGGGTAGGGGTCGAAGAGGTCGAAGCCGCCTAACATCCGGTGTTCGCGGATTGGCTGAAAGACGACTGGTTGACATCGTTTTTGGCCAATCGGCGAGCTGGGCGTCGCTGTTCGCCCGCTTCCTTGCAATAATATTTGCACTGGCTCGTCTAATCCATTAGGGCTGCCATCGGATGGCGTTTGGTAAATTATTTATCGGTTCTTCTCCTCCGCTATTCCGTTTCACGTTTCTCTATCTCCTACTTCTCCTTCTCTTCCACATCATCATCGTCTTGTTCTTCTTCTTCTTCTTCTTCGTCTGTTCGACCCGAGCTTCCTCGAATTTACGATCTGGGAATATCCATACGTTTCGCGGCTACCGTTATGAGTATTCGTGACGTCAGGCAGCGAGAAGCTGATCTAACTAGTTTGGATTAAACGCGAATTACGTAATAGTTTATTTGTTATAGAGCACGGATTCGCGAATTGGAATGATCTTGATTTTACAGAACTTTCTGTTCGTTTATAATGAAAAGATTCAATGTACAAGACGAGCAGAGGTAAACCGAAGTTTTTAATTAAAATATAATTCAATTCTGATTCCCGTTCTAATTGTCTTAATATTTGCAGATCAAACCGTGAATAAATTAATGAAACAGGATCGTACTCCAGTATCGTTCAATGTATCGCTATGGTTGAATGAAGAGAGGAAAAAAATAATGAGGAAGGGTACACAATATTTTTCTTTAATAATCGTTTATTGCAATACTCGCAATCGAGATATAAAAATACTGTACATTAGAAACGGTCGTGATAAACGCACGACCACATATACATTTACATATAAACGAAATGCAGGTGTTTGCATTGTCGGAGGAATGGAAAACCAAATTTTGCCGTAGACTATCGATTAGAAACATGAGATATTTACACAGACACATTATTTACACATACAACGAGCGTCGTTCGCTCGATTGTTACATCGAAATATAATAAATTATTGCTTCGTCCGGCCATTACCGTTCTTTAGAAAACTTAAAAATCTACTTTACGGTAAAATTACATCGTGAATCGTCGCAGAAATATACACTTATATTTACAGTCTCTTTGTCGTGTTAAAAATATACAACGGGCGGTAACGTGTAGTTGCGTACACGTATTTAACGCAAATTGTCCAACGAGTCACGGAAATTTCCGTATTCCGCAACGACACGCGTGCAATTTGCGTTAATACACACTTACATATCTATATACAAAATCTTTGGTACGTTTAGCTGTATGTCCAAGGCACGCGAAAGGCACTTGGATCCTTACAATTAAATATATCTCTATGTACAAAGGTTTCTTAACAAGATTTTTGGCAATAGAAAAAAATTTGGAAACAGTTTTTGGCATACGATTAAAAGGCACTTATCATGGCACATTGGAAGATTTCTACAACACATATCATCTATCGATAGGAAATGCAGATGAATAATATAAAAATACTCTGAATTTCCAAGATAACACGATATTACAATATGAAACAAAAAAATATTCGAGAATAATCTTTTCTATACATAACACATTATTTCCAAGCATCGAAAGCTTCGTATCGAACGTTACTCTAAATCTTTGGGACATCACGGAGAAAACACTGCGTCACAGAAATCTATTGTCACCGTGATCAGATTCTTCTTCGTCTTCTTCGAGAGGAAAATAAAACATTTTCGACAATTCCGCCGAAAGGCTTTCAGCGTGAAAATGGGGAAAACATCGTTTGTCATGATTCAGTTTCCGTGACGCAGCTATACAGGGCGTAACAAAAATACTGGGACACTTTTCAGTATCGATAGTACGCACCAAAAGATGACAAAAAAGTCTATAAAGTTTTGTCTAAAAACCACTGCCTATTGAGATACAACCCCTTTTATAAAGTTTTTAAAAAGTCATATCTCTGAAATGGTACGTCGTGGAAGACCCGTTTTGATTGCAATATAACCGTAGAAAATCAAAGATGATAGAAAAAATATAATTGCTGTTAAATAGCATTTATTCTTGTTTAATCTAAACAACTTCGATTACCTGTATCTTAGGCTCACGAAATTTCCAGTTGTAGAAATTTTCAGGTGTGGGAATTTGAAACGCGTAAGATTTCCAAGCGTGGAATTTCCAGTCGTAGAAATTTTCAGGCGTAGGAATTTGAAACGCGTAAGATTTCCAAGCGTAGAATTTCCAGTCGTAGAAATTTCCAGCCGTAGAAATTGTCAGGCGTAGGAATTTGAAACGCGTAAGATTTCCAAGCGTAGAATTTCCAGTCGTAGAAATTTCCAGTCGTAGAAATTTTCAGGCGTAGGATTTTGAAACGCGTAAGATTTCCAAGCGTGGAATTTCCAGCCGTAGAAATTGTCAGGCATAGAAATTTGAAACGCGTAAAATTTCCAAGCGTACAATTTCCAGTCGTAGAAATTTCCAGCCGTAGAAATTGTCAGGCGTAGGAATTTGAAACGCGTAAGATTTCCAAGCGTAGAATTTCCAGTCGTAGAAATTTCCAGTCGTAGAAATTTTCAGGCGTAGGATTTTGAAACGCGTAAGATTTCCAAGCGTGGAATTTCCAGCCGTAGAAATTTTCAGGCGTAAAAATTTGAAACAATTTCGATTACCTATATCGTAGCAGATTTGTAACTACTTGGGAAAAATTAAGGGCACTCGCTAAATCTTCCTTTTCGTAGATAGTGATATTTTTCCCGTAAACTTTAGTCTCTCCCGGTTATATTTCAATCAAAATCGGTCCTCTACGACGTACCATTTCGGAGATATGATTTTTAAAAAATTGTTTACAAAAGGTGTACCTCGATAGGGGGTGGTTTTTAGACAAAACTTTATAAACTTTTTTTTCATCTTTTGGTGCGTACTATCGATACTGAAAAAGTGTCCCAGTATTTTTGTTACACCCTGTACACAGTTTCACGTTGCACCGCGATCAGCGATTCATCAGCCGGAACCAGAAGACCAGCGACATCCGACATTGTTTTAAATCTTCGTGGCTCGCGCCGCTGGACACTCGATCAGTGTCAACGACGCCGATCGTCGCTCGCCGGCCCGTATTTTTAGGAATACTGGCAATTACGCGGTAACTCGTACTACCGCACGGGATTCAAAGAGTTTTCGAATCGTCCTTGGACGTCTGTTACTGCGTTGTCTAGGCCCCCGCGAAGCGAGGCAGCTGTCATGGTCATTCTCGACGTCTTTCTTTTGCCGTAGCCGTCGAGGATGCGTGTTACACTTCATACAGGGTGTCCGAATACTAAACGAGAGAAGCCCACCTTGCCAGTAACAAACGTCCAAAAAAGGTTACTATATTTACCGCCTTCCCTTTATATATTCCTCGACACGGAATACTAATGACAATATCCGAACGAAACGATGCAAAAAGAAACGTAAACGAATATTGTGACGGAAACAAAAAATGTAAACGATTTTAAACCCACGTGATATGAATTTCGGGGGTGAAAGTGAAACGTTCCCTGCATTTTTTCATCTCGAAAAAGAAACATGCTAACGGTGGATTTGTTTTTTTTCTTATAGGGAGAGGTACAAGAAACATCATTGGGTGTCCTGGTTACTCCAAAAAGCTTCGGGACGTCGTGCCTCGTGGCTAATTGAATTCAAAGAGATTTATGGTTGGCACCGTCACGTCGCCGCGGAAAAAAAAAAAAAGAGAGAAGAGTGTACCTTGCTCCTCCGCCGTCGGGATATCCCCGCGAGGCTGTCACCGGTGAAACGTTGATAAATGCTCGCGTTCGCAATTAAAATCATACCGGTGATAACGAACAGCATCGAGGTTACACCCGAGGACGGTGTTTAGTACATTATCGTCGTTCGAAAGGGAAATTTAGAATGACAAAAATGAGAAAGTAAACGAGCGGATCCAAATTTAAGCCGGCGAATCTCCGTGAAAAACAAACTTGACTCCAAACGAAACAGAGAATATCAAAATATCTGTCAAGTAGTCGGAGTAGAACATTTCTGAACCAATAAACATCCACAGAAAAGCCAGGGGCGTATTAACACTAGAACTACCAAGTCATAATGGCTGGTTTCTAATTTCTTCTAAAAATCGCGTAAATTGATAACAGTGAATTTTCTCAAATATTCGCCACAACTCTGTCTGCACATATAAATGATTAAAGCAATCAATTTATTATCCTACTTCATTCCCTATGTCCTAAGATATTAACACATTATCGACCGCTAGCCTAATCGGCTTTTCGGTGTCACACTCTAAAGAATTATTAAAAAATTGAATTACTATTATCTTGAATATATTTCATGAATATTAGTTTACAAGGACCTTTATTACATAAAATAAATGCAAAATAAAGTGTAAATATCGATAAAAGTCCTTTGAAACAAAAGGAAAATGGCAAAACACAATGAATAGCGAATATTTAGCCGGTCGTTAATGTGTTAATACAATATTCTCAGGTCTAACGAATTAATCCTCGGTAGTTCTAGCGTTAATTAGCGAAGTACAGGAATTCCCATGGAAAACGATCGACTTTACAAAGTGAATTTCTTCGCTCGGCGGTTCGTTTCGAGGGGGTGGGCTTTTTTTCACGAAGATTCAGTGCGGCAATAAAGACGCTGGCGGATTTAACGTAGCGTGTCTTCGTTAAGCGAGTCAAACGTGGACCGAAAGTTTTGCTTTGCCCGGTTTAAAATAACTAACCGCCGTTCGAAACATTTCGCCACGGATCCCGAAACTCCCGTGGGAGAGTGTGAGTCGTTGAGAATCGAGGTTCCCCTGCGCCAAAGGGGGTTCGCTGTCATCCCGAATGGGAGGGGGAGGGGGAGGAGGGAAGAGAAAAAAAAAATAATAATATCCCGGCCGACCGATCGGCGCCAAAATGCTCGTTAACGTTTCTTTTCCTCGTTGTTTTGTTTAAGTTCCGTCTACTTGCGCCGCGGACCCCTTAAAAAGACGCGTTTCCACCGGCGTCGAGACGCCACCGGCCGACGGAGCTTTCGGTACGGTCCGCGCGATCATCCCGGGTCGTAAAAAAAAAACTCGTAAAATTCCAGCAACGACGCTACTGTCTGTCGTTAAGTCATCCTCGGTGAACGCGATAGCTGTTGAATACGTTGTCCGCGCGCGATAACAGTAATAAAAAAAAGTAAAACATACTCGGATGACATCCAGACACTAAATGTTGTAATACAGAAGAATTTGATCGGAATTGAGAATATTTAACACTATTTCTACCAAGAGATGTCAAAAGACACCTTTCAAATTTTAACTTAAAATCATTCGTTAAGTTGAATCATTTTTCCAGAATTAATTTGTTGACTTTTTATACGATAGTTGGTAAATTATCTACATTTAATTGGTAATTTGAAATTCCAACAGTTTTGGAAAATATTTGCATTCAAACGAAAAGGTTTCAAAAGACACCTTTTGGTCGAAATTGGTATACACACAATCGTGGTAGAAATAGAGTTAATACTCTCTCTGTCCTATGATACTTGATAGTTTTCGTTTCGTGGCCGCAACTTATCAAAATATATGTCTCAATTTCAATAACTTTTTTTCTTACGAGTTTAACACTAAACCTACCGAGGTAGGTGAAATCATCGTTTTCAAATTTTTTATTAAAGTGCCTATATGCAACGTTAATTTCTGTAATCAACATAAAGAAAATACAGTTCTTTATATCAAATTAACTGTTATCTGAAATCAATCGCAAAGATTATCATCTTTTTCGGATCCGATAAGAATATGTACCTAAACTGTCGGTAGGTTTAGTGTTAATATTTTTTTTGAAAAATGAACTATACTATTGAATAAAAATATACCAACTATTTTGTCAAAAAATTAATTTTAAAGACATATATCCAGTAATATGGAACAAGAACAAAGGAGAAAACTATCAAGTATTATGGGACAGAGGGAGTATATGAACATAGAGTAAAAGAAAAAAAAACATATATGAACGATTAAATATTAGATGTAGTCATTTTTTATAATCGACAGAGGATTTTCTCCGTCGTGCTGGCACTTCTATAGCTTCAACGTACGACCATAAATTGTCTCTAACGGGATGGTCACCACCGTCTCGAGAGGTAGTCAAGGTAGTAAGTGGAAAATCATTTTGGGAATCCCCGGCAATAATCGACCATTGACCGACCAAGGGTCCATTGTTCCCCGTTCGTACAATACAAGTATTTCTCGCATAGAAAGATTATCAAAAATAAAAAAAAAATATATCTAATTCATAGAAACACGTTCACAAAAATTCACTTTCGAACGAAACAAAAACAAAAAGCAATGTCACGTTATTTCGTTGTTAACTAATGAAAAAACTCTGTGCGAATTCGACGAGATATAATTACACTTCGCTCGAATTTCGTTGAATTAAGATTCCATCGTGTGCGATTAACATTTGTAAACGGGGGATCGGATTAATTCTCGAGATTGATACCGACACACGCGGGCGGCTCGCTAATAAGACGGTTTACACGGCGGGATGTATTTTGCACGGGGCAGAAATTACGAGGAATTGGCCAGCTACCCAAAGTTGTCGTACCGTTAATAGACCGACGAGAAGACGTAAATTATTGGCTTACATTATTGCAGAGACGAGCGCGGCCACGTTGATCTATCGTCTGCCCCGCGAATTAACGGCGCGAAATTAACTGTCACGATTGGATTTCAAACGATGCCGATCGCATCGATAATTAGCGTCCTTCCAGACATCTATCAAACTGGTAACGTGCTAATTAATTCTCGAACTCGCTAATCTTATTTAAATTACAATTTTATACGATTATTATTATATCGACATGTTTTAGATTCTGGAAGATTTTTCTTTTTCTTTGGTACGAAAGAGAAATGATTGGAAATCAATGCCACAGAAATAAAAAAGAAAAAACTCGCTTAACGAGCCGACTGATTTCCCACTCGGTTCAAACTACGTTAATGTCTTTTCCAAAGTATCTTCTATCACCGTTCGAATATACAAAGAGTCATTTCGATATTTTCGTGCCAGCGAAAATAGGAAATTGACGTTTCTCCCTCTTACAGCCAGTTGAAACGATCACTTTAACAGCCGGAGGACGTTAATCGAATCACGGCCGATTTGTACAACATTCGAAATTCCCGTCCATGGGGCTATGTGGATTTTTTCAAATGTGTTTTTTTTTTACCTTGGAGGCATTCCCCGACGCGGAGAAGTGTCCATGGGTTTTCTATAAGTTCGAGTTCCAATCGTCTTCCATTCTCCAGACGCTAAAAGCGTACGACAGTTTCTCGTGCGCCATGTAACTGCACGACGACGAAGTTATTTCCCTCGCTGCCAGCACTGCGCTTCTTGGATTTCTTTCTCCTGCAAACGAGAGAAAAAAAGGACACCGTTAAACATCGTCTAGGTTATCAAAAGAAAATTCTGGTAAAGTAAACACAGTAATTATATCTACTATAATTTTTATGTTACAAATTTTTTGTCAGAACAAATTACAATTTTTTTTTATAATTTCAGAACAGGTTAATCGAAAAATCCAGGTCTGGGTTATCAAAAGAAAAATCTGGTAAAGTAAACGAAGTAATTATCTACAACAATCTTTATGAATCACGTTTTAAAATCGTGACTAAAATTTACAACTTGTTTACAATTTCAGGACAGGTCAATCGAAAAATCTGGTAAAGTAACCGAAGTAATTATCTACAATAAACTTTATGTTACACATTTTTAAATTGTCAGAACAAATTACATTTTTTTTACAATTTCAGGGCAGGTCAATCAAAAAATCCAGGTCTGGGTTATCAAAAGAAAGATTTGATAAAGTAAACGAAGTAATAATCTACAATAATCTTTCTGTATCACGTTTTTTAAAATTGTGACTAAAATTTACATTTTTTTTTTACAATTTCAGGGCAGGTTAATCGAAAAATCCAGGTCGCCCGCGAAGAATGCGAGACGTCGCGACGCGCGTCGTCCGCAAGGATAATTCAAAAGAGTCGCAGTTTCATCGGTCACGCGAAAAAGAGTTCACGGCGAAACGTAGGGAGGGGTCCCTCGTTATGGCATCGTGCGCCGAACCGGCGTCGTGCAGAATAAAAGGAGGAACATCGCTCTATATTTGCGCGCCGCGAAAACCGCGGTTGCGCGCCGCGAATGGACCAATCGGTGCCGTCTTCGGAACACTTAGCTCGCCCGATATCGTTAGTCACCTGAAGTTATGGTATATCGTCGCCATTTGGCATGTACGAGGCCCTCTTGTATCGTGTCAGCCGCTGACTGAGATACTGTACGATGATTTACACGCGGCGAAATTTTTATTTTCCATCCGGGATTCGTCGGACTGGGTGAACTACCTTGTACCGAACGGCCCCGGACATCATTCACTCAGTAATCTCGTTACCGTGATATATATTCTATCAGTTTTTTTCTCCCCCCTCGTAAAGAATGTATTAATAGCCCCCGTTGTGGCTGGAGAGCGAGTGTTCGGAAAGATATTGAAAAATCAGGACTAAACAGACTAGATACTTTGGAGTACAGATTCTCTTTTTTGTTTCACTTGGAAATTGCTGGACATTTACAAACATTACCAGAATCGGAAAAAAAACAAAATATTAAGGACGAGAAGGGTTCTCGTGAAGAGCCAAAGCACTCGTGAAAGTGCTTCTGGGATGACACGGTTTGTAACTTTCGAATTACTAGACTACTCCGGGGGGGTCTGTTTAATTACAGTGTAATCTAAACAACCGCGGGCCTGTTTCTGTAAACACGTGCTCCCGTCCTGGCGAAGGTGCCGACGGAGACGTACGACTCTTAAAAATCTTTACAAACAATTGTGTAGCACAAACTGCTACTGGATGTACCAATGTTTACGAGACAAATTTTACTTTAAAGGTATGATAAAATACATTGACAAATAATTGAAATTTTAACGATCGCCAAAACTTATAATTGTACGTAAGAATTGTTACTTTGGCCTACTAAGCGACCTAAGAGTTCTATATAAAATTAAACTACATAAAAAAGAAAAATATTATTAACTCACCCATCCATTTTAAGTTTAATTTTAATTTATGTATTTTACTCTGTATTTATGTTTTGTCTCTTGCTCGTCGTCCTTAAAGGGTCCATCCCTAGGACACATAATACATTATCTATCTATCTATCCACATTTTTATGTAGTTTAATTTTATATAGAGTTTTTTAGATCGCTTAGTAGACCGAAGTAACAATTCTTACGTACAATTACATGGATAAATATTTCAGAAACTATCAACAATTAAAACTTCTAATATTTTACTTATTTTTTGTTTAACACTATTTCTACCACGATTGTGTGTATACCTATTTCGTCCAAACGGTGTCTTTTGAAACCCTTTCGTTTGAATGCAAATATTTGCCAAAACTGTTGGGATTTCAAATTACCAGTTAAATGTAGATAATTTAACAACTATAGTAATTCAAGAATCTTAACGATCGTTTCACAACTATTTAACAACTATTAATATTTAACAACTATTGTATAAAAAGTCAACAAATTAATTGTGGAGAAATATGATTCAACTTAACGAATGATTTTAAGTTAAAATTTGAACGGTGTCTTTTGACACCTCTTGGTACAAAGTACTAACTAATTAAATTTATCGATCACGTGACAATATATGAATGAAACAATATTTATTTGGCAAAATCGATCAGTATAACACTAAAGTATCATAATAGTGATAAAGAAAAAATGTTATTATTCTCTTGGTAGAAATAGCGTTTAAATAATCAAATAGAAAACTAAATGAAATTCGACTTACCGGCTTCCTCCGCGCCGTCGGTGTTCTCCATGTTGCAGTGCAGAACTTGGAACAGGAAGTCGATGTACCTCGTGGCCAGCTTCAGCGTCTGGATCTTGCTGAGCTTATCGCTGGGCAACGTGGGGATGATCTTCCTGAGGGAGGCGAACGCCTCGTTCAGGCTCTGGGTCCTCTGTCGTTCCCTCACGTTCGCCATCACCCTCTGGTTCTGGATCTCCTCGAAGGTGGCCCCGCTCTTCCTCCGGATCTTCGTCTTCGTCGACGAGGCGTTGCTCTCCGTCTCGGACTCGTTGTCCACGTTACTCAGCTTCCTCTTCCGTTTCCCACCGCATCTACCGCCCTCCAGAGGATAATTCTTCGTCGACGACGACGGCTCCGTCATCTGCACCAGGTCCAGCTGCTTGTACCTGTGCTGCTCCAGCTCCGGCTTGTAATCCAGCACCTCCTGCTTGTAGTCCACCTGCTCCACGTGGTAGCCCTGGTTCGCCCGGGGCGCGGGAATCTCCTCGCCACCGGAGGAATACATCTGCGGCGACGGCGTCAGGTAGAGACTCTGCTCGTGGTCCCTGCTGTGATCCGAGAGGAATCCCGGTGAATTATCGTGGAGCCTTCGATCGTAGTCAGACTGTAGATCCCTGAGGATCTTGCCGTTGGGATGATCCTGGTACCTTTTCTCATCCTCCTGATTGTCGTACATCAGATAGGTCGGCGGCTGCTGGTAGAGTACCTGGTGGTGATGATGATGATGATGATGCTGGTAACCCGGGAGGTCCCTGTGCTCCGGTGGACTGCTTAGGTCCATCAGATGTGTCGGTGGCGAGAAACGCTCGTAATGATCCGGCGAGTTGCTCGCCGAGCTGCCGGCACTGTGCGGTATACCGGAACTGTCGCCATTGTCCAGGAGGTAGAGACCTTGGATACGCTGCCCCTGGAGGCCCACCGGCTGCGCTGTCTGCATGTCGATGGTTTTTTTTATTGTTCCTTTTACGTCTCTCACCAAGATGTTCTATTATCGCAGAATATCTCTCTCTCTCTCGCTCTCTCTGTCTCTAACTTCTACACACTCTCATCACTCCCTAGCACTGTTTAATCACACTGTTTTGTCCGTACAGGGGGAAAATGAACGCGAAAAGATGGCCGTGCAAAAAGATATATTCTGCAACGAACGCTACCACAGAGTCTGATTTAGAATATGACAACGAAGATTCCAAAAATGAACGAAATCGTTCAGTAATGGTGGTAATATAGCTCTCGTGTATACTCTGGAGAATCGATAATGGAATATATATATATCCGTAGGGGAAAGATCTACTCGGGTTGCTTCTGACCGAAGAACACGTTTCCGCTCGATGGTTAAAACTCGTCTGAAGAAGAGGGCCTCGGTGGGCTTCTTGATGTCATGCCGGAGGAACCCCGCCTCCGGGCTCGGCTCTCCTACCCTCCGCCGTTTACCTTCCCTCTGTCCCACTACCCCCTCTTCGGCTACTCCCCCCCACCACAGGACGGTTTCTTTTATCCGTGTCTGTCAGTTTGTCCCCACCCACGAATCACCAGGTTGTGGGTGGACGCGGAGAGGAGCCGGGGGAGGGGAGCCACGCCGAAGAGGCAATTGATTGTGGATAACGACGCCGAGGAGTTGCGAGAGATGATAACGCGGGAGGCTGGGGGAAGATGAAATTAGCAGGGATACGAATTGCGAGGGAAATTGAGAGGGAGGATGATAAGAGATTGAAAATGTATAGAGAATTATTATTCAAATATCGGTTGGAAGACAAGATTTTTTGGAAAATGATGGGAAAGTACCTGGAACGGGAATGGAAAATTGAAATTTTTAGGGAAATTCAGCAAATTGATGTTAGTTTTGTGATTCTACAGTGATTCATTGCGTATGAAAATTTGCTGTTATTATTTTAAAATATACAGAATTATTATTCAAACAGCAGTTGAAAAACAAGATTTTTTGGAAAATGATATGAAAGTACCTGGAACGGGAATGAAAAATTCAAATTTTAAAGAAAATCAGCAAATTGATATTAGTTTTGTGATTCTACAGTGATTCATTCCGTATGAAAATTTACTATTATTATTTACACTAGAACTACCGAGAATTAATTCGGTACATTTAAAAACATTGGATAAACATGATTGAAAAAAGGCATAGAGGAGGATAGTAAATTGATCGATTATTGATATATAAAAACATGGTTATAAAGAAGTTTGGAAATCGCAGTGTTGTAAATTTAAGCGATTCTTCGAAGAATCTCGAAACCAGTAGTTTTTCGGTTTTTATTTTGGTTTTTTGTTCCCCATATAACGTTTTTTATTTATCATAAAGGGAACATGGTTTGAAAAGTAATCCCTGAAGAGTGTCCCATACAGGACCGTCTAATTTTTCGAATTAATAACTGTCTTCCTCACTATGGATGGGTAAATTAATTTTTATGTAATTTAATTTTCACTATATAGTTTTTTGGATCGTTCAATAGGCCGAAGTAGTAATTTTTACGTACAAATCAGCAAAAGGGTTGAGAAAAGGTGTATCGAGATCGTCAAAAGAGAGAAGTAGTGGTTAGAGAGGGAAAGAGAGAGTTTTCGAGAGAGATCGAGCACGAAGGTTAATAGGTGGGAGAGAAAAGGGAGGAATGAGGGAGCAAGAGGGGCTGAAGGAAGAGAAGGATGGAAGTCTTGAGGGACGACCCATCTTGAATATTTATATCGCTAGGAGCCAGTGAGAAGAGGGAAAGAGGAACCCCGAGATTTCATCCATTCTAGCCATCGAATTTCGCGAAAATTTGCAATTCTACACCATGAACAGATTATCTCACTTTTTTTGATATCATCGACAGCGAAAAAGATATCTCTCTTTTTCTTTCCGAAATTTCTAGGCGATTAAAGTTAACCCGAATACGTCTAATGTATAAGTTAACCCTCTACAGGCTGAATTTTTGTTTTAAATCCAGAAGATTGGGAGAACGAAAAATCAGCAATTATAAACCTATATATGCAAATGAAAAAAAAATTTCCGTTTAAACAATTTTATTGCAATATATTCACTGTATGACTTTCAGGTAACAATGGCCTATAAACTTTAAAAAAACAGTAACAAATTCAAAGAAGTAGGTTGTTATTGATTTGAATTTTTTTAATTATAATTAACGAAAGTATGATTCAAATTTATCACTAGAACCGAGGATTAAGTAATTCGATCCATTTAAAAACATTTCATAAATAGAACAAACAAAATTATTTTTCGCTAGCAATAAACACTGATTTGAATTTTTTGTTTGTTCTAAAAGAATTTATAGTTTCCCGTGAGATTCCCTGTTCCCAAATATATTTATCAAATGTTTTTAGATAGACCGAATTAATCCTCGGTAGTTTTACCGTTAAATTTGAATCATACTTTCTTTAATTATAATTGAAAAAATTCAATCCAGGGTTTACTGCTGGCGGAGAATAATTTTGTTTGTTCTAAAAGAATCGAATATCCACTTACTTTGTTATTTCAAGTTGATAAGCCTGGCAACGGTCATAAATATTAATATCGGTTGTCTTGCTAACGTTATAGAATTAAGATTTATGCGAAATCTCATGAAAAAAACGCTCTAATCATTTCCTAAAACGTTGATAAATTAAAATGTCACCTGAAAGTTACACGGGTCCATAGAGAAAAGGGTTAAGATGATCCCGGTCGATGCAATATATTCACTATATGACTTTCAGCTAACAATGGTCTATATACATAAAAAAAAAACAGTAACAAATTGAAAATTGAAATGCAAACAAGTAGGTTGTTATTGATATAAGAGCCCAGAGCTATTAAGTGCAGTATTTTTAGTTTGGTAATCACTGACAGATGCACAAATAATATCAAGTCGATCAAATGGTTTCGCTTATTTTTACTGCAGGACAGTTTGCACTGCATTTACTTTGTTATTTCAAGTTGATAAGCCTGGCAACGGTCTTAAATATTGATATTGGTTGTATAGAAGGTTATGTAGAATTGCCTTAGTGTTAAATTTGAATCATACTTTCTTTAATTATAATTAAAAAAATTCAATCCAGGGTTTACTGCTAGCGGAGAATAATTTTGTTTGTTCTAAAAGAATTTAATATCAAGTCGATCAAATAGTTTCGCTTACTTTTACTGCAGGACAGTTTGCACTGTATTTACTTTGTTATTTCAAGTTGATAAGCCTGGCAACGGTCATAAATATTGATAACGTTATAGAATTAAGATTTATGCGAAATCTCATGAAAAAAACGCTCTAATCATTTCCTAAAACGTTGATAAATTAAAATGTCACCTGAAAGTTACACGGGTCCATAAAGAAAAGGATTAAGATGATCCCGGTCGATCGGAAAATTCGCAGATTTACCGGGGAACAGCATTTTAATCCGAAATAGCATGGCTGAAGTGTTTTCGTGATTGAAATTAATGTTCCACGGTGTGCAGGGATCGAGAATCGCGTGCACCGGTGTTCCCTCGCGAGGAACCGGGCTGATGGATGACCAGGCCGGATTGCCGGGACGTGTTTGTTGTGACGGACGAAAGCTCTTTTGAAGGTGTCTATAAATTCCACGTTTCGAGCTTTCACGCGAGTTCTGCGCGCCTTTCCTCTCCTCGTGATTTACCATTCCGTTCGACGTCGCGCCACGCCCGCGGGGAAAATTTACACGCGGGGGTGGTTCCCAGGGGAATCACTAAATTCGTCCTTACCGCGTTAACTTTCCGCTTAATGCTGCGCATTATACCGTACGGTTTTTATTTCCGCTTGGTTCTTTTTTCCAGAAAGGTCTTTGATGTCTTTCTCAGTTTTTTCAATTTGTTTTGTAATTTTTCTGACACCCCGATGTATTTATAATTTGATAAACAGAGGCTGTGGGTAAATTGTAACGTCTTCTTTGTTTCTCACGGTTTGGCAAATTCGCATCGGTGGCTAGCGAAACTGGGTCGAGCGAAACTCCCGGAGAATTCGCAGTTAATTTACATCCACTTAGTTTGCCAAATGCTAGAACGAACTTCCAATAACCGGCGCGATTTCATTGATACTAGAAGTACCGAGACGGTAAAAATGATTGGTTCTTAATTTCTTATTGAAATTGCTTACATTTATAATAGTGCTTTTTCTGAAAATTTTCAGAACTCCGTCTGTATATGTAAATTAATTAAATCGATCAATTTACTATCCACTTTCGTCCCCTTTTTCCAAATATATTTATCTAATGTAAGAAATTAATAACATTTATCTGGCACACCGATCAATATAACTAATATAACTAATATAGTTCGATATTAGTAATGTTAGGTATTAGTAATATTAGATATTAGTATTCTTACTAGATATTAGTTATATGTATTAGTAACTAGTAACTAATATAACTAATATAGTTCGATATTAGTAATATTAGATATTAGTAATATCGAACTATATTAAGTTATATTAGTTATATTGATCGGTTTGCCAGATAAATGTTATTAATTTCTTACATTATTACACGATCGCTAAAATTTTAGTTATTTAATATTTATCTAATGTTTTTAGTCATACCAAAATTAATCCTCGGTACTTTTAGCGCTAAAAAGAATTTTACGCAGTTTCGAAACGCGCCGCGTCCGGATTTACCGTACACACAGCTCGAAAAATCAATACACAGCTGTCAGTGGATCGATATTAAATTATTTATAATTCAATGACGCTTGCCTAAGTTTACCGGGGGCTGCCAAAAATCGGGTCGAAATGTTATAAAACCGATTCCGGCGGCGTTTTGAGGAAGTGTCCGACACACGAGAACAGGAAGACGCCGCGAGTTATTCCACTTTGATCGCCATCGAGTATTATTTTGGTGTTTGGCCGCGTTATTTATCGGCCTCTTTATTGGCGATCTGATTTTCACCTGGACCGAAGCCAGAAAAGCGAGGGTGACGGCGTTTCTACCGATCGTCTCGTTTCACGCAAAACGAGATTCCAACCCCTTGAGTCGAATTTCGAAAAATCATTTTTTCCCCCAGGAGCCCGTGTCAACTCGTCAGACATACAGTTTTCATTTCTTTACGCCATTTCTTTTTCCATAAAACAACATATTTTTCTTCTTTTTCACAATTTCTTCTTCTTTTTTTTTTATAGTCGCATCAACGTCTAGGGTTATTAGCGACTGTGTTCGAATGTTAGATTTCACCTATTAATTTGATGCATGCTAGGAAATTTATTATATTCTTCAGTTTTTTAGGGTCGGTTAAGGCACTTTTTAGGTCACTTGGATTGTTATGATCAGATCTCGATCTATTGTACCTGCTGCAGTCTATAATTATATGTTCTATTGTTATCAGTACTTTACATGAAGGGCATATCCTTTGGTCTTGTTTATCTAAAATGTGGCTATGTGTATATTTAGAGTGGCCTCTTACGTTAATAGTAAAAATTATTTCCGATCGTGTTTATATTAATCATATAATATTCAATTTTATCTGGCTATATAACGATCTTAATTAACCATGATTTTAGAAAAATATGTAATAAAAGAAAAACACTTACTTTTTCATCCACAGGACCGAAACGTTGGATAGAATTTTCTAATTAAAATTTAAATTCTTTATTGTGGATGAAAAAGTAAGTATTTTTCTTTTATCATATATTTTTCTAAAATCACGGTAGAATAATAATGTTTAATTAAGATCGTTATATACTCAGATCCTCTTGGATTTTAATAAAATCAGATTAAAATAATCAGTACTAAAACCATCACTTTTAAATTTTTAATTGATGGGTGAAAGAGTTCAGCTTTTATTTCTTTCAGAGGAAGATGAAAAGAGACTTTCAAGTCTCCTAAAAAAAAACACATGTAGCACGAATCAAGCATTTATTCTCCCGCGCAAAATGTTCTCCAGCATTTGAGCCGTTTATTTTGAAAGTGGCCTAACTCCATTCTCGATAAGAAAACGCATATTATTCACGTAATAATTGCCACTATTTTAATAGGAACTATAAATTTAACACCCTTACAATTAGATACGCTTAAGCAGTATGACTCATTAGTATCTTATACGTATATTTTGAAATTTACGTATTAATAACTTATTAATAACTTAATATTTTGAAATATTTTGAAATTTACTTATTAATAACTTATTAATAACTTAATATTTTGAAATATTTTGAAATTTACTTATTTAACTTATTAATAACTTAATATTTTGAAATATTTTGAAATTTACTTATTAGTAACTTATTAATAACTTAATATTTTGAAATATTTTGAAATTTACTTATTAATAACTTAATATTTTGAAATATTTTGAAATTTGCAATATTTTGAAATTCATTGAAACGCGATCCCTTAAATATCTCGATTTCAAGATAAATGGACTTGGGCCACTTTCAAAACAAACGGCTCATTTATTCTCCTGCGAAATCGAAAGGGTTGATCTCGAAATAATCCGCGGGGCTTCGTCTGTCCGCAATTCGAAGGGCTCGCATGCGAGTCGGCCTCACGCACCGTTTCGCGATATTAACGCGGATTTAATTGCGCGTGCTGGCCCGCGTTTAATCGACGCACACACAAGAACCACGTGCGAATGTGTAGCCGTCGTGCACCACTGCAGGTTCAAGAGTCCCTGTCGACGCTTCTCCGCGGGACCTTTTAGTGTTTTACGGGTCCTTTTGTCACGTCGGTGACTCGTTAATACCCGACCTCGTTCTACAGAGTGTCCCTTGCGGGATGGTGGAAAATTTTCGTCGCGAAATTTCTCCCTTGCAAGTAGTGCAAATTCTGGAAGTAATAATAAATTGGACAATAAAATAAATTGGACTGGGGTAAATCCGCACTAGACCGTTATTTATTCAAATATACGTTGTACTACGATTGTACTAACTGTAATATAGAAATCTTTCTTTGGTTAGTATTCAATGATCAACATTGGTAGCGGCCATATATTGTGTGTTCCCCCCGTTTAATTCGTTCTAGAAAATTTGTTGTGTTTTCAGGTGCGAAGCAAAGATTGAGGTAAGCATTATAAAACGATAATTTAAGCAATAATTTACAAATCTATGTGTTTATCTTTGTATAGGCACAAAGTATAGTAAAGGAAGTTTCTTTTATAGTAAAAAATAGAACAGTTCTTTTCTACTTTTTGATAAAATAATTGTCGAACCCAACTTCGAGAGTTAGGTTAGCACGGGGCAAATTCGGTCTATCCATCGGGGTAAAACCGCACTATAGTTAGAATTTACCCAATGTTTAATTTTTCCAGTTTAATTCTTCCTTACTCAACTATTTCATTTAATAAACTAAATAACTTTTACCGATCGCTCTATTAATTTTATGTAAAAAGTAACTTACTTGAAGATCGCAATAAAAGGCCAAGTAAGTTATTTTTTACATAATATTTCATTTAATTTTGATTTTTTGACTGATCATACTTTTGCAACCCTACGATGGTCCGAACTTATGTAAAAAAAACAACACCGTACTATACGAAGGAAATATTGACTGAAGCATTGGCAGAAATTAAATCTGGCCGAATGACTGCGTATAGAGCCAGTAAGCACTATAAAATACCAAAAAATACCTTAAATGACCGAATCCGAGGAAAAAGTGGAAATAAAAGTGATTCGCGAGGAAGAAATACCGTACTTTCTCATGAAAATGAGAAAGAAATAAGATTTAATACTTGTTAAACAGGTAGTGCGGTTTTGCCCCAGTTCCGGGGCAAGTCCGTCCTAGCAGCAATGTTTTTAATTTATTAAGATATAATAAGTTTTAGATAATTTTTTTAATCCAAATTATTGCAACTTAAAGAATATACCATGCGCTAACTAACTAACACTAAAATTGTTAGGTTTTAGTGGAATAGATAAAAATACATTAGTTTGAAATAAACTTAACAATTTCTGGGTCGGTTTTACCCCGCTCCACATAAAATTAATAAATGATCACAATGATGATTGGAAGGGAAATTACGCGAGTCTTAAAAAATTAGACAATAAAATAATATTAATAAATGATCACAATGACATGAATGCTATAGCATTCAAATTTTATAGCCAATTATTTTGAATTTAATTTTATATAACCTTAAGCTTTTTGCTTCCCTAAGCAAAAGTTGATGATATAGTATTGAATGTATATGTATAACGATTGAAATATGATATTCCGACTACCCTTATAAAATGTGTTTAATCAAATTTCGGATATCACAACTAATTTAGAAATAAAATCAATGTCAATTTTTGCACCTCACTGAAACTTTTACTGTCCGCGAACGTGTAAATATACAGACAGAAATTCATAAGTAATTAACATAATCTATAATCTACTAGCTTCGTTCCAAAGGAATTAAATTTCAATTAATTTGAAAACCTACCGAGTTATAATCAGAAAAGCTTATCTGGTTATAACAATCAAAATAAATCACTAATAACATAGCAGTGTCAGTAGTCATTTGGATAGGATAATGATTCATCCACGATAAGGTAATTAAATTGTAATTAATCCCTGAAAAGTATCCAAAACCAGGACCGAAACGTCGGAAATTAATTGCAAATAAGGGTTTGTTGCCTTATTGTGGATGAAGTAAATAATGTTTATTAATCTGTATTATTTTATTAGTGATTTATCTTGATCGTCATAGCCAGATAAGCTTTTCTAATTACACGTATTGTATATACGATCGTTAAAATTTACATTCTATTATTAACACTAGAACTACCAAGGCAGTCAAAATGACTCGTTCCGAATTTCTTCTAAGAATCGCTGAAGTTTACAACATTGCAATTTCCAAAATTCTTTATAACTATGTTTCTCTATGCGAATAATTAAATCGATCAATTTACTATCCTCCTTTATTTTTTTGTTTCAAACAAATGTATCCAATGCTTTTAGATATACCGAATTAATCCTCGGTAGTTCTAGTGTTAATCTACCAAGTTATTTTCTAAAATTCACATATTTCTTTTGTCATACCCAACAAGTGTTCCCTAACTTTTTAAAACGTTCCACCGAACAAGTGTCGCCTATAATACAAGTAAAACAATATCACACGTATTTCCCCACCATTCGTCTACCTGTCGCTGACGTTTAACTTGCGCGTCGCACTTACGCCGAAAGGATTTCGGTAATTCCGAGGTAGCGGCGTGCACCTCGATGCGAAATCCGATTTGACGGGAATTTATGGATAAGCACCGGTTGACGGCGTACCAGCAGAACACCGTCAAAGGTGAATTCGGCCACCAGCAAAGCAATTAGCACCTGGTGGGCACCAGCCCACCCCTATGGCCCTCCCCCCCCCCCATTCCACCCGCCATAAAAGGGCGCCGTGCTGTCTGCCCATCGGGGACCATCTGGGGTCCTCCTTTATGGAGGGGAAGTCCCGAACGTCCCACGAAACTCCTTCGAATGGCGGCCCGAGGTGTCTTTTAATCTCATTATCTTTTTTACTGTTTTATTCAATTAACCTGGGAAATTCGTTCGATCGCCACAGGTACGTTTGATCGTGTCAATTGAAAACGAAGGCTTAACATCGATTTTTTATTTATTGGACTCTGTAAAAATTTCGTTCGTTTTACTAATTAAATTATAATTTTTTTTTAATCGACAGGGATATTTTTAGTGTTATTAGATGTAATTAGATGTTATTTTTTTTTCTGTCAGGTGATCACGTGGTTAGGTTAGATTAGGAAGGGGGGAAGGGTGTCTCGTAAAGAAGCAGGAAACGTCCTTGCGAATTTTCATCGCAGCTTCGGACACTTTCACCTTTTTCCTGCGGAACATGTGTTTCACCGGCCGGTTTTCAGCCGGTCGCGAACACATGTTCGAGGGAGAGAGAGAGAGAAAGAGAGAGAGAGAGAGAGAGGCTTTCGGCTCGTAAATGCAAATTCGCAAACGGCACGGTCGGGAGGAAACGACACATGCTGCACCGTCCCATGTCTATTGCCACAATGTTCATCGTCCTCTTCCGAGGGCCATAAATGTTGCAACCGAGGGCCTCTGCGAGTATGTTACGCAAGTCGAACGATGGAAAGACACGTTCCATGGAAAATAGATTCGGAGGAACTGTTAACAACCAACTGGTTCTCATTAACAAATTTCTATTAACACTATCTTCACTTTTACCACTATTATTTTATATTTCATTATTTTTAACTTTTATATAATTTTATTTATTTTACTATCTATCTACTGCTATGGAACTTTGAACCTAAAAAAGAACAGGTGAGATCGCAAAGTGGTGTAAGTAAAAAAAAAGTTGATTGCAATTAACACTAAACCTATCTGGTCAAGTAAAAATAGCTTCGAAATTGCAATTCGAGGTGGATGGACCCAATTTTGGGTAACGTCTGTAATAATGTGACAAACTATTGTGCCAAAAAAATAAAATAAAAATTTACTTTTAATTGCTCATCTGTGCAGTTTGCCAGGGCAACACGCGCTAAATTTGCGTGGCAGTCAATGGGTTAAGTAATTAATTTTGAATAAATTTTATTGTTAGTGTTAACACTAGATTTACGGATGTCGATTATATACCTACTTTTACTGAAGTGTACTTTACTAATATACTAATATAATTTACTAAGTATAAATTAACATTTACATATGTTTCATTACTTAACTAAAAACCAACGTATGTATTTCGAAAATAATATTAACCCTTGGTACTCCGTTGGCTCCTGTGCGGAGCCCAAATAGGAGGAAAACTAGAAGTTACGGAGTGCTAAGGGTTAAAGTTTTATATAGTAATCAAATTTTGAATGAGTCAAATTGGCTCGGTCCGTAAATCTAGTGTTAAAAATCTCTGCGTCTCAAATTGTCAAATTGTTCGTTAAAAACTGTCCAGTTAACCCGACTCATTGTCGCCATGGAAACGTGCACCGGGTGAAAGAATCTCTCCCTCTCTCTCTCTCTCTCTCTCTCTCTCTCTCTCTCTCTCTCTCTCTCTCTCTCTCTCTCTCTCTCTCTCTCTCTCTCTCTCTCTCTCTCTCTCTATTTTATTTTATTTTATTTTTATTTCTACATATTTTGTATATTTTTTATTTTTGTTATATTGTTTCTTTTGTATTCTATTTTCCTGTCCTTAGAGGGGCCCACCCCTAGGACGAAACAACAATAAATCAAATCAAATCAAATCAAAATCCCTCTCTCTCTCTCTCTCTCTCTCTCTCTGTGTACTTGTCGCCGGTTCAACGTTATTGCTCCTGGCACGGTGGTGCCGTGTGTTCGACACATACTAAGTGTAAATTAACATTTACATATGTTTCATTACTTAACTAAAAACCAACGTATGTATTTCGAAAATAATATTAAAGTTTTATATAGTAATCAAATTTTGAATGAGTCAAATTGGCTCGGTCCGTAAATCTAGTGTTAAAAATCTCTGCGTCTCAAATTGTCAAATTGTTCGTTAAAAACTGTCCAGTTATCCCGACTCATTGTCGCCATGGAAACGTGCACCGGGTGAAAGAATCTCTCCCTCTCTCTCTCTCTCTCTCTCTCTGTGTACTTGTCGCCGGTTCGACGTTATTGCTCCTGGCACGGTGGTGCCGTGTGTTCGACACATGGCGAAGACAGTGGCACCGGTGCAAACATTGTAGGAGCTATCTGTCGGCGCGGATCGTAAAGGCAGCGTTTATAATGCGTACGGTCTAACCCAGGGACACTTTCGTTAGCACCACGTGGGCAATAACGTTAGCCGAGAAGCCATAGGAGATATTGTCCGCCGTAGATATTTCAAGTTTACGGCCTACCTACCCCGATGATGAAGCTGCTTCGCCGTCGGCAGCCGCGAATCTCGAACCTTTAAATCTAACACCTAGCACCGGCTAATCGAGTTTAATCGCCATAGTGATTAATATCCCCGTTGCGTCCACGCTTCGCGTATTTTCGCCTCCTCGGATTAATTTTATTCCGGGATTACTAATTGGATCGGACTTCTGGTGGATTTGTTTGGGAATTTAGAGGATTCTGTGTCTCATTTGATCGAGTTGGATTTCGAAATGAATTTTGAACGTTGAACACTGTAAAAGGAACTGAGATAAATGGGACAGAGACTTTCGGTGGTAAACTATTGAAAATTAAATCAACGGTGGTAGAATTTTATGAGGAAATTTAAGATTCCTAATTCTCGTTTGCTTAGGGTGTTTTTAATACTGATTTGATCGAGTTGGATTTCGAAATGAATTTTGAACGTTGAACACTGTAAAAGGAACTGAGATAAATGGGACAGAGACTTTCGGTGGTAAACTATTGAAAATTAAATCAACGGTGGTAGAATTTTATGAGAAAATTTAAGATTCCCAATTCTCGTTTTCTTAGAGTGTTTTTAATACTGATTTGATCGAGTTGGATTTCGAAATGAATTTTGTACGTTGAACATTGTAAAAGGAACTGAGATAAATGGGACAGAGGCTTTCGTTGATGAACTATTGAAAATTCAATCAACGGTGGTAGAAATTTATCAGGAAATTTGGGATTCCTTGTTTTCGTTTTTTTAGAGTGTTTTTAATACATTCCATCGACGATTTTATTGGGAAAATTTAACATTAGAATTACCAAGGTAGACAAAATGACTGGTTTCAAATTTCTTATAAAACTCACTGGAATTTATAACAGTGCGTTTTGTGAAATTATTCACAACTATATTCCTCTGTGTAAAGAAATAAATGGATCAATTTACTATCTTCTCCTATTACCTGTTCCCAAATATATTTATCAAATCTTGTTAGATAGACCGAATTAATTCTCGGTAATTCTAGTGTTAAATTTGAATCATACTTTCTCTAATTATACTTAAAAAAATTCAATCCAGGGTTTACTGCTAGCAAAAATTAATTTTGTTTGCTCTAAAAGAATTTAATATCAAGTTTGATCAAATGGTTTCGCTTATTTTTACTACAGGACATTTTGCACTGTATTTACTTTGTTATTTCAAGTTGATAAGCCTGGCAACGGTCATAAATATTGATAACGTTATAGAATCAAGATTTATGCGAAATCTTATGAAAAACGCTATAATTTTTTGCTAAAATGTTGATAAACATTTGTTTTAAAAAAAATTAAAGTTCTCCGTGAGAGAATTGGATGCAATAGTGTGGTAGTTATCGTAGAAACGAGATTTCTATTTACATCGAAAGATGAATAGGCGTCTTGAAAGGGAAGAAAAGAGCGTTTGACTTCTGCGGGAGGCACGCGGCTAGGAAGTCGAAATGGTCTTTATGATTCTTGAATGGCGACAAGTGCCTCTCACAATGGGGACCCTCGAAACTCTGACGAGAGAGTATCCTTCCTCATCCTCCCGTTTTACCTTCTGATCCATTGTCAGTCCCATTGTACGGTTTGTGAAAATTAGAAACGATTATCGATTCGATTTCTCGACCGTCACGGACGATTATTTCAATTCTAATTGAATATGACTCTTATTTCATCATTTTTGCGATTTTTATTCATTTTTCCAATCGATTTAAATTCCAAGGGTAGCGATGTAGGAATGAGAATGCGAGAAATAATGTTTTCTTAAATGAAAATGATTTTCAGTGGACGGTGAAACGTTCGCAAGCTGTTAACGGTACACATCGCCGGGTAACCGGTAGTTGCTAATCTGCCTATTGTTTTCAACGCAAATATTTTTCCGGCTTCTAAATCCGAATTACCGGGCTGACTTTAGCGATCGCCGTTTACGTGACGACCGCGTCGGCCGAAAGTTTTCCTGGAGTTTGTCAAATATTGTTAGATCCATCGGGATTATCCGCGGTATTGATTCATAGGTTTAAATGGACATTGTTTTAAAACAGCTTCCGCGTTTCGAACGTATCACGATCTCTCGGAAAATCGGCAAATATCTTTATTCATTACGGTAGAAATTTGACAATTAATAACAAAATTTAATAACAAATACGAGAATGAACAATTTGAAAATATATCGCCTATGTTGATAATTGTTGGAATTTTTGGGAGCGTCGATTGAAAAAATGGAAAATTAAGAAATCATTCTGGGTGGAGCACGTGCTACCTGTTTGCCTTTACGATTACCTATCCGGCGTCGCTGACCTCTCGGCGAGTTCCTGGCGAACACATGTCAGGACTTTTGCCGGTTGTATAAATTCGAGAAATTTGGCGAACACGTGGTCATCACACGGGGCCCCGTGCACCTTTAATGAGATTCCGGTCACGTCGTTTATCGAGATACTCACGCGTGTTGTCCAGACGTTCCCTGGGACACGTTTTCCCAGGGTGAAAATTGGTTTACGGATAATTCGATTTTAGTTAATTATTTCATTGAGAAACTCGAAGATAGAAGATTTAATTTCCTTCAGAATTTTCTGTTTTTTTAAATAGAAACGAAGAACGTGATTTTTTGCAATTGTTACATCAGTATTATGAACAGAAAATTAGAAAATTCAATTGAAATAATTACATTTGTAACTTGTATAATTTATTTACTTATTTATATTAACAGTTGTTACTTTCAATGCGTATATTCATTTAGGGTTGCCCATTATCACGAAGGTTCATGAATAATTCGATTTTAGTTAATTATTTCATTAAGAAACTCGAAGATAGAAGATTTAATTTCCTTCAGAATTTTCTGCTTTTTTAAATAGAAACGAAGAACGTGATTTTTTGCAATTGTTACATCAGTATTATGAACAGAAAATTAGAAAATTCAATTCCAATAATTACATTTGTAATTTCTATATTTTATTTATTTATTTATATTAACAGTTGTTACTTTCAATGCGTATATTAATTTAGGTTTCCCCATTATCACGAAGTTTCAAAGAGTTTCCTAATATAAGGGCCATTGTTCCATGGAAGTGGAAGTATTCTATGGTGAAATGATCGTGTTTAATCAGTTTTAATTGTCATCGCGGCATACAGGAATTACAAAAGGCACACGACGCGCGGGTAGGTCTGGGAAAAACCGGTAAACGGTGATTTTTCTTACCTGTCCGCCTTATATACCCTACGGTTAATTTTCCACGAGCATCTCTACCTTTCTTCAACGTGAGACTTCGTGTCTGGATTATGGCACTTTATTGGCCCGGTAATCCAAAAGTGGTGGACATGCGGGCGACGTATTTCCCCATCGTACCGAAATTGCCGCCAGAAGTCCCATTATTTTCCGCACGTTTTCGTCCGCGTCGAATTCCGGCCGGAAAATTGCTGGAAAGTTCGCGGCCATCGTTTTCCCGGTGAAAATGAACGTTAGAGTAACCCCATGATTTTTCGTTTCTAAATTCAGATACTTTTCTATAGAAAAAATGTATTACTTTCATATTCAATATAATTATAAATTAACTCATAGATTAATTGATGAAACACTAAGTAAATCTCGTGAGTAAATCTTCGACTAACCCCATGATTTTTCGTTTCTAAATTCAGATACTTTTCTATAGAAAAAATGTATTACTTTCATATTCAATATAATTATAAATTAACTCATGGATTAATTGATGAAACACCAAGTAAATCTCGCGAGTTAACCTTCGACTAACCCACGATTTTTTGTTTCTAAATCCAGATCGTTTTCTATAAAAAAATTTATTACTTTCGCGTTCAATATAATTATAAATTAACTAATCGATTAATTGATAAAACATCAAGTAAATCTCGCGAGAAAATATTAATTAAAACAATCCAAATCGTGGAGTCGAATTAATTGGAAATAGTATTCAAAAATATATTATAAATAATCTTGATAATCTCGTTTGATGAACTAATTATCGGGACACGGAGTTTTGAAATAGATTTCCCTGGAATCAGACTGGTTTGGGTATTTCCCAAATTGCTCATCGTAACCCCTATTTTCACCCCCTTTCGTGGGGAGGGTCGAAGAATATTTCGGATTTCAAACTATTAATGGCCACCTCCTGCGACAGGATCATCTTCATTGTCATTTTGCTGGTGGCGTACTTACTCGTGAACGCAGGGGGTCTTCTGGTGCCCCGTTGTAAAACTGCTTGCACCCCTATTGTTCTTAAATCTCTTTAGGGTGGGTCGGATTAATAACTAATTTGGATCGTGGGAACGGGGGAATCCGTTAATTACTTTTTCACCTTTGACTCGTCGATTTTTCGCCATACCTTCGGATAATCAAGGAACTGATTACTCGATCGTATAATGAAATTCAGGGAACGATACGATTAATTGATTAATTACGATTAATCGTCCAACGTGAACAATAGTATCTACTTACCGTGTTATTAATCACCAAATATCGATATTTGAAGTTCCATAAATAACGTAATGACACTAAATCATTAAAAACCTTATGTTTAGAGAATCTTAGAATCATTTTCGAAGATTCGGAAACTGTGCATACTTGAAACACTGTGAAAATTTAATAAATGAAATATTCTATCACGGTACATCATTTTATCTTTGTCACAGCTAACATTACAACTACTGAAGCAGTGAAAATGACTAGTTTCGAAATTCTTGTAAGAATCACTTAAATTTATAACATTGCGGTTTTCAAAATTCTTCATAACTATGTTTCTATATGTAAATAATTAAATCGATCAATTTACTATGCTCCTTTATTTCTTTATTGCAAACATATTTATGCAATGTTTATAAATATACCAAATTAAGCCTTGGTAGTTCTAGTGTTAATAAACGTCGATTTAGCGAAATACCGTATAGGTGGGTCTACGTTAATTGTTTCTATTCAGTTTCGCGTGATATACCGGAAAAGATCAAAGATAATAGAAAAAAATATAATTGCTGCGATTATTGCTGTTAAATAGCATTTATTCTTGTTTAATCCAAACAACGCCGATTACCTATATCTTAGACTCACGAAATTTCCAGTTATAGAAATTTTCAGGCGTAGGAATTTGAAGCGCGTAAGATTTTCAAGCGTACAAATTTCGAATCGTGGAATTTCCAGCCGTAGAAATTTTCAGGCGTAGGAATTTGAAACGCGTAAGATTTCCAAGCGTAGAATTTCCAGACGTAGAAATTTTCAGGCGTAGGAATTTGAAACGCGTAAGATTTCCAAGCGTAGAATTTCCAGACGTAGAAATTTTCAGGCGTAGGAATTTGAAACGCGTAAGTTTCCCACCGTAGAATTTTCAAGCTTAGGAATTTGAAACGCGTAATATTTTCAAGCGTACAAATTTCGAATCGTGGAATTTCCAGCCGTAGAAATTTTCAGGCGTAGGAATTTGAAACGCGTAAGATTTCCAAGCGTAGAATTTCCAGACGTAGAAATTTTCAGGCGTAGGAATTTGAAACGCGTAAGATTTCCAAGCGTAGAATTTCCAGACGTAGAAACTTTCAGGCGTAGGAATTTGAAACGCGTAAGATTTCCAAGCGTAGAATTTTCAAGCTTACGAATTTGAAACGCGTAAGATTTTCAAGCGTACAAATTTAGAATCGTGGAATTTCCAGCCGTAGAAATTTTCAGGCGTAGGAATTTGAAACGCGTAAGATTTCCAAGCGTAGAATTTCCAGACGTAGAAATTTTTAGGCGTAGGAATTTGAAACGCGTAAGATTTCCAAGCGTAGAATTTTCAAGCTTACGAATTTGAAACGCGTAAGATTTTCAAGCGTACAAATTTAGAATCGTGGAATTTCCAGGCGTAGGAATTTGAAACGCGTAAGATTTCCAAGCGTAGAAATTCTAGCCGTAGAAATTTTCAGGCGTAAAAATTTGAAACAACTTCGATTACCTATATCGTAGCAGATTTGTAACAACTTGGGAAAAATTAAGGGCACTCACTAAATTTTCCTTTGCGTTGATAGTGATATTTTTTCGTAAACTTTAGTCTATCCCGGTTATATTATAATCAAAATCGTTCCTCTACGACGTACCATTTCGGAGATATGATTTTTTTAAAATTTTTTACAAAAGGTGTTGTACCTCGATAGGGGGTGGTTCTTAGACAAAACTTTATAGACTTTTCTTTCATCTTTTGGTGCGTACTATCGATACTGAAAAAGTGTCCCAATATTTTTGTTACACCCTGTATTTGTTAAAAATGCAGTGGACTCTATCGAGAAACGCGAGGTGGTATTCGTGTCGCGGACGACGAGGGTGGTCTTCTCTCACGGTTCGAGAAAACCGCGTTCTGGAACCGATGTATACACGACGCACGCGTCGTCGGGGCGCGCGAAGACGCCGCCAGAAGAAAGTCGACTCGAAAATCAAACAAACAGCCGACGACGCCGCGTTTCTGCACTTCCGTCGTCGCCGTTTGTTTATTGTCCCGTGCCGCGCGAACACCGGGGTGTCCACCGAGCCATATTTAATGCCGTGTCTTCTAGTTCACACGTTACGTAAATCGCGCGTAATCTAGATCATCCGTCGGACAAGAAGATCAAGATTTAACGAATCAGAGTCAACGCACTTCCGTTTCCCCTCGTTTCCACGTGTTTCTATGCCATTTTCATAAGTCGGCGAAGACTAATTTTCAAAATATGTTTCTACAATTATCTACCAAACATTTAAAGAATTTTTGAATTTTTATATAGTATCAAATCCGAGATTTTCAAAATACAGTTTATACTGAGTTTTCAGCCAGTTAATTACACAATTTTTCAAATATACAGAAATATAAATATATATATAGAAACCAGATATTTTGTCAAGAAATCGCGTTTTAACTTTTAGAATACGTATTTCGTTAATTGTTTAAGATTACACAATTTTTCAAATATACAGAAATATTACAGAAATATAAATACGATACACGTAGAAACCAGATATACTGTCAAGAAATCGCGTTTCAAATTTTACAATACGTTTTTCGTTAATGGTTTAAGATTACGCAATTCCTCAAATATACAGAAATATAAATATATATGTAGAAACCAGATATTTTGTCAAGAAATCGCGTTTTAACTTTTAGAATACATTTTTCATTGATTGTTCAAGATATTCGTCAGGCTTTCCCAATAATTTTTCTAAATATGAACAGTGTGTCGGGGGTCCCTCGGTTTTTAATTGGACCGGAGTGTTTTTTGTAACCCTTTGGGCGGCGAACGAGGGAGCCAAGAGAATTAGCGAGTTCGGGTTTCGATACAGTCTACGGCGGCCAATGTCGTGCGACGAAGGGCGCACTTTTTCTTAATGGATAAAATCCGACGGGGACATGTGTTCGCCAGACGATGTCTCCTCAAGGTGCATGGGAATGAATTACGTTTCATTAGGTCCGTTTTACAAGGGTGACAAGAACTCTGAGACGATGTTACACAATTTCATTAATCCCTAAGTATCCGAATCCTAAATAAACCGATGTTTTCCTGCCAAAAACGCCCCCGTGATTTTCGTAAAACGAGGAACACGTCATTTTGACGGACCCTCTTGTTAAATCTCGGTATTAAATCGAGTCGGATAATAATTTTGAAAAATGTGAGAAAGGTCGTGTTTTTCATAATTTCTCAAAAGTCTTTAACGTTGTATGGAAAATAAAAAGTGTTATTTAATACGAAATCGATTGGAAATTATGAGATAGAAGTATCAAAGTATATATATTACAATAACGAAGACCAAGCGGGTGGGAAAATATTGAATTTAGTAATTAAAGTGTCTAATACACGGTTAAGCTATACTAAATCGACTCGGATAATAATTTTGAAAAATGTGAGAAAGGTCGTGTTTTTCATAATTTCTCAAAAGTCTTTAACGTTCTATGGAAAATAAAAAGTGTTATTTAATACGAAATCGATTGGAAATTATGAGATAGAAATATCAAAGTATATATATTACAATAATGAAGACCAAGCGGGTGGGAAAATATTGAATTTAGTAATTAAAGTGTCTAATACACGGTTAAGCTATACTAAATCGACTCGGATAATAATTTTGAAAAATGTGAGAAAGGTCGTGTTTTTCATAATTTCTCAAAAGTCTTTAACGTTCTATGGAAAATAAAAAGTGTTATTTAATACGAAATCGATTGGAAATTATGAGATAGAAATATCAAAGTATATATATTACAATAATGAAGACCAAGCGGGTGGGAAAATATTGAATTTAGTAATTAAAGTGTCTAATACACGGTTAAGCTATACTAAATCGACTCGGATAATAATTTTGAAAAATGTGAGAAAGGTCGTGTTTTTCATAATTTCTCAAAAGTCTTTAACGTTCTATGGAAAATAAAAAGTGTTATTTAATACGAAATCGATTGGAAATTATGAGATAGAAATATCAAAGTATATATATTACAATAATGAAGACCAATCGGGTGGGAAAATATTGAATTTAGTAATTAAAGTGTCTAATACACGGTTAAGCTAAACTGGATCACCTGGGGCACTCCGTAAATATTGAAACTCCGCTTTCAAAGTGATCTCATTTAGCGAAGCTACTTTGGAACAGGTACGCCATTGAGTCGGCTAGGTATTTCCCGAGATTATTTGCACGACAGGAAAACTATCCACGAAATATCGAGGATCTGCTTAAGATAGGAAAATTCGTCGATACTAACCAGTGCTAATATTTGCAAATCGTCAGTGATCCTTAAATTACCCTCGACATTATCCAATTAATTCCCAATTTATCGTCACTGTGACGTCAAAGTGATTTCAACGGAAAAATCTGACGATTTTTGAAAATTAAACAAACTAAATTTTACCGATTGCTTTAAATTATAATTAATAACTTAACTTTCTTCTTAAAAGATTCTTTCTTCTTAAAAAGATCTTTTTAAAGATCTTATTAGCGGCCGAAGAAAGTTAAGTTATTAATTACAATTTAAAGCGATCGGTAAAATTTAATTTGTTTAATTTCCAAAAATCGTCAGATTTTTCCGTTGATATCACTTCGACGTTGCAGTGACGATAAATTGGGAATTAATTGGATAAAAAGATCTTTTTAAAGATCGCATTAGCGGCTGAAGAAAATTGTTGGAAATTTTCAGAAAAAGGCAGGAGAATAGCATCGGGACGAGTTATTCGGGAAAATAAAAAAAAAGAAAGGTGCGGACTCATTGTTTCCGCAGTTTCGAACGTGAACACGTCTACGAGAATTACTGGGCCGATTAGTGCCGGTGCGCACACATTTCTGGAATGCCTACTTCAAACACACGTGTTCACCATCGGGTTGCCGAAGTGGTTGCTTAACCTTCGCGCGCTTTCCTCAACTCTTTCTGGACACCCCGATAGTCTTCCGTAAGTAGAAACGTGGAAATCATTTTGATATTATTGACAGTGAAAGATCTTTTTGTGCGGTCCTTATCCCATTCGCTGCCAAGCCTAAATTATATGAATTCATTCCCATTGCCATTTATAATTTGAGTGGTATTGTTTACCGAAGTCAATAAATAAATTTTATTTGTAGTATTTTTTTTCAAGTTTTCTACATTTGTATAATTATATACTTGGCCTTATTCAGCGATCAAAAACCCATTAATAAACTATAATTACTTAATATTTAAATTTCAATGTTACTTTACTTTGTATAAGGTAATTACTTTGTATAATTATGTTTGTGGTCACAAAAAATTTACTAATTGAATAGCCTATATGTCATAACATATTGAAAGTAGGACGAGTATACTCGTCTTGGCAGCGAATGGGTTATTTATGCGATTTTATTAGGTTGGAGGGAAAGTTCTGTCATATTTTAAAGAAAATATTTGAATTCATTTATAAAAATACGTGTTTTATATTAATCAATTATATATGCTCCGTTATTTGTTACAACCTGTTGCCATCTTTCAGGTATCCTGTGAATTCCTGTTTTGTAGAAGTTCTCGTCCTTGGAGTTAAAATGGTCAGCAATTTATTTAAAATACGACAGAACTTTCCCTCCAACCTAATAATATTGTGCGACATTTTTTATGCGGTCCCTGTTTACCATATAAAAAGAGGTTGTATAAACAAAAGTGGAAAATGGAAACATTTGGGACTCGAAGAATTATTTTGATGAAAATTTGATTCTAAGGGCGAAATAATTTAAAAATATATAAATTTCTCACCATTTAATTTCATTTAATTAATTAACTTTACTCTATGGTGAAAGTAAATAGGAATAATTTTAATTCAGGCCCATTTTCTACGAAAATTTTCTATAAACCGTTTACTTTTATTGTTTAAGAAATTTGGGAACAAATTTCTCGTTTCGTTTCGCGATTCTGAAAAATCGGCCGGCACTTTGATGTTTCTCTCGTTTATTTGTTGTTCCCAGATTTCTATTTGGAGGGGATACCTCTGTGTCCTTGGTTCCTTGATTTCGGGAGCACTTAAGAAGGTCCTCGGTGTCCTAGGGGTCCCGATGAACAAAGCGGTGTCCAGCTTCCTTCGTGCGGGCAACAATGGTGATGAGAAAACACACGTGTGCACGTCTCATCTTCCCGAGACAAATCCCGGTCCTCTGTAAATCGTGCAAACGCTTCCCCGTAGCGTTTACGACCCCCGTGATTACGAAAGTCTTGTGAAAAATAATTATTTCCCTCTCCCACAATTTTCATTTAACAATTCAAAAAATCATCGGTTTTTCACGTAAGTATAAATAGATATTTACATTGATATTAAAAGATACATTCTTTCCTTTATTTTTTTTTTTTAGAATAGCCACGAAACTCCAAGCTGTTACACATTCTTATTACAAGATTCCATAACGATTCCATGGTGGTGTTAATTGATCGATGTTTCCTGGAACATTGCCGCGAAGCGTCGACCGAAACACTGTACGTTAAAAAAAAAAAAAAAAAAAAAAACGACGACAATGGATCCTCGGGGATCGAAAGAAAAACGAAAGGAACGTCGAGACCCCCGCTGAGGAATCCAAGGGGCCCCTCGAGGCCACGTCTACCCGTGAGGCCCTTTTTTTCCGTCGTCCTCGCGACAGTTGACGGCCCTGACATCGGGGTCCGCCATACTCACGACCCATTCCCGTAGGTCTAATACCCCCCCGAAGATGTTGATTCAAGAAATTTAAGTCGATACGAACTTTCACGGTGGTCAAACAACGTTCTCCCTTAGTACTATTTAAATTTTAAAATAAAAAAAAAACACATACACACACACTCTCTCTAACCAGCAATTAAAACACGGTGAAACTGTAATGAAAATACGCGACAATTTATACGTTGTTTTTTAATTGTTTTACAAGAGTGTAATTACTCAGTTTTGACGCGGAACGATTAGTCGAGAAAGTAGAGAGCGTCGGAGGCTGGATGAAGTTTCGAGATTTCTCGTTAAAATTCCGCCCGACGGAGACTGACGGATGAAGAATCGTCGGCGAACAAAGTTTCCGTTAATGACGGCCGAAATTTCGTCTCGGGGCGGGCACGGTAAATTCATTTGGAGGTCCTAAAAACGGTCCGGCGAGGTCGGAGGTCGAACTCCGTCGAATCTAAATGATCCCGCTTCCAGGAACAAGAGAAACATCGGGACACGCGACACTTCCCTTGTCGAAGGAAGCGTGCCCTTTCTGATTTTTTTTTTCGCCCTGTCCGACTCATTGGAACCCCGCGGATTCGGGAGCCTCGCGCTGATAGATTCATCGTTGCTTTTTCAGGGGGCCCCCCTGAGGGTCGATACGGTTTACGCGAAAAAAATACATTTTCCACGCGAGATATAATCACGAAATATGGATGGATGTGGTAAATAAATGTTGAATATGTTTAATTTTACGATATAATTATAATATTATGGATGGATGATGTAAATAGTTATTGAATCTTATTTTGTTATTAGCAGAATTATTTGTTATTGTAATTTAAAAAGAATTATAACGGATTAATTTTACGATATAATTACAATATTATTGGTGGATGATGTAAATAGTTATTGAATCTTATTTTGTTATTAGCAGAATTATTATATAAAATTATATAAAAAAAATACATTTTCCACACGAGATATAATCACGAAATATGGATGGATGTTGTAAATAAACGTTGAATGTGTTTAATTTTACGATATAATTACAATATTATTGGTGGATGATGTAAATAGTTACTGAATCTTATTTTGTTATTAGCAGAATTATTTGTTATTGTAATTTAAAAAGAATTATAACGGATTAATTTTACGATATTTGTTTAATTTTACGATATAATTACAATATTATTGGTGGATGATGTAAATAGTTACTGAATCTTATTTTGTTATTAGCAGAATTATTTGTTATTGTAATTTAAAAAGAATTATAACGGATTATTATAGTTTTGTTAATGTTTGGAATTAATTCACGCTATGGGAAACGTGAAAATTTTTGTGATTTTACATGGCCTGATTTGTTTGTGGATTTATTATTAAATCAAAGGGATTATCAAGTTGAAAAATGAAATTTGTCAGTTTTCGAAAGGGTGATGAATTCTTCCTGGAGTCGCCATTTTACTTTAGGTCTTTGGTATATTTCAACCAATCGTCGATCACGGGGGACGACTCACCTTTCCAGGTGCTCGTACAGTCTGATTGGAGAACCGTGGACAGGTGAGCTCCACCCAGTGTCAACAGGTATTCTACCTTCAAAATGAAGTCTTTGAAATGGTTCTTTGTATATATTTTCACCCTCGATGGGGGATGTATCAAGTTACCGCCCCTGGATTTTAAATCTAATAACTAAAAATTCTATACTAATTAAAATTATTAATTTCCATTATAAGAATAATAATTCTTTAATAAATTCAAAAAATTTAAATAATTAAATTAATTTATAATGAATATAAATTAAATAATATTTCAAAATAATAAATAAGGTACTTATTTCTTTAATCTCCAAAATTAATAGGGTGATTTATATAAAAGGTAAATAAAATTTGTTGCTGTGCCCTGGTATTTTGCAAACCTTCCCCTTATTAAAAATAGTTAAATTAAATTAGCAATCAACGAAATATCAACATCCCTAATTTAGTACACAGATTTTATCACCTTATCACCCAGATATTATCTCGAAGGACCATAGAAATAATTTATTTCATTCTGCAATGTTTCTTGTTCAATATTAATTTTGATTTGGACTTTTATTAGGACCTGAGAATCGAGATCTGTTGTGTACAGTGTGTCCAGAAATACATCGTCGGTGTTTCCAAGGTATGTGGGACATTTGTGGCCAGGTGTGGCAGACGTTAACACTTCGTGTGGCGAACCGGCTGCCCCGTTTCGTCGGGGCAGCTGTCGTCGTGCTCGGACCCCATTAAAATTCAAGCATGTCACAGTGATCATGAGACGCGATTTATCCAGACCCCGGAGATCGATTTCAGCGAAATCGTGACGAGCCACTGTACTTTATCTGATTATAGATCGTTCATTAGAGTCGTTGAATTTAATATTAAATTATTAAATTATTATCCCACGACGGAAAGAGATTTTCATAATTATTTTAACGTTGTCTCTAGTGTTGTCTATGATCAGAGATTATATTAATTATATTATTCATCTGATTATAGATCGTTCATTAGAGTCGTTGAATTTAATATTAAATTATTAAATTATTATCCCACGACGGAAAGAGATTTTCATAATTATTTTAACGTTGTCTCTAGTGTTGTCTATGATCAGAGATTATATTAATTATATTATTCATCTGATTATAGATCGTTCATTAGAGTCGTTTATTTTAATATTAAAGATTAATTTAATCGAATTATCCCCGGATGGGAAGAGATTTTAATAATTATTTTAAAGTAATGTCTTTAGTGTTGTTAATGATCAGAGTAATATTAATTATATTTGTACAATCTGACAGTATAGTACGTAAGAAGTATCATCGAAATTAGACCAGCGAATACGAAAATAAATAATTTCACTGTGTGACAGTCGCATAAATTCTGCCAACACCGCCCTCGCGATTTCAGTAACACTAAACCGCGAAACGTGACGTCCGTCATTTTGACGTCTTTGATTATTAAACCCCAATCTCCAATCGACGAATTAAATCATCGCGAAAACAAACCATTTTCATATACACATCTATAGAAAACCAAGTATTCCGAAAATTCTATTGTTTAACACTAAACCTACCGAGATGGGTCAATTGACCGTTTTCAAATTTTTTATTAAAGTGCCTATATGCAACGTTATACCTTCAATATTAATTTCTTTAATTGACATAGTTAAAGAAAATACAGTTCTTTATGCCAAATTAACTGTTACCTGATAAGGATATGTGCCCATAATTATGAAACTGGTCTAAGTCAATTTTTAAAAAATTTTCGATATTACGTTTTTAAAGATTTTGAAACAGTTATTAACAAATTATCAAGACTTTTTTTTTAAATATTTACCTAGACCACTTTCACAATTATGGGCACATAATTTAAAAATTATTAAAATAAAAAAAAATAAAATTAAAATATTTAAAAAATAGTCTATTATGTAAAAATTTAAATAGGGTTAATAATAAGAATTTTAAGAATTGGAATAATAAAATTAGCTTTTTTTTTAATTTGTACCTAAACTGTCGGTAGGTTTAGCCTTAATATCACTCTATTATCTCAGAAAACACGGAAAACCGTCGGATTTGTGTTTTCCAGGATTCTTGAAAATTCGTCCGAGGTAAAAACGACGTGGTTGTCGCCCTGGCGCCAGAGGGTCGAAGACGTGGTGCCTCCCTCTTCCACCGGCCAGCTAAAATCGAGCCGCGTGCCAATTTCAAAGCACCGACGTTTCGGGGGAAAAAAAAGGAACGGGAGGAAGGAAGCCGACGGTCTCTCGTTACACATCCGTGCCACGGTGCATTTACCGCGGCCGCAGTCGAACGGCAGCCCACAATCACGTAACCGCGACAACGAGTCTGGAAAATGGGCCCGCAACGACCCGTTGCGAAAGAAAAAAAGGGCCCCGGATTCGCTTTTTCGATAAAAGTGGTACGAAATGGTGGGGGGTGATGAATATCAACTCGTTACGCTACAGAGGTGACTCTCAGTCACTGAAATTGGAGGAAGTAAAAAATTTATAATAATTGATAATATAATTATTAATTAATTTACTCTGGCCTCTGCAACGGCCTCCAAAATCGTTTTTGATCGTTGCAGAGGCCAGAGTAAATTAATTAATAATTATATTCAAAAACGATCGTTAAAATTAAAGATTTCAGAATTGATAATATAAAAGATAAATTTCTTATAATAAAAAAAAATAATTCTTGAATAAATTGAACACTCTGGTGCAAAGGAGGGAAGTTTTGTTAAATATTAGTTGTATTTGGTGAAGATAGTTTGTAGAAAAAAGTTACTCGAAGTTGAAAATCTGAGGTGCAACTTTTTTTTATTTAAAATTATATTAAATCATTGGAATACGTAAAATCAAAGAATTTATCTGGCAATAAAATGATCAATATAAATCGTTTATTTCCAGATCGTTTATTGCCAGATCAATTCTTTAATTTTACATAATAATATATTATATTATATTTATTAATCTTTGGAATAGTTGGAAAATATATTTTTATTAACATTTTCACCCTGTTACCAACAAGTAACAGAGGGACAGGAACACTCGAGTGTAAAGGGTTGACTTTATTAAATATTAGTTATATATGGTGAAAACATTTTTTAGAGAAAAGTTACTTGAAGTTGAAAATCTGAGGTGCAACTTTTTTTTATTTAAAATTAGGATATTAAGCAAATCTTTGATTTTACGTAATAATTATATATACGATCTCTAAAATTCTATATTATTATTAATCTTTGGAATACTTGGAAAATATACTTTTATTAACATTTTCACACTCTTACCAACAAGTATTTTTGCAGGAAGAGTCATTTTTTTTATCAAAGAGCTACAACCCACTCGCGGACCTGGTGAATTTCGATACCCTCGCTTTCGTCAATGAACTTTCCTGGAAACGTCAAGCAGGCCCCTTTGTCACGGGGTTGTAAAGATTTTCTGAAAACCGAGCCGCCAAGAATTCCGCCTGAATGAACTGCTCTGGGAAACTCGAAGGGCCTCGCTTGTCGACCATTCATTCTCAACGTAGAAATATAATTTCACCGTCCTCCAAACGCGAGGGAATCTTCAAATTTATCTCGACGCGTTGCGACGGTGTTTTTTGAAAAAAGCTACAAGCAGCGGGTGGAAACAAAAAATTTTTGTTCCACCGTGAAAGGGGGGGCTGAAACCTTTTTTTTTTTTTTTTTGAAACTAAGCTTTTTATTAATAGAAAAATTACAATATTAGTGGAGGAACATGTCAGGTACAAAAGCTTATTCAATTACCTTATATAATATTTTGTACTAAGGTACTTAAATGAGGAATGGCCCTCGCATAGGCACTCGCCTCATTACATTCTATGGTAGTATTTAATTTTTTTTTTTTTCTTTATAAACGTAACAGATGTCTTAGCCTAAGGGTGGCAGTCTTATGTCTCTTTACAATTAGTGGGAAAACGTATCTGAATGATAAAAAACCACTATACAGTATTAATGGGTAGTATGATAAGGAAAATAGGACTTAAAGGGAGGAAGAAAAATAGAAGAGGGGGAGAGGGATAGATAATGTTACTTAATATTAATATATACATATGTACAAAGATTCTTAAAACTAGTATTGCAATAACAGAAAATAAGAAATTCCAATGATTCGGAGTTTATATTAGGAAAGAAGAGCTGCAACCCTGTGGTGTAAAAAGGGTTGGAGGGTTGGATTTACGATTTGACTCGTAAAAGGGTCCGGATGACTCCCCCTCTATTTGGACACCGAAAATGTTACCGCGATGGCTTTCCACGCGCTTCGACGTATAAATCAGCGGCTTGAAAAAACACCGGGCGAGTTGTTGCAGCCTGATATATACGAACGTGTGATTCATTAACCGTCGCTGATGAAGTATCTGTTAATGAAGAGAGCCCTTTCTCGTCGCTCGGAACACCGAGTTCCTCCCCCTCCTCATCGTGCACGTGAAACAGGTTTATTTTCGTGGCACGTTAAACGGAATCATTGAAATCATCGATCGTTTCGGGGGACACTTTGATTTCGACGGCGATGACGTACAGGTAGGTTTTCAACGCGGTGACGTGAAAAGCTAAATTTCTTATGAGTGAAAATTGAAAAATGTCGAATATTTATGGTAATTTTCACATTAGTTCTTGCTTTTTTTATTTCTTTTTTTTTTTAGATTGAGGAGATAACACGATCGCGTCGAAGATAAGTAAAAAAGGAATTAATCTACTATAAATTCAAAAAAATAATATTAAATTAATCTTAAACAAGAAAGACTAAATATTTGGTATAATTTTCCAAAAATTCGGTATAATTTTCAAAAATTTTCAATTTTTTTTTAGTGAAAATTGAAAAATCTTGAATATTTTTGTAATTTTCACATCAAATGATCTCGCTTTTTTATTTTTTGTTTTAGATTGAGGAGATAATACGATCGTGTCGAAGATATGGCAACCTTTTCATTTCGTTTCGGAAGAGAACCCGCCTCCCTTTTCCTTTCCCTTTCCAAGGGACCGACGACACGCAGTCGCGCAGGGGCGGCGCTTGTCCAAAGGGCTTCGAAACGGAGGCGCAGACGCCCTCGGTTTCACACCGTACTTCCGGTAGGGCCAGCCTATATAACTTTCTCGGAGTATCTAACGCCCCCACGACACCCGTCGTAAATTATCCACGCTCCCAAAACCACGGAATCTTCCCGATTTATCCCTCGGGACCAAAAAAATCGAATCGATTGAAAATTTATCGATCTCTCTCGTGGAAAATAGTCGATTTTTTGCAAATATAGGGTGTAACAAAAATACTGGGACACTTTTTCAGTATCGATAGTACGCACTGAACGATGAAAAAAAAGTCTATAAAGTTTTGTCTAAAAACCACCCCCTATCGAGGTACACCTTTTGTAAAAAATTTTTAAAAAATCTTATCTCCGAAATGGTACGTCGTAGAAGATCGATTTTGATTGCAATATAACCGGAAGACACTAAAGTTTACGGGAAGAAATATCACTATCTACGAAAAGGAAGATTTAGTGAGTGCCCTTAATTTTTCCCAAGTTGTTACAAACCTGCTACGATATAGGTAATCGAAGTTGTTTCAAATTTTTACGCCTGAAAATTTCTACGGCTGGAAATTCAACTATTCTAAATTTGTACGCTTGGAAATCTTACGCGCTTCAAATTGCTACGTCTGAAAATTCCACGATCCTAAATTTCTACGCTTGGAAAACTTACGCGTTCCAAAGTCTTACGTCTAAAAATTTCTACAACTGGAAATTCCACGATCCTAAATTTCTACGTTTGGAAATTCAACTATTCTAAATTTGTACGCTTGAAAATCTTACGCGTTTCAAATTGCTACGTCTGAAAATTCCACGATCCTAAATTTCTACGCTTGGAAAACTTACGCGTTTCAAAATCTTACGTCTAAAAATTTCTACAACTGGAAATTCCACGATCCTAAATTTCTACGTTTGGAAATTCAACTATTCTAAATTTTTACGCTTGGAAATCTTACGCGTTTCAAATTGCTACGTCTGAAAATTCCACGATCCTAAATTTCTACGCTTGGAAAACTTATGCGTTTCAAAATCTTACGTCTAAAAATTTCTACAACTGGAAATTCTACGCTTGGAAATCTTACGCGTTTCAAATTCCTACGCCTGAAAATTTCTACGGCTGGAAATTCCACGATTCGAAATTTGTACGCTTGAAAATCTTACGCGTTTCAAATTCCTACGCCTGAAAATTTCTACGGCTGGAAATTCCACGATTCGAAATTTGTACGCTTGGAAATCTTACGCGCTTCAAATTGCTACGTCTGAAAATTCCACGATCCTAAATTTCTACGCTTGGAAAACTTACGCGTTCCAAAGTCTTACGTCTAAAAATTTCTACAACTGGAAATTCCACGATCCTAAATTTCTACGTTTGGAAATTGAACTATTCTAAATTTCTACGCTTGGAGAACTTATGCGTTTCAAAGTCCTACGCCTGAAAATTTCTACGTCTGGAAATTCTACGCTTGGAAATCTTACGCGTTTCAAATTCCTACGCCTGAAAATTTCTACGGCTGGAAATTCCACGATTCGAAATTTGTACGCTTGAAAATCTTACGCGCTTCAAATTCCTACGCCTGAAAATTTCTACAACTGGAAATTTCATGAGCCTAAGATATAGGTAGTCGACCTTGTTTGGATTAAACAAGAATAAATGCTATTTAACAGCAATAATCGCAGCAATGATATTTTTTTCTATTATCTTTGATCTTCTCCAGTTATACTGCAATCAATACGGGTCTCCTACGACGTACCATATCGGAGATATGATTTTTTTTTAACTTTTTACAAAAGGAGTTGTATCTCGATAGGTGGTGATTTTCAGACAAAACTTTATAGACGTTTTTTTCATCTTTTGGTGCGTACTATCGACACCGAAAAAGTGTCCCACAATTTTTGTTTCACCCTGTATTTCCAACCCATCCATTGGAAACTCCGTAAAATCACTCGAAGACATTTCACCGAAAATGGGGGGTAGGGGAGAAAAATGCGAAAAAATCTTTACTGGATTCCTCTGAAACGAAGTGTTAAGAATACAGAAAACACTATAATTAACCGAGGCGATGCCACGAATACGCCGCATGTCCGCGTAGAAATGTGTTTACACGGCACTATACACTTCACTGGAATAATTCGTAGCAACGGTCGGGGTCTTTTTGTTCGACGGTACGAAAACTCGCTCGTTTTCCTTGGCTCCAGAAAGCGTACATTGTAAAGTATGTATCGTTAAAGTAAATTCCACGCTCGAACGAGGGTACGGGGGGGGGGGGTGGGGGGTGAGAGGGGGTGGCGAGTGGTTTAGAATTTACTGTTTCCACGTTCCAATCTATTTTAATTATTTCTTGAACCGCGGCTACTTGTATTCCCCGCTGGGAAACGTCTTCCCGAAAAATTCCACTAAATCTTCGTCCCCCCGGGTAATTAGCGTGATACTTTCGTCCACGGGGATAAATCGCGATCCCTTCCAGGAACCGCGGAACATCGAGGTCCGTCCGGGCGAGTCTTTTTGAAAAATCCACCGTGTCCCTGACACGCGTGTAAATTGCTCACGTTTAAGTGTTTCTATCTTTTCTATGGTTTCTCTTCGATTTCCTGTTCGTTTGATAATTTTGTCTGATTACGAAAAGATTAAAATTACTTACCTCCTTGTATTGTGGGTAATGAAAGTTAGATTAATTCAATTCGCGGTGAACTTGTGTGAAATGTTGTTAAATAAGTGGATTTTTCTTTGTCTCGTTGTTGAACCGGGAGAAGTAACTGGAAATAATAATAATAATTCGGACTCGGTCTTCCGTTCGCCGTAAATCTTTCCTTATGAACGATGCGATAGGGTTCTCGCACGGAAATAGAGTTTTTTTCCACGGCCCTCGTAAAATATTTATATGCGCAAATAGTAGAGTAGAGTCGAAAATAGGGATCACTCGTTCCCTGCCACCCCCACCCCCCACCCTCCTTCTCCAACGAAAAGTCTTTTCCAGAAAGAAGAGATCAATTAAGGGGAAAAAATATCCGGGGTCAACGACGACCGACGGTTTCGCTTGACGTATTACGAAAATATCTCTTTGATCGGACCGGAGAGATTCGAGAGAAAAAAATGAATTCCGACGAACGGGAAATTATGTCATTTTCTACCGACGTCAGCTTTGATCTCTCTTTCTCTCTCTCTCTCTCTCTCTCTCTCTCTCTCCCTCTTTTATCTTCATCTTTCTCTTTTCTCTGAGGCTTTAGTTTCTGTATCATTTTAATTTTGTTTTGTATTTTATTTAAATTTAAATTTAAATTTAAATTTTAAGATTATTTATAGTCGTAAGTTTCTAGTATTATCTTTCTGTTTTGTCGTCCTTAAAGGGTCCATCCCTAGCACACAAATATACTAAATATCTATCTATCTATCTATCTATCTCTCTCTACATTACTTTACTAATTTATATATTACTTTTTACTAGTATTTACATATTTTTTTATTTTTTATATTACTTCTATTTTACTTAATTCTTGTAGTGTATTTTTCATTTCATTTCTCCTGTTGTATTTAGATTACGTTAGGCTGTACGTATAGATCATTTGTTCGCCTTACTTGTACTTAGATTAGATAGTTTTAAGTTAGATATTTTACATGTTAGATTTCAGTGCCATTATTATTTATAATTGAATCTCCTATGTGTTCTTACAGGGGGTAGACCCTAGAACCAAATATATTATTCATTCATTCATTCATTCATTCTCTCTCTTTGATTTACATTTTTTATTAAATGTTCGTTTCTCGCCAAGTTTCCATTCCTTTTTTTTCGAACTTCTCGACACTTTCGGCGGTGTTTTTATCCTTTGATGTGCCGATATCTCGGATTATGGTTGCCCGAGACGATTACACGCGATCGTAACGATGGGAAGTCACTTCTTTCGCGGTCGCGTAAGAACTCCATTCTCCTAGTGTTAATGGAAAAGTGGACTAGCCATAACATTATCGTTTCGTCGGGGCAGGCGTTACTTTCGACGGGCAGCTGCTTCCCGACTGACGAAACGTTGCCGTCATTTTCTGGGAGGAGTGAATGAAAGGGAAGAGATAGACGGGGCAGAGTGCGGAAAAATAGAAACTGATAAAAGAACGCGTATAAATAGAGAAAGAAACCGAATAAATACCATGATTTTCCATCAGATTTCACCTGAGATAGAATCGATACAATATCAAACGCAAAATTTTCTTTTTAACATCGCACGAAATGGGAAAAAATGTCGCATGGGACTCCGAAAGCAGTTAATTAACAAAAAGTTCGTGGAAACGGTGAATTATTAGAATTCCCGGTTTCCAAGATGGCTAGAAAAATCGTTTTAACTCGTAGACCCGCCCACGAAACAGGAAATTAGCTGCCGACAGGCGGTTCGAATTATAAATTTCTCGGGAGACCCCTGTAAGAACCTTTCTTTCCTATCTTCCGAACGGTATGTCCGATTTAATTTTATCGGCAAGTTCAAAGGGAACTTTTCGTCCTACCATACATTATTTTAACGTTATAATAATATCAATTAACAAACGTGCTGGTCTATTTACATTTCTGTTCACTTGTTCCCGTCGAACGTGGCACAGTGTGTTACACTTGCGTATCGAATCTTCATTTCCCTTGACATTCTTCTATTTATTATCTTCTGAGACTCAGACACTTCTTTTTGGATTTCTTCTCGTAGGAGGCTTGTGTATGCGAGAGATGTCCCCTCGACAGCTGCCACCGACGTAAGATCCGGTTCACACGACTGTCCCTAATCGTCCCCTTTTTCACTTCTTTTTGCTAGATTTTTATAAGGGCCCTCTGGAAAGCTCGCCTTCCTCAATTTTAATTCGGCCGTGCTGCTCTGTCAGTCTCGTCTGTCATTAAAACACCTGCTGCTTTATGAAACATTTTAAATATAAATAGTCTGTTCATTATTTTATGTATGTATAATAATTTTTAATTTAATAAGTAATTACAATTTTAACGATCGCCAAAACTTATAATTGTAAGTAAATCTTATTACTTCGGCCTGTTTAACGATCCAAAAACAATACAGTAAGAAATTAAATTAAATTTTATACTTATTTACTTTAATTTTCGATTTAATAACTGTATTCCTCATTGTGGACGGGTGAGTAAATAAGTATATAATTTAATTTAATTGTTTATTGTATTGTTTTAGGATCGTTAAATAGGCCAAAGTAATAAGGTTTACTTACAATTATTAATTTAATTTTTATTCGTAATGTTTTGAGGTAGAAATTTGGCCGCCAGATTTGTAATTTTTTGATATTGTTAGTGAAAAAAATTCGAAATCGCAGTCACGTATTTTTTCAACGTTTCGATTCTTTTGTTTAGAGATTAGGAACGATCTTTTCTCGATTCTTGTAGATCAAGGCCGTCGGTGGTAATTACATGTGTCTTGCAGCGTCGATACTTAACACGATCCGATTGTGCTCGTCGGTTGTAACGACGACGGTAGTTGAATTAGTAAACAGGAAAACACTGTCTTCATTCATTCCTCTCTACTGACCCACATTCGCGGAAGTCGCTATCTTTTTCTGCCACTCGTCCTGCACTCGAACAATCGGGCATAATTCAAACCGTAACTCAATTAACGATCGTCGAGAGGATTTGTCCGTGTATTTCGGACGAAATCGTCGGAGGCAACGAGAAGAAAAAAAATAAAATATTGGGTTGGCAACTAAGTAATTGCCGATTTCAAATAAGAAGTAAAATTCAAAATTTTTGTTTAAAAATATAACTTTATTCAATTAGATACTGTCCGTTCTGGTCGATGACCTTTTGCTTTGATCGTTTGGTTTTGTGGCATAAGTTCAAAGTAAAAAAAAATCTTTTTTTTTCCAATTTCGACACTGCCTTTCTTTCAAGGCTTCATTTCCATATACGGCACATAACTTCTTTTGTGCTTGCGATGCGTTCTTGCCTATTCGGAAGTAATACAATAAAATATGTCTGAAGTGCACGTCCTGTTCTTCTATTTTTAAATTGGGATAAAAACAAAACTAAAGCACTAATCGACATAATTTTTTTACTAAAGTAAAGGTAGAAGTCCAAACAATAAGAAAAAAATATAAGTTAGATGCTTTGACCACGTTAACAAAACAAAAGAAAGTGTAAAGTCCATCTATCCACAAAATCGGCAATCACTTAGTTGCCAACCCAATAGACAAATTGAGAGAAGGAAAAATTTGACGAACCCGGTGACAAAAGATAGGGTTCGAAGGAACATCGATACGAGGGTAAATACGAACCCTGACGAAATAATGTCCGTCAGTACAGTGTCCCGTCATCGTCGGCTTTGATGTCAACTGACACCACGTGCGAATGTGTTTCTTCGAATCGAACGTCGGCGCGAGATACCGTTAGTTCCGACTCGAATTAGTAAATTAGTCGAAAATAGTCGGCCCGGTGTCGGCGGGAACGTCAACGGGAACGAAACGGAAGAAAGGAAGGCGACGTGACGATGTGCGACAAGACGAACGAACCACCGTCGTCGCGACGGCGACGTTGTGCACCTTCATAACGTGTGACAGTAGAATTAGCCGGGTATAGAATCAAACGGAGCTACCCACTTCGTTTAAATAATAATTAATAATCGTCTAATTTCTATGAATTTTTATCTAGATAAATACAAGACTGTGATTCTGTAATTAAAATAATTTATAGTGGGATTGATAAATGATAGTGAAATATATTTCAGGTCGTATATATAATATTCATGTAATATTAAATTTTAATATAAATTAAGTATAGGTACTTGGCCTTTTTAAGCGATCAAAAATCACAAAAACTAAATTGTAATTAAACTAAATTTTTAATTTACTCACCATCCACGAGGAGGAAAACAGTAATAAATTGAAAAATTAATAGTCTTAAGTTTCGCTCCTAATTTTGGACCCTCTTCAGAGACATTTCTCAAACCATGTTCCTCATTGTGGATGTTATATTAAAGATTGGAGCCAGATAGTATGGCACTTGCTATCAGTCACACATCTTAACGTGTAATGTAAAAATTTAATCGTTTAAAAAGGCCAAGTATACTTAATTTATATTAATATATAATTTGCGATCGTTAAAAATAAACGGTTAATATTAAATTTGTCTGACTATAGAACGATCCTTTTTAATTGATTTTTTGCAAGACAACAAAAGCAATTTCTGATACGTAACGACTGAGAGTTCAGTTGATACTTCATCGTACTTTAATGTTGTTAAAAAAGCCACTATGATTATGGTTTAAAGCCATTATTTAAATAAGTGATAGTGGAATATATTTTCGATCGTATATATTATTCATATAACATTAACATTCGATCAATAACTACCAGTGGAGTCAAAATGACTGGTTCCGAATTTCTTATAAGAATCGCTTGAATTTATAACACTGCAATTTCCAAAATTCTTTATAACCATGTTTCTATATGTAAATAATTAAATTGATTAATTTACCATGTTTCTTTATTGCAAATATATATATATATACAACGTTTTTAAATAACAGGCATTAATCCTCGGTAGTTCTAGTGTTAAACTTAATATTATAGGGATTGATAAATCTATTGCAAGGTTGATCGAGCGGGAAAAAAGGAAGTAGTAGCCGGGACGAGTACATTTATGAGTTGTATCTCGGTAGATAGTATTCATTAGGGACACCGAGTACGCGTCAGTGTGTGTGATAAAAAACAGCCCGAAAAAATGATTCAATCTACACTCGTGGGAAGTCGAGGTCTCTCGATGGCATCTATAAATCGTCCTCACCGAAAGTGTTTTAATATCGAGCGCTTCGCACTTCGTACAAAGTGAGAATACTCGATAAAACGATCAATTTTTTATGTTCTTTCGAAAAATTAAATGAAATTAAATGATCTATTTAACTACGAAAGGCACGGTTTCACAACAGCGGACACAAGGAGAAAACTATTTTCAGAATCATTAAGTTTTCCTGCTGCCTGATTAAACTTTCTTTCGATGAAACGTCGAAAAATTCATACAAAAACTAAAACTCACTACACACTTCTCAATAGTAAATCTATACATACATATACTGTCATAGTTCCCTATTTAATATAATTATAACTAATAATATGCTGAAATCGACTATAACAATTGTACTGTCTTCTGAGATTTGATCAATTAATATCACTATACATTTCTACCTTCGAAAAATTCGATTATGAATGAATATTACTCGAAATAAAATTTTTTTCGGAGCATATTTACTATGAATCTGTTCGTTTGAAAAGTACATCGCGACAGTCGTGTATTCTCAGACTCGTGACAGATTTCAGGGAACGCTTTTTTTTTTACGTCGTGAAAGATGATCGATTTGTGATGGTCAGGTCGAAAGGAAGCGTTAAGAACGTCAAAATGTCAGCGTATGGAGACACTATGGAGCTCAGATCGATGTCGAAACGTCCCCCGGCTTATTCAAACACCGGCAATCAGACATTAGTGAAATTTCCCGAGAATTCTGCGCACGGCGGACAAAATGGTTTTATCAAATTTTTTTCACGTTACGTCTTCGAAAACATAACTCGTAATCGGACGTGTAATTATAAACCGCAGAAAACGAGTCGTCGCGGATAATACTCGGCAGCCGTTGCCCGAAATTCCTGAAATGCAGTTACTGCCTTTATGGCATCGTTGGACTGTTTGCTTTTCTTCTCTGCGTTGTTTTCGTCAGCACATTCTTTCCGTATCCCATGCATGCGTCGTGCATCGTTAAATGGTACTTTTGTATTTTTAACTGTCTTATTAATAACCGTGTAAAAACGCAATTCGTCCATTCGACCGCCTGTTACCCTGCGCTGCCAGTAATGTATATACACCCTCGTACAAAAGTATCCGGATACCTGTGAAATTCATGTAAATACTGTATTTATGCTACAGTAATGTACCCATTTCTCAATGAAATTAAGTTTTAATATTGATTTTAACGATCGCAAGTGTATATTAACATAAAAATGATATCTTTGGCCTTTTCAGCGATGAATAAACACATAAAAATTAAAATTTATATTTTAATTTAATTTATATTTTAATTTTTATGTGTTTATTGATCGCTGAAAAGGCCAAAGATATCATTCTTATGTAAATTCAGTTTTATGAAGCATTTAGTTATAGTAGAGTATACAGAGAGCATAGTTTACACAATTCTTCTTACAAAATGACATAAAAATGACTAAATTTTCTTTTCATTCATATGTCCTCCTCGTTACGAAAACGCATATGAATTTATAGAAGCAGTACACTAAATAGATAAATGTTAAAAATATACCAAATAGAATGTGAGAAACGAACGGATTGGACCTAAAATCGTCTACTTTGCTTTATAATAACTTTATCGACAGTATGAATTAATAAATATTGCTGGTCTTACCCAAGAACAACGTCAAGATTAAAGGACAACATAAAAAATCTATAAAAGACACTAAATTAACAAAAAAATGATTTCTTTGGCCTTTTTAGGCCTTTTTAGGCCAAAGAAATCATTTTTTTGTTAATATACACTTGCGATCGTTAAAATCAACAGTAAATTATTAAAGAAACTAAATTTCAGAAATATTTAGACGAATTTGGCAAATGCGTAGGTGTCCAGATACTTTTGTGCGGGGGTGTACGTGTATAGTATATCACATAGGTGATTGTAGTAGTCTCTTCTGCAAACAATCACGTGCATAGGGAAACTCAATATTGGCCACCATGGGGTTCGTGTATTTTCTTTTGGCCGGACGACACCGCTTGAAAAATATACGATCCACACTTTTCGGGCCCCATGAGAACACCGTGCAGCCCCGTGAAGCCAATACAGTGTTATTTCGGTGCACCCCTTTGAACTGTCGAAAGTCGACGGGAGATTTTTCAAACAAGAGAAATCCCTAACTGCGACCATTAAATAGAATTAATTATGGTTCATAATGAGAAAGCTTCTATCTCTGTGTGTAATCGAATTACACGGATTAATTGATGAGTCTTTTCCGTTTTAGGAAGTTTGGAGATCCGTGCACTTCCGTTATGCAAAAATTTCGATGGCAGATTCTTAATTGGCCTTCTTATCGACTGCGTATCAATTGCGGGCCCCATGGTAGCAGATGCTTTCAAACGGTATTATTGAGGAATAACAATGTAGCAGTTTTATTAACACTAGAACTACCGAGCATTAATTCCTTTTATTTAAAAACATTGGATATATGTGTTTGAAAGAAAGAAACAAAGAAGCATAGTAAATTAATCAATTTAATTATTTGCATATCGAAACATTGTTAGAATTTTGGAAATCGCAGTGTTATAAATTCAAGCGATTCTTATAAGAAAATCGGAACCAGTCATTTTGACTGCTCTGGTAGTTCTAGTGTTAATCTGCGATAGAATTAGTGTAATTAGGAAATTAATTTTCTCTGATTTAGCTGAATACACTGACTCCCGTGGAACGTAACGCGATCGAAGCCACGCATATAGCGCCGAGGATGCAAACTATCGAGAAAATGCACATTGTATTCGAAGAGATGAACAAAACCTGTGTCGCAACGGTATAAGATAATTATTAGTTTAAAGAATTTTACAACCATACAACTTTGACGTTTACAAAATTATAGGGTGAGTCGGTATCGAACGACTGGCTCAGGTTATTCGATTACGGTGCGAATTATTGCAATTTGCATAATCTAATCACTGGTATTGGTTTCGATAAGAATCCGAAGTTTATGGAGCTGACGACCGATTCGATTTGCACACAATACAGTATGGCAGCCTGTGAATAATCGAAATGAATTGAATTAATTAAGGCACTTCCCGTTTTATTGTGTAGAATGTTTTCGTTTTGTTATTAAGGATATTCGAGGATCGTTTTGGAAAGATTTTTCAAATAAAACTAACCTTTTGTTTTGAGCGTTATATTTTAAATTATGTTTCGGAGTTTTGTTATAAATAAGTTACAACTAGTTGTGACGAGACTTCGGCGCAATTAGAAGGTACATTTATAAAACATAAGTCTGTTTATAATTACGACATACAGGTGGACGTACACGAAAATACAATCATGGTTTAATCTGTTGTGTCGACAAATTCTTGTCTCACGAATTCATTTTTTTTACGAAAATAATTTTCTTACATACTCTATTCCATCTTATTGTGGATAAATTCCTAAAGATCCAGCTATCATTCTTATAATATTATATTAAATTATATACAATATTATTTGATCTATTTAACTACGAAAGGCACGGTTTCACAACAGCGGACACAAGGAGAAAACTATTTTCAGAATCATTAAGTTTTCCTGCTGCCTGATTAAACTTTCTTCCGATGAAACGTCGAAAAATTCATACAAATATTAAAACTCACTACACACTTCTCAATAGTAAATCTATACATACATATACTGTCATAGTTCCCTATTTAATATAATTATAACTAATAATATGCTGAAATCGACTATAACAATTGTACTGTCTTCTGAGATTTGATCAATTAATATCACTATACATTTCTACGCACACAATATTAAAAACTAATACACATTCTTCCCGATATTAACGACAAAGTGTAATACTTCCTTCTGTAAGTTTTCAATCGCCGATAACGGACGTTCCCATAGTGTGTTTAGCACAATAATTTTGCCCATGTGTTGCGAACAAACGACATTTTCGTCCGCTTCTCGTTATACCGTTGCATAAAACTTTAGGTGTTGCGTACGATGGCGTGGGGCTATAACATTTATTTTAAAAACAACAAAATTAAATTAATAACCGAAAAATTAAAATTTTATAAATTTATCATTAAAGCTAAATAGTTTTAAAAAAACATTAATTTTGTAAATTAAAATTACATAAGTTTTCGTTCAGTACGGTGTCACGCATATAAACATAAACACAGTTTACCTTCTGGACGTGGCAGACTGTCGCGCAGTCGATGATCTGCCAGCCTCTATTCTTCTCAGCCGCCTTCGCAAGTCGTTCGCGTCTATAAGGTTGTCCAGGTCGTCAAGACTATTATGTTTGTCCATCACCACCTGCGAGGTTTCGAAATCAGTCATGTCGTCGGACATGCTAGGATATTCGTGCCCGTAGTTGTATGCGAAGTCCTCTCGCGTCTTCCTGGAGGGCATGTACGAGCAGGACAGTTCCTCCCGTTGCGTTAGACTCTGCCGGCTCCAGGAGGCGGTGGACTGAATCAGGGAACCACATTTCTCTGGAAGAATGGCGGGCGGTGAGTGCTGAACGATTAATATTTTTATGTCGAAGAACTTACGGATGCAACGATGTATTTGATAACGAAGAGCCTCGTAGAGGTTGCGGCTGTATCCTTGTAGTTTCGTGATTAAAGACACCGATGGTGGCCTTGGTTTCTCGAGGTTGGTGTAAGAAGATGAAGTATGATCGTGCATAGTGCTATTCATATGACCATTTTTATACACTACGTTTATTTTTTCTACTGGTTCCCTATTTATTGTTTTCGGAGCAAACAGGCATTGGATACCGACCATCACGAAATGCACTGGAATTACAAGTATCATTAGTATTTTATTTACTAGAATTCTACGATTTGCATGTAACATCTAACTTACTTATAGTGATCAAGAATATGAGCGCTGTCATTGATGTAAAATCTAAGGAAGCTTCTGTGCCATGCTTCAGGTAAGATGCCAAATTCAAAGGCACAATTCCCATTATAGTGATTCTGGTTAAAAACGGTGCGTGCAGAAATGCAGCTACTATCATAGCTATCAGTATGTAAACAACGTGCAAGCCTGTGTGGTACATTCTTTGCATTTGTTCTCCTGGAAATATGTTTTAATTCAATTGTTTGAATTTGTACAGTGAAGAACTGGTATTTATACTTGTAATTTTAAGAGGGTGTCGTACCTGTATCACCAATGTAAGTAGTCAACCAATTCAATTTCTGATCGACTTCCACACGCATTGTGTTTGTCACATTATAAATAAATTGAATAGTGTCATTGATCTGTGATAATTTTTGCAATGTATGTTCATACTGATCTATAGCTTCCTCGTGTTGTGCAAAAATACGATTTGTACTAGATTCGATCTTATCCCAGATCAACTGGGCTTGTTCTTGTATGTTCATGAGATCACCTAATACTTCTCTGTGATTTTCACCGCGTTCTATAGCTTGCTCCAGGAGGTTTTTGCTTGCCTCCTCTGAAAACCGTACAATTTATGTAGATAGTCATATTTATTTTTATTTTTTCGATTTTGTTACCTAATTTAGTTTTTATGTCTTCTGCCATTGCAGCCAGTTGAGCGTGACCCGATCTGATTAGTGCTCTTTCGTTACTCAATTCTCTGAGATTTGTTGTCACAAGATTGTGTGCTGATACTTGTGCGTCTTTTAGATATTTCTGTTGCTGCAGCAATGCCTTATTGCCTTCGGACAATGAAGATAATGCCTCCACTGTTTGTTCTTCCAATCGGTCTTGACTTGCCTAAATTAAACGTGTAATTAGTAATATAATTAAACAGTGTTTAATGTTAAATTAAGTATGTAGCATTTGAAATTACCTTCAATGAATCCAGTGTCTCAATTTGTGTATGTGCGGATTGCATCAATTTGTTAACAGTTAATTCTGTTAGAGCACGGAATTGTGTGCTACGGGATGCATAACAAACTGCTCTTGCTCTATTACTCATTAAATGATATGCGTTCCACATATCTGCATCCATGTCTGTTGTGCATTGCTTGAGGGACTGAAAAAGGCACACATTTTACACAGTCACATCAATATTACACAAAAAGGTACAAATGTTATTAATTGCTCTAATTCTTCACTCTAGTTTTATGTGTAAACTTTGTAAAATTTCACAATTATTTTACAATGACAAATTTTCTAACAGTGAACAGAAGTGGAAGTTGTTTCATGTGCACACAGGGAGAATGTACTGTGGTATGGAACTCTAAAAGTAGTATAACACAGGGGTGGTCCCTATGTTTCAGTGGAGGGGAGAAGTATGCAGGTCTGAGCACGCATGAACCTATTCTTCCAGCAGCTGACAAGGGACATAGTATTAATACATGTGTGTGTCTCAATAGAAACATCCCAGTGATGTGACTAATCTTTAATATTTTCAAATATAAAATTCAGTGAAAAATATTAGTGAATCAATTAAAACAGAAAGTATAACAGAAAATTAGAAATGAACTAATAGATTTTCCAAGTAAAAATACAAATGTTTAATGGAATTTAGATTGTGGAAATCGAACTAATTATGTAATAAAGTCTCTACCATCTCTTCAGTGCATGGAAACATTTTCCTGCCTTCCACTGCAGACTGACAGTTTAACAGATTGACACTCAGCTTAGCAAGCTCTTCCTCAGTCATATCAGAGCACGAGGTTCTAATCCTCATTATAACTTTGTGCTGGCAGGTTTCCAATGGTGACGAGACCTGAATGTCTGTAAACTTTGCAGCCTCTTGAAGAAACTTTTCGTCCTCTGTCATTGCTTCGTATGGAATAGAAATTAATGGTACCCCATCCGCAACCAGAACCGTTGTATCATCTTTACCCTTTCCCCACATCCATTCAAACATTGCATTTGCCTGGCTCTGCCAAATTAATGTTATGATACAGAACGACAGCAGATTTGTACGCCCCATTTCTTCACAGACTTTTATCTTTCCTAATCTGAAAAGACATGCAATCATGATTATTTCTTGATTCTTACTTCTACCTTAATCATACAGAGTTTGTAACATTTTATTTTTACCATTGACTAACCGCAAGATCGTAATTACCTTGAATATAAGCTAAGAGAATAACCTTTGCAGCAGTATTCGTACGTGGGACTATTGTCAGTACGTAGTTTTCTTTAAAATGACGAAAGATGTTAACTTATATGAGATGTCATTCGGGATAGCGATGAAATTCTTTGTTTTCAAAGTCTTCTGCATCCAAACATATAACTTTCTCTAAGTTCTAACGTGTTTCGCGGTCACTTTCACTAATCAAGAACAAGTTGAGGCTTTACATACATAAAAATCGGCCGTTTCATTCATGTCATTGGAAATTTTCTGGTATTAGTGAGAAAGATAAAAATAACCGCTCTACAGGTTGAAACACGATGACAAGTATTTATTTTTTCCTATTTATTCCGGCTTGTAACGTACAGATCGTTGCGGCAATGGCGGACTGATTCGAAAACTTCGTTTTTTTCCACAGCTAAAGAGTGTCAGATCTATCGATATTTGATTTAGTTTGAATTCTAAAAATATCTGTGATATTATGCGCATAAATGAGAATGTATGTAGCATTAATATATTATCTTACATGTCTTATATTTTGAATTATAAATATAATAAAGTTGATGTATTTTTATCGCGGAAATGATGCTTCAGCCAATCAGAAATGGCTTCGGGATGCCGCCATTTTTGCTACGGTTTGAATGGACCAATCAGTGATTTCCTTTCACAATTTGAAGTGGCGCTAAAACCATTTTAACCGCGAAACGCATCGCAGAACCATTCCGTCCTCAATCGTGTAGAAAGTTCAAATGTTTCATTAGTTTTTCTCGCGAATTTGTTCCTCAAGATTTCCAAATGATTCTTCGTGACATCCGAGATGAAATGCAGTTGCAGCATCGGTAAGCGGTGTAGAAGTTCTTAAATATTATCAATCTTATTTCCGTTTGCTCAAGAATATTTTGTGCGCGGTAAATTGAGTATCGAAAGTTAAGTAGGAAATACGTTCCATTTTTGGGAACATTCAAGAATACAAGGAGCAACGAAGCTTATAAATTATTTGATGCATCAACATTTATTGTTTTGCCAATTGCTAAAAGGCACACATAAATTAATTTAAGTTAAAACCGCTTACGAGTGTACTCTACAACATAAGGGTATAGGAAAGAATAGCATAAGATTTCCTTATATATTTTTATATTTACACAAAGGAATTTATATTTTTCGTACAAAATGTATGCTATTTTTTGTCCGGAACTACTTCGCTGATTCCATACATTCCGGCTAATAGTCTTCCATGTGATGTAGGCACTGGTTCCTTCGGTGCTAAATAAGGTCCTTTCTCGTCCATATATACATATCTAAGCTCTCGTTAAGAAATAATTCAAATCGAAGCAGTACAATGTTCTCTGCATACTAATTTAAGCTTACGAATCTCTCGATCGATATTTCGAAAAGTAGTATGCAAGCGCGCGAAAATTTGAATTTTGAAAGGATACGGTAGTCGTAAAACCCAGTACGCACTTTGCGACAATTTGATTGGCTCGTCGCAGCCGGTTACGAATATCGGGCATGGTGCGGGTCCGGGTTGTACTCGAGGATTCAATGTAACGTGAACAGGTGCTTTCGGAGTCACCACGTGAATCCTCATGAGCTGAGCTATTAATGGTTTTGTTTGCCTAGGCAATTTACATGAAATAATATTAAATCAAATGATTATTCATTTACAACTGTAAAAAAGATTACTTACCTGCACGGACATGGAAAGTAGAGAGGCATATCCGCCGTGCTGGATGTGACTTTGTTTCCACTGTCCTTCACGATTCCATTTCCAGTCGCTTTCAAAACCTTGTCCGGCGCGGACGCCATGAACCTGTGTCCCCGGGGACACTCGTACTCCACTCCCACGAATATTTTCACAACGAATTCCTTACCACCCTTCGATTTTCGACCGCGAATCGTGTTCATATTTTGGAAATTCTTTCCCCGCGGACAGTAACCGTGAACCCCGTGATCGCCTATCGTGGGCCACAGGGAACCCCTCTCTTTTTGATGCTCTAATCTTCACGTGAAACAAGTTGTTACGCACTCTTTACGAATGGTTTTTAAATTCATGATTACTTGTTATATTATAACTACCTTACGGTTACGTCCCAGGGCAGGAGGAAAGCCGAAGTAGACAATACACCAGTTTGATGTTGTAATCCCAAATTGTGTGAATATAAACTGCTTGGTCCGAGACACACGAGGGACCAGCTGGAAAATTGTGGTAGTAAACCAGCTGGGGAATCCGTGTGCAGCATCCCGGGCAGGTATTCTGTCGTCGATGGTTGTCTGATCAGGGATTTCTCTGCAAATGTTCGATGTTTTATTTGAAATGTTATTATTTATACTGGTTTATACATTAAGGTTTTTACCTTTCGCGATTTCCGCATCACTGTCGGAAACTTCTATAACGACTTTATGTCCATCGCTCGGCGTGAGACTAGTTTTGTTGCTGAGTTTCGGAACGTCCTCGTTCGTATCGGTCGTCGGCGGTGATTGTCCACCACTTCCATACGCATTAACTTCGTCTGCCAGTTAATAAACGATATTATAAACAGTCCATGAAATACATCGAGAGTTATTACAAGATAAAACGCTACCATTTAAAGTCTCAACTCCAAGACTGCAAGCTGAAGTGTTCGCTTGCGGTATAGGTGATTCCGCGTGACTAAAAGAATCTTTTCGTTTGGCAAATAACTGTGCTGGTCTATAGTTATGTGTGCTAGGCTGAAATACTGGAAACTGTATGTTCTCCATTTGCGCGCAACCACACTGTTTTGCCAGCATTTGGAAATAATCATAGTTGGCCTGTCGCAAACTAAACGGATCCTCTCGCGAACCCTGGCAACGACCACAGTTACACGCACACACGTATCTAACTCCACTGCAATGTTCTCTAATCGGCAGATCACTGTGAAATGGAAGAAATCAGAAATTAGATTATATTCACGTAATTTGAATACGTGGAGTAGAAATTGTTTAAAAAAAAAACATACTTATCGCTGTCTCTTGGGTCCGCTTGTTCTCCACCACCCGCTCCCTCGCTTCCACCTAGGTGAATGGGGTTCGTACAAGGATTTCCTGTTAGAGATAGCACTTCGCACATTTGTCTTCCTGATCGCCAGTGTTTGTCGCACTCGCCGTGCAATTTCTCACTGAACTCTTCGAAAAGTGGCCCACGTGCGTGCATTTCGAACACTGCCATCGCGTGAGCGAGTTTCCTCTCGTGATAAGCTCTGTTACATAGATATATTTTTATATAATATAAGACAGTATTAGTTGTTCGATAGTGATGTTAGCTGTTTCATTAGCATTAAGTACCGCGTGTAATGCTGCGGTAGATTTTCTTGGTATGTTTGCAACGCCCTCGGAAGAACTTTACTGCATCGACTTTTACTGAATTTAACATCCGTGTCCAGCAAGTTGTGTAAAGCTAGCAACTCCTTATCCGATCCTTGAATGAAATACTCGTACACTTTATTCGCTACATCGCAGAACACGTTCACCGTAGGTATCTGAAAATTGTAGTAGGAGACTGCTTAACTAATTGTTATCAATTTCGCGTTATAATTATTAATTTTGATATAGAAATTCTAACTTCGAAATATGAGGGTACCGAATGCCTTCCAACATTGTCATCGAATCCCCTCGCAAAGGCTAGGTTTATATGTTGTTGTAGAAATAGCCTAAACGAACGAGTTTCTGGAAACGTATAAAAAGTTGTTGTTACATTTAGAAGGACTTTACAAAAGTGTCGAATTCCTACCAGCTTCTGTGTCGTCTACAGGAAGACCAGAGTCCTGGCTGGCAAGACTCCTAGAGGTGCTGCCACCAGAACTGACTTTACAACTCTGCATCAATTTCTTTGCCATATATCCCAGAAAGTCTCTGGATTCTGTTGGGCCCGTGTGAACATACACAAACTCTTGATTAGCCGGTATCGCAAACAGAGAATTCGAACTGAAATTCAAAGGTTTTGTTATAGAAGTTTATCGAAGGGTGATGAATAATTTCATTTTCAACTGCTTGCCTAATATTTGTAACTATCCTGTTTTTCCGTAACACTTGATAAATCTGATCTTCCAGAGAGTGTTCTAATTTTTTTATGTTAGCTCCACTGTTCGCCTCTTGGAATACAGCTGGACAAGTTTCGAAATAGAATAATACACGTGGGGAACAAGGTCTAACATTCATTATCCAGTCCTTTGGTAAATTAGTAATTGTACTGAGAACATCGGATAGTTGTACCGAAACTTTTTGTCTGGAAATCAATTTCTAGTTAGATTCCAAGTGTTTTTAAATGGAATGGAAATTTAGATATCCAGAAGTCATTAAACATGTACCTGACAATGTCCATAGCACGAAAGAGATGTACGTAACTATAGTCAAATGTGTGAGTAGGGTGAGTCAATACAATAACATGTGATATATGAAACAGAACAAGTAAAGCTCTGGCATATTTGTCTCTCATGTGTGCCCATACGCTAAGAAAATCTTTGCAATCTTGTTTTTCTACAAATTTATCATACTCTGCTAAAAGAGTGTATGTATCCAACAGTCCACGTAAATGAAGGTATATTGTTTTCTCTTTTGTATTGTAATATCCTTCAATTTCACACTGGAAATAAGTTCATATTTAGAATTATGGTTATCTTTTTAATGAGTGTATAATGTATAAATTTTCTTACAAATGAGCCTTCATCGACTTCCGGTTCATCCAGGAGGCCCACCTGGAGGATCGAACTGAGCATGTCTGTCTTGCATCCTTTTGCACGATACTGTGACTTTCCAAATACAGATACGATAACTACTTTCTTGTCTGTGTGTAGAAAACTAAAAAAGTAATTTATAGATTAGTTCTAAGCATAGACAAATTAAAACTATTTAGGGATCTTAAACTCTATTTATCTTTTTAATCACAAAAATTCAGATATCCGTTATTTGAGCCGTATAATATTTTACTAATTTATTTTATTTAATAAATCGAGAATTTTGGAAAAAGTCATTACCTATCAGCGTTACATGGGAGTCGAAACTTTTGCGGTCGCATTATAAGATTGTTTACGTTTCAAAAATACGTAGGTTATGGTGTTTCATTCTAACGGGTGTACGTTTTACACCATCTGTCATGTGCACGTGTTGTCATTCATTTTCATGGTCATTTTCTAGTTATGTTTCGTTTCCGTAAGGTTGCCCAGCTGTATTATCGACCAGGTAGCAAGTCGTGCACTTCAATCAGCTTCGTTCTACTCGATTGTTTGTTGTCCAAGTCTCAGCAGTCCTGTGAACTTGAAATTTATATGATAATTCTGCGAATTGTGTGCTTTCCGCTTGTAAGAGGTTGTCACATTGTCAGGGATCATTCATTTGATGATATACTGGAGGGTTGACAAACTTGAACTCCAAAAATGGTATTAACGAAGGAATACCGCATATGCATGCCGCTTACGACGGAAGAGGTAATTTATTCCTGCGGTACTACCTTGTCTTCATCAATGAACAGATATTCTTAATGGTTTTAATGAATATAATTATACAGTCTCAATGACTAGTCGAGGGTTAGAGTTAAATGAAAGTGCAAAGATATGTATTACCTTAACAGTAGAAATTATTGATAGAACTTGTTGCTTGCAATGGATAGAATTGTGTTTCATGTTGGTTGTTTTGTAGTATCGCATAGGACAGCTGTATATGATTGCCAGGCACAGTCATGAGCAATCGGATAATGATGAAGGCGTTGAAGTGGTAGAAAATAAGGAGTGTGTAGATCCTGAGCATGGAAAGGGTCAATATACAGAGAAACGGATTCATTTGTCTAGGTGATGATTGGAAAATCCTCTGTTTCGTAATATTTAGTGTATAATGTAGGTAGAAGGGTCTAACACTCTTGTTGTATTGCAGTAAATTACCATATTGGATTCAATCTATTATTCCAAGAATATTTTATGTGACAGAGAAGGCATGGAATTATTATCCTTTCACTATAACAGGTATATCTTTAATAAAGTAGTTTCCATTCGCAATTACTGGTATTCAAAATACATCTTTGGCGACTGTAAAGTCCCCTTGCAAAGATGTCTTTCAATCTATTAATGTCGTTCTTTTTTTGCATGTTACTTATTCCCATGGAAGAATATACTGTAAGTATTCAAATTTCAGCGCAATGTCAAACCTTCTATTACATACATTTGTATCTTTCAGTGTTCGTTTATTCCAAAATTTCATATATCAATTAAAACTCGATACGAGGACAATAATGGATCCACAGAGAATGTATGTAAATTGAAATATTACTTTAATGTCAAGGGGTTTAAGTATTCTCACTCATACCGTACTTAATATGTAGTGCTTGGGACTATCACCTATAGAAATGATACATCGTGAGGTTGACTTCCTAGATATCGCATACGATGAAATATCCGCAAAGCATTATAAGGAAGAAGAGGTACGTAGGGCACTAGTTTAGTCCATAGACGAGTTATAGATTGACAAATAGACAGAATATCGTTCAAAACATCTCTACCGTAGGATCCAAAGTTCTATCAATCGAAGCGTACTGGTCGTGGCCCATTAGTCGAAGGATGGAGGGACACGACTCAGCCAATAATGTGTTCTTACAAATTAGTTCATGCCTCGTTCGAGGTTTGGGGGATGCAAACTCGAGTAGAAGACTTCATTCATAGAGTAATTACATCACACGTCCTGTTATTCTTACATCTGTTTAATCTAACGTGGATTAAGTACCAATCTCTTTTACCTACAGTGTATAAGAGACATTTTGTTATTGGGCCATCGACAAGCTTTCGCGTGGATCGACGAGTGGTACGACATGACGTTAGACGACGTCCGACAGTACGAGCAAAAGATGCAGGCCGAGACTAACGAGAAAGTTAGGCTGGGAAATCAAATGAATGAGAAAATGATGTCCCCAGGCAGTCCGACCGCGTCAATACCGTCGTCACCGGTGGCACAATCGCCTACACAATCTGCGAATCGATCATGGTTCTCCTGGTCATAGCTAGTATCTTAGAAAACAATTAGCGAAACGGGTGGTACACTAGCCCCTCTAGGAGACCTAATTAAAGTACGTGCAACTAACCGTCGGCATCTTCGATTCTGTGTATATATATATATATATATATATACGTGTGTATTCACAAATACGTGCTGCTTTAAAGCTTACAAGCTTCCCGGTCACCAAAAGCTTCGAAGTTTTAAAGGCCGTAATATACGTATCCCAGTTCCGTAGCTGTTTGCGAATCCTACATCTCCTATAGGTTGTCGAATCGCTCTGATAATCGATAGATAAAATCGAGCACGTTTCTTACGTTAAGTGTTAATTCTCTTTAATTAACGTAGCGCTGGGTGTTACTGCGGTGTTTGTTAGAGAATACTCAGATTTTCCATGGTTCTTGTTTTCTCTTTCGTTCGGAAAATGACAACTATTTTTGTAACTCTAGCTCTGTAGATACTTTGTTAGGTATACGTTCGGTATATTTGTTGCGTACAGACTGCTAGAATGGAACAAGTTAGAACAAGGTTTCGTTAAACAAGTCTGTGTCGAAGAAACGAAAATTTTAAGGCTTAATCGCTAGTCAGAAAATACCATGTACTGGATATTAAAAGCCGATTAATGTCTAGTAGTATGCTCACAGGCTTAAAACGTGTTGATGCACGAGGCACTGTCAGGATAAGTAAATAGTAGCTTAGTATAGCAACTGTTCGTTAGAAATGTGAAGATCTGCTACACTCTCTCATTGTGGAATTGCACAAAATATGTAAGAACTGCAACTCATTGTCTATCACAGTAGGAACTTTCAACGCACGTTCCGAATTGTGTTCCATTCTCATTTAATAACGACCTTTTTTTATGTCAGAAGAAAAGCTTGTGTCAGTCGATTCATTTCCATAACGGGCAAATAAATCGTGATTGTGTACATACGTCCGAATTTTAAACTGTAAAGAACAGGTTTTGGTTTCATCGAGTGGAAGTTCGTCATTTGATACAGAATTCTTTGAGTTTTTAACAGAAAGTTTAACGATGTTTTTAGTAAATTATTTATAAATACATTTTCTAGAGAGACGTTTGTAAGTTCAGTTTTGCTACCGTATATTTTCTCGAAAAGTTAATTACTCGGGACCAAAAACAACAGAAGGACAGTGTGTAATCTGTTATATTTAGATGTCAAAGGTGAACATAGGATCATCTCAGCCATATACCGTGCAATGTCAAGACTGTTCGATATCCTTGTTAAAATTCGTATAATTACTTTCGTTGTGTCTTTAAGATTATTTTTAGGGGACTCTGAAATCGGTGTATTTAATTGCCTACGTTGTATGTGTATCGCAATAAAACATTTCCAACCATTCTTGACACAAAGCTCCGCCTGTCTGTTATTTCCGGGAACTTCGAACTTTGTTACCTGATACTTTTGATCCAATTATTATTCCATTTTCATAAAATAGGAAACTAATATCGCGTCATCCACGAGTATAGAATTTTCTTAACCGTTATCCGAGTAGAATCCGGCGAACAAAATTACGAAAGATTCTTTAACTATTAATTTACGCAGCGAATCGCGAACTATAACTTTTAATTGTCTTCGAAGTCGGTACGAAATTAATAAAGTTTAATCTGCAAAGAGCTCTTTTTCCATTGAAGCGTTTCGGGGGACCACTCGACCCAGTTATCCAACCCCTTAGGTATTTATTAAATTCATCGCAAGCTAAATTCGGAAATGTAATTTCGGATTAACCGTGGACGTGTTCGCGCAACGAAATTCCTCGCTCGTTTGTCAATGAATCGTCCGATATTTTCGAAGGCCACGCGGAACTTTCCCAGTTTAATTCTGGCGTTCTACTACATTTAGACTTCCACGGAGGGTAAAGTTTAATTGTTATAGATTTCTCCGAGAACGTTTTGTTAGGAAAGTTACACGTGTACCTTTTCAATCATTTCGCATCAATGTTCCGTTTTCGCAAATTGATTGATACACTTCTATGGATCGTTTGAAGTTATATCGATATTTCAATAAACTATTTAGACGCGCTAATTATTTTGGATCGTTAAGAAATAGAATCCTTACTAACGCCAGTAATCGATAACTAATTTCACATGGCAATAATGGATCTATACTAGGGTGGTTGTTAAAAATTAAATTTTTTGCGGCGCCCCCTAAAAAGATATCCCCTAAAGGCATTAAAAATGCGAAAGAAAGTTTACTTAAATCTTGGAGTGAAGAAATCTAGGTATTAAAATTACTTTTATACTAATTTTAATAGACCAAATCAACTGGGAAAAATTTTGAATTTAAATTTTTGTCTATTGTTATTTTGATTAACTAATGTTTTTTATTGATTTGGGTTCTATAATTGTTTATATTTCGAATAAAAAATGGTATTTTTCATAAAAAATTCCCCAAAAACATGACTATACCAAAAAATTAACTTAGATCGTCTTGAGACACGTGTAGTTTTTAATTAAAAAAAATTTCCCAGTGTTTTTTCATCAAAAGGAAGCTTTTGCACCCTAATTTATACTCATCGCTCCTTTCTCACGCGTAAACATACATAAATGGAATTTCTATTTCAATATATTTCAGGCAACCGTCTTTTGGATATTTCGAAAAGCCGTCAATTGTCCATTTAAAACGATAATGAATTGTTAATGATTACGTAAGTCCGCGACAGCATTGTCTCGCGGTAAGAAAAGCCGTTCCGACACGTCGGCAGATTTTTTCCGGAATGAAATATAACAGTTTCCGTCTCACGTGGCACGGGTTTATCGCTCACGTGTTCACGAGGGCCTCGTGATCCACCCCGTTAACTTACATAAGCGTCAGTCTCACAACAGGCTCCCTATTATTTCAATTAATTAACGGTTCTCTGTTTCGCAATCGCCGTCCCGTTTAATTAACGCATTTGAACCTTGCTTTTTCCCACCCTTCGATTTTGCGTAATAACGATTGCGGTGGCACGCGGATTCTATTTATTTATATTTGCTTATCCGCTCGATCTGTCGGATATTTACTTTGCGTGTAACACGCTCGTTGTTTTCCCGAACGGCATTTTCATATTTCCCAAATTGTCCCCGTTGTTTTTTGGAAATCGCATTATTGCAAGCGTTTCCGTGCGATTTAATCGTTAATTTTTCTTCCTAGACGAACGTTTTATTTTCGTAACCTGGTTATTGTATACTTTTTTGCCACGCTGGATGTTCGAGGACATTTTTTCAAAATTTGATTGGAACTTAATGAAACAATTGAATTACAGACCTGAATATGCGAAATGAAAAGTTTCTCTTTTCGTTCGCTACGGTATTTTCGTTAACATGTACGACTCTTAAAACAGTCGGGTTTACATTTTAAAAAATAACTTTCTTCGCAGTACGCTTTTAGCGATCGCATAACTCGACATCATTTACGAATGATCTAATCATCACTCGGATATCCTCGAGTCTCATGAATTTATGATGCACCCCTTGAGTTACCTTGAATATCTCCATTACAAGGAGTTTGCCACTTTTGTCGAAGGTACTCGCCCCTTTTTGCTGGAAAACTTTTCCATAGAGAAAGCAACGTAGAAAATTCGACGAGAATTGGAAATTTGAGTGTCATCCAATATTAAAATTCCGATGCTCCAGCTGGGTCTTGTCGCTTTTGTTTACGTAAATATATCATTTCCATATTTGAGTGATCTGACCCGAGGACCGTGAGCTAATTCCAGTCTTAAGTGGATTATATTTTCCATTATACACCATTATCACGACATAGTTAATCTCTAGCGGACGTCGGATATGTTCCAAAAAAATGGATTACTCGGTGAGATGGTTAATTATGATAATAATGAATAATCCGGGTGAAAGGGATGTGAAATGAAACACGAGCACTGACTTTGCGAGAATATTACGCTTACACAATGGCAAACCTCGGGAAGTTTCACTGTTATCAAAAATATCCGGCGGAACGTTACTTGAACATAATAATTTCATTTTCGAACCCGCGAAACGTGCCAGCGAATCGACCGGACTTTTTTATTATTGAATTTCCCGCGAACCTTCGCATTGAATTTTCCCGGAAGCTTTCCGAGCGTTTCCTTGCGGCACGATATTTAATTCCCGGGGAGAAAAATGAAGTATGATATAAACAATTATAGAACCTAAATCAATAAAAAAAAATTAATTAATTAAACCTTGGAGTGAAGAAATCTAGATATTAAAATTACGTTTGTACTAATTTAGTTTTAAAATAAAAATATCAATTTGAATATCTTTAATTTCTTTATTTAATAGATCAAATCAACTGGGAAAAATTTTGAATTTAAATTTTTGTTTATTGTTATTTTAATTAACTAATGTTTTTTTATTGATTTGGGTTCTATAATTATTTATATTTCGAATAAAATTGCATTTTTCATAAAAATTCCCAAAAATTAACTTAAATCGTCTTAAGGCACGTGTTGTTTTTAATTAAAAAAAAAAATTTCCCAGTGTTTTTGCATCATAAGGAAGCTTTTTGGGGGGCGTCTCAAAAGATTTAATTTTTAACGACCACCCTAATATATGTATATATATATAAAACTTTAATATTATTTTCGAAATACATACGTTGGTTTTTAGTTAAGTAATGAAACATATGTAAATGTTAATTTACACTTAGTAAATTATATTAGTATATTAGTAAAGTACACTTCAGTAAAAGTAGGTGTATAATCAACATCCGTAAATCTAGTGTTAAATTTCTAAATTATTATACCAAAAATAGGTATTTAAACGATAGTAATCTCATGGTCACCCAAAAATAATGATTTTCTACGTATCCTACGTATCTCCTAGAAGTTTCAACACGTTCGGATAAATATTATCCGTGTGAAAATGGTTGGAAAAATTTCGTTCGAAGATAAACGCGTTTTCTAATTTTGGAAAATTGCCTTCGGCCCAAGAGGGAAAACTCCGGTAGTTCCGTCAATTTTCCCTGTACCACTTTGACTCTTCGGTGATTTTTTCTCGTATCTTTGAACACGAGAAAAAGTTGATAAAAATCCATTTTTATCAAAATTCTCACGGTATGCGAACAATGCGTTGTCACTTGACGCGAAAAACGATTGCGGAAAAGTGTTCAAAGGCACTCGGAGAAAAAAAAATCCGCGTGATGCGCCCGGTAAACAAGATACAGCGATGTAAAGTTAATTAGACCGTAATTAGATCGAGTTCAGCCGGCGACGAGTACGCGGGATGCAAAGAACCTTGGAAATACTTTGAAAACGGAAAGACAGTTAAACACGGGCGGAAGTTCGCGGTGTTTTTCGTGTGAACGATAAAAAAAAGAATCCACAGTGGGTAATTAAAGGGCCCAATGTTTACCACAAGCGCTTTAAACACACTTTAATTACATTTAAATACCTCACGCGTCACGTGATGTAAATCGGCGAATTTTCAGCAGCATTCGAAAGAATTCCGAAAACTGTACGCGGGTTCGTTGCTTTCATTCAAGATCCGTTGTACGATGACAATATCGTGGGAAATTAATAACGCCAGGGGATTACGATTTTTAATATTAATTATTAGACAAAAAAGACGGTAATTTTGTTAATTAGGACAAACCTTTGTCCAGAGATTGCCAAATTATCAAAGTTCTCTTCTTTTCGCTCTGAACAAAAACAACCGACCAATAATGTAATTATTAAACAAACTTTTCATCGTTCGCAGAAAATCCTTGCTAAAATTCTCGTAATTATTAATCGCAAGTGCGCAGCCCACGTGAAAAGAGAGAACAGCCTAGGGAGTGTCGTGCCATTCTCCCTCGCAAATATGTATAAAAAAAAAGAAATCGGAAAAGAAAAAACCTTCGTATCCCCGGAAGGCAGTGGGACGAAACATTCAACGGGGAACAAAACAGCCCCGTGGAATTTGTACCCTTAATAAACAAAAAAAGAAGAAAAAAAGAAAGAGAGAGAGAGAGAGAAAAAGAGAGAGGGCGGTAAATAAATAACAAACGGAAAATAGGATACGCGAGCATCTCGGAAATAAATGCGGTTAACTCGAAGAAAAAATTAACCTTCTATTGGCCCAAGTAACTTTCAGGTCACATTTCAATTTATTAACATTTTACCAAATAATTATAGCTTTTTTTCATGAGATTTCGCATATATCTTAATTCTATAACGTTAGCAAGATAACCAATATGAATATTTATGACCGTTGCCAGGCTCATCAACCAGAAATAACAAAGTAAATGTTTTGCGAATTGTCCCGCAGTAAAAATAAACGAAACCATTTGATCGACTTGATATGTATGTGCTTCTGTGAATAATTACCAAACAAAAAATACTGCAATTAATAGCTCTGGGCTCTTATACCAATAACAACCTACTTGTTTGCATTTAAATTTTCAATTTGTTACTGTTCTTTTTATGTTTATAGACCGTTGTTACCTGAAGGTCATATAGTGAATATATTGCAATAAAATTGTTTAACAGTATTTCTACCAAGAGGTGTCAAAAGACACCTTTCAAATTTTCACTTAAAATCATTCGTTAAGTTGAATCATTTTTCCACAATTAATTTCTTGACTTTTTATACAATAGTTATTAAATTGATAATTAACTAAAATTTATCGATCGTATAATAATATAAGAAATAATAACCTTTATCTGGCAAACGCGATCAGAATAACTAAAGAATAACCAGATAAAGGTCATTTCTAGTTGTTAAATTATCTGTATTTAACTGGTAATTTGAAATCCCAACAGTTTTGGCAAATATTTGCATTCAAACGAAAAGGTGTCGAAAGACACCTTTTAGTCGAAATAGGTATACACACAATCGTGGTAGAAATAGTGTTAAACGGAAATTTTTTTTTTCATTTGCATATATAGGTTTATAATTGCTGATTTTTCGTTTTCTCAATCTTTTTGGAATTAACCCCTTCGGACCCTGTGCACATAGTAATGTACATAATACTTTTCGTGTTGTATTTTAATACGTATTTAACACTTAATCTAATATAACAAAATAACCTCTGAAATAAATATTTTTCTATAAAGTATATTGTTGCTTTCATTCACATGAATTAAATTAATTTTAGTATAAAATCATTTTTTGTTAAACGAAAAAAAATCGGGTCTGAAGGGGTTCAAACAAAAATTCGGCCCGTAGAGGGTTAAACCCCCGGATCCCTTCCACCCCCCGATTTGGAGGGGCGGGAGAGTCCCGCAGGAGAGGGGCGCGATTCTTCTCGCGACTAGACGCGTTTCCAACCAGTTCGGAACAGTCGCCGCGCGTACCTTGCCACGTTCACGTGTCCGGGACCTTCGTCGGGACGAAGATTATTTTGCGAAAAGAAAAACAGGGACTTCGTAAATCCAGGTGAGAGAATGATTTCCGTGAGAAACGCGGCGTGATTGATTTTCTATCGTGTGAAGTTTGAATTCTCGCGTTGGAGTTGTCTGACTGATTGTTCCCCCCGCTTGGAATCGTGGAAATTTATTTTTTTTTCGCGTCGCGAAAATTAGTGTGATTCGGCGACGATAGTTTTTTTTAATAGTCATTGATTTGTTGCGAGAATTACGAAAATGTTACGGAAAAATGATTAATTAACGTGGAGAATTTTGTGAGAGGGTTTAAAAAGTCTGTTTGGAAGTTCGGGAAACTGGTATTTATTTGCAGATGCGAATACAGTGGGGATCGTTGAATTATTCAGTAGCTCATCGAGACCGGGTAGGTTATTTTTCTTTCGCGTTGGTTACACCGTGAAAAGTTTGGTTTTCGTTGTTTTTCGACTTATTAGTCGGGCGAAGTATCTCGAGTGGAAAGTATCTGACTTTAATATTTGTACTTTAAGGAAATTTCTCGGTGTTTTTTCATGAATGTTAGTGTTATAGAAGTTTCATCAATTTCGACATCGTTTCACAACGTGTTAAAGTTACGCTGTTTACGTTAATTCGATGGGTATTGTCGCGAGGTTAATCGACCTTGATTTTGACATTTCAAATTTTCATGTAAAATAAGGTCAGCTCCGATTCGTGCCAAGTTTGACGCTTCATTAGTCGGTCTGACCATTGAAGCGTATTTCTACTCGCACTTCAGGGCTTCCTAATTATTTACCTTGACTACTTCGCAGCTACTTAACCGGGACGGACGAAGCGATCATTGATTCGATTGAAAAAAAATCGTTACACTTTTATCGAAATTACTTTACGCACGATGTAAAAGAAAAAAAAACGCGAAAGTAAGAATTACATTCCGATAATTAATCTGGACATGCAATACAGTGAAATTACATTGTGCAAATTGAAGGTAACGTAAATCTTGTTGCGTACAAAAGCGATTAAATTAGTCCGGCTACAATCGATTCGAAATTATCGATTTCACTCGAATTTCCGCTTAAGTGTCTGATTACAATATGTTTACATATCGCAGGCTTCGGAATAAACTGGAAATTAATCTGTTTACACCGTCATCGCTATTTACCGAAACATCTGTACAAGAAATTAATCCACTTGAAAAACTCATTTTCTCTGTTTTGCGAGCAAATTTTTTTTTTACATCGATTTCAGAGTACGTTTTTAAAGATAGATTTCTTTGAGGAAATAGTGGAAAGGTAGAAACTTTGTTTACACAATATTTCCGTCGCAGCTTCTACCGTCGGATAGAAGTAATGAGAAACTCGCAGTCCATTAATAAATGAAATAGTTGCGTGTCTCTTTGGTTCCACGTAATCGTGCAGAAACGTTATGCATATTATAACAGATCATTAACTGCCTCTCCATTGTGTGACTTATAATTCTCTGTGGAATGCCGCGCATAATCGAAAATAACACTTGAACTACTAATCCTCGGGGCTAATCAGCGGAATTTTATTTTTTTCCTCGACAAAAATATTCGTTACTCTCAAAAACTATTCGACGTTAAAAATCAATCCACGGAAGTACATTTTCAAGTGCACCGCATAAAAATAAGAAAAAAAAGTCTTATAAGTTGTGGGCGCAACCCACCCCCTATCTAAAATATAGGAATAATAAAACTTTTTAAATAATCATATCTTCGAAATGGTACGTCGTAGAGGACCGATTTTGATTATAATATAACCGGAAAAGACTAAAGTTTACGAAAAAAATATGACTATCTACGCAAAGGAAGATTTAGTGAATGCCCTCAATTTTTGAAATTTGCGCTTGAAATTTCAACGCTTTAAAATTTTCACGCTCTGAAATTTCAACGCTTTGACATTTTCACGCCTTGAAATTTCTACGCCTTGAGATTTCCATACCTTACAATTTTCACGCCTTGCAATTTCAACGCTTTGAAATTTTCACGCCTTGAAATTTCTACGCTTTGAGATTTCCATACCTTTAAATTTTCACGCCTTGAAATTTTTAAGCCTTGAAATTTCTACGTTTTGAGATTTCCATACCTTAAAATTTTCACGCCTTGAAATTTCTACGCCTTGAGATTTCCATACCTTCAAATTTTCACGCCTTGAAATTTCTACGCCTTGAGATTTCCATACCTTGAAATTTTCACGCCTTGAAATTTCTACGCTTTGAGATTTCCATACCTTCAAATTTTCACGCCTTGAATTTTCTACGCCTTGAGATTTCCATACCTTACAATTTTCACGCCTTGAAATTTCAACGCTTTGAAATTTTCACGCCTTGAAATTTCTACGCTTTGACATTGTCACGCCTTGAAATTTCTACGCCTTGGGATTTCCATACCTTCAAATTTTCACGCCTTGAAATTTCTACGCCTTGGGATTTCCATACCTTGAAATTTTCACGCCTTGAAATTTCTACGCCTTGAGATTTCCATACCTTACAATTTTCACGCCTTGAAATTTCAACGCTTTGAAATTTTCACGCCTTGAAATTTCAACGCTTTGACATTTTGACGCCTTGAAATTCTTACGCCTGAAATTCCCAAACTTTGAAATTGCTCTACGACGTACCATTTCGAAGATATGATTTTTTAAAAATATTTTACAAAAGGGGTTGTATCTCGATAGGGGGTGGTTTTTAGGCAAAACGTTATAGACTTTTTTCATCTTTTGGTGCGTACTATCGATACTGAAAAAGTGTTCCAGAATTCTTGTTACACCCTGTATACATATACATATATATATCTCACTCTAAACTCCTATTACGTAATAGAGAGCGAAGCAGAAATTGCTCGAACGTTATTACCCGAATTCCCTTAATTTAATAACTCATCTCGTTAACACACATTTTTAATAATCACCGATTGCCGCACCCCCTGTAGAGCGTCCGCTAATGATCCATCGTTACATAAATTTGCCGGCTGATTGCGATACCGTCTGATTAATTACGCGATCTTTGTTCGCCGCCGTCTGAAATTATCGCGAATTTTCCGCACGGTGTCTTACGATGGCCGATCATCCTCGGGGTTGCGGAAATTTTCAATCCACCGCGTTTCGATCGTTAGCGGTCCATTGGTAATACTGATCTGGGTCAAGGTCAGCCCGTCCGGCGTGTCTGCATAATGCGAACATGCATTCGCAACGTGGATTTTCGTTAACAATGGACGCACGATACTGCGCTAATTACCCGGCCGCGTTCCCCGAAAGATGGAAAATCAACGGCGACGTGCCACGGCGTCGCGACGTCTCTGTGATCCCCGGAAAGTAATCGCGGGGAACCGCGAAACAATTTCGCGGTCGTGTAAACGCCGTTTCCGAGCGGTTTGCGAAATTGAAATTGCCCCTTTCACGCGGGAAAATTAAGCGAGAATGTTTTCGATGGGCTGGAATTATTATTTAATGAAATAATGATTACGGTAAAGCCTCTTTTTATGCGGTCCTTATTTATGCAATTTTTTGCGTACGATTTTTGTTTATGCGATATATGAATTTTAACGGCATTGGCACCACTGTAATGTTTTCTATCAGTGTACATATGTATAGATTAGGGTGGTCGTTAAAAATTAAATTTTTTGCGACGCCCCCTAAAAAGCTTCTTTGTGATAAAAAAATACTGGGAACATTTTTTGATTTTTTAATTACAAACAACACGTGCCTCAAGTCGATCTAAGTTAATACGAAAGAAAGTTTACTTAAACCTTGGAGCGAAGAAATCTAGATATTAAAATTACGTTTGTACTAATTTAGTTTTAAAATAAAAATGTCAATTTGAATATCTTTCATTTTTTTTATTTAATAGATCAAATCAACTGGGAAAAATTTTGAATTTAAATTTTTGTTTATTGTTATTTTGATTAACTAGTGTTTTCTTATTGATTTGTGTTCTATAATTGTTTATATTTCGAATAAAATTGTATTTTTCATAAGAAATTCCCAAAAAACATGATTATACCAAAAAATTAACTATGATCGTTTTGAAGCACGTGTTGTTTTTAATTAAAAAAAAATATTTCCCAGTGTTTTTTCATCAAAAGGTAGCTTTTTAGGGGGCGTCGCAAAAAATTTAATTTTTAACGACCACCCTAGTATACATGCATACTTTAAGACGTTTTGTTCATTTGTTTTACACAATCTCCCGACAATGCACATTTCGTATTCCGAATTTTATCCCCGATTCACGTGATTAAGGATTATTTTATAGTGAGATTAAAGGTAAATTTAATTATTTATTTCGTTTGGATATAGTTTCTTATGTATTTCTTAAATAATTGACGTATTTTCTAAGTGCAACTTCTTTTATAACGTCCCAATCTACCGCATAAAAAGAGGCTTTACTGTATGTTGTGTTGTTTATAATTAATCGGCATTATTGTCGGGTGTTACAAGAGTCTTTTTGGAATTTCCATCGAAATTTACTGTGATAACATTCCAATATAAAGATATTTAATATATTAAGGGGATATGTTTAAAAAAGAAAAGAAATATATTTTTAGTTTTACTTTTTATTACGAGTATGGTTACTGTTACTGATAATAATTGCAAATTAAACCGGTGTGCGGCTTTGTGGAAGAACTTTGAACAAACTATGAACATTCGGAATTTACCGGGAAACCGCTGAAACGGTTAAATCTGTTTGCTGGGCTCGTTGAATGAAACTTGTAACAGGAACACGAGTTCTTCGTTTTGCCCGATGACACCGTTATCCGGCAGAAATTGCGGATGTTCCATTCGTTGTCGTGTCGGCGTATGAAAATAGCCTTTTTTTTTTGTCCCATCGAGAGACCCGTGTTTCAAAATATATATCTTTCAAAAGGTCGACGTGTAAACTCGATGTTTCACGTTTTTTGTTTATTTGAATATCTTTTACAAAATCGTCCGTCCTTTCGACGATGAATTTTTCCACGAAAATCAAAAGTGTTCGACATCGATATTCCCCGAGGAAAACTCTGCGGTGTCGAATGAAACTTGAAATCATTCGAGTCACGCAAAAGTGTAATGAAATTTTTAATTTACACACGTACATATGAATAAATGAAACTTAAGAAACAAATTAAAACTAAAAAATAAATTAAAATTTTTCTTCAAATTAAAAGTCTAGAAATTAAAAGAATCCTAATTAGAGATTGTAGACATAGCGACAGACTTTCTGGAATTACGTCACATAGCCGTTACAATAAATCAGTAGAACGATATTATCGACCCTGAATATATCTGTCTCGTTATTCGAGGCACGGTCATGAAATTGATGATTGCTTCTCACGTGAAATGACGCCTGTCGCAGCGATATTCGAAGCGTGATATCGCGCTGCCAGAATTGCAAATTTTTGACAAAAGATCACTATTTCCTTGCACTTGAAGATAGATAGCAAAAATTTGAAGGGGGTAGGTCAGGATTTTTTGCGATTTTCGTTATTCCCTCGTCATTTCTATAATTTTTTAGATATCGATGTGATTCTTTCACGGTCTTATTCGCCTTCGGATTCTGCGTCCAAAACGTCATGGATCATTTGGATATCTCAAAAATTGCGGAAATGACGAAGGAATTACGAAAATCGCGAAAATCTTTAAATTAAACTAGTTTTTTTGATCGGCATTTGCCCAATTTTGAAGATAGCGATCTGAGACTGGTACCATTGAATCGTGCGTGAAATTCTGTACAAAAACCATGTGTAACAGTTGTGGTTTACGAAATTTTGATTTTTCGCAAAAATCTGAAGGGGGTAGGTCAGGATTTTTCGCGATTTTCGTAAATCGCCTGCTATTTCCACAATTTTTGAGCTATTAAAGTGATCCTGGACATTTTGGACGCGGAATCCGAAGCCGAATAAGCCAGTGAAAGAATTATTTTGATATCTGAAAAATTACAGAAATGACGATCGATTTACGAAAATCGCGAAAAATCCTGACCTACCCCCTTCAGATTTTTGCGAAAAATTAAATTTTCGAAAAGTACAACTATTATACATGGGTTTTATAGAGAATTTCATGCCCGATTCAATGGTACCAGTCTTAGGTCGCTATCTCAAAAATTGTGGAAATGGCAAGCAAAAAACTGGTTGAGATTGACGAATTTTCGCGATTTTCGTAATTCCTTCATCATTTCCGTAATTCTTGAGCTATTAACATGATCCAGGGCGTTTTGGAAGTGGAATTCGAAGCCGAATAAGACGGTGAAAGAATCATTTTGATATCTAAACAATCGCGAAAATTTTTAAATTAAACCAATTTTTTTCATCGGCATTTGCTCAATTTTAAAAACGCATAGTTCTTCGAACGACCAACCAAGTCATTTTGCGACATTTCAAATTTTTTTTCATGCCAAACAATATGTTTCAAACGCCATATTTAGCGAATCCAGCAGTAACTTCGCGAATTGGAAACATTTTAAAATTCGACGAGGCTCGTCCGAAGGCAAAACGTGTTTCGTCAAAAGTGCATCCCTGTCGGGTGCGTTCTATAAAAAATCATAACAAAATGTCAAGTGCATCGACACTTTCGTTACCAACAACATGAAAGCCTCTGCAGTCACGTTAACACTAAATTTATTAACACTTTTACATACACATTCTCATAAAATATCATATTCATGAAAATACTCACATTTACCATTGAATTCAAGTAATTCAATTTTGCATAACGAAATATGTATCTTTCTTACATTAAATAATCAAAAACAACGTTCAAAGTTATAAAATTTCATACAGACATCAAAACTTACAATTAGTACATTCAGTATCAATCCGTCAGTTAACCCTTTGAGTACATTTGACGAGTGAGACTCGTCATCTGAATTTAAGAAGTAGGTGTTTTCGTAGAGCTGGTAAAGATATCATTTTGACTTTGTATATTTGATTTTGATTTTGATTTCGTATATTTTGTATATTTGATTTTGTATATTTTGTATATTTTCGCAGAGTTGGTAAAGATATCATTTTGTATATTTTCCTAAAGATATCATTTTGATTTTGTATATTTTGTATATTTTGTATATTTTGTATATTTTGTATATTTTGTATATTTTGTATATTTTGTATATTTTGTATATTTTGTATATTTTGTATATTTGTATATTTTGTATATTTTGTATATTTTGTATATTTTGTATATTTTGTATATTTTGTATATTTTGTATATTTTGTATATTTTTTTATGTTTGCGGCACCTCTACCAGTGGGCGTTGCTCGAAAACAATTGCCTGACGTTTCTTTATGACATCTTACAGTCGCAAATAACTGAGTGATAGTGAATCACCAATATAAGTATATTTCAAATAAAATGTACTCCTTTTACATGTTAGTCCATGTAGCGACAAATGAAATCCGTTCCATGGGCATAAAAATCTTCAAATAATTCTGTGCTTAAAGGGTCAATCATAAATTTGACACTTCCATCGAGAACATTGCGCTCACACAATTCCCTCTGATCTCGCGGTGGGCGATTTTCGATTTCCCCCACGTTCCGCGGACGTATCCTCGGCGCCGTTCCGCGGGTGTCCGGTGTTATCGCGGCGGCGATAAATATTTGTCGTCCAGGAAAATTGAGCGCTTGTACATGAACAATCGGGTAAACAGCCGGGTTTCAATTATTCCCGTCCTTGTGACGAGCATCGCGATACAGGGTTGTCCACGTTGCCGGGTCGTGATAAAGGGCCGGACAAATGTCACGTCCCGGCCAGCCTGATGGAGCAACGAACTGTTACTGTTATTGTCGTCTATCTGGCAACTGGAGTGGACAGCGACATGAAACGAATATTCTCCGGGCCGACGAAGATACGTTCCCCGGCTGCCGGTGCCTTTGAATTAATCATCCACGCGCGGTTTCACTTGTGAATATGGCGGCCGTGTGTTTCCCACTTCGCTGGATCCACGGATCGGGATCCAGCGGGCCCGATATTAAAGGTTTAATTAACACTGAACCGCCCACGGGCACTTTACGTAGGAGTCGATTTTTTTTTTAAAAGAGGTATACATACAGGGTGTAACAAAAATTCTGGGACACTTTAGGTTTGTGGATAGAACGCGTAAAAATAAGAAAAAAAAGTCTTATAAGTTGTGGGCGCAACCCACCCCCTATCGAGATACAACCCTTTTTGTAAAAAATTTGTAAAAAATTATATCTGCGAAATGGTACGTCGTAGAGGATGAAATTTTCACGCCTTGAAATTTCGACGCTTTGAAATTTTTACGCCATGAAATTTCTACGCTTTGAAACTTTCACGCCTTGAAATTTCGACGTTTTGAAATTTTTATGCCTTGAAATTTCTACGCTTTGAAATTTTCACGCCTTGAAATTTCTACGCTTTGAGTTTTCCATACCTTCAAATTCTTCTATGGAAATCTCATGACGTAGAAATTTCAAGGCGTGAAAGTTTCAAGGTATAGAAATCTCAAAGCGTAGAAATTTCAAAACGTAAAAATTTCAAAGCGTTGGAATTTCAAGGCGTGAAAATTTCAAAGCGTTGAAATTTCAAAGCGTGAAAATTTGAAGGTACAGAAATCTCAAAGCGTAGAAATTTCAAGGCGTAAAAATTTAAAAACGTAGAAATTTCAAGGCGTAAAAATTTAAAAACGTAGAAATTTCAAGGCGTAAAAATTTAAAAACGTAGAAATTTCAAGGCGTAAAAAATTCAACGCACCGAAATTTCAAGGCGTGAAAATTTCAAGGTATAGAAATCTCAAAGCGTAGAAATTTCAAAACGTAAAAATTTCAAAGCGTTGGAATTTCAAGGCGTGAAAATTTCAAAGCGTTGAAATTTCAAAGCGTGAAAATTTGAAGGTACAGAAATCTCAAAGCGTAGTAATTTCAAGGCGTAAAAATTTAAAAACGTAGAAATTTCAAGGCGTAAAAAATTCAACGCACCGAAATTTCAAAGCGTGAAAATTTGAAGGTATGGAAATCTCAAAGCGTAGACTAAAATAAGAAAAAAAAGTCTTATAAGTTGTGGGCGCAACCCACCCCCTATCGAGATACAACCCCTTTTGTAAAAAATTTGTAAAAAATCATATCTGCGAAATGGTACGTCGTAGAGGACCGATTTTGATTGCAATACAATAGAAATTTTCAGGCGTGGGAATTTGAAACGCGTTCAATTTCCAAACGTAGAAATTTAAGATCGTGGAATTTCCAGTTGTAGAATTTTTTAGGCGTAGGACTTTGAAACGTATAAAAATTTCGAATCGTGGAATTTCCAGCAGTAGAAATTTTCAGGCGTAGGAAGATTGGAGAGAAATTAAGAAATGGGTGAGAAAATGACTATAAGAATGAACGAAAGGACATGAGAATGAAAATGAAATGAAAAATTTAATAGGAATTATAGAGATAATGATAATTTTAGCGGGAATTATGTAATTATAACTAATTAGTCAATTAAAGATCGTCTAATAAGTATTAGGAGAATTGTAGTAAGATGTAGACATTTTATTGTATTTATTTATAATCGTACTTTAACTGGAGCAAGGTTTCTTGATGACGTAATTAAAGGACTTTAACTGTAAGATAGTGGGATATCTAATTGCAATTATTATAGATTATTAAGAGTTCATTTCAGTAAAGTAGTTTGTGTCTCATGATCGTTTAACAAATCGAAGAAATCGCGATATTTCTATCGTTAAAAAACAAGAACGATGGTTTTAAAATTAACGTCTTGCCGACAATTCGTCGGTTGACGATTTTCTCGTTTCTTTTTCCTGTCCGAAATTATTTTTTTTTGTCGATAGCCCGTAAATCTTCAGCGAACTTAAATCCCGGCTTCGGATTCGCGGAGAACACCGACCGGAAGTGCGAACGATACGTGCGGGAGAACTTTTAACGAGGCTCGCTGCAAAACACAAGTTTATTTTCCGCGAACGGATACAGATTTCCAATCCCACGTGATCCCCATGGGAAACTTGGTTCAATTCGGCGCGCTTGATTTGCTATTTAACTTCTAACACAGACGGCGTTACAAATTTGCCAGCGCGGAAATGAATTAAACGAAATTAGAACGGGGAAATAAGTTTGTTTACAGACCCAGATTTTTTGAAAATATAAAAAAGAGTGATTTTTGAAGATTTTTGTTTTTTTTTTTCTTTTGTGTAAATGGGATATGCGGGAATGATCGGAACAATTATAATAGTATAATTAACTATGTTTCATATTGCCGTTTATAAAGGAATTTTTATTTTTCTCTTTTTTCTTTCTTTGTGTTCTCACATATACCACTATAATAATTACTATTTTTGTTTGTTTATTAAGGCAATTAATAGTTAGTTTCCCTGAAGAGGGTCTACAATTTAAGACCGAAACGTTGGAACATTTAACTAAAGTAAAGTTGGTTCTCATTGTGGGTGAAAGAGTAAGTAACCGTTTAATTAATTTTTTGATAGTTATTAGTAAATAGGATCGTTTATATAGCCGGATAAATTTTGACTCTTAATGATATTTTTACGATCGTTAAACAATACTTGATCAAATGATCGGAAATATTTGGAAAAAGAGTGCCGAATTCGTTTGAAAGTGGTACGAAACGCGTAATAAAAGTTTCTCTTTGGTATTAAAGGTTTAACGTCGCATCGACAACTAGGTCATTAGCGACGTGGAAATGGAGCGAACCGTTAATTACACGGACTCGTAGAATAGTTTGTTATTTTTTGTCAAACTTAGAATTGTCCAAATGATTTCCATACTTTCAGTGTGGTTTCTAAAACTTTTATTCTTTCTACACTAATAAACAATGTAAAAAGGTTTTTTTACATGTGTTACACTTTGGTGGACGAACTATTTTGCATAATAAATATTAAAATAATTAGTATTCCCTCTATCATAACTTCGTTTTTCCTGCTATTCAATTTCTTAAAAAAAAAGCATTTGATTACAGAAACCTGAAATTCTATAGTTTTTTATTTTTTATCAAACTTAGAATTTTCCAAACGATATCCATACTTTCAGTATGGTTTCTAAAACTTTTATTTTTTCTACACTATAAAACAATGTAAAAAGGTTTTTTACATGTGTTACACTTTGGTGGAGGAGCTATTTTGCATAATAAATACTAAAATAATTAGTATCCCCTCTACCATAACTTCGTTTTTCCTGCTATCCAATTTCTTAAAAAAAAGCATTTGATTACAGAAACCTGAAATTCTATAGGTTTTTATTTTTTATCAGACTTAGAATTTTCAAAATGGTATCCATACTTTCAGTGTGGTTTCTAAAACTTTTATTCTTTCTACACTATAAAACAATGTAAAAAGGTTTTTTTACATGTGTTACACTTAGGTGGAGGAGCTATTTTGCATAATAAATACTAAAATAATTAATATTCCTTCTACTATAACTTCGTTTTTCCTGCTATTCAATTTCTTAAAAAAAAGCATTTGATTACAGAAACCTGAAATTCTATAGGTTTTTATTTTTTATCAGATTTAGAATTTTCAAAATGATATCCATACTTTCAGTATGGTTTCTAAAACTTTTATTTTTTCTACACTATAAAACAATGTAAAAAGGTTTTTTACATGTGTTACACTTTGGTGGAGGAGCTATTTTGCATAATAAATACTAAAATAATTAGTATCCCCTCTACCATAACTTCGTTTTTCCTGCTATCCAATTTCTTAAAAAAAAGCATTTGATTACAGAAACCTGAAATTCTATAGGTTTTTATTTTTTATCAGACTTAGAATTTTCAAAATGGTATCCACACTTTCAGTGTGGTTTCTAAAACTTTTATTCTTTCTACACTATAAAACAATGTAAAAAGGTTTTTTTACATGTGTTACACTTAGGTGGAGGAGCTATTTTGCATAATAAATACTAAAATAATTAGTATCCCCTCTACCATAACTTCGTTTTTTCTGTTATTCAATTTCTTAAAAAAAAGCATTTGATTACAGAATCCTGAAATTCTGTAGTTTTAGTAACCGAGACATCCGAACAGCCCACGCGGTATAAATCGATGAGTCGACTTCGTTTAATGCACGCGAGTTCGATTCGCGAGATATGAGGGAAAAAAAGTTCGAGAGCGTCGGTAGTTCTTTACGTAAGTCGAGTATTATACTTCCCGGCAAGTTTTAATGACGCGAATCTTGCGCTGTAAATACGAGCCCGTAGTTAAAGTTGCGAAAACTGATATAGTATAATAGAAAATTCGTTGGTGCACAATTTACGGGACTTACGACTTTTTCATCTTTTCATCCGGATGCTCTGTACCACGCTAAATTCACTAAGCTCCGACCTTAATTAGGTGAAAGCATTACGAAGAGCATTATTATTTTACTACATATCTATATGTATATGTATATATCTTTTTTTCTTTTTTTTTTTTCTTTTTTTTTATCAAGGTAAACGCTATGGGGAACGTAATACATTCACCGATACATTATTTCACGACCGATGAACTTTGCAGCTATCGCATTTCAATTTCTCCGATTTCACGGCGGATCTCGGAGACACTTATTTCCTTCTCAATTTATTTCCGTCATTATAAATCTGATATCGTTCGAGTACAATGTCGTGGCTTGGAATTCCACTTCGCCGACGAACGTCGCGAAAGTGACTTCGTAATCTGACAAGTCGATATGTAACATGATTCGTAGACGTTGAAATGAAAATCACTGTATATAAATATATACAGGGTGTAACAAAAATACTGGGACACTTTTTCAGTAACGATAGTACGCATTAAAAGATGAAAAAAAAGTCTATAACGTTTTGTATAAAAACCACTCCCTATCGAGACACAACCCCTTTTGTAAAAAATAAAAAAAAAATCATATCTCCGAAATGGTACGTCGTAAACATTTTGAGGGAAGTGGGTTTTATTATAATTATAATATATTATTTATTATGAAAAATGATTTTGATTTCTTGGTGGATTAGTTGTGTTTCCATACCTTGAAATTTCTACGCTTTGAGATTTCCATACCTTACAACTTTCACGCCTTGAGACTTCGATGCTTTGAAATTTTCACGCCTTGAAATTTCTACACTTTGAGATTTCCATATCTTACAATGTTCACGCCTTGAAATTTTCACGCATTGAAAAATCACGCCTTGAAATTTCGACGCTTTGAAATTTTCACGCCTTGAAATTTTCACGCATTGAAATTTCACGCCTTGAAATTTCGACGCTTTGAAATTTTCACGCCTTGAAATTTCGACGCTTTGAAATTTTCACGCCTTGAAATTTTCACGCCTTGAAATTTCTACGCTTTGAGATTTCCATATCTTACAATTTTCACGCCTTGAAACTTCGACGCTTTGAAATTTTCACGCCTTGAAATTTTGACACTTTGAAATCTTCACGTCTTGAAATTTCTACGCTTTGAGATTTCCATACCTTCAAATTTTCACGCCTTGAAATTTCGACGCTTTGAAATCTTCACGCCTTGAAATTTCTACACTTTGAGATTTCCATACCTTGAAATTTCCACGCCTTGAAATTTCTACGCTTTGAGATTTCCATACCTTCAAATTCTTCTATGGAAATCTCATGGCGTAGAAATTTCAAGGTATAGAAATCTCAAAGCGTAGAAATTTCAAAACGTGAAAATTTGAAGGTATGGAAATCTCAAAGCGTAGAAATTTCAAAACGTGAAAATTTGAAGGTATGGAAATCTCAAAGCGTAGACTAAAGAAACGTACCATTTCGGAGATATGATTTTTGAAAAACTTTTTACGAAATTGTATCTCGATAGGGGGTGTTTTTTAGACAAGACTTTATAGACTTTTTTTTCATCTTTTGGTGCGTACTCACGATACTGAAATAGTGTCGCAGTATTTTTGTTACACCCTGTATATGTGCACAGTTTAAAAAATAATCAGAGTGAAAATTGAAAAAATTGAACAAATTACATTGAATTAATCCAGTTAGAATAATATGATGTGAAATAGATAAATTAATTATTTGTAAATTTTCGCTTTGACTCGTTTGATTATTTTTATAATTATAACCACACATATTTGCGGGATGAAAAATAAGTATTCTCACGATCAGTGTATTCCCCGTTGCACTTTCATTTCCGGTCGCCGGCCGTTCCGCAGCAATCGTCCGCCGTTAATTTATTTCTGCGGTAAACCGGTCCGTTCGATTCTAATTCCGCCCGCAATCAATTTAATGGTCCTCGAATTCCACTTGACTTTCATTCTCCGACCCAAAGTCCCACGCAACGGCAGCCGTCTCGCGGTCTTAATTATTCATATTCGAAAATGCACTCTAATTACCGTGGGAAACTTGAAGTTCGCCGGGTCGAACCGATTCCCCGATTCGTTTCGTCGCGAAAATTGATTAATTGTGCTATAATACGTTTAGAATGGTATACCATATTGAGGTTTATTGTCTTCGAAGAACTCTTAGTTCAACTGTTTTAAAATATCGCGCCCTCTTTATTGGACATAGGTTAGATCGATCTATTAATCGCGGCTAGATTTGAATCTAGATAAATTTTTAGTACTGTGTTTTTCATCCCCTGTTTTATCTTAGCTTTCATTAGGCTTAAATATATGTCACGAGTAAGACGTATCTTGCCCTCTGTCTCTAATCTTAATTAACATCCACAATAGGCAACTTAATTATATATTATGTTCATTTAGTAATTTCTTTATTAATTCGTTTTATTAATTGTACAGTGATTCATTCGATATAAAATTTATTTTAGTAGTTACAGTGAAATAAGGTTTTCTTTAATTTTTTGGTTTATTTATTTGTTGGTACTATGTTCCGGATATAATACTTTAATTAATTAATTTTTTTTTACTAAGGGAACATAGTTTTACGAAATTTGTCCCTGATGAGGGTTCCAAAAAGGACCAAAACATAGGACGGTTATTTCAAATAACTAAGTGTGTTCCTCACTATGGATGAATGAGTCATTTAAAAACATTATTACTCCGTTGTAAATAATTTTATGTTTTTAGAGTTTTTGGATCGCATTATTGGCCGAAGCAGAAAATTTAACATTTATCATTTTTAGCGATCGATAAATGTATAAGTTGAAAATTGATTAATCATCTCAAAAACGGGCGCCATGTTTTGCTCGCAACTTGTCGCAACATCTGCGTCGCGGAAATCTGCATAAACCGGAAGTGACGTTCCCTTTACACGGTGCCCTTATTAAACTCGTTCCCTTGAAGGCGACGATGCTAGTCGTCGACGTCGCGATCCGAAAATCGGGACCGACGCCCCGGCGTCGCGACGCCCGGGCTTGTTAGCCTTCCGCACTTGTTCGCACGTGCGAAATTTCGCACGCGGTGTTTCGCGTGTCAGACATCTTTCGCGTTGCGTTTTATCGTCGCATTCAATTTGCTGTTTCCGCGTTTCGTCGTTCGCACAGAATTTTGGAAGATTGTCAGTGGTCCAGAGGGGAAAGTCGAGTTTTAACGTTGACTTAAATAAACTTTTGTTAAATTCTTTTCACAATGGGGACTTTTTCTTCATAAGTACAGGGTGTCACAAAACATGTGGTCATAATTTTGGAAATTGATAGAACGCACCAAAATAAGAAAGAAATGTTTTTACAGTTTTATAAAAAGCCCACTCCCTATCGAGATACAACCATTTTTGTAAGAAAGTTTTAAAAAATTCTATCTCCGAAATGGTGAGTCGTAGAAGGCCGATTTTGATTGCAATATAATCGGAAGAGACTAAAGTTTACGAGAAAAAATATCACTATCTACGCAAAGGAAGACTTAGTGAATGCCCTCAATTTTATGAGGGCAATAAATGCTATTTAGCAGCAATAATCGCAGCAATTATATTTTTTTCTATTATCTATGATTTTCTCCGGTTATATTGCAATGAAAACGGATCTTCTACGACGTACCATTGCGGAGATATGATTTTTTAAAAATTTTTTACAAAAAGGGTTGTATCTCGATAGGGGGTGGTTTTTAGACAAAACTTTATAGACATTTTTTTCATCTTTTGGTGCGTACTATCGATACTGAAAAAGTGTCCCAGTATTTTTGTTACACCCTGTATATAAATCATTAAACCGATCAATTTACTATTCTTCTTTGCTTCAAACATATTTATCCTATGTATTTTAAATATACGGAATTAAGTCTCGGTAGTTTCAGTGTTAAATGACCATTTCGTGCCCCCAGTGATTACGGGATCAAACAGTTTACCCGGCGGTTTAAAAATTTATTTCAAGCGCGAGGGATATTTCGAGCGTCGCACAGTGGGGTATTTGGCCCGAAAAGCTGGAAAAAACTATTTTAGCGTTATTAACGGTCTCAAGGTCATAATATAATAGGGCGTTGGATTCGTCTTAACGTCAGCTATAATATTGAGAAATCAAAAATGCATTTTAGCTTTCAAAAAATCAAAGTGACATTCATTTTTTATAAAAAAAACAATTGTTTTTAAACTTTTATATATTGGCTTTTGTAGACGTCTGAATACTGTTTCTTTTTTGTACGAAACATTTTTTCCTCAGATTATCGAGAACCCATGAAAAATCGCTTCAATAGTGGAATAGTTGAACCGAAAAGCTAGAAAGAATTAGTTTCGCACGTAAATTATATTGACATGAAATATTATATTATTTTATTCAAAATAGGTGGATTACGGAACTTTTTAGTGCGTAGTATATATTTTAGGCAGATATTTAATTTATTACCATTAATTTCAACTCAGAAAATACATAAAAACGCTTAATACAAAAATGGCTGAAAAACTTAAGATCGGACAGAATCGGAACGAAATTTGATTGGCTTATAATCACAGATCTTTACTGAATCTAATGGGACCAGAATGAGCACGGAATTCAACGGAATACTATAACAAAATCGTTCATGAAATCTTATACTGGTGAGAAAAATTACTGAACTATTGATCATCTAGAATTATTAATACTAAATAAATAAATGTGATAAAACTATAAATATTGTATGGAAGAGTAGCTCATGCTTTCTTAAAATGTATAAAAAATGCAAAAAGTTACTTAACTTCTTTGAAATATAAAAAATCCACTAATAAATGCACCATGCTTGAACGGACAACACATGTCATACAATCTTTCGACTTTCGATTAAGATTACTAATTTATAAATGCACGAATGATTAAAATCAATTTAGTACATTGTTCTAGACATATTTAACAACCCCAGGCAGTAAAAAGTTTGCGGAGTACGTAAACTTTTGAAATTGACTTTTTTCCAGCTTTTCGGCTCGAATGCCCCACTGTGCGTCGAACGGGCGTCGTCTCGAGCATCCGTCGGGACGCCCGTTATGTTTTGAACCGCGTTCGATCATGCAAAACCTAATGTGTGGCGCCGTTGTAATTAGACGAGCGTTGAGTTTAACACGTCGAACGTTAAGCCCCGCGCTATTCTACGCACGGAGAATGCTGCCGAGGCGCGCGGCTAATTAACGGAGAATCTGGGTCCGGTTAATTTATCATTCGAGGCACGCAATCCGTTAATAAGCCCGCCGCGGGAAAAATCGATGGGGAATTATCCGAGGCGATCGATTGCTACGCTCGAACTGGGACGTCACGCTGTGACAGTGTGACCTGAAACCGGAAAAACGTGGAAACACAAGACATTTACACAGTAGTTTTGTTAACACTAAAGTAATCGATAAATAGATCGATTAATTTACGGGACTGGTTAGAAGAAGTTAATTTAAAACAATTTTATTATTTAGTTTCAAAAGATAATTGTGCCCATAATTATAAATAGATCGATTAATTTATGGGACTGGTTAAAAGAAGTTAATTTAAAACAATTTGATTATTTATTTTCAAAAGATAATTGTGCCCATAATTATATATATAATTATGAATAGATCGATTAATTTACGGGACTGGTTAGAAGAAGTTAATTTAAAACAATTTTATTAGTTAGTTTCAAAAGATAATTGTGCCCATAATTATAAATAGATCGATTAATTTATGGGACTGGTTAGAAGAAGTTAATTTAAAACAATTTGATTATTTAGTTTCAAAAGATAATTGTGCCCATAATTATATATATAATTATGAATAGATTGATTAATTTACGGGACTGGTTAGAAGAAGTTAATTTAAAACAATTTTATTAGTTAGTTTCAAAAGATAATTGTGCCCATAATTATGAAAGTGGTCTAAGTGAATTTTTAAAAAATTTTGGATATTACGTTTTTTATAGGTTTTGAAACATTTGTTAACAAATTATCAAGACTTTAATTTTTTTTTAAATATTGACTTAGACATCTTTTATTACGAATGATAATTAAGTGGCACTGTTAGTATGGGAAATAGTAAATATTAGATTGTTTCGATAGTAACAAACCCAGATATTTTCTTTTAGTTTATTCAACCAAAATGATATTGAAATTTACAGAATTATTTATTAAACAATTTCCAGCGTACAGTCTACTATCGTTTCCTCGGCGGTGGTAGTTCCATTAACAAAGTGAGCACCTCGACGCGTAGCGTCGGTGCTAAAATTAGCATAACCCAATTGTCTTTTTTTCCCCATTCGCCGACGCGGCAGCCTCGGTATCTGGGAAATACGACCGCTGTCCCAGGTGTAGGTGTCTATTCGGCCGGTAATCGGTCGCTAGAGAATTGTAAACAGAATTCGAACAATGTTCGGAGGTCGTGTTTACATGGCCCGATGAGAATCTGTGTCATCCTTTGTGAAATTCCCGGGGACATGAGCATTCTTGAAAACGGGTCAAGAATTCTTGAGACGGAAGAATTTCCACCGGTTAAAGAACACAGGAGATAATATCATTGTAATGGAATTAATTTCACTCTCCCGACTTACCGAGCGAAGTGTGTGCGTTCGGTGAAAACGACCGCTTTTACACTACTTAGGGTTAAGTTGCTCAAGTCGTACCCCTTAAGAAAAAAAAAACGGTATAAAACTTAGGATTTATCAAATTAATAGAAAGTAAATGTGTTATTCAAAACTTGGGTTAATATCGTTGTTATTTATTATAACGAAATTGGAAAATCTATATGCTTTCATGTAAAATAAACTAAATCTGTAAAACCTTACATCGCACAGTGGGGTATTCGACCCGAAAAGCTGGAAAAAAGTCAATTTCAAAAGTTTACGTAATCCGCAAACTTTTTACTGTCTGGGGTTGTTAAATATGTTTAGAACAATGTTCTAAATTGATTTTAATCATTCGTGCATTTATAAATTAGTAATCTTAATCGAAAGTCGAAAGATTGTATGACATGTGTTGTCCGTTCAAGCATGGTGCATTTAGTAGTGGATTTTATATATTTCAAAGAAGTTAAGTAACTTTTTGCATTTTTGACACATTTTAAGAAAGCATGAGCTACTCTTCCATACAATATTTATAGTTTTATCACATTTATTTATTTAGTATTAATAATTCTAGATGATCAATAGTTCAGTAATTTTTCTCACCAGTATAAGATTTCATGAACGATTTTGTTATAGTATTCCGTTGAATTCCGTGCTCGTTCTGGTCCCATTAGATTCAGTAAAGATCTGTGATTATAAGCCAATCAAATTTCGTTCCGATTCTGTCCGATCTTAAGTTTTTCAGCCATTTTTGTATTAAGCGTTTTTATGTATTTTCTGAGTTGAAATTAATGGTAATAAATTAAATATCTGCCTAAAATATATACTACGCACTAAAAAGTTCCGTAATCCACCTATTTTGAATAAAATAATATCATATTTCATGTCAATATAATTTACGTGCAAAACTAATTCTTTCTAGCTTTTCGATTCAACTATTCCACTATTGACGCGATTTTTCATGGGTTCTCGATAATCTGAGGAAAAAATGTTTCGTACAAAAAAGAAACAGTATTCAGACGTCTACAAAATCCAATATATAAAAGTTTAAAAACAACTGGTTTTTTATAAAAAATGAATGTCACTTTGATTTTTTGAAAGCTAAAATGCATTTTTGATTTCTCAATATTATACTTGACGTTAAGACGAATCCAACGACCTATTATATTATGACCTTGAGACCGTTAATAACGCTAAAATAGTTTTTTCCAGCTTTTCGGGCCAAATACCCCACTGTGCATCTTTACGACTAAAGCAACCGGTTCCCTAAGTCGTACCACCTATCGTACCTAAGAATTCAATTACGCAACAATAATAATTAAAACGTATTTTTTATTAATCTCTTTACTAATTGTTTTCGACTTTGCTACGTGTTCGATGCCCCGCCGATTCGCATTTCGGATCGACGTACGAAAACGTCGTATGAATTCGTCTTTGGCTCTGGCGATACAATGTATCGTCTACAAAAGCAACGCCAGTTGAGAGTAGGTGAAAAAAAAAATTTTTTTCAGTCGTACCACTATGATTTCGGAATCTCATATGGGTACGACTTAGGGGACAGCACAACTTAAGTTTAAAAATAAATATAACCTAACATTGAATAAAATTAACACGATTTCGTTTCGACCAAACGATTATGTAAATTCTACTGAATTTATATTTCATAAGGAACATAATTTTATTAGCAATTTACTTGCAAGATTAACTACCAAACATATGCGAAAAATGATAAGAAAATTGAAATAAACTTATTTGATTAGTGGATTTATTTGCAATGATATTTTTTTCTATTATCTTTGATCTTCTCCGGTTATATTGCAATCAAACCGGGTCTTCTACGACGTACAATTTCGGAGATATGATTTTTTAAAAATTTTTCACAAAAAGGGTTGTATCTCGATAGGGGGTGGGTTGCGCCCACAACATATAAGACTTTTTTTTCTTATTTTTATGCGTTCTATCCATAAACCTAAAGTGTCCCAGAATTTTTGTTACACCCTGTATGTGTGCTGTTGTTGCTATAATTCAAAATTCAAGTGGTACAACTTGAGTAACCTCACCTTCTTTCTTACCCCGCGGTGATATTTGTAGAAGAACAATCGCGATAGACTCAACGGATTGATAAGCAAATAGGCCGAGCAATTCCAGGAAGAAGAATGTCACACGTTGGCCGAGTGGCGGTCGATTAAATCGCGTTAAACTGCGGCGGAAGGTCGCGGGACTAATTAGTCACAGTCACCGGAATTTGTAAAATGTTACCTCAAGGTCGTGGATCGGTACTTAGGGAAATCTCTGCGGCAGCTTTGAATACCGACTCGCTTTGTTTAGCGAGACACAATTGTTCCACCAACTGCGAGTGTGTACAATCGGTCGAGGCTACTTTCCCCAGTACATATTTTCTCGTCTACAGTCAATAAATTAGTCTTCTGTATTTATTTTCAGCGTGCAGGATTGTTAAAGTATTAGAGTTATTCGAAACTTGGGATATTATTACTAATTTTTATAATTTTACCGATCGTGTAATAATATGTAAGATAAACAATTTTTATCTGGCAATAAACGATCCAAGTATTACGCAGGCGGAAATCTAAATAATGATTAGAGAAATTAAATTAAAAATTAAAAATTAATTATTACTTACGTAAACCATCGTATTATTATTATTATTATAGTAGTAATTAATTATTACTTACGATGGCTTACGTAAGTAATAATTAATTTTTAATTTTTAATTTAATTTCTCTAATCATTATTTAGATTTCCGCCTGCGTAATACTTGGATCGTTTATTGCCAGATAAAAATTGTTTATCTTGGGATATTATTGTTTAAGTTTCTTCGTTTTCATGAATATTTCAAGGTAGATCGATTAAAGTAACAGTGAAAAGTATTAAAATATTCTGCGGACTTATTAAAATTAGTCATAAATTAATTCTATATTTATCTTTATTTAGGTATTTTAAAGTTGAAATTTGTTATTTTTAAATTTTCAAGATATAGTATTCATATATTTGTTTATTAGAAAATAGGTTAGTAATTTATGTTTTATTGCGCTAGTAGGATGTTAGAGGCGTTTTATTGAAATTTAATTGTTCATTTTCGCGATTTCGGGGCGATCGGAATGAAACGTTGAGAAGTGTGTACGTAGATTAATTATACAGGTGGGGAATTAGAGTCACGTTTCGTTGTACGTGTGTTCGTAAAATTGTGCTAAATTCGGGCGATCGTGAGTGACGTGGAAATTTCGTCGAATAAATCGCGAGGGCCAAATTCCGAGAAAAACGATGCAAATGATATGTGTGTCACGAGCGGCGAAATTTTAATTAAAGAATCGCCGTTGCTCCCTTTTATTCGCCGTTTTCCGATATACCGGGGAAAATTGGATTATTTTTCATCCGTGTCGAGTTTGACAAATTGTGAGTGTTAGACGAGTTAGGTTTTTCGTTAGGGTAAATTAAAAAAAAAATAAAAAAAAAAGATAACTACATACAAACACGTGTGATTCGTTCATCTTTCGGATTTTACGTTTCGAAATGTTCACCGGAAAATTGCGCAAAAACTAGGCAACGGGGAAATGGTAATTAGTGAATTTTTTATTAGCGTTAATTCCCCCGTTTCCTTTCCATTTTTAAATCTGCGGTAAACGTGGGAAACGGGAACATTCTTCCGGCAGGCTTTCCACCGCGGAATTTTCCTTTATTTTTTTTACTCACCGGGAATACCGTCCGTGTCGTCCGTCACAGAAATTTTTTTTTTTCGCAACGCGAATTTCCACAGCGAACGTTGCTCGCCGGGTTTTGTCGGCACGATGGAGTGATCCGTTTCACTTTCGTTAATTTCGCGAATTAAATTTTGCCGCCGCTGTCGCGACCGACATTCATCTTCCCCGACGCTCGTAATTCTCTTCAATTTGATTCGTTTCGTCGGGGGTGGCTTTAAAATGCGCCGTTAATTCGATTGACATTCTATCGGGGAGTTTAATCGAGTTTACGCACACAATGGTCTCTCGATTCCGTTGACCTTTACTTTTTTTCTTTCTTTTTCCTTTTTTTTTTTTAAATCTTTCGTTGCTGTCTTTTACTCGAAGATATCCTCGAATAGATGAAATCACGGGTAACGATTCTCTTTCTTTCGCTTTCTTTCTTTCTATCTTTTTTTTCTTGCAACGATTTCACTTGTTAGACAGTCGAAACCGGATTTCGGAAAATTCGGATGGAAATCAGCTGCGCGAAGAATTCTATCCTCCGTCAAAGTGTCGTCGGGACAAAGTAACACGCTTTGTCACTCCCGACGAGAAAGTCAAATGACGCTTTTCCCTTACGCTCTTTTCTGCTGGAGAGAAAAGAATGGCTGGCATTGCTGACCTTTAAACTTCGCGCACTTTAATACGCGAATCTTTCGGATTAGCAGAATTATATACAGGGTGTAACAAAAATGCAGGGACACTTTTTTAGTTTCGATAGTACGCACCAAAAGATGAAAAAAAGTCTCTAAAGTTTTGTCGAAAAACCACCCCCTATCGAGATACAACCCCTTTTGTGAAAAGTTAAAAAAAAATCATATTTCCGAAATAATACGTTGTAGAGGAATTTCAAAGCTTGGCAATTTCAGGCGTAAGAATTTCAAGGCGTGGAAATGTTAAGCCGTAAAAATGTGAAGGTATGGAAATTTTAATGCGTAAAAATTTCAAGGTATGGAAATCTCAAACGGAAAAATTTCAATGCGTGAAAATTTCAAAGCGTCGAAATTTCAAGGCGTGAAAATTTGAAGATATGGAAATCTCTAAGCGTAGAAATTTCAAGGCGTGAAAATTTCAAAGCGTTGAAATTGCAAGGCGTGAAAATTTCAAAGCGTTGAAATTTCAAGGCTTGAAAATTTCAAAGCGTCGAAATTTCAAGGCGTGAAAATTTCAAAGCGTTGAAATTGCAAGGCGTGAAAATTTCAAAGCGTTGAAATTTCAAGGCGTGAAAATTTCAAAGCGTGAAAATTTCAAAGCGTCGAAATTTCAAGGCGTGAAAATTTGAAGATATGGAAATCTCTAAGCGTAGAAATTTCAAGGCGTGAAAATTTCAAAGCGTCGAAATTTCAAGGCGTGAAAATTTCAAAGCGTTGAAATTGCAAGGCGTGAAAATTCAAAGCGTCGAAATTTCAAGGCGTGAATATTTCAAAGCGTTGAAATTGCAAGGCGTGAAAATTTCAAAGCGTTGAAATTTCAAGGCGTGAAAATTTCAAAGCGTGGAAATTTCAAAGCGTCGAAATTTCAAGGCGTGAAAATTTTAAAGCGTAGAAATTTCAAGGCGTAAAAATTTCAAGGCGTGAAAATTTCAAAGCGGCGAAAATTCAAGGCGTGAAAATTTGAAGGTATGGAAATCTCAAAGCGTAGAAATTTCAAGGAATGGAAACACAACTAATCCACCAAGAAATCAAAATCATTTTTCATCCAACCCACTTTCCTCAAAATATTTACGACTTACCATTTCGGAGACATGATTTTTTAAAAATTTTTTACAAAAAGGGTTGTATCTCGATAGGGGGTGGTATTTACACAAAACTTTATAGACTTTTTTTTCATCTTTTGGTGCGTACTATCGATACTGATAAAGTGTCCCAGTATTTTTGTTACACCCTGTATATAGGCGAAAGTGACGACGACTCGGAAGATTCTTGTAATAAATCTTTCCGTTTGTATATGCAACTTTATCATTGCGAATATTCCGCCGAGCACTTTCTGTTCTCGGCTCGTTCGTTTGTACATAATTATTTTTATGCACGGATAATTTTCCGGCTTCGTCATCCATGAAATTTATCTCTCTTTCGCCGAGGGGAAAAGTTGTGATCTCTTCAACGCTGTAGAATTCGCGAAATCTTGCCGTTTCATTTTTTTCCGCCGTTTTATCGCGAATTTTTCGTCCTAATCTGAACATCTCGCAATCCGGCTCTTATTTTTGATTTTAACCCTTTGAATGCCACGTGAATTTTCTGTGAATTGTCTATACCCACACCATATCGCTATGTGTATACTTTGAGTGTATATTTTATATTTATATGTATATAGAACTACTTCTAGACAAAAGTATAATGCTTGGTATCGATAAATATCTAACATATTTTTGACATTTATTACAATTATTACTTAATATTACTATTATTATTACTTTACTATAATTATTACTACTTATCACTAGAAATTCGCCGGTCACCGGTGACCCCCACGCTATTCAACATATTAATCATATAAACACCACCTGTATTAAAGAGACACCGCGAGATTCATTGATGATATCGCTTCGAAGACAGAGAAACTCGAAAATCGGGGAAAACAGCGGCAAAACAAACTTTCGCCCACGCGGGGGCCTCTTTTCTATTTTTGTGCAAGCATTTCTCCTCGGAGCCGTCAGGAGTGGCCCCTTCACTTTCCGGGCCGGTGCACCGGTACGCCCTGGATGTGTTCGCGCAGCGGGAATTTTGACCCACAAAAAAAAAAAGGGTTGTCCTTGTCCTCCGGTCGCCTCGACCCTCTCGATCGATCGGCCCATTTCACCGAGGAAACTGCGGGGCGCGAGCCTTAAATAAAACTGTCGCGATATCCGCGACTTTTATCTTTTTTTTTTTCTCTTTTCCCCAAAATGTTGGATGATTGTCATAAAAAGCCGCCGATTGTTTTCGTGAATAAAACGAACTTCTTTGTTTTTTTTTTTTTTTCTGACCGTCGGGGATGTTCCCGTTAGCAAGTTCAATTTACCCTGGGTGACTTCCCGTTCAGGTTGTGAAAAAAATTTTAATATCAATTGCAAAAATTGTGTTAAATTTGTGGTAAATGAAACATTTTAGAAATAGGGACGAAAAAGAATTTTTTTGGAAGTTCGTCCGGATTTTTTAAAGTCTCCCTTCGAGTTTGCAACAATTCGCGAATAATTTTGATTGATTTTGAATTATTCGCGAATTATCGCAAACTCGAAGGGAAACTTTAAGAAATCGGGACGAAAGATAATTTTTTGGAATTTCCTCTGGATTTCTTAAAGTCTCCTTTTGAGTTTGCAATAATTCGCGAATAATTGTGATTAATTTTGAATTATTCGCGAATTATCGCAAACTCGAAGGGAAACTTTAAGAAATCGGGACGAAAGATAATTTTTTGGAATTTCCTCTGGATTTCTTAAAGTGTCCCTTCGAGTTTGCAATAATTCGCAAATAATTTTGCGTTCTTCGCAGGTGGCATGTGGATTCGCACGTGCGTGCCTGTCTGTTAGGGTAATATAACACGACCAGGGAAGTATGTGCGTTTGAATACCTAATTCGGCCTAATGTCAGGGGTATCCGTGCACCTTTGCGAATATTGGAATTAGCGTTGATAATCCAAGCCGACGTATCGGAGCTGTCTGAATACTTAAACAGCCGGAATATCGGGCTCGTTAGAATATTTCGGTTAGTCGAATATCAGGTAAATTTGGGAAATTTCATCAAAAACCATCGGAATCATTCGCCGAAAGATCGGATTCTTTATTTAATCGCAATCAGCGAAACAGAAACAACGATAATCGAATTTAAATATTATCCGATGAGTTTTAAACGAAGGCGGAGAAAACGCATCCATCCGGTTGCTGAAAAAAGGCACACACAAATGAAATTTCTTTTCGAATAACGCGAATGTACCGTTAATTTTTTCGCTTCGCTCTGTTGGACCGATGAATTTTGATAAAAGTGTCTGATAATTCTTGGATTGTCGCATAGTGATGCGAAATTACTTTTGTTTGCAATTAATATTTCTCTCTCTCTCTTTGTTTTATTTTCATCTCTCTCTTTTCTCTTAGGCTTTAGTTTTTTGTATTATTTTAATTTTATTTTGCATTATAATTTTAATTTTATTTCTAGTTGTAAATTTGTTGTACTATTTTTCTCTATTGTCGTCGTCCTTAAAGGGTCCATCCCTAGGACGCAAATATACTAATTATCTATCTATCTATCTCTCTCTCTCTCGTTGAATGATAAGAGTCACATTTATTCCGGCCATAGCGGTTAGTATTAAACAAATCCGCGGAACTTTAAACAAGCTCGCACGCGAATCGCAAAATATTGATACAATTAGAAATTCAGAAATACGTGCACCACGCCGCTGTATATCGCGCGAAGTTAGTAGAACAAATATTGAAATAAATAAACATCGTTATACCGTGCCGGCGGATTGATGATAACCCGCCGTATAATACCGTAGACTTTCTTCTGTAACGAAAGGACCGAATAAAAAATCGAACGAAAGAAAAAGAAAATCAAAAAAAGATTTATTAAAGTTTTATTTCTGTGGCGACACCACTGTGATGACCCTAAACGAAATTTGTACGAAAAAAACAGTTATACATTAATTTCACATCTAAAAATTGTTACCTTGATTAATCGTTAATGACAACGCCAGTGTTATCTTAATTAATTAAAATGTCATCGTTCACCATACAAAATATTGTCGCAAAGTGTGCCACTTTCGCAGTTTGCAAATTTTGATTCGCGAATATCTGCGATTACAATGGCAAAGTTTCGCGAAACGAGGCGTCAATCAAGTCGCGAATGAGGTTCATTAGAATTTCATTAAGAAGTTAGTGTCACTTTCGTGTCCGCGGTAAATCTTCCCCCCCCCCCCCCCCGTTTCAGTCGGCCTAACGAGCGTGCGAACTTTCCGTAACGATATAATCGCAATCACTGTAATTCGCGTAAGGGATGCAGCTGCAGTATCGGTTCGAACGATAATGCGATTGGTTCGGGCCACGGTGTGCTAAACGCGAAATCCGATAGAAGTCGGAAAGCTCGATGCTCATACTTGATATTCCGCGAACCGTGGAAAAATTTCGTCGGATAAAATGCCGCGCTCTATTTCTACTTGGCATAGAAAACGTTGACACCGACGTTCCGCGTATGGATCGCGAATACAGTAAAGCCTGCTTTTGTGCAGTAGATAGGGACCGTATAATAGACATCGCGGAAAAAAAATATTCAGTTATTTCATAAATACTTACGATAATAAACAATTTTGTACAATATACTGCAGAACATTTTTTTTTATACGGTAGATAGGGTCTAAATTGTTAAATTACTTACTTTGGCCTATATTACGATCAAAAAACCTTTAAAAAATGAAATTACATGTAACGAAAAATAATGTAATTTAATAGGACTCACTTATCCACAGTGAGGAACAAACTTACTGAAACTGAAAAACTGTCTAAATCTAAATTTTCGTAAAACTATGTTCCCTTGTTAACAAATAAAATAAACTATTGTATCGGAACATAATACAAGTTTAGTAGATAGAGACCCCATAAAATAAGTCGCTTTTAGAAAATACGTCAATTATTTAAGAAATACATGAGAAACTGCGTCCAAACAAAATAAATAATTAAATTTACCTTTAATCTCACTATAAAATGAATCCCTAATCACGTGAATTGGGAATAAAACTCGGAATACGAAAAAAATCGCACAAAAATAAAATCGCATAAATAAGGACCGCATAAAAAGAGGTTTTACTGTATTTCCGCGATTTTAGCAACGTTGACCCGCAGCAATCCGCATCGCGTTATTTTAACGTAAGTACCTCCAATGGCAATTGAAACGAATTACACGGTCGTTTAATTATTATCGAATCACTTTCTCGATTAACGTTAGTAATGCTTAACGCGTTGTTATTGCGAAATTTTCATCGTCGACACGTTAGAAACGATTTCACCGGGGCGCAGGCTGGTTCCACTGCGAAATTTGATATAACGCGAGATTATAATGACCCGATGAAATTATGTTTTTCAGCGGGGAATTTAATTTCCCGACCGTTTCATTAATTTCGGGGATATTAGGGGAAATTGAATTTTATTGCGCAACTCGACCGTCAATGTCTGATCATATTTTTTGTGATATATATATATACATAGTTGAATTATTAATCGGATACCGGTGGCTAATAACGGAGTAGGAAATCTTGTTTGGAATATATCGGCAGCCCGATTATCCGGATTCTCTATTATCTCTCTGTTATCCAAACACGTGTTATCGCTATTCATATTAATCGCCGTCTAAATTCAAAATGAGACACGTAACATTGAATCGGGCATGATGCATGAATTTCGATTGCAAAGCTCATAATTAAATCAAACATTTTCAAATGCAATCTAAACGCAATTAATCACAATTAAACCAAATTCAATTACAATTAAAAAAACATCGCACGACAATTTTTCACCAAAGTACATGATAATAATAAGTTACAATACCAACAAAAAATCACCAGAAAAGAATGTAGTTTGATATTTTTATATTAAAATTTAAGGCACGGAAAAATTTAGCCCTGAGAATTTAAAGTGCTGACAAAAATTAACGCACAGGAAAATTTAGCGTTCAGAATTTAAAGTGCTAGAAAATTTGGCGCCAAAAATCTAATGTTATCACTGTTATACGATACAGGTTGAATTATGCGATTATGCGAATTATACAATTAATCACAATTAAACCAAATTGAATTACAATTAATAAAAACATTGTACCTATGACAATTTTTACCGTAGTACATGATAATAATAAATTACAATAACAACAAAAAATCACCATCACTGTTATACGATACCCGTTAAATTATGCGAACGTTAATGTAACGTTCTCTGTTTAAACAATTCGAAAAATGCGGTGGGCCGTGAATTTCCAAAGGCAGAAGTGCTGCCAGCCTTGTAAAATACGTTTCGCGATATTCATGTTGATCTTCGGCTTGACCTCGTTCATTCGAACACCCACCGGGTAACGTTGCCGCGAGGGATTATTCATACTCTCCTCCTCGTATGCATGCTTCATCCGAAATTGAAACTGGAATAAACTGTAGCGACGATAACGAAGCGGTTGTAACGTCGCGAGAGAAATTGCGATTCTGGATATATCGAACTCGATTTCCGCGAGAGGGACGCCCCGTGTTTCACCGTTCAATTATTAGAATTTCCAGTGTTCGTTTCAATGGAAATCAATGGATGAGTTTTGCGCCATCGCGGAAAGTATGAAAATCCGCGGAAAAGTAGAAAAAAATCCAAAGATAGGGTCCCAGCATAAGATTACGTAACTTTGGAATCGTTCGCTCATTAACGTGGACTTCGTTAGACGAAATACTTGAAATCGACCTAATGTTATTATTATACAACTTCTACAGGGTGTAACATATCATCGGGGACCCTTTTTCAGGATCGATAGTACGCACAAAAAGGTGAAAAACGGACCAAGGAAGTTAGGTCCGAAAATCACCCCCTATCGAGATACAACCCCTTTTGTAAAAAATTTTTAAAAAATCTCAAGGCGTAGAAATTTCAAGGCGTGAAAATTTCAAGGTATGGAAATCTCAAGGCGTAGAAATTTCAAGGCGTGAAAATTTCAAAGCGTTGAAATTTCAAGGCGTGAAAATTTCAAAGCGTTGAAATTTCAATGCGTGAAAATTTCAAGGCGTGAAAATTATAAGATATGGAAATCTCAAAGCGTAGAAATTTCAAGGCGTAACAATTCCAAAGCGTCGAAATTTCAAGGCGTGAAATTTCAATGCGTGAAAATTTCAAGGCGTGAAAATTATAAGATATGGAAATCTCAAAGCGTAGAAATTTCAAGGCGTGAAAATGTCAAAGCGTTGAAATTTCAAAGCGTGAAAATTTCGAAGCATTGAAATTTCAAGGTATGGAAATCTCAAGGCGTAGAAATTTCAAGGCGTGAAAATTTCAAAGCGTTGAAATTTCAAGGCGTGAAAATTTCAAAGCGTTGAAATTTCAATGCGTGAAAATTTCAAGGCGTGAAAATTATAAGATATGGAAATCTCAAAGCGTAGAAATTTCAAGGCGTAACAATTCCAAAGCGTCGAAATTTCAAGGCGTGAAAATTTCAAGGCGTGAAAATTTCAAGGCGTGAAAATTATAAGGTATGGAAATCTCAAAGCGTAGAAATTTCAAGGCGTGAAAATGTCAAAGCGTTGAAATTTCAAAGCGTGAAAATTTCGAAGCGTTGAAATTTCAAGCGCAAATTTCAAAAATTGAGGGCATTCACTAAATCTTCCTTTGCGTAGATAGTGATATTTTTTTCGTAAACTTTGGTCTCTTCCGGTTATATTGCAATCAAAATCGGTCCTCTACGACGTACCATTTCGGAGATATGATTTTTTAAAAATTGTTTACAAATGGGGTTGTAACTCGTTAGGGGGTGATTTTCGGACCTAACTTCCTTGGTCTTTTTTTCACCTTTTGGTGCGTACTATCGATCCTGAAAAAGGGTCCCCGATGACATGTTACACCCTGTATACAGTAGTATCGCTGAATATGAGAATACTCAATTAACTTTGACTAAATTTCCAAGAAAATGATTTTTTCTCATTTAAATTACAATCTCGTTACTATTTTATTTAATATACTTGTTGTCTCTCTTTTCACGAAGTTTTCTGTGAAAAATGTTACGTAACAAATATTTTTATTCATTTTTAATGTGAACATGTGAACGATTCGCGTCAATTTGAAAAGAAATTACGGGCGAAAATAATATAATATATTTTTTCACCCGTCTAAGCCGATTCCGTCGCTGAAACGTCAGTGTTTATTAAAGCAAATCGTCGCGACGCGGCCGAATGATTCGTCGGCGTGGACGAAAATGAAATATCGACGGAATTCGTGCCGAGCGAAGAACGGAAACGTTTCCGCGGGCCGACTGTCCCTGTATGAAAGCGAAAACCAATTCGAGATGGACAAATAGTTACCAGTTGGTCTATACATACCGATTGGTATACATAGGGTACAACTACATATACATATAGATATGTATAGAGCAACCGGAAACTGTGCTCCATTTGCTTTCGCTGTGTTGAAACTGTAAACCCACATTGCAGTCGAAGAAAAATTGTTTTCGTAATTTTAATCGATTAATTATTATAAATTCTCGAGGGCTTTCTATCCATTCTAAAAAATATTAATTTCGGAGATTAAAGAAATAAGTATTTTATTATTATGAAATTATTTAATTTTGCAGTATAAATTAATTTATTTATTTAATTTACAAATATGGTTAATATAGTATTATAAATGTTTTTCATAAGACTTTTACGAGGATTCGATAGGAAATTTATCGCAGGAATTTAATATAATACGAGTATCGAATTCGATATAGTAATAAATAGAGTTGCGAGGGTGAAAAGTGTGTTGGAAAAGTTTCCATGGAAATTTCCGGAAATACGATGGAATCCGCGGGAATGTTGTTAGGGATCGAAGAAGTTTGCGAACCCCTGTTGCAGATGCATTTCGGGGTTTTGGCAGCGATCCAACGGACCGGTGCCATTTTTTTATTAGTTTTTTTTTTCGGCTTCGCTTGCTGCTCGCGGAATCCGTAAACCGGGATTTTTCCGCGAGTATTATGCGCGCGGAATCCTTAGGAAATTGCTCTCGCAAAAGGTACACGGTGACTTCGTTTTATTAGGCAAATTATACGGCATTGTTTACGCCCCTGGGATTTTTTATTCGCGGTTTATTGGAATTCCGGTGGCGTTGACTTTCAGTCAGACGAATTTCCATTGGAAAATATCTTTTCCGCGAACGAAAAGGAAAACTTCGGAAACTTTCTCTCGAATTTTACCAGGTGAAATTTCGCGAGTTTCGTCGATCACTCGATGATCGTCAGGAATGGAAAATTCACTGTTTCGATCGTCACGCTGACGCTTTCGTTCGCCGTCAGATCCGTTGCCCGTCGTTTTTCATTATCATGCGGAAGAAAACTCGCGGGAAAAGCTCCGTCGGAAAATTCGCGCGGCAATTGTGCGCCCCGACGTCCGGTAACGTCGATTCAATGGATTTTGCATGTCATTGCGAAATCGAAGAAACTTTCCTTCCTTAGAAATTGATACCGTGAAACGAAAGAAAAAGATTCTTATACAGGGTGTAACAAAAGTACTGGGACACTTTTTCAGTATCGATAGTACGCACCAAAAGATGAAAAAAAAGTCTATAAAGTTTTGTCTAAAAACCACCCCCTATCGAGATACAACGCCTATCGTAAAAAATTTTTGAAAAATTATATCTCCGAAATAGTATGTTTTAGAGGAATTTCAAAGCTTGGTAATTCCAGGCGTAAGAATTTCAAGGCGTGGACATGTCAAAGCCTTGAAATTTCAATGCGTGAAAATTTCAAGGCGTGAAAATTGTAAGATATGGAAATCTCAAAGCGAAGAAATTTCAAGGCGTAGAAATTTCAAGGCGTCGAAATTTCAAGGCGTGAAAATTTCAAAGCGTTGAAATTTCAAGGCGTAAAAATTTCAAAGCGTTGAAATTTCAAGGCGTGAAAATGTCAAAGCGTTGAAATTTCAAGACATGAAAATTTGAAGGTATGGAAATCTCAAAGCATAGAAATTTCAAGGCGTAAAAATTTCAAGGCGTGAAAATTTCAAAGCGTCGAAGTTTCAAGGCGTGAGAATTTGAAGGTATGGAAATCTCAAAGCGTAGAAATTTCAAGGCGTGAAAATTTCAAAGCGTTGAAATTTCAGGGCGTGAAAATGTCAAAGCGTTGAAATTTCAAGGCATCAAAATTTGAAGTTATGGAAATCTCAAAGCATAGAAATTTCAAGGCGTAAAAATTTCAAGGCGTGAAAATTTCAAAGCGTCGAAGTTTCAAGGCGTGAGAATTTGAAGGTATGGATATCTCAAAGCGTAGAAATTTCAAGGCGTGAAAATTTCAAAGCGTTGAAATTTCAAGGCGTGAAAATGTCAAAGCCTTGAAATTTCAATGCGTGAAAATTTCAAGGCGTGAAAATTGTAGGATATGGAAATCTCAAAGCGAAGAAATTTCAAGGCGTAGAAATTTCAAGGCGTCGAAATTTCAAGGCGTCGAAATTTCAAGGCGTGAAAATTTCAAAGCGTTGAAATTTCAAGGCGTAAAAATTTCAAAGCGTTGAAATTTCAAGGCGTGAAAATGTCAAAGCGTTGAAATTTCAAGACATGAAAATTTGAAGGTATGGAAATCTCAAAGCATAGAAATTTCAAGGCGTAAAAATTTCAAGACGTGAAAATGTCAAAGCGTTGAAATTTCAAGGCATGAAAATTTGAAGGTATGGAAATCTCAAAGCATAGAAATTTCAAGGCGTAAAAATTTCAAGGCGTGAAAATTTCAAAGCGTCGAAGTTTCAAGGCGTGAGAATTCGAAGGTATGGAAATCTCAAAGCGTAGAAATTTCAAGGTATGGAAACACAACTAATCCACCAAGAAATCAAAATCATTTTTCATAATAAATAATATATTATAATTATAATAGAACCCACTTTCCTCAAAATGTTTACGACGTACCATTTCGGAGATGATTTTTTAAAAATTTTTTACAAAAAGGGTTGTATCTCGATAGGGAGTGGTTTTTAGACAAAACTTTTGGTGCGTACTATCTATACTGAAAAAGGGTCCCAGTATTTTTGTTACACCCTGTATAAAAAAATGTATCGACGATTTAATGTTCGTATTAAAATCACAATTTCTTTCCATTCACTATTTCAAACACACATGGCCAATTAAGAATATTGTCCCCGGGTGAAACGTTTTCGATTGGAATTTAAAAAATCATGCAATCACTGATGCGAACTTTCCGCGAACTTCGCGACCGTATTGTCTTCCGTGACGAGGGAAAACGGAACGAAAAAAGGAAACAGAAAAAAAATAACACGTGGAAAGTCTGGTTGACAACGAAATTCGATATTGACCGAACGCGAACGGTCGGTCACGTGATTGTGAGTGTCGAAATTCCCAAAGGTCGGTGCTAATTACCCAGTCGCGACGAACAATGAGCGTTTTCGAGGCGACGGCGAGCACTTTTGTCGCACGGAACGAAGATCCGAACTGGGTCGCCGCACGTCGCCGCGTCGCGGGAACTTTGCGAACTCGATTAAGATTCGATACGTTGTTGAACTTTCGCCGGGGAACGTATCACTATAGGTCGGGCCACGGTTAATGCATAAATGAAGCTCAATAGGGTGTAACCGAACGGGATTGGAAACTCGCGGAGATAAATTCCGCCGGCGGAAATTCGGCGGGAAATTTGATTTTCTCCGGTGAATATCTTTCTTTAAAATAGTTATTTAAAAATCAAAATTTTTAAATTTATAAAAGAATTATTAGACTGTCGTCAAATAAAATGATATTTTTTTCGGTGGAGGGAGGGAATTTCTGTCGTCGTCGGGAAAAATTTCGTTGCGACGACGGGGTAACGAAACCCGGTGACGTGGTGGAAGTTTTGCCCCCGTGGTGATTACGAAGTTCACGACACAATTAACACAGGCTTTTAAAGACGTGGCGCCCGCGGCGGACGCTTCCGCGTTTCCAAAGAAAATTTACTGCGCTGGTTTGCCGAACTGGAAAATGTTACCCGGAACACACAGTGTAGCGGAAAAGTTTTTTGGAAAATCTGGGAAAACACACTGCGTGTTTTTTAAACAATTTTTTTTCGCTCGTTAATGTTTTATCTTTAAAATATCTTGGATAATTAATTGTTTGAAAGATTGTTGCTTATCTTTCGAATAATTAGTTTCACTTTTTTGTTTTGTTAGGTTTAACAACTACTAACAGTGTATTTTTAAAGAAAGTTGGTTTCATGAAAATTTTAATTCGTAAGTTCTATTGTTTTCCCGGGTGAAAATAAACGGTGTGCTCTGTTTGCTCGGCTCAGCTTGGTTTCTTCGCGAATTTCGAAACCGCGTTGCTTCGTGTTTGCGGTTCTAAGTCGGATTCGAATTTTCCTCGTGGCAGACTCGTTTCCAGCTCGGCCACTCGATACGAGAGCGAAATAACGCGCTATCCTCCGGGAATTCGTGAGCAGGAAAAAGAAAGAAAAACGAGTAAGCAATGAATGTCAGGAGGAAACGAAGCAGAGCGAGGAAGCTGACGGAAGTAGCGGGATTTTCAAGATTTAGAAAATTCGCGGTGCGGAAATTTTTCCGCGCAAGGGAAAATTTGGCGCCGGAAATTTAACGCGCGGAAAAATGTAGCGCTGAGAATTTAAAGTGCTGAAAAATTTAACGCACAGGAAAATTTAGCGTTCAGAATTTAAAGTGCTGGAAAATTTAGCACCGAAAATTTAACGCACAGGAAAATTTAGTGCTGACAATTTAACGCACGGAAAAATTTAGCGTTGAGAATTTAAAGTGCTGGAAAATTTAACGCATAGGAAAATTTAGCGTTCAGAATTTAAAGTGCTGGAAAATTTGGCACCGAAAATTTAACGCACAGGAAAATTTAGTACTGACAATTTAACGCACGGAAAAATTTAGCGCTGAGAATTTAAAGTGCTGGAAAATTTAGCACTGAGAATTTAACGCACAGGAAAATTTAGTACTGAAAATTTAACGCACAGGAAAATTTAGTGCTGAGAATTTAACGCACAGGAAAATTTAACGTTGAGATTTTAACGCACAGGAAAATTTAGCGCTATGAATTTAAACCACAAGAAAATTTAGTGCTGAGAATTTAACGCACGGAAAAATTTAGCGTTGAGAATTTAAAGTGCCGGAAAATTTAGCACTGAGAATTTAACGCACAGGAAAATTTAGTGCTGAAAATTTAACGCACAGGAAAATTTAGTGCTGAGAATTTAACGCACAGGAAAATTTAACGTTGAGATTTTAACGCACAGGAAAATTTAGCGCTACGAATTTAAACCACAGGAAAATTTAGTGCTGAGAATTTAACGCACCGGAAAATTTAGCGTTGAGAATTTAACGCACAAGAAAATTTGGCGCTGAGAATTTAACACATGGGAAATTAGCTATGTAAAAATTTCCATCATCTAAATTTCAGAGTGCATCATTTTAATTATCGAAATAATTAAAACACTGCTACACTTCCGGATTGGCAAAACTGGGAAGCGTCGAAAATAGACGGTACTGTACATACATGGTTTTAGAAGACACAGTTTCATACGACGAAGTAGTTTATTTTCCCAGAGTTTTCCGAAACTCCGGGAAAGTTCGTCACGGTCTCAGCTGTCGCGAAAGTTACGCTGCAAATAACTCGAGACGCATCTAATAGTCACTGGAACGGATTCGAATTTCTTGTAGTTTTCGTAGTAATTACAGAAGAACCTAGCAATGAAATATTCAAAAGGTTAAATTCCACCTTTCTACCTTCTCCTCCGCGGCGAACCTCCGCCGGTCTATTTCACGTCGAAATTCCGCAGCGAAACTACACTTTAAACTTGATTTCATTCATTTTGTCGACCGCCATTCGCGTTGCGGAAAATTGGCGAAAAAAAGACTGAAATTTCAACCTCGTAACTCTGTGGTAAAAAAAAAAAATTACGCCACATGATTTCCACTTGCAATTCAAACCTACACAGAGACGAACCTTTTTCTAGAAAAAAATGATCAAGTCCAGTTTTCGCGATGTTTCGCAATAAATTTTCCCACTTTTGCCAGTCAAGTTGACTCGTTTCGAAACGAGTCTTTTTAATCGGATTTGATATCGCTACATTCGATATCACGTATACATAGTTTCTAAGTATGTGTATTCCCATAAATTTCCCTCGTTCAAGTCATCGCACACGTTTGGGAAATTTCTACGCCGATGATCATGGTAGTTCGCGAACTTTCCCCGTGGGACGTGATTTTCGCGAGTCGTGGAAATTACGTAATATTAGCCCCGGGGCGAAAGTAGTTTGATAAACGTCCCTGCTTAGAATAGAAAACGACGCGAACACTAATACGATAACAGCTTTCAAATCGCTTACGTCAGCACTGTTTGCCATTTACAGAATCGATCGGTGTAACAATTCGATAACTAAAAAATTTATTTAAAAAAATTATAACTATTCAAAAAATAATTATTGTAATAATTATTATTGCTAAATCATGAAATACATATACATATATAAATACGTGTAATTGATTTCCCCGTGGGATATGAATTTTTTAAATTAAAACGGCGTGACATTAATTATTCTGTTTTTTATAATTGTCATTATCGACTGATATTGAAAAACTGGATTGAAAATGACAATCGAATGAATTCAAATGATTAATGATAATTAATATCAACAAAACGTGTAATTTTTGTTTCAGAATCATCGAAGATCATCGCGTCATCGAAGATCAACTTGGAAGAAGGAGAATTAAAAGTGAAATTACCAATGATCGAGGGGGGAGGGTATTGCGGTTACAAAATTCAAAGTCTGCAGCGTTCTTATTAATTCCAAGTATTTTCTACTTTTTTATAAATCCGTTCGTTATCATTTCACCTCGCGATTTTTTATTTTTATACGGACTCTCCGGTCGCGAAATATGTTCTCGCTCGGACCATTAGAATCCATTTCAACGAAGACTGAGGCTCCTTTCACGAAAATCATACAGATCCCGAAAGAACGGCGAAAATATAACGAAAGTAACTCCATATCAAACAAATAAATTAAATCCCACAGTTCGTCTGATCAAACGTAATATAATATTTTCACCAATCAAAATCGTTCTCTCCCCCAAATTTATCATTTCCCAAAAAAGAAATAAAAATAACAGAAAATAGACAAATAACACCCCCTAAGAAGAACGTGAGAATTAAATTCCGAAAGATGAAATTCTCCTCGAAAAAAGTCGCCCCGTTCGCACCCTTAGCCTCCATATCGTCGGCGTGAGTACTCAAAGGTGCCGGAAGCTTTTTCGAAAACCGAGACGCGGTGGAATTCGATTGTCGGAGAAAACTCGATCGCGTTTCGTTCGGAAGATGAAAACGGGGCGAACGGGAAAGTGGAAATCCGCTGCGTCGCGGCGCCACGACTCCGAGGGTTTTCCCCGGACGACTGGGAACACGTAGGACGGGAAATACCGCGGGAAATCGAAAATGGACAATTAGAACCATGGATGCCCATAATGCCATCGGCAACAACACCCGCGAGTTCTGCAACGCGCGATACAGGAACTTCGTGCCCCCCGAAGGCGGTGAGTTTCGTTTCCAAAAATTTCATTTTAATCTTCAAAATAATAAAATATACCGTCGCTGTCCCCGAGAAACTTTCATTCGACTTTCGCGAATAAACTATGGCGAATTTTCGGAGGAAATTTGCGGCAATTTGGTGGATTTTGGGTAAAGGAATTTGTTTAAATAAAAAAGAAAATTTGTGCGTGAAAAGGTTTTAGATTACAGCTGAAAAATTTCACTATTTTTTTACATAAAGGATTTGTCATTCATTAATTTTTATATTGACAAATGAAGATGCAAAGTTTGGTCGAGAAACACTTGTTAATGTGAAAAAGGTTTCCAGACTTTGAAAGAAATATTTTTGCAAAATTCTGGCAAGACAAAATCAAGTTTGTTGTACCTCCTTTTTTAACACTATTTCTACCAAGAGGTGTCAAAAGACACCTTTCAAATTTTAACATAAAATCATTCGTTAAGTTGAATCATTTCTCCACAATTAATTTGTTGACTTTTTATACAATAGTTGTTAAATTATCTACATTTAACTGGTAATTTGAAATCCCAACAGTTTTGGCAAATATTTGCATTCAAACGAAAAGGTTTCAAAAGACACCTTTTAGTCGAAATAGGTATACACACAATCGTGGTAGAAATAGTGTTAAAATTATCTATACATACATATATATATATATATATACGAGTATATATATAAATATAGATAAATAAATTATTAATACATATATATATATATATATTTATCTATATTTTTATATATACATTTATATATATATTTTATGTATACATCCGTATTATATATATACAAGATACTGTACGTTTCAAAAACTAACCATAAAATTAATAAATATAAATATAAAAATATAGATAAATAAATTATTAATACATATATATATATATTTATAGATAAATATATATAGTTAGTATAGTTAGTTTTTGAAACTTACAGTATCTTTCTTTTATTTTAATCTAAATTTCCAACGAATCCTGTCAACCGTTTCTGCCACACGACGTGTATTTTCTGGTTTAATTAAACAAATTTGTTTACCCGGTGCAAATTTATGAAACTACCCCTTTCTCTGCCCACAAAGGTATGCAACCCCTTAACAAAACATTACGTACAGCTTTCAATGAAGATAATTCGCGACAATGTGCACGGATAACAGGATTTCTCGATTCGAACGAAAGTTCTGCGGCCCGTTAACGCGATAACGAAAATGCGAAAGGGATGAAACGAAAAATAAAAACACTTCAGGCGTGTTTCACGAAAAAAAAAAGAAGAAAATGTCAACAGAAATGTGGCGACTCGAATATTCGCAATTTATTAAAAGATTTATGCATTGGCGATTCTACATGAAAATTCCGGTGTTCCATCGTGTACCACGTGCCACGGTTATTGTCGCAGAAGGTTCATTATACATTCATCCGAAAATTGAGCGCGAAGACAGTCAATTTGCATCAGCTACCCGTGAGTCATCAGGATGATGATAAATTCATCATGAAATCGCGTTATCTCCTTGCTGGTGGACGGTTTAAAAAGTGTCCCAGTTTTTTGTTAGCTTTTCATCCATTCTGGAATATATTTTCATCCATTCTGGAATATATTTTCACTCCTTTCGAACAATATATTTTCTATTAAATAATTGAAATGAACATTATTCTCTATTTTTTTAAATACTCTCTCTGTCCCATAATACTTGATAGTTATCTCCTGTTTTCTTGTCCCACATTAGTGAATACGTTTCTTGAAAATTAATATTTTGACAAAAAAGTTCGCATATTTTTATTTAAGAGTAGTTTATTTTTCAAAAAATATTAAACTCATAAGAAAAAGAAATATTGAAATTGAGCAGTATATTTTTATAAGTTGCGGTTACGATACGAAAACTATCAAGTATTATGGGACAGAGGGAGTATTAAAAAAAAACCTTGACACATGGGTTTTTTTCTGTTAAATCGAGGATTTCAAAAAAATTATTGTTATAGTGTTTCTTTCACATCCATTGTTGTCTTTCGAACGGTCGCGAAATGTCGGAACGTCGCCGGGAAAAATATTTCGAATTTTCCACGCGATTCGTTTGCCCTTTTTCTCCAATAACATTTTCGCCGGTGGAATCGCAGCGCGAGAAACGCGACCTTTTCGCATGCGAAATTAATACAATTCGCTGGTATAAGAATTTCCATCGAATTTCCCGTTCTGTTATCTCGAGATTCGTTGCCCATGTGATATTAATAGAGCGACAGAGGAAACCGATGGAATCACCAGGTGGCTGATTTTATTTCAAAAATCGATATTCATTCGATGATAGTCATTGGTCCACGAAGTCTCAGGACAACCAGTCAAATTTTGTTCAACTTCGAAATTTTTTATTACAGAATGGAATTTTGGTATTATATGTGCCCATAATTATGAAAGTGGTTTAAGTCAATATTTCAAAAAAAATTAATGTTTTGATAATTTGTCAATAAATGTTTCAAAAACTTTAAAAAAAGTAATATCCAAAATTTGTTAAAAAATTGACTTAGACCAGTTTCATAATTATGGGCACTTATGTCAAATACAAAGTACTTACCTTTGCAATTAAATATCTCTTAATTTTGCACTCTTCGGAATCGCGTAAAAAGTCGTTTCAAATGCAAAATTTCACTCTGGTTCTTATGGTGCAAACCATTTTGCCATAAGTTCAACCGTTTTTGAGATACGAGCGTTTCAAATTTTCAAATTTTTGATTTTCGCATAGAAGTGAAACACTAGGAATTTTTTCACTATTTTTCCCGTGATCAGCACACTCGAAAACATATAATACCAAAATTCCATCCTGTAAAAAGAAATTTCCAAGTTGAACAAAATTTCACTGGCCTATTGTTCTCCATTTAAATTCCTTTGATATGCCCGCCTTTGCAAGTAGAACATAGAAAAAAATAAAAAACAATGCAAGGGGCGATTTGATAAGCTCGAAGCTTTTTTTTTTATCACAAAACTACATTAAGCCGAGAATATTTTCCGCCGGGAACTCGTTTCCCATTTTCCGCGGTGTACAAAACGGGACTTGCGGTTTGTTGGAAGGGGGGGGGGGGGAGGGGAAATCTTTTTCCACCGCGGATGGGATTCGTATTCGCAGCGACAGCCCCCGAAGGGAAACAACGTGTCCGTGTTTTTCCCGGCGACTTCGAAAAAGAATAAGAAACATTTCGAGAGACTCAATTTGTCCCGAATAAATCGACTTACCGATGCACAGTGGAAAAAAAATACGTTTTTGAAATAGTGTATCAGTGTTTTCTGACTATGATTTCATTGTTTTTTTTGTGATTTTTGTATGAAGGTGAAAAAGTTGAGAAATTTGTAAATTAGGGTATCGTGGATGGAGGGGATGTTTTTAATTTTATTTTTATAATTTATGTGGTATAATTTTTTGTTTGTTGGCAGAACTGTGGTGCGAGTCGGTGTGGGATTCGCTGCTGTGTTGGCCACCTACGAAAGCATCCAGCACCATCAAGCAGAAATGTCCTTTCGAGGATGGATTCGACACCACCAGTAAGTGCTCGCTGATTGGAGGGAAATTTGTGTTTGTAAGATTCATTTCCGCGGGCGTTGGGAAACTTCTCTGTGTTTCAAATTCGTTTTAGAAGTTCTCTCGTATTAACATGCCTGTATTATACTATGTTTGATGTGTTGAAATACTTGGATTTTTAAATTTTTTGGTTTTGGATTGCGGTGGTTGAAAATTCTTTGGTATTTAACTTTCCAAGCTTGCGAATTTCTGCGCCTTGAAATACTTGGCTTTTCAAATTTCTAAACTTTCGAAATTCTGCGCTTTGAAATACGTAGGTTCTCAAATTTGGAAATTTTGGGATTTCTGCGCTTCGAAATACTTTGCTTTTAAGGTTCCAAGTTTCCGAATTTCTGCGCCTTGAAATACTTGGCTTTTCAAATTTCTAAACTTTCGAAATCCTGTGCCTTGAAATACGTAGGTTCTCAAATTTGGAAATTTTGGGATTTCTGCGCTTCGAAATACTTTGCTTTTAAGGTTCCAAGCTTCCGAATTTCTGCGCCTTGAAATACTTGGCTTTTCAAATTTCTAAACTTTCGAAATCCTGTGCCTTGAAATACGTAGGTTCTCAAATTTGGAAATTTTGGGATTTCTGCGCTTGGAAATATTTTACTTTTAAGGTTTCAAGCTTCCAAATTTCTGCGCCTTGAAATACTTGGCTTTTCAAATTTCTAAACTTTCAAAATCCTGTGCCTTGAAATACGTAGGTTCTCAAATTTGGAAATTTTGGGATTTCTGCGCTTGGAAATATTTTACTTTTAAGGTTCCAAGCTTCCGAATTTCTGCGCCTTGAAATACTTGGCTTTTCAAATTTCTAAGCTTTCGAAATTCTGCGCTTTGAAATACGTAGGTTCTCAAATTTCGAAATTTTGGAATTTCTGCGCTTCGAAATACTTTGCTTTTAAGGTTCCAAGCTACCGAATTTCTGTGCGTTGAAATACTTGGCTTTTCAAATTTCTAAGCTTTCGAAATCCTGTGCCTTGAAATACGTAGGTTCTCAAATTTGGAAATTTTGGGATTTCTGCGCTTGGAAATATTTTGCTTTTAAGGTTCCAAGCTTCCGAAATTCTGCGCCTTGAAATACTTGGTTTATTCAAATTTTGAATTTCAGTGCCTGGGAATATTTTGGCTATCAAATTTCAAATTTTCGATTTCTGCGCCTTGAAACACTTTGCTTTTAAGGTTCCAAGCTTCCGAATTTCTGAGCCTTGAAATACTTGGCTTTTCAAATTTCTAAACTTTTGAATTTCATTACCTAGGAATATTTTGGCTTCCAAATTTCAAATTTTCGATTCCTACGCCATGAAATTCGTTCGCATCGATTTTCCACTGCTTGAACTACCAAATCTTTCAAATTTCTACGCCTCGAAATATCTTGGCCTCAAATTTCGAATTTTTTAGATTTCTGCGCCTCGGAAATACTTTACCTTTAAAATTTCCAAGTTTTTAAATTCCCACGTATCAAAATTCGATCCCATCGATTTTCCACGACCTAAACTATCAAGTCTCTCAAATTTCTGCGCCTTGAAATTTCTACGCATTAATTTTCCTACGCCCAAAATCTCCACACCCACATTTCTCTCCGTCCCTAAAATCAGCTCAACTCTGACACATTTTTACCCTGCCAACCATGTCTCTGTCTTCGAAAAATATTTCCCAATTATTCGGCGATCAATTTCAAGGACGATTACGCAACAATATTATAAATCCTCCGTTACGGGATGAAATTTATCCGATGTACCACGCAATGCGCACGTGGAGTTCACGTAACGATGCAGGCGGACTCATTTTCTATAACGAAGCCGGCTAAATTGCTCGTTAGCGATGGAAATATCGTATTGTAATTAAGTCTACGAATAACTCTCAAAAGAAAATACTTTCTGCGATTAACAAGTTTCCCGTCGTAACCTGATTATTCCCGCGGTGGAGTTCGCTATCTCGCCGAGTGCCGTGTTTCGCGGGAAATCGCGTTAAATTCCGACGGAAAATCGACTTTCCGAAACCAGGCGCAAGCTGTTGCATTGTCGACCGGGAAACTCGCGGAATTTTCCGCGGTTCGTTCACCGACATCCTTTCCATTTCTGCGGACAGACTGTCGAAACATTCGACGAGGAAAACAGCAGCTCTCGAAGTCGGTAAATTTTTTTTTCAACCACAGATACCGCGGATCGATTACTTGTCCAGCAATTTCATCTCGTTCGCAATTCTTTGGTTCTCCGCGAGAACCTCGGAATTGCACAAGGAAACAGGTGGACACTTTAAAATAATGTAAAATTAATTTAAATGCGTTAAAAAATGGAGATTTTGGGGTGTGAATTTTTCTGTGGCACCGAGTGATGTTGAAATAGAATTTTAAAAAATAATTCTGGTAACGGATCGCAATTACGAAAATGGCACGCAGAATTTTCTCCGACGTCGACAGCCCGTCGGGGGTGATCTATACAGAGCCACAAAGCGGGAGGAATAAGTGGATAGGCTTTTCAATGCCGCCATGAATACCGAGTCCATCTGCGAGTTCTTGAAATCGAAGAAAGGCGAACCGGAGGAAACGACGCGAATATTTCCATCGATCATTCGCGGTTCGCGGAACGCCGACGGATTAAACGGAACATGGAAGCCGGGAATTTCGAGCGTTTTAAATGCCAGCTGACTAGAAGTGAAACATTTCCACAATTTTTGTAAATAGGAGGAATAATTCTGACGCTGGAGATTTCGGTGCGTTGAAATTTTTAAGTAGGGAAATTTCTACGCGTTGCAATTCCTGTGCATGGAAATTTCGGTGCTTTGAAATTTCCAAGCGTTGAAATTTCTTCGCACTGCAATTTCAGTGCTTTGAAATTTCCAAGCTTTGAAATTTCTACGCACTGCAATTCCTGCGCCTGGAAATTTCTACGCGTTGCAATTCCAGTGCCTTGAAATTTCCAAGCGTTGAAATTTCTACGCACTGCAATTCCTGCGCCTGGAAATTTCTACGTATTGCAATTCCAGTGCTTTGAAATTTCCAAGCGTTGAAATTTCTTCGCACTGCAATTTCAGTGCTTTAAAATTTCCAAGCTTTGAAATTTCTACGCACTGCAATTCCTGCGCCTGGAAATTTCTACGTGTTGCAATTCCAGTGCTTTGAAATTTCCAAGCTTTGAAATTTCTACGCACTGCAATTCCTGCGCCTGGAAATTTCTACGTGTTGCAATTCCAGTGCTTTGAAATTTCCAAGCGTTGAAATTTGTTCGCATTGCAATTTCGGTGGTTTGAAATTTCCAAGCTTAAAAAATTCTTCGCATTGCAATTCCTGCGCCTGGAAATTTTACGCGTTGCAATTCCAGTGCCTTGAAATTTCCAAGCGTTGAAATTCCTACGCACTGCAATTTCGGTGCTTTGAAATTTCCAAGCTTTAAAAATTCTACGCACTGCAATTCCTGCGCCTGAAAATTTCTACGCGTTGCAATTCCTGCGCTTAAAAATTCCGGTGCTCTGAAATTTCCAATCGTTGAAATTTCTTTGTACTACAATTCCGGTGCTTTGAAATTTCTTTGCACTGCAATTTCGGTGCTTTGAAATTTCTACGCGCTGCAATTTCTGCGCCTGGAAATTTCTACGCGTTGCAATTCCTGCGCCTAAAAATTTCGTTGCTTTGAAATTTCCAAGCGTTGAAATTTCTTTCCACTGCAATTTCAGGGCTTTGAAATTTCCAAGCCTTGGAATTCCTACGCACTGCAATTTCGGTGCTTTGAAATTTCCAAGCTTTAAAAATTCTACGCACTGCAATTCCTGCGCCTGAAAATTTCTAACGCGTTGCAATTCCTGCGGCCAAAAATTCCGGTGCTCTGAAATTTCCAAACGTTGAAATTTCTTTGTACTACAATTCCGGTGCTTTGAAATTTCCAAGCGCTAAAATTTCTACGCATTGCAACTCCTGAACCCGGAAATTTCTATAATCGAACGCTTATCATGCCAGAAAAGAACCAACGAATCTCACGGAACGACGATAAAAAAAGAATTATCCGAAATTACATCCCGGGGAAAGATATTCGCGTGAATTTGAAAACGAAATAACCGGCGAGCGAGCTCCCCAAGTAACGAAGTGGCATCTCCATGGAAGTTAATTACAAATTAGCTATTCCCTTTGAGCCATCTAATGCAACATCGACGTAAAGCGAAATGAAATACTCGCCATTTTTTTTGTTTCACCGTATTGCAACGTGTTTAACCAGCACGGAATAACAAATGTTGTCGCGTAAAGTAAAGTATTATTATTTGCCGAACTATTTTCCACGGGGCGAAGGTCGCCGAGACAAATTTGCATGATCCGACCTCCGGTTAGGTCGGGTTAGGTCCGGTTAGGTCCAGATGCGGTCGGTCTCGTTTCACTATTTTCAACGGTGGACGGGCCAATTCAACTGCGGACGACGGAATGCAAGCTGGATGCAAATTGGCCTGCATTTCGGGGCGACGCTGTTAGGCCGCAAAATCGATCCGTCAAAGCATCGGTTGGCGTTGAAATTTCGACGGGCTTTTAAACGGCGAAACGAAAGATCGTCATTGTTGGGCGATTGGTAGGGATGAACGAGATGTTGGTTGTTTATTAACGTTAGGTGTTTTATTTATTAGTGACCCCATTATTTTTTTTTAATTTTTTGTGTTCGTTAAATCTTAGGAGTATTTGTGTTTCTTTTTCTTATTAATTTATTTGTATTGTTCAACATATATAGGTTGTAACAGAGTTTTATTAGGAAAATTTGAATTAATGATTGGGAAAATTGAAACTTTGGGGGGAGGGAGTATTTTTATTCAGATTTTAATAGTTTGTTTTTTAATAATCTAATAGTATTTTATCTACTCACTTCTTATCGACACTTTTTCTCGTTGTATATGAAAAATGTCTTTCGATGTGGATATACATATACATATATGTATATGTTTTTCTGAGAAATCTCAGGTTTAGAAATGACGTCGATTTGATTTGACATTTCATTGCGGATTGATATATCGATGTTTTTCGTTATACCGTGTGGGAAATTTCCTACGAAGCAATAATATGAACATACACACCTATTGCGAGAGACTGAAACTTCCGTAGTGTATGTATGTACAATATATGTATACATTCGTTCCGACGCGACGTTTGGAAGTTTTGATAGATTGATTTCAGTTTGCGCTTACAGCTTTATCAGATGTCAAGCTTTACGTAACTTGTCTACTGTATTAGTTCGGGCATGTTTTAATGGGAATTTTCGCCGATAATTACACGTTCTCGGTAATTGATATTTTAACGGGAGACACAAACCGATGAATAAATGGACAAGTTTAAACTGTGAAGGATGTGCTGAGATCTATTTCACTTCAACAACGTTAGTTTAGATTTCTGTCGAAATTTCTGCGACCAAAAATTTATACGCGTTGCAATTCCTGCGCCAAAACATTACAGTGCTTTGAAATTTCTAAGCTTTGAATTTTCTGCGCCTGGAAATTTCTATGCGCTGCAATTCCTGCGCCAAAAAATTGTCTTGCTGCGAAATTTCTAAGCTCTGAATTTTCTGCGCTTGGAAATTTCTATGCGCTGCAATTTCTGCACCAGAAAATTGCAGTGCGTTGAAATTTCTAAGCTTTGAATTTTCTGCGCCTGAAAATTTCAACGTTCTGCAATTCCTGTGCTAAAAAATTGCAGTGCTTTGAATTTTCTGCGCCTGGAAATTTCAACGCTCTGCAATTCCTGCGCCAAAAAATTGCCTTGCTTTGAAATTTCTAAGCTCTGAATTTTCTGTGCTTGGAAATTTCTATGCGCTGCAATTTCTGCGCCAGAAAATTGCAGTGCGTTGAAATTTCTAAGCTTTGAATTTTCTGCGCCTGAAAATTTCAACGTTCTGCAATTCCTGTGCTAAAAAATTGCAGTGCTTTGAATTTTCTGCGCCTGGAAATTTCTACGCGCTGAAATTTCTGCGCCAGAAAATTGCAGTGCGTTGAAATTTCTAAGCTCTGAATTTTCTGCGCTTGGAAATTTCTATGCGCTACAATTTCTGCGCCAGAAAATTGCAATGCGTTGAAATTTCTAAGCTTTGAATTTTCTGCACCCAGAAATTTCAACTCGTTGAAATTCCTGCGCCAAAATATTGCCATGCTTTGAAATTTCCAAGCTTTGAATTTTCTAAGTTTAAAAATTTCTTCCCATTGCAATTTCTGCGCCCAAAAATTACAACACTTTCAAATTTCCAACCATTGACATTTCTACTCCGAAAAAACTCTTCCTGACCTTTAACCTAACGTTCACCCTAAAATCGACACTGAACCCTACACATCACCCACTGAAATATCTAATAATTCTCTCCAATGAACAATCACGAATTTTCCCGTAACGATGCCAACTTGAAACGCCTGCCTTTGAAGGAGAAACCGTTTCACTTTAATGTTCCCGTCCCGACGCATTGATTTGCCGCTGACGGGCAGAGATACACATACACGTTACACACACACACACACACACACACACACATGCACTTCACTTGAACTTGCCCCGCGGCCTTCGAGATGCACTTCCGTCTCCACGACGACAATAAGGGCTGCGAGAGGAGGATGGGTGATAGTATTCGTCAGTCTAAGAGAGAGAGAGAGAGAGAGAGGGAGAGAGAGAGAGAGTGATGGTGAAAGCATTGGTATTGGTGCAACACTCGACCCACTTCTCTGCACTCTGTACTCGATAACGCTACGACATGTTACGAGCAATAAATGCACACACACACACACACAGCCTTTTTTTCCCCGCATTCTGTCATTTCGTTTTATATAAATTAACACACTGGACAGTGGAAGGATTTTTTTTTTTTTTTTTTTTAATTAGATTCGAAGGGTGCACGAGTGTTTTTGATTTGTCCTTTTGAAAATTTACTGCGACGGACAATGGTTTCGATGGTCATTTCTCCCGGGATGGTTTAATTAACGTTGATAATTACCGTCGGGATATACACAGTGACTTTTTAACGAATGCGAGAAGAGAGGAGAGGAAGAAGCGAATGATCGAGCGACACCGCGGGCGGTGAGAGAGAGAAGATTAATAGATCCTTCGAAGCAACGTGCGAAGCAATTCGTAGAGTGAAATAGTTGTGCGGGAATTAAATATTCTCCTGGAGAATGAAATTCGCTAACTTTCCAGTAGCCAACTTCGAAGATTCTTCCAGATAATTACCAAATTTAAATCAATCTAGACAATCATCAAAAATGATTTCCAATATTCCCAACAAAAATCCCAGGACTCTTTTTTAACGAATTAAACATTTTTTTATTTAAAAATTTCCACGGTTTTTAAAATCAGACTAACGTGGACCAGGTATTTGCACAAATACATCTTGGAAAACGTATTTAATATTCACTTTGAATTAATTAATTAACAGGATCGAGTCGGTCATGGTGATTTTTCTATAGTTTCACATAATTCCGGTTTCTTCTGTATTTTTCGGCGAGCACACCGGCCAAAATAATTACGCATTTGCAATACCTGTACATAGAAATTTCGGTGCTTTGAGGTTTCCAAGCGTGGAAGTTTCTGTGCCTGGAAATTTCTACGCGTTGCAATTCCTGCGCCAAAATATTCCGATCCATTGAAATTTCCAAGCGTTGAAATTTCTTCGCACTACAATTTCGGAACTTTGAAATTTCTAAGCTTTAAAAATTCTACGCTCTGCAATTCCTGCGCTAGGAAATTTCCACGCGTTGCAATTCCGGTGCTTCGAAATTTCCCAGCGTTGAAACTTCATCGCACTGCAATTTCGATGCTTTGAAATTTCCAAGCTTAAAAAATTCTACACCTTGCAATTCCTGCGCCTGGAAATTTCTACGCGTTGCAATTCCTGCGCCAAAATATTCCGATCCATTGAAATTTCCAATCGTTGAAATTTCTTCGCACTACAATTTCGGTACTTTGAAATTTCCAAGCTTTAAAAATTCTACGCTCTGCAATTCCTGCGCTAGGAAATTTCCAAGCTTTGAAAATTCTACGCTCTGCAATTTCTGCGCTAGGAAATTTCCACGCGTTGCAATTCCGGTGCTTTGAAACTTCCCAGCGTTGAAACTTCATCGCACTGCAATTTCGATGCTTTGAAATTTCCAAGCTTAAAAAATTCTACGCCTTGCAATTCCTGCGCCTGGAAATTTCTACGCGTTGCAATTCCTGCGCTAAAAAATTCCGATGCTTTGAAACTTCCAAGCGTTGAAATTTCTTTGCACTGCAATTTCGGTGCTTTGAAACTTCGAAGATTCTTCCAGATAATTACCGAATCTAAATCAATCTAGACAATCATCAAAAATGATTTCCAATATTCCCAACAAAAATCCCAGGACTCTTTTTTAACGAATTAAACATTTTTTTATCTTAAAATTTCCACGGTTTTTAAAATCAGACTAACGTGGACCAGGTCTTTGCACAAATACATCTTGGAAAACGTATTTAATATTCACTTTGAATTAATTAATTAACAGGATCGAGTCGGTCATGGTGATTTTTCTATAGTTTCACATAATTCCGGTTTCTTCTGTATTTTTTCGGCGAGCACACCGGCCAAAGTAATTACGCATTTACAAAGAGTTCCGCGAAATTTTCCCTCCTTGACTTTTGCTCGTATTCTTGGTGTTCTTTGAACGAATAGCTGCAGGCACGGAAGATAGCTGCTGCAATGCCACGTCTTCTAATTTCGCTAGCTTTAAGGCATGCTTTAAGAAGCTCACCGGATAGATAGGCCATTCTTTGTCCCTTCTTTCATGGAATATTCATGGTCGTTCTTTATTCGAGTTTTTTTGATAACGCGTCCACCGACGGCGAATAAAGTTCCCCGGGAAATATCGTCGGACTTGCTTCGTTATGAAATAATAAGGTTCGTTGCTGATCGATATATCCGACTTAGGGAGGAAAATGAAATGAAAAGTCGGAGATGATTGGCTAAAGGGGAAATAATGACGGCGAATTGAGAGAGTGCGGGGAATTGTTAAAAAATATTCGCGGAAACGTTATTCAGTCTTCCACTATACTTTTTTAAGATTTTTTTTTGTTAGAGTGAAAACAATACCGATTTAATTTACTTGGAATTTGGTTAACGCTGTTGATAAATGATTTTTGGTGTACAGATATGTATATGTATGTATGTATGTACGAAGGAAAGTTGAGTAATAAGTTACTTTTGACTTTGCGGGATGTCCGTGGAATTTGTGACGTCATAGTTTTATAATTTTAATGAAATGTGAAAGTGTCTTAATCGAAAATTAATGACTTTCTTTTTCACGGCTCGGCGCGATGAATTTTTATTCGAATTCGGGGAACTGGAAGGTGATAAGTAATTCGAAATTACTTCACGTATAATTAGCAAAGTTTGGAACTTTTGAACCTTGACACTTTCACGGTTGCAATTTTCACGCCTCAAAAGTTAAATCGCTTCAATTTTTACGCGCACCCAAATTTTCTTCGCTTTAAAATTTCTGTGCGTTGAAATTTCTTCTTTTTAAAATTTCTATGCGTTGAATTTTCTGCGCGTTGAAATTCCTTTGCCTTAAAATTTCGTCGCTTTAAAATTTCTGTGCGTTGAAATTCCTTTGCCTTAAAATTTCGTCGCTTTAAAATTTCTGTGCGTTGAAATTTCGTCGCTTTAAAATTTCTATGCGTTGAATTTTCTGCGCTTGGAAATTTCTAGGCGTTAAATTTTCTATGCTTGGAAATTTCTAGGCATCGAATTTTCGGCGCTTGGAAATTTCTACGCACTGAATTTTCTACGCCTGGAAAATTCTAGGCGTTGAATTTTCGGCGCTTGGATTTTTCTAGGCGTTGAATTTTCTGCTCTTGGAAATTTCTAGGCGTTAAATTTCCTGCGCCTGGAAATTTATAAGCGTTGAATTTTCTGCGCTTGGAAATTTCTAGGCGTTAAATTTTCTATGCTTGGAAATTTCTAGGCATCGAATTTTCGGCGCTTGGAAACTTATAAGCACTGAATTTTCTACGCCTGGAAATTTCTAGGCGTTGAATTTTCTATGCTTGGAAATTTCTAGGCATCGAATTTTCAGCGCTTGGAAATTTCTAAGCACTGAATTTTCTACGCCTGGAAATTTCTAGGCGTTGAATTTTCGGCGCTTGGATTTTTCTAGGCGTCGAATTTTCAACGCCATAAAAATTCTATGCGTTGAATTTTCTGCGCTTTGTAATTTCTAGGCGTTAAATTTTCTGCGCCTGGAAATTTCTAGGCGTTGAATTTTCGGCGCTTGGATTTTTCTAGGCGTTGAATTTTCTGCGCTTGGAAATTTCTATGCGTTGAATTTTTTGCGCTTGGAAATTTCTAGGCGTTGAATTTTCTGCTCTTGGAAATTTCTAGGCGTTAAATTTCCTGCGCCTGGAAATTTATAAGCGTTGAATTTTCTGCGCTTGGAAATTTCTAGGCTTTGAAATTTGTTAACCTGAAAATTCCACGCTTGAAAATGACCATGCCACAAATTTTCGCCCGTTAAAATTTCTTCGCCTTAAAATCCTCGTCCCAAAATTTCCACTCACTTTTCCAAATTCCTCCCAGCAACGTCCCCCAAAAATTTTTCAAAAAGACACATGGTAGGGCTGTTTTGACATCGTACGAATACATTATCGATCTCACACGTGTGTGCAGAGTCCGTGGAGAAGAAATGTGGTTACAACGGCAGGTGGGAAGTTCAAAACGGCACAAGTGGGGAGGATTCACCCCATGGTTGGGCAAACTACACCACGTGTCTGACACCGGAAATGCTGCGACTCCATGGGAAGGTGTACACCAACTCCATCGAGGGCGAGGTGAGTCAAATAGAATCTCAAAATTTCACCAAACATTTGAGAAAACTGTAAAAGACCTCGCTATATTTTTTTACCATTTCGGAGATAGAAAATTTAAAATATTTTCCACAAATGGTTTTATCGATCCTTGAAAAGTGTCTGAGGAATTTTGATACACCCTGTACATTTATTGAATAATGTATAATCACGCCTATGACGAGTCTGTCAATCGAAATTTAAATATCGATTATGCAGACTGCTTTATATTAATTGAAATAATATTCCAAGCGATTAATCGGGAATAAGCTAAATACCTGCTACGTAATCCATCTGAATAAGTATTTAAAATTCTTATTTTCATTCCGACGTGCTTATTAACTGTACCGTACAATCGTGTGATAAGTAATGAACGATTATGATTTTTCAGTGATCTTAAAAAATACGATGGAAAGAAAGAAACTGATTTTGTTGAATTAAAATTTTCTACTATCATTCGTTCAGCGATTATAAATTGAAAATTTAATAACGTTTCGTTCCTTGTTTTTCACAATGATAAATTACATATTTCCCATAATGAACGTGGTGATTTCAAATAAATTAAAAACGATCAATAATATTGTTGAGCAATTTTGTGGTGGACGTCGATTTTCTATTATACGATTGTCCAAAACGTTGGATAATGGGGAAACTTTCTGAATGAGTTTGTCGACCATATTTCCTTTCTTTCGTTTTTATTAAACTCTCAACCCGAATCGCTTCATACGTCGGCTACAGTTAAAGTATGAAACGTGGCTTTGTGCAACGTTCCCTTAAATTCCGCGCAGACAGCCATGTTTCTTATTGTACCGTAACTACTTGCTCTATATAGAATCTAGGATTATTTTGAAAAAATTACGAACGTCATGGATATCGACGTTTTGCAAAAAGTGACCCGAAATTTCTTGCGTTAAAATATTTTCCAAACAATACAATTTCTGCAGTAAGAAAAGTTACAAAGTTAGAATTTGTTCATACTGAAATATGAAACACGGATAGTAAGAATTTCATTTTCACCGAAATTGAAAAATAACAAAAGTTATGTTTGTATTATTTTGTGAAAAATGCTGTTGCTTCTTAAAATTGCGTTTCAAAACCACAGGGCGAATAGTTTTACGCAAAGTTTCACCGAATTCAATTCCTGCTGCCAAATATTGCAGCCATTTCGCAGCTTCCCATCCTCACTTAGAAATTCATAAACCGGATACTCTGTAACTCGTAAACTTCCGAAGAAAAGACGGCTGCCTGTGATCCTCGGGGAAACTTTCAGCGACCCGTAACTCAAATATGGTGTTCCCGTTTTCTTCGTTCGTACTTTCGGGATAAAAATACTGGAAACTCTTCGGCGATCTGCATAATACCTGTTAACAGTTTCCCAAGTTTCCGGGTAAACGCTGAATTTTACTTGAATAATTTCCACCACCCTGTTTTCCATCTGTTCGGGGAACTGGATTTTTGTTTAATTCGTTACAAACAAACGATCGGTTCATTAGCCTTTTCGTTTCTAAGCGCTGCAATTTCTGCGCCTGAAAATTGCAGTGCTTTGAATTTTCTGTGCCTCGAGATTTCAACGTTTTGCAATTTCTGCGCCAAAAAATTGCAGTGCCTTGAAATTTCTAACCTTTGAATTTTATGCGCCTCGAGATTACAACGCTTTACAATTTCTGCGCTTGAAAATTGCAGTGCTTTGAAATTTCTAAGCTTTGAATTTTCTCAGTTTAAAAATTTCTACGCGCTGCAATTTCTGCGCTTGAAAATTGCAGTACTTTGAATTTTATGCGCCTGGAAATTTCAACGTTTTGCAATTTCTGCGCCAAAAATTGCAGTGCTTTGAAATTTCTAAGCTTTGAATTTTCCAAGTTTAAAAATTTCTGCGCCTGAAAATTGAGTGCTTCGAAATTTCTAAGCTTTAAATTTTCTGCGCCAAGAAATTTCAACGCTTTACAATTTCTGCGCCAAAAAATTGCAGTGCTTTGAAATTTCTAAGCTTTAAATTGACCAAGTTTAACAATTTCTACGCGGTGCAATTTCTGCGCCAAAAATTGCAGTGCTTTGAAATTTCTAAGCTTTAAATTTTCTGCGCCTGGAAATTTCAACGCTTTGCAATTTCTGCGCCAAATAATTGCAGTGCTTTGAAATTTCTAAGCTTTAAATTTTCCAAGTTTAACAATTTCTACGCGCTGCAATTTCTGCGCGTAAAAATTGCAGTGCTTTGAAATTTCTAAGCTTTGAATTTTCTCAGTTTAAAAATTTCTACGCGCTGAAATTTCTGCGCCTAAAAATTGCAGTGCTTTGAAATTTCTAAGCTTTGAATTTTCTCAGTTTAAAAATTTCTACGCGCTGAAATTTCTGCGCCTAAAAATTGCAGTGCTTTGAAATTTCTAAGCTTTAAATTTTCTGCGCCTGGAAATTTCAACGCTTTGCAATTTCTACGCCAAAAAATTGCAGTGCTTTGAAATTTCTAAGCTTTAAATTTTCTGCGCCTGGAAATTTCAACGCTTTGCAATTTCTGCGCCAAAATATTGCAGTACTTTGAAATTCCTAAGCTTTAATTTTTCTGCGCCTGGAAATTTCAACGCTTTGCAATTCCCGCGCGTAAAAATTGCACTGCGTTGAATTTTCTAAGCGTTGAATTTTATGCGCCTAGAGATTTCAATGCTTTGCAATTTCTGCACTTGAAAATTGCAGTGCTTTGAAATTTCTAAGCCTTGATTTTTCCAAGTTTAACAATTTCTACGCACTGCAATTTCTGCACCTAACAATTTCCCAAGTTTCCGGGTAAACGCTGGATTTTCCTTGAATAATTTCCACCACCCTGTTTTCCATCTGTTCGGCGAACTGAATTTTTTTTTTAATTCATTACAAACAAACGATCGTTTCATTAGCCAACGCTAGTCGCTGTTGTTTTAGAAAAGACAGAATAAGCTGCAATTATTCCGCATTCATATCGTTCGACGCGAGTGTTTGCGCATCTCGAAGGATCGTCCCTTCCAGGAAACGGCGGGAGGTCGAAGTTGCACCGGTGCAAATACGAGGTGGAAATTCTCGAGACGCGCAATCAGTATATGGTTTAAGTTTAACAATTTCTACGCGCTGCAATTTCTGCGCTTGAAAATTGCAGTACTTTGAAATTTCTAAGATTTCAATTTTCTACGCGCTGCAATTTCTGCGCCTGAAAATTGCAGTGCTTTGAAATTTCTAAGCGTTGAATTTTATGCGCCTAGAGATTTCAACGCTTTACAATTTCTGCGCCAAAAAATTGCAGTGCTTTGAAATTTCTAAGCTTTAAATTTTCTAAGTTTAACAATTTCTACGCGCTGCAATTTCTGCGCTTGAAAATTGCAGTACTTTGAAATTTCTAAGCTTTCAATTTTCTACGCGCTGCAATTTCTGCGCCTGAAAATTGCAGTGCTTTGAAATTTCTAAGCTTTAAATTTTCTACGCCTGGAAATTTCAACGCTTTGCAATTCCCGCGCGTAAAAGTTGCCGTGCTTTAAAATTTCTAAGCTTTAAATTTTCCAAGTTTAACAATTTCTACGCGCTGCAATTTCTGCGCCAAAAATTGCAGTGTTTTGAAATTTCTAAGCTTTAACCCTTAGCGCTCCGTTGGCTCTGCTACGGAGCCATCCATAATTTGTACCACAGATCCGAAGGCTCCGTTTCGGAGCCCAATGTTTTTGACATGATTACACTGAAAATGCGATGCTTTTGTTGGCGTTGGCAATTGTTATTCGTATTGAAAACGTTGTTAGCGTCTGTTGCATTACAATTAAAACATTTTTTGCCTATTTGTATACCTAGGAACATGGAGAATCAAAAGTACTGTGATGAGAATTTAGAAGTGAGTGATTCGGACGATGTGTTTGATTTTGAAGTGTTACAAGATATTGCGGAAGACAATGTTGGTAATGATTCTGACACTTCGAGTAACGGTACTGAAATTATTATTCCAAAGAGACGAAGAATGGTAATTATACGAGTAGTAAACCCAGAATGCACATGGGAGATTGTTTTCATAGATATCACACCATGGTGAACTACAAAATTTGAAATTTTTTTTATATTTACAATTGGAAAATGCATATTTATAACATATATAAAAACAAATGCATTGACATGGACGTGTAATCTTTTCCGCTCAAAATAAGACATCCTTTATCTCAGGCGCTTTGCTCTAAAAATGTGCCGGAGTTGCTGGTAGGCATTACTCGAGAAACGCGCGGAGCGCTAAGGGTTAAATTTTCTGCGCCTGGAAATTTCAACGTTTTACAATTTCTGCGCTAAAAAATTGCAGAGCTTTAAAATTTCTAAGCTTTAATTTTTCCAAGTTTAACAATTTCTGCACCTAACAATTTCCCAAGTTTCCGGATAAACGCTGGATTTTCCTTGAATAATTTCCACCACCCTGTTTCCCATCTGTTCGGCGAACTGAATTTTTTTTTTAATTCATTACAAACAAACGATCGTTTCATTAGCCAACGCTAGTCACTGTTGTTTTAGAAAAGACAGAATAAACTGCAATTATTCCGCATTCATATCGTTCGACGCGAGTGTTTGCGCATCTCGAAGGATAGTCCCTTCCAGGAAACGGCGGGAGGTCGAAGTTGCACCGGTGCAAATACGAGGTGGAAATTCTCGAGACGCGCAATCAGTATATAGAATTATCCTCCGTGAAACTTGAGGGACGTTGAAAGTGGAGCAAATCGATTTCCGCCGTCGGCGAGATAAAAAGAAATCGAAACAGATCATCGAGAGTTTGTAATTCCCCCTCCGTTTTTTTTTTTTTTTTAAATTTTTTACCCCGCTGCAATCAGCCCTTTAATTCGCCGGCTGTAATTTTCCGTTCGGCGAATTGAATTTTCCGCCATCGTGACCGTGGAGTTATTTAAACGATTATTAATAATATAAAGTTTGACATATTTATTTGAAAAATGATATTACGTAGTTTTATTGAAGATTTATAAAATGGGAAAATAATTTCCGATGAAAGTGCCGAGTTTTTGGTAAAATTTCTGGCAGTTTCGTTTGAATTTAGAGTAAAAAAAAATCGGTAAGAAAGGATTGATGTTTTTGTACAGCAAAACAGGGTGGAAAAAAATGGTATTAGAATATCACTGAGCTAAATATAAAACAATGAATGCGGGGATAATGTGTGGAACAATGAAACGGAATACGCATTCGCGTGCTTAAGCTTTCTTTAAGTACACTTGAAGGGTAAACAATGAACAAAGGTTGGAAATTCGCAGACGGAATTTCCCGGGGAAATGTCAGCTGTGATAAAATAATTTCCACGTTAAAAATTTCTCTTTTACGAGATAAGATGACAGTCGTCAGTTCGAGCGAAAATATAATTAGCGTGTATAATTAGTAACAGACAGTCTAATCGATTTTCAGGCGACAATTGCTTTTCCCATTCCCCCTCTCAAACTTTGAGACTATTTTAAATTTTTACATAGGGCAGTCTCTCGATTAAGAACTTATTCAATGAAGAAAGATTGTTTAAAAATGCATTTGTAGTAATTTATAAAATATTATCCTTTCGGTCATTGTAATCTTCTTAATTTTATTTGGAAAATTTCAGGAAAATCTAATTTATAGAACTTTTGCGAATTTGCACGGATTTTTTACTTGAATTATTAACGTTATCACGTTAATTTATAGCCACAAGTATTAGCAAGCGAAAAGTTGCTTACGTGCGTCGAAACATTCGCGAATTTGTCGTCGCAATGTTGCCTATCCGTCAAAGGGACGGATTCAAAAGCAGATACTGAGAATCTACCGTAAAAATCACAATGCACCGGCTCTCGTTACTTGTTTCTTTCTTTTATCCCCGTTTCTCATTTTTTTTTTTCGCAGGTAGTGTATCTTTTTTTTTCCAGGACACGTTCCATTTTCCAACGTTTCCTTCTGTCCGTCGTACGTAGACGTTTACCTCTTCGTCATTCGCCAGTCGCCTCTACGTCGTCGCGTTTTTTCACCGTTCAAACTAGATATCGATCTTCGCTGTTTAGACGTCCAACTCGTTACGTCCATTACGGGTGGTAAACGTGAGTTCGAAGGGACTGACGATAAAGAGGGTATTGGTTCTTTCAATGTGATTCTTTCAGGTTTTTTTAATTTTCAAATTTCCCGGGTCGGAAGTTCATGAGCTTTGTCGTTTTTGGGCTTTGAACTTTCTGAATGGTCCATTTTACGCGATTGATAATTTGTAATTTTTGTATTTTTGCTCGTGAAAATTTCCAAGCTTAATTTTTTTGTGGTGGAAAATTTTCAAGCTTTGAATTTTCTGCGCTTGGAATTTTTATAGCGTTGAATTTTCTGCGCCTGGAAATTTTCTGCGCTTGGAAATTTCTAGGTGTCGAATTTTCTGCGCTTGGAAATTTCTAGGCATTGAATTTTCTGCGCTTGGAATTTTCTTAGCTTTGAATTTTCTGTGTCTGGAAAGTTCTAGGCATCGAATTTTCTGCGCTTGGAATTTTCTTAGCTTTGAATTTTCTGTGTCTGGAAATTTCTAGGCATCGAATATTCTGCGCTTGGAAATTTCTAGGCATTGAATTTTCTGCGCTTGAAAATTTTTAGGCGTAGAATTTTCTGCGCTTGGAATTTTCTTCGCTTGGAAATTTCTACGCACTGAATTTTCTACGCTTGGAAATTTCTACGCACTGAATTTTCTTCGCTTGGAAATTTCTACGCACTGAATTTTCTCCGCTTGGAAATTTCTACGCCTGGAAATTTCTAGGCATTGCATTTTCTGCGCTTGGATATTTCCAGGCATTGAATTTTCTGCGCTTGGAAATTTCTACGCACTGAATTTTCTACGCACTGAATTTTCTTCGCTTGGAAATTTCTACGCACTGAATTTTCTGCGCTTGGAAATTTCTACGCACTGAATTTTCTGCGCTTGGAAATTTCCAAGCGTTGAATTTTCTACGCTTGTTATTTTCTGCGCTTGGAAATTTCTAGGCGTTGAATTTTCTATGCCATAAAATTCCTATGCGTTGAATTTTCAGCGCTTGGAAATTTCTACGCCTGGAAATTTCTAGGCATTGCATTTTCTGCGCTTGGATATTTCCAGGCATTGAATTTTCTGCGCTTGGAAATTTCTACGCACTGAATTTTCTACGCTTGGAAATTTCTACGCACTGAATTTTCTTCGCTTGGAAATTTCTACGCACTGAATTTTCTGCGCTTGGAAATTTCTACGCCTGGAAATTTCTAGGTATTGAATTTTCTGCGCTTGGATATTTCTAGGCATTGAAATTTCTGCGCCTGGAAATTTCCAAGCGTTGAATTTTCTACGCTTGTTATTTTCTGCGCTTGGAAATTTCTAGCGTTGAATTTTCTTTGCCATAAAATTCCTATGCGTTGAATCTTCAGCGCTTGGAAATTTCCAGGCTTTAAATTTTCTTCCCAACTATTTTCCAAAATGATTCTCTATCATTCTAAAAAGTCCATCTCTAAATTTAATATACCTACTCTGAAAAAGGAAAATCTAAGTGAAAACTTGCTGTTCACACTCAAAGTCAAATAGCAAATATGTTTGTCGCGGCTATACTTTGAAACTGTATTCTGTATTTTCTTTCAAAGATAATGGATATCAATGGATCTTCTTTATGCTTTGTCTAGATGAAAATGGACATCGCCGAGAAGACACGTACTTTGGAGTTCGTCGGGTTAAGCATATCTTTGGTAGCTTTACTCGCCTCCCTCGCTATATTCTGTCGTTTTAGGTAAGCAATTTTTTTCATCCTTTCAAACTCGTTCAAAAATCCCAAATACAAGAAATCCAAAAAAAAAAATGAAGGCAATGCACTTAAAAACCTGTCGAAATACAAACGCGAAAGTTCGTCGTGGAAATGTCGAAGGTATATTCTCGTTTAAATAAATTAAGGACGCAAAGAGACGCGGGGAATTTGCAATTTCGCAAATGGCATTACATTCCCTATTTACCCCGTCAAAGCGACGCAACATCATGGATAATAATGATTCGTCCCGCGAGGGTTGTGACGTGTTTGTTTTTGCGAAACTGGGTTAAGTCTTTCTCAAGAATGAGCGAAAATATCGAAGCTACGGGATAAAGTCGACTCGTCCGTAGAAATATCATTAGTGATAAGTGTTCCCGGAGTCGAGACTTTCACTTTTCCCGTGATACTCTATTATTGTGTTATCCTTACACAATGCAGGGCCGTAACAATTAACAGTGGAATTACCAATGTATTTCGGTATATTACAGGAAAGTTTTCCAAAAAATACCTAACGATAGGAAAGCTAATTTATAGAATTAATTTCTGCGCTTGCAAATTTCCAGGCATTGAATTTTCTGGGTTTTGAAATTTTTAGGCGTTGAATTTTCTACGCTTGGAAATTTTCTGCGCTTGGAAATTTCTACGCACTGAATTTTCTACGCCTGGAAATTTCTAGGCGTTGAATTTTCTGCGCTTAGAAATGTCTACGCAGTGAATTTTCTACGCTTGGAATTTTCTTAGCTTTGAATTTTCTGCGCCTGGAAATTTCCATACACTGAATTTTCTGCGCTTGGAAATTTCTACGCCTGGAAATTTCTACGCACTGAATTTTCTGCGCTTGGAAATTTCTATGCGTTGAATTTTCTGCGCTTGGAATTTTCTTAGCTTTGAATTTTCTGCGCTTTGAAATATCAAGGCATTGAATTTTCTGCGCCTGGAAAAGTCTAGGAATCGAATTTTCTGCGTTTGAAAATTTCTAGGCGTTGAATTTTCTACGCCTGGAAATTTCTAGGCGTTGAATTTTCTGCGCTTAGAAATGTCTACGCTTGGAATTTTCTTTGCTTTGAATTTTCTGCGCCTGGAAATTTCCATACACTGAATTTTCTGCGCTTGGAAATTTCTACGCACTGAATTTTCTACGCCTGGAAATTTCTAGGCGTTGAATTTTCTGCGCTTGGAAATTTCTATGCGTTGAATTTTCTGCGTTTGGAATTTTCTTAGCTTTGAATTTTCTGCGCTTTGAAATATCCAGGCGTAGAATTTTCTGCGCTTGGAATTTTCTGCGCCTGGAAATTTCTAGACATTAAATTTATTTATACATATTTCAATAAAAATCGCAACATGCTTCAGAAAATAATATCTAGATAACCATTAATGATTTTTAAAAATGATAAGTCAATTATTTTCCCTTTTTTCATACACCTAGCATTAAAAAAAATTACTTTGATTTTCCTTTGCACAGGAAGTTGCAAAATCTCAGAAATTTCCATAGTTAAAAAAAGGCAATTACAGTTCATACTTTTCGTTTTAACAGCACGTTTATTATTTTAATTTAATAAAATCACCGCAATTTTTATCAGAATATCGTTTCTAGAAAAATCGCTAAAACGTGGAAAAAAACTGGTTTGCGTTTCGAATCGTGCGAACGCGAAAGTATGTCTTTGCTATCGAGGGCTTTGAAATATTGCGACGGTGATAGTAGACGGCTCTGATTTACGGGGTTCTTCGACATCTAGGTCGCTGAGGAACACCAGGACAAGGATTCACAAGAACCTGTTCGTCGCCATGGTGGTCCAGGTGGTGATACGTTTAACCCTGTACATAGACATCGAGATTCTACGAAAAAAAACCCATGGCATTCAACGTGGCATTGGGAACACCGTGAGTTCGAAAATTATTATTTAATTACATTGCTCGAAAGTCGAAGAATAATTTTCAATTTTATTTCAAAACACTCACTTTTAAAAATTGTTATCAAGTTTAACACAGTTTATTTATTAATACATTCTAATATTCTCTTACATGCAGAAATGATTTTAGTTATTATATTTATTGGTGGAGAGTTGTATACTTTAAAATATTTTAGACAAGTAGTTATATTTGCTTTTTTGATTATTTAAATTCGAGTGTATAAACAAGTGTTGAAATTTTCGAGAAAATGAGACTTAACGAGATTTATCAAATTAATCGTAATCAATGTAATCGAAGAATAATTTTCAATTTTATTTCAAAACACTCACTTTTTTCAATTTTTATCGAATTTAACACAGATTATTTATTAATATTCTAATATTCTCTTACAAGTATTAACACGTATTTTAAATTTTCCGAGGAAATGAGACTTAACGAGATTTATCAAATTAATCGACAATGTAATCAATGTAATCGAAGAATAATTTTCAATTTTATTCCAAAACACTCACTTTTTTCAATTTTTATCGAATTTAACACAGATTATTTATTAATATTCTAATATTCTCTTACAAGTATTAACAAGAATCTTGAATTTTTCCGAGGAAATGGCACTTAACGAGATTTATCAAATTAATCGACAATGTAATCAATGTAATCGAAGAATAATTTTCAATTTTATTTCAAAACACTCACTTTTTTAAATTTTTATCAAGTTCAACACAGTTTATTTATTAATATTCTAATATTCTCTTACAAGTATTAACAAGAATCTTGAATTTTTCCGAGGAAATGAGACTTAACGAGATTTATCAAATTAATCGACAATGTAATCAATGTAATCGAAGAATAATTTTCAATTTTATTTCAAAACACTCACTTTTTTCAATTTTTATCGAATTTAACACAGATTATTTATTAATATTCTAATATTCTCTTACAAGTATTAACAAGAATCTTGAATTTTCCGAGGAAATGACACTTAACGAGATTTATCCAATTAATTAACAATGTGACCCAGTGATTAATTAAAAATCTTCTTTGTTCCATGGAAGCCGGTGTTGTGCGAGGTCAGTTACGTTCTTTTAGAGTACGCAAAAACCGCCATGTTCATGTGGATGTTCATAGAGGGCCTGTTCCTGCACAACATGGTGACTGGTAATTAATTAATTAATTAATTACTAACGGACTGTCATTACCTGCCAGTTAATCGGTCTACCTTAACGATTCCACCTGGCGAAATTGTTATTCCAAACGGAAAAACTGGACCGAAAGGACGACGAGTCGAAGAGCAGAAAACGCTCTGAGAAAAGTGGATGCACCACGGTGCATATTAAGCACCTTATTTGCATCCATTAACCAGCTAAATCCTTGTATCATAAAACCTTGCATCCGGGATCCTTTTAAAGGATCGCCGTTGTTTTGCGAGAGCAGGAAAACTGCCGGCGATATCCTTGAATACGAATAAGTTTCTCGTAACTGGAAGAAAGGGAATTAGGTGGAGAAACAAAAAGAATTGCGAAAGAATAGCTTTAGTCTCGTTTTACAAAAGATCAGAAAAAAACTAAAAAAAAAACTACTTTGCGTCGGGTGAAAAAGTGGAAATAAAGTGACGTTAATGAACGTCGTTTAAATTCATTGGATCTAATCGTACGAGGGTCTTCGTTTCTCCCAGACTTTCGATTTTTTTTTATTGTCTTTTTATTCGTGGAATTTGTTATTCCGTTTTTTTTTGGGGGGAAGTGTTTTTTACGAGAATGATAGATGTGTTCGAGATCGATTCGACGCGATTCTTTTCACGTTCGAGGACACTTGAAACCGACTGTATGCGCTTTAAAACAATCGTCCCAGTTTTCTCTCGCGATTCGATGGAGGCCGAACGTACACGTGTGACGAAACAGCGCGAGTTAGATTAAAAATTCCTACGTGGGTTTTTCGTTCATCCCTGACCCGTCGTTCCACGTGTTCCGTTTTTAGTGACGGTCTTTCAAGAGACGTCTTACTACCGGATGTACCGATTCGTCGGCTGGGGATGTCCCGTCGTGATGACGCTCGCCTGGGCCATCATCACGGCCTTCTACTATCATCCGAAGTCTAAGTAAGTGAATGATTTTGTTCTATTGTTGTCATTTCTTCGCGGAGAAATTTTCAAGCTGAGAAATAACGGGGGAGGGATTTTTGGGAGATGGACATTTTCGTGCGCAGAGATTTTGGCAAAAGGGATTATTGGCGCATGGAAATTTAAATGAAAAGTGAATTTAAAGCGCAGAAATATCGAGGCGTAGCGATTTTGGAAAAAGGGATTACTGGCGCATGGAAATTTAAATGCAAAGTGATTTTAAAGCGCAGAAATATTGAGGCGCAGGGATTTTGGTGCGTAGGATTATTGGCGCATAGAAATTTAAATGCAAAGTGAATTTAACGCGCAGAAATATCAAGGCGCAGGGATTTTGGTGCGTGAGATTATTGGCGCATGGAAATTTAAATGAAAAGTGATTTTAATGCGCAGAAATATCGAGGCGTAGCAATTTTGGAAAAAGGGGATTACTGGCGCATGGAAATTTAAATACAAAGTGATTTTAAAGCACAGAAATATTGAGGCGCAGGGATTTTGGGAGATGGACATTTTCGTGCGCAGGGATTTTGGCCAAAGGGATTATTGGCGCATGGAAATTTAAATGAAAAGTGAATTTAAAGCGCAGAAATATCGAGGCGTAGCGATTTTGGAAAAAGGGATTACTGGCGCATGGAAATTTAAATGCAAAGTGATTTTAAAGCGCAGAAATATTGAGGCGCAGGGATTTTGGTAGGTGGACATCTTCGTGCGCAGGGATTTTGGCCAAAGGGATTATTGGCGCATGGAAATTTAAATGAAAAGTGAATTTAAAGCGCAGAAATATCGAGGCGTAGCGATTTTGGAAAAAGGGATTACTGGCGTATGGAAATTTAAATGCAAAGTGATTTTAAAGCGCAGAAATATTGAAGCGCAGGGATTTTGGTGCGTAGGATTATTGGCGCATAGAAATTTAAATGCAAAGTGAATTTAACGCGCAGAAATATCAAGGCGCAGGGATTTTGGTGCGTAAGATTATTGGCGCATGGAAATTTAAATGAAAAGCAATTTAAAAGCGCAGAAATAATGAGGCGCAGGGATTTTGATACGCGTAAACATTGGCGCATGGAAATTTAAATGAAAAGTGAATTTAAAGCACAGAAATATCGAGGCGTAGGGATTTTGGGGCGTGAGATTATTGGCGCATGGAAATTTAAATGAAAAGTGAATTTAATGCGCAGAAATATCGAGGCGTAGGGATTTTGGGGCGTGAGATTATTGGCGCATGGAAATTTAAATGAAAAGTGAATTTAATGCGCAGAAATATCGAGGCGTAGCGATTTTGGAAAAAGGGATTACTGGCGCATGGAAATTTATATGAAAAGCAATTTTAAAGCGCAGAAATATTGAGGCGCTGGGATTTTGGTGCGTGGGATTATTGGCGCACAGAAATTTAAATGAAAAGCAATTTAAAAGCGCAGAAATAATGAGGCGCAGGGATTTTGATACGCGTAAACATTGGCGCATGGAAATTTAAATGAAAAGTGAATTTAAAGCACAGAAATATCGAGGCGTAGGGATTTCGGGGCGTGAGATTATTGGCGCATGGAAATTTAAATGAAAAGTGATTTTAAAGCACAGAAATATTAAGGCACAGGGATTTTTGTGCGTGAGATTATTGGAGTATGGAAATTTTAATGCAAATTGATTTTAACGCGCAGGGATCTTGAGGCGAGGAATTATTGGCGTATGGAAATATTAATGCAAAGTAAATTTAAAGCGCAGAAATTTTGGTGCGTAGGATCATTGGCGCATGGAAATTTAAATGCAATGCGATTTTACAGCGCAGAGATTTTAAGCCGTGTGAACTTTGGCGCATGAAAATTCTTATGCACATTGATTTTTAAGTGCAAAAATATCTTGGCGCAGGGATTTCGCTACGCGTGAACATTGGCATATGGAAATTTTAACGAAAACAGATTTTAAAGCATAGGAACTTTATTATAAATGGATTTTGTAACGCTATCTTAAATAAAACTCTTCAACGCACTCAGTTTTCCACGTAAAGAAAATAATATCGACGCTCACAAAGTCCTATCGAGATATCTTTTTTTTTGTTTTCGAACGTCCGCAGAAATCGAGGGAAACTCTATCTCCGCGCGACTGGAAATATGAAAAACAGATACGAATTCTCAGACAACGGATATAGAATTTCCCACGAAAATTTACGGCCATTTAAATATTCCATGCGCAGTCAGCCTTGATTTTTCCGGCACCGTTGCATTATCTCGCTTCTCCTTTTTTTTCCCTAATAAATTTGCATAGAAAAATGTGTGCCTCTGCTCACGAAAATGTTTTCCGCGGAAAACAGCATTCCCGTGTTACGCTATAGTTTAAAATACTCTGCCGAATATTAGATTCCCCAGATGCTGGTCCGGATACAATCTGTCTTCCTACTTTTGGATCCTCGAGGGACCCAGGTTTGCAGTGATATTGGTAAGAAAGTCTTCGATAACAAGATTCGCGAAAGCATACGAATTACGGGACGGTTCTTGATATATATATTTTTTTTCGTCCACATTTTTCTAAGAATCGTCGAATGAATTTAAAGTACGACGTGGGCGGAATTTCTCGCCGAAAAAAATGTGTATACTGGGCATTGAAAGTGTAGAGGAACTTTCGATATTTGATTTGTTAGAACGTTATTGATGAAAAAGTAAAAAAAAATGGTGATACTAAGAAATGTAGGGGGGGTTGAAAGTTATGGGAAGTATAATTAGTTTTGTTGTATATTAATTAGAAAACAATGCTAAACGAAAAACTAAAGAAAGGTATTAAAATCGTTGAAAATATTAGTTCATTTAGTAATTGTTGTTTATTTCTCTAAATTATACAAAAAATCTTATTTTACAACTAAAATTTTCTAAAATATAAAATATTGAAGAACAAGAAGAAGAACTAGAAGAAATTCGAAACTTTTATGCAATTGGCAGTAAAATGTTTATTTGCTATGCAAAAAGCATGAACAGTACGTTACTATTTTTATAAAAATTGTATAATACAATTCTATAATCGTTTTCCAAAAATTATATAACACAAATTTGATTTATATAAAAGTTGTATAATATACACGAGAGTTTTATAAAGATTCTGCAATACAAACGTGATTTTTACAAAAATTCTATGACACAAACGTGAGTTTTATAAAAATTGTATAAGAAACGTTCGATCTCACGTTTGAGATTTCAATTCCTCGGGTTCGGATAATCGCTCGGGTCTTCGAAATCGTTCCATATATGTTTTTTTTTCTTCTCGTTTTTTTTCAGCTCAATTTTCTGTTCCTGTTGAACATCGTACGGGTGCTAGTGGTGAAGCTCCGGCAAAGTCACACCAGCGAGATCGAGCAAGTTCTGTAAGTACGATGAAAACAACGCGAAAGAAAACAAAAACAAAAACAAAGCTGCGGAACGTTTTCTCGCCGCGAGGAGGTCCGATGTTCACCACCTGCCTGTCTTTCGTCACCTGTCGACCGACAAACGCCGACAAAGGGACGAACTTGAAAAAAAAAATTGTAACGTTTGTCAGCGAAAACGCGGAAAACACTTGGCGAAGTGGAAAATTTCGCAAAATTTCATTAAAAAAGTTAATTTTTGGTATAATCATGTTTTTGCGAATTTTTATGAGAATACGATTTTATTCGAAATATAAACAATTATAGAACCCGAATCAATGAAAAAAACATTAGTTAATTAAAATAACAATAAACAAAAATTTAAATTCAAAATTTTTCCCAGTTGATTTGATCTATTAAATAAAAAAATTCGTTTTTTTATTGATTTGGATTCTATAATTATTTATATTTCGAATAAAATCGTATTTTTCATAAAAATTCTCAAAAACATGATTATACCAAAAATTAACTTAAATCGTCTTAAGGCACGTGTTGTTTTTAATTTGCAAAAAAAATTCCCCAGTGTTTTTGCATCATAAGGAAGCTTTTTGGGGGGCGTCGCAAAAGATTTAATTTTTAAAGGCCATCCTAATATACATATACATATACATTCGTATTTGTTATTTTAAAAATTGCTATTTCAATTTCATTCATAGAATTGTGAAAAAAATACGAGTCGAATGTTTCACCGAAACGAAGGTGGTCACGTTTATTTTTATTAAATCAACATTATTTTTTACGATGGCAAAAAGAAATTTTTGTTATGTATAAACTTCCTAATTACGGAATCCAGGAATGGTTAATTAACTCTCCCCGACTCATTTCCGCGAAAGTTAAATTCCCGGTTAATAATCTGTTCCGTATCATTAGTTTATTAATAATTACTACAGCTGGCTAGATTCGGCCAATTATGCGATTCATTTGTGTTCGAATTACATAAACACGCGTTGCGATATTTGTACACATATATGAATGTTCTATATGTATATGTATACGTATACATGATCCATAAAATATGGCATACAGGTAACATTGATCTGCTTCTGTTCCCACTTGTATGTTAAAACCGTAGAGAATAAACTACAACGTTTCGGATACCTGTTAATTACCAATCGGATATTAGATAATTAAGTATTTTATATATTTCGAAGGTAAATGTATAGTTTAACAGATAAATTTTAACGATCGCGAAATATATATTAACACAAAATAAGTATACCTGGCCTTTTTAAGCGATGAAACACAGTTTTTGATCGCTTTAAAAGGCCAAGTATACTTATTTTGTGTTAGTAAATGTATAGTAATTAATATACCACGTTTGTTTAAACAACACACTTTAACTAAATCACTCGTAACTTAAACTTTCACATTTTATCAAACGTTTCCGCAAAGAAAAAATAATTCTAAAATTCCTATAAAAAACAGATTCTATCTATAGACGTATAAAAAGTATTTTTTTTCTGCAGTTAAATAAATGTCAGTCGATTAAAACGTCATTTTTACATATTAAATTATCTATACATTTACCCGTTTAAAATTCAGATAATTTGATGGTGCGCAGTTTTTAATGAGTCTCTCGCTCTTTTCTCTTTTTCTAGAAAAGCTGTGAGGGCGGCAGTGGTACTTTTACCTTTGCTGGGTATCACTAATGTGCTCTTTATGATAGAGGCGCCGCTGGATAACGTTAGAAAGTTTGCGTTATGGTCCTACTCCACACACTTTCTGCGCTCGTTCCAGGGCCTGTTCATTGCGACACTTTATTGTTTCCTAAACGGCGAGGTGAGACGCCGGCAAAATAATTAATAGTCCTCCACCAAGTACTTTCAGTTGATATTACAGTTTCCATTTTAGGTCCATTTGCATCGACGCGGAATTCATTTCCACGAAAGTTTTAACGAACACCCTATTCCCGGGTCCTGTAAATTTTCATACGCTCCTGTAATATTTATATAATAATTTGAAATTTTTATTCATCGATATTTCTACGTTTTGAAATTTGTATGCGTTGATATTTCTATATCGTGGTATTCTTACGCACTGGGATTTTTATCCAACGACACTTTCCACGCCTTGAAATTTCCACAGTTTGAAATTCCCACGCCTTGAAATTTCCATGCCTTGACAATTCCACGCCTTGAAATTTCCATGCCCTGAAATTTTCACGCTTGAACATTCCATGCCCTGAAATTCCACGCTATGAAATTTCCATGCCCTGAAATTACACGCTATGAACATTCCATGCCCTGAAATTCCACGCTATGAAATTTCCATGCCCTGAAATTCCACGCTATGAAATTTCCATACCTTGAAATTCCCACGCTTTAAATTTCAATACCTTGAAAAGTCCATGCTTTGAAATTTCCATACCTTGAAATTCCACGGTTTAGAATTTCCACGCTTTGAAATTCCCACGCTTTTAATTTCAATACCTTGAAAAGTCCATGCTTTGAAATTTCCATACCTTGAAATTCCACGGTTTGGAATTTCCACGCTTTGAAATTTCCACAGTTTGAAATTCCCACGCCTTGAAATTTCCATGCCCTGAAATTCCACGCTATGAAATTTCCATGCCCTGAAATTTTCACGCTATGAAATTTCCATGCCCTGAAATTCCACGCTATGAAATTTCCATGCCCTGAAATTCCACGCTATGAAATTTCCATGCCCTGAAATTCCACGCTATGAAATTTCCATGCCCTGAAATTCCACGCTATGAAATTTCCATGCGCTGAAATTCCACGCTATGAAATTTCCATGCCCTGAAATTCCACGCTACGAAATTTCCATACCTTGAAATTCCCACGCTTTAAATTTCAATACCTTGAAAAGTCCATGCTTTGAAACTTCCATACCTTGAAATTCCACGGTTTGGAATTTCCACGCTTTAAAATTTCCACGGTTTGAAATTCCCACGCTTTGAAATTTCCATACTCGTTTTAATGAACCCCTATTTCCGGGTTCCGCAAATTTTCATACACTCCTGTAATATTTATATATATTGAAATTTTTATTTATCGATATTTCTACGTTTTGAAATTTTTATACGTTGATATTTCTATATCGTGGTATTCTTACGCACTGGGATTTTTATAGAATGAAATTTTTCCATGTTGGAAATTTCCTGTTGTTGATATTTCCGCGGTGTGAAACTTGCAAATACCGTTACTCGAATGCATCGGTATTTCCGCATTATTTCAGGCTATATTACTAATACCTCAGAAACTCTGAGGCTTTGTGTACCATGATATATGTAGGTCACTCGGCGCTCGCGTACAATTCCGTTTATTGATGCAAATGGGTTAATACATTGCGTACTGCGTCTGTACATTAAACTTGAATCCAATCTCGTACATATCCATATTCTGAATTTCAAGTCCGGTTGCAAACCGTCGGTAAATTACTTTGGAATTTTCCAACTATGTCAACGTTATATTGTCACGCGACGACGTTCCCACGCCGCAAAATTTCCACGCCTGGAAAAGTCAATGGTTTGAAATTTCCCTGCCTTGAAATTCAACGCTTTGAAATTTCTATACCTTGAAATTCCACGGTATGGAATTTCCATGCCTTGAAAAGTCTACGCTTTGAAATATCCACGCTTTAAATTTCCATACATTGAAAAGTCTGTGCTTTGAAATTTCCATGCTCTGAAATTCCCACGCCTTGAAATTTCCATGCCTTGAAATTCTCACACTTGAAATTTGCATACCTTGAAATTCCCACGGCTTGAAATTTCCACGCTTGAAATTTCCCTGCCTTGAAATTCAACGCTTTGAAATTTCCATACCTTGAAATTCCATGGTATGGAATTTCCATGCCTTGAAAAGTCTACGCTTAGAAATTTTCACGCTTTAAATTTCCATACATTGAAAAGTCTGTGCTTTGAAATTTCCATGCTCTGAAATTCCCACGCCTTGAAATTTCCATTCCTTGAAATTCTCACACTTGAAATTTGCACAGTTCGAAATTCCCACGGCTTGAAATTTCCATGCCTTGAAATTTCCATGCATTGAGAAGTCTACACTTTGAAATTTCCACGCTTGAAATTTCCCTGCCTTGAAATTCAACGCTTTGAAATTTCCATACCTTGAAATTCCACGGTATGGAATTTCCATGCCTAGAAAAGTCTACGCTTTGAAATTTCCACGCTTTAAATTTCCATACATTGAAAAGTCTATGCTTTGAAATTTCCATGCTCTGAAATTCCCACGCCTTGAAATTTCCATACCTTGAAATTTCCACGCTTTGAAATTTCCATGCCCTGAAATTTTTACGCCTTGAAAAGTTTACGATTCGATATTTCCATACCTTGAAATTCCACGCTTGAAATTTCCATATCTTGAAATTCCATGCTTCTAAATTTCCATGCCCTGAAATTCCCACGCTTGAAATTTCCATACCTTGAAATTCCACGGTTTGGAATTTCCACGCTTTGAAATTTCCATACCCTGAACATTCTACGCTTTCAGATTTCCATACCTTGAAATTTCTACGCCTTGAAATTTCCATGCTTTGAAATTCCACGCTTGAAATTTCCATACCTTGAAATTCTACGCTTTCAGGTTTCGATACCTTGAAATTCCACGCTTTAAATTTCCATACCTTGAAATTCCACGCCTTGAAATTTGTACGTCTTAGAAATTCTACGCGTTAGAATCGTCAATATTTTCCATTATATCTGTATAATACTTACGATATAACGACAATAATTGTTACCATTATTCATCATCGTTATAATAATCCCGTGACCCGTACCGAGGGTGATTTAAACGCGGTGACGGTGAATCGTTCGAACCCGTGATACATTTTTAAAGTCCTCAATTATTGTTCCGTTTTTAATGCTTCATTTGCTTCATTTATTTTTTATTGAAAATCGATACCTCTTGCCGGTTGACATAACAATCGTCCGACTTATTTTCCCACGCGACAACCCTGTTACAAACGTAAAACAATTTCACCATATGATTACACAGAATAATTTGCACAATAAAAAGCAATTGGCATTCGATTATAGCGTTTATAAAATACATTCCATCTACAAATTTGATATTCCGTTTGATAACGACTTCAAACTTTTATCCGCGGTATGAAAGCTCGATACTGCGAAATCCCGGGATTCTTAGAACAACGGAATCTCGAGACGGCAAATGGGAAAACGTAGAAAAGCATGGGAAACGGTGAAACCAGAAGGAAACAGGAAAATGAGAAAACTACACGAATCCCCCAGTGGACAAAGAATCATAATGCATATCTTTCTGAAATTGCAAGGAAATTCCAAAGTATCTTTTTTTCCCCTTATACAGGGTGTAACAAAAATTCTAGGACACTTTCGGTTTGTGGATAGAACGCATAAAAATAAGAAAAAAAAGTCTTATACAACTCCTTTTGTAAACATTTTTAAAAAAATCATATCTCCGAAATGGTACGTCGTAGAACACCCGTTTTGATTGCAATATAACCGGATAAGATCAAAGATAATAGAAAAAAATATAATTGCTGCGATTATTGCTGTTAAATAGCATTTATTCTTGTCTAATCCAACCAACGTCGATTACCTATATCGTAGGAGGTTTGTAACAACTTGGGAAAAATTGAGGGCATTCACTAAATCTTCCTTTGCGTAGATAGTGATCTTTTTTTTCATAAACTTTAGTCTCTTCCAGTTATATTGCAATCAAAATCGGTCCTCTACGACGTACCATTTCGGAGATATGATTTTTAAAAATTTTTTTACAAAAGGGGTTGTATCTCGATTGGGGGTGGGTTGCGCCCACAACTTATAAGACTTTTTTTTCTTATTTTAGTCTACGCTTTGAGATTTCCATACCTTCAAATTTTCACGCTTTGAAATTTCGGTGCGTTGAATTTTTTATGCCTTGAAATTTCTACGTTTTTAAATTTTTACGCCTTGAAATTTTTACGCTTTGAGATTTCTGTACCTTCAAATTTTCACGCTTTGAAATTTCAACGCTTTGAAATTTTCACGCCTTGAAATTCCAACGCTTTGAAATTTTTACGTTTTGAAATTTCTACGCTTTGAGATTTCTATACCTTGAAATTTTCACGCCTTGAAATTTCGGTGCGTTGAATTTTTTACGCCTTGAAATTTCTACGTTTTTAAATTTTTACGCCTTGAAATTTCTACGTTTTTAAATTTTTATGCCTTGAAATTTCTACGCTTTGAGATTTCTGTACCTTCAAATTTTCACGCTTTGAAATTTTCACGCCTTGAAATTCCAACGCTTTGAAATTTTTACGTTTTGAAATTTCTACGCTTTGAGATTTCTATACCTTGAAATTTTCACGCCTTGAAATTTCTACGTCATGAGATTTCCATGGAAGAATTTGAAGGTATGGAAAACTCAAAGCGTAGAAATTTCAAGGCGTGAAAATTTCAAAGCGTAGAAATTTCAAGGCATAAAAATTTCAAAACGTCGAAATTTCAAGGCGTGAAAATTTCAAAGCGTAGAAATTTCATGGCGTAAAAATTTCAAAGCGTCGAATTTTCAAGGCGTGAAAATTTCATCCTCTACGATGTACCATTTCGGAGATATGATTTTTTTAAATTTTTTTACAAAACGGATTGTATCTCGATTAGGGGTGGGTTGCGCCCACAACTTATAAGACTTTTTTTCTTATTTTTATGCGTTCTATCCACAAACCTAAAGTGTCCCAGAATGTTTGTTACACCCTGTATACACTTTCAGAATTTCCATGAAATATTTCCCATGTCCACCGGATACCATGGAAAACCTATCAAAGTGAAACGTTCCCCAACCTTTTTCCGCATTGAATTTCTCGATCGCGTTTCACCCTTTTCGCCGTCGCGTTCGACTTGAATGATTAAATGGAAACCGTCTGATCATGTATTATGCATGGAGTCTTCGCAGAGTCAACAATACACTCGCGGGAATATGCCGTGGATCTCATTAAACCGCATCGAAATCCCAAGCAAGGCCGGATGAAAACGTTAATAACCGAAAGTATCGATTTCCCGTCGCCCGGCGTCGGGACGCGAGCGACGCCGTTACATTCGCCGCGGAATTAATGGACGCCGCGAAAATCTGGAAACGAATGACGGAAACGCGGGAAAAAAAACGATCACGTCGATCGCGTGAATTATTTTAAAGTGTCGTTCGATTTTTTTTTTGGGTGAATTTTTTTTTTATTTGCTTGGGAGGACGTAATTATTCGGTTGTTGGACGATTAAATTAATTAGATGGTTTTTAGGGGGTTGTCACGTGGGCGTAAATGTACTTTGGCAAATTTAATCGAAGCAAAGTAGATCACGTTCTGGAATATTAAGTTTGAAGTTCATTATAAGAGGATTTTCTTCGTGGAAAGTGGGATAAATATAGCAAGCTATTTAACGTATTAAACACCCGTCGGTGTTTGACACACGATTTATTTTCTTGATGAAACAAACGTCACTACCTTGGGAACGGGGAATATTTCCACGGAGAAAATCTTTCTTCGCCGTAAGTTTCCAGGCTTTGATTTTTCAACGTGGAAGACATTTCCAAAATCCCAGGAATTTCAAAGTTTTTTTAAAAAACTCATTCAAATTGTGAAAATTTCACTAATTTCCAAAATCCAGAAAATTTCCGTGGGATCGAATTCGAGTTGGTAAATTCTCCTTTTTTCAACTAGATTTTTTTACCAGGTGCCCTGAGAAAGTTACACCTTTCACCTTTCACTTCAGCAGCGCACGTTTTCGAAGAACCATATTGAAATTTCCATACCTTGAAATTTCCACAGTTTGAAATTTTCACGCCTTGAAATTTCCACAGTTTGAAATTCCCACGCTTTAAATTTCCATACCTTGAAAAGTCCATGCTTTGAAATTTCCACGGTTTGAAATTCCCACGCTTTGAAATTTTCATACCTTCAAATTTCCACGCCTTGAAATTCCCATGCCCTGAAATTTTTACGCTTGAACTTTCCACGCTTTGAAATTTCTATGCCCCGAAATTCCACGCTATGAAATTTTCATACCATGAAATTCCACGCTTCTAAATTTCCACGGCTTGAAATTCCCACGCTTTGAAATTTCCATACTTTGAAATTTCCATAGCCTGAAATTTTCACCCTTGAACTTTCCACGCTTTGAAATTACCATGCCCTGAAATTCCACGCTATGTAATTTCCATACGTTGAAATTCCACGGTTTGGATTTTCCACGCTTTAAATTTCCATACCTTGAAAAGTCCATGCTTTGAAATTTCCATACCTAGAAATTCCACGGTTTGGAATTTCCACGGTTTGAAATTCCCACGCTTTGAAATTTCCATGCCTTCAAATTTTCACGTCTTGAAATTCCCATGCCCTGAAATTTTTAAGCTTGAACTTTCCACGCTTTGAAATTTCTATATTCCGAAGTTCCACGCTATGAAATTTCCACACCTTGAAATTCCACGCTTTGAAATTGCCACGGTTTGAAATTCCCACGCTTTGAAATTTCCATACTTTGAAATTTCCACGCCTTGAAATTTCCATAGCCTGAAATTTCACCCTTGAATTTTCCACGCTTTTAAATTTCCATGCCCTGAAATTTCCACGCTTGAACTTTCCACGCTTTAAAATTTCCATGCCCTGAAATTCCACGCTATGAAATTTCCATGCCTTGAAATTCCACGATTTGGATTTTCCACCCTTAAAAATTTCCATACCTTAAAATTTCTACGCCTTGAAATTAAAAAAAAACTCCATCAAATCGTCAAAATCCCACAAATTTCCAAAGTCTAGAAAATTTCCTTGGGCTTCAATTCGAGTTGGTAAATTCTCCCTTTTCCAACCAGATTTTTTCACACCCGGTTCCCTGAGAAAGTTACACCTTTCACCTTTCCCTTCAGCAACGCACCTTTTCGAAGAACCATGAACCTTCGTTTATACTACTGATTTTTCCGCCCACGTTCGCGGTATTGTTAACGGCCTAAAAATAGCGTCTCATTATTTCCATACACGCGCGAACGACCTTTTCCTGTGTTAACGCGAACTACCGTCCCACATAGGTGTGCGCTAACGTGTTTCTGTGTAGGTGAGACTCGCCCTGGATAAAACCATTTCCGTCTATCTCTCCCTGAGAGGAACCGATTTGCAAGCGAGAAGACAGTCGACTTTCAGCGGTTGTCAACCACAACGGATTACATCGGGTAAGCTGATACCCTCCGGACAGTTTAATTTCGCAATAATTAATTAAGGGTAACACTGTTACCCTTAATGTTAATCAGTGTTAATCGCAGTTACACCAGTGTAACAGCCGAAAAAAAGGGCTGTTTTCATGAATTTTTTTTGGAATTTTGGTAAGGCGGTAACAAAAAACTGTTGAAGTATGTTGTTAAGCATATATTTAAGTACAAAAAAAATTTTTTTTATCAAAAAATAATTCAAAATGGTGATTCTACAGTAATTTTTCTGAGACATCTTGACGAAAACGCGTTTCACGGCACGTACAAATTTGAAACTGTTTCAAAAATACAATTTTTTTCTTAATCTGCATGAGTGTAGCTAGAGAAATACGTAAGGATTTTGAAAAATACAAATTTTTGGATATTTGGCAGTTGTTTGAATTTAAAACTCACTTTTTCGCCAAAAAAAACAGCAGTTATTCGGTTATAAAAATTTTTCTAATTAATATATCGAAAATTCGAAGGTATAAAACGTTTTGCCTCATATTCTGAACGGTTCAAAAAAGAAATCGAGTTACTGAAAATTTTACGTCAACGTTGCCATTAAAACGTGACAGTCACTTTCCCGCGATTTTAATTGGCGAAATTGAAAAATCTACTTTTAATTTAATCCGTTTATTTCACGAAACAATTGCCGGATAGATCGTTCGGTTGTTTCGTAAAATATTCCGGTCGATTTAATGGCACACGTGTGCAATTAATTCACGGATCGACGGGCGCCAGGAGTTTTCGCGAATTTTCGACTTTCCCAGTAGTGCGATCGACGTTTATTAATCGCTTGTTCGTGTGAACGGTGAAAATTTGCGAATTTTCGAAAATACGACATTGCCCCTATTTGTTCGAGACATTTGCTGTTGATTTTCGCGAAAGAAACATTTCGGGAACTCGGTAGTTTGCTGGAAACTGACTCGCAGTAGTACGAGTCAACGACAGACGCTTCCGCAAACGCGGCCCACTAACACAAGTGACGTGTGTGGATTTAACCGCGACATCCGCCGTTTGTATCACTGGCGAAATTTCACCCTGCGAGTTCGTCGACGATGAAACACCACGTGGCAAGTGAATAATTCGCAGAAAAATAAGGAAAAAGGGGTGGTTAATTAGGAAAGTATAAAATTATTAGAAACCGAAATAATCGAATTAATTTAAATTAAGGAAAATAGGTGGTTAATTAGAAAAGTATAAAATTATTGAAAACCGGAATAATCGAATTAATTTAAATTAAGGAAAAAAGGTGGTTAATTAGAAAAGTATAAAATTAGTGAAAATCGAAATAATGGAATTAATTTAAATTAAGGAAAAGGGTGGTTAATTAGAAAAGTATAAAATTAGTGAAAATCGAAATAATGGAATTAATTTAAATTAAGGAAAAAAGGGTGGTTAATTAGAAAGTATAAAATTATTGAAAAACGAAATAATGGAATTAATTTAAATTAAGGAAAAAAGGTGGTTAATTAGGAAAGTATAAAATTATTAGAAACCGGAATAATCGAATTAATTTAAATTAAGGTAAAAAGGTGGTTAATTAGAAAAGTATAAAATTATTAAAAATCGAAATAATGAAATTAATTTAAATTAAGGAAAATAGGTGGTTAATTAGAAAAGTATAAAATTATTGAAAATCGAAATAATGGAATTAATTTAAATTAAGAAAAATGGTGGTTAATTAGAAAAGTATAAAATTATTGAAAATCGAAATAATGGAATTAATTTAAATTAAGAAAAAAGGTGGTTAATTAGAAAAGTATAAAATTATGGAAAATCGAAATAATGGAATTAATTTAAATTAAGAAAATAAAGTGGTTAATTAGAAAAGTATAAAATTATTGAAAATTGAAATAATGGAATTAATTTAAATTAAGAAAAATGGTGGTTAATTAGAAAAGTATAAAATTATGGAATACCGAAGTAATCGAATTAATTTTTTCTTTTATCACCCTGATTACGTTGTTTATTGTAAATACAGGGAATTCCCGGGAATATTTCGCTAACCCAAAGAAATTTAAATAACTTATATATAAAAAAAATTTGCGGATAAGGATAATACACGTTAGGAAGGTTCTGATTTTTTTTCCTCCTTTTTTTATTATCGAAGCTCTCACAATTTCCTAGGTGGTTTTGTATGTTAAGCGGCTTATTAGGCTCTGCCAGGTACTTTCGCAAAAATCCGCTTATAAATGATTTCCCGATATCGGGAAATTCTGGGAAATCTACCCGATTTTAATCCGAGCTCGATCATTTTTCTTCGGAGATTCGTGGGCGTTGTTAAATACGCGAAATAAAAAATAGGGTAGGTGTAAATTTAATTATCAAGCTCTATTACGAATACTGTTAATCAAATATGAGTTTCTTGGGTGTATATGTTTTTCTTTGGACGTACCATTTTTTTTTTCAGTGTGTATATTTTTTTTTGACATACGTCAGTGAAATCTTTGCGGTTCGGAATCCCGACCACGTGATTTAATACCGCCGGATTAAAGGCCGTCGCCGGCTTTGAAAAGTTTCGCGCTTTTCGCGATAGTTAACTCTTTGTCACCTCGGTTTGGCGGTCGGCATATCGTTAAGTGCTTTCATATTTCAGCGACGACTGGTTTCTTCTTTCTTTTCTTTGAAAAGTGTCCCGATCGATTCGCGTCATCCGGAAAAATGAAAAAGAAATCGGTCAGTCGGTTTCAGAATTTGCAAATTTCTTATAAAACTTCTTTTAACATTAAATAATAATGTAAACTAAATAAAATAAATGTAAAATAAATAATAATGTAATCTAAAATACTAATGTGAAATAATAGTAATGTAAATGTAAAATTAGATACTCTAGTTTATCATTTTTGTTTTGAATCTTGAAAACTTGAAGAATTTTGAAAAATAAAAGATTCCGTTTCCCGTCGATCAATTTTTCACTTTCAACTCAATACTGAAAATATAATTTAAATCTAAATCGACATATTTAAAAAATGTAAAATTAATTCGACATGAAAGATACACGGGAAAAATGCAAAAAAAACTCCCCCCCTAAAAAGCCTATCAACCTCCGATGATTTGATTTTTTTTTCAAAAATCTCAGAACCTTATCCACGTGTTCTACGATAACGCGATAACTCCATTAAAAGCGTTATATTTTTCATTTCGTCCGGTTCGAAAAATCACCGTGCAACGCGGAATCTTATCGAGGGTCGCCGGACCGGTGGGAGAATCTTTGAAAGTCCGCTCGTTAAGTACCCGGGCTCGCTTAAAGGGTTACGGAGCCCGAGTTCATCCCATTCAATCAAATTAATGAAAGGAGAACTCCGCCGGCTTCGCGGAGCCTCGGAAATCCAAAGATTACAGAGAGCGAAAGAAAGAAAAAAAAAAGAAAAAGAAAAAAAAAACAGACAAAAATGGCGAGTACATTCGAGGCCATCGATTTTTTTTCCCGCGAACGAACGGTTCGACGGCGAATTTAGAAGTCAAAGTGGCCGACTTTAATAAACGGCGAATATCCTTTGGCGATAATTAATTGATTTCTATTGGGAAATTTGCGAGTGAAAAAAAAATGAATCGATAATTTGATTGACGCTAATGGTAGAATCGAAATGTGTTAATTAATCGAAGGTTTGTTTTAGTTGGCGGTATTTTTAATAGGTCTGTTGAATAGATGGAAGTTAAATAAACTTATCGGGTTAATCTAACGAACGTTCGAGTGAAATTTTCGTGAAAAACCCTGTGATTACATAAGGCGATCCGAGTTTAAGTGGTATAACTTGTTAGAGCACCTTACTAACAAGGGCGAAAGTTGCGTGCATAAGCGAGAAAGTTTATTAATTAGACAGAGTAATGGCGGTGGAACCGCAGAGGACTAAAAACAGGATCAAAGAAAATCGGAACGTTAGAAAAACCGTGTTTCCTTGTTGAAATTGTTAACACCCCGGTAATTACGTCACAGGTGCAACAGAGACCTAAAATATTAATTATAAATCCCTAATTTTCAATTTCTCATTCCCTAAAAATTTAATATTTTATCAATTTAATATTTAAATAGATCATTGAAAAATCGCGAATTATTTCTGGATGATCATTTTAAGTGATTCAAGTTGATCATATATCCGTCCGATAAGGGTGCAGGTATCGATACTTAATTAAGAAACGAAACCTGTCGAACGAAGGGTGTAACCGTGATCGATGATCGATGCGTGCAGTGATCGAGATGGAGGAGGAGGAGATGAGATCCACCGGTTGGATCAGACTTTGCTGTCGAGGTGGAAATACTCCGCCACCGGACCGACCTGCCGAGTGAGTAATGATCGAGGAAAGCTCGCTTGCCGACGCCACCTCCTCGCCAAACCGCGTTTAGATCATTACCAGAAACGATCGACGGTCGATCCTACCTTCGCAACATCATACGTAGGTAAAACACGAGAACACTGCGCACGGCCCGCATATGTATGTATCACATGGACCTTAGCATGCACACGAGATATAAACATTTCGAGGAAAGTGGGTTTTATTATAATTAGAATATATTATTTATTATGAAAAATGATTTTGATTTTTTGGTGGATTAGTTGTGTTTCCATACCTTGAAATTTCTATGCTTTGAGATTTCCATACCTTCAAATTTTCACGCCTTGAAATTTCAACGATTTGAAGTTTCCATACCTTGAAAAATCCATGCTTTGAAATTTCCATGCCCTGAAATTCCCGCGCTTGAAATTTCCATACCTTGAAATTTCCACGCCTTGAAATTTCCATGCCCTGAAATTTTTACGCCATGAAATTTCAACGCTTTGAAAAGTTTACGATTCGAAATTTCCATACCTTGAAATTACACGGTTTGGAATTTCCACGCTTTGAAATTTCCATACCTTGAAATTTCTACGCTTTGAGATTTCCATACCTTCAAATTTTCAGGCATTGAAATTTTAATGATTTGAAATTTTTACGCCCTGAATTTTCAACGCTTTGAGATTTTCATGCCATCAAATTTTCACGCATTGATATTTCGAAGCTTTGAGATTTTCATACCTTACAATTTTCACACCTTGAAATTTCGACTTTGAAATTTTTACGCGCTGAAATTTTTACGCTTTGAGATTTCCATACCTTCAAATTTTCACGCCTTGAAGTTTCAACGATTTGGAATTTTTACGCGCTGAAATTTTTACGCTTTGAGATTTCCATACCTTCAAATTTTCACGCCTTGAAGTTTCAATGATTTGGAATTTTCACGCCTTGAAATTTCTACGCTTTGAGATTTCCATACCTTGAAATTTTCACGCCTTGAAATTTCGAGGCTTTGAGATTTTCATACCTTACAATTTTCACGCCTTGAAATTTCGAGACTGAAATTTTCACGCTTTGAAATTTTTACGCTTTGAGATTTCCATACCTTCAAATTTTCACGCCTTGAAATTTCAACGGTTTGAAATTTTTACGCGCTGAAATTTTTACGCTTTGAGATTTCCATACCTTCAAATTTTCATGCCCTGAAATTTCTACGCTTTGAAATTTTCACGCCTTGAAATTTCTACGCTTTGAGATTTCCATACCTTCAAATTTTCACGCCTTGAAATTTTCACGCCTTGAAATTTCAACGCTTTGAAATTTTCCCGCCCTGAAATTTCTACGCTTTGAGATTTCCATACCTTGAAATTCTTACGCCTGAAATTCCCAAGCTTTGAAATTCCAGCGCCTTAAATTTTCAATCCTGAAAATCCTACGCCCTGAAATTCCTACGCCTGCAATTTCTACGCCCTAAAATTACTTCGCAGAGATATTTCTGCGCATTGAAATTTCTAGCGTTGGTATTCCTTCGCAGGGATACTTAGGCGCCTTGAAAGTCCTACGCATTGAAATTCCAGCGCCTTAAATTTTTAATCCTGAAAAACCTACGCCCTGAAATTCCTTTCGCATCGATATTTCCACCCCTCAAAATTTCTACTTCTTAAAATTCCAGTGTCCAGAAATTTCTGCGCACCAGAAAATCCCTCTCCCTGAAATTCCCTTTACCAACATTTCCACTCTACAAAAGTGTCTAAATATCTCAAATTCATTGGTCAAAATTTCCACGGTAACTCTTCCTTCAAATCGTCTTAAAAATAGAATTTCTCTGATTCCTCATAAAATCACGCGAGAAAAAATTTCATTTAAAATCTTCTCCTATCCTTTCTCCATACCAATGGAAGAAAAGTGTGCGCACTTTTTTTTTCGTTTCTCCTACTTTACAGCATTGCCTGGCTGATACGGTTTCTCGCGTTCTCAATTTTATTTCATCGTTCGTCAAAGAGACACGGCAAGATTAAACCCGAGTTTCCTCGAAATGTATAGTTAGACCTGCTTGGCCACGTTGCTTTTCCACCATTTCCCCCCTTTCCCCCCTTGTTCCCCCTTTGACCCTTTTCTTCGCGCTTTCTTGCGACGTTCCCTACCCGCTTCAAACCGCTCTTGAAAATCCGTGCATGCGTTTGCACTCCAAGCTGAGTTTATGCATGCAAACCAGCCACCGAACGAATTTATTCCGCTGATTTTTTACGGGACCGTTTAAAAGCACAGCAAAAGATTTACGTGAAACAGAATTTTCATCCTCTCGAACGGAAAATGAAAGTAGAAATACCGGAATTTCATTCTGTGTGTGTGTGTGTTTTTTTTTAATTTAATTGAAAAATAGGAAATTTATTGATTGTAATATTAATATGTTTTATAATGTAATAATTCTATGATAAAATTATTGTATGTTGAAAACAATTGTTTGAGAGTATAGAGGGTGAAAAATTAAAATTATTTGTGACAACTTTGACAGGTGTTTCGTTTGCGATGATTCTTTTGGAAAAACATCGGAAGGATTTCACGTGTTTGAAAACCATCCGCATTGATTTCCCTCGGCTTTGTGAATAATTAAATATGTCACCACGTGCGGCGACACGTGTTTCCATAATTCTTTTTCAATCAGTGTCCTGTAGAAAGTCGGCGTGTCGTTTCTCGTTTCTGAATGAATCGCTGCATAGAAGAACCCCCTATAACGCGGGTAAATATTGAAAGAGCTGGCGAAAAAGTCTGGTTTCTGATATGAAGATGTGTGAGGGATGTATGCATTGGAATTTCTGCGCCTGGAAATTCTTTTGCATCGATATTTCTGCGCCCTGAAATTTCAAAGTATTGAAATTTCTGCGCCTTGAAATTTCTGCGCCTTAAAATTTCTAAGGATTGGAATTCCTGCGCCTTGAAATTTCAAAGCTTTAAAATTTCTGCGCCTTGAAATTTCTAAGCGTTGCAATTTCTGCGCCTTGAAATTTCAAAGTATGGAAATTCCTACGCCTTGAAATTTCAAAGCGGTAAAATTTCTGCGCCTGAAATTTCTAAGGCTTGGAATTTCTGCGCCTTGGAATTTCTAAGCGTTGGAATTCCTGCGCCCAGAAATTTCTAAGCTTTGGAATTCCTGCGCCTTGAAATTTCACAGCTTTAAAATTTCTGCGCCTTGAAATTTCTAAGCGTTGCAATTTCTGCGCCTTGAAATTTCAAAGTATTGAAATTCCTACGCCTTAAAATTTCTAAGGATTGGAATTCCTGCGCCTTGAAATTTCAAAGCGTTGGAATTTCTGCGCCTAGAAATTTCAAAGCGTTAAAATTTCTGCGCCTTGAAATTTCTAAGCTTCGGAATTCCTGCGCCTCGAATTTTCAAAGCGTTGAAATTCCTACGCATTGAAATTCCTAAGCATTGGAATTTCTTTGCCTTGAAATTTCCACGCTTTGAAATTTCTATCGCATAAAATTTCTGTGCTTTGAAATTTCCACGCTTTGGAATTTCTAAGCGTTGGAATTCCTGCGCCCAGAAATTTCTAAGCTTTGGAATTCCTGCGCCTTGAAATTTCAAAGCTTTAAAATTTCTGCGCCTTGAAATTTCTAAGCGTTGCAATTTCTGCGCCTTGAAATTTCAAAGTATTGAAATTCCTACGCCTTGAAATTTCAAAGCGTTGAAATTCCTGCGCCTTAAAATTTCTAAGGATTGGAATTCCTGCGCCTTGAAATTTCAAAGCGTTGGAATTTCTGCGCCTAGAAATTTCAAAGCGTTAAAATTTCTGCGCCTTGAAATTTCTAAGGGTTGGAATTCCTGCGCCTCGAATTTTCAAAGCGTTGAAATTCCTAAGGATTGGAATTTCTGTGCCTTGAAATTTCTATCGCATAAAATTTCTGTGCTTTGAATTTCCCACGCTTTGATATTTCTACGCCTTGAAATTTCTGCGCCTTGAAATACCTTCACACATTTACTTAATAATCCACAATACATAACACATTTATAGACATATTTAAAAAAGGCCTACTTATCTATTTCTTAAAATAATAAAAAAATTAAACTTATAAATCTTTCATTAATGTACATACATACATATATCCCGCGTTACAGGGGGTCTTCCAGAATTCCCGATCACTTCCTGCGGGAACGATCCCTGTTTTACCCTTTCAGAACAGCCGTCTGACCACACCGGATCCTGGAGCTCCTGAAGGAACGAGCCTGGACCGCGTCCCGGATCACGGACGCCAGGGTGTGCGAGCAGGGAATCGAACTCTTCCCACGGGAATTCGTTCCGAATTAAACTTTCATGCGTCCTGGCAACGGGAAAAGCTCGGAATTCCGCGTCTCGTCTCGTTCGATCATTCTCGTCGCGATTTAATCGCGTCCGATCAGTTGACACTCCAACACCCCCGCATCAATTATTTTTTCCATTATAATCTCCGTGAAAAAATATTTATTTATTAACAAAAACAATTCTGTCTCTATCTACCCCGGAATATAATATTTTTATTCTAAATTAAAATCAAGTTTCAGACAGAATTTACACTGTACGTGTGATTAATTAATAAATTCAAATCTATTATTAAAAAAAAGAAAAATGGATTGCAGAAATATTTCGATTGAATATTTAAACAATTTTTCGAAAACCGGCACTTTGAGGACTCAGGGACTTCCGGTATTTTAAAAATCCAATGGGAAAATTGTGGAAAATTGTGTGGAAAATTTTCAACCGAACAGCGACGCGGGAAAATCGCGTCCGATTTTCCGGAAAACCTGTGTCGACCTTAGAACGGGAATGCGGCCGATTATCTCGCGGAAAGTTGTGCAATTAACGGACGAAGGGCAAATTCGTATTCAAAAGCCGGCGAGCATTCGAGGACGCCGGAAAACAGACGACTGTAAAGTGAATAGGACGATAATTAGCAATTAATGCATCGACTGACGGAAAGTAACGGAGCGTTCGTTCCGATCGCAACAAATCTCTGTGTATTTTTTTTTTTTTTTTTACATACTCATCATCGAATGATTAAAACTATTGTAAATTGACCATAAAAAAGGATGTAAATTTCATTTTCGTTGACTTTTAATTCCTCGTTTTAATCTTCGAGTTTGTGGAAATGGAAAATGCTTTGGAAATATTTGTCGAGCCATTGGATCGAAGACAGAATCTAATTTTAGAAAATGAGAAAATATTTTTCCATAGAATCTTATGCCCTTTTTATGGCCGCCCTTCGATCCTTTTTTAATTTTCCCGATTATTCGGAATGGAAAATGTTCACGGAAATCGATAAATTAATGTGGTCTGTAATTTATGCAAAAAAAAACGAAAGACATTTTTGTAATGACACCAATATACTTGCTATTTCTTAACACTTTCATATTTCCAACGAAAACGATCGCCAAACCTGTTAACGATTAATATGTGTCCGTATTACTGTGGAGTAAATAATGTTTCTTACTCTAAAGTAATATAATATAAAAAAAGAGTAAACCAGTTTCAACGAAAAAAGAGTGAAAAAAATGATAAATCGAACGCCGACGTACTTACATAGTTTTTTAAACACCGACCAATCACGCTGCATTCAGCCAGGTGAACGAATGAAAAAAAATATTGTGAAACCTACGGCAAAAACACGGTAAACACTGTCACACTTAATTTTTTTTTTCGCAATATTTTTATTTTCTCATCAGCATTTCATTTTTTCATTTTCACAGCGAAATTATTTCCGACGATTTTCACGAAAACACAAAGTTTCCTCTGTTTTTGCTGTACGTTTTCTTTCGCCACTCGCTAAGTGTCCACTGTAATCGAAGCACGTCACTAGTATCGATCTTCTCGATCGAAACTAGATCTCTCCTCGAGATTTCTGTACATAAATCGCGGCAGTCTGTACAAATCGCTAATTAGTCGCTAAAATAAGACAGCGATCGTCGTCCAATTTCCGCGAAACGATTTTCCCATTCCGGAAAAACAAATTTTCTTTCAGGGAAAAATTTGAAAAAAAAGGCGGGAAAATCGTTTGGCGGGAAATTCGGACGCGATTCGAATTTTCTCGCGCAATTCTTCTGACTCGTCGTAAATGAATGTGTATAACGGCTGTTCACGTGCTTGCGTAAACAAATTCTCTAATTCGCGCTTGCAAGATAATCGCTAAGTATATTTTTTTAATCGCGAATCACGCGCGAGGCGGTCCGGGAAAATTCCAGGGAAATTTCCGTCGTCCCCCGGGAAACGAAACGCCGGTCGGGAAAATTTGCGTGAAAATCGCCGGGGGACAGTCACCTTTCGTTTCGCGAGTTTTTCGAGTGAAATTTTTCGCGAGTGAAAACTACTTCGACACAAATTACCCCTTTGACAAGCCGCCACTATTTTTTTGTTTGTCACCATTTTCAAATCCAATCGGTGAAATGGGTCGCGGTAATGAGCTTAAAAGATTTATTCTCGAATCTAACGCTAATTATAATTCTAAAAAACGGAAAAATGAAAACACGAGTAAGTATTATTTTAAGTTTAATAATTTTAATTAGTATTAATAATTTTATAGGATTATTTTTTTATATCTTTACTTCTTCAAGACATTTAATTTTTTTATTTTGTTATTCTATAATATATACATATATATAATATCGTATTATATATTATATATCTCCGTAACGTGACGTCACAATCGAATAACGGGGTAAAGTGTTATATAATACCGTATTATTAAACCATTGTACGATATCGATACAGTAATTTAATTTACAACAATAATAATAATAATAATAACGGATCCAGCTGTGCTGTATAATACTGTATTATATATTATATACGTCTCGGTGATGTAACGTACAATAAAATAACGGGCTAAGGGAAAAATGAAACGGAACGGGACAGACTGTCCATTGAATAGGTCGTTTCGATTTGAAAAGGAGACGGCGAACGCTATTGTCCCAGGAGGACCGCCTCCTCGAGCGTGCGGCGTGAATCGAAGCTTTAATTTTCAAGAGACTCGACGGAATTTACCTGGAGTACCTGTGCAATCCGCGACGTTTCCTGCTGACTACGCGGCCGGATCACGAGGAGTCCCGGAAAACTTCGGATCTTCGAATTCTGTTGGCCGAAGGGTTCGCATTTCCCGGGGGAAAGGCACTAGAAATGGGAAACCACGTGGATGTTTTTGAAAAATTGTTGATATTCTAATTTTCTTTTCTGTTTGATAATTTACAGCGTGGGAAATTTCAAATGGAAATAGAGTTATTTTTTGATTAGTGGAAATTTGACACCCAGTGGATTTTTTGAAAAATTGTTGATATTCTAATTTTTTTTTTCTGTTTGATAATTTAGAGCGTGGGAAATTTCAAATGGAAATAGGGAGTTATTTTTTGATTAGTGGAAATTTGACACCCAGTGGATTTTTTAGAAAATTGTAAAATATACTAATTTTCTTTTCTGTTTGATAATTTAGAGCGTGGGAAATTTCAAATGGAAATAGAGTTATTTTTTGATTCGTGAAAATTTGATAGCCAGTAGATTTTTTGGAAAATTGTTGATATACTAATTTTATTTTCTGTTTGATAATTTAGAGCGTGGGAAATTTCAAATGGAAATAGGGAGTTATTTTTTGATTAGTGGAAATTTGACACCCAGTGGATTTTTTAGAAAATTGTAAAATATACTAATTTTCTTTTCTGTTTGATAATTTAGAGCGTGGGAAATTTCAAATGGAAATAGGGAATTATGTTTTGATTCGTGGAAATTTGATAGCCAGTGGATTTTTTGGAAAATTATTGATATACTAATTTTCTTTTCTGTTTGATAATTTAGAGCGAATAAGTTTTGAATTAGAAATAGGGAAATATATTTTTAATCGTGGAAATTTGGTTTCAAATGGATTTTTTTGAAAATTGTTGCAATACTAATTTGCTTTCCTATTTGATAATTTAGAGCGAAGAAGTTTTCAAATGGAAGTAGGGAAATATTTGTTTGAATTGTAGAAACTTGGTTAAAATAGATTTTTTGGAAAATTATTTCAACACTGATTTTCTTTTCATTTCGATAATTTAGATCGACCAAATTTCCAAAGGAACAAAAGTGCCATTTTCCTAAACCGTGGAAATTCGCAGCTTTCGGCTAATTTTTCACGACGAAGGTGTAAACGGTACAGAATTATTTTCAAAGAGTATTTGTAATATTTTATATGATACTGTATGTGTAAAAAAAACATTAAACGAGAGGAAGCGCGGGGAACAATGACACGATGGTTTTACTAATTACTAGAGCGTGGGTAAATGTAATTAATTTTAAGACTAGCTGATTTAGCGAAGCGTTTCGTGCTTAATTGACATTGTAGCCGTGCGTTTTATAAAATGTAAATAAATTGTCGTAAGCCCAATTATCCACCTCGATACCCCATCTCGATTATCGTGATAATAATTTTATTAAAAATCTCATCGAGCGTTCTCGATCCAAAGATATTGTATTTATAATTCCAATTTATTTTTCAACATTTTTTTTTGTTGTTTCTTGGCGTAAACAACGACCGACAGAAACTCGATTACACGGCAACCTGTATAGGTCGTTGTTTAAAATTTTTGAAAAAGTATACCGAATTTTTGAAATTTTGAATTATTTTTTTTTAAATTTTTTAATTATTTTTTTCATTTTTCTGAATTTTAACGATCTACCTCGGACCAAAAGGGATCGTTTATAATAAAAAACAGCGGGCGGTGTTTTTCAAAGAACCTTTTTTTTATTGCGACAGTAAACAGTAGAAAAACGTTACAACGTACAAATTTATCCAAAAAGGAACATCGACGATTCTGCGTTCGAATGTACAGAGAAAAAAAAACAACTCGTTCGACGATAAACGCAGAAATGTATCACTCGTCTAATGATCGAATAGATCGTCGTAGATCATCGATGAAAAAAAAAATAGAATACACGAGTTTCCCGCGATCGAAATCACCTCGATCGTGAAATTATAGATCGAATTTCGAAACATCGCGGCGATCCACGCGAAGGACGGATCGATGGATCGATGATTTATCTTTTATCTTAATCGTTCATCCTCTCGACAATTATCGATAACAATCGAAAACCCTGCAAATCATTTGATTCAGTCGTAGTCCATATTTTTTTTTGTTATAATAGGCTCAGCCTTTCGTGAATTAATTTAACGATGATCTACAAGGTGTCCGTGAATTAATGATCGATCAATTACATCCGTGAAAAATCATTTTTCAAAATCTACCATCCGGCGAAAAGTGCCGGAGAAAATCGGAAATTTCCCGTTTCAGGGGTAACTTTCCCGACTCCCTGCTTCGCAGGAAAATTTCGCGAAAATTTCACATTAATAAAACGACACCCTGCATTACCAGCAACGTTATTATCGATTCTACTAATTGCGGCTAACGAAATAATACTCTACGTCACGAAGACTATCACAGACGCGTTCTAAAAAGCCCATCAAACTCGACGAGACCAGCGTCAAAAGTCATCAGCGTCATTCTAATTTTAAACAATTTTCCAATCCACGATTAATTAGTCTCTAATTAAAAAAACCCGAACGCTACGAAATATCGTCGAATTAAAGCGAACATTAAAATCTAACAATAGCTACACGCAAACACCGGATTACGAAAAAAAAAATTCGTTTAAATTCCCGTCGACGCGAATTTCCCGCGGGATTTTCCACTTTTTATTTTTCTTTCGATTTACCATTTTTTTTTCAATGTTCCGAGGGAAACGACGTTAATATCGCCGCGGATTACGGATTAACGAGTTTTAAACGAATTACTTTCGACGCCGGTTTCGTTTTTTTCCGTTGAAACGGGAACTTCGTTAAGTTTCAAGTTTTTCATCGACTGCCAGCGATCGATAGATCGAACTAATCGACGTCGTAGAATTTCTTAACGATTTTCCCGCGTCGCCGATGTTTTCAGCGAACCCTTTCAAAACGATGACGATTTTTTTTACGGTGAAAACGATGATTATATAATACTGCAAAGTCATCGAAAAGGTTGACTGTAGACACCGAAGTACAGTGGACTAGTAACGAGACAACTTAACCGTGTAATTGCTAATTAATCTGGACACAAAAAAGACTTTTTTTAATTAATTAATCAAATACAACTCTGCGGGGATTTGAAAACGAATAGAAATAATTGATGTGACTAATAGAAAGAAGATTTGAAGCAATTTTATAATTTTGATTTTATTTTTTTGCAGTCATTTTTTGCGCCCAGTTTTTTAATTATTTTTTTGCACTCATTAAACGAAATCAGTGGAAACTTATTCTACGGCAAGATAGATGGTATTTTTTCTAAAGAATATAAAAAATAGGAAATATCTTGTATAGTAGTAACGAAATTATATGTATATGTGTATATATATATGTGTGTGAGTGTTCGAAGCGAAATAATGATAATTTGACCTGTAAACGAGCATAATTTAATGTTAATCGATATTAACGAGGTTTCGTTTGTCCCACGTGCTAATTCGTATTGCTAAATTATATTGTCTATATTAGTAACGACTGTAGAACCGTTTCCGTGGAAAACGTTTGAGCTCCGTCAAACATTTCGTATGTTCGATCTCGTTTTTTATTTTTATTCGACGAGAGAAATATCAAATTTCAATCGACTCGTGCGATTTTTAATCCAATCGAATTAAAAATAAAAATACGAAAATCTGACGTTCTTCGACGATTTTGCAATTGAAAATTCATTTTTCAAATTTCTCAATAAAGAACTTCACTGCGTTTTTTTTGGTTTTTCACCAAATTTGATTTCTCGCAATTTTTGAAATTTAAATGACTTCCAGAAAACGTCGAAATTTCGTATTTTTTTCAAAGTTGGATATCATTCACCCTAAGTTTCGTAAAATCGAATAATATCGTCTATTGGACGCTTAAATTCGACGCCCGGCGTCCCGTTCGGTGTTCAGGGGCGGACTTTCAGGGTCCCTTAGGGAAAACGCGGGAATTTCAAAATTGCACCCGATATTCTTCGAATTAAAAATCCATTCGAGAAATTGAAAAATTCATCTCGAAATTCCGAGGACAATTTCCAGAAGTTGCGGAAAGAATGATAATTAGAACTCGTCGTGGAAACTTCTCTCGGTGTCCACCATCTTGCTGCCCAAGAATAGATCCATTTTGCTGAGGATCTCCGACAGGTTCAATTTCCCGTCGAGATTCGTGTCCGACAGGTTTATTAAGTGATTCGCCTCCTGAATGGCGTGTCTCGGATTTCTCGGATCGATGTACATCTGCGGGAATCGATTAACAAAGTAAATTCTCGTGTCGCCATTATGAAAATCAAAGAAAAAATTTCCAAGAAATTTAAGAAAATAAAGAACGAGTCCCACTTATTCAATTATTACATCCACAATGAGTAAGTATAAATATAGATAACCAAAAATAATTTTTAAATTTTTCAACTTTAATGAATATAAAGAACTAAAATAAAATTTAATAATAATCAAATTATTCAAAAATGATTATTAAAACGTAAATATATGTATATTAATTTTTTACTGTAATTATTGAACCCAATAACAGTTCATTAAATTTAGTTAATTGAATTTAAATTACTAATTTGTTTATTTTCTGTCTTTTTCAAAACGAATAAAATATGAAAATTACCCGAAACTTTGAGATTATTTTTTCTGTAATTATACTTGTTCTTGAATGTGGATGTAATAGGTAATTAATTATACTTTTCTTTAATTAAGCGGGTGAAGAATTTATAAAAAAATTTGTTAATCAGAATTTCTATAAAAACGAAACGAACCAAAAGCTCCGTGCGATCGGCTTTGCCGTTTTTGTTCTTGTCGATGAGGTGACGGAATTCCTTCCGCCGGTCTTCGCTTCCACCGACGGATTCGTGTTTATCCTCCCGCAGGTCCAACCCCATCCCTTCCGACGGCAAATCCGAGAATTCGTCCTCCGTTAATTGCTCGTCACCGTCGCGATCTGAAAAAAAACAGGACGACACGTAATTAATAAATTAAATATAGAAAAATTTTGTGTGAAATAATTAACAAAATAATGTTCTATTTTAATTAATGTAATTTTAATATTATATTTTTGACGAATCATTCGCAGGCAATTTTTCTATTTCAAATTAATACGATTTAGAGATGACATATTTAACACTAATAAAGCTATCGATAAAAATGATAACTTTTGCAATTGACTTTGGGTAATAGTTAAATACGCGTAAAGAAAAGTATGATTCTTTTGTTAATTAAGGAAAATAATGTTGTCTGTAGTCATTTTATCATTTGGTAGGTTTACTATTAATGAAATATCAATTCAATTATATATTTTATCTTCCTAAACTCTTTCCTATACCTCCATCCATTTTACATCTTTTTCCCAATAATATCAAAACTGATATTCACCCCCAAAAATAATTTCTCTAATCAAAATTCCATCAATTCATTAAAAAAAAAAAAAAAAAACATCGTCACCCTGTAAAGGGTCTTCAAATTCCAAAAATAGGTTGATAAACCCACCTTTTGTTAATTAAGGAAAATAATGTTGTCTGTAGTCATTTTATCATTTGGTAGGTTTACTATTAATGAAATATCAATTCAATTATATATTTTATCTTCCTAAACTCTTTCCTATACCTCCATCCATTTTACATCTTTTTCCCAATAATTTCAAAACTGTTATTCACCCCTAAAAATAATTTCCCCAATCAAAATTCCATCAGTTCATTAAAAAAAAAAAAAACCATCGTCACCCTGTAAAGGGTCTTCAAATTCCAAAAATAGGTTGATAAACCCACCTTTTGTTAATTAAGGAAAATAATGTTGTCTGTAGTCATTTTATCATTTGGTAGGTTTACTATTAATGAAATATCAATTCAATTATATATTTTATCTTCCTAAACTCTTTCCTATACCTCCATCCATTTTATATCTTTTTCCCAAAAATATCAAAACTGATATTCACCCCCAAAAATAATTTCCCTAATCAAAATTCCATCAGTTCATTAAAAAAAAAAAAAAACCATCGTCACCCTGTAAAGGGTCTTCAAATTCCAAAAATAGGTTGATAAACCCACCTTTTGTTAATTAAGGAAAATAATGTTGTCTGTAGTCATTTTATCATTTGGTAGGTTTACTATTAATGAAATATCAATTCAATTATATATTTTATCTTCCTAAACTCTTTCCTATACCTCCATCCATTTTATATCTTTTTCCCAAAAATATCAAAACTGATATTCACCCCCAAAAATAATTTCCCTAATCAAAATTCCATCAGTTCATTAAAAAAAAAAAAAAACCATCGTCACCCTGTAAAGGGTCTTCAAATTCCAAAAATAGGTTGATAAACCCACCAAATTTTTCAAACAGGTCCTCCACCATCTGCAAAAGGGCCCTGTGGCTGCTCTCGGGATGCGTGAACGCCAGGAACTCGTCGAGGGCCAGTCGCTCCGGGTCGTTCCGAGCCGCCTCCGCCCATCTGGCCCGGTCGCGCATTATACTTTCTTTCAAAGTACGCGTCATATCGCCGTGACGCTTGTCGTGCGAACTGACGTAGCTCTCCGGGAAGCCGTGGGACCGCAGGAAATATGCGTGGTATTCCTCCCACGAGACTTCGCCTGGGAGGACAGGCACCGGTGAATTAGAAGGCGTGCAACGAGACCTTTTGGTTAATTGTGAAGAACGGAGAAGAGGAGGAACCATGGGCTTGTGGGAGAAATTGTGGGAAAGAATGAAGTGGGATTTGAGAATGGAATTTTTTTGGAAATGGTAAAGGGATGGAGATTTCGGGGTGCGGGGAATTTTTAAGGCGTAGAAATTTCAAGGTGTGGAAATTTTAAGGCGTGGAAATTTCAAAGCGTAGGAATTTCAACGTATAGAAATTTTAAGGCATGGAAATTTCGAAGCGTAGGAATTTCAACGTATAGGAATTTTAAGGCATGGAAATTTCGAAGCGTAGAAATTTCAAAGCGTAGGAATTTCAACGTATGGAAATTTTAAAGCGTTGAAATTTTAAGGCATGAAAATTTCAAAGCGTGGAAATTTCAAGGCGTAGAAGTTTCAAAGCGTAGGGATTTCAAAGTATAGAAATTTCAAAGCGTAGAAATTAATAGGCATGAAAATTTCAAAGTGTGGATATGTTAAAGCGTGGAAATTTCAAAGCGTAGAAATATCAACGTATGGAAATTTTAACGCACGGAAATTTTAAAGCGTGGAAATTTCAAGGCGTGGAAATTTCAAAGCGTAGGAATTGCAAAGTATGGAAATTTCAAAGCGTAGAAATTTCAAGGCATGGAAATTTCAAAGCGTGGATGTGTCAAGGCGTGGAAATTTCAAGGCCTAGAAATTTCAAAGATCTGAAATTTTAGTGCGTAGGAATTTCAAGGTATGGAAATTTCAGAGCGTGGAAATTTCAAAGTATGGGATTTTCAAAGCATGGAATTTTCAAAGTGTGGAAATATCAACGTATGGAAATTTTAACGCACGGAAATCTCAAAGCGTGGAAATTTCAAGGCGTGGAAATTTCAAAGCGTAGGAATTTCAAAGTATGGAAATTTCAAAGCGTAGAAATTTCAAGGCATGGAAATTTCAAAGTATGGAAATTTCAAAGCGTAGAAATTTCAAGGCATGGAAATTTCAAAGCGTGGATATGTCAAGGCTTGGAAATTTCCAGGCGCTGGAAATTCAAGTCTTAAAAGTGTCAAAGATCTGAAATTTTAGAGCGTAAGAATTTCAATGTATGGAAATTTTAGAGTGCAGAAATTTCAAAGAGCTAAAATTTCAGGGCGTGGAAATTTCAATGCGAAAAATTTTCAAGGCATGAAAATTTCAAAGCGTGGAAATTTCAAGGCGCTGGAAATTTAAGCCATTAATAAACATCAACGATTTTTGTCGAAGAAAAATACAGATCTGCAAAAAACACTGATAAAAATTGCTAATTAACATTTCTCCACCAATTAACACTTTTCAATACCAATTCCTATCTCCGTCATCCCTTTAAAAATTCTTTATTCTCACAGTGAATACCATTGCAAACCCATTTACTAAAACATTTCTACCCAAATATCCACAGTATCATCCAAACTATACACCAACCATCTTCTTCCTTAATTAATTTCCATTTAACTTTATTTATTAATATAAATTACCATTTCTGGGATTATTATCGATCGCCGTAAACAATCCCACATTTTCCCTCATGGCTCTGCTGATGTGCTCCGTGATCTTCGCGTGGATCCACTTGGCAAGTTCCTGGATGTCCAGGAGCTGATCCTGGTCAGTATCAGCTCTCTGGAAGATGTCCTCCAATAGGGACCTAGGGTTTTCTTTATTTTCCACTTCCTCCACTTCCTTGATACTCTGATCATCCCTGTGATCTATTCCAGCATCCCGGAAGCGGTCCAGGTTCTCCTTGGTCACTGCGTCCAGCTCCAGGAACAGGCTCTCTATCATGTTACCATCCTTATCTTTGTCCGTTACGCTTTTTAGGGGTACGTTGCGGTTGAACTTGATGAAGAGAAGGGACAGGTAGATCACCAGGGGCACCAGGACGGTCCAGCGCAGGAAGCGCAGGCAGGACAGGTTCGATCTGCAGGGCAATCGTTGCACCTGCGACAGGGATCGATGTTTGATATGTAAAATGAAATTGAAATAGTTTTGTTAATTTTAAAGTTAATGGGATTTCTTATCTTTTAGGGGAATTGTTGGTGTAAATTACTTAAATGGGACTTTTTGTGAATTTTAAACTTAGGTAATGGGATTTTGTATTTTTTAGGAGAATTGTTGGTGTAAATTAATTGGGACTTAATGTGGATTTTAAAGTTAATGGGAATTTTTTTATTAGGGGAATTGTTGGGGTATTTGTTAGGATAGATGTTTTGGTTTTGTTTCCTGAAAGGAAATTCTAAAAAGGTTTGAAATGATCATGAAGTGAGTCAGAAATGAATGTTTAATAACCGACTGCCACGTGATTCTCTCCATTGTCAACAGTACCTAATCAAATTCCAATTAATTCGCAGAATACTGATAGAAATATAAAACTTAGGTGACCGGGAATGTAACAAGTTACTCACACTGTGAATGTACAACATATAAACTTCAAAGTATGGAAAAATCAAGGCGTGGAATTTCAGGGCGCAGAAAATTCAAAGCCTGGAATTTCAGGGCGCAGAAAATTGAAAGCCTGGAATTTCAAGGCGTGAAATATTAAAGCGTGGGAATTTCAAGGCGCGAATACTTCAGGGCGCAGAAAATTCAAGGCGTGAAATTTTAAAGCGTGGGAATTTCAAGGCGCGAATATTTCAAGGCGCAGAAAATTCAAAGCCTGGAATTTCAAGGCGTGAAATTTCAAAGCGTGGGAATTTCAAGGCGCGAATACTTCAAGGCGCAGAAAATTCAAAGCCTGGAATTTCAAGGCGTGAAATTTCAAAGCGTGGGAATTTCAAGGTGTGGAAATCTCAAAGCGCGGAATTTCAAAGCGTGGGAATTTCAAGGCATGAAAATTTCAAGGAATGGAAAATTCAAGGCACGAAATTTGAAAGCATGGAAATTTCAAGGCGTGAAAATTTCAAAGTACAACAAATTCAAGGCATGGAATTTCAAAGCGCAGAAACTTCAAGGCGTGAAAATTTCAAAGCATGGAAATTTCAAGGCGTGAAAATTTCAAGGTACCGAAATTTCAATGTATGGAAAATTCAAGGCGTAGAATTTCAAAGCATGAAAATTTCTAAGTATGACAAATTCAGGGCATGGAATTTCAAAGCGCAGAAACTTCAGGGCGTGGAAATTCCAAAGCATGGAAATTTCAAGGCGTGGAAATTCCAAAGCATGGAAATTTCAAGGCGTGAAAATTTCAAAGTATAGAAATTTCAAGGCGTAGAATTTCAAAGCGTGGAATTTCAAGGCATAGAAAATTCAAATCATGGAATTTCAAAGTATAGAAATTTCAAAACGCAGGAAATTGAAGGCATGGGGGTTCAAAGCATAGAAATTTAAGGCATAGAATTTCAAAGTCCAGAAAATTCAAAGCATATGTAGAATTTCAAAGCTTGGGAATTTCAAAGCATGACAATTTCAAAGCGTCGAAATTCCAAGCCATGAAAATTTCAAAGTATGACAAATTCAGGGCATGGAAATTTCAAACCATAGAAATTTCAAGGTGTAAAAACTTTCAAAACACACAAATTCCACTGCAAAAAATCCAGCAAGGACTCAACTTCAACTGACAAACTCCCAACTCCTTCAACCTCTATTAATCAACCCAACAAGTTACTCACAACGTACGACAGACACATGGTAACCACTTGCGAGCCCAGGTAACAACGATCCAACTTCAATTCACAGATCCCCCCTGAAACATGTGCTCAATCCATCGAGCAGCTCCAGCTGTTATCACGCTGCCACTTCTGTCAACACTGTCAACATTTCTCCACCTCCTCAACGTTCTCCAACTATCACTATCAGTCAATCAATTAACCACCAAAAAAAAAAAAAAAAAAAAAAAAACACTTTCTACGTCAACGTCGCACGATTCACCAGGTTCCCAACGATCATTCCCATCATTCCCCCGAAGCCACCTTGTCACCAGGACAACCTGTCCGCGGCGACGCGGTGCAAAACACCACCCGGACGACCGAAATCCACGGAATGACACTTCGTCCCGACGACACCGTCAGGTAAACAGATCGTCGACGACGACGCTATGGGAAAATCGTTTGATTTCCACGCGACGTTCCGGTGGAAAGTAATCGAGTTTACCGGAGAGACTGCGATCGCACGCTGCCAGGGGAAACGTTAACGGCGTATTGATCCACTTTCACTGTCCTCTCTCTCTTTCTCTCTCTCTAGGTGTGTCTCTCTCTCTGTCTGACGGAGAGATATCGACGTCCTTTTTCACTGTTCGTCGACTCGCTCTCACGCTCTCTCTTTGTCTGTCTTTGTCCGTCCCTATTCCACTCGCTCTTTCCATTCGACGGATTTCTCTATTTTGATGTTCTTTTTTTTAGATAACTCCTTGACTTTTCCTTTTGTTTTCGCGTCGGTTTTTTCGTTTGTTTTCTTTAGCGATGAGTGATGGGTGTTCGTTTTTTTTACGAGTGTTCTATAGTCGATGGGAGATTGGGAATTGTTTTTTATGGGATTTTTGAAAGGTTGCGGGCTGCGGGGATATTGAGGGGGGAGGAGAAAGGACGAGTTTTTTTTTCGTTGCGTTAGTAAAGGATTTATTATCGCATAGATTTGATTGTGTAATTATTACCTTAGGTAGTTTGTTAATTAATAACGTCGAAAGTAGGGAGTGTTTTTAATATTCAATATGCAGCATACAAATTTCAAAGTATGGAAAATTCAGGGCGTGGAATTTCAAGGCGTGGAATTTCGAGGCATGGAATTTTGAGGCGCGGGAAATTCAAGGCGCTGAATTTCAAAACGTAGAAAATTCAAATCTTGGAATTTCAAGGCATAGAATTTCAAGGCGCGGAATTTCAAGACGTAGAAAATTCAAAACATGGAATTTCAAGGCGTAGAAAATTCAAATCCTGGAATTTCATTGTATAGAAATTTCAAAACGCAGGAAATTGAAGGCATGGGGATTCAAAGTATAGAAATTTAAGGCATAGAGTTTCAAAGTCCAGAAAATTCAAAGCATATGTAGAATTTCAAAGCTTGGGAATTTCAAAGCATGAAAATTTCAAAGCGTAGAAATGTCAAGGCGTGAAAATTTCAAGGTTTGGAAATTTCAAAGTATGGAAAATTCAAGGCGCGAAATTTCAAAGCGTGGAATTTCAAGGCGTAGAAAATTCAAATCATGGAATTTCAAAGTATAGAAATTTCAAAACGCAGGAAATTGATGGCATGGGGTTTCAAAGCATAGAAATTTAAGGCGTAGAGTTTCAAAGTGCAGAAATTTCAAGGCATGGAATTTCAAAGCTTAGGAATTTCAAAGCATGAAAATTTCAAAGCGTAGAAATTTCAAGGCGTGAAAATTTCAAGGTTTGGAAATTTCAAAGTATGGAAAATTCAAGGCGCGAAATTTCAAAGCGTGGAATTTCAAGGCGTAGAAAATTCAAATCATGGAATTTCAAAGTATAGAAATTTCAAAACGCAGGAAATTGAAGGCATGGAGTTTCAAAGCATAGAAATTTAAGGCGTAGAGTTTCAAAGTGCAGAAATTTCAAGGCATGGAATTTCAAAGCTTAGGAATTTTAAAGCGCGAAAATTTCAAAACGTAGAAATTTCAAAGCATGAAAATTTGAAAGCGTAGAAATTTCAAGGCGTGAAAATTTCAAAGTATGACAAATTCAGGGCATAGATATTCAAAGCGCAGAAAATTCAAGGCGTGGGAATTTCAAAGCATGGAATTTCAAAGCATAGAAAATTTAAATCATGGAATTTCAAAGCATGGAATTTCAAAGCATAGAAAATTTAAATCATGGAATTTCAATGCGTAGAAATTTCAAGGCGTGAAAATTTCAAGGTACCGAAATTTCAAAGTATCGAAAATTCAAGGCGCGAAATTTCAAAGCGTGGAATTTCAAGGCGTAGAGTTTCAAAGTACAGAAAATTCAAGGCATGGAATTTCAAAGCATGAAAATTTCAAAGCATAGAAATTTCAAGGCGTGAAAATTTCAAAGTTTGACAAATTCAGGGCATGGAATTTCAACGCGCAGAAAATTCAAGGCGCGGAATTTGAAAGCGTGGAAATTTCCAAGCATAGCAATTTCAAGGCGTAAAAAATTAAAGTCATGGAATTTCAAGACATGAAGTTTCAAAACGCAGAAAATTCAATGGACGAGTTTTCTTTTCATCGTTGCGATAGTAACAGATTTACTATTGCATAGATTTGATTATGTAATAATTACCTTAGGCAATTTTTTAATTAACAGTGTCGAAATTCGAGAGTCTGATGATGTCTGATTAGGTATTATTTGTTCAACGTTGAAATAGTAATAGATTTATTATCACATAGATATCAATGTAATAATTACCTCGAGTAATTTGTTAATTAACAGTGTTGAAATCTAGGATCGAAAAGGAAACGTGTTTAACAAACTCGCAAGGCATGATAGATGTTATCTCGTGTATTTTCTCATCTCACGTATATATATTTACAAATACTAATACAAACGGGCCGCCGTCGGAAGCGGGCATGCTTAGAAAGAGATTCGGCATATTTCTTTTTTTTTTTTTATTCGCAGACCGCCTCCCCCTCGTTTTAATAGACACGACGGGAAGTATAATAATCTAAACAAGATACGAAGTACACATCCGCAGTCAAAACGTGTGATTTTCATCCTCCACGATATAAAAACCATTTCTACTTACATAAGCGAAGCGCGAGGTAACGCGTGATAAAAGGTGATTCTTAAAACGAATCGTCGACGGTTCGCGTGACCCTTTGCCGGGCGAAAAAAAAGTAGATTTTTCAAAAATTTTCACTTTTTTCTTATCCCTCAACCCTGAGTCTTTCTCGCGATTTAAGTCGAAAATGATATGAATGTAAAAAGATATTTTTTTTATAGTGAAAATTGCACGATGGCCACCGAAAATAACATGGCGGTGATTTTTAACTATTCCGTAAAATTTTTCAGTGAATTTTGATAATGCGATATAGGGGGGAAAGGGTGGCAATTATTTTCGCCCGGCAAAGGGTTGAAAATCGCGAATTAAAAAATAAGTACGATATATCAAAGGTGCGCCATAAATAAACTATTCTACGCCACTGTATCCGCGAATCGCCTCCTGGCAAGGAGTCTTCTCTCAGTATTCTTACGATCTAACGAAAAAAAAATACACACAAAAAAACGAGTCTCTAAATTGGATCTAAAGTCTCTCTAAAAAAAAAAAAAAGTCCAATCGGACAGCGGTCGCAATTCCGGCGTTACAACGCCGGAATTTCTGCTCGAAAATCTCGTTCTCGGAATCGCGATCGATATCGATCAGAAAACCGGTGACTTTGATCTACAAAATCATCTCTCGTATCACCAAAAAAAAAAAAAAAAAAAAATCTGAATGAAATCTCAACTACGGACCTCGATTTTCCGAATGATTTTTCATTTTAGTCCGTGACCTTGAAAACTGCTGACCAGTTCGTCGATAAGTTGCGAGATTTTCCGAGGAAATTCACGCGGTGACACCCTCGCCGCGAATAAGTACGGGATTACGTGTATACGTTATAAATAATAATTATAGTTATCTGGAATACTGTGTTTCTAATATTAAAATATTTTGTTAAAAAAATTACCGTTTCCCGCCGAACGTCGACGTTTCTACCAGACTTACTTAACTTACCTTTCCGCGATTGATTCCCTACCATATCGACTATCGGGATAACGGAAATACGCCTGTCGGATCTTCGTAGAAAAAAAAAAAAGTGAAATCTCGTGCTTTGGTTCGTTCGCAAGCCTCGATCCGTTCGTTTTAGTGTCACGCGGTAGAGAAATATATATTTTCCAGTTTCTAGAAAAACTGGAGATTTTCTTTTTCTCTGCTAAATGCACTATTACATTGTTCTCGTGAAAATGCCACGGAAATATTTGTTCTCTAAAAAAATTCGACGCGGAACATCGTTGTGTTCTTTTTTTTGGTTTTTTTAGATTTTCACCGCGTTCATTTTGGACTTTTATTGTTTTCGATTTGAGACTTTTCGTCGTCCATTTCCAGGCCGAAGTTCGTGATCCCCTGGACGTTGTTGTTGGCTCGTGGTTTCGTTTGCATGCGGAATAGAGAAGCGATCGGAGGGCTTAGAAGGTCCTGGTCCAGGTCGGCGGGGTTTTGGAAGCCGGTTATGTAACTCACCGCCGAGCCTATCAGCATGGTTAATAACCAGCCGATAAGACTGTACCAGAGGTAGCTTATCTGGAAATTAACGTAGAGTTGAATTTAGTTTGGGAATTTTTGCATCTGGTGGAAATCTTTCAGTAAGGGAATTTTAAGGCGTGGAATTTCATGGCTTGGAATTTCAAAGTATGGAAATTTCAAGATGTGGAATTTCAAGGCATGGAATTTCAAGGCACAGGAAATTCAAGATATGGAATTTCAAAGCGTGGAAATTTCAAAGTATGGAAAATTTAAGGCGTGGAATTTCAAGGCACGGAATTTCAAGGCGCAGGAAATTCAAAGCGTGGAATTTCAAAGTGTGGAAATTTCAAAGTATGGAAATTTCAAGGCGCAGGAAATTCAAAGCGTGGAATTTCAAAGTGTGGAAATTTCAAAGTATGGAAATTTCAAGGTGTGGAATTTCAAGCCGTAGGAAATTTAAGGCATGGAATTTCAAGGCACAGGAAATTCAAGGTATGGAATTTCAAAACGTGGAAATTTCAAAGTATGGAAAATTCAAGGCGTGGAATTTCAAGGCAAGGAATTTCAAGGCGCAGGAAATTCAAGGCGTAGAAAACTCAAGGCATGGAATTTCAAGGCGCAGGAAATTCAAAGCGTGGAAAATTCAAGGCATGGAATTTCAAAACGTGGAAATTTCAAAGTATGGAAAATTCAAGGCGTGGAATTTCAAGGGATGGAATTTCAAGGCGCAGGAAATTCAAAGCGTGGAAAATTCAAGGCATGGAATTTCAAAGTGTGGAAATTTTAAAGTATGGAAAAATTCAAGGCGTAGAATTTCAAGGCGCAGGAAATTCAAAACGTGGAGTTTCAAGGCGTAGAAATCTCAAGGCATGGAATTTCAAGGCGCAGGAAATTCAAAGCGTGGAAATTTGAAAGTATAGAAAATTCAAGGCGTGGGTTTTCAAGGCACAGGAAATTCAAAACGTTGAAAATTCAAGGCGCGGAAAATTCAAGGTATGGAAATTTCAAAGTATAGAAAATTCAAGGCGCGGAAAATTCAAGGTATGGAAATTTCGAAGTATAGAAAATTCAAGGCATGGAAAATTGAAGGTATGGAAATTTCAAAGTATAGAAAATTCAAGGCATGGAAAATTTAAGGCCTGGAAAATTGAAGGTATGGAAATTTCAACGTATGGAAAATTCAAGGCATAGAAAATTTAAGGCGTGGAATTTCAAGACACGGAAATATCAAAGCACATCATTTTCAAAGCAAGTTTCAAGGCTCAATAATCACGGTACACATAAATTCCGACCATTCCCTCATCCTGCCTACCTTGTACACAGCTAAGACTTCATCGACGTCCTCGTCAAGGTGTTCCATAATTGCTGCAGTGGTGTTCTGCAGGCAGGGACAGTTATCTATGGATACGGGCTTAGGGTCCAGATGAATCTGTCCATTGAGAACGGCAATCTGGGCGCCTAATCCGATCCACAGAACAATAACTAGACTTGTCACTGCACCTGCCATTGCTCCTCTGGCATTAGCCCATGGTATGAACATCCCCAGGGAAAATAAACCCAGAGTCACCCCACCAACCATCCCATTAAACGAAAGGGCCACCTAGAAAAATAAATATTTCATTAATTACAACAAAAAATTACTCGCTGATCAATAAATGCAATGTTAACACGTTAAATATCATTAATTATAATAAATATCAATACGTAGTTAATTTTTACTACTATAATGGTGTGAAAATTTAATTATAATTATATTTACACAAAAAATATAGCACCAGTAGAGTAATAAAAAATTATTTATTGAAAAACAATACCTGTAGAACGCTGCCGAGACGCTCAACGACGAAAACCAGGGCGAAACTCAGTGCACCGAAAAATATACTGATCCACCTGGCATAAACTGCTCCCTTTCGGGCTGGCAGTTCTATCTTGAAGAGACCTTGAAGAATATCCTCGCAGGTGATCGCTGCCAGGGAATTTAGGGCGCTCGCCACAGTGCTAAAATTTCATATTAAAATTTTATTTCTCGATGGTTTCTCTCATAAGACTATACAGGGTGTAGCAAAAAAGGGGGGACACTTTTTCAGTGTCGATAGTACGCACCAAAAGATGAAAAAAAAGTTTATAAAGTTTTGTCTAAAAACCACCCCCTATCGAGATACAACCCTTTTTGTAAAAAATTTAAAAAAAAAATCATATCTCCGAAATGGTACGTCGTAGAGGACCGATTTTGATTGGAATATAACCGGAGAAGATCAAAGATAATAGAAAAAAATATAATTGCTGCGATTATTTCAGTTAAATAACATTTATTCTTGTTTAATAAAAAACAACTTCTACCTATATCGTAGCAGGTTTGTAACAACTTGAGAAAAATTTAGGGCACTAAGACTTCCTTTCCGCAGTTAGTGATATTTTTTTTCATAAACTATAGTCTCTCCCAGTAAAATTAAGATGAAAATCGGCCCTCTACGACGTACCAATTCGGAGATATAATTTTTCCAAAATTTTTTACGATAGGCGGTGGCTTTTAGACAAAATATTCGAGACTTTTTTTTCGATACTGAAAAAGTGTCCCGCTTGTAGACGAGAATTTTAATTGCAAACGAACCCCAAAGACGCCGCGAATATTCCAGCGACGAAGAAACCAGGAACACCACGAAGACTGCCCATGAAATTCATTACGTATAGCGGCAGCAATTGATCCAGACCGGTTATATGGCCAGCCGCTAATGGATCACAGCCTTTGTAGGCGCTGTACAGCACCATACCGGTCAAAAAGTTCACCGTGTATATAATGATCATGCCGAAAGCGGACACCCATAGCGCACTGGAATTAAAAACATTTTTTTATATGATTTTTCAATACTTTTGAAAAAAATTGTAATTGATTCTTACGTTTCGTTTAATTAGACTTTGGATTTTTTTATTTATATGGTTGGTAATGTTGCAAAGAAATTTGGTATTCGTTTAGTTTTTATTTTCAATTATTTAATTAATATAAATTATATACAAATTTTTAAATATTAATATTTTAATATATAAAAATATACAATTATGTCACTATAGTTTGTCAAAAGAGTGTTTTTTAGAGTTTCTATTAACAAGTGTGTATGCAACAGTATTTTTGTTAATTGACACAAGAGAAGTACGTTTTTTATGCAAAATTGATTATTACCTAAAATCTATTATAAAAGTAATCATTTTTATTGGATTTAATAAACATATGTCTATAAATTATCGATAGCTTTAATTTTAATTTCCCTACAGAGACTTTTAAACATTATTTTTCTATATTATTTCGTGATTAAAATAATACCTAAAAACTTTTAAGTTTCATAAATTGAAGTAAGTGATTAAGAAAAATAAAAACACCAGTTAATTAATGTCCGGTTAACAGTGTATTAACAAAGTGAGAAATTTTTTGTTTCAGGTAACTCACGTGCGCACTTGTCCGATACTTTCGACGCTGAGGTACTTTTGGACGGACGCCTGATTGCTGCAGAACATGGTGGTCCAGTAGAAGGTGCCGCCGATCACCACGCTCCAGAAACTGTGTCGAACAGTGGGACTCGGGTCCATGTTAAAAAACTCCATGCGGCCGGATTTCTGATTTAAGTCCCAGACGTGGGTGGGCCCACCTTCCCAGGATAAACCGCAGCCGGCGATCAGGAACAGGGAACCGAGGAGAACAGCCGCTTGGAATGTGTCGGTCATTATCACGGCTTTCATTCCACCCTGGTGAGATATTTTGTAAATTTCAGAATTTAGAAATTTGAAGGTTGATGTTTAAGGGAGAATTTTCATGGTGTTGAAGTTTCAAGGCTTTGAAATGTCAAGGCTTTGATATTTTAGGGTTTAGAAGTTTCAGGATTTAGAAATTTCAGGACTTGGGGGTTTCAGGATTTAGAAATTTCAGGGCGTAGGTGTTTCAAGATTTAGAAATTTCAGAATTTAGAAATTTCAGGACTTGGAAATTTCAGGGCTTGGGAGTTTCAGGATTTAGAAATTTCAGAATATAGAAATTTCAGGACTTAGGAGTTTCAGGATTCAGAAATTTCAGAATTTAGAAATTTCAGGACTTAGGAGTTTCAGGATTCAGAAATTTCAGAATTTAGAAATTTCAGAACTTAGGAGTTTCAGGATTCAGAAATTTCAGAATTTAGAAATTTCAGGGCTTAGAAATTTCAGAATTTAGAAATTTCAGGGCTTAGAAATTTCAGAATTTAGAAATTTCAGGGCTTAGAAATTTCAGGACTTGGGGGTTTCAGGATTTAGAAATTTCAGGGCGTAGGTGTTTCAAGATTTAGAAATTTCAGAATTTAGAAATTTCAGGACTTGGAAATTTCAGGGCTTGGGAGTTTCAGGATTTAGAAATTTCAGAATATAGAAATTTCAGGACTTAGGAGTTTCAGGATTCAGAAATTTCAGAATTTAGAAATTTCAGGGCTTAGGAGTTTCAGGATTCAGAAATTTCAGAATTTAGAAATTTCAGGGCTAAGGGTTTCAGGATTTCAAAATTTCAGAATTTAGAAATTTCAGGGCTTAGAAATTTCAGAATTTAGAAATTTCAGGGCTTAGGAGTTTCAGGATTCAGAAATTTCAGAATTTAGAAATTTCAGAATTTAGAAATTTCAGGGCTAAGGGTTTCAGGATTTCAAAATTTCAGAATTTAGAAATTTCAGGGCTTAGAAATTTCAGGGCTTAGGAGTTTCAAGATTTAGAAATTTCAGAATGTAGAAATTTATGGGCTTAGAAATTTCAGGGCATAATATTTTATAAGCTGAGAAATCTAAATAGACATTTCAGAGCTTTGAAATTTCAAGGCAGAATTTTCACGCCACAGAAGTTTTCGGACTTATTGTTAGAAATGTGTCAATTATTATCAGGACTTTAATTTCACCCTGCAGAAACATTTTGTACATTAATGACTCGTCTAAATATTAAAACCTAGGAATCTTGGGCTCAGATATTTTTAAAAAAATAGACAAATTGTAAGTATCAAAGAACAAAGAATGTTAAAGATAGAAAAACTGGAACGTGGGAATTTTCAAAGTTTGAAAGATTAGATTTTAGAAATTGGAAAAACTACGAAAACCCTCGCCTGAGAATTTCAAAAACCTTCAAAATTTCATAAAAATATTTAACTCTAAACCTACTCCACTAATTTTCATTAATTAAAATATCAATGGAAGATTTTTTATTATTACTTTAAAATCCTGTTCTCCACTATTACCACTACTAAATCCAATTTCCTGTATAAATAAAACGTCGCGACGCAAAAGCATCAGATAAAGAATGAAACGCGAGATCCCCACACTCTAATTAACAGACTTTCGACAATTAGTAGGCCTGTTGTCACCCAATCTTCCTATATCTGGTGTCCCATAAATCAACGCGGGTTAACTACTTAAATTGCCGGGCGAGATGTTATATTATTCTTCCACATACGAACCTGCGAGGCGTAGAAAATACAGACTACGTAGACTAGAGTAACGGCTATGTAAGTATTCAGGCCCGTGACTGTAAAAAGAAACGTTCATTAGTTAATTAATAAAAAAACAACACCCGTCTGGAATTTAACACGTTGAACAGCGAATAAAAATCGTTCGAATTTAAATATATTTATTATTTCGTGTGTTTTTTATTTATAGAGTTCTAGTTCCTAGTTTAGAAAATCTTAAGCCGAGAAATTTTCAGGTTTAAGAAATCCAAAACGCAGAAATTTCCAGGTTTAGAAATTGCCAAGCTTTGGAAATTTGAGGCATAGAAATTTCCAGGTTTAGAAAATTTTAAGCCGAGAAATTTTCAGGTTTAAGAAATCCAAAACGCAGAAATTTTCACGTTTCGAAATTGTCAAGGCAGAAAATTTCCAAGCTTTGGAAATTTGAGATGTAGAAATTTCCAGGTTTAGAAAATCTTAAGCCCAGAAATTTTCAGGTTTAAGAAATCCAAAACGCAGAAATTTCCAGGTTTAGAAATTGCCAAGCTTTGGAAATTTGAGGCGTAGAAATTTCCAGGTTTAGAAAATTTTAAGCCGAGAAATTTTCAGGTTTAAGAAATCCAAAACGCAGAAATTTTCACGCTTCGAAATTGTCAAGGCAGAAAATTTCCAAGCTTTGGAAATTTGAGATGTAGAAATTTCCAGGTTTAGAAAATTTTAAGCCGAGAAATTTTCAGGTTTAAGAAACCCAAAACGCAGATATTTCCAGGTTTAGAAATTGCCAAGCTTTGGAAATTTGAGGCGTAGAAATTTCCAGGTTTAGAAAATCTTAAACCCAGAAATTTTCAGGTTTAAGAAATCCAAATCGCAGAAATTTCCACGTTTCGAATTTGCCAAACCAGAAAATTTCCAAGCTTTGGAAATTAAAGGCGTAGAAATTTCCACGTTTTGAAACTCATAAGCCAGGAATTTCTAAGCTTTAAAAATCTAAAACGCAGAAATTTCCGCGAATAAAAATCGTTCGAATTTAAATATATTTATTACTTCGTATATTTTTAATTTATACGTTCTAATTTCGTTGAATACTCATGTTACAAAGGGAAATTATTATAAATTAATTATCAAATCTTTTATTTAATCGAATGATAAAAAACGTCACCCATTTTTGGGTGACGGAAAGCCTGCAAAAAAAAAATAACTTTCACCCAGGTGTGGGTGACCTGCCGTTCAACGTGTTAGTAAATTTCCATTGTTTCTCGTTTCTCGACTTACCATGACTTAAAGCTAACGCCGGCGCGTAAACTGCGACGGATGTATAGAGAACCATTTGCAGCATGTACAATCCGCTCGCTAGTAATCTGCAATGCCTGTCGAAACGGAGATTCAGATACTCGTAGCTCGAGGTCAGCCTCAGTTTCATGAAGACTGGCAGGTAGAGACGGGAAGTGATGGGTACCACCAGGATAAAAGACACGCAGGTCATCCAGAATTGTGTTCCCTTGAAAAAATTAGAGGGTTAGTTGTTTTATTTGTGTACAGTGGGAATTAAGGGATTTGTATTGTTTTTTACGGCTTAGAAATTTCAATACTTCTAATTTCAGGATTTTGAAATGTCAAGACAGAAATTTTGGAAGTTTGAAATTTCAAGGCAAAAGTATCAGAGCCTAGAAATATCAATAATTTGAAATTTAGAGGCTTAGAAATTTCAATATTTCAAATTTCAGGATTTAGAAATTTCAGCGCTTAGAAATATCAGGCGTTAGAAATTTAAAGGCTTGGAAATTTCAATATTTTTAATTTCAGGATTTAGAAATGTGAAAAGAGTAATTTTAGGACTTTGAAATTTCAAGGCAAAAGTTTCAGAGCTCAGAAATTATAAAGGTTTAAAAATTTAGGGCCGTAGAAATTTAAATATTTCAAATTTCAGGATTTAGGAATTTTAGGACATAAATTTCAAAGCTTAGAAATATCAGAAGTTCGAAATTTAAAGGCTTGGAAATTTCAGTATTTCAAATTTCAGGATTTAGAAATTTCAGGACATAAATTTCAGGCTTAGAAATTTCAAAATCTAGAAACTGTAGAGTACACAAATTTTCAAACAGATATATCACGGTATAGAAGACTCAGACTTTAAAAATCTCAATACTGATAAATTTGAGTGATTTAATATCTTACAACAGAAGAATATTTATTCTTAACAATATAACCACATACCTGTCCATACATTTCCGCAGGATTTCCCAGCAGTTCTATGGCGGTGATGAAACTAGCCGCCAGTGACATGGCCATGGGAAATGTCCCCATACTTGAACCACCCAGCAGAAAGTCCTGACTAGTTTCCTGTTTCTTTGCGAAGAATCCATAGAACGTGCCGATTAGACAGGATACTAATAACATAATCGCCAGGACCGTGTAATCCGCCCAGGAAAAGTAGTGCAGGAGCACAGGATGATCCTCCAGACATTTTTCATCCCCGAGACGCCGTTGCTCCGCGGAGGAGGCGCTCAGGAACAGGAACAGGACGAGAAGACGTGGACGCATCCTGGAAACTGGAAAATGCAAGTTGGAAATGTCTAAATTTATTCGATTGACACAATTTTTTAGTTATTTTTGCACTGATTTTAAAGTGTAAGAAATCTGGAATGTTGAGATTTTTTAGAACGGGGGTCTCAAAGTGAAGAAATTTCAAAGTTTGGAAATTTCAAGGCTTGGAATTTTTAATGTATGGAAATTTCAAGGCTTGGAATTTTCAAAACATGGACAAATCAAGGCTTGGAATTTTTAAAGCATGGAAATTTTAAAGCTTAAAAGTTTCAAGTCTTCGAATTTTCAAAGTATGGAAATTTCAAGGTATTCAATTTTCAAGGCGTGGAATTTTCAAAGCCTGGAAATTTCAAGGTATTCAATTTTCAAAGCGTAGAAATTTCAAGGCTTGGAATTTTCAAAACATGGAAAAATCAAGGCTTGGAATTTTTAAAGCATGGAAATTTCAAAGCTTAAAAGTTTCAAGTCTTCGAATTTTCAAAGTATGGAAATTTCAAGGTATTCAATTTTCAAGGCGTGGAATTTTCAAAGCCTGGAAATTTCAAGGTATTCAATTTTCAAAGCGTAGAAATTTCAAGGCTTGGAATTTTCAAAACATGGAAAAATCAAGGCTTGGAATTTTTAAAGCATGGAAATTTCAAAGCTTAAAAGTTTCAAGTCTTCGAATTTTCAAAGCATGGAAATTTCAAGGTATTCAATTTTCAAAGCGTGGAATTTTCAAAGCCTGGAAATTTCAAGGTATTCAATTTTCAAAGCATGGAATTTTCAAAGCCTGGAAATTTCAAGGTATTCAATTTTCAAAGCGTAGAAATTTCAAGGCTTGGAATTTTCAAAGCCTGAAAATTTTAAGGTATTCAATTTTCAAAGCGTGGAAATTTCAGGGCTTGGAATTTTCAAAGCATAGAATTTTCAAAGCGTGGAAATTTCAAGGCTTGGAATTTTCAAAGCATAGAATTTTCAAAGCGTGGAAATTTCAAGGCTTGGAATTTTCAAAGCATAGAATTTTCAAAGCGTGGAAATTTCAAGGCTTGGAATTTTCAAAGCATAGAATTTTCAAAGCGTGGAAATTTCAAAGCCTGGAAATTTTAAGGTACTCAATTTTCAAAGCGTGGAAATTTCAAGGTATAGAAATTTCAAAACATGGGAATTTCAAGCCATGGAAATTTCAAAGCTTAGAAATTTCAAGTCTTCGAATTTTCAAAGCATGGAAATTTCAGGCTTGGAATTTTAAAAGCCTGGAAATTACAAGGTATTCAATTTTCAAAGCATGGAAATTTCAGGCTTGTAATGTTCAAAGCCTGGAAATTTCACTGTATGAAAAATCCAAGACACTCCACAAAGCGTTAATCGCGTGAAACGTATCAGAAACATAATCGCGTAGAAAATTACAGGTGTAAAAGTTTCCAGTCACCCGATCGGCAAGTGGCTTCAATCGGACACTCCACAGGTGATTGTTTAATAGCAATTAATCGATCCCGCAGCGTCACCGAATGAACACTACTCGATTACCTAACAGCATTGAAAGTATTCACATTCATCAAATCCACTGAAAGAATATTTACTCAATGGAATTTCATTCAATGAAAACGCAAATTACAATTTACACGTTCAAAACCAGTTATTGATCCACGGTCCCCTTATTTTACACCTATTTGAAAAAAAACACACAGACACACACACACACATGATTGACAACCAAATCAAACTAAATATCCGATTCCCGGTGATCATGGGAATTGATTCTCGATCATCGGACGGTCACAATTGATCCTTACACTTGACATACAACTCGACCTTGAGACGGTATTAATCACATCCGAGGTAAGCGATCGATCGGATCTAGGATCACGTGAAAGGCGCGCGCGCGATCGATCGACTTTTCAGTACGATCCAGATTGATCCTCGTATCATGTATCACGGCGACGTAATCAAATCTTCTCGAGTTCCATTTTTCTATCAATGAGTCAAATAACATTCTTCAAATAATTCTAATTAATTTCGTTAACTTTCAACGAAAACCCATGAAATCGGTGAAAAATATTTAAAGGAAAAATAATATTCAACGATTCTCGTCAAACGAGATTTCACGTAACATATATACATATTATATACAGGGTGTAACAAAAATACTGGGACACTTTTTCAGTATCGATAGTACGCACCAAAAGATGAAAAAAAAGTCTATAAAGTTTTGTCTAAAAACCACCCCCTATCGAGATACAACCACATTTGTAAAAAATTTTTAAAAAATCATATCTCCGAAATGGTATGTCATAGAGGAGCGATTTTCATTTTAATATTACCGGGAGAGACTAAAGTTTACGAAAAAAATATCACTATCTACGGAAAGGAAGATTTAGTGAGTGATAGATACCTTACAATTTTCACGCCTTGAAATTTCAACGCTTTGAAATTTGTACGCCTTGAAATTTCAAGGCTTTGATATTTTCACGCCTTGAAATTCTTACGCCTGAAATTCCCAAGCTTTGAAATTTTCACGCCTTGAAATTTCAACGCTTTGAAATTTTCACGCCGTGAAATTTCAAGGCTTTGACATTTTCACGCCTTGAAATTCTTACGCCTGAAATTCCCAAGCTTTGAAATTTTTACGCCTTGAAATTTCAAGGCTTTGACATTTTCACGCCTTGAAATTCTTACGCCTGAAATTCCCAAGCTTTGAAATTTTCACGCCTTGAAATTTCAACGCTTTGAAATTTTCACGCCGTGAAATTTCAAGGCTTTGACATTTTCACGCCTTGAAATTCTTACGCCTGAAATTCCCAAGCTTTGAAATTTTAACGCATTGAAATTTCTACGCTTCGAGATTTCCATACCTTACAAATTTGACACCTTGAAATTTCGATGCTTTGAAATTTTCACGCCTTGAAATTTCAACGCCTTGAAATTTTTACGCTTCGAGATTTCCATACCTTACAAATTTGACGCCTTGAAATTTCGATGCTTTGAAATTTTCACGCCTTGAAATTTCAACGCTTTGAAATTTCACGCCTTGAAATTTCAAGGCTTTGACATTTTCACGCCTTGAAATTTCAAGGCTTTGACATTTTCACGCCTTGAAATTCTTACGCCTGAAATTCCCAAGCTTCGAAATTTTCACGCCTTGAAATTTCGATGCTTTGAAATTTTCACGCCTTGAAATTTCGATGCTTTGAAATTTTCACGCCTTGAAATTTTTACGCTTCGAGATTTCCATACCTTACAAATTTGACGCCTTGAAATTTCGATGCTTTGAAATTTTCACGCCTTGAAATTTCAAGGCTTTGACATTTTCACGCCTTGAAATTCTTACGCCTGAAATTCCCAAGTTTTGAAATTCCTCTACGACGTACTATTTCGGAGATATGATTTTTTTTTAAGTCTTTTACAAAAAAGGTTGTATATCGATAGAGGGTGGTTTTTTAGACAAAACTTTATAGATTTTTTTTCCCAGTATTTTTGTTACACCCTGTATATAAAACATCATTTTGACAAACGACGCAATGGAGATTTCGCGCGAGATGCGATGGAAATCTCGTTGCACAATGCGAATCGCATGGTATCAGCGTCGATTCTACATATTTCGTTGGTTGCGTAAGCGGAGTGTAACGCACGGAGTGATTCGATTATTAAAACGGATCGCGGGCTATTGGCAGTAATTGTTTAGAAACGTTTGCATCGCCATTGTGGCCATTAACACGGCCGTTCGATCATCATTAGGAATTCTGGTTATCTCTGGATAGAACCGGTTAATCCATGCCAAATGGGCCCGAATTCAAATACAACGAAAAAAAAGAAAAATATGTACATATATACATATATGTATGTATATAATGTCGAAATCTTCCCGTTGACTTCCCGAACAGACAAGTTTATTTGAACAGAATCTATTCGACCTTAGACGACAGGTTTTCGAATAAATTTATCGCGTTTGATCGGCGATTGTATTTAATTAATGATTAAAGAAACTATGAATGTATTTTATTGAATTAACGTCAAACGTGCTTAGTTTTGTTTGATGATCCATGCGTTGGATGAGTATCGTAATGATGTGTACAGTGAAACGAGGGAAATGATTTTCGATAATGGGATAATGTTAGTGATGTAATGAATTGTGTAATTTGTAAATATTTTTATTGCTGTAAGCGTTATGAGTGTCGCACGCGTCAATGATTCTCAATGATCATTAAGTCTGGTCGCCTCTGGTTGAAACCAGTTTGATCGGAATGAAAATGAACTTTATATTCGACCGATTCAATGATCTGAAACTATTAGAGATTTCTGGTTTTCGCCGTGGGGTGGCTAACTGTCCGAGTGACTTTTCAGGTGGTCGTTAACGTGGTGAAACAAACGGCGTTAACGATTTTTTTTTTTTATGATGGAGAAATTTTATTGTGACGGGAATTAGATTTTCTGATTTATCGAGTGCGTTTTGTTATTGCGATATTGTACATTTAAGGTGTTTTTACTGAAATTTAATGAGTAGAGAAAATTTGTTTTTGTGGTGAGAAATAGGATTGATAATAAAATGTTTAGGGAAATTTGCGTTTAGAGTTTTCTAAGTATAAGGAATTTTGATGTGGAAATTTTTAGAGTATGAGAATTCTAGAGACTGAAATTTTCAGGTGTAGGAAATTTTATGATGGGAAATTTACGTATTTATAGAATTTTAGGCAGAGAAATTTCCAGGTTTAGAAATTGTCAAGGCAGGAAATTTTCAAGCTTTGGAAATTTGAGAAATAGAAAATCTTAAGCCCAGAAATTTTCAGGTTTAGGAAATTCAAAACACAGAAATTTCCAGGTTTAGAAATTTCCAAGCTTTGGAAATTTGAGGCGTAGAAATTTCCAGGTTTAGAAAATCTTAAGCCAAGAAATTTTCAGATTTAAGAAATGCAAAACGCAGAAATTTCCAGGTTTAGCAATTGTCAAGGCAGGAAATTTCCAAGCTATAGAAATCTGAGGCGTAGAAATTTCCAGATTTTGAACCTCCTAAGCGAGGAAATTTCCAACCTTTGGAAATCTAAGGCGCAGAAATTTACAGGTTTAAGAAATTCGGAACGTAGAAATTTCCAGATTTAGAAACTCCTTAGCCAGGAAATTTTCAAGCCTTGAAAATCCCAAGCGCAGAAATTTCCAAATGTAGGAAACCTTAAACCCAAAAGTTTCCACGCAGAAACTTCTAGGCGCAGAAATTTCCAGATTTCGAAACTCCTACGCCTGGAAATTTCCAATCTTTAGAAATCTGAGGCGCAGATTTTCACAGGTTTATAAAATCCGAAATGAAGAAATTTCCTAGATTATAGAATCCGAGGCGCAGAAATTTCCAAACTTTGGAAATGCGACACGTAGAAATTTCCAGATTTCGAAACTCCTAAGCCAGGAAATTTCCAACCTTAGCAAAATCCGGGGCATGGAAATTTCTCGATTAATAAATTTCTACGCGGAGGAATTTCTCACCGCGGAAAATTTCCAGGCTTTTGAAATTCCAATCGAAAAAATATCCAAAATAAAAAAAAATTCGCTGGGCCAAAAATTCTCAACGCATCGCTACGTCACATTTCCTTTCCAACATCCAAACAATAGATAAAAAAAAATCACGAAGCTGTCCAGAAAACTAATGTATCTAGTTTCACAAGTAAACAACTCTATTATACAATTTTACAATAGCACACTAAATCCGCGAATAATAAGAACAATCCCGTGTCTCATTAGTGTTAAAAAGGAGGGACAATTTGAAAACTACGGAACAAAAGAATGAATAACGATGACATTGCTACCGAAGTTAATGACGTCTAACGTTGTAAATCATGCAAACCACCGACAAACAAAGCTACGTGTAACATAATATGTAATTGTAAACACTAACAAGCCGGACAACCGGAAACCAATATTTCACATCTAATTGCGCGTAGCCAGAAACCCGTAAAAAAATCATTCTTCTCTAATATTTATAAAAAAATTCCACACAAAAAAATTTCCCATCTCTCTCACACCCAAAAAAAATCATTTTTTATACAAAATTCAACAAGTATCATTTATGACTAAATTAATCGATAATCAATCAAATATAAATACACACATACAAAAATTAAATAAAAAATCCCAAATTATATTTGGAAAAATTAGAAAAAAAATCACCATTTTCCTCCAGGGTGGGGTAATTAAAATTCATCGTAAAAAAAGCTCACGCTTACCTCGTCAAATTCGCAAAAAGGATGGGGGTGGTCACCGTAATCCACTTTCCGACACGCGGGGGAGGAAAAACAGGGAAAACTCGTGGAAAATCTCGCGATTACCCGCGACTTGGTAGGAACGTGCGAAATTGCAGCTGTATAATCTTGCTGGTTTTCCTGACGTAACGCATATATGCACGAATTGTCCTTTAAACCGCCGAAACGAACCTACTCGCAATAATTTCCGTGAAAAATCCCGTTTTATTTATTTTTAAAAAATTTTTTTCTCTTCTCACAATTTCCCGCGTCGCTCGGTTAATTAAGATTCCCGGTTTTCACGCTCGACGGGCCGCGATCGCCGGACAGATTAAGCGAAGAACGCTTTCAGACTGATCGTTTTAATTGTCACGTGTCGGCATTTATACGAACGGTGTCCCCCATATCGTTCCGTGTCCCCGTTCGCCCGCGGGGACTCACGAAAACAATAACAATTGTTACGACGGTGTCGCCGGGCGACGATTACGTCGATGCGAATCGATCACTGACACTTTTCAGCCGGGGAAAAGAGAAAAAAAAAATATATATTTATATCGTCGATGAAAATCGTCGGCGAGCGTCGCGACGACGGGCGGCTCGTTTGACCCCCGCGGAATCGAACCGACGGGCCAATTAGATCGACGGGGATAATCGATCCGTGACGATCGCTGGGCGACTGGAAGAAATCGGAACAATTGAAAGATCCCGTTGGGAATTTATGTGGGACGCGAATATACGAGGTGAATGGTGATTTTTTGGAAATTTTAAAGAACAGATGTTTCCAGGCGTGGAGATTTTAATTGAAAAACTTGGAAATTTCAAGGAGCAATTTTAAAAGTGGAAATTTCAAGCCTTGGAAATTTCAGAGCATGTTAATTTAAAAACGTGGAAATTTCAAAGCAAGTTAAATTAAAAACGTGGAAATTTCAAGGCTTGGAAATTTCAGAGCATGTTAATTTAAAAACGTGGAAATTTCAAAGCATGTTAAATTAAAAACGTGGAAATTTCAAGGCTTGGAAATTTCAGAGCATGTTAATTTAAAAACGTGGAAATTCCAAGGCTTGGAAATTGCAAAGCATGTTAATTTAAAAACGTGGAAATTTCAAGGCTTGGAAATTTTAAGGCCTGGAGATTTCAAGGCATGACAATTTAAAAACATGGAAATTTCTAGGAGCAACAATTTTAAAAACGTGGAAATTTCTAGGAACAACAATTTTAAAAACGTGGAAATTTTAAGGCCTGGAAATTTCAAGCCATGACAATTTAAAAACATGGAAATTTCTAGGAGCTACAATTTTAAAAAGTGGAAATTTCAAGCCTTTGAAATTTCAAAACATGTTAATTTAAAAACGTGGAAATTTCAAGGCCTGGAGATTTGAAGGCATGACAATTTAAAAACATGGAAATTTCTAGGAGCAACAATTTTAAAAACGTGGAAATTTTAAGGCCTGGAAATTTCAAGGCATGACAATTTAAAAACATGGAAATTTCTAGGAGCAACAATTTTAAAAACGTGGAAATTTCTAGGAGCAACAATTTTAAAAACGTGAAAATTTTAAGGTTTGGAAATTGCAAAGCTTGGAAATCAAATTTCAAAGCATGTTAATTGAAGAACATGGAGATTTCAAGGCTTGGAAATTTCAAAACATGTTAATTTAAAAACGTGGAAATTTCAACGCTTGGAAACTTTAGGACTGGAAGACATTCGAACAATTGAAAGATCGCGTTGGAAATTTATGCGGGACACAAAAATACGAGTTAAATACTGATTTTTTAGGGATTTTGGTGTGTTTCTTTAATGATATTTTAAAACTGGGGAAAGAGATTTGATTTTTTTAAATGATGGATCGATAGTGACTGTGTTTATAATTCTTACTGTAAACAAGGTGGAGGTGTAAACACCTGGGTTGTGGAATTGTCAACAGATTTCTTGGTAATGAATGTAAATTATTTATGACGCAATTAATTGATTTCGTTCTTAGTTACGTGGAAAATAGCATTAATTCAACGATCAGACAAAAACTACCGCGGTAACAATTTAATATTGTTTTATAATCTAATATAACTCCATTTTAATGATGTAATCGACGGACAGATTTCGATTTTAGTTACATTGAGAGAAACGTAGAAATGAATCGATAATTGAGTCGTATGGAGAGAAAATGGATAAAATGGAAATAATATTTTTGCATTTTAAATATACCTAGTCTTTGAAACGGTATGTTCTACGATGACGTAATACTAATTTTCCACGAGGATTGCTTCCCCCGTGGGAATCCGCGTCAATTAAAACGGAATTTGCAAAATTTCGCGGTTCCCGCGGCCACTTCAAAGCGAACGTGTTTTTAAAGGATTTCTAATTTAACAGGGCGCTACGTTCCAAATTGAACTTTGAGACGCGAGTAATCTTGATGGAATTTGAATCTTTCCGGGACTTAAATTTAAGCTTGAAATTTCTGGTGAAAAATATGTCGCGGGAATAAGAGGATCAGGAATTATAAGACGTGGAAATTTTAAAGAACAGAAGTTTCGAGGCGTGGACATGTCAAAGAGAAAAAGTTTGAAGGCTTGGAAAATTTAAGGTGTGGCTATTTAATAGAGCAGAAATTTCAAGCCTTGGAAATTTCAAAGCATGGTGTATTTAAAAACTTGGAAATTTCAAAGAGCAACAATTTTATACAGTGGACATTTCAAGGCTTGGACATTTTAAAGTTTGGAAATATCAAGGTATGGAAATTTCAAAGCGTAGAAATTTCAAGGCAACCAATTTAAAAGCATGGAAATTTTAAAGCATGGGATTTTCAAACCATGGAATTTTCAAAGCATGGAAATTTTTCAGTCTTCGAATTTTCAAAGCCTGGAAATTTCAAGGCTTGGAACTTTCCAAGCCTGGAAATTTCAAGGTATTCAATTTTCAAGGCGTGGAAATTTCAAGGCATGGAAATTTCAAAGCATGGGAATTTCAATGTATGGAAACTTTAAGGCATGAGAATTTCAGAGCATGGGAGTTTTAACCCATGGAAATTTCAAAGCATGGCAATTTAAAAACTTGGAAATTTCAAGGAGCAACAATTTTATAAAGTGGAAATTTCAAGGCTTGGACATTTTAAAGTTTGGAAATATCAAGGTATGGAAATTTTAAAGCGTAGAAATTTCAAGGCAACCAATTTAAAAGCATGGAAATTTTAAGCCATGGAAATTTTAAAGCATGGGATTTTCAAACCATGGAATTTTCAAAGCATGGAAATTTCAAGTCTTCGAATTTTCAAAGCCTGGAAATTTCAAGGCTTGGAACTTTCCAAGCCTGGAAATTTCAAGGTATTCAATTTTCAAAGCGTGGAAATTTCAGAGCATGGAATTTTCAAGGCATAGAAATTTCTAAGCATGGAAATTTCAAAGCATGGGAATTTCAAGCATGGAAATTTCAAAATGCACAAATTCCAGGGCATTACAAATCCAATACACCAAACACTTTTCACCATAGAATTTCCCTAATACAAACATATCCCATTGAAAATAAAATATTTCACCTTAACAAATCACTCTCCCCAACTCACTAAATCCGCATAGTATTCCCCAAAAATATCCCCTGAAATTCTCAAAAAAAAAAACAAAATCATTCAGTTACCTTCGGCCCTCGCGTCCTGTCCACGCAACGCGATTCAATTTGTTTATTTTTTTTTTCTAATCACACAGATCCGCGCGAGGTACAAAAACAGACCGCGGTCAGATAACAGTAACAACTGCGACTTATTTAGATCGGCTCGTTTAAATACCGCGGAACACTGTACATTCCGTCATGTGCGTGACACTTGAAATCCGTATTCGAGATATTTATTTTCCCGCGACGGCACGCGAGCAACAGAGACGGCTGATAATAATTTATCGCCCCTTTTATTCGACGAAAACGAGTCTAAGGGTCCCGCGTATCCTGTAATTAGACGGAGCGTTGAACTTTGAAAATAAAGCGAGCGAATCGCGGACGGAAAACGCGTACGGAAAAATTCCAGATTACCCAACGCGATAAGAAAACAAAAATACAGAAAAAAAACTCGATTGTATTATGAAATAATTAATCACACCCTCGCCTCATCAACGTTTCCTGTTGGCTCGTTAGAAATGTTGGTAAATTATTAAATCTGATTGGACATGGGAAAGTTCTTTTTTAGTTTCATATTTTATTATTAATATCGCGAGAAAAAATCTCTATAGAATATCAAAGGAAATACTTTTAACGATCGTTAATATAATAGAATTAAAATTGACTATTTTGTTATGGCTACTGGAACAACACTTTTAATGACACTATGAGTGAGTGGAATAACTCGTTTTCTTTATGAAATGGTAATAATGATTTGATTTACTATTATCCCTTTTATATCTGATTTACTTTGATTTTAAAAGAAATTATGTTTAAAAATTCCTTCAAAAGGGTCCCTTTAAATACTAAAACTGTGTATTGTTTTTCTACTAAAATTCTTGTTTTCTCATTCCAAAAGCTGTAATAAACAATTGCTCATTATTTCTCAAATCTCAGAAAAATACCTCAATTTTTTAAAAAAATCTTTTAAAAAATACGTCAATCTATCTCTAGCAATTATTCATTAGTATTAAAATCTCCCACATTAAAAATACATCAATCCCAATTCTCCGCAGAAATTACACGACAAATTTCCATCCCACTCGTCCTGTACGAAAAAAAAAATTAATTCAAATGCCAAATAATTTCTCTCGCACGCTAAACTTTCTATTAACGAAATCGCCTGGTTAATCTAGCTCTATCAAACGAACTCGTTCCAAGGAGGAGGTAGCAATGGAACGGCGCGCATCTGGCAAGTAAACGAGCGTGGCAAATTGCAGGGCACCGAATCGCCCAGGTCGCCGAAGACGCGGTGGAAAAAGACGCGATTCGTAACGTACGTACGTACGTGCGATCGTCCGTAACTCGGAGCACATGTGAAAATTCTGTTTACGGTCGGTTGAAACAGGATTCAACCGGTTACAGCTACACGGGGTTGTAAACAAGCCGCTCGTCTTACACACACCTACAGAGTCCTGCTTTTCTAGTGGTACACACACACACATGCGCGCATACACGGGGAATGCAGGTGCAATTTACGGAAATTCATTTTTTTTTGCCCGAAGAATCTGCGGGGATTTTTAAAGCATGGAATTTTCAAGCGTAGGAATTTCAAAGCGTAGAAATTTCAAGGTATGGGAATTTCAGAGCGTAGAAATTTTAAGGCATGGGAATTTCAGAGCGTAGAAATTTTAAGGCATGGGAATTTCAAGGTATAGACATTTCAATGCAAAGAAATTTCAACGCATGGGAATTTCAAAGCGTAGAAACTTCAAAGCATGGGAATTTCAAGGTATAGAAATTTCAATGCAAAGAAATTTCAAAGCATGGGAATTTCAAGGTATAGAAATTTCAATGCAAAGAAATTTCAAAGCATGGGAATTTCAAAGCGTAGAAACTTCAAAGCATGGGACTTTCAAAGCATGGGACTTTCAAGGTATAGAAATTTCAATGCAAAGAAATTTCAAGGCATGGAAATTTCAAAGCATGGGAATTTCAAAGCATGGGACTTTCAAGGTATAGAAATTTCAATGCAAAGAAATTTCAAGGCATGGAAATTTCAAAGCATGGGAATTTCAAAGCGTAGAAACTTCAAAGCATAGGAATTTCAAGGTATAGAAATTTCAATGAAAAGAAATTTCAAAGCATGGGAATTTCAAAGCGTAGAAACTTCAAAGCATGGGACTTTCAAGGTATAGAAATTTCAATGCAAAGAAATTTCAAGGCATGGAAATTTCAAAGCATGGGAATTTCAAAGCGTAGAAACTTCAAAGCATGGGAATTTCAAGGTATAGAAATTTCAATGCAAAGAAATTTCAACGCATGGAAATTTCAAAGCGTAGAAACTTCAAAGCATGGGAATTTCAAGGTATAGAAATTTCAATGCAAAGAAATTTCAAAGCATGGGAATTTCAAAGCGTAGAAACTTCAAAGCATGGGAATTTCAAAGCATGGGACTTTCAAGGTATAGAAATTTCAAAGCAAAGAAATTTCAAGGTATGGAAATTTCAATGTAAAGACATTTCACAGCATCGGAATTTTAAAGCATGGAATTTTCAAACGTAGGAATATCAAGGTATGGAAATTTCAAAGCGTAGAAATTACAAAGCATGGATTTTTCGAAACGTAGGAATTTCAAGGTATGGAGATTTCAAATCATAGGAATTTCAAGCCATGAAAATGTCAAAGCTTAGGAATTTCAAGTCTTCGAATTTTCAAAGCATGGAAATTTCAAGGTTTGGAATTTTCAAAGCATGGAAATTTCAAGGTTTGGAATTTTCAAAGCCTGGAAATTTCAAGGTATTCAAGGTATTCAATTTTCTTGGAGGGTTTCTCGCGATTTTTCTGCGAATTTAGAAGCAATTTTTGGAAAGTTTTCGGGGTTTTTTTAAAATTTGTTGGGGGTGTGCGTGGTTTACGAATAGATTTTTTGAAATTGGAGCATTCACACCTTCTGGACTCGAGAAAATGTTCTTGAACACAAGAGGATTCCTTGTATTTTCTAGCTTGATTTTTATAAATAGATTTTTTATAGATTTTTAGGTGAATCTAGGAAAGATTTTGAAATTTCTCACCCCCGCTTTTCGATTCGAGAAAAAATTACCAAATCCACGAGGATTTTTTAAATTTTCCAGCTTGATTTTTATGAATTCATTTTTTATACCATTTTTTGAATCTTTTAGAAAGAATTTTTAGTGTCCCGATAAAATTCCCGAATGCCAACATTTTTAATTTATTTTCCAGTATTTTTAAAATCGATGGTGCGATTATTTTTTTAAATTTTTGGGTGATAGAGAAAATCTATTTCACCATCAGATTTTCCCGCAATTAAATCCTGTTTAAATTCGAGAAACAACAATTTCGCGACAAGGCTCGGTGATCTGCGCTGTATTCAAATCCCGAAGACCGGGAATGGAAATCGCGAGAGCCGGCTTGTAATGAGATTCTGCGATCCCGCTAATTGCTAAACCCGGCATGCGAGTGACTCGTGGATTCCATCGCGTGATCAATTTGCCATTTGATTTCCAATATTCGGCGACAGCTTCGCCACGAATTTGCAATTCCAACCAGAAAGTGATTAATACCCCGTAAAAAAGTATGCAAATTAAATCAAATAAATCATATCTCGATTTCCAACATTTTCAATAATTATATACTCCCTGAAAATCTCATGATCTTGATTGATCCATATGATCTATGACTAGATCATTCATCGACCGTGTCATAATCACTGTGCAAGTGTTTTTTGGAATTATTTAACGTCTCCCAGAAGTGTCGGGTGAGTCATCGAGATCATTACACTGATTTCTATGGAATTCGAGCGGACATTTGAAAACCACGTTCGGATGATCGAGTCAGGATCTAACCGGTTTCATACGGAAACAAAGTGGACAACGACAGAAATTGCCAAAGGGCGTCGAGTTCTATGTATTCCACGTTATTGCTATGCTGCGGCGGCCATAATAAGTATAATTAATTTCTCAATAATTATCGTCGTGTCCCTTGATAGCCAGGAAACCGATAATAATTAATCCCGCTATTATTTCACCGTCTAATTGGAGCAAGGATCAAGAAACCAGAGGACGAGGACTCGGGGGATCGAGAAAAAAATCACACGTAAGTGTGATCGATCCTCGATCTTAAGCCGAGAGATCTAGGTCGAACGATGGCTCACCCGGTGAAAGATCAATGATCAATGACAACGGATCCGAACGGAAAGTTCCGTTTTTCGAGGCTCGTAATTAAAATAAAAATGAATCGTGGCACTATGAGATCATTTGATCTATCATTGATGGAGTGATCTATGGATACACAGACATTCTACAGGGAAACGGAGATCAACGGAGTGACAGGGATTTTCGTTCACCAGGTGTTTTCACGTCTAGTACAGAAGTTCAGATAGCAGACATTTCAAGCCTTGGAAATTTCAAAGCAGGACAATTTAAAAACGTGGAAATTTCCAGGAGCAACTATTTTAAAAAGTGGAAATTTCAAAGCTTGGAAATTTCAAAGCATGACAATTTTAAAACGTGAAAATTTCCAGGAGCAACTATTTTAAAAAGTGGAAATTTCATAGCTTGGAAATTTCAAAGCATGACAATTTAAAAACGTGGAAATTTCAAGGCTTGGAAATTTCAGAGCATGTTAATTTAAAAACGTCGAAATTTCCAGGAGTAACTATTTTAAAAAGTGGAAATTTCAAAGCTTGGAAATTTTAAGGTTTGGAAATTTCAAAGCATGACAGTTTAAAAACGTGGAAATTTCCAGGAGCAACTATATTTTAAAAAGTGGAAATTTCAAGCCTTGGAAATTTCAAAGCATGACAATTTAAAAACGTGGAAATTTCCAGGAGCAACTATTTTAAAAAGTGGAAATTTCAAAGCTTGGAAATTTCAAAGCATGACAATTTAAAAACGTGGAAATTTCAAGGCTTGGAAATTTCAAAGCATGTTAATTTAAAAACGTGGAAATTTCCAGGAGTAACTATTTTAAAAAGTGGAAATTTCAAAGCTTGGAAATTTCAAAGCATGACAGTTTAAAAACGTGGAAATTTCTGGGAGCAACTATTTTAAAAAGTGGAAATTTCAAAGCTTGGAAATTTTAAGGTTTGGAAATTACAAGGCTTGGAATTTTCAAAGTTTGGAAATTTCAAGGTATTGATTTTCCAAAGCCTGGAAATTTTAAGGTACTCAATTTTCAAAGCGTGGAAATTTCACGGCTTGGAATTCCCAAAGCCTGGAAATTTCAAGGTATTCAATTTTCAAAGCGTGGAAATTTCAAGGCTTGGAATTTTCAAAGCTTAAAAATTTCAAGGCACACCAATTTAAAAACTGATGCTATGAGATCATTGATCATCGGTGGAGTGATCTATGGATCCAAAAGGATCGTTGACGGATTTCTCGCGGAATTTCTCGTCGACGAGCACTTTGTATCACTTACATATTCGATGTGTTAGGCACACGAACACAGACACATTCTACCGGGAAACGGAGATCGACGGAATCACAGGGATTTTCGTTCACCAGGTGTTTTCACGTGGATTTTCACTGATCGAGAGTTTCACCGATAGAAAACCGCGAAGTACACGTGGAAACCGTTGACTTCGAAGGCCGAAGACAGCCTAAACAGAGAATCCCATGGTTCGCCTAGGTGTCCACGGGAGAAAGAGAGAGAAAGAGAGAGAGAAAGAGAGGAGAGAAAAGGTATGAAAGTCATGGAACGGTGAAATAAAAATAAACAGAACCGAAGCGAAGAAAAGCGAGCTCTCCAACGTCACGCAATCGATAAATCATGAATTTTTATTGATAATTCATAATTGATATACTAATTAACAAATACAACCGGAAAGTGATAATTGGAAAAGAGATATTCCACGGAAACTTAGATTCCAGGGAATCGCGAATTGTACGACGGAACGTTTCCATCAAGAAGTCAGCTAAGTGCTTTTTTTTTTATTAACTGAACCAATTAATTGATGACGTGGTCCTGAACACCTTACACGACCGACTATTCTTAAACGGTTGCGTAATTACACATATTTTGCCACGGTAATGGGTGTCTGAACTGTTGACCTTTCCCGGCGAAATTTTTTCTAATCGTACGTAACAGACGTGCATGGAAGATTTACGAATCCAGATCTCACACTCCTTTGAAATATATCATTTTTAAACCGTCCGTAGATCTCTATTAATCATCTCCCAGGTGTCTCCATTTTATATTTAATATTATCCACGTAGAAAAAAAAAGATTCTCACGAGAGACTTGTTCACTTAAATTTTGTTTAATTACAACACTGATATATTTTTCATTCCACCCTTTTCTAATGTAATTTCGAACGCCCGCCGGTGGAAGTCGAAAATGTCCGAAAAATGGCGTCCGACATTTGACCCAACACTGCTCGATGTTAGGTTCTCGTTGGACAGTCAATTCCTTGATGAATTAATTGCCGGATGATAGACCCGTGGGCGCAACGTGGACGTGAAAAACGGCCACGCGCGTTTCGCTGGAAAAATAATTAAAAAGTAGCCCCTGCCGATCGAAGCGCAGCCTCCGACAAATTGAAACTGGTTTCAACTGGTCGCCGGTAGTTTGATCCGACCGGCCGATTTAGCCGAGCTTTTTAGGAGCATCTTGTGACGATTCGTCTCGAGACAAAGCGACGCTCGTCGTCGATTTTTTTTTCACTTTTTTTTTGGTTCATCTGCAAGCTCGTGGAATTCGAAATTGAATTATCGCGGGAAATTACGAAGCTGTTGAAACGAACAGGTGTGTGGAACTTTCAGGTGAGGTTAGAATCGTCACGATTTCCACGTGTCAGTGGGATTTAATGTTCGAAGACACCTGTTACTCTTAGACTCATCCCGCACTGTTTAAATTTATCAAATCGAAAGAAATCTACTTGTCAGGATTGCGATCAGTGTGTTTTGGAATGGTAAAGTGGTTTCTGGTTTTTCGCGATGAGAATCATTAGGGGACACGCATTATTCGCAGCGACGTAGAACGAGCGGTCATTAAATGCCAGTTGTATATTAATTGCGATTAAATGGCATGACGATTAGCCGGCCGTTTTAATTCTCCGACGCGTCCTCTATAATTTGTCACCATAAATCCTTATTCCTGGTTATTGCGATTAGTAGATCGTTACAGTGTTCTAGATCACACCTTTAGGGGCATTTCGAATTTCGCGGGGAATTAGCGAGGCGAGAGAATGAATCAGTAAAGAAACGATGATTAATTCATGATTTTTCACAGTGGTTTTATTACACACGAGTGCTAGTTGTACAATATTCACAAAGGTAGGCCGTGAAAACTACCGACAATCGTAAAACAATGTCGAGTCGGTGGAAAATTAAGTATTCGTAATTAAGTCGCACAAGTTTATACCAGGTCGTTAAAAGGCTCTCTCGAACGACAGGTATTTTTTTTTGTACCGTGTTTATACTGAATGTTTATCATCATTTCTGATATATTGTTCCACGAATTAGTGGCCAGCGCTACTTACACGCGTACCGCGCACACAACGATCACAGCTATTACAAGGAAATTTACATGTGCATACATAATTTTGCACGCAGTATTAATATTGTCGTTAACGTGGAATATATTATTCTCTTTCGCGAATTTGATCTTTCATATTTCGTACGTTTGATACACGCTTCCGTCGCGACGAGTTAAAATAGACTTTTATGCAACGCCTGCAAGAAGATATAATTTCTGCGCCGGTTAATTGGGATAAACAACTTTTCCGAAACAAATAAATACGACTTTGGCATTGATGAGATCGTCGATTTCGGAAAAGTATAATTTATCCCAAGTAATTGTCCATCGGATACTATAAGTGTATGATAGCGATCAACGCCGACATTATCGTATACGAGATAACACTCGGAAATTTCCATATAATATTATTATTAAAATATATATTCTCGCAGTTGCTTTGTTCACCGACATTTTCAATACTAGTTATGAACATATGTTCGCCTTGAAATACAAACGAGTATATCGCTCCAAAAAGAAACAAGGGACCCCTGCGAAATTGTATTGTACCTATACAAAGAAGCGTGACACTTTTCATTTCATAAAACGTGCCCGTCATCGCGGATCACTTGCTCTTACAACGACAGAAAAAAAATACAAAATGGCAGTGTAGAAACGGCGAATGGAAGACGTTTTATCGAATCTGTGAGGCAGCTAAAAGTTTGCTAATTCGCTACTGAATTGTACAAAGTAGTCGCAATCGAAACTAGACAATCACACGCATCGTAAGTACCTATAGGTGCCTTCGGATGTCGTAATACCATAAAATACTTAGATCTACCCTGAGCTTTAATCCCATCGTGAATACGGAATGTCTAAATAGGTCTCAAATGCTATACAATTCGCTAATCGAAGAGGAATTAAATAGTCGTGTTGCCGAGTTTGTCCGTATTCTCAACTTCGTTCGCCACATTCACGGCGAACGTGTATTTCCTATGCGTGGATATATTCTCCGGCATTTCATTCTCTAAAGCTTTTCCTTGCCTACGGCGTATACGACGTCCTATTACTGGAAAGAACAGGTTCGGGTCCAGCTCGATCTGTTGCTTTTTAAACATATATTTCGAGCAATAGCTCAATAATAGACCTATGAGAATTGTCGTCACGAATCCGAGTGGGCAGTACCACATATATGATATCCGGTACAAGTAGAGGAACGATGAGTCGTCGGTATTCCTGAAACACGAAGAATCCGCGTTAAAGTCAAGTGTGGGTTACCGAGACTGTTGGATTTTATTACGTACTCTTTACTGGCAAATTCTGCGGCTTGTTGCAAAGTGTATATCGTTGAATTCGTATCACAGCCATCGGTGAGAATCGGTAATCTCGCTGGAATGGGTCTGGGTTGACCGAAAGCGATCGCGAATAAAAATGCTAGCGAGACAACGCTTCCTATCACGGATTCGGTTTCCATCGCTGTTTCGGTGACCATTCCGAGAGTGAAAAGTCCTAAAAGTGGACCACCCACCACACCGAAAATGGTTAAACCGGCCTGTAAAACGTAATGGGAGTTATTTTTACGTTCGTAGATTAAGTTCCGTTTCGTTGAGAGAGTTGAGAACTTGCCTGCAGAACTCCGCCTAGTAACTGCGCGAGGAAAGCCAGAGCGATGGAAAGAATTCCGTATAAAAGCGCGAGTAGCTTGGCCGTGGTCGCGGAGGCCGTGGTAGAAATTTCGCGATCGCGACATTTTTTGTAAACGGGTTTCACGTAATCTTCTAACGTTACCGCTGCCAAGGAATTCAAGGCCGCGGAAATAGTGCTGAGACCCGCACTAAAAATACCTATACGTGAAATAGACAGAAGCATTAAGTGATTTAAAAACGCATATTACTTGGATTGACACGATATTATTTTTTTGTTAGTATTAAATATTTTATACCTGCTATAAACAGACCGGGTAAACCGGGAATGTGGGACATAGTGTCCATAACGTACAATGGCATCAACATATCTGGCGATGAGATTCGTTTTTCAGAAATAGGATCACATCTATTATATTTACTGTATATTGCCAAGCCTGAGAAACACGTAGTGATTGAAAGTAACGTTAAAATTGGCCACGAAAGCCATAACGCTTTTTGCGCTGCTTTCAGATCTCTGAAATAATCATAAATTCATTAAAGTATCCCTTTAATTTGCAAAAAGTTTTGTACACATTCTAGATAATATACCTGACAGTCAGCATACGTTGCACTTGAACTTGATTAACTCCGTACAGTGATAAAAATGTACATAGGCCTCCAATAATTAGGGACCACCAAGTGTGTCGGACCGTAGGATCTATGGAAATACTGTAGAACTATTTTGAGTTAAAATTCATTCGAGAATTTTTCAATAATATAATAAACTAATTTGTCAATTATCGCCTGACTACCTGTCGAATTCAACTCGCTTCCCGTCCTCTGCGATTCGCCAAATTTCCCCGAATCCACCGACTTCTTTAGCAGCCGTTCCGATAATTGCGAATACAGCAGCGAACATAAGCAAAGCTTGAAACACGTCCGTGATAAGGACAGCTTTGATGCCACCTACGCTCGAGTAAAAGGCACAGACAACACCGATAATGATGATACTGGCGACTTTCGAAATGTTCGTCGTAGCCTCCAACGCTAAAGCGGGCGCGTAAAGTACAACTCCTGAATACAAAAGCAGTTGAATCCAGTATACAAAACTAGCTAGCATCCTAGCTCTTACTCCAAAGCGTTTTTCTAAATACTAGAAAGAAGATAACAATTTGAAGAATGCATTGTGAGCAGACTTTAGACGCATAGCTAGTAGCTACGGTAGAGATTTGTTTCTACTTGATGCAGTACCAACCTCGTAAGCGCTCGTCGCTTGTAGTTTAAAAAATACTGGCAGATATCCATAACAAACAATGGGAGTCCCTATGAGGTACGATATGTTAATTACTACAAACTGCGTTCCGTACGTGTAGTTCTCTGCAGATACTCCCAACAGTGTGATTGCTGACATGAAAGAAACCACCAGGGCTACGCCTACTGGCATAATACTCATTGATCTGCTTGCAATGAAGTATTCCTGTTGAAAATATAATCAGTCTTTTACGAAAAGCAGTTATATTGTTTATTTATTTATAATTGATTGAAATACCTCCATGGTCTCTTGACGGCCTCCGCTGAATCGGTAATAAATACCAATTCCCACACTGATGAAAAGCATAGCAGCTATTACCAAGTAATCCTGCCATTGTAGTATACCTATTTCTGCCATGCTATTACTCTGAAAATCAATATGATTATGTTAGCTTAATTTTTGAACATTGCATTTGATTGATATGATTGTTACGATATCGTTGTACATACAAGTGTGTGCTACATGAGTTGGAAATAGTTAGATTTCTTTAACCGGAGCAAACTACAAGTGAAACATTCTGTCTTAGCTGTTCTAAGTATAAATTGAGTCTAATATACCAATCTATTTCATGTCATATAACTTTATTCTGTGTCCTTTATATCTTTACAATCTGTATTACGTAGAATGTGCTAATATCATCAACTAAGATCAAGATTTACGTCTTTTTATAGCGTGTTATCATATTCACGCTTAATTGCCAGTAATTGTACTGAGATATCTTACTTAATCATTGACAATATAATAGATAGTGAAAGGCATGTTTCGGAAATGATTAATAACGAAACCAATCAATCAAAACGTCGAACATCTGTATGATACTAATATAAATACTTACTAATACCTATGAAAACACTACAGTGAGCGTTATCAAAGGTTCCAGAAGATTATAGAAAACTGTTTGACAAAAACATTTACAAGATATACGAAGCTTCTATCACCAGGGACACGTGTAATTGGAATTAGTCATAGTTAATTACATTCACCGAGACATTGTCCATTAGCAACCACAACTACCCGCGAAACTATAAACGATTTCTGTTACGAGTTACGTGACGGAAATTCGCGATGTATCACAATCACGTTAGTCAATTCTACCTTGGATCTATATAGCCCGCATCTTCTATATTTACAGTGTACCACGATACAACAATGTTTCTTTTATTAAATCGCGGCGGTCATTCAAGAATACATGTTCGCGCGCAACGAAACAATAATCGTGACAGTGCATGCCGGTTAACAAATTTCCTAGTCATACCGGTTAATTCCTTCTCGTTATCTGTACATCGTAAAACCGTGAAGTCTCGTTCGGAATCAAGCGTAATCAATAAATCAATCGCGTCAGCGTGTTAAATTATTGCGGAGCGTTCACCGAACCACGTTGTCCCGTACTTACCGGAATCCCGATGTGTACCGATCTGTGATGCCGGCGAATGTCAAGGTAAACGAGACGGACGTATTTTCCACGCGATTCACAGCCGGCCAGCTATCGTTCGCATCGCGTGGCTGATGTTGTCACATCTGAAGGCGAATTCGACGCGAAACTTTATCGTCACTCGTGCGAGCAGAACAGATTGAGGCACGCGCAAAACGATCGAACATCCAACGGGTGTCCCGATTACATTTCCGTAATTACAGATCGATCGATAGGTTAACCGTTCGATGATGATTAATTGTTGTAAATGTTTAACAATTCGATATATGTATCATGTTTATAGTATGTGAAATTGTTACCTGTATTCGTGAGAAATTTGGAAAATTAGTTGAACCTCGTGAGAACGGTGTTTGAAAATACGGTTGAGAACCACTGTTCCGAACAATCAAAGGAACACGTGATCCGGCCAAAGGTGGTCGAAGTTTAAACGATAAATTTCGATCGAAGTAAATGCATTCTTTGTGTTATTTCACGTGCTGCGTTCATTTGAATAATCACCGCTCCGGAATATTTAGACTTCGTTACTGTGGACTACGTTTATTTGTGTGGGAATGTATATAAATAAGAGACTTATGTAATGTATGCGTCGTGTTGCCCGTTTGCATCATTCTACGTCTACGTTAGATGTTTCGTAAAACTTACGTTTAACTTAAAAGTAGAACATTTGAAAAAAGAACTGTTTCCTAAAGTAAAAAGAATGTTGTTTTTACCATAATGAGTCAAGGTTGCATTTAAGTTTACGGTTCTACTCGGAATACGTACAATTCGACACCCTGTTGCGGTGAACTTTTATATTTCACCGACGTCATGGCTCCATTGCAATAAGGAACTGGTTGTGTGTAAACATGTTACAAAACACGGCGTCGATACGTTATCGGCGAGAATAATAAATCGTCTATGATAGTTCCACGTTTAAATACATTCACGTACAAGTTCGATAGCTGACAGCAAATTTGTTTACGGGAAAGTTGAGCAGCCACTTAATACACTACTGTATGTCAACAACTATTTAATGGAGCTATTAATTAAGGATCCTCGAACGATGAATATTACGAACTATCTAAAAAAAAATGATATTACTGTCCGATCACATTGGAGATAAAACTGTCTGACTACCGAGGACAGATTCTATTTGTAACACAATCGATTTCGAATGCATTTTTCCTGATAATCGACTTAACTCGATACGATAAATCGGCAGATTTGAAATGGCGGATTACAGTGAAAAATGTGCGGAGGATTGTTCGTTCGATTACAGCGAAGATAAACAGAAAGGCGTGTGTTTAATTAAAGAGGAGTAAGTGTACACTAATGTCCTTCTAACGGGGATTGATTTTATTCGTAGAATGCTTTCCTAGCTATAGGTTTCGATTTCTAACCTTAAATTAGTAATGCCGCGTGGTTCTCTATCGGTGAATGTATATTCTAATACAAATAGTTTTTCATTTTGTGCGTCATACTATTAAAAATACTAATCCATTATTGGTATTATTGTAGGTTTATCATTGAGGATCATGTTAGATTGTTGAGCGAAGAGTGCCTAACAGAAACTGATAAGCAGAAGGTTTCTACTACTACCAGTGTTAGTGAGGATGGATCTGTATCAGACGAGCCTCCATCTAAAAAAAGTAAACCAGATGATAAGAAGGAAAAACTCAGGGGTCAAAACAAGGCGAGACCACCACCCTTCAAGCTTCCACGGGAGTTACATTTATGTCCCTGGATTGCTGATCAAATAGACGGCGAACCTGAGAAAAAATGTGATAACAAGTTATGCACGTTTTTGCATGATAGGGCTGAGTATTTAAAAATAAAGCCCGAGGATGTTGGAACTGAATGTTATTTGTTTAATCTAACTGGCAAGTGTCCTAGAGGAGCTACCTGTAGAATGGGTTCGAAGCATTTAACCGAGAATGGTTTAAATATTGTTGATAAAGAAAAATTAGAAGAATTTAAAAAGAGACCACCTTCCACTAAAAATCACATAACAAAGGAGATGCAAAATCAGTTGAGAAAGCGTAAATATAACTTCTCGAAAGCAGAGAAAATTGAGAAAGCAAATGATCCGTCCAGGAGAAAATTGCTTGCTGAAAATGTTAAACCAAAAGAAAATTCTGAATTGTCAAAGACAGAGAACTCAGAAATTAAATCAGACATTAAAAATGGTTCTACATTAGATATCCCTGTTACCAAAACTGATAATGAAACACCAGAGATTCCTACTTCAGACCCTGTAGTTGTTAAAACAGAGCCAAAATTAGGTCCTGTTGAAGATTATGATCTAATAAAATGTAGAAACTCTGAGAAAAAGAGAATAGACTGGAAGAATAAAATACTATTGAGTCCCCTGACCACTGTAGGGAATTTGCCATTTAGAAGGATCTGTAAAGAATATGGTGCTGACATAACTTGTGGGGAAATGGCTCTGGCACCAAAGATACTGAAAGGTGCCCCAGAAGAGTGGGCCCTAGTAAAAAGACACGAATCAGAGGACATCTTCGGCGTACAACTCTGTGGCAATAATCCTGGCGTACTCACCAGATGTGCACAACTATTGAATCAGGAAATTGATATCGACTTCGTCGACTTGAACTTGGGTTGTCCCATAGATTTGATTTACAGGCAGGGAGGGGGCAGTGGTATGCTTAATCGCTTAAATGTGTTAGAAACTGTTGTAAAGTCAGTTAGCCAAGTCTTGGATATTCCTTTATCGATTAAAACTAGGACAGGTGTCTACATAGATAAACCCATCGCACATAATTTAATGCCAAAGTTCCGTGACTGGGGTGTATCCATGATTACTGTGAGTAAGTTAGTTATACGGCCCTCGAATGCATCAAATTTTTTAGTTCACATTGCACCTGAATATTAACATTCGCACACAGTAACCGTAATCATACAATTTTATAAACCAGGTTCATGGAAGATCTCGTGAACAGAGATACACGAAACTAGCGGATTGGGAGTACATAGAAAAGTGTGCAAAAGCAGCACAGCCAGTGCCTATTTACGGAAATGGAGATATTTTGTCTTTCGATGACTATCAGAGGGTGCGAGAGAACTACTCCACAATACAAGGTGTTACCATAGGCCGTGGGGCTTTGATAAAGCCTTGGATATTTTCCGAGATAAAGGAAAAAAAATTGATAGATATATCGAGCGGCGAAAGGTTCGATATGTTAAAGAAATACGTTAACTACGGCCTTGAACATTGGGGATCAGATACTCGAGGCATTGAAACTACGAGAAGATTCTTGCTCGAGTGGATATCCTTTTTGCACAGGCAAGTATCGTTTAAAATTATAATATAATGTACACAGAACACAGTGTAATAAAGTTTTTATTACGCAGGTATGTTCCCGTTGGCATCTTGGAACACCCTCCGCAAAGAATTAATGAAAGACCCCCATTTTATCGAGGTCGAGATAATATGGAAACGCTAATGGCGAGTTCAAACTGTGCCGACTGGATCAAAATATCGTAAGAATTTTCGTAGATTCTTAAAGCGTACTGATCGAACTGTTAATTAACGTTGTACTTATTTTCAGGGAGATGTTGCTGGGAAAAGTGCCAACCGGATTTCACTTTTTACCGAAACACAAGGCCAATTCGTGGAAATGATTCGGGGCTCCTTGATGTACAGCGTATTTGTCACATAAAAAGAGATACTTTTATATCACAGTTTTTTAAAAATAAACGCAACGCTTCGTGCGCAGCGGAAACTAGAATAAGTTGTTCAGGCTGAAAACAACGAAGACAACCATCCTTTTCGTTTATTAACCAACGAAAGAGTAACAGTTAATTATATATTGTCAAATAAATACAAAACGCAAAGAAAAGTGAAAAGTACATTATAAATACTACGTAATACTAATACTACAAGTCCAGGTTAACACTTCGTTCTACCGTTCGATACCATCAATCATTTGTCCTTGGTCCGGCTAGAATAATTGGTCCCCGTTTAAAACGAAAATTAGTAATGAGCGGCAATGTCCCCGAGAATGGACACCGGCCACATGCAGTCGCAGCCGCTGGCGATTTCTTTGGTGATCGGCTCCCAGCAATCGCTGTCCCATCGCCGCCTTACCAAGAACAACGTTCTGCTTCTTTGAACGCAATGGAAGCCGGGGTGGACGCATTTCTACAAACGTACAAGAAAACGAAGAAATATTTAAATGAGAAAGCGTAGACAGTTTATAATTTTTAGTTTTTTAAATATTTTTTAAATATTTAAATGAGAAAGCATAGGCAGCTTATAATTTTTGGTTTTTTAAATATTTAAATGAGAAGGCGTAGACAGTTTATAATTGTTTTTTTTAAATATTAATTTGTTTCTGTTCGTTTACAAGTTCTTGCAGAAAGCTAAAAGAGAATTTTCTTCTGCGTGTACCTGTTTTCCCGTGTCAGCAGTGCGCTCGATGGAATCGAGAAGCGAGTAATGCTTGCAATAGACCTCGTGGTAATGCGGCGGTTGATACTCGTACTCCGTATCGTCGAGCCGCACTTTTTTCGTTAGGATCTCGCAAAGACTACGATACTCCTGCGGAAGAAGCGAGTAAGTGAAATAAATCGTCCGACTGTAAAACCAGGTATATTAAAAAAAATCGTGATTTTTTCGTGTGAATTTATAACTATATCATATCAAGTTGCACGGAACCTTCTGACCACTGATTTTTATTATTTTATTATTATTTTTCTATTATATTTTAGATGTCAGAAGTTCCACGATCACGACAGGCGAAAAACAAATTGGCAATAATTAAAACCACTAAGAACTGCGGACATCCTGACATTTTGTGAAAAATTTCTTACAAGGAGAGGCTACTGCTTTTGGATAAAACTGGTGTCCAATGGTAGGGAATGATGAGTATAAAGACCCTGTAAAATATTAGCAGTATATGGGCAGCCATTTTTATAAAAAATTGACTTAAAGTTGAAAATCCAATGTCATCATCGGTTAAATTAAAAATACCAACTTTTAATTAAATTATTGCTCTAAAAACAAAATTTCATAACAATTTTTTGTTCCTTACATCAAACCCTATGGCCAAAATAAAGTTGGAGTCGATTCGATGACATCGGATTTTCAACTTTAAGTCAATTTTTTATAAAAATGGCTGGCCATATACCTCTAATATTTTACAGAGTCTTTATACTCATCATCCCCTACCATTTGACACCAGTTTTATCCAAAAACAACTGATCGCACTCGTAGCCTCCCTTTGTTAGACAAATTTTGTACTTTGTACAAAAAAAAAAGAAAACACGTAGGGGCGTGAGAGAAGAAACGGATATATCTGGTTTTGCATTAGACTCGAGAATATTTATTTGGCTCATTCTAGTACACGACTGACCGGCATTAAATTTCTATTATCCCTGTCGAGGCTTTGGGTGTCACCCTGTCGCGACTCGTGCTCCTCCACGTAGTCATCCTCGGGTAGGTACGACACGTCCCTGGTCACCAGATTCTTTTGTGTATTTATATAATCGAACATCCGCGGGTTCAGCCACTTTTGCATCACGTAGCTCGCATTGCACACTTTGCAGATGGCGTAAGAATTCTGCGCCAGGGCTGCGCTTCCGACGATCTGTTAAAATAAAAGAATTTACATAAAATGTAAATTATATTTCATCGATTAATATTAAGAACTTGGCAAAAGGTAAAAACACTCAGCAGAGCACGCTATTGAATTTAGGTACGTTATTAAATGAACTCATTTGATTTTTTACAAGATTAATATTACATAGAGTCGAGTACAGTAAAAACTCTTTTTATGTGGTAGATAGGGACCGTATAAAAGAAATCACACAAAAAAATATTCAGAACTTTCATAAATACTTACAATAATAAACAATTTTGTACAACATGCTACAGAAAATTTTTTTTTTGATAGACAGGGACAGCGTAAAAAAGCCGCACTTAGGAAATACGTCAATTATTTAGGAAATACACGAGAAACTGCATCCAAACAAAATAAATAATTAAATTTACCTTTAATCTCACTATAAAATTAATCCTTAATCACGTGAATGAAAACAAATGAACAAAGCGTCTTAAAGTACGCATGTATACATATTGTACACTGATAGAAAACATTACAGTGGTGCCAATGCCGTTGAAATTCATGTACCGCATAAGAAAAAAATCGCACAAAAATAAAATCGCATAAATAAGGACCGCATAAAAAGAGGCTTTACCGTATATTGCTGTTAATATGATAATTCCGAAGTTTTCAGCGGCGCGGCGGCCTCTAATCACATTTGTAGCATTGCATTGCGTCATCGTTAAAATTTAAGCTTCGACGGAGGTCTCAGTCAGCGTGCTTTAGCGACCTATCAAACTTGATAAAGCATAAATCGTGCGCGGAGGGTCCTCGCAAGTGGGAATGGAGGTGGAGTGAATCAGTCGTTTAATAATGTAACTGACGAAACGGTAGAATGATCGTCGATTATTGATGACTCGCGATTTTACCACCGCTACTAACGCAAGTGTCGGAGCTTTAACCCTTTATCAATTACATACCTACGTTAAATTTCCTAATCTTTCTTTAACAAACACTAAAACCAAGATACACATTTTATACATTAAATTTTCAGTGTAATACATAGCGGACAACTGCTAAAGAATTTTTAAAAAATTCTAAATAGAAACTAGAAGACACTTTCAACAGTCTCGCTTGGAAAATTTGGCCCTTTGAAAGTTCTACAAGCTAGAACATTGGAGCTACGACAATGAACAGTCAGGAAAACACTGTACGTTGATGTTTACGCAGTTTTAATGCTCCTCGAAATTTTTCCAAGACGCCGACGAACGGATGATTTCGATCGATTGAAGACTGACGTCAGAAGAAACGTCTCGCAGCAATGACGAGAGCAAAGACGATGACATTCCTGCGAAAAATCTGTATCAGCCGGTCGGCAAGGTCGATCGTGATTGAGCTGACGTGTTTCGCGTCGTACGATATAAATTAGTCTTCCCCGTGTCGATCAGTTTGATTCGCCGGTGCCTTCAAACTGAACGACACCATCACGAGCGAGCCGTAGAAAGAAATTAAAGGAGGACTTCCCCGAAAGATGCGACTGAAATTCTTCGGGGAACGCTGCCTACGCTTTTTCACGATGTACGTAAAAATGTGTGAAGCACGCGGTGGAAACACGATCGACCAATAACGTGATTTCCACGTAAAATGCGAGGGAATTGAAACCGAGCTTTTAATTTGTAGATTTTTTAACGATTTTCCTGATAAAGTACAGAGTAAATTTAAAGACTTGATCGTGTTTCCCTCGCGAATTTTATAATAACATGTTACTAATAATTAATGCCAACTAAAATTCAATTATAAGTAGAAATCATAATCAACGCGTAAAAATTTAAAGTACCCTAAGTAACAAGTGTCTTTTTATAATTGTACGTAAAAATTACTACTTCGGTCTATTGAACGATCCAAAAAACTCTATAGTAAAAATTAAATTACATAAAAATTAACTCACCCATCCACCGTGAGGAAGACAGTTATTAATTCAAAAAAATTAGACGTCCAACGTTTCGGTTCTTTATGGGACCCTCTTCAGGGACTACTATTCGAACCATGTTCCCTTTATGATAAATAAAAAACGTTAACTGTCTTCCTCACTGTGGATAGGTGAGTTAATTGTTCTGTAATTTAATTTTTACTGTAGACTTTTTCGATCGTTCAATAGGCCGAAGTAATAATTTTTACGTACAATTATAAGTTTTGGCAATTGTTAAAATTATAATTACAGTAAAGCCTCTTTTTATGTGGTCCTTATTTATGCGATTTTTTTCGTACGATTTTTTTTTGCGGTATATGAATTTCAACGGTAAATTTAATTATTTATTTTGTTTGGATGGAGTTTCTCATGTATTTCTTAAATAATGGACGTGTTTTCTAAGTTGCGACTGTTTTATACTGTCCCTATCTACTGCATAACAAAAACTTTCTATAGTATGATGTCTAAAATTCTTTATTATTGTAAGTATTTCTGAATATTTTTTTCTGCGATTTCTTTTATACGGTCCCTATCTACCGTATAGAGAGAGGCTTTACTGTATTTATCGAGTGTCTTTTTATACCTTTAGCATGCAATTTTAACCAAGTTTAACGTCATCCACTAACAATTCCATTTTCCACAGTTCGAGAAGCCCCCCTAGCATTCCCGTCGACAAAATAATTAGAACACGTTCTTACGAAAGGAGTCCCTTGACGATTTCCACCGATCCCCGTGAAATGAAATTAATACCGCAGAGAAAAACGAGGGGGAGGGCTACACGAGCACGGAACACACCGTATCAACGCGTATTCCACGCGACAACACACGTCGATGTGTGGTAGGTAGTTATCCAATTGACAGTGCCCCCGTCTGACATAGTTCAGTCGACGGCGAACTTAGGATGATCCGACGTCTCTCCGGACGCGAGCAGGACCCGTGATCTTGCTGATATCGTTTCGCGGACTCGCTCCACGTACATTATTATTATTATTATACGCAAACGATCCCGAAAAAAAAAATCACGAAAAATCGGACAAAGAATGACTGCGACAATGATTCGAGATCATCGGTGCTTCGTATCAGTAGTGAGAATGAACCTGGTCAAGGTTGAGCATCGTCAGTGAACTGGTTCGTTCGACGGGTGTCGATAGAATCTTCCATTGTTCTCGCGAAAAAGGATTTACGAGGATTTAATAGTCTGAGAGAGTAAAAGGAAACACCTGGACTCCTTCCACGGGGAGAATGTCGGTGGATCGACACTGACATGGCAGCTGATCTATACGCGAATGGATCCGTGAAGCCAACGTCCGGAAGGTGAGCGAAACGGAGATCATCGTCGTTTTAGAATGATTTTACTTCTCGAAGGAATTGCGAGGAATTGAGAGTAAAATGGATGGGATTAACAATTTGGAAATGAATTTATTTACAAAGATATTATTTTGATCGTTAGGATCTGCACGTTGAATTTATATAAAAGAATTTATGGAGTCCGGGGATATATAATACTTCTCGAAGGAATTGCGAGGAATTGAGAGTAAAATGGATGGGATTAACAATTTGGTAATGAATATATTTACGAGACTATTTTCATCGTTAGGATCTGTTGAATTTATATAAAAGAATTCATGCGAATTCCAACCAGGATTATTCTAGCGAATTATAAACAGTGAACATCGAACTTTTAAATAAATTTTTGACCGATATTCAGCGAAATGAAAATTCACGTGAAAAAAATACACCGGAGAATGTAACTCGAACGTGATTTCCCCGGTTTTTTGCGGCAATTTTCATGACAATGAAACGGTTTAATAGCCGTTACTGCTGTCTGAGTTAATAACCAATTGACCCTCGACCGGCCGAGTAAAGGTTCCATTGATGGGCAGCGCTGTTACACGAAACTCCAGCGCAACTAAAAATCGGAATTTCGCAAATTTTTCCACCAAAATCACCGATTATCTATCATCGTTCCTTAGACGATAATATTTCGCGTGAAAATTCACCAGGAGTTAAGAAACCAAGGGCGAGTGTAACAGGTGGAAAAAATTGATGGAAATAGTTGATGTAAATTTCCTCGCTGAATGGTCGTTCCGCGATTGTTTGTTTGTTCGAGCCACTTGACTCGAGATCGATGCAAAGTCATTTCAATAAGTACACGTGCCATCGGGGAAAATTCGTGCCGCTAATGATCCGCTTGTTTAAACAAACGGTTATTGCGCGAAACGAAGACGGAAGGACGATAGATTTAACCCTCTGACTTCATTTCTTTTTTTTTCGCCGTTAACAATAGTGTTGATCTTTCCGTTAGCACGTTTGTTTATTCATGGGACGAGTAGTAGCGCGTTAACTATTTGAGGCAAAGAATTTCAGCCAATAAATATGATCCATGTTGTACAGAAACTTTGACGCGTTTGAAATTTTTTAAAATTGGTATATTTTTATTCATAATGAATCACGTAATATTAAAGCATAAAAAGATTTACAGCTTTACAGCTTTCAAAAATTACAAAAATTCTGGGACACTTTTTCAGTATCGATAGTACGCATCAAAAGATGAAAAAAAAGTCTATAAAGTTTTGTCTAAAAACCACCCCCTATCAAAATACACGTTTTGTAAAAAATTAAAAAAAAATCATATCTCCGAAATAGTACGTCGTAGAGGAATTTCAAAGCTTGAGAATTTCAGACGTAAGAATTTCAAGGCGTGAAAATTTTAAAGCGTTGAAATTGCAAGATGTGAAAATTGTAAAGTATGAAAATCTCAAAGCGTAGAAATTTCAAGGCGTAAAAATTTCAAAGCGTCGAAATTTCAAGGCGTGAAAATTTGAAGGTATGGAAATCTCAAAGCATAGAAATTTCAAGGCGTGAAAATTTCAAAGCGTTGAAATTGCAAGGCGTGAAAATCTCAAAGCGTAGAATTTCAAGGCGTAAAAATTTCAAAGCGTTGAAATTTCAAAGCGTAGAAATTTGAAGGCGTGAAAATTTCAAAGCGTTGAAATTGCAAAGCGTGAAAATTTCAAAGCGTTGAAATTTCGAGGCGTGAAAATTGTAAGGTATAGAAATCTCAAGGCGTATAAATTTCAAAGCGTTGAAATTTCAAAGCGTCGAAATTTGAAGGCGTGAAAATTTGAAGGTATAGAAATCTCAAAGCGTAGAAATTTCAAGGTATGGAAACACAGCTAATCCACCAAGAAATCAAAATCATTTTTCATAATTAATAATTGAGTATATTATAATTATAATAAAACCCACTTTCCTCGAAATGTTTACGACGTCCCATTTCTTAGATATGATTTTTTAAAAATTTTTTACAAAAAGGGTTGTATTTCGATAGGGACTGGTTTTTAAACAAAACTTTATAGACTTTTTTTTCATCTTTTGGTGCGTACTATCGATACTGAAAAAGTGTCCCAGTATTTTTGTTACACCCTGTATAAACCTATGTATATGCAGATATTGCAATATTACCAAGTGGGTCGAAAAATGTCTCACCATGCATTACCGTACAGCAAAAAGGTGGGATATTTTTAATCCCACCGTGTCCCAAAGAGTTAACAGGATTTTATACGACGAATGTCTCGTTAATTGAGTTTCCACGTTATTCCGAGAACCGAACGAATTGTCATTCGCTGACGGTAGAAAGAAATTTGTATATCCGTAACGAAAACTCGCACCGGACAGGTGGATTCTAAATGTAAACACTTTGCAACTCCTAATTCCCATGATTTCTTAGTATTTGACACGTGCTCGTCGCGAACGGTCGCATCGCTAAATGTATCGTATTTTGGAGTTTTGTAAAACGTGTTTCGTGTCCGATCGTCAAGTTTGGGATGAGCATTACCTTGATAAAGTATTGTAAACAGTAGTAACACTTCGTTATGTTTCTTTTTTCTGTAGTTAAGCGTTCGACCAATTGTCGTTACATTTTGAAATAATTGTCGAAATTGTTGAAGTTCTGGGAATATCTTGATATTTGGTAATCGAGCCTTCGGTGAACGTGATACGTCGGTCTCACTGTTTGCTCGCAATTTAGAGCGTGAAATTTGTGGATGGAAAGCGCGTGTAAATGGTAACGATTCGCTGGGAAGAGACTATGGAACCTCGTTAGTTTAGGAAATCAATTAGATTCGTCGTCCTAAGCGCCAAGGACGTAGCGAGGTGTCTATCGAAAGTTTACGTGACACGTTTACCGTTGTATATATATTTTTCACGGTGTAGATCACTTTGAAACTTAAAAATCGAGCAAACATCGAAGTTCCTTAATGATTTTTCAAGAAATTTCCAGGCGCAGAAAATTTAAAGCCTTGAAATTTCCAAGCGCTGAAAATTCAACGCCTAGAAATTTCCAAGCGCTGAAAATTTAAAGCCTTGAAATTTCCAAGCGCTGAAAATTCAACGCCTAGAAATTTCCAAACGCAGAAAATTCAACGCCTAGAAATTTCCAGGCGCAGATAATTCAAAGCTAAGAAATTTCCAAGCGCTGAAAATTCAACGCCTAGAAATTTCCAAGCGCTGAAAATTCAATGCCTAGAAATTTCCAGGAGCAGAAAATTCAACGCCTAGAAATTTCCAAATTCAGAAAATTCAAAGCTAAGAAACTTCCAAGCGCAGAAAATTTAAAGCCTTGAAAATTCCAAGCGCTGAAAATTCAAAGCTAAGAAATTTCCAAGCGCTGAAAATTCAATGCCTAGAAATTTCCAAACACAGAAAATTCAACGCCTAGAAATTTCCAAACGCAGAAAATTCAACGCCTAGAAATTTCCAAGCGCAGAAAATTTAAAGCTAAGAAATTTCCAAGCGCAGAAAATTTAAAGCCTTGAAATTTCCAAGCGCTGAAAATTCAATGCCTAGAAATTTCCAGACGCAGATAATTCAACGCCTAGAAATTTCCAAGCTCAGAAAATTCAAAGCTAAGAAATTTCCAAGCGCTGAAAATTCAAAGCTAAGAAATTCCCAGGCGCAGATAATTCAAAGCTAAAAAATTTCCAAGCGCTGAAAATTCAACGCCTAGAAATTTCCAAACGCAGAAAATTCAATGCCTAGAAATTTCCAAGCGCAGAAAATTTAAAGCTAAGAAAATTCCAAGCGCAAAAAATTCAAAGCTAAGAAATTTCCAAGCGCAGAAAACTCAAAGCTAAGAAATTTCCAAATGCAGAAAATTCAACGCCTGGAATTTTCCAGTCTTAATGAATCGAAATTATTCGGAAAAATAGAAATACCAATTGTGATCGGTGATACCCATTTGAAATTTACCGAAACGCCAAGTGTTTAGTGAAAATTATTCAATGTTGAAAATGAAACGATAACGAAAGAGAAATTCGTGCGGATCGCGTGAGATGAACGTAGGTAGGGTGGAACGTCGACTGCAAAGTAGAATTAAAGCCGCTGTCTTGTCCGGCGAAATTAAACTTTTAACCCAAATAGAACCGTCCTCTGTGGGAATGTCTCTGGTAACCTTACAGCTTCGCCCCCAACAAACCGTATTAATTACACGCGTAACGAGTTACACTTAGAATCCCATTGTAATGTAACGTTACGTTGGAACTGAGGACACGAAATTCATTGCCTGGCGTTACATAAATCGTTGCGTCGCTCCTGGTATCGTTTACTAAGGATTAAAAAAAAAACACAGGTATTTCCATGTATACTTTCACAAACAAACGAATTTCGAGTGTGGAAGTGAGAAGAAATTAGTTATTTTCGTGAGAAATACTCGTTAGAGGGTGAATTAATTACCGTTGAACTCGGAATTGGATTTTTTTAAGTGAACAGCAAGTTTTCAGTTAGATTTTACTTTTTCAAAGTATATTCAATTCAGAGCCGGACTTTTCACAGTGATAGAGAATCATTTTAGAAAATAGTTGGGAAGAAATTTCCAAGCGGAGAAAATTCAACGCTAAGAAAATTCCAAGCGTAGAAAATTCAAAGCTAAAAAAATTCCAAGCGTAGAAATTTCAAAGTCCAGAAAATTCAATGCCTGGAAATTTCAAAGTCCAGAAAATTTAACGCCTAGAAATTTCCAAGCGCAGAAAATTCAAAGCTAAGAAATTTCCAAGCGCAGAAAATTTAAAGCTAAGAAAATACCAAGCGCAGAAAATTCAAAACTAAGAAATTTCCAAGCGCAGAAAATTTAAAGCCTTGAAATTTCCAAGCTCAGAAAATTCAAAGCTAAGAAATTTCCAAGCGCTGAAAATTCAAAGCTAAGAAATTTCCAAGCGCAGAAAATTTAAAGCCTCGAAATTTCCAAGCGCTGAAAATTCAACGCCTAAAAATTTCCAAACGCAGAAAATTCAACGCCTAGAAATTTCCAAACGCAGAAAATTCAACGCCTAGAAATTTCCAAGCGCAGAAAATTTAAAGGTAAGAAATTTCCAAGCGCAGAAAATTCGATGCCTGGAAATTTCCAAGTGTAGAAAATTCAACCCCTGGAAAATTCCAAGCGCAGAAATTTCTACGCCTAGAAAATTCCAAGTGCAGAAAATTCAATGCCTGAAAATTTCCAAGCGCAGAAATTTCTACGCCTAGAAATTTCCAGGCGCAGAAAACTCAAAACTAAGAAAATTCCAAGCGTAGAAATTTCAAATCTCGTTTTATGAAGTGATGAAGCGTACAAAATTCACTTTTTTTCATCCCTGTATTTTGAAAAAATTCCTAAAGTCAAGTTTTTCGATTTTTTATTTCGAATGTAAAAATAAAACAAGAGAGTGTCGATTTAATTCTCGAATAGAAATTAACGAAAGTTATATTCAGCAGGTTGATTGGTTTTATGTACTCTGAGGGTCAGGTAAAATCAATTAAACAGCCGCATACGGTTCCAGATAGAGGGGAAGGGGGGTTGGTGACCCTTGATATAGGAGATATCGAGGATACTCGATTCTTTCTGCTTGATTTGCAAGTCCCGATAAACCTAGGCTCTGAATTTCATATCGCAATATCGGACGTACATACTTCAATAGCTTTATATTCCCTGGTAAAATATTCGACGAACGTTCAATTTCACTCGGGAACCGTTTAAAATTAAAAAATATTCATTAACATCGATATCCAGCCGTATTAATTACAAATTTATCAATTTGTCGGTGCATTTCGTTATTTTACAATTATCTTGTCCAAAATATCAGCGATATTATCGACTGTTCGCAAATTAATACGGTTTACAATCTGTTTTAGGCTCCCGCGCTCGTTGGTCAATGTTACTAACCCGTTCCATGCTAAAATAAGAAACTGTTTCATCTGTCGCTATTAAAGCGACGGAGGAAAAATTTGCACGAGTTTCGTCTGTTTGAAAAGACGATTAGACCGTGTCGGTAAAAAGCTTACTGGATTGAACGGATTTAAACCTGTTAACACCCACTCGGTTGACGAGATACGAGGAAACGTTGCAGCAAAAAAAATTGCATGGAAATATTTCCATGATAAAAAAAAAAAAAATCAAAACCCATCGTATTGAATTTTGATATCGATTTTAATCGAATTAATTACCGAATCAATCGACGTACGATGTAATAGAAATGTTGTTACGTGTAAAAGAAGGCCAGTGGCTGAAAACAAGCAATAGTCCATTCGCTATCGGATTATTTTTAGATAGCAGGATAGGGTCTACCCCTTGATGCCGGCTAAAAATAGCCGGTAAGGCCAATCCAGGTCCAATTATTCCATTTAGGTATTTAGGTGACAATCGACTGACCGCCAATTTAGAAATATTCCACACGCTCGCAGCCCAGGGACTTCAGGCAGCGATGTGGACGAATGCAAATAATACGTTGGCAAGACCGACAGATGTGTGTTTCGAAAACTCCTCGGAACGGTGGGCGTTTATTTGTTTAAAAACGAAAATTCCAACGGGGAGTGTCGGTGTGTTCTAGCAACAGATCTCTGGCGGGAGATTATGGAAATCGTTAGGGCGAATTACTTATGTAATGTTAACGGTTATGTAATATGCAACGTTGGGCTTCTGTACGGAATTTACATGGAACGTTAGACCACGAGAATTTTACGCGAAATGTTAAAATAACAAATTGAAAAATGTGTTAAGAATTTCGGTAATAATTTCGAGTGAAATAATTAAAAATTAAATCGAGTATCACGTTCTTTAAAGGGCAACGTGATCCAAATGTTTCAAGTATTCCCTCAAACGACAAATAATATAAAAATGTTAAATAATTTTAGAATTCTAGGATGTCGAATATAAAAAAAGTTTTTCTGTGAAATTGTCACGTTATAAATACTTCGATTACGTCACTCGTGTTCATTCATATAAATTTCATTTTAATTGAGATATTTGTGCCCGTAATTATCAAACTGGTCTAAGTTAATATTTCAAACAAAAATGAAAGTCATGATAATTAGTTAATAAATGTTTCAAAACCTTTAAAAAACGTAATATCCAACATTTTTTAAAAAATTGACTTAGACCACTTTCATAATTGTGCCCATAATTATTAAAGTGGTCTAACAAGTCAATATTTAAAAAAAATGAAAGTCTTGATAATTTGTAAATAAATGTTTCAAAATCTTTAAAAAACATAATATCAATAATTTTTTAAAAATTTATTTAGACCACTTTCATAATTATGGGCGCATTTATATAAAAAAAACGAGTAAAAAAATTCACGACTGAAGCCTGTGACATGCAACCCGACTGACAGAGGTGTGTGCGTGTGTTGCAGAATCGTGGGCAGTATGAGGCAACGTAAGACGGGTACGCTAGGCGCCGCGGCGCCTATATCTACCGAGGAGGAGCAGCTCAAGTTCCAAGACAGCAGGTTCCTAACGACTCTGGTACTCGGTCGAAGTAGGTGAGTTATCGAGAGAAACATTTTTCATTCCATTGTTCCATTTCCCATTTTCCCAGAACCTCTTTTGATTTCTTTTATTATATTTTTTCTATTTCTTTTTTATTTATTTTCATAAGAGAGGGTTGTGTCTCATATTCCATATTTTCAGAGAAATATTCTTTGTACCCTGTTTTGATTTTTGTTAATGACTTTAATTACCATGCAACGCCTAGAAATTTCCAAGCGCAGAAAATTCTATGTCTAGAAATTTCCAAGCACAGAAGATTCAAGACTAAGAAAATTCCAAGCGCAGAAAATTCAATGCCTGGGAATTTCCAGGCGTAGAAAATTCAACGCCCAGAAATTTCCAAGCGCAGAAAATTCAACGCCTAGAAATTTCCAAGCCCAGAAAATTCAACGCCTAGAAATTTTATAGCCCATTTAATTCAATGCCTAGAAAATTCCAAGCGCAGAAAATTCTATGCCTAGAAATTTCCAAGCGCAGAAAATTCAAAGCTAAGAAAATTCCAAGTGCAGAAAATTCAAAACTAAGAAAATTCCAAGCGCAGAAAATTCAAAACTAAGAAAATTCCAAGCGCAGAAAATTCAAAGCTAAGAAAATTCCAAGCGCAGAAAATTCAACGCCTAGAAATTTCCAGGCGCAGAAAATTCAACGCACAGAAATTTCCAAGCGCAGAAAATTCAAAGCTAAGAAAATTCCAAGCCCAGAAAATTCAACGCCTAGAAATTTTATAGCCTATTTAATTTAATGCCTAGAAAATTCCAAGCGCAGAAAATTCTATGGCTAGAAATTTCCAAGCGCAGAAAATTCAACGCCTAAAAATTTCCATGCGCAGAAAATTCAAAGCTAAGAAATTTCCAAGCGCAGAAAATTCAAAGCTAAGAAAATTCCAAGCGCAGAAAATTCAAAGCTAAGAAAATTCCAAGCGCAGAAAATTCAAAACTAAGAAATTTCCAAGCGCAGAAAATTCAACGCCTAAAAATTTCCATGCGCAGAAAATTCAAAGCTAAAAAAATTCCAAGCGCAGAAAATTCAACGCCTAGAAATTTCCAAGCGCAGAAAATTCAACGCCTAAAAATTTCCATGCGCAGAAAATTCAAAGCTAAGAAAATTCTAAGCGCAGAAAATTCAAAACTAAGAAAATTCCAAGCGCAGAAAATTCAAAACTAAGAAAATTCCAAGCGCAGAAAATTCAACGCCTAGAAATTTCCAAGCGCAGAAAATTCAAAGCTAAGAAAATTCCAAGCGTAGAAAATTCAAAGCTAAGAAATTTCCATGTAATTGCCATTTAATTGCCATGCAACGTAATTATCAGAATTGATGCAAAAATTAGAATATTTTGTATTTTAACGAGAAGAAAAGTTTTGAAGAAGGGACAGGGGAGAAGTATTTTGTTTTTCGTGTCGACGAGAGTTGTAAATGTGTGAATTCAATCTACGGTATAAATTAACACCAGCGTTTAACATCCGAACTGAAAGGGAGTTCTCGTTTGCCCCGCTTCACTTCGAACTGCCGCGGACGTGTAATAATAGGTCAGTGGTAAATAACGTAAGTTTTCTTAATGACGTAGTGGTACGGCTGTGGTAATTAAAGTGTTAAGCTGCTGACGCACGACATAGGTAAAGAGCCCGTGTATACACGCTAAATACATAAAAACATGTTGCTGGTCCAATTTATATTTGTTACTATAATTTCAAATTACACAAACTTTCCCCCTTTAAAACACCTCCATTAAATTACCAAGATAATCACACTAAAATCATTACAAAAATTCTCTAATTTACCAAAATACAATTAATTTAAATTTCACTCTAACAATAGTAAATAATTAAAAAAAAAATTCTTTAAAATTCACCCTTTTTTCATAATCATTTCCATCGTTAATTTAAATCGTTAAATGACTCAGTAATCATCGAAAGAATTCAATCAAGGCTGTATAATACAATCGTTCTTACCAATAAGACGTAAGTTAGTCGATGCATGACGAGTGGTGGCGATTTTTCCAACGTGTCCCCGCGAAAACTGCGAACAGTGTCACTCTAATTGCGTTCGATCGACGTTCGTGGCTTTTATATCGCGAATCGAATCTCATATCGGGATACATCACCTGTCGCGCGCGAGGAAAAGGTCACCGCGAAGATCCTTCGGCAAATACTGGGCGCCGATAAGGGGACACGCTCGATTCCGGCGATTTAATTGAATTCTCTAATCACTCCGATTGAAACACGAGGATCCATCGACGACGGAAGGGATCGATACGATAAATGGAATAATTTATTTCGACACCGTCGCCGGTTAGTCGCCCTTCTGTTTCTTTTTTTCTCACTTTCACCACTGTACAGGGGATTAAAAATATTCAGATATTGAGTAAATCATTTATTTTCTAATAAACAAATAAATAAATACTGTATCTTGTATATAATAATTTCAAATTATTCAAAATTAATTACTTAAACAACAATATTTATTAATATTTTATTAAAAATAATTTCCTAACAGAAAAGTTTGTTTTGCGTAGTATTTTTGATTTCATTTATTAGTATTTATTCTGTCTTATATAATTAACAAAAAACACAATTAAATTAAATAATAGAACGTTTATTAGTGCTAATTACAAACTTTTATCACAAAATTAGAACGTACATCTTTCTCCTATCTGTTTATACATTTCTGACTGCGTATTTTTTTTTTCATTTCATTTTTCTCTCTCTTTCTCTGTCCCTCAAATCACAACGATTGACATGTTTTTCTTACTTTCGTTACATCGTTCATATATCACATCAATTGTATTTCTTTCATTCTCTTTTTTTACTTATCTAACCTACTTGTTTCTTTTTTTTTGTCTCTTTTGTACTCGTTTCTCTATTTCCGTCTCTATCTTTCATCTTTCTTTGTCCGACCAGTTTCTTTTCCTTTTCTTTGTTTCTTCTCTCCTTTCATCCCTCCCCCGTCCCTTCCATCCCCTTTGCCTTTCGCCGACTCCCTCCAGGCCGCGTCTCGATACGAGAGAACAACGATGAAAGCACTTCAATTACTAATCGCGGCGTCGACGCCGTTTACGGTGGGATTCGAGCGCGACTTTGACAGACGGGACGGGATTAACCTTAATATCGCGGTCACGTATCACGCGACTGGTCGGTTTCACACCGAGAGAGCCGCCGGGAACCCGTCCGCGAAAAGGTATTTTTGCATATTTCAATTTGAACCGCGGAAACTGGCCCGTCGACGGGAATAGCTGAGAAAGTGCGAAAGTTTCGAATTTTCAAGGTGTATCGACGCCGTTGTGGTGCGTAGAAATTTATGTGGACCATGGGAAGAGGGAATGATTGAAACTTTTGGCGCAGAAATTTGGACCGGGGACCCGTGGTGAGGCATTTTTTAATGATATTAGACTATTAGGGGAATATTAGAGGCGTAGAAATTTTAAAGGTGAAAATTTTCAGCGTAGAAAATGTAGATTTTTCAAACACGACTTTGGTGCGTAGAAATTCAAGTGCGTAGAAATTTATATGGATCATGGGAAGAGGGAATGATTGAAACTTTTGGCGCAGAAATTTGCACCGGGGACCCGTGGTGAGGAATTTTTTAATGTTTTTAGACTATTAGGGGAATATTAGAGGCGTAGAAATTTTAAAGGTGAAAATTTTCAGCGTAGAAAATGTAAATTTTTCAAACACGACTTTGGTGCGTAGAAATTCAAGTGCTTAGAAATTTATATGGATCATGGGAAGAGGGAATGATTGAAAATTTTGGCGCAGAAATTTGCACCGGGGACCCGTGGTGAGGCATTTTTTAATGTAGGAATTTAAGCGCAGAGTGTTCGAGGCGTAGGAATTTTAAAGATGGTTTATTTTAATGTTAAAAGTGTAGTTTTTGGAATGTAGAAATTCGAACGTGGAATATTAGAGGCGTAGAAATTTTAAAGGTGAAAATTTTCAGCGTTGAAAATGTAGATTTTTCAAATACGACTTTGGTGCGTAGAAATTTAGGTGCTAAATATTCGAGGCGTAGAAATTTCAAAGCTTGACACTTTCAACGCAAAAAATTTAGATTTTTCAAACACGATTTTACCGCGTAGAAATTCAAGTGTTAAATATTCGAGGCGTACAAATTTCAAAGCTGGAACTACAGTGCTTTCGATTCAAGACGTAAAAATTTCAAAGGTGGATACTTACAACGCAAAAAAAATGGATTTTTCAAACACGATTTTAGTGCGTAGAAATTCAAGTGTTAAATATTCGGGGCGTAGAAATTTCAAAGCTCAACACTTTCAACGCTAAAACTACAATTCCATAAATTTTCCACGCGTAGAATTTTCCTGGCAAAGTGGTCAAAGCTATAAAATTCCATCTCCCATATGATTTGATCATTTACAAACGCTCCAGTACCCTAGTTAACCGGTTAGACATATGTGCCCATAATTATGAAAGTGGTCTAAGTCAATTTTTAAAAAAATTTTGATATTAATTAAAAAGCTAAAATTTAATTATTAGCCGAGAAGACCCTATAGAATTTTATATATTTAAGTTTAATCTTTATTTAAAAATTTTCAAACTTTAAAATTAAATTCATTTCCTTTTTTAAAGGTTTTGAAACATTTAAACAAATAATCAAGACTTTCATTTTTTAAAATATTGACTTAGACCACTCATAATAATTATAGAAAATTGTGCCCATAATAATTATTATTAATACTTTAATAATTATTGTTTGATAATTATTATTATTTGAAAATAATAATTATTATTTCACTTTATGTTTTATTATTATTAATAATTATTATGGGCACAATTTTCTAGGCGATAAAAAATTTCAATCCCAGACATTTCGGCGGCGAGATCACGACTAGGGCGGGCTGTACTTGACTTAAATTGACTCTGTGTGAAGCCAGCCTTAAATATCGCGGTCACGTATCACGCGACCGGCTTTCTCGCCGAAAAAAATGCTTCCAACCCGACGCGACAGTAGTGGCGGATCGAACGCGCCAGACTGCAGTGCTTATGTCAGATAAATCGTAAGCCCGGCCTACTCGGATAGACCACACGTACACGGAAATGTGAGTAAAACCGACGCCGGCGATCTGCTTCCCTTTTCATTTCCACGGAAATAATAAACGGCCCGTTCGCTTAGCCCGTTTCGTTTTACGGTAACGTCCGGGACAGCTTGATTCACCGATTTTTTTTTTTTTTTGATGATTAGAACCACCGGGAATTTCGCGGTTTAAAAACGAATAAAAACTATACCACGGAATGTTAAAATCTGGTCTGGTAGTTTTCCTATAGCAACGGAAAGAGTGAGACGTGGAAAAAAGATTTTTTTGATTTTTTTTTATGTGACAGTAGGTGCTTACAAGATGAAAGTGTTGTGGTATTATTGAGAAAGTGTCGGGAAATTGTTTTAGATTGTTTTTGATTTGTTATTAATGTGTTTCTTATTAATAATTTATTATAAATTATTATTAATTTGTTTTTGAAACGATTTTGATTTATTATTAATGTGTTATTTTCATCTGGGGATAGGATAAAAAAAAATTGGAATCGTTCGCTGGTGTGTGTTGTCCCCAGAAATACGTGGAATGTAATTTTTAGATAATATTGAGTACGGAGCCGACGAGTAAGAGCTCTCCTGGCGACCTATTTTTAAAAGTGCCTCTCACCGAAAGTGTGGAAAGCGGGGAAAGATTTTCAGCAACATTAATCTCTTCCCTCTTGATCCCAGAGTGTGGCAAACTACCGGGGGATTACGTGTTGCGACGATGACACTTTTCGAATTATTAGAAATTTTAAACTCTTTAATTTTAACGATCGTTCTTAAATATAATTATTAATAAATTTACACTGGCCTCTGTAACGATCTAATAAATTTTTTTTTAGATCGTTACAGAGGCCATCTAATAAATTTTTTTTTAGATCGTTACAGAGGCCAGTGTAAATTTATTAATAATTATTACAAATTTTTATTAATATAAATTAAGTATACTTGGCCTTTTTAAGCGATCAAAAACCACAAAAACTAAATTGTAATTAAACTAAATTTTAATTTTACTCACTATCCACGAATAGGAAAACAGTAATGAATCGAAAAATTAATAGTCTTACGTTTCGGTTTGATCGTTTAAAAAGGCCAAGTATACTTAATTTATATTAATATATATTTTGCGATCGTTAAAATAAAACGGTTAAATATTACAAATTTTCTTTATTTCTTTTCTAAAAACGATAGATGATGATGCAAATTAAAAATACTACGAAAAGAGTAGGACACAGTATGTGAAAAAAATTCCAGAATTAAAATCCCCCCCCCTATAATGTGCCAGCTGTTCGTTTCTCTAAGAAACGTCAATCGTTTCAATGAATCAGATTGAGGCTGCGTAGGTTGCGTCCACGCTTTGCCGACGCGTTTATTTTGACAAGATTACAAGTAATTGAGACTTAATAACCACGTTGTGACGGACTCCTTGATACAATCCGATGCTAATGCGCGTATTGTTCATCGAAAATTGGGACCGCGTGTTGTTCGCTCGACGATGGTTAGAATAGCTTCGAATCAAGTCCCATTCGTTTCGATCAATCGATTATTATGATCTTAGATAGCGCGTACGTTTAGCATTCAATTTTCTGAGTGGTGGAAAAATTTAGAAACCGAAGCGATCGATTTTTCCGCCGCAATCGTGCTTCGATTCACTTCGCTGATTAGAATCTGATTTTAGATGTTATGGATGTTATGGACTCGATACGACCCTCTCGTGTTCCATATTTTTGTATTTCGAAACTCTCGTTACGGTAATCAAGTGATTAAACGTCCGTTTGGAGAATGCATCAGAAAATACTTATGTAATTGGCATAGTGATTAGTGTCTTGGAATACCTATTGAATCAGTGTGCATCATTCCCGAGTTACGTAACACTTTTTCTAGCATGCGAAATAGAAATTTATTAATACAGAATGAATAATACTAAACGTGTGGAAACCAACAAATTTCAAGAATTTTCCAAATCAAACCCAAATTCTTCCACCCTTCCCTAAGTATATAATAATGTGCCCATAATTATGAAAGTGGTCTAAGTCAGTATTTAAACAAAATGAAAGTCTTGATAATTTGTTAATAAATGTTTCAAAACCTTTAAAAAACGTAATATCCAAAATTCTACCACTTTCATAATTGAGGTGCCTAGAACACAAGGGGTATAAGTGACATTCTCAAAAGAATTGAGATCTGTGCCATGAAACTCTGAATTTAGCATTCTATTTAGTGGTAAAGGGATCTAATTGTAAGTGAAATGCCCACCCTGTACATGGTATACCCATTTTTTTTAAATATATTGTGATTTGTGAGCATTTGTGAACTTTGAACTTTATTTTTTATTTTTGAAGTGTACTTTACTAATATACTAATATAATTTACTAAGTGTAAATTAACATTTACATATGTTTCATTACTTAACTAAAAACCAACGTATGTATTTCGAAAATAATATTAAAGTTTTATATATACATATATATAGTATTCAAATTTTGAATGAGTCAAATTGGCTCGGTCCGTAAATCTAGTATTAAAATAATATGGTGCAAAATAACTGATAAACTCTTTTTTTTTTAAATTTTGACTTAAGTCTTTGGGGCACGGTGGGATTAAAAGTGTCCCACCTTTTGCATAGGTTTATATTTCGTCTTATTTACGTAAACGATGTGCACTTTGTAGTACAAAAAGAAGGAAGTTCGAACGCTCTGGTCTTGTACTGTCTGCAAAGTGCCCCTGTGCTTAGGAAAAAATATGTGTTTTAACAAGTACCATTCCCAAACCTATGTGGCACGGTGGGACTATTTGAGCCGCGACCAATAACAACAAATTTAATTAACTATTGTTATTTTGTTCTGTTTTTACATTATGTTATACATTTATTAATAAAAATATACCAATTTTGTTTAATTTAAAAACCGATAAAATTCCTGTGCAACATGGGTCTATTTTTCATCTGAAATCCTGTGCCTCGAAGAGTTAAACCGCTTTCATAATTACGGGCACATATTTGATATCCATTCGTTCGCCCTGCCTACAACAATTTCTTTTTTTATCCGCAGAAAAATCTCGCCGGACGTTCTTCCGTCCTGCTCGCCGGGCGTCTTCCGTCAAAAGTCGTTCCGCGCCGCGACGCCGCCGCGCGCACGCGCAGAGCCGGCTGGTCCACGTGAGCGGCCCCGCACGCCTAACAATAGCGGTCGTTCGGCCGTTAAGAGCGTGTTTCTGGTCGCGCGGGGCGCCAGGGGCGCCGGCAAGCACGCGCGCCTCGGCACGGCACTGCCGAACAAAATGGCGTCCGCGAGCTCCACCACGGTCGTGCTGGGCTGGCCGAACACCAAGGACGACTACGAGCTCAAAGAGGTTATCGGTGAGTACTGCGACGGGACATTGTCGTTTCACGGTCGTGCCACGGGTCCGCGGGGATGGAAGTGCCCTGTCGTGAGTTCCGCGCCGCCACGGTCCGCGCGAGTGAATATAACCACACCGGTGGTGTGTCTCCGCGGTGTCCGTTCCGCTCGACAGACGATTCCGTCGGGGATGACTTCACCGGGGAATCGTTCGTTGTCCACGGGGGAATCGATAGTGTTCGTTGTTGGATTATATATTCGACGATTCTGGGAAATCGTAGACCTGGGGGGGCCTTGACGTGAAGTCTCGTCGCGTTTACGTGAATGTCTCTCGATGTCTGTCTCTCTCTCGCTATATCTCTGTCTCTGTTCCGCGGCCGTGGCAGTGCAGGCACCGTATGCCGGTGCCCGTGTCGTCCTAACCTAATTCACCTGGGACAGCGAACGAATATAGACAGGGTTTACGTGAACGACGAGGAACCGGCTCGGCCACGGGGAAATCGATGTCTTTTTATAGGCGGAATGACGCCTCGGTGAATACGCTCGTTGTCGAGCGGAATGCATATGAATGAGGCACGGTTTTACGAGTAAAATCGGTCGGGAGTGTGTTTATTTAAGGAACGACGGCCGGCGGGCGTCGATTATAGCAAAGATTACGGGCGAAAAGTGTGTTTATTCAACGTACCGTTTGCTTTTCAAAGAGGAAATCCCGAGGGGCATAGTTTAGGTTACCCGCGGTACATTTTTAAATTTCGCGCCGTTACTCGATCGATCGGGAATGCAGTTTTTTTTTATGGTTACCCGAAACGTCGCATACACGTTCGCAGGTGCATTCTGTTATTTAAATCGCGTGAGTTTTAAGCTGATTCCGTTCGATTTGTGCTCTTAATTATTGATTTCCACGGGAACATTGCGGGGGAACGCTTTGTTTTGTCAAACGTGCGCAGGATTGTGGGGAAAAACTGCATTCACACCTGACGATAAGTAACTCGAATCTCGTAGGTTATTTTAACGAAATTATTTCACGTTCCACCTGTTGGAAGCTGAATTTAAATCGTTGATTAAAATTTTATTGCATAAACGGCCGTAAAAGTCAACGGAATATCAAAATTCAGGTTCTTATCCGGGCGATCGGCGATCGATTAAAAATTATTAATCGATTCGCACATGACACACAGAAGATGGCATTATTTTAGGAATTGAATCGAAGAATTCCACGAGATTCCGCAAGATAATCGTCGATGATCCTTTTCCATGTATTATTACCCATAAAGTCTTATCTAATCTCCAATAACGTTCCGAAAGGATTTATTCGAGATCTACGCTGGAGAATCGTATATTTTATTTTCACACGATACTCTTTCCATGTGTACGTACGTTCGACCGTGAAATTGATTTGCAGAACACATACGAACGTACGACTCGCGGATGTTTTATTTTTAGCACGCGGCACATTCTTCAAAAATTCCAAATAATTTATTCTCACGTTTTGCGAAGCACACAATCGAGTTTGTTAAATAATACTTGTGCGTTGATCTAGATAATTTTTGTTAATACATAATATTAATTACAAGCTTGTAATTATTTTTTTTTAATTTTTAACACAGATTTAATTAATCATCCTGGCCCAATTTACATTTAAACGAAATAAAGTCATAATCAAACGGAATCTAAGCCGAGTGATTTCACTTTCAAAGAAACTGCCTCATTTGCATGGGACAGCTTCCAATTAACCGTAATTAACATTCGTGTTTGAAAAGCTACACAAACAGGACTTTCCTCCGTTCGCAGACGATTAACAGGTGTTCGTTGATAATACCTGTTCTTTAATTACTCGATAAAATTCCACCGAAGCTACGGTGATTCTTCTATAAAAAATTTTCTCGAGAAAAAGAGAGGGGGTATCGTAATAGAAAAAAATATTGATCGAATCTGCTCGTGGCATATCCATTTATTCCATTAGCACTCTAATTGTTCATTTCCGTGGGTCTAATTGCACGATCGAAGACACTTACGTAAGAATTAATTACATAGGAAACTTTGTAACATCGCATAAATCCCTTTAAATACCGAGTTGTTCTGTTTAATCGATGCCGTTCGATCTTTCGTATCTAAACGCTCCGAAATTGGATCACGATTACTTTAGAAAATCTTCTCGTTAACGAGTTTATTATTTATTAATTGGACAAAAAAACCGGTTGGTATTTTATGGGAATAATTTATGGTTGATTCTGTAATTTATGGAATATAATTATTATTTTTTGTTTCAATTTCTAGGGGTTGGGGCTACCGCCGTAGTGCACGCAGCATTTTGCATTCCACGGCAAGAGAAATGCGCGATCAAGAGAATAAACTTAGAAAAATGGAACACAAGCATGGACGAGTTACTGGTGAGTTGGCCTTTTATCGTAGTGTTTAATTTCGTGGAACAACAAAGCCACTTGATAACACCAGCGAGTGTCGTATGCCACGTTGATGAACGTTTTACACATATTATCAGAATTACCGTATATCGGTGATCAAGATTATTTATTCTTCTTGTTACGATCTAATATATCATCTTCTTGAGTAATATTTTCACAGATCGAGCTACTGATATTGCACTCGCAGAATTTCCGAATTACTGTACGCTTAACTTAACCATCTATGGGCCGAATTTTTGTTTTAAATCGAAAAAGATTGGGAGAACGAAAAATCAGCAATTATAAACCTATATATGCAAATGAAAAAAAAATCCGTTTAAACAATTTTGTTGTAATATGTTCACTGTATGACTTTCAGGTAACAATGGCTTATAAACATAAAAAAACAGTAACAAATTGAAAATTGAAATGCAAACAAGTAGGTTGTTATTGGTATAAGAGCCCAGAGCTATTAATTGCAGTATTTTTAGTTTGGTAATCACTGATAGAAGCCCAAATAATATCAAGTCGATCAATTGGTTTTGCTTATTTTTTATGGGCCTGGCAACGGTCATAAATATTGATATTGGTTGTCTTGCTAACATTATAGAATTAACATTTATACAGAACCTCATGAAAAAAGCTATAATTATTTGGTAAAATGTTGATAAATTGAATTGTCACCTGAAAGTTACACGGGCCCATAGAGAGTTAAAGTAAATAGCATTATTTTTTGTTAATGAATGGCAATATACGTTTTATAAATTATCATCTTTATTATATCACTGTTAATTCAACGTAAAAATTCAGCTAGTAATATTTCCCTTTGTTTTCACCAACAGAAAGAGATACAGGCGATGTCCTCTTGCAACCACGAGAACGTGGTGACGTATTACACGTCGTTCGTGGTGAAAGAGGAGCTCTGGCTGGTCCTAAGGTTGCTGGAGGGTGGATCCCTGCTAGACATAATCAAACATAAAACGAGAACCACGAACTGCAAGCACGGAGTGTTCGACGAGGCAACGATAGCCACGGTGTTGCGAGAAGTACTCAAAGGCCTTGAGTACTTTCACAGTAACGGGCAGATACACAGGTATCCTGGCAATTTTCGTTTCGTGAAACGTAAAATCGAGAATATCAACGTTAGCCCTTTAATTTCGCACGTCCACTCTATCTTCGTTTCATTTTTTTAAAACACATTCAAAACGAGGTGAAAGATTCGTGATTAAAGAACGATTAAAGGGCTAACGATTGACTAAACAAGAAAACTATAATAAGTACTATTCACTGTTTCGCCTTACAATAGTTCTTGGATGATAAAAGATCGGATAATAGAGCAAGTGAATTCGAGATTTCATCTCTTTTGGATAATTGAAATTATTTAAAGAAATAGAAATTCTATTCGTTTTGGTTAATCGTTGAAAATTGTAAGAGGTGCAGAGTGAGTGTATTTGATTATTCCTGTACATAGACAAATTTTAATAACAGAATAATATTAGGGACATAAAAGCCGGTAATATCCTACTAGGAGAAGATGGCACCGTTCAGATAGCCGACTTTGGTGTCAGTGCTTGGCTTGCAACAGGTCGAGATCTAAGCAGACAGAAAGTCAGACATACTTTTGTAGGAACACCATGCTGGATGGCACCTGAGGTCATGGAGCAGGTGAGAGAGGAAAGTAACACTACAAACTTCTTAGCCTGCGTTTTCTGTGTCTATATCTGTCTTGCATCCATTAGCGTACACCTATTTGCCAGGACGGAAAATGTGTACTTTAGCGATAATTGGTTAATTTGCTTCTGCCATTGTAATACGATAATTACACGCGTATTGCGTCACATTCTCTCTCTCTCTCTCTCTCTCTCTCTCTATTTTTTTTTAATCGTTACGTAAGACAACCGGGCTTCGATTTTATTTTATTATAATTTGAAGCTGTATTCGATTTAGTTGAAAAATATTGTTGATCGTTTGATTTGTTAATTTTGATCGTCTTATTATTGATTTACTTAGAGACTACTGTTTTAATTAACATTGAAGTTGCGTGCGTTTATTAAATAATATCGCTTTTAACTTACTATTGGTGAAAAATTATATTTTATTATGTTGATGGTGCACCAGGGTACACCGTAGCGTTTGTGCCAGTGTTAATTAAAATAGTCCAGCATGACATTTGTATATTAGTCACGTAACTATCGGGTATTGTCAAACGTACCGTGCTAGCCGAGACGAATTAATGTTCATCGAGCAAATATTTTTTTTCTAAACGATTATTCAAAGTACAATACTTACGCAGATGAAGCATGTCACGTTTCGGAGCATGTCTTTATCGATATTTACTATTCCTCGCCTGCGTGTAAGTTGTAAAATCAATTATGATATGCGCATTATCTTGCAGGACCATGGGTACGATTTTAAGGCCGACATTTGGTCACTTGGCATCACCGCAATTGAGATGGCCAGTGGTACCGCTCCGTACCATAAATATCCGCCAATGAAGGTTCTAATGTTAACGCTACAAAATGATCCGCCGACTTTGGACACGGCCGCGGATGATAAAGATCAGTACAAAGCGTACGGCAAAACATTCCGAAAAATGATCGTCGACTGCCTGCAAAAAGATCCTACGAAAAGGTATATATTTCTTTATTTATCATACTCCGAAAATATCGTACAACTCGTTTCATAATTTCACTGAAAATGTTTTCTCACTTTCAGACCGACAGCGACAGAGTTGCTTAAGCATCCGTTCTTTAAGAAAGCGAAAGATAAAAAGTATTTACAGCAAACGTTAGTAGCCATTGGTCCTAGTCTTGAGACTCGCGTGCAAAAGGTACACGTTTGAAATGTTCATTTCATTATTAAATAGTACTCCCTCTGTCCCATAATAATAAATTGTCCCATATTACTGGATATGTTTCTTTAAAATTAATTCTTTGACAAAATAGCTAGTATATTTTTATTTAAGAGTAGTTTATTACTCAAAAAGTATTAAACTCGTAAGAAAAAAAAGTATTGAAATTGAGCCATATATTTTGATAAGTTGCGGCCACGAAACGAAAACTATCTAGTATTATAGGACAGAGGGAGTATTATAGTATGTACTATATTTCTGACAACGTTGTTTTCCTTTCAGGCATCGAAAAGACAACCTGGCACGTCGGGTCGTCTACACAGAACGGTAACAGGCGAATGGGTTTGGTCGTCGGAAGAGGAGGACAGCGGTGCGTCAAGCGGTGAGGAAGGCAAAGAAGCATTGCCAGTTAATACTATCGAAAATCCGAGTAGCGAAGAGGAACCCGATCAGGAGGAGTTTTACGGCCAAGTGAAATCAGCACCAAGTTACTTTGTTGTACAAGCTACCGAGCAGAATGTTCCTATAAATCTGGTGCTAAGATTACGGTACGGGAAACATTGATTTGATTATTCTTAAACTAATTCCTGACAACAGTGTTTCCCAGGCTTTACGTTACATTTGTTATGCTTCGGAAAAGTGTGAAATGTTTTTTGTTTTTCTTACAGACGTCCGGAAGCACCTTTCACCCTTGAAGAAAAGCCCGAGTACGAATATTCCTGTCTTCTCCTCTATCCTGATCCTCTTTCAATGATTTATCTTAGGCTTTTAACGTAAACTGATCGTCGATACTTGAAAATAACTGATTAAACCCTTCGTAGAGTAAATTAAGAATATTATAGCAACACTACGCGCTCGCAAACGTTGGTTCACGTGTTATCAAGAATTTTCTTTTTTTCCAGAAATCAAAAGCGAGAACTTAACGATATTAGATTCGAATTTGCTGTTGGAGTTGATTCCGCGGAGGGTATCGCGGCGGAATTAGTCGGCGCAGGTTTAGTCGACGGTAAAGACATTGTGGTAATAGCAGCGAATTTACAAAAACTAATAGATAGTGCTGGTCAGTTACGAACAGTAACGTTTTCACTGGTAAGGAAATATATCAAACCAAACAAACAATAACACTGAGTTTCAATGGTTCACTATATTAAAATACTCATTACTGTCTACTCCAAGTTTAATGTTTGTAAATACTTATTATTTTTTTTAGAATTCTGGTCACGCAGCCAACGAGGTTCCGGACGACAAAGCGTTAATAGGATTTGCTCAGATCTCCATCACTGATTAAATACGTTCACAACATTCTGAAATCTCAGGATAACGTTCTTAACCGACATTTTACTGTTCAGAGAATCGGAAGTATCAAAAGCTTCTTAAATCGTTCGGTAGTCGTCGCCGAGGCGAGCGTGCTAGAAAATAAGGGAAACTCAGAAAAACTTACGAAACCGCAGTTATTCTGTGCCACGAGTTTGTTTTTGTTTTTTTTTAGCTTTTGCTACTTTCACTTCTTTCAGGTTCTAATAAAGTATGATAGAGAAAAAGAAGAATATTGATTAAAGGGCATAGGCACGCGAGATTCGTAATTATCGTAACGTCAGTAGTTAACGAACTGCTCAGATATGTATCTAGTAATGCTATCGATGGTCCTACGTGTGCCCACCGTGCACATGTAACGAGATAACAGAGAGAACGGATACATTAAAGGAAGAAAACAAGAAATATCATCCGTACTGGCTTAAGTTTCCACTTGCTCTAATCAATAATGGCTGTAGTTCCATATATTCAATCTATATCACTCATATTAATTTATGTAAATATTAGTAATTGAATCGTTTGTTAAGTTTACCTTTTTTTTGATCGTTATCAGAGGATACAAACTAAAAGAAGAAGAAGAAGAAGAAGAAGAAGAAAGAACGACTAAAAAGCGCAGAATTTCAAATAACTAAGCAAATGAATGGCAAACTGTCCGAAGGTGCTTAAACATCTGACTTACTTATTTGAAATACAGATAGCATTCTTTACATAGTAAGGATTTTAGTTAAATGATACGAGAATCTATTACGCATTGTGTACTAAACAGTCATCGGTTTCGTGTACAATACAGATTATAAGCGTATTCCTTATGCTTTATGCTACAGGATCGTAGAGGATACAGAAGTACTAAAAAAAAAAGGAAAAAAAAGAAAACGTGTTTTGTACTTAATTAAATAGAATTATTATAGCGAATTTATGATTTCGCGGCTTATAGGCGAAGTTGATCAGAAACTTTTATCTTCCCGCTCGTCTAGTTGTTTTTAAAAAGAATGCCAGCAGTTAGAAAATATATCTATTGTAAAACAGGAGAGGAAGTCAGAATCACGTGAAAAAACAAACGGGGAAAGGGAAATTGGCTTTCAAAGCTCCAGCGGCTCTAATATCTTAAACCTTTCGTTCTATTTCACATGTAAAGCCGTCAAAATGTAATCGATAAATGTATTAATGCACGAGACAAAATTTACTTAAACTGTTCTAAGTTATATACAAAATTCTGTTTTACTATTATTTTAAACGAAAGTGATTCTGATTTTTTATCAATTTTCATGCAGTCTATGACGAGGCCTGTGTAACGAGGTAAAGGAAAAATATAAATAATTCTTTCCATCATAAATATAGTTGTATCAATAGTACCCAAAAATTAATTTCGTTAAAACGAATCCTCGACGATGTCTTAAGATAATAATATTAAAATAATGATAATGCTAATGATAATAAAACAAACAAAAACAACAGAAAATATTCCTTTACCTATTGTGAGGACTGCACGGATCGAATTTCGCGTAAAGTTTCCATTGTAAAACGTAGACATTTTTATAAATCCGCGCGAAATACAAATTCGTTTGTATTTTTACGAAGAAATTGCGTGCTCGGGGTATTTATGGTCGAGTCCTCGGTTTCCGTGGGCGACTGCGAGAAATACAAGAAATGTTTTATTGCTTAAAAAAACGATATTATCACGCGAAGTTATTATACAGGGTGTAACAAAAAGACTGGGACACTTTTTCAGTATCGATAGTAAGCACCAAAAGATGAAAAAAAAGTCCCAAAAAACCACCCCCTATCGAGAAACAACCCCTTTTGTAAAAAGTTTTTAAAAAATCATATCTCCGAAAGGGTACGTCGTAGAAGACCCGTTTTGATTGCAATATAACCGGAGAAGATCAAAGATAATAGAAAAAAAATATAATTGCTGCGATTATTGCTGTTAAATAACATTTATTCTTGTTTGATCCAAACAACGTCGATTATCTATATCGTAGCAGATTTGTAACCACTTGGGAAAAATTAAGGGCACTCACTAAATCTTCCGTTCCGTAGATAGTGATATTTTTTTCATAAACTTTAGTCTCTCCCAGTAAAATTAAAATGAAAATCGATCCTCTACGACGTACCATTTCGGAGATATGATTTTTTAAAAATTTGTTACAAAAGGGGTTGTATCTCGATAGAGGGTGGTTTTTAGACAAAACTTTACAGACTATTTTTTCATCTTTTGGTGCGTACTATCGATACTGAAAAAGTGTCCCAGTATTTTGTTACACCCTGTATTATGCGTTGCGAGCATAATTTCCGGGAGACGGACGCGTCGGACGATAATCGCGCGCTAGATTTAAATAATTAGATGTAAAAGGCTAGTTTATACTCAGCATGGCACTATCCTTTAGCACTTAGACGTCTCGTGTAATGCGCATCTCAGAAACGATAAAAGAACAAAAAAAAAAATGCAAAAAAAAAGGACATAACGATTTTTACCTGGCCGATTTTAGCGTAACCGTATCGTGTCACGTTTACATGTGCCTTACCCCGAATCGAAAATACTCTCGACTCTATTGTTCTTTTCTGTCGTTCTATTTTCCCCCGAAAGAAAACAAAAAAAAATCACAGTCTCACTTACAATAATAATAATAATGATAATGATAATTAGCGACAGCCCTGTGAGAAAATTCGTAGATCGTTGTTACGTAATGTTACGCGGAAAAATAAACAGTGCCAAAGAGAGCGTGCTGTACGAAAAACCCCGTGAATTATGTATCGAGAAAAAGAAAAAGAAAAAGGAACCAAAAAAAAAAATAACTTATTTGTATTAATATCAAACGTCATTCAGCAAATCGAACCGTTTTCATTGTGCTTTATTCCACTGCATTTCGAAACGAACACGACACTTGCTGCGAGTCGGAGTTTACAGATACAAACATATACATATATACATATAGATACATATATACATACATACATAGATAGTCACACAGAGACATGTACAAAAGAGGAACGCATGGTAGTACTTAATGTTTGTAGAATTTCTAAAGGTCATTGATACGATTCATTTTATACATATATATAAACATATATATATATAAATATATATATCGTACGGCAAGTACACGCTTGCTTATATTATTAATTGAATTTATCGCAATAAAGTGTTACTCTTTATAATTCTATTGGGATATCCTTGGTCCAAAGGGTTCACTATTCAATTGTATTATAATTTAAAGATCTTTGAATTTCGACTTGAATCCCCTCCTCCAAGTATGACATTATAAATCATAAAAAAAATAATAATTGACCTATCCAATGTATGAAAAAATAAGATTAACAAAAACCAGGGTGCACCTTTGTATTACCACGCATGCGCGCAGGTGTTTGAAATCCGAATGCTCACCTTTCCGCTATAGTTTTATTTCAGTCCCCGTTCAGCCACCGTATACTCTATTACTACTCGATAACTATCCACCGAAAAAAAAAAATGTAGTATTCGAACCGTAGAACTTTCGATTGTCTCCTTTTTATTGTTACTTTGAACCCGGTTTGAATTTTGAAAATGTGATCGTGGATTCTGTTTCGTTCACTTTGTCACTTAAATTTTAAAAATTAATTTATCAAAATCATCGTAGCGATATTATAGAGTGAATTATTATTGTTAGATTTTATTGCAATTATCTGCGAGAAAAATGGCGAAGTTTTTGGCGACGATTAAAGCGATTATCACGCGGTTGGTTTTCGCGTCGCACGGATTCATCGCGATTTGGCAGGTGACGACTTTTAAAAAAAATCCGCTCTTTTGGTATCTCACCTGCCCGATTTTGTTGCTGTTCTTCGAGGGAATTTTCACGCTCACCATCAAAGAGAACCAGGAGTGGAAATGGTACGTACGAGATTAGGGAGAAAATGATATCCGCAATTATTTATTTGATCAATTTTAATTACTACAATTTTATTATTATTATTTTTACTAATTTTAGCTGGTGGAATTACAATATTGTTAACTGATCGGAATTTAAATACTTCATTCTTTGACAAGTGTTTTTATGAAAATTTTCATTTTAACGCTAGGGATTGCAGTTGGATTATAAAACTATTTTAATACGATCTATAATTGAGCCGAATCGATTAAATCCATAAAACATAAAGCGGATAATAAAATTTGTTTCTTTAAAATTAATTTTTTGACAAAAAAGTTAGTATATTTTTATTTAAGAATAGTTTATTTTTCAAGAAATATTAAACGCATAAGAAAAAGAAATACATTGAAATTGAGCCATATATTTTTGATAAATTGCGGCCACGAAACGAAAACTAACATGTATAATGGGACAGAGTATACATTGTTGCATGAAATAGCATTATTTGCATTGTTTACTTTAAACGGTGGAATTAATCTCATGAGCTTCTGAAGAAAATCATTTATTATTCAACAACCAGACAAATACCTGCCATTTTTTGCTGTTAAGCCTAATTCTTATAAATATTAATTTTGAATGTAAAATGTTATGCTTTAATCAATTGCTTTGATACTTAAATTTCAAATAATTCAAAAACTGGAGTCAATGGATTTATTTTTAATTAATTATTGTTGTAACAGCGTGGTAAAATATAATTGTAAGTAAAATAAATTCGTGTAAAATGTGATTTTATTGCACACGAATATACGGAGAAGAACAAGGGCGGTTAGATAAAGGAAGGGTGTGTTTTGTGCGACCGTCTCGACTTGACAGACGGAAATTGTAGCATTAGTAACACTATGCGTCGGATCAGGTCGAAAATTATCTACACCCCGAAAAGGCTTCGTAACAGTGACCTCTTTTCGTAATATCCTTTTCCATTCACTTCGATACGATCGATCATATCGGGATTAAGGATTGAAGTGGATGGATATCTGTGAAAATTGGCCAGGTAAACAGGCAAACAGCGAAATTAAAGTCTTTATTTCACCTGAGAAGGATTTTCAAGAATATCTAATTAATATACAGTGTAAAAAAAAGAAACTTTTATCACGAACGTTATTAATTTAGAGATAAGAATTATTGAAACAAAAAGGTTTTCTTTTAACGATCGTAAATATATATTATAATCAAATGCAAATTCAATATTTATCGGATATGGAAGAATCTTAAGCAATTGAAATTTTTTAAATTAATATGTATTTGTCTATTTGATAAATATCTATTTTATCACCAACGTTATTAATTGAGAGATAAGTGAATTATTGAAACAAAAAGGTTTTCTTTTAACGATCGTAGATATATATTATAATCAAATGCAAATTTAATATTTATCGGATATGGAAGTTTTTTAAATTAATATTTGTCTATTTGACAAATATCTATTTTGATTAGCGAATTAATTCGACAATTTTTTAATATTACCTACCTTCTTCCCGGCAGGTTTTGTCCCTCGGTTTTCCTGTATTTAAGCAGCGTAGTCCCAGCAATTTGGCTTTTGGAATTAGACAAAGTGGACAGACGACTGAAAGCTTTCGAATCGAACGTGAATATATCCGAGAATCTCGACTTGTCGAACTTGGCAGCCGGTGATCTGAAACACTTGGAGAAAGCTTTGGGAGTACGTAAAATTCACCTAATAAACAAAAATTTGTTTCCTTGATCTTCACAGAGCATAACTAACGAAATTTCCAAATTTCAACCCCTGAAAACTTTAAAAATCAGAAATTTCTTTTTATTAACACTAGTACTACCGAGGATTAATTCGGTATTTCTGAAAATATTGGATAAATATATATTAAAGAAAGAAATAAAGCAGGATAGTAAAGTGATCAATTTAATTATTTATATATAGAAACATATAGTTATGAAGAATTTTCGAAATCGCAGTGTATGAAATTTAAGCGATTCTTCTAAGAAATTCTGAACCAGTCATTTTGACTGCCTTGGTAATTCTAGTGTTAAAATGAAAGGAATAAAATCGATTTAAAGTATCATTATTAACACTAGAATTACCAAGGCAGTCAAAATGACTGGTTTCTAATTTCTTATAAAACTCACAGGAATTTATAACAGTGTGTTTTCTGAAATTCTTCAAAACTATATTCCTCTATGTATAGAATTAAATCAATCAATTTACTATCTTCCCCCATTCCCTTTCCCCAAATAAATTTATCTTTAATTATTAATAAATTTACACTTACAGTGTAATTTTATTAATAATTATATTTAAGAACGATCGTTAAAATTGAAGAGTTTAATAAATTTATCTATTGTTTTTAGATTCGTCCGAACTAATCCTTGGTAGTTCCAGTGTTAATTAAAAATCCCTCTCACAATCATTCAACAATTATTTGTCCAATACAAGGGATTTTCAAAGGTTCAACAAAGTGACGATAAATTTTTTTCTCAGGTGAATATCCACCTGCCCGAGATCCAAATCTCCACCGAGACGTGGGTGACGTTGATCGAGCAGTTTCTAATGCTGGTTTTAATAATCGGTCGCTGGATGCTGCCGAAGGGAGACTTGACCCGCGATCAATTAAGTCAATTATTGCTGGTATACATCGGCACCGCGGCGGATATAATCGAGTTTTTCGACTCGTTCAAAGAGGACCGAATCGCCCGCGAACCCGTATTGGTGTACCTTACACTGGGTATTTGGGCCTGGTCGTTAATGCAATTCACTGTGGTGTTGACTGCCACGAAGTCGAGGAAGTCAAGACTGTCGTCCGGAAGCGCGGTTAAAAAGAGGGTTCACACGGAAACGAGTTGCTGCAGCATCGACGTGTGGGGAATTGCGTTGAACATGCTGCTACAAGTATGTTTCAATGATAATTTATGGCAGAAATTGCGTACACACGTTTTAAATGTTATAAAACATTTATAAACTAGTATTAAAACCAAACTTTTGCGTGCAAAATTAGGGAAGTAGCAAACTAATGGTTTTATGTAAATTAAATTTTGTTATAAAATAGATTCTTTGAAAAAAAGTATGTATATTAATTCGAATTTATTTTATTACTGGTAATATTAAGATTAATCGTGCCAGTGAATTGTTATTAATTCTTGGACATGCTATAAGTATGTTTCAATGATAATTTATGGCAGAAATTGCGTACACACGTTTTAAATGTTATTAATCGTTTATAAATGAGTATTAAAATCAAACTTTTGTGTGCAAAAAATAGGGAAGTAGCAAACTAATGGTTTTATGTAAATTAAATTTTGTTATAAAGTAGATTCTTTTGAAAAAAGTATGTATATTAATTCGCATTAATTTTATTACTGGTAATATTAAGATTAATCGTGCCAGTGAATTGTTATTAATTATTGGACATGCTATAAGTATGTTTCAACGATAATTTGTCGCAGAAATTGCGTACACACGTTTTAAATGTTATTAATCGTTTATAAATGAGTATTAAAACCAAACTTTTGCGTGCAAAAAATGGGGAAGTAGCAAACTAATGGTTTTATATAAATTAAATTTTGTTATAAAGTAGATTCTTTTGAAAAAAGTATGTATATTAATTCGAATTAATTTTATTACTGGTAATATTAAGATTAATCGTGCCAGTGAATTGTTATTAATTATTGGACATGCTATAAGTATGTTTCAACGATAATTTATGGCAGAAATTGCGTACACACGTTTTAAATGTTATTAATCGTTTATAAATGAGTATTAAAATCAAACTTTTGTGTGCAAAATTAGGGAAGTAGCAAACTAATGGTTTTATGTAAATTAAATTTTGTTATAAAGTAGATTCTTTTGAAAAAAGTATGTATATTAATTCGAATTAATTTTATTACTGGTAATATTAAGATTAATCGTGTCAGTGAAGTGTTATTAATTCTTGGACATGCTATAAGTATGTTTCAACGATAATTTGTCGCAGAAATTGCGTACAGACGTTTTAAATGTTATAAAACATTTATAAACGAGTATTAAAATCAGACTTTTGTGTGAAAAAAATAGAGAAGTATGAAACTTTTTCTAATCAACAAATAAATAAATACTATATCTTGAAAATTTTAAAATAACAAATTTCAACTTTAAGAAAAACAATAATTAACAAAAATTTTTTAAATTTAATTTTTTAAAGAATGTGAAATTAGACTTTATGCAAATTAAATTTTGCTATAAAATAGATTCTTTGAAAAAATTATGTATATAAATTCAAATCAATTTTATCACTGATAATATTAAGATAAATTGTTATTAGTTATTTAATTACAACCGAAATTCTAATAAAATGATTTTTTTTCATAGGACGGTCCCTTTCTGGCGTTTCGTCTGATACTGATAATCCATTATCGGATCGTAAGCTACATGAACATATTTTTCACCTGCAAAAACACCCTGGTGATACTTCTGCAGCTCTATCGGCTGTACGTCGTGCAAACGGAGAACAAGAACAAACGGAAAAAGAACCCGGAAGCGTCGAGTATAAGCATCATCTCGCGTGGCGACATGTACAGGGACTCGAGGAACAGAAAAGTTCACTCGGACGATAGAAAACGAAAGAAACGACGGGATGTGGAGGCAAACTGCTCCGAGAGCGAGGACTCCACGGAGGAAATCGACAAATTCGACTCGTCCCCGAGAAACGTCAATCATTCGAAAAGGTTTAGTTTCTCGAAAACAGGAAAAATAAAATAATTCGATAAATTTCTACCTTATCTTCAGGGAAAATTGATTAAATAGAAATTAAGAATTAAATTAAATTTATTTAATTGGGAGGATTTTTAAATTTAACTATCTTTAAAAAATTTAAACATTAATTTATGAATTTTTTTAATTATAATTAAATGGATTAATTTACTATCTTCTCTCATTCCCTTTTCTCAAATATATTTATCTAATGTTTTTAAACAGACCGAATAAATCCTTGGTAGTTCCAGTGTTAATTAGTTTCATCTGATTTAATTAACAAACGTTGCAGGAAAACGCGACAGGACACCGGATACTCCACGTCGAGTTCCCGGACCTCGGGGAGGCACGACAAGTCCCAGAAAACAGAAGGAAAAAGGAAGTCCACCAGGAGAGATGAGTCTAAACATGTTTCCAGCGATGAAGAAAGGCCCAGGCGAAAAAGTGACAGAAAATCTGGGGAAAAAGGTGAACGAAAAAGTACTGATAAAAAATCTAGAAATGACGATTCCAGCAAAAGTTCCGGTAGAAAACGTAAAGACGATAGCGAGGAGGAATCCTCGACCGAAGAACTTGCAGAAAAAACTGTTAGCGAAGGCAGCGACTCAGAATCTGAAAGGAAAAGGTAAATTTGGAAAAAATTTTATATAAAATTCCTAGTAATTTTTCTGGGAAGGAAAGATAATGAGTGACGCTTAATATTATTTTTTTTTAACAGGTACGCCCATCGAAAACGACGTCAGAACAGAGATTGACAACGACGCCTCGGCATCGTTGCGCTGTTATTTGTGTTTACAGCGATTCTCGTAATTTGCATGCTCGTTATTCACGCGGGGATTAATAACGGTATGGTGTTAACTACGAGGGTAACGAAAACGTTTCGTACAGATTGATTACTGTCTCGTTTATGTGTAAGAAATACTTTTTAGACGGCACGAAGTGAAAAGAAAATCGTAAAGGTCGTTTCAAACGAGTTCGGCACCTTTCGTAGCGTTCGATTAAAACACTTTTTAAAACGAATTATGTTGTATTAACATAGCTTGTTCGTGTTTGTAACACTCTCGATTACATAATACGTAAGTAACGCCGATAAATCTGTGTGTGTATGTAATTAAACACGTTTGTATTGTGTTTTCGTCGATTTTTCGTTGTGTGACAATTATGAAACATTAAAAAAAAGAAATCATATTTTTTAATTTACATACAGTGGCAATATCGCATGAATTATAGGTTTCTAGAGCAAGATGTAACATTTTTTTATCATTTAATTCCTAAATTTTGGTGGAACTACTTTGTTCCCTGTTCTATTGACGAATCAAATATTTTCTATTAAACCTACAGGTGATTAAAACGAATGAAACGAAAATATGAAAAAGACAATTATAATTTACGCTAGAAATCTATAATCGCGAACAATTTTGTCAGCCACTGTAACTACAGAGCTGTTAAGATCCCCATATTACTTTTGTACAATCCGCAACCGCTAGATTGCTATTTAACTACTAAATAATAATAATAATAATAATAATAATATCCATTTCAACAATTACAACGAAATTATAGACTAACTGTTTCCCCATTGGATTCTATTCTACGTGACGGAGTTTTCACAGGTCTCTAACCACTGTAGACTCTGTTTAGAGTCCAGACTCTCAATATAATCCGCTAAATCGTCTTGATGTGTTCCAGTAGCGGCGCAATACAACATCGCTGTGTTTTCCAATAATTCCTGCAGAGACTGAGTTTTCTCGTCGACGGACATCGACGACTTTTCCGTCTTCTCCGGGGACACTTTGCTCGAGTGCGGCCGAACGAACGGTTCCGTGTGTTTCGACGTTTCGTTTCCTTTTTGAAAACTGTTAGAAATATTCGCGGTATTCTGATTATCTTTGAAGGACAATTGTTTCGTTTTCACCGCGAGATTTTTTTCGTTGGTCATCTTCAGGTCTTTCAGCTTCTCTACGGTCAAATGAAACCGCCGCCACTTTCCCTGCGGGAACTTTATGTTCACGTTCCTCTCCAGGGAGCCATCCTGGATATTTTGCCTCCCGTTTTCATCGGTGTTGAATATTTCTTTTATTCTAACGTTCTTCGCGGTCGCGCAGAACGGCGGATTCTCTACGTTTGGTTTTTTCAACGTTTTTTTGTTGTATTCCGATAGGATCTTCGCGATCTCCGAGGTGTCGTTCGAGCACCAGGTTTTGCTGGTGCTAGGAACCGTTTGAACGTTCGTTTCCTTATTCTGCGTGTCGTACGACTCCCTGTCACCGCTTTCTTTGGCACCCTGGACTTTGTTCTGCTGAGCGTTGTCCAGGCGGTACTTCGTCATGGTGAATTCGACCTTGTTCGAAGTCCTTCTGGAAGCCTTCGAAGTCTCCGTGGGTTCGTCACTGGGCACCAGGTTCTTGTACGTCGACGACGACGCCTCCTGGGTCTCGTCACCCGCGTTTTCCATCTTCGCCACCCCGGTGTCGCTTGCAACCGGTTTCAGGGCCCTGGCGCGTATGGTTTTCGCCTCCGTGGAGTTGACGAGGATCAACGGGCTCTTGGTGGCCCGCACCACTTCCTGGAGCTTCATCTGCCCGCCCTGGAGGGTCTTCAGGTTCGCGAAGGTGATCGATTTCTGCGGATTCGCCACGTACATCTTCGGCGTCGAGAACAAACGTGGTTTCCCGGGTGGATTGTACACCTGGGACGTGGTGACGGTGTAGTTGTCCGGCGCTTTACCCGGGGTGGCCTCCTTGGAGTCCGGGGCGTCGATTCTCGAGGAATTCGCCTGGGTTTCCCCGTCGAACTCCGAGGGTTTCGCGTCCCGGGTCAATTTGCCGATTTTCGCTTCGACGTTGGCCTTATACGTGGGGGTCATCACCTGGGAACAGTACCCCAGGACGCAGTGCAGGCTCTCGTGCATGCAACTCTGGAAGGACTTGGTGGTTTCCGGTTGCTGCGGGCCCCTTTTGGCGCCCGCGACCTGAGACCTGGATTTTTTACTTCGTTTTTTTTCGCCGGAAGAGGGCAGGAACTCGCAGTGCGGGTCCACGGAGACCACCTCGATTTCCGGGTCGACTATCTCCCGGTAGGAGACGCCGTCCAGGCTGGTGAAACACCTGCCCAGGTACTCGGCCGCCAAACCCACCTGCAATTCGAATTTCGAGTCATCTAACGCGAGGAATTCGATAGTCATGGAGAAATAAATGATTTAAATGAGAAAAAAGAAATTTGAATATCGCGCGGGTGAAGCAGAAATTGTAATTGAAAAGTCTATAAAATTAGGAAGATGTTTCCGAGAATTCGAAAAAAAAATTTTATATATTTGGAATATTCTTTTGTATGTCTGTTTTTTGACGTCACCCAGAATATATTAATATTTTATCAAAATCCGCGATATAGCTGCGAAAATCTTGATCATTTGACAGGAAAGACATAATTTATGTATTAGAGTAAGGTGCGGGGTGAAAATTATCACGTATGCGGTATGGGGGCACTGCCAATATGGCCGACTGTGTAATTGGAGGTTAGTTTCTATATAATAAACGTGACAGTGACAGGGTGCACGTTGCTCGTATTTTTTAAATAAAATGCAGAAGTGTCTGTGATGTCGAGTGGTACAAACGCGTTCTTAATTCGATACTATAGTGAAATATAACTGTGGTTCCGCGAAACAAGTCAAGAAATTTATTTAAACGCGAAATAGAATTCGACTTCGGGGACCCGGCTGTCATTGACAGGTAAACATTTTTCGTACTTTTTAAGAAAATACAGAAGTGTACGTATCTACGAAGCATATGATCTTCTTGACAATTACTTTCTACACCGAAATCTAACAGTGGCATAACAGAAATTCGCGAAATAATCACGAAAAATCAAGCACAAGTCCCACCGCCGAAAATCGCGCCAAATTTGACAGGTGAATTTGCCTCCCACGTGTCGATACATATTTCCCATATTTATTAATAAAATACAAAACTTCGAACGACAACATTCTCCCTAATAAATCTCTCTAACAAAATCTAACAAAAAGGGACCCTAGGAAAAAAGAAAATACATGAAATATCGGAAAATCCGTCACGCGGAAATGTTCGCGATTTCGCATTTGTTTAATCGACCGTTGGAAGGCGCAATCAAAATGGCCGCCATGATTCTACTACAGTGGTCAAACGATTTTCCGGATAATAGAGGCTTGCCTGGGGATGGAAAATCGGCCTCTCGTGCATCCCGTGGACGGGCCATTCTTTCCATTCCGTCTCGTCCCTGATGGTGGGGGGCTGGTAAGTTGCACCCACGTTGTACATTTTCCTCGTCACCGAGCGCGTGTTCATATACGGCATCGTTGTTTTCGTTCGTTTCACAGATTCCGTGTTGAACAGGCCCTCTTTCCTCTTGGCGGACAGCAAACGCTGCCGGGGCCTGGGGAAATCCTTGTCCGGGTCCTTCTTCGTCACACGCATGGGGTTTCGACGGATCTCGATCGTCGCGCGACTGGAAAAATGATTTTCTACGTCGACGAGTGTTTTCGACTCTACACGTCCGTTCATAAGTCACGGGGCACTTAGGACTTCCGGTTAAGACTCAATTTAGAAATTCCTGTAGTTGAGAGCTTCCGGCGACCAGGAAGTCTCTGCAATTTCGATTTCTCTGCGCCGGAAGTTTCCGCGATTCGAAATTTCCGGCGCTGGCGAGTGTGAAGCTTTGGAACGCCCCGTATTTGAAAATTTCAAATTTCATTTTCGTCGGGATCGGATGTGTCCCGTGACTTCTGAATTTCCCCGACAAATTCAAATTGACGGTAAAATGATTTATAAAGTAGTTATATTGTGCATTAGACAACAACCTACCGTAAAACTAATACTTCTTACTTTTTCCTAACAGCCCGATGAATCCTCCTGACTTTCCCGCAACCGGAAGTGGAACTGCTGCCGCCGCTGCTCGTTTCCGTCGAGTCCCTCACGTAGTCGCTGTCCTCCTTATATTTCTCCTGCTTGATCACTATGGTACCCGGGGGAAGCTTCTGCAGGATCTCCATACCCTTGCGGTCTGTCCTCTCCCCTTCTCTCGCCTCTGTTCTCTCGTTCCCCTCTCCCTCCACCACGGCGATCACTTTGACGTCTTCATCCTCTTTCCGGACGTTATCAATTCGCGTCGCCTCCGTTTGCGACTCTTCCATCGGGTTCCTCGGTCCCCCCACGTTCCATGAACGCTACACAAAATCTCCTCTACCCCGACGTTTCAACCAGGTAAATATTCCCTACAAGAATCACCCTGTATCTATCCAGGTTTCGATTATCTTTATCGTTTTTCCGCAGGAACGAACTCCCGGTGGAAAGCTTCAACGGCCGTGCCCGAGGATCACGAAAAACGAAGAGTATTTCGCTTGTGGAAAAACGTTCTCTCGGAGACTTTGCGACGGGAATGGAAACGCGTGTGGCCGTTGTAACACTGTCACGAGAGCCGCGGTTCAACTGTTTCCTTCAGCGGAACGATAGTGTCATCTAGCATGTAAATCGAGATGTGGGTTTGATAACCGCGGGTACTGCAGCGTGAAAACTGCAGGGAACTCGAGGAACGAGTTACAAATATTTTACACTTTTCGAATAACAACGAGGGATTCTGTTATTGAATTTTCATTCTGTTCTACAGCTTTCGGTACGCCCTGGAGCTGCTGGAACAGTTACGAATTCAACCTGGGGGGCGATAGAAATTCGCCGGTGAATTTATTCGAAAGCCCCGACGGCCGGAAATGATATAAAAAATGTTTAAGAATTCGAAGATTTATTTACGAATAACGCAGAAAGGTAAACTCGAATGACTCGTCACGTGTGCGGATTTTATTCCAAACGAAATACTAAACTGTACTATCACTTTACATATACATACACATATAAATACGAAATACAACGGCGTCGTATTGCACGGTAGACTAGAACTGAAAATATACACATATACATAAGTTCTTTGGCACTCTATCCAGCTGGAGAATATGTACAACAAAGGAACGGAGAATCGTCTGCAGCGTTTTCCCTCCGGGTTTTCAATTCATATTGTCGGTCGTCAGGGCGAGGGTGGTGAGTACCGATCGTCGATTCGGGTTCACTCCCAGATTCTCCCAGTTTATCCACGATAAACGTGCCGTCAGGTCTGCCAATTAAATAATCGTTTAAATCTACCGAGATTTTTCTTTTTTTTAGGGAATTTCCATGAGAATTTGTTAATTCTACGAACCACTCGTGTTCCACTCGGCCCGTTCACCGTTGATCTCTCCTCTAAGGCACCTCTCGACGTACGTGAGGGGGTCCAACCTCGCTGCCAGGACTTCCCGTAGAAGGGCTATGTAGGCGATGGCCAACCGGAGCGTGTCGATCTTCGACAATCGCTTCTCGTACGGGAACGTTGGTACATGGACCCGGAGCTCGTCGAAAGCCGAGTTGATGCTGCTAAAAATTGCAAACACACTGACAATCCGCTTACTCGTTGCCACCGCGTCACACTCCCGGCGACGGGAGTTCAAACGCGTGAAAATATCAAAGCGGAGAAACTCTATTATAATTGTGCCCATAATCATGAAAGTGGTCTAAGTGAATATTTTAAAAAAATAAAAGTCTTGGTACTTTGTTAATAAATGTTTCAAACCCTTTAAAATACGTAATATCCAAAATTTTTAAAAAATTTACTTACACCACTTTCATAATATTGTCCAAGTCAATATTAACAAAATATGAAAGTCTTGATAATTTGTTAATAAATGTTTCAAAACCTTTAAAAAACGAAATAAACTTGATTTTAAAATAAAAATTGAACTTAAATATATAAAATTCTATAGGGTCTTCTCATCTAATAATTAAATTTTAACTTTGTAACTAATATCCAAAATTTTTTAAAAATTCACTTAGACCACTTTCATAATTATGGGCACAATTATCATTTATTTGTAGATTCTCTTAAAGAACTGTAGAAATACTATGGACTGTGAGTGACCGGAATAATTTCTCACCTCAGCATGCGTTTTCTTTCACGTATGTTAGCCGCGTGTCGTTGAATTCTGTACGGACTGCCATTTGGATAGTAACCCTCCTCCACACCGTTTATCTCCGTGTCGTTGTGATCTACAGTCGATCAATTATGGTGATTAATCATTTGAAATTATACGAAAAAAGAATTGCCATTTTCATTGGATCTTTGAGAAATAAATAATTATAATTTTAACGATCGCCAAAACTTATAATTGTAAGTAAAAATTACTACTTCGGCCTATTGATAACTCTATACATATTAATGGAAAATATTTATATAATTTAATTTTCACTATAGAGTTTTTTGATAGTGAAAATTTAATTTAATTTTCACTATAGAGTTTTTTGATAGTGAAAATTTAATTTAATTTTCACTATAGAGTTTTTAATAGTGAAAATCTAATTTAATTTTCACTATAGGGTTTTTTGATAGTGAAAATTAAATTATATAAATATTTTCCATTAATACGCATAGACTTATCAATAGGCGGAAGTAGTAATTTGTACTTACAACTTTGAGAAATATCGTTCGAGAGATTGGGTTGGAAAGATTTATTAATTTTGAAATTTTACCAGGTGTGGAGACAGGCATGTGGTAGTGCAAAGGCGAGTGGGTGTGGGAAGACGTGTGTGCGATGTGTTGAGTGGATCTACCCGCGTAAACGCAGGAAGGCAGTTCCGAAAGATCTTCCTCGCTTATGTCACTGCTCGGCCCCACGTAATATTGAGTACTATAAGGAATAAATCTTTTAGAATAAATCTTTTGTTAACACTAGAATTACCAAGGCAGTCAAAATGACTGGTTCATAACTTCTTATAAAAGTCACTGGAATTTATAACAACTATATTCCTCTATGTGAAGAATTAAATCGATCAATTTACCATCTGCTTCCATTCCCTTTTCCCAAATATATTTATCTAATGTTTTTAAATAGACCGAATTAATCCCCGGTAGTTCTAGTGTTAGCACTAACATTAAATTTTAGCTTTATAACTAAAAAAAATTAAATTCTTTTCTTAAAAAAAAAGAAATTTATTGGTTACCATTAAATATTTTTATTTTTAATTTAAGATTGTTTTATATATTAATTTTAGCTAAAAAATATTAATTGCATTTTAATTTACAAAATTTAATCTACAATGGTGTATTTGCGTAAACTTTCACGTTTTCTAACATTTTTCTATCAATTTAGTTTTTTGTGTATAATACCGACAAACAGTGATTCATTGTTCTGATAAAATACGTCGATATCTTTTGTAAAAAATAAATTCACGTGGGTAAAGTTTAGTTTATAAAAGTGACTTATAAATAAACAATTAAAGACGGTTTTAATATTAATTTCAGAGAATATTTAATATCACGAGTAACTCAACGATTCTTCAATTCGGATACACGAAAGTTCTCGAAATAGCCTCCACGAAATGTACCTGGTGCAAGCCACGGTGGAGTCGGCCGCCCTGGACGTGGTGCCGACGCGATGTCGGATCCTCTGTCCTCTATCCTCGTAATCGTACGTAGAGTGTCCCGCCATACTCGATTTTCCTTTCTCTTCACAATCTCATTCGTCGTTCCCCATGAAATAACGTTTTTCAAAAAAGAAAAACAATAAAAACTCAACAAAAAATTCACTATTTAACTCCCGCCCGCGTGACGAACAAATTTAAAAAAAATATATATAACACGAACTAATTTCTAGCGCACGTGAAACAAAAAAACAATGCAATTAGACGTTGCAATGAAATGTTACGGTGATCCGGAGCTCCGGTGGAAGTCACCTCGCGGGACCAGGATGCAGGGTGTCCGACTATCGACGGTGTCCCTGGGGAGGCTGGTTTATATAGCGAAGAGACGCACGTCCCAAGGGGGATGATCGATACACCCCTGGGCGGGGACCTCGTCCAATGGTCGCTCCGCCAGGATGAAAATCGTCTATCACAGAGAAACCGGATTGGTCCCCGTTGAAACGGCGAGAGAACGTCGCTGCGGATGCTGTGGTTCATTGTTACCGCCGGGGTGAAATTTTATTTCCATCGTTTTCCACCACCCCGCCACCCTCCGCCCCCTCGACGAGTCGTGAGATGAAAATTATTCGAGCGTTATGGAACGCCGGGGAAAACGTCGCGAAAAGAATTGATGATTCTTCTTAGTTTTCGCGAATTGGGGTGGAAACTCGATTACGCGGGTTAATTGGGAGTCGCGCGAGTTGGTCGATCGTTGCTGGTTTATCGCTCTGGATATCTGTTAGGGGAAATTTTGGATTAACCAGTTAAGTGTGGCGACCTTTTCTAACTTGTATAAAAATTAAATGAATTATAACTTTGGGAAATTATGGATACATGAATTTTTTATCTTAAATTATTTACATTGACCTCTAAAGATTATAAATATAATAACACTATTTGTACCAAGAGGTGTCGAAAGACACCTTTCAAATTTTAACTTAAAATCATTCGTTAAGTTGAATCATTTCTCCAAAATTAATTTGTTGACTTTTTATACAATAGTTGGTAAATTATCTACATTTAACTGGTAATTTGAAATCCCAACAGTTTTGGCAAATATTTGCATACAAACGACAAGGTTTCAAAAGACACCTTTTGGTCGAAATAGGTATACACACAATCGTGGTAGAAATAGTGTTAAAATTTGCGAATATATCTCGGTTTTCACCAATATTACGATATAAGTATCAAAAGGTAACATAATTTTCGTGTGACGGATATAGTCGTCAAACAGACTTAACTGATTAATATTAGATTTATGAGAGAGATTTTTGTTGATAAAGTTACGTTGTAACAGTTGGATTTTTAGCAAGTAGTTAATAGTACCGTAAACTTTGAAATGTAAAATGTTTGCTTGTAAATGCTGGAAAGTTTTCTTACACTTCTATACGTATATAAAATCACATGTATAAATTTTTATCGAAATTCTGCGGTTCTCCTATCCGCCGCAAAGCAGTTCGCAACATTTTTATTAATTTTCTTTTATGATTTTCAAGCGACGGGAGTTTCAAACTGCGGACATCTCAACGCCCGGGAGTTTCCCGTAGGAATTTCCAGCATCAAAAATCTTCGACAACAGAGACAGTATCGTCGGGTAAAAATACAAAAACGCGTAAGGTTTGCATCACAGACATTTCAATTAATCGCAATGACGATAAACAACCGTCGATTTGAATTTCTATTTACCACGTAATATTACGTGCGAAACTGAATTAAAATAATTATAAATCCGTAGGTGGATCGAAGTACGCGTGTCGACGAGAAAACACGTCCCGCGAGCCGACAGCCTGAGAAACAGCGTTCCCGAAGGAATGAAAACCGCGGAACGTGCATCCCTTTTATCAGCCATTGGTCTTCCCAGCGACGTGAATGGGCCAATATTCAAATGAGCTGTGTTTAGCAGACGCACAATGAGAAACCCGGCGTCGTCGGCGGTGGCTATGCAATTATGCAAGGTGTTAATACGATCACAATGGCGGTTCGGTAGGGTTGTACCTACACGATGACAAAGTATTGTCCCGTACCGATAGGAAAACGCGCACCGAGTTTCGAGAGTTCCCTGCGAATTAATATTGCCGATATCTATATACCGATATAATTAGGATTAGCTGCGGAGAACGTACGAGAATATCGCCGCACACCCTTTCGATAGAGGATTTGCATATTTTTGATGGTATCTAAGCTTGTCATTGTCCTCGCTTCGATGACTTCTGCGTGTTCCTGGTTGTGGTGTCTGTTTTTTAATGGAAGAGAAATGGGGAGACGAATTTTATTCGAGATAAATTGAATTTAACAGTAGGTTTATGGATGTTTGTTATATATGGAAAATAAATCATACATATTCGTTAAAAATAACATAAAAAGCAACGCGATTATATAAAATTATATCAATTTATATAAAACTTATAATATCCACCTAGTGTTAAGTAATAGGAAATAGTAATTAGGTATATATAGATTCGATAGTTACTTTAAACAGTTTTTAATGTTAATACTGATAAATTTTATATTTGAACATTTCAGGCGTCAGATTAATGGAACAGAAGGGAGGAGATGAATTTTATACGTGACAAATTGTATTTAACACTAGGTTTATGAATATTTTTTATATATGGATACGAAATCATACGTTTTCGTTAAAAACAACTTAAAAGGCAACGTGATTATATAAAATTATATCAATTTATATAAAACTTATAATATTCACCTAGTGTTAAGTAATAGGTAATAGTAATTGCGTGATATAGATTCGATAGTTACTTTAAACAGTTTTTAATGTTAATACCGATAAATTTTATATTTGAACATTTCAGGCGTCAGAGGTTCGAACGCGTGGAAATTTCTGGGTTTTAAAAAATTAAAGAAGGTTCCGAGGTCGAAATATTCCACAGCACAGAAATTTTCGACGCTTTATAATTTATTTATCCACATAATGAAGAACACTAACACCGTTTGTGCTCGCTGTATTTTCCCCGGATAAAAATTCTTGTGTATCACATCCGAAAGACAAACAGCGATCAGATGTAACCCGAATGCCGATTTTACAAGTATCGGTCGACAAATAGTCGGGAGCGTGCCGTTTCAAGTATCGCCGTGACAAATTTCGAGAGAGCATTGTGTGCCCACAAACGGTTATTTATCTCAATTTGTCACGATCCGGGGGTAGATTGTGGGACACCGAGATCCGGTTAGATCATCTGTGATTCTTCCCCTGTGACCTCAAACCGATCTCGTATTCCTAACGTTCACAATAACTTTACAATTAATCCATTTACATACTTTCATTTATTTTTATATTTAATTATTTAAAATTATTTGTTATTTTAAATAATTTATTTTCTTCTAAGTTGAAATCGTGTCCGTTATCTATACAGGGTGTAACAAACATACTGGGACACTTCTTCAGTATCGATAGTACGCACCAAAAGATGAAAAAAAGCCCTTTTGTAAAAAAATTTTTAAAAATCATATCTCCGAAATAGTATGTCTTAGAGGACCGATTTTGATTGCAATATAACCGGGAGAGACTAAAGTTTACGAAAAAAATATCACTATCTACGCAAAGGAAGATTTAGTGAGTGTCATTAATTTAAAATTTGTCCCAAGTTGTTACAAATCTGCTACGATATAGGTAATCGACGTTGTTTTGATTCATCAAAAATAAATGCTATTTAACAGCAATAATCGCAGCAATTGTATATTTTTTCTATTATCTTTGATCATCTCCGGTTATATTGCAATCAAAACGATAGGTGGTGGTTTTTAGACAAAATTTTACAGACTTTTTTCATCTTTTGGCGCTTACTATCGATACTAAAAAAGTGTCCCAGTATTTTGTTACACCCTGTATCATTCCATCATAAATATTCCGATATCACAATTTTCTACCAACCAAACACAAACTAAATGATCAATATTTATCTTCACAGATTCCATGGCAATTAAACATCAACCCAGTTGGAAGCAAAGTCAACAACAAAACACAAAGCCCCGTCGGATCTCCCGGAGAAAGACAACAAACGTCGCGACGCCTAAATGAAATTAACTCGCCGATGGAGTTTGCTTATCCACGCGGATCTGCTTTCCTACAAGAAACACACAAGGGGATAAAGGATCGCGGATATCCGAGCAAACACTTAATTCGCGATTACAATATTCCCCGACTGGGGGGAGAGAGCGACGAAGGACCCCTGTCAGCACCAGTTCGACCAGACACGTACACACGCGCCCCGTGGACATGCCCGGGATGTAAGGGGGTACCGTTTCCAACCCCTCGATAATAGAGATTTCACGCCGCGGGCCCCACTTCGGTTCTCACAGTAGGGGTCTCATACTCGTTGGATTATTTATTGTCCAATCGTTGCGTATAGCTAGCCGCACCAGGTTGTGTCATTTGTTTCCCGGCAACGGGGACCTGGATCGCGCGCGTGCCCCTAAGTATCTGTTTATAGTCCCCGGGGATCAATTTGTTTGCTAAATTATTTATTGGTCAAATATGTACACGGACGTCTCGTTGAAAGCGGCGCCATCCGCGGGAATCGCTGGTCGGATTTGCGGCTGCGTCGCGGTTTGGGAAAAGTAAATTGAAAAAACCTTGCGGTCTCGTTCTGTGTGGAGTTTAACGTTTAATTAGGAGTACTTAATTATTTTGATTATTTTAACCGTTTGGATGTTGTTTTATGCTAAGACTGCGTGGATCGTAATTACGTTGCTCTGAATCACTGAAATTTGTGCGTCCAGTGAAACGTGTTGCTTTTGCGAAGCATAGGATTTTTAATTGTAATAATATTACATATTTCAAGTCTACTTTCTTCTTTTCTGTTAAATAACGCGCAGTCAATGCCGCGGTTTTGGAATATTTCCGAAAAAATACGTTAGCAGCCAAACGGTTAAATAATCTTATGTATTAGACTCGGGTGTATCAATTTTTTTAAGTTTTCTTATTTTTTCACATTAACGACCGGTCGTCGTTGAGGCTGCCACTCAGTAAGGACCGGCTAAATTTTCGCTATCCATTGTGTTGCGCCATATTCCTTTTATTTCAAAAGAATTTTAACGATATTTATACTTTATTTTGCATTTATTTTATGTAATAAAGGGCTTTATAAACTAATATTCATCAAATATATTCAAGGTAATAGTAATTCAATTTTTTAATAATTCTTTAGAGTGCGATATCGAAAAGCCGATAAATAGGCCAGCGGTCGATAATGCGTTAAGTGGATCGTTAAATTTGAACACTAAAACTACCGAGAATTAATTTAGTCTATATAAAAATGTTGATAAATTTATTTGAAAACAGGGAATAAGGGATAATAGTTAATTAATCGATTTAATTATGTAGATATAGGGGCGTAGTGATGAAGAATCTAGGAAATGACACTGTTATAAATTATTGTGAGTTTTATAAAATATTAGGAACTAGTCACTTTCACTGTCTGGGTAGTTCTAGTGTTAATAGGGTATACGTTGTTATTCGATTATAATTTTTTAATTCTGTTTAATAGGTATAACAATGCGATGAAAATCTGATACGAGACCAAAGAACGCTGTCGTTGGAATCCCTTTAGCGTTAACGCGTCGCGGATCGTTCTGAAATGAAATATACGGAGAAATGCAATCGACGTTCCCCGCCCGCAAACTGTGTGCAACGACGCGACACTGAATTGCGGCCAATCGACGGCCTGACGTTGAAAAGAGTGTAGGGTAGACAGTGAAGAAAAAAGGAGGACGGTGAAAAAAAAACGAATTACTCGAAATCAAGATAGACGATAAAACGGAGAATAGGATAAACGAGAAAATCGAAGAAACTCAGAGGGAAATTATCAATTTACTGACATCTATTATCTTAACACATTCACTGCCAAGCTTAAATTATATGAAGTTATTTTCATTGCCATTTATAATTTGAGTGGTATTGTTTACTAAAGTTATCATATAAATTTTATTTGTAGTATTTTTTTCAAGTTTTCTACATTTGTATAATTATATTTGTGGTCACAAAAAATTCGCTAATTCAATACTCTATATGTCATAACATATTGAAAGTAGGACGAGTATACTCGTCTTGGCAGCAAATGGGTTAAATACAAATCTATAAAATTACTATCTATCACCAAACTTTCCATTTATTTTAAATCACTCTTTCTATTTCTTTTTTATTCCAATAAACAGATTCTAATTAGACTATTAAAATTCTGAATGAAATTACAGGTAATGGAGATAATTGGAGCATCTTTTTCCCCAAGTAAGAACGGTAAGGAGGAAGGTAGAAAAAACGAATTACTCGAAATCAATCAGAGAATACGATAAACGAGAAAAACGAAGGAATTCAGAGGTAAATTATCAAGTTACTAATATCTATAAAATCACTATCTATCACCAAACTTATCATTTATTTTAAATCACTCTTTCTATTTTTTTTTATTCCAATAAACAGATTCTAATTAGACAATTAAAATTCTGAATGAAATTACAGGTGATGGAGATAACTGGAGCATCTTTTTCTCGAAGTAAAAACCGTGTCAAAGACATTTAGACAAAGAGGCAAGAGAAGTCTTCACCAGGTCCCCCCCTTTTTTTTCTGCCGTTTGCCAAAGTCGTGCTCGGTGACCCACCGGTGGGTCACGTGCCGGAGCGTGCCGGACCCTTCGCCACTCGGTCTTGTTCCAGCACCCCGGCGCCGGGGGAGGATCGCCGAGATTCAACGTGCAACGACACGTGCAGCAAATAGGCTTGGCGGCCCGAAAGCCTGTTTGCCTCGGAAGACCACCGTGTGTGACAACGGCACAATAAAACGTGCGGTTCTTCGAGAGAATATTTCGGGAACGATCGGAAACGAAATGTGTAACACCCGGGAAAATAGAATTAGCTGACGAGTTGTGAGTTCCGACTAATTGGAGATGTTTCTGTTATTTTGTCGGGGAACTTGTTGGCAGAATTTTCCTCGAGGAGCGTTTTTTTAACTCGTTTACAGGTGGAAAAGAATTTTATAATCACAGGTGGAAGTAATTAGAAAGATAATTATTTAAAAAAAAGAGGGAAACTTATGGGTCATACTGATATAATTTTATTTTTATTTTTTACAGTTGGAAAGGAGGAATTGTTTAATATATATCTAGTGACTTTTCTGGAAGCTGCGTTCGGAGTACAGATTCTATTTTATTTAACAATCACAGGTGGAAGTAATTACAAAGATAGTTATTTCGTATGAAAAAAGAGAAAGAAACTTATGGGTTATTCTAATAGAATTTAATTTTTATTTTTACAGTTGCAAAGGAGCAATTGTTTAATATCCACATAGTGACTTTTTTGGAAGCTGCTTTCGTCGTGCAGATTTTATTTTATTTAACAATCTGAAAGGCCAGAAATTTCGAGGATAATCCTGACGACGGAAACGTTATCGCGACGAAATTCCCGGTCATTGGCAGATCGACAGAACACCGGCAGTCGATTTCTCCGCAAACATCATCGCCGCTCGTTTCTTTGTTTCCGTTCGGCATTGATTGGCAGCGAAAGTATCGGATTCGTCCGCGAAGAGTGTGGCGAAAAAACGAAAACGTAGAAACGGAGTGTTGGCAAAGATATACGAACGATACACGGAAATCCCCTCTGTATCGTTGTCAGAAAAATGGCGAGTGGAACAACAAGAAAAAAAAATATGTGAGAATAACAGAAACGGGAGGTGGGACGTTTTCAAGTCGAAAATTGGCCGTGCAAATGTGCGGAGCACGCTCTTTAGTAGCTACGATATAAACATACACGTCGGAATTAATGATACACCGTTTAGTTACGCGTCAGTTGATTTTCCCAGGGCACGGCTTTTGTGCTTAATAGCAGGGAGGGGAAGCATTCGATGGGGCACCGTTCAACGCACTCTTCAATATGTCACTGTGGCTAATTTTAGGGGCAAACTACCGACCACCGGCGACAAAGTCGATCCTCCTAACGAGTTCACATCACGCGGTCTTTTTCATCGGAGATGATCTTTCGCTTCGATCATCTGGGAAGATCAACTGATTCTACCGTGACTTGTTGACAACGATAATTAAGCCAGTAATTGTTTTAAACCTCTATGGGCCCCGTGTAACTTTCAGGTCACATTTCAATTTATCAACGTTTTACCAAAGAATTATAGCTTTTTTCATGAGATTTCGCATAAATCTTAATTCTATAACAAATACTAAACGAGTTTCCGGGCTTTTGGTACGATCAGTACGAAACTAATAAAACATTTATTAATTAAACTAAGAAAACACTAATTAAAACAGTATTTAATTGGTTTAGTATTTGTTATATGTAATACGATCGAAAATAATTCCTCTTACAATTAGTTAATTCTATAACGTTAGCAAGACAAGCAGTATCAATATTTATCACCGTTGCCAGGCTTGTCAACCTGAAATAAGAAAGTAAATGCAGTAAAAACTGTCCTGCAGTAAAAATAAGCGAAACCATTTGATCGACTTGATATTATTTGTGCTTCTGATAGTGATTACCAAACTAGAAATACTGCAATTAATAACTCTGGGCTCCTATACCAATAACAACCTACTTTTTTCATTTGCATATACATATAGGCTTATAATTGCTGATTTTTCATTCTCCCAATCTTTTTGGATTTAAAACAAAAATTCAGCCCATAGAGGGTTAAATATGTATAACTAAGAGGAGAAGACTGTTTGTACAGTTTATATTGATTCTAGTAATAAGTATAGAGAAACTTTTTAAATTTTAAACACGATAAATTATTAATCTATCGAGGATTAAAAATGAAACTTTTATGATCATATTGAACATCTTTAACTTGAGGAACTTGACTGGTACCGACTAAATTTTATTATAAAACTCCACAAACCGCAGAATTGTTTAAGATATTTCTATATATTTTTCAGTTCGACAACCATCGACGTGTTTGGCTCGACGTGTTCGTTTTAAAGGAAAGCAAAGTGTGTAACGGTTGCGTAGAAATTCCAATCTGCCAAAATATCGAAATGAACTTCGACGGCTGTGAAAGGATCCTAATTTACACGCTGCATCGAGAACGACAGTTCCCGTGGCGTTTTCCCTTCAAAGAGCGACGGAACGAGGGCACCAAATAACGATGAAATGTCGAAATTCAAATGAGTCGATACGTTACATAATTGTCAGGCCAGTTAATCATCGCGCCCCGGGTTTATTGTAACAATCTTGTTGTTCCCGGCGAGATAATAAATGACAAAAGATGATGCCGATTTTCCACGCTGAAATTCAATGAAGATAGCCGACATTACGGTAGTGAGTTTATAAATTTTATATTTCAAATATATTTATTATATTTCAAATATAAAATTTATAAACATAATTTAAATAGATTTTCGCGCATTTTCTAAAGTTATATTTCAAATATAAAATTTATAAACATAATTTAAATAGATTTTCACACATTTTCTAAAGTTTCCTCATTTTTAGATTTTTTATAGTTACACGAGCATCATTGTATAACGAATCATGTCGACGGATTTTCGGTCGTGGATAGTAACGATCCGTTAAAATACTCAAACACAATAAAACTCTGTTCGAGTATCTGTTAACCTACTTCGATGATCTCAAAATCTCGTTCGGATTTTCAAACGTAAAAATCAAGTACATCGAAACGTTCGTTTGATTTGTTAACAATAATTCCATCCAAACCATTTCTGCATTCTCTGTAAGTATCACATCATTATCCAATAATCAAACAAAACGAATTAATTATTTTTATATAATTCCAGGTGTTTAAGATGATTCTCAAAAATCAAACGATATTTTCTTTTACCACTCTGCGTACGCGTAATAAACAAAACCGTGGAAATTTCGATACATAAATCGCCTCCAGTCGGCGGTATAATTAATTACAAAAGATGATCGGTAATTAACATTAACAGTAACTGGAATTGCATAACGTTTATGCGGCACGCTGATGCGGGAATATACGACGGGGGTGCCTGTAGCTGACTCTTTATGGTGGGGTGTGCTCGTGACGTGAATTATTAGCCCTTGGGGCCCTTGAGGGTGTCCGGGGGGGTAGTTTCGTGCACGGGCGTGGCCTATGGAAGTGGCAGGCGTGGCAGGAGTGGCAGACACCACCCACGCCACTCTCACAAACCCGCGGCTACAGGGTGAATTGATTCCAGATAGATTTCATTTCTTATGCACAAGTGGCCAGAGTTTCTTTTTTTTTATCCTCGTTTCACGAACAAAAGAATATTAAAGAAAAGACAGTCGACATTTACAATACAAACGTTTGTTACATACTCCCTCTGTCCCATAATACTTGATAGTTTTCATTTCGTGGCCGCAAGTAGTGAAAATATATGACTCAATTTCAATATCTTTTTTGTTATGAGTTTAATTGATCATTCTTCTTTATAAAAAACATCATTTACCGTGAATATAACCATATCTTTTTGGTTTATTTCATCATTATTAAATAAAACGTAAAGAAATCCGGAAATTGTTGTCCCACATTACTGGATAGTTTACTCAAAAAGGTAAACTTTTTTTTAATCAAAATCGATGGAGGAAATAATTCCAAGCAACAACATATGGCCAAAGATCATCAAATCAACAATAGCACGTTACCTGTATCTTTAGAAGTAAAAGCAGAAGTATTAGCAAATTCTCTTTCTGTTTTAAATAAATAAAAATTCTCATTTTCATAAATAACATTTTTATTGATGTACTCATGTAGTAGAACTATCATTTTTGAAAAATAATCTACTTTTTTGGCAAAAAATTAATTTTAAAGAAACATATCCAGTAATATGGTACAAGAAAAAAGGAGAAAACTATCAAGTATTATGGGACAGGGGCAGTATCATATACATTTCTGTAAAAAAATGCAACGGTAAGCGAAAAACATTTCCCGCAAAATATCTCGTCCGGTCGTCAGAACTATAAACTCTGTAATTCAAAGTGGTTTCCTCCACCATCTTCCTTTTACAGGGTAAAGAGAGAAGAGACACCGGGGGAGGAAAAACAGATCGAGAGAGGGAGAGAGAGGGAGGGAGAGAGACTTCGCCATTCTCCAAAGCGCTCAGCTAGCGTTTGTACAGTGGTAATGGGCTGTCAGGAACAGACGTTGGCTGCTCGTGCCTTATATACCAACACCATTACCATCCTCTGGCTCCTATCGGCTTGCTCGTATTATCAACCCCTCCCGAACGCGTCCCCCGCGTCCCTCTACCGCCTCGTCGCCCTCTCGACTCCTTTGATAACATCTTCCTCTCGATCTCGGAAAGATGTAACCGAACTGTTTTCAACCCCATCGCGGATAAATCGCGGTGTAATTAGGGCTGTTTAAGGTTGATCACGTTTTTCAAATATTCAGCATGACATCGTGTTCGATGTAATCGTTTATATAATATTTCTCAACGAGAATCAAGTCCATTAGAAAAGTACCAAAGTCTTTTTTTAAATAGAATCATGTTTCAATTTTAATTTTTTTGGATCAATAGCACCGTAGTTCACGAAGCAAGTATTGCCATAAAAATCTATTCAAATCATACAGGGTGTTACAAAAATACTGGGACACTTTTTTAGTATCGATACTACGCACCAAAAGATAAAAAAAAAAGTCTATAAAGTTTTGTCTAAATACCACCCCCTATCGAGATACAATCCTTTTTGTATAAAAGTTTTAAAAAATCATATCTCCGAAATGGTACGTCGTAGAGGACCGATTTTCATTTTAATTTTACTAGGAGAGACTATAGTTTATGAAAAAAATATCACTAACTACGGAAAAGAAGTCTTAGTGCCCTACATTTTTCCCAAGTTTAAGCAAGAATTAAACAAGATTAAATGTTATTTAACAGCAATAATCGCAGCAATGATATTTTTTTCTATTATCTTTGATCTTCTCCGGTTATATTGCAATCAATACGGGTTTTCTACGACGTACCATTACGGAGATATGATTTTTTAAACATTTTTTTGCAAAAAGGGTTGTATCTCGATAGGGGATGGTTTTTAGACAAAACTTTATAGACTTTTTTCATCTTTTGGTGCGTACTATCGATATTGAAAAAGTGTCCCAGTATTTTTGTTACACCCTGTATACATATGATTTTGCTGAAGCAAATAGAATTCTGCTGAGGTTTTCTCGTGGCATAGTGTAACACTTTTTACGCGGTTCCTCGACATTTTCGGTTTATACGGAGGATTGGACAGGAGCGAATATCCTCCCACCAGTCTGCCATCCACCACCCCCGTCGTGCCTTTCTCCTGGGGTGATCAATACTGCGAGGTCTCCTGCACGGGACAGGTAGTCTGCTGGTCCAGATTTTCACGTGGGAGGGTCGAGAAAAAGAAAGACGATACCGCAATACGCAAATCAGTTTCCGCTTGTGTGTCCTTGAACGATCGTTTCCATTCCTTTTTTTTATCACGCCAAGGAACAATCGGGGAGAACGATTATTTTTTATCGTGAGAGCTTCGTGACTGTATTTCAACGTAATCATTAGGTTTGATGTTATCTTATAGTGTATGCAGAGGTATTTAGCAAAATCCCGTCGAAGTAATTTACATAGAAATTAATTGATTAGTTAATTAATAGTCTTTTCATTTGGCCCATTGTGATCAGCGATGAAATTGCGCCACTAATATTACTTATTTTATATTTCATAGTTCTTTGCGATTATAAAACGTTTAGTTTGAATTAACGCGGTGAATTGGTAAAGACACTTATAGAAATTATTAGATATACGTTATACCAATTATCACATTGCACGATTTTTTAATTAGCTGTCGGACATCGGGGTTGATAATTAGATACTTTTAGCATTTTTCTTAACAGTAGTATAATAATTAAATAATATAAAAATTGTACACCGTTTTAAGTTTGATCCTGAGAGCTGCAGCACCGCAAGCACGCATACTAGCGTTGAGCTATTATTTTGGTGCAGCGATAGCATCCTTATTTACCGTGGTGTGGGTCTCCATTTTTAATATATTATTCGATACATATTTTACGTAATAGGAAAATGGAATACATTCCGGAAACACATAAAATAAGTATAATTAATTCCGAGTAATTAAAAGTACTTAATGGACACAGAACACACGTATGCTTAATTCGTGCTAATACGAACTTTAGCGAACAGTCGGTAACGTTGGTCGCGACACGAAAATGATAAAGGGCGGTTTAGGACCAGTTCCCTAAGGTGCACAAGGGCGGAATGATTTTAACATTTTCTTGACCTGGAGGGACAGGATTGCGGTGAGAACTAGAATAAGTCTTTCAAAACCCGGAGCGCAGGTGCAAAAAGGGCAAAAAGAAAATTAAATGGAAATTTACAAAATTCTTCGTTTAAATTGAAAGATAGTTTTCCCGCGTGTGTATTAATGATGCACAAAACGGAGCGCAGCGATTAATAAAGAAATCCTCCCTGGATCTCGACGTCTTATATTCCAGCGAAGCGGAGTCATATTTCAATGATGCAGTTTAATGAGCCGTGAAGCATCTCTGTCACGAACAGAAAACCCGTAAGGGTCAATGTCTTCGATATGGATAGTAAAATCGAGTAAAACGTTTACGGGGAAACGCCACGGTTCGTTGCAGTTCACTAGTTTTCCTTTCGCGTAACAAACAGTATTAGTTATTATACATTTATCTTCGTTTTATTGAATCCCTCGTACCTGGTGAATCGACGTTCTAATTTCAAGATAAAAATAGGAAAACAGGGTATGCAAAAATGGTTGCAAGGGTCGAGTAAGTCGAACATAACCTAATTCGACGTAATAACCGAGTGCATCCAGCTGCAGCAAGTAAACAGGACACGATGACAGTTAACGATTCCGCCGGGTTTCGAGGACACTGATAACAAATCGATGATAAGATCCATAGGGACGGACCGATATACGGCCGATCATGAGCGAGTAATTAAATGCTCTTGCTACGCAGGCTGCTGATTAATTTGACAGCCCTCGCGGTGATTCTCGTGCTGTTTTACTGTTATCAGACGTCGAATGGTGTACGCTGGAGCTTCGTGCACAGCCCTCGTGGCCAGGAAAACGTCTCGACCGTACAGTCGAACGATTCCGACGAGAATGCGACCTCCGAGACGAGCACCGTTTCTCAGCGGGAGGAGGTTTATAATGTCTGGTGTATATTCACGAAGGTTGCGACGAACTCGCCTATGCGACGAAAGTTCGGGATATTCGCGGAATCGTTACTGGAACTGGCCTCCGTCGACGTTGCGTTTCACGTGATAAGCGACGATGACAGCAGAAACGTCGCTGAGAAAGTTCTGAAGGATGTCCTGCTGAGTACAGGGAAGTTTATGAAGGTTCGTTCTTTATTAGTGATGGAGAATGGTCTTTCTGTTTGATCTTCGTGTAGCCTCAACAATGATTGGACAGTATATGGTTTTAACTAGGTGCTCCTTTTCCAGGTGCAATATTACGACGTCCACGAATTAGCCTCGCAATTGGAAGATATTGTGTCGGTCATGTCCCCACACTTCAGTAGCAAGCCAGGAACTTATTACTCGGATGCTTTGTTCTTCCTTTCGTTGGGATTGCACAGAATAGCCCCGACAGACCAGAAACTGGCAGCTATGTTTGACGCTGACACAAAATTTCGCAAAGATGTAAAGGAGCTTTTTGAGGAGTTCAATGGTTTTGGAAGCGAAGCTCTGTTTGGCTTGGCTCCGGAGCTCACTCCAGTGTACAGACACGTTTTATATTTATATAGAAATAAGCATCCGAACACGATATTTGGCGAATCCGCACAATCTGGTGGATATCCTGGTTACAACAGTGGGGTGGTGCTCTTTAATCTTGATAGGCTACGAAATTCTTCCGCTTACGATGAAATCGTTAAAAAGAAGAACGTTGATTTAATGACTGAGAAATATCACTTCAAGGTAATGAATTTCCATCGAACTATCAATAACCATCTGATTTTGTCTTTTATCTGAGAGATTTAAATTATTTATTCGCAGGGTCATTTGGGGGACCAAGACTTTTATACACTTTTAGGAATGGAACGACCTGAATTAATTCACACAATTGACTGTGGGTGGAACAGACAATTGTGCACGTGGTGGCGAGACCGCGGTTACTTGGATGTTTTCGCCAATTACTCGAATTGCGATTCGGAGACGAAACTATGGCACGGAAATTGCAACACTCCTATACCGAACGATTGAGAATAACACGTAACATAATAATGCTCGATTAGTTTTATACCGAACATCGAGCACGGTGCCTTTCCTTTGCTTTTTGCAAATGAAACATTAACTTTAAGATGTCGAATTTATAAATTGAGATTTAATAAGTGCAATGACCGATCGGAAACAATCCATGATGGTAAAGTGCCTTAGAAAACAAAACGCTGTACCTGTAAAAGCGTTTCTCACGTTAATGAATTCTTTAATCTGTGATTCCTCGATTGCAATACGTGTTTCGATAACTTCCGTCACAGTGGCAATATATTGAGATAAGTTAGTTGTACATCTAATTGTTTTATGGTGCCGATATAATATTTAAGGTATTCATTTTTATATTATATGTATATTTCAGTTATGTACCATAAGAAATCGTTGATATTCTCGTAGTAGTGTATGTAACGTTACATAATACACCACGTCCGCGAACTTCTCAGTATTCGAATTGTTAACAATCGCAAAAGTATTATTAGAATTCGTTAAAATTTATCAGCGCGACAGACGCGTGCCGTTGCGGGACAAACAGGTGCTATTACAAACAAATTGCGAACGCAATCTGCTGTTACACGAATGATGTAATAATTTTAACACGGTGCTGATACGTAAAAGGAATTCTCGAACAAATACGAATATTCACGTAATTACGTAGCTAGAATCCGTCGAGACGAGCGTGAAATAAAAAGCAGCTTTGTTTTTTTTTCTTTTTTAATCTTTCTGTTATAATTTTAATGGAACTATAAATAATAACGTATATAAATAGAAGTCGCCGTGATATATATTTTTGCGTAAGGAAAAATATTAAATACAGTATTAACATTAGGTAATATTTACAGTATAATATGTTTTCCTGATAAGATTACCATTTGCCTTATTCCCTAATTCTTGGAATGCATAACATGTAAGACGAAATTAAGAGTTCCCGATTCACCGACTAACGACAATGATCCTTTTTTCTCTTTCATTCGCTGCGAAACAGGTATCGTCAGTTCTACCTGGAAGTTATCTTTTTTTTTTTTAAATCTCAGGTATGCTCAAAACAGATCATTATCGTGACCGTCGGTTCCCGGGTTCCTTTAACGCACGTTGACTGACCAGATTTTTCTCAAAGACTACCTTTTAATTATATCTCAATATACATATACATCCTAACGTTCCTAAATTCGTTGTACAGTGTATAAAATAAAAGATGTCACCTTTGGTCCCTGTGATAGAAACTTAAAACGTTATCTGCAAAGGATTAGGACGTGTTAGTCAGCATTAGATCGCCGTTAGTACACGAACACCGTCCGTCCCGTGCTAACTTTCGCTTGGTTCCTGCCAAAGTTAGAACCGAACGGTTCAACTAAAGGAAGAAAGAAAGAAAAAAAAAAAGAAGAAGAAGAAACTTAACAGAAATTATTGGGGGACTGTACCATGATAATGAGCAACGTATTTGAACGAACAACAATGTCCGTTGACTATTCGGATAATAACCGGAAACCTGTATGTGTTCGACAAATCTTTCACACTGTTACATAACTTCGTTAATGAAATTATCTCAACAGCTAAAGCGGAAGTGTAATTAACTTTGTATCTCGTAGATTTCGTAATGAACGAAGTTACGTGACGTTGTGAAAAGTTTGCCGAACAAAATCGAACAGGTCCGTAACATAAGGCTCTCTCTCTCACTCTCTCACACTCTCTCTCACTCTCTCTCCTCGTGTCTTTTACAAACGTCAGCGTGTTTCACACGCTTTCAGAAGACTTTTACACGTCTACCAATATGTACATGTTCGACCGTTTATCGACAACCCCTTACGGTTGTCCGACCTTTTTACACGCAATATTTACACGCGACTAACGCGGAGCTGTCGTTCGATACTCGCGACGGAAAACGGACACCGTCGTTGACGTGACTCTCGACGAATCAATTCCAAAGGCACCCGACGGAGATACAAACGGAAATCGTTCGCGATTTCCAATGAAACAAATGCAATTTTTTTTTCTCTCGTAGATTCTTGGCAAATTCTATCCAATATCCAATAACACGATTTCGATAAACATTGGAGAACGTTAACAGGGTAGAAATTTTTCGAAATATTAGATGGATGGTATCAGACGGATGCCAATTATCCACGTCAGTGATTAGAAAAATATAAATATATCTTGTTCTCTTCGAATATCTCTTTATCGTTAATATTAATCGGAACGATCAGAGCACCAACAACTTCTTCAGGGTTCCCCTTCTAGATCGCCAGAATTTAATTATCTAGAACAATACCCTTACGCTTGTTTCGTGTTCATTCGCGGACGAACGCGAAACTGGTTGAGAATTTACCGAAATAACGATGACTCTTTATGGTACACCGTTATTTGCCATAAATTCGTGTCTTTCCATTACAACCGGAAGTCGTCTAGCATCGTTCTGCAGCCTGCAAATAAAAATTTCCCTTAAATTCCCCTAAACTTCCAGGGATTCCAGAAAAAATTCCCTACTGTGCTCTCAACATTTTCGATTATTTTTTAAATAAATAATTATTTAAAAATGCTTACGTTTTTCAGGTTTCTGTGACCCCCGAAGTTTCTGATGGATTCCAACAACGTGTCCCTGGGGTCCACTTGGACCGGCATGGATTTGGGCCTTACGTTAGCATTTTTCAACGTGACCCCAGTTATCACTGGCATGGTTGGCGGCCGTGGTGGTTGGGGACCGTTACAAGCGTCCCTAGGGAATTCTTTTATTTCTTTCGTATCCACTTGCGAATTTTGAATCTTAAAACCTTTCACCACAGGCATCGGTTGACTCGTCTTAACGCTAATTCCGTTTCGAAAAGATCCGTTTTGCATTTGACTCTGTGGATTTATACCGACGATCGAGGTAAACCTTTTGGGCCTGTGATTCCCCTGATCGCCATTTTTTAACACGTGATTATTAACCATTTCCTGTCGCTCGAAGTTCGCGTGACCATTTTGTTTGCCAGTTTCAGAAGATTGCGTGGATTCTATTTGCAAACTGCAACGATTACTGTTGGAACGATGCGGTTTCGCTCGAAGACAAACGTCCTGACCGAAAGCTTTCGTTAATTCCTTGAAATTCACCGGAGTGGTGTCGATAACGTCGTTCCCGTTTTTACCATCATTCCTCTCCACGAACGTTCTCTTTAATTCTACCGCAGTGACTATCGGTTTATCGTTGTTTGCTTTGGATTCAATGTTTACTTTATTGAGCACCGGTTTCCTGAAGCCTGACGCTGTTGTGTGTGTGATTAATTTCCTCGTTAATTCGTCGGGTTCCCTTTTATCACAATTCTCAGATTTCATTTCGAATTTCGATTTTAACGGGGGTTTCCCGGTGTTCTCGGTGCCGTTCACGTGGTTCCCCTCGTCTTTCGCGCCGTTTATGCTGACGATCGTTCTGCCGACCTTTTTCAAACCCAGCTTGTAATCGGTGTCCATTTTGATCTGCACATTGGCGCTGGGTCTCTCGGACCAGCTGCCCAAACTGATCGCGGGTGGTCCGGAATACGTGTAACGTTTCCCCGACACTTCCGGTGTTGGTTTCTTCGGCTCGGAGTCCGGCTTCCTGGAGCTCGTTGTCGTTTGAGTCTCGCGACCCGAGACGACGTTCGATTCCGTCGAATGTCCGTCAGACGCAGCCTCGGATCTGAAAGAAAAGTTTTTAGAGGTGTAGAACTTCTAAGTTGAATCTTTGAGAATTTTTTTCGCGTATTTTAATCGCTGGGCGATTTAAACAAAATTGTAAATGATTTTAAAAAGTTCTAAGTTGAATTTTTGAGCATTTTTTTCGTGTATTTTGATCGTTGGGCGATTTAAAAAAATTTTTAAATGTTTTTAAAAAGTTCTAAGTTGAATTTTTTTCGTGTATTTTGATTGTTGGGTGATTTTAAAAAAAGTTTACCTCGACGTCTCGGTTAATACTGCACCGTTGGATTCTTTGGACACATTTTCCTCCGCCTGTTGAGCGCTTTTCAACTGCGGCAAAATGCTTTTCAGTACCTGGTGAACACGTGAAATCTTTAGTTATTTGAATAATTATACCAGGGGAATTTTAAACGATTTTTAGTTAGACACTACTGTATACAGGGTGGCTCTGAATAATTGTTCTTTAAAGTAGTAAGAATTTAATTTTAATTTACAAACTTTTCAATGCTCAATTGTGTCCATAATTAGGAAAATGATCTACGTGACAATTCGAAAAGAAATTACTTTACCACTAAACTACATCAATTCTACGTAATATTTATCTTTTCAATATTGCACTTCCCACTTGTTAAACCATTTTCACAATCATTTATATAAACACTATTATTTACAAGATCGTTTTGAAAGTCAATAAATCAATTATCTAATTACATAATTAGTCAATTATCGATCGTTAATGACTATTAACAAAATCTTTCATAATTTCATAATCCCAGAATTCAAATTTGACGTTTCTAATAAAAAAAAAAAAACTGAAAACTACCTGTAAAGATTGCAGTTGCTTTTCTTTGGTAGGCTCCTCTTGCCGTTTCAAAATATTCTCCCGCCACTGCGAGAACTTTTCATTACTCCTTTGAGCGTTTCCATTCAGGTTCGTGATGCTCGTAGACTTCTTCATCACCCCCTCCGCCGACTCCTCCACCTCGGTGACGTCATCCTCGCGAGTATTTTCATGTTTCACACCGTCGCACACCGACAGATAACTCTTTGATCTTTGAATATTAATTTTTTGCTCCGTTTCCGGTCGCCACCTCTGCAACGATTCCCCCTCCATCTTTGGTTCCTGTTTCCTCTTCTCCTCGATCATCGGTTTCCGTTTCACATTCCTCTCCTCGACGTCGTCCTGGCCGACCTTACTCCTGGACAACGTGGCGAACGACCTGACGAATCTCTCGTCCGGACTCTTCGGGGACGGTTCCTCGAAGATGTTGGGACTCTTTTGCCTGGAGTACGTGGTGATGGTGAAATTCGACAGGGTGTTGTCCACGGGGGCGATCTTCGGCGTGGACACGGTATCCTGGATCTTCTTGTGATCTAGATCTTTCAGGGGCAACGATCCGATTTTGTTCTCCAGCTCGTGGATCACTTCTTTCTTCAAACTGGCTTCTGGTTTCGTTTGCTTAGGATGATTTTTCCTGATCGTTTCTCCGTCGATCGACGGATTTGTTTTGGTCTCCTCCGGGTTGGACGGGATCTTCGGGGTGTCTTCGAGAGTATCGGAGACTCTTGGGGGATCCGGATGTTTGAAAGTAGTGATCGTCGGTTTTTCGTCGAAAACTGGGGACGCGGTGTCCCTGAAGGCTGTCGGTGGTGCGGGTAATTGATATTCCCATTCCGCGATCGATAGATCATCGTCCACAGCTGACACGTAGTCCGAGGTGTCCTGTTGCGAGCTGAGAGTCAAATTCGGCGTGCTGGAGTTGACGATCGACGCGTCCGTCAGGTCGTTTCCCGTTTGTTTCGATTCCACCTGTTTCACCTGCTTCCTGGAGCTCGTGTCCTTGATCGTAGCTTCACCCTGGGACCCCGTGGTGATGTCCGTCGAGACCGGGAGAGAGTTGGTGAGGGTGTCCGACACCTTTTGCAGCAGGATGTCCGTCTCCGAGAGCTCCGCATCTGTTTGCGAAATTATTCAAACGAAATTGAACACTAAATATTTTAATTTTAACAATTCTATTACCATTAATATATCAAAGTATTTAATTTTTATTTTGTTATTTTTATCATTTTTTGGGGAACACGTGGAAAAGGGTTAAAGAATTGTTTTGGGGGTGTATAGAAACGTTGGGGAGGTAAATAGTGTTTGGTATAGATGCAAACCGAAACCTTAGAGAAATTATCTGCATTAGAAATGCGTAGAAATTCCAGCCAAAACCTTTTTAATAAATTTAATAGTTTGTCTAATCTATAGAAAGTGTCATGCACGAAGAAACCCCCATAAAAGTGGTTGAGAGTATAGAATTTGCTTGCCCCGAGAATTTATAGCCTCGAATTTCGTTAATGGTAATTTACAATGTATTTGTGGGAGGTGTGAATAATTAAAAACTTGGCAATTTGACACAGTTAACAAATTGTTGACAATTTCACGCAGAAGCTGTCTGTCAGGTATTATTTCGTAATTGAAATAATACATAAGAGCTTCTTCAATATTTTGTTATCCCCTAGGCCCTATAAATTAAAATTGCTAATATAAGTTAATTCTTGATAGGTCAACAATCTGTTAATCGAGGTTTTTTTTTCAAATTCACTATGTTTTTAATTCACCCTGGTATTAGTGCTACGTAGACTGTGGATGTTTATGCAAATATATATGTTCACTCACACTAAACAAATGGAACACAAATAGAAGTGTCTTTCATCGTTGAAATAGAGTGCAATATTCACTGTTTTTTGAAAATCAAGTTTAACATGGTGATAATGTATTTCACACAATTAAATTTGTTGTATAATACATCCTTCTAACATATTAAATTAAATATGTCATATTTTCATTAATACACTACAAACATATATTTAACAACAAATTCAAACCTATAAAACACATTATCACCATTCGAAAACTTCTCCAAACAAGTTAATCACTTATGAATTAATGACCATATGAAATATTCCACATTAATACAGAAATCTTCAGTGCAAACATCAATAAGGCCTAACAACAAGTAGTGCAAAAGTGTCTCAATACCAAACGTGATAAAAAATTAGAAAATTCAAAAACAAATTATTTGCATAACACCCACAATCCACTGATTTGCGACATGCACCTGAAGTACCCAATCCACGTAGTGAATTCTCGTCAACCCCGCCACCTTCCAGGTCGACTCCATCCTCGCCATCCTCCTTCGACCGTTCCGTCGCCAAAACGTTCGACGACAGGTTCAAATTCAACGCGAACGTGATGTCCTCCGCGTGTGACGTCAGATGACGTTTCTGACGTTCCAACGAGTTCACCTCGAAGTCGTTCGACTTCGACATACTTCTCAATATCGTTTTCGCCCGTTTCCTCTCCTTCGCCGCCATTTCGTCTTTCCCCAGCGTCGCGACGCCATCTTCCCACTTCTTTCTCTCCATTTTCTCTTGTTTCATCGAATTATCTTTCTCGTGGAAGATGTCCAGGTGCTCGCACTTCGGCACCGTCGAAATCACCGCGCAACTGTTTTTACTCCCAGTGTTCACCCTCTGGGTGACGTTTTTCTCGGGTTCCAGGATGATATCAGTTTTCTTCGCCTCCTGGTGCTCCGGCTCACCTTTCACCCGGGTCTCATTTTTCTCAGGTGTTGGATTAGGTTCTATAGATTTCTCAGTGGAGTTTAAATTGATAGTGTCAGGGGTTCGTTGACCGGAGGGCACCAGGGGCGTATCATCCCCGGGTGCGGGACACTCGTCGACGTCGACCTCGTCGGCCATCGAGTTCTTCGGGGTCTCTTTTTCCCCGTTTGACGGCGTCGCGACGTCCGGCGTCGCGTCGACCACCTGGTGCAAGCTGTCTACGGTGTCCAGGTCTACGTCGGCGGTTCTACGCATCGGGGAAACCGGTGCTAGCCTACGTTTCGGTGCTTGCGGCGGTACCAAGCTACTCCTGGTGCCGGCTGTTCTGGGTTTGGGAAGCGGAACAGGTTCTCCGACTGTGCAACGGTAAAAGAAAGAAATACACCGTCACCAATGCTACTCTAGCAAGCGGGTAAAAGGGGGCGAAAATTACCGGGGAAACTTACCGGGGAAACGAGCGTGCGTCGGGGAACGGATGGAAAGTTTCGAAAGCGTGTATCGCAGAAAATTGTGTGACGTTTTTTGTACAGAAATTTGACACTCCGTTAGTCGCAGGGCACTTGGAAATTTAAGATTGAAAATTTTAACTGTAATTATGTGTGTTATTTTATTGGAATTTTTTCTTTGGAAATTAAATGTATTTTTCTGGAAATTTTTAGACACCGTAGGGTGATGGTGGGGTTGATAAGAAAAGAACCACATTTTTCAGGTGCCCCGAGACTTTAGGAAAACAGTGTGCAAGTGTGTGTGTTGATATTATACAATGAAATTTTATGAAACAAGATTTAAGGGTTGTAATACAAAGTTGGGGGTGAAATGCAAAGAACTGTTCGTGTGTGTGGGTATCCTAGATCGTATAAAAAAGAAAAGTGTATTTTCTAACACTGTACAACAAATTGGGACTTGTGTTAGGTTTCCAAATATGCATTCGGTTAGCCTTATAGACCTTTCTCCATAATGCACCATAACCCCCAGGTTTTAAGAAACTTAAATTTTCTACGACAAAATTGAATGTTTTGAAAAAGCAAAATTTCTCAAAAACGGTACATAGAATTTCTCCCGCAAGATTTCTGTTTAAAACAAAAAAAATCTATGTATCAGGATTCCCACGCGAATATTTCGAAAAAAAATAGTCTTATACAGTGTTAGCAATCGACTTAGATCTCCACACACATCTGAAAGCCATAAAATCAATAAGTTTCGGTCCAGGTAGGCGACGGAACCGAGATCCTCAGGTAAACAATAGCCCCGGGGTGCTCTAAACGAACTCTCCGGCCCTGCTCTCGAGGATGGAGTTCAGCTGCAGCAAGAATTTATTCCAGCTTTCCGTGGACTCTTGTCGACTGACCAGACCTGGGGGAGGGGGTTCCAGGATGCTGAGCTTCCTCTCGGATTCCATTTTCCACTCGTGTTGAATAATAGGCAGCGACGGTAGCTGGTCGATGTCGCTCGGTATCGAGTCATCGGTGGCCACCTGGATGTCGATGGGTTTCGTGGAGATGGCGAATATCTGCAGGTTGCTCAAGGGCGGTGGCGACAGGTTGCCGATGCCGTCCTCGGCGAACATCATCCTCTCGTCGCAGCTGGAGATGATGGAACCGTTGTAACACTTCGTCGTGCTAACGTTCCCCAGTCGAGGGGGTTTCCCGTCAACATCACGATAATTGTTCATCGCGCAGAAACTCCTGGACAACGGCAGACCGGGTTCCTCGTAGCTGCTGACTATCCTCGTCTCCCGGACCTCGCGGTTACTTTGGAAACTCATATTGTGCTGCAACGCCCTGGTACGACACCTCTCGTCGCAGATGTAATTGTCGGCGTGCAGCCTCCTGGGGCTGAACCTGTCCTCCAGGACGCCGCACTCCGGCATGGCTTCGATGTCCGCGTCGATCCCGTCCAGGTTCGCCAGGGTTCGCATCTTGATCATCCTGGATCGCGATCTATCGGAGTGTATCATTTTGTCTCTAGCTGTCTCGCGATTACTACGAACACTTGGCGGTGGTTTTTTCATAGAGGACGTGATATTCGCGCAGAAACTCTGAGATTTGTGTAATTTCGTTCGTGGTTTCGCTATCGGCTTGAAAAGATCGTTCCCAAAGTCCACGGAGTTGGACTTCAGGGTTAGCAAATGACTCCTGGGACTTGTTGCCCGGTCGGTAAGGTAGTTCCCTTCGCTCGAACTCGAGCTACTGTATCTACGTTCCGCGTACTCCTCGATTCTCGACTGCAGCTTCATTCTCTCCGGGTTGAACAGGTTCCGGTGTTTTTTCGCGATACACTGAGGGTTCTCGGTTCCGTCACCAGGTGCGTGGACCTGTTCCAGACTGTGCCTGGACACGAAACTGTAAGCGGGTTGGTTGTCGTCGATACTGTCGGAACTACGCACTAGCTTACCTCGTTTCCTGGTTACCCTAGCCTCTAAAACGGGAGCTTCGTCTACGGGTGCGGGGTTTTCGGGGTCCATTTTTCGACTCGACGGCGCCGTTCTAAGCGTCGCGACGTCGGCTCTCGTTGGCGTCTGCAACGCCTCGACGGTTAGAATGTCCGGTGTCGTGGACTTGAACTCGATGGACGACGTGGTGACGCCGATGTCCGAGTTCGCCTTCGGTCGATCCTCGATGTCCGAGTTGGCCTTCGACGGGACACCGATGTCCGACGGCGGCTTCGACGGGTCCATGTCCGACGTCAGCGACTCCTCGGAGTCGACGATGCGCTCTAGGGCCTGTGTGGAAATCGCCGACGACAAGGGTCGTGACACCGGTGGCGGTGGAGCTGCCCTTTTCTTCTTTAGACCTGCAACCAAGTCCGCCATTTTGTTTTCTTAACATTTTCGGAAATGCAGTTCGGTGTGCACTTGGGCCCTTGCCGAAAGTGTTCATGGTGCGAGTGAACGGTTTATCTCGGAAGGAAAGGAAGTTTTCTTTAAAACAGTGTACTCATAATTTGTGTACAAAGGGTATAGACTTATTTAATAGGTACAAGGAGGTTAACAATTGAAAATAGTGACTAATAGTTTACTATAGTATATGTGTTAGACATTGTGCATGCCGGATATATCCAGCACTCGACTCCGGGGACCTATTAATGAACTGTTACAGGAACACAAACTTTGGGGACTGAAATATTGCTGGGATTAAGCATTTTGGGACTAAACTATTTCAGGGATTCAAATTTTAGGCTCAAACTATTTCAGGGATTCAAATTTTAGGAACAACTATTTCAGGGATTGAATTTTTGGGACTAAACTATTTCAGGGTTTCAAACTTCCGGACTGAAGTATTTCAGGGATTCAAACTTTGGGACTGAAGTACTTCAGGGATTCAAACTTTGGGACTGAAATTCTTCAGGGATTCAAACTTTGGAACGAAACTATTTCAGGGATTCAAATTATGGGCCCAAACTATTTCAGGGACTCAAACTTTGAGCCCGAACTATTTAACAAGTTATGTAAGTTATGCACTCAAGGTTCTCTCCTTAACAACGCCATCTACAAGCTCTACCTGCGGAACTGAGGGAGGTGCTGCTAGCGCCACGCGTGAGCGTACCGGAAACTGCGGCCAGGTTGCCGAGGCTCTTGCTGGACTGCGCCGTTTGCGCCAACTTCCTCGGCGTCTCGGCGCGTCGCCTCGGCAGCGTCTCCGGGAACCTGGAGTCCGGGTTGTCGCTCAACACGGACGCCTCGTGGTAACCGGAACTGTCGCTGCTGTTGCGACTGTGGCTGATCACCACCTTGTCCTTGCCCCCATCGTCGGCACCCTCGTCGACCTGCGACCAAACGGATTTTCATGCGAAACGTTTTCACCGTTTTTTTTTCTAGCTAGACGAGTTCCTGGCAATTCGACGCGGCGTTTATTGCCGTAATAAAGATTCTGCAAATGGAGGCGATAAACTGGCGCGGTAAAAAATGCAATTTGAATAATCCCGTTCCGTGGGTAGAAAAACGAGGATTTCGATGGCCCCAGGACTGTTTGCAAGTGTCTTTTAAAAGTCTTTAAACCGTCGCAGCACGAAAATAAAAGTTCTCCAGAACAAAAAATATAAGTAAGTGTCTTTTTGAAATTCCTGCGAGGCACTAAAGATTTTGAAATATTGATTTCCAACTTCTAATTTTCTTTGACACTAGGTTTAATATTTATTATACGTATACACTACGTCTATGGATATTTATGGTTTAAATCAACGTAAAAAGTGGCATAATTATACATTATTAACTTCTAAACGAAACTATGAGACACATATTTACCTCAAATTCAGAATATTCAACAGTTATTGCCTTATTGTTCTCATGGAATTCGGAATGCGTCGAAATAAAGCGTTTCGTAAATCCAGTGTTTAAAAAATATCTGCTTTTGAGATGTTTGAGGAACAGTTTGACAAACAGTCACTTAGAAAGACGTATAATCAGTCCCATAAGGCCCCTATAAGGCCCCCATAACGATGCATCATCAACAACAATAATTTTCCAAACTCCATCGTAATTTCAACAATTTCCCAAACCTAACCAGACCTAACCTAACCTAACCTACACGTGGAAAAGGGTTTATCATGGCTTCCTGGGTACACCAGGACACTCACTCTCTGTGGTGGCTTCGGGGCTGGTCGTCGTTTCCTGATTGGTCTCGCGGGTGGCTGAAGTGGACTGCTTCTTCCAGTCTCGTCGCTTCCTGGGGACGCACTTCGTCCCCCCAAACTGTCGGTGCTCAACGAACCCTCCTTAGATTTCTTGAAAACGAACCCGAAGACACCTTGGCGAGCTTGCTGACGACGACGCTCCTCCTGGCGCTGTAGGGCCAGGATGTCCTGGGTGCTCAGCGCTGATCCGACGTTCCTGGCCTGTCGCGCGTAGAGGGTCACCTCCTGGAGGTGGTAGTCCTGCAGGGACAGAGAGAGGTCCAGGGTCTCCTCCAGGTTGGCTGGAAATGGAATTAATTGAATTTATTTCGTGGGATTCGAATTTGAGGGACATTTCTACGTGGGAAATTTTTGATGGGTTGTTTCTTTGGAATAACTTGGTGAAGATCACCTTCGATTTTCTATAAACAAAGCCATTGGTTTTTTGCGGTCGTATATTGCAGTTTGGAACAAGTTGGGCGAGTGTCATAAAATACGGGAGAAATAAAAGTTTCGGATTTGGCTAGAGAATACTGGACGTGACAGGCAATGGGCCTGATCGGAGTGAAAGTGAGGTTTAGAATAGAAGTGTGACGAGATGGAGACTTAATTTAGGCCCCAAAACGATGGTACTCAATTTATCGAACTTTCGATCAATTAAGATTATGAAGAATTTAAAACTACACCATGTCGAGTCTCGTGTTTCATTTTTGAAAATTATCCTTTTACGATTGGTTGTCAGTTTTGGGCCTCACTGGGTCTTAACTTGAGAGACACTGGTCACAAGTGATAGCGAGATTTAGAATAGAATTCCAAGTATCTCGATCGAATTCTGATGCCAGGGACTTAATTTGGGCCCAAAATGATAACGCACATATTCATAAAAAAATGGGCCTCATAAATTTATTAAAAATTTAATATTACACATTGTAGAGTCTCATATTTCATTTTCTAAATTTATCCCTTTCGTTTAGTGGTCGGTATGGGACCTTATATAGGTTGATACAGTTTTCTGGGACTCAACTTGAGAGGCACTGAGCACGTAGTGATATAATGCGGTATTTTTTTTCGTAGGAACAGGTTGCGTAAGACAGTAATCATAAGTTAAGGATAGAGTGCGGCGCGATGTATAATGTAAAACGCTAGGATGATCGTAGCATGCAGAACCATTTGTTAGAGCAATCTTATCGTTTTTCGAAACTCTAGTAGCTACCAATATCAGCGAACCGGTTTCGCGGAGATTTTCAGCGCGAAACGTTTAAATACAGGTGTTTCAGCGGCGGAAGTTGTTAACGTCATCGTTCGCTTAAAATCCGATAAGATCATTGAAGTAGAATCCAGGAAGTGTAACAAGGTATATATTAAGTATCTATCATGAAATTAAGTTGGTAAATTGAAATTAATAATATAACGGTGTCAATGGATTTTTGTTAAATTGTAAACGTTTAATCGCGAGTTATCAGTAACTGTATTTTGTTCGAGCGATTTCCATTGGACTTTACAACGTTCATTTGCATAATTGAACTCGTTCTAATGGGATGCACGAATTAAATATGCGATATCTACAAGGTTGATGCGCGGTCCCTGTGCGTCAAGTATTTCCCATTTGCTTGTTTTCAATTTCAAATATTACTGGCCCAAAATTTAGTCCCTGATATACTTTAGTCCCAAAATTGTAGTCCCTACAATATTTCAGTCCCAGAACTTTAATTTCTAATACGCTCACATAAAAGTGGTTGTCTCTGAAATACTTCAGTCCCCAAGATTCAGTCCCCAAGCTACTTCAGTCCCAAAATTCCAATTCCTAACATATATGAGTCCCAAAATTGTAACCCCTGAAGTACTTCAGTCCCAAAATTATAATCCCTACAATATTTCAGTCCCATAATTTTAATTTCTAATGCACTCGCATAAAAGTTGTTATCTCTGAAATACTTCAGTCCCAAAATTTAAGTCCCCAGAGTATTTCAGTCCCAAAATTGTAGTCTTGAAGCTATTTCAGTCCCAAAATTTCAATCCCTGAGCACTTTGAGTCCCAAGACTTCAATTCCTGATCTATTTTACTCCCAAAATTTCAATCTCTGAGCTATTTGAGTCCCAAAATTTCAATCTTTGAGCACTTTAAGTCCCAAAACCTTAATTCCTGATCCATTTTCCCAAAATTTCATCCCCTGATCTATTTGAGTCCCAAAATCGTAATCCCCACAATATTTCACTCCCAATTCACCCCATCCCCAAAGTTCCCAACCAAAAAATAACTCCTACTTCGATATTTCAAAAATCATCGCGCAAAAAAAACTTCGTAAAACCTTTTTCCCCGACAAGTGCGCGAATAATTCCAGAAAATACGAATTCCACGATAATCCTCGCTACCTGGCCGCGGTTCTCTCGGTCTCTCCGTGCCTCTCTTCTCTCATCCATCTCTCCCATCCTCGGCAACGCGTACTAACGACCGGTAACAAGTGGAAGAGCCGGCCTTGCGATAGCAATCGCGAGGCCGGTGTAACTGGCTAACTGAATCGTGCGCGGCGCAAAGATACGAGAGAAATACGGTGCACATACCACGAGCAACCAAGACTATTATGGTTTCCCCAAGGCAAGGTGTCCTGCAACCGGAGAACTTTGCTGGACCGCGTGCTTTTTATGAGGAAACCCTAGATACGGGATTCCAGGGCACTCAACTAGAGCTTTTGGAGGAGTGAAATTTGAAAATTGGGACGAAAAAATGTGTTTTTTTAATTATTTCTGTGTCCCTGAGGTAAAAATGGTGGGGGAGGGGGTATAGGTGGTTTCTATTAATTGGAATGGGTACTTTAATTTGTTAACACTGGAAATTTCAAAGCATTAATTTTCCAAGCGTAGAGTTTTATATGTATACAAATTTCTATATATAAATTCCAAAGTATAAATTTTCCAGGCGTAGAAATTTATATATATAAATTCCAAACCATTAATTTTCCAAGCGTAGAACCTTATATACAACAAATTTCTATATATAAATTTCAAAGCATTCATTTTCCAGGCGTAGAATCTTATATACAACAAATTTCTGTATATAAATTTCAAAGCATTCATTTTCCAGGCGTAGAATTTTATATATAAACAAATTTCCATATATAAATTTCAAAACATAAATTTTCCAGGCGTAGAAATTTATATATATAAATTCCAAACCATTAATTTTCCAAGCGTAGAACCTTATATACAACAAATTTCTATATATAAATTTCAAAGCATTCATTTTCCAGGCGTAGAATCTTATATACAACAAATTTCTATATATAAATTTCAAAGCATTCATTTTCCAGGCGTAGAATTTTATATATAAACAAATTTCCATATATAAATTTCAAAGCATAAATTTTCCAGGCGTAGAAATTGATATGTATATGCAAATCTGTATACATAATTTCCAAAGAATTAATTAGCGAGGATTAATTAGGTATTAGATAAATTGATCGATATAATTAGTTATATAATTACGAAGAGTTTTAATTAATTTATAAGAAATTAGGGACCGGGTATTTTGATTGCTGGGTATTGTTAGTGTTAATTATTTGTCTCTATTAATTGGAACAAGTAGAGATCGTGTAATTTTATTAAAATGAAAAGAAAGGTTTCGGTGGGATTTTAATAGTATCGGGATGTAGAGTGTGTTAAAGTTAAATCGATGGGAGAAAAATGGTGAGAAAAGCTGTTGAAAAGCTTCCGCGAGTGTTTCAGTGGAATTTAAATTGATAATCGAATCGCGCGATCAGTATGGAACACAGAAGACCATAAGGAAGACTTTCATCGACGCGGTGAACAGGAATGTAGAATCACGTGGCAAAATTGGATTTAGAAGGCCGTTATGTAGAGATATATATATTATGCATAATTTGAAATGGCTTCGGAAGCCTTATGGCCACGAACGGCTCACATCGGAGAAGTTATCGACTTTGTCCGCAAATCCCATACATGTTTGCTTTAAAACCGTTTATATACGTACGAATAGTCGTGGAAATTTTAATTTGTTCGAGAAATTTCTGGGTAGAGAATTTCAAAGTGTGGAAATTATGAAGAAATGAAATTTCAGGCGTTGAGAGTCGACGATGGAAATTTTTGAGTGTAGAAATTTTAGGGGGAACATTTTTGGGTGAAATAAATTTTAAAGTATCAATTTCCAGGCGTTAATTTCCAGGCGTAGAGATTTCAAGGCATTAATTTCCAGGCGTAGGGATTTCAAAGCGTAGAAATTTCCAGGCGTAGGGATTTCAAAGCGTAGAAATTTCCAGGCGTAGGGATTTCAAAGCGTAGAAATTTCCAGGCGTAGGGATTTCAAAGCGTAGAAATTTCCAGGCGTAGGGATTTCAAAGCGTAGAAATCTCAAGGCGTATCGATTTCAAAGCGTAGAAATTTCCAGGCATAGGGATTTCACAGCGTAGAAATTTCCAGGCGTAGGGATTTCAAAGCGTAGAAATTTAGAAGCGTAGGGATTTCAAAGCGTAGAAATTTCCAGGCGTAGGGATTTCAAAGTGTAGAAATTTCCAGGCGTAGAGATTTCAAAGCGTAGAAATTTCCAGGCGTAGAAATTTCAAGGCATGAATTTCCAGGCGTAGAAATTTCAAAGTGTAAATTTCCAGGCGTCACAAATTTCAACGCGTAAATTTTCCAGCGCAACAAATATCAAAGTATACATTTCCAGCCTCGAAATTTCTCAAAGCATAAATTTCCACGCTCCACAATTTTCACACCTTGAAACTTCCACACTCCAACGTTCCCAAAACATACATTTCCAAACCCAGGAACTACTCACTTGTAAAAACCACCTAACCCAGAAATACCAAAACGTGGAATCCTCGCGCGGAAATGTCAAGCGGAAATTAATTACCTCAACTAGACGATTCATAATTCAAATCATAATTGCTCGATAAATTTCGCTAACCGTTAATCTGAATTTCTACGTGTCCCATAACTTATCAACGGACATCTAATTACCAGTTGTGGTATCACGATTGAAAAAAAAAATCCATCTAGGAATTCAAAATAAGTGAAACCGTGGGTCGATGGGTAGACGGTGGAAAATATCGTTTTATAATATATGCACTCATTACTATAAATGGACGATGCGGTCGCGTCTTACGGCTGGTCTGCTTCATGGTATGCCGTTCGCATGTGCATTCGAACGAACATAAACTACGCTTCATTAATATGTTATCGCATCTGCAGCCTTGCCTCTTATCTCCGCCAGCCCCGCCGGATAAAGGTTACTTTTCATTACGCGGATAATGCATACTCGTGTACTCTATTCGCGATCCTAATTCCCACCTAAATCATGGGACACTCGAGATTCGGTGTAATATCGAATTACATCGATGATGTAATTGATATTTGTATTTGAAATTGGCGCTATTTTTTTGGTTTTATTATCGATTTCAAGGTGGGCGAATGGATAGTGGAAAGTATTGTGGAAAAAACATTTGGATATTTTACTTGCACTTTGAATTTATAAACTTTCGAAATTTCTGTGTCTTGGAAATTTAATTTTTGTGGAATTCTTATGCTTGGAAATTTTAGCGCGTGGAAATTCTAAGGTTGGAAATTTTAGTGCGTGGAAATTTTTACGCGTGGAAATTCTATGCTTGGAAATTTTTACACGTGGAAATTTGATGCTTGGCAATTTTAGCGCGTGGAAATTTGATGCTTGAAAATTTTAGCGGTTGGAAATTTCTTTGCTGTAGAATTTCTATGCTTGGAAATTTCTTTGCTGTAGAATTTCTATGCTTGGAAATTTTAGCGCGTGGAAATTCTATGCTTGGAAATTTTTACGCATGGAAATTCTAAGCTTGGAAATTTTAGCGCGTGGAAATTCTATGCTTGGAAATTTTTACGCGTGGAAATTTGATGCTTGGCAATTTTAGCGCGTGGAAATTTGATGCTTGAAAATTTTAGCGGTTGGAAATTTCTTTGCTGTAGAATTTCTATTCTTGGAAATTTCTTTGTTGTAGAATTTCTATGCTTGGAAATTTTAGCGCGTGGAACTTTGATGCTTGGAAATTTTAGCGCGTGGAAATTTAATGCTTGGAAATTTTACCGCGTGGAAATTCTATGCTTGGAAATTTTTACGCGTGGAAATTTGATGCTTGGCAATTTTAGCGCGTGGAAATTTGATGCTTGAAAATTTTAGCGATTGGAAATTTCTCTGCTGTAGAATTTCTATGCTTGGAAATTTCTTTGTTGTAGAATTTCTATGCTTGGAAATTTTAGCGCGTGGAACTTTGATGCTTGGAAATTTTTACGCGTGGAAATTTAATGCTTGGCAATTTTAGCGCGTGGAAATTCTATGCTTGGAAATTTTAACGCGTGGAACTTTGATGCTTGGAAATTTTAGCGTGTGAAAATTCGATGCTTGGAAATTTTAGCGCGTGGAAATTTGTATTGTGGAAAAAATGACGCTGGGAAATTGATGCCGTGGAAATTTCTTGGGTGAGAAATTTTTCTGGTAACGAAAATTCAAATTGGTAAAATTTCCAACGCGTTGAAATATATAAACGTGGAAAGTTTACGCGTTGAAATTGTCTTGGGTGAAATTCCCAGGGGCCAGATTTTGATATATTGAAAGTTGGAAACGAGTAACACAACTTTCGGTGGAAATAAAGTGTACCGTGCCTCATGTAACTTTAAATCGGGAAGTATTTGTCGTCGAAGAAAAGAATTACGTCGAACCCGCAGGCTTCAAACGCAAGACTTACCGAGCCACTTATTCATACGACTAAAAAAAAAATGAAAGAATTTTTGAAAAAAACAGGTTTGTGCTACCGGTTTAAATATCAATCTGTCTCAGAAGTCTATGAATCTACTTCTCCTATGTCCGCAATATTTTCCGTGCCAATTAATGTTCGTCGATTGGGCGGAATCGACTTATCACCTGTTTTGTGGTGTAGGTGAAACCGTGATAATATATTTTTCTCATCGGAGCTTATGTAAATGATTTAATTAACATTTAAAACGTCTCGCTGTTTTGTAATAATCTATTTCCACTTCCTTCGGATTCTACTAATTTCTTGTCAAATGAAAACTGTTCGATTTTGATATAAATATACAAATCTATATATATAAATTCCAAAGCATTAATTTTCCAGGCGTAGAAATTTATATATATACAAATCTATATGCATAAATTCCAAAGCATTAATTTTCCAGGCGTAGAAATTTATATATATACAAATTTCTATATATAAAATCCAAAGCATTAATTTTCCAGACGTAGAAATTTATATATATACAAATTTCTATACATAAATTCCAAAGCATTAATTTTCCATGCGTAGAAATTTATATATATACAAATTTCTATATATAAATTCCAAAGCATTAACTTTCCAGGCGTAGAAAGTTATATATATACAAATCTATATGTATAAATTTCAAAGCATTAATTTTCCAGGCGTAGAAATTTATATATATACAAATCTATATATATAAATTTCAAAGCATTAATTTTCCAGGCGTAGAAATTTATATATATACAAATCTATATATATAAATTTCAAAGCATTAATTTTCTAAGCGTAGAATTTTATATGTATACAAATTTCTATATATAAATTCCAAAGCATTAATTTTCCAGGCGTAGAAATTTATGTATATACAAATCTATATGCATAAATTTCAAAGCATTAATTTTCCAGGCGTAAAATTTTATATATATACAAATCTATATGTATAAATTTCAAAGCATTAATTTTCTAGGCGTAGGAATTTCTATATATTGATTTGTATACATGTATATAAATTTCTACGCCTGGAAATTCAATGTTTTGGAATTTATATATATATCAATTTCTACGCCTGGAAATTTAATCCTTTGAAATTCATTTATTATGTAATAAAATATTTCCCATTTTCCCACGTTACCTGGATGGCGGAGCTCGTACTTGTTCTTGTCCAGGTTCTTCTCGCGACAGACCTCGTCCAGGATCTCACCCAGGTTCATCTTCGGGCTGACTCTGGACACGTACAGCTGGTTCCTCGGCAGATGCACCTGCAGCGGTTGCACAATCATCGTAATCGCTAACCGATCGCTTTACGACGAGCCGCGGCCGGTTAGAAAATCGCGCGTGTTGCGAATCGTTCGAGGCTGAGGAATCGAAGAGTGAAATTGCCCGGCAATTCTACGTTCAATTCCGTGCGGAGAAAGGAAAAAAATTTTTTTTAAAAATTTAAAAAAAAAAATTTTTTTAAATCATTTTTCAGCCTCGGCGGGTTTGAAAACGTTGAAATTTAATTTTTACGAATTCGAAGCAATAATGGGAGTCAATTATTTCAATTATCTGCTTACCTGTAACCTGAAGGTGGTTTCGAACGGTTGGTTAGCCTGTTTCGCCTTTCGTGGCAGAAATGTGCCCTGTTTTGGAAGTAATTTTACCTGAAACCAAAAAAATCCAGGGGTGTCTATTAAAAACTGTCTAATTCTAATTAAATATGTAAAATTAATTAACACTTTTTATTTCGAGAATTGGGAACAATTATATTAATTTTAATAAACCCTTAAAATTCAAAAATAAATTTCAAAGACACTCCCATTCAACGAATCCAAAAAATCAAAACAAAATCAGATCGAATTGAGCGATACAATTTTTTTAAATTTTGCGAAAATTCGTTTTTCATTCGTTTCGATTTATTTCGAAGTTTTTCAACTTCGCCGCGAAATTTCGCGATTTCAGCGACCGATGAAACTTTGTTGCAGATCGCAATCTGCCGCGGAATTCGATGCCCTCGCGGAATTCTGCGCTGCCCTCGGCCCTTTACTTACGCCGGCGTAGAAAAACGCCGGAACTAATGTTCCCGGCCGCCGATTTCCGAGAATTCGCGATCGTTCGCGGATTTCTGCGGGGTTTAGAAATGCACGTGGCATTTTCTACAGTGTTTATCGCAATTAGAACGAGTTTCGAGTTACGTTTATCGTTTACCTTTTTCGTTGCGTTTTGAATTCCGATTTAATGGATTTTCCGTTTTATGGGATTGATATTAGATAATTGACTTCATATTACAATTTTTTATGGGGTGTACCATAAAGTAGGGGACGCAAAAAATGAAAAAAGAAATAATAAATTCAGGTTCGTAAACCACCCTACTTTTGTAAATTAAAAAAAATACGTGTCTTTGAAATGGTGGGGCGTTGGGGACAGATTTTGGTTTTAAAAATATCGAAAAAAATCAAAGTTTGTGGAACAAATACAAGTATCTTCGTAAATGATAATTAATGACAATTATCTTGGCAATTATATTTCTTTTCGTTAACTTTGATCTCCCCTTGTAATATTAAAACCAAAATTAGTTTACTAAGACATATTATTTCAGAGATATCATTTTTTAAAACATTTTTGAAAAGGGGCATTTCAATAGAGGGTGGTTTTTTCATATTTTTTTACACTCTTTATAAGATAATAAATACTAGAGTAAATCTATATTATGTATATTAGATAATACATATTAGAAATATTTTGTATACCGATTCAAGGAGGAATTAGATATAATATTGCATAATTTAGATGGTCTAGATTAATTTTTAATTTAGAATTATAATTTTTTTTGTAAAATTGAAAAATTAGTAAATTTACCTGAAGCGCATCCAACGCGCCAATTGGAGTGTTTGGTTGATGAGGTAATACCATGCCGCGTTCACCAATCGCTTGCAAGGTGTAACTGGAGGCTGCTAATTTGTGGGCCGTGGCAATTTGCACCAGCAGGTCCATCATCGGCGTACTGCAAACAGAATTTGGAAAATTTAATATTTATCAAAGATTTTTGGGATGCAGAAAAATTCTGTTCTTTGAATTCCGAACGCTTGGATTTTTTTTTGCGCTGAAATTCTTGCGCCTTGAATTTTTATAAACTTTCGAAATTTCTGCGGCTTGGAAATTTTATTCTTATGGAATTTTTATGCTTGGAAATTTTAGCGATTGGAAATTTCTTTGCTGTGGATTTTCTATGCTTGGAAATTTTAGCACGTGAAAATTCTATGCTTGGAAATTTTAGCGCGAGGAAATTCTAGGTTTGGACATTATAGCGTGGAAATTTTAGCGCGTGGAAATTTGATGCTTGGAAACTTTAACGCGTGGAAATTTTAGCGTGTGGAAATTCGATGCTTGCAAATTCTAAGCTTGGAAATTTTAGCGCTTGGAAATTCGATGCTTGGAAATTTTAGCGCGTGGAAATGTGATGCTTGGAAACTTTAACGCGTGGAAATTTTAGCGTGTGGAAATTCGATGCTTGGAAATTTTAGCGCTTGGAAATTCGATGCTTGGAAATTTTAGCGCGTGGAAATGTGATGCTTGGAAATTTTAACGCGTGGAAATTTTAACGCATGGAAATTCTAGGCTTGGAAATTCTCAGCTTGGAAATTTTAGCGCTTGGAAATTCGATGCTTGGAAATTTTAGCGCGTGGAAATGTGATGCTTGGAAATTTTAACGCGTGGAAATTTTAACGCATGGAAATTCCAGGCTTGGATATTTGATGCTTGGAAATTTTAACGCATGGAAATTCTAGGCTTGGAAATTTTAGCGCGTGGAAATTCCTGCGCCAAGAATTCACAATGCTTGGAAATTTTACGGTTCTGAAATATTTAGTAATTCCACTTTCATAAGTCTCCTACACTTGGAAATTTCTTCATTGTAAAATTTCCACGGCTTGACTCTCTTTCCATTTAAACTTCTGCCCTTTTTTAAATTTCCAACAATGTAAAAATGTCAACTCCGCAACAAAATTTCACCCCCAACAATTTCTACTCGTCAAACTCACCCCCCAAAAATTTCCAAACCTGGAAACTTCTCCCATAAAAATCTCTTACGGTAATTTTCTCTCTAAATTTCTCCCCAGGTCGACTTCCGAATAATTATAACGTCGTCAACGAGTTCCAGCAAGATACGGAAGCCTCCCAGCACACTGTTCTCCATTATCAAAGTAAATGTACACTTTTGTTTTCCCAAGATTACCGGTATCTTATCACGCGATTGAAATTTACCGTACATATCGCGGGGCTATTTAAACAAGCATAAAAGTCGCTCGTAAAAAGACATAATCAGCATACTAAACACATAGGGGAAAGTGTTAACTCAATGATCAGGTACCGCGGTACTCGAGTATACTAATTACAGAAAATTATAACGCGATAGAATTAATCCTCAGTTTTCAAGATCCAACGATTAATAGGATCTATGTATCTTGGATCTACAAATTGGGGACGATCGAATAAAATTCTTAGAGGCGAAGTAGGCAGCGATTTCACGCAAAAATACCTCGAACGATTCAAATAGAATTTAACAGCCGGATTTGAAATTCAAATACGCGAAACGATGGAGAAAATTACCATTATCAAACTTCACTGTGACACGGAAACCTAATTTCGGTATATGTAAACAAAGTGTTCGTGTGAAAGGTGTTAGTGGAAATTTAAGAAAATTATTAATAATAATTAAATCTGTTATGTAATTGTCTAGCTGGGTTTTTTTTCGTGTCGTTAATTTTTTGAATTATTTATCTGTTGATATTAAAAACTTGATTTTTTGTCAAAGAAATTTTTCTGGACTTCAGAAATATCCAAGCAGGAATTTCCTGATGTAAAATTATTAATGACAGTTTAATTAAATTATTAATATATGATATTATTGTGATATTGAGTCCGTTATATAATTATTCGAGTGAATTTCATTTGAGTCGTTAATTTTGTTGATTATTTTTCTGTTGATAAAACCACGAGTGAAAGAATCGTGATTTTTTTTTGTTATTGAGAAATCAGTTTCAAGTTTATAGCCTGGTCTGGATAACGAAGAGTCGATGACAGACTGCTTGGAAACACGGGTTTATGATTCATTAAAACCGAACGGTCGTTAAAACGGTCATTAAAATAGAAACAATCGGTGGAGAATCGACGGTGAGTCAGCGAGGAAAACGTGTGCGTAGTTTTGGTAAAAATACATCGTCTCGTTGAGTTCCGCGCATTTTAATTTTCGACGTATCGATTTATTGGTTATTCCAGCCGGTATTTCCGTGATGCATCAGTTTCACAAATTAGAGTACTTCACGCGTGGAATTTCAAGGTAGAATATTTTTAAAGCGTTAAAAGTTGGGAGGTTGGGATTTTCATGGTGTAGAAATTTCAAAGCTGGGAATTTCAAGGCTAGGAATTTTCAAAGCATGGAAATTTCAAAGCTTGGAATTTCAAAGCATGGAATTTCAAGGCTTGGAATTTTCAAAGCTTGGAATTTCAATGCATGGAATTTTCAAAGCGTGGAATTTCAAAACTTTGAAATTTCAAAGCTTGGAATTCTCAAAGCTTGGAATTTCAAAGCATGGAAATTTCAAGGCTAGGAATTTTCAAAGCATGGATTTTCAAAACTTTGAAATTTCAAGGCTTGGAATTTTCAAAGCGTGGAATTTCAAAACTTTGAAATTTCAAAGCATGGAATTTTCAAAGCTTGGAATTTCTAAGCATGGAAATTTCAAGGCTAGGAATTTTCAAAGCATGGAAATTTTAAAGCTTGGAATTTCAAAGCATGGAAATTTCAAGGCTAGGAATTTTCAAAGCATGGATTTTCAAAACTTTGAAATTTCAAGGCTTGGAATTTTCAAATCGTGGAATTTCAAAACTTTGAAATTTCAAAGCTTGGAATCTTCAAAGCTTGGAATTTCAAAGCATGGAAATTTAAAGGCTAGGAATTTTCAAAGCATGGAAATTTTATAGCTTGGAATTTCAAAGCATGGAAATTTCAAGGCTAGGAATTTTCAAAGCTTGGATTTTCAAAACTTTGAAATTTCAAGGCTAGGAATTTTCAAAGCATGGATTTTCAAAACTTTGAAATTTCAAGGCTTGGAATTTTCAAAGCGTGGAATTTCAAAACTTTAAAATTTCAAAGCTTGGAAATTTCAAAGCATGGAATTTTCAAAGCTAGGAATTTTCAAGGCATAAAATTTCCAAAACCTAGAATTTCTCTGTCGTAAAAAGTTCGAGCATCCATTTTACAAAAATCCTAAAAAAATCCTTGATAATAAACTATTACATCACCAAGCCTTTCTTGCTCGTTACGATAATCAAATGTGTGTTCCGCGTGAAATGGTATTAGTTTTAACAGGAAATGGGTACCAAAATGGCCGACGAACTTTCCCCGAGGCCTCGTTACGATGATCGATGGTGTTATTACGCGCAGCGTCGTTTAACATTTGTCAAACGCTTGGCCTGTTTGCCGATGAGCCAGCGCGTGCCGAAGCCTTTTTTTATTCACATTATTATTATTATTATTATTATTATTATTTCACGTTCATTTATTCAAATACATTCAAATGGGCGGGTCCCGTAACTGTCGAACGTTATAAAGTGTTTGCGAACACGGTTTATCATGGTGTCCCGTTACAATGAACACTGGCAGGGGTGGGAGAAATATTTTTTTTTTCCAATTCAACGCCCGAAATAAACGAGGAATTAAATTTTAACTCATTGCGACCTTGATGATTGTAATTAATTAATGATTTAGGTTTCCACGTTCTGAAAATTGTTTGTATTGAAATTTCCACGCTTTAAAAATTCCAAGTTTTGAAATCTGCATGCTTTGAAAATTGCAAGACTTGAAATTCCAAGCTTTGAAATTCCAAGCTATAAAATTTCCATGCTTTGAAAATTCCTAGCCTTGAAATTTCCATGCTTTGAAATTCTAAGCTTTGAAAATTCCAAGCTTTGAAATTTCAAAGTTTTGAAATTCCACGCTTTGAAAATTCCAAGCCTTGAAATTTCAAAGTTTTGAAAATCCATGCATTGAAAATTCCTAGCCTTGAAATTTCCATGCTTTGAAATTCCAAGCTTTAAAATTTCCATGCTTTGAAAAATGCAAGCCTTGAAATTCCAAGCTTCGAAATTTCCATGCTTTGAAAATTTGTAGCTTAAAAAATTCCATGCTTTGAAAATTCTAAGCCTTGAAATTTCCATGCTTTGAAAATTCCAAGACATAAAATTTCCACGCTTTAAAAATTCTAAGACTTGAAATTTCCACGCTTGAAAAATTCCAAGCTTGAAAATAAATCGTTCACGGCACGAACGAAAGATAAAAGCTTCGTGTAATTAAGAAACAAAAAATCGAAACTCAATTTCGTTTCACGGGAGACGATAATTCGAAAAAAGAGAAAAGACGATTTCGTAATAGTTGCAGCGCAGCCAATAGTGGTAATTAATAAATATTTCCCGGTACGCGGTAAATTACGCTTTAATAAAAACGCTCGTAAATTATTGTATAATCGTCACTGTTTTTTTTTTACGAGTCTTACGTAACAGGAAAACGAGCCACTGTAAAATAATCCTGCGAAGTGGATTTCACGTGGGACTTATCGTTTTTAAAAGCTCTTCGTTAAACACTCGTCGATCGTTGCTCTCCGATTTAATAGAGTGTTAAATGGTGTTACGTAACATGTTACGTTTAACACGTTTGCCATGAGATGACACGTGCGGATCATGTGGTATTTTCAAAATTTACGGGATTTAATAAATAATTAAATTTCAAGAAACTATTTAATTTGAAAAATTTGAAAAATCTAGAATTTTATCAATTCGTACATTTTTTATACATTATATTCACTTTGAAAACAAAAGATTCACACTCCACAAAAGTGTCCGCTGGAAAATTTGAAATATGTTAAAATTTTAATGTGAAAAGTTTAATTTAAAATTTTTAATTTTACGAAATTTATTGAAAAACTTCTTCGAAATTCGGTTTTCCTAAATTTGCGTGGGAAAATAAACATTTCGGATTGGTTACGTAACGAATTGAAATTGAGTGGAGGAAAAAGTGGCGGGGAAATTGAATTCGGATGAAAGTGTTGCTCCCGCTACGCTTATCGGATTAATTAATTAATTTGATCCTACAGCTTCTAATTGATCCCGTTAGATCAGCCTCCGACGTGACATCCATCACGTCCCCGTTATCATTTCTCGCGTGAACACCGGAAAACCGCTGCGCGGAGTCATTAACCACGACGTAGAGTCATTAATCCGAATGAGCCTTGTAATTGATAATGTCACGTGTGTGTTGTTTTTTTTTTTTTTTTTAAACCAAGAAACCGCGAACAATCGTATAAAACATTATCATTTATTATTATTTTGAGTAATTGACAATTAAATTAAATCATCGAGAAAATTGTTTTCGTAATTAATTTTTATTTAATGGAAAAGAATCCAAAAAAAATGGTATAAATATCTTATATAATTGTATAATTAATTAAAATATTGCCTGGTGATAGAATTTAATGATTTTAAATTTTTTCTATTAATTCTATACTTGTATTATTCATCGGGAAAAAAGGGAAATTTTTCTACGTGAATGGGGAAACAAGTGGAAAGTTTCTTCGAATTCGAGCTACGCCCGATCGAACGGATCATTAGTCATAAAAGATCTACGTGATCCTTTTATCTCGCGGATGGATGTATCATTTCTCCGAAGCGACCGAGTTTGCGGGCAATTTCCACGCTGCGACCCGAATTTCTGGAAAGTACCGTGGCGAACCGTCGCCCATAGTGAAAAAAATCGTTGGAAATCCGCGCGCGATGGAATAAGGCACGTTGGTGGAAAGAAAAAAAAAAATAAAAATAAAATGACGATAAAAGCGGCGGCTGGATTTCTCCTTAACAAGTGCTCCTTTAATATCGTTAGAAAGCAACGAGCTAATGATACGGCACTGCGAATCCACCCGGGATCATGAAATCGATGGGAAATTCATGTAGCGGTTGCGTGCGCTTCCGCGATGTGATATAGACATTTGATTATTTTTTTTTTTCGATACGTGACGCGATGGGAAAATTTTTAATTATTAAATTCGACGGATGGAAATTTTAGAGCGAAGGAATTTCGTGGTGTGATGATTTTAAAGCTCAGAAAATTCAATGCGTGGAAATTTCGGTGCGTAGGAATTTTAGAGCGCAGGAAATTCGACGCGTAGGAATTTTAATGCGCAGAAAATACGGCGCGTAGGAATTTTAAAGCGCTGAAAATTCGATGCGTGGAAATTTCGGTGCGTAGGAATTTTAGAGCGCAGAAAATACGGCGCGTAGGAATTTTAAAGCGCAGGAAATTCGATGCGTGAATATTTCGGTGCGTGGGAATTTTAGAGCGCAGAAAATACAGCGCGTAGGAATTTTAATGCGCAGAAAATACGGCGCGTAGGAATTTTAAAGCGCTGAAAATTTGATGCGTGGAAATTACGGTGCGTAGAAATTTTAGAGCGCAGAAAATACGGCGCGTAGGAATTTTAAAGCGCAGGAAATTCGATGCGTGAATATTTCGGTGCGTAGGAATTTTAGAGCGCAGAAAATACAGCGCGTAGGAATTTTAAAGCGCAGGAAATTCGACGCGTAAAAATTTCAAAGCGCAGAGAATTCAACGCGTAGGAATTTTAAAGCGCTGAAAATTCGACGCGTGGAAATTTTAGAGCGCTGAAAATTCCGCGCGTGGAAATTTCGGTGCGTAAGAATTTTAAAGCGCAGAGAATTCCACGCATTGAATTCCCCGCGCTATCAAATTTCCATAAATTGCCACACTTTACAAAATCTTGAACCGCAGCAATTTTCCCAAACTTTTTTTTTCGCCACAGACGATCTCCTCACCTTTTTTATCAAACATTATCAAACCATGCTTGTCGTTCAAAGACTCTGTCTAACGGTTCGCCATTGAAAATAATATCGATTAGCCGTTTCGGTTCGATACACTACATTTCCTTCACGATCGACCAATCGATCTAGAAATTAATCTAACGGTCTTATTGGGCGATCGATTTCTAGATTCCTGGATCCACGAACGATTCTCCGTGATTTATCCGTTACACCTTGACGATTGCAACAGGATTTCATGACACAGCACTTTCCATTCGTTCAAAAGTTTTAGTAATTAGACAATTACATATTCCAATTCGAAAATTTTAAAGTACAGAATCTTTGTTGCGTGAAAATTTCAATGCACAGAAAATTGAATGCGTGGGAAATTCAAGGCGCTGAAAATTGGATATATTGAAAATTCAAAGCACAGAAAATTAAATGCCTGGAAAATTGACTGTATGGAAAACTCAGGGCGCAGAAAATTAAATGCCTGGAAAATTCAAGGCACAGAAAATTAAATGCGTGGAAATTTCAAGGCACAGAAAATTAAATGCCTGGAAAATTCGTGACGCAGAAAATTAAATGCCTGGAAAATTCAAGGCATAGAGAATTAAATGCCTGGAAAATTCAAGGCACAGAAAAATAAATGCCTGGAAAATTCGTGACGCAGAAAATTAAATGCGTGGAAATTTCAAGGCACAGAAAATTAAATGCCTGGAAAATTCGTGACGCAGAAAATTAAATGCCTGGAAAATTCAAGGCATAGAGAATTAAATGCCTGGAAAATTATATGCATGGGAAATTCGAGGCGCTGAAAATTGAATATTTGAAAAATTCAAGGCGTTGAAAATTGAATATATGGAAAATTCAAGGCGCTGAAAATTGAATATATGGAAAATTCAAAGCACAGAAAATTAAATGCCTGAAAAATTGACTGTATGAAAAACTCAAGGCGCTGAAAATTGAATATATGGAAAATTCAAAGCACAGAAAATTAAATGCCTGAAAAATTGACTGTATGAAAAACTCAGGGCGCAGAAAATTAAATGCCTGGAAAATTCAAGGCGCAGAAAATTAAATGCCTGGAAAATTCCACGCACAGAAATTCGCCTGTATGGAAAATTCAATGCACAGAAAATTTACTGCATAAAAAATTCAAGGCGCAGAAACTCCCATGCGAAAATCCAATTAAAAAATTTTCATCCATCTTACCTTCTCTGCACCGTGACCCTTTGCGATTGCAGATGATGATCATGTGGTAACTGGACCAGAAGTTCCATACTTCCGGCCAGCATATCCGCCGGTGTATCCTCCGTCACAGTTAGAACCATTCTAGATGGTCTCTCCTCTCTGCTTCTGCAAACCAACCGAAAAAAAACACCAATCTTAATTAACACGTTCCAAGTCACTCAAAAACAATGAAAAACAATATAAAAAACCAAATTCTCAGTCGATTCTTCGTTCTGAGAATAATAACACATATTTAATATACTTTAATCGATCGTAAACTATTGTCCCATGGAAAATACACGGTGTCACATAAATTACCGTCGATACACTTTTTTCTCTTTCGCCCAGGTAGTCCCGTACATGCGAGAGACACTTTAAAAATACATATTTATCAGCAGCCGGCGTCATTCGAGAGATAATTTCGTGTTTGTAAACCGACATGCGTTTTTTATCAGCAATAACGAATAAAATTATCGTCGGCCGCGAGTAAGCAGGTGTCGATGTGTAGGCGTCTGTGTGTGTGTGTGTATGTTTGTATGTGTGTACCAAAACGAGCGTGACAATGATCCCACGCGACTTCCGGCAACTCGCGAATCGATTTCGCGTCACGTAACGTGCTCAATGTCAATTATTATCGGCTTCGTTTGTAACCCGGAAGTGTCGGCGCGTGTCAATTGGAAAAAAAAAGAAAGACACTGGCCGAACGTGGTAAACACGTCAAAGAAAAAATACAGATGGAAGTGTGTCGATGTATCGAGAACATTTTTTGCGGAATTTTCTGATGGAAATTGTCGTGGAAATTGGAGGGAAAAAAATGATTGTCAATTCCACAGGTGTTTTGGTTTTGTTTTTTATTTACACTCCAGACTGATAGGTTTTTGATTATTTTTATTTGGTAAATTATGGATATTTGAAATTGTGTAAATGAGTGACAAAAATATGTGAAATGTTTGTTGTTTTTTTTGGTTGATATTTAAATAATTTTGAAAATGACAAGTTGAGAATAAAATGGATTAAAAAAATAGAAAGTGATTGGGCGATAATTGTCTGAATCTTTCTGTAATTAATGGTTTACTGTTGCAAGCTGTAAAACGATCCAATGGGACGATGGTCCGTGGAAGATGACGATGATAAAAAAAATTCCACCGTTGCTTCCTATAATCCAATCTGCCGTAACGTTCTCCCATGTTGATTAAAATACGACAGATTGATTACCGTGATGAAATTTTGAAATTTGACTTTTTGCCGCGTAGAAATTTAAGGACGTAGATATTTTGACGCAGGAATCGTAAGGCGTAGAAAAATCAGTGCGTAGAAATCTGTAAAGCAGGGAAATTTATCGCGAGAATTTCAAAGCGAAGAAAATTCAGTACGTAGAAATCTCAAAACTATGGAAATTTAACGCAGGAATCTTAAAACGAAGAAAATTTGACGCAGGAAACTTAAAACTAGAAAAATTTTACGCAGGAATTTCAAAATTAGGAAAATTGAGCGCGTAGAAAACTCAAAACTATGGAAATTTAACGCAGGAATCATAAAACGAAGAAAATTTGACGCAGGAAACTTAAAACTAGGAAAGTTTTACGCAGGAATTTCAAAATTAGGAAAATTGAGCGCGTAGAAATGTCAAAACTATGGAAATTTAACGCAGGAATCATAAAACGAAGAAAATTTGACGCAGGAAAACTAAAATTAGGAAAATTTTACGCAGGAAACTTGAAACTAGGGAAATTTTATGCAGGAAACTTAAAACTAGGGAAATTTGACGCAGGAAACCTTGAACTAAGAAAATTTTACGCAGAAAATTTAAAACTAGGGAAATTTGACGCAGGAAACCTTGAACTAAGAAAATTTGACGCAGAAAATTTAAAACTAGGGAAATTTGACGCAGAAAACTTAAAACTAGGAAAATTTGACGCAAGAATCTCAAAACTAGGAAAATTTGACGCAGGAATCTCACAGCGAAAATATTCAGCGCATAGAAATCTCAAAACGAGGAAACTTCAAGGCGTAGAAATCTCAAAACGAGGAAACTTCAAGGCGTAGAAATCTCAAAACGAGGAAAAATTCATTAAATAGAAAATTTGGCGCCAAAACACTAGAACTGTAACAAAACAATATTCCACGCACATTTCTAGCATTAATAAATAATTGAAAATTCAAAAGTGCTCCACTTTCTCATTCCGACAATCGTAATCTTCCTTGGCAATTTATACAGCAATTTCATTATCATTATCCATAAACAATGACGTCGTGGAAACAACTTTATCACGTTACACAAACATACAATGTATTTTCTGCGGAATGTTAGACGGTTGCGTAAGTTATTATCATTATTACTCTTATTAAAAAAACACGAAATAAATATCCACGTACACGAGTGGCCATTAATCCAAGTAAGCAACAACGTTTCCGTGAAATTAGAAAAAGCCGGAAATAATTGCTACGATTTTCACGGGGATTAGCATTTCGCTTCGTATTACGTAACCGGGTAATTTTACGCTTCAGTTTTTCCATCGAAGAAAGTGTCTCGCGATAAATTAACAATAAAAATTCAGTGAAATTTCGGTGTTTTATTTTTAGATTGAAATTAAAAAAAAATTCAATTCGTTTAGGTGTTGCGAATTATTTGCGAATTATGGAATACTTGATAGAATGGTTAAAAAAAATATGAAAATACCGTATGGTTATTATTTCCACACCTTTGCCATATATATATATTATTATTAATGTTGTATTCTTCACGGTATTCAACGCGGAAAAACATTTCACGGTAATTTGGTAAGCAACGCGCTCGTATACATTGCAACAGACGTTATGTTGATCAAATGAACGTGATGTCGTATGTTTTGCAAGAAAGACGTTACACCAAGCGTTTCGAATTCATACACGCAATATGTTTTCAAATAACAATTTCAAACTTTCGATGGTATCGGTGGAAATTCTGAGAAGTTTATACACGGATACAGATTCGGTATTTGTTTTAATAAAGATGTTGAATATTTGGCGTATGGAATTTTCAAAACGTAAAAATTTTGGCGCGTGGAATTTTCGAAGCATCGAAATTTCAAAGCGTGGAATTTCCAAAGCATCGAAATTTCAAAGCTTAGAAAATTTAGCGCATTGAAATTTCAAAGCGTAGAAATTTTTACGCATGGAAATTTCAAAGCTTAGAAAATTTAGCGCATTGAAATTTCAAAGCGTAGAAATTTTTACGCATGGAAATTCCAAAGCGTAGAAAATTTGACGTATGGAAATTCCAAAGAGTAGAAAATTTAGCGCGTGGAATTTCCAAAGCGTAGAAAATTTGACGCATGGAAATTCCAAAGCGTAGAAAATTTGACGCTTGCAAATTCTAAAGCATAGAAATTTTGGCGCATGGAAATTCCAAAGCGTAGGAAATTTAACGCATGGAATTTCTGAAGCGTAGAAAATTTGACGCGTAGAAGTACCAAAGCATAGAAATTTTAGCGCATGGAAATTCCAAAGCATAGAAAATTTAACGCATGGAAATTCCAAAGCGTAGAAAATTTAGCGCGTGGAATTTCCAAAGCGTAAAAAATTTGGCGCATGGAAATTCCAAAGCGTAGAAAATTTAGCGTGTGGAATTTCCAAAGCGTAGAAAATTTGACGCATGGAAATTCCAAAGCGTAGAAAATTTAGCGCGTGGAATTTCCAAGGCGTAGAAAATTTGACGCATGGAAATTCCAAAGCGTAGAAAATTTGACGCTTGCAAATTCTAAAGCATAGAAATTTTGGCGCATGGAAATTCCAAAGCGTAGGAAATTTAACGCATGGAATTTCTGAAGCGTAGAAAATTTGACGCGTAGAAATACCAAAGCATAGAAATTTTAGCGCATGGAAATTCCAAAGCATAGAAAATTTAACGCATGGAAATTCCAAAGCGTAGAAAATTTAGCGCGTGGAATTTCCAAAGCGTAAAAAATTTGGCGCATGGAAATTCCAAAGCGTAGAAAATTTAGCGCGTGGAATTTCCAAAGCGTAGAAAATTTGACGCATGGAAATTCCAAAGCGTAGAAAATTTGACGCTTGCAAATTCTAAAGCATAGAAATTTTGGCGCATGGAAATTCGAAAGCGTAGAAAATTTGACGCGTGGAATTTCCAAAGCGTAGAAAATTTGACGTATGGAAATTCCAAAGCGTAGAAAATTTAACGCATGGAAATTTCAAAGGGTAGAAAATTTGACGCGTGGAAATTCCAAAGCATAGAAATTTTAGCGCATGGAAATTTCAAAGCATAGAAATTTTAGCGCATGGAAATTCCAAAGCATAGAAATTTTTACTCGTGAAAATTTCAAAGCATAGAAATTTTTACGCATGAAACTCCCAAATCGTACAAATCTTGGCGTTAAAATTCCAAAACAACCATAAACTCCACTATAAATTTCCAAATCATTTATCCACACATCTCTCGCCAACTTTCCACAAAATTTACAAATCCAGTCTCGCGATCTCTTTCATCTTTTTCAAACAAAACCTTGCATCAATTTCCCGCGTGTTTCGCGATTCCTCGCAATGTTCCCCGTTTTTTTCCTCGCGGGAAAATTAAGATGCACACCGTTGAGTGGTTATTTATCTATCGATTCACCGAGTTTACGGGCACGCGATGATTACCGCCGGAATGGAGCCAGTAGCGTTACATAATTCGCACAGTGCTTACGCAATCGCGTATTTACAAATGGCAAATGCGTCTATCGACACTCGCCAGCGTTAATTACACGCGTATCGCACGGCAAAAGCGCAGGTGGGTTTTACAAAACTGTGCTAAACAATCGTCAGACCTTCGTAACACAATTTTAAATATCTATTCACTCTAACTCAAAAAGCTTCGTTCAACTCAAAACACATTTTGTTTATTCAACTATACTTTACAAAGAAAATTATAATAATTTTTTGTTAACAATTTTTTAATCTACAGGATATTATAATAATAATTATTATTTAAAGTCTAAAGACTAATTATAATAAGTTTTATTAGTGAATTAACAAGGTTTATTTTGATATTTGATGAAATAGGAATGATTCATTTTTAATCAAATTGGATTTTCATTGAAACGGATTGTAAAATGGGTCGAGGATGAATAGGTGTATTAAATCTTCCATTATCGATGAAGAACAACTCGCGTGTCTAGGCACGTGACTCGGAGTTGCTCGTGATCGTGCTTTCCCAACGTGGCGCACGTTTTTCACCACGAGGAGCAGGAAATGTGATGTCGGTGCGTGCCCGAGTTTGTCCTTAAATTCATTACCGTTGCGACAGAAACCGGGGGAATTAGTCTAATTAAAGTTGCACGGTGATATCAAATATGAAATTCGCGTGGAAAGTTCGACGGCATCGAAATTCCAAAGATTTAAAATTTTCCAGGCATCGAAATTCCAAAGCTTTAAATTTCCAGGCATCGAAATTCCAAATCTTTAAAATTCCAGGCATTGAAGTTTCAAACCCTTAAATTTCCAGCCATTGAAATTTCAAACCTTTAAATTTCCAGGCATCGAAGTTTCAACGCATTAAATTTTCAAGCATTGAAATTTCAAAGCCTTAAATTTCCAGGCATGAAATTTCAAAGCTTTAATTTTCCAGGCCTCAAAATTTCAGCGCATTAAATTTCCAGGCATTAAAATTTCAAAGCTTTAATTTCCAGACATCGAAATTCCAAATCTTTAAAATTCCAGGCATTGAAGTTTCAAACTCTTAAATTTCCAGGCATTGAAATTTCAAACCTTTAAATTTCCAGGCATCGAAGTTTCAACGCATTAAATTTTCAAGCATTGAAATTTCAAAGCCTTAAATTTCCAGGCATGAAATTTCAAAGCTTTAATTTTCCAGGCCTCAAAATTTCAGCGCATTAAATTTCCAGGCATTAAAATTTCAAAGCTTTAATTTCCAGGCATCGGAATTTCAAACCTTTAAAATTCCAGGCATTGAAGTTTCAAACTCTTAAATTTCCAGGCATCGAATTTTCAAAGCCTTAAATTTCCAGGCATCGAATTTTCAAAGCCTTAAATATCCGAGCATCAAAATTTCAATGCCCTAAATTTCTAGGCATCGAATTTTACAAGCTTTAAATTTCCATGCACCAAAATTTTAGCGTTTTAAATTTCCATGCATTGAATATACAAATTCTCGCATCCCAGCGAATAGAAATTTCAAAGCGTCAAGTTCCCCAGGACTGAAATTCCAGCGCCTTAAATTTCCACGCGTTGAAATTTCACCGATTTCGGTCACGGCACTAAAAAAAAAAATGTCTGACCATTAAAATCTCAACGATCTAAATTTGAACGGGGTGAAATTTCAACGCCTTAAAATGCGATCCACCTACATACACATTTCAGCGAATAGAAAGTCGATTTCATTTTCACCATAGAAAACCAGCGATACATTTTGAATACAATATCGATCACGAGTGATCTAAATATTGATCCAAATGATATTTTTACACATCATTGAATCGCCAGCTTGATTGACGTATCCATTACCGACAACGTTATTCAATTTTCTTCAATTCTAATCTGTCAACGGTTCAATACCGACCGGTAAGTTTCTAAATCTCAATGAATCCAAATATCTCTTAATTATCTTATTAATATTTCATTCGCCTCGATAATCGGTGCCTCGTCGAATTTCAAACGATATTTAATAGAACCATCAGTCTTCTAATCGCTACTCTATTAAACAGGAAACTGTATCGATCGATACGAACCCATTAGTAATTGAAATCAGCTCAATCTCGATCGAAACTTATCTATCAAACGTTTCTCAACGAACAACACGGGAACAAACCGAATGAAATTTTTTTCACCGTTTGACAGTGATCGATAGAAAATGATCGAGCATCAAACATTTGCGAATTTCAACAAAAATAATATTAAAAACACCTTTTCAATAATCATCACATTTACTTCGTAATTTAAACAGAATAATACAAATGTATAATTTTTCTTTAATTATCACAATTAATATTACAAACACCTTTTGAATAATCTTCATAATTATTTCGTAATTAAAATACAATAACACAAATCCGTGGAATTCTCGCGGTAAAAAGTGATCCAATTTTTTCACCAATAAAAAATACAATCGTTGCGTAAGAAACATGATATATTTTTTTTTTAATTCATCTGCTATTAGCAACTACTTATAAACAAGACACGTACAAGGCGGTCAACTTAATTGACAGGAATATTTAATGAAATAGCCAATTAGCCGCGCAACGAATCACAGTCGTGTGTTAATTTCTCGTTAAGTCGATGTTAGTCCTCTTATCTAGTAACAGGGACGCGATATCAAGTGGCAATGAGAAGGTGAAAAAAATAACAAATCGAAAGAAACATGGAAGATGCGTGAATAGGTGGCTGCGTGGCAGAAAACGACAAGTGGATTCGCGATGAAAAAAAGAAATAGTGATAAGGGCAATGCACTTGTGTTATGCGGTTAGAGAGGCAATCCTATTTGTTCGGGAACTCTATATAACGGCCTTGCTCCAGCTATAAAATCGATAATTACGTTAATTGGCACTTCCCGGTGCACCTCCGATGGATTCTTTGATTTTTTTTAACGTGGTATTTCTGCGAAGGGAGAAAAACGCAGGTCAATCGATGGGAAACGATAGGTTTTTTAAGTTTTGTGTTCTAGGGCTAATTTTACCTTTGGAAATTTCTACGCATTGAATTTTTGTCGATTTGAAATTTTATACGCTTTTAAATTTTTATTGCCTTGAAATTTCTACGCATTCAAAATTTGGCGCTTTGAACTTACGTTGCTTTGAAATTTCTACGCATTAAATTTCGGCGCTTTAAACTTCCATTGCTTTGAAATTTCTACGCACCCAAATTTTAGCGCTTTCAACTTCCATTGCCTTGAAATTTCTACGCATTGAATTTCGACGCTTTGAAGTTCCATTGCTTTGAAATTTCTACGCACCCAAAATTTAGCGCTTTGAATTTCCATTGCCTTGAAATTTTAACGCACTAAAATTTTGATGCTTTGAATTTTGATTACTTTGAAATTTTAACGCACTAAAATTTAGCGCTTTGAATTTCCATTGCTTTGAAATTTCTACGCACCCAAATTTCAGCGCTTTGTTTTTCCATTGCCTTAAAATTTTAACGCACTAAAATTTCGATGCTTTGAATTTCTATTTCTTTGAAATTTCTACGCATCCAAAATTTAGCGTTTTGAATTTCCATTGCCTTGAAATTTTAACGCACTAAAATTTCGACGATTTGAATTTCCATTTCCTTGAAATTTCTACGCACTGAATTTCCGTCTATCCAAATTTTCTACGCTTTGAAATTTCTACGCACCGAAATGTCGACGTTCTGAACACTTTTAACGCTGATATTTCTCGGTATTGAATTTCATTTGTCTTGAATTATTTTGCCTCAAATTTCACACCCACTGTGATTTCTCATTTCCAAATTCCCATGCACTCACCACCATAATCACCACCATAATCATCACCGAATCTTAAGAACCCGTCCACTAACAACCCCCATAAAAATCCACTTTGCCCAAAGTCGTCAAAACACTTTCGCCACGTCGATATCCACAAAAAACTCCCAAACCACTCCAAAAAAAAAACACAAAAATAAAACTCTTCGTAGGAAATCGAGAAATAAGTCGACGCTTCCTGTCGTTGAATCGACCGGCAGCGAATCGAATAGCAAAAACGAGCAAGTCCGTGTTGGAAGATGATCCACACCGTAGAAGATAAAATTACGTGTACGAGGAGGATGAAGCTGTTACAAGGATTCCTTGGAAAGAAGCCGACAAAAAAAATCATTCCCAGTACCCACAGATTATCACCACAAACGCAACAAAATCATCAGAAAAAAATATCTAAACTTTATCGCATATCAAAAGTAATAATTTACTATATATTTCGAAGAAAAAGCAATTTGACGTTTTAATTTTACACACGAAGGTTCAAACAACAAGTAGTTAATACTACTACAGGTGTAGTATAGATTGAAATGGATACGAAAATTTATTTGGTGCCGACCATGTCTATTTAGCAATGTGAATACGGTTCGCACTATCGAATGATGACTGGATATGGCGAAAAGCTTTCTACAGCAACGTAAATAACAGGCAGCCTTGATACGAAAACAAGTTCCACGAGTTTAGAAAAACTCGAGTACCCCTCCCATAGGGCGATCGAGTTTTTCCTACGCACAAAAGATTGCGCCGACCGAGCTCGTCTTTTAAAAAGAGTTTCCAAACCGGTTTCCTGGTGGTCTTTTTTTTTATTTCGTTTTTGGTAATTGTGTTCGAAACGCTGGGGATTTATTGTGTCGAGATTTATGTAGCGTAGAAATTTCAGTGCGTGAAAATTTCAGAGCGTAGGAATTTTGGTGCGTTGAAATTTCATGGCGTAGGAATTTTGGTGCGTGGAATTTTTGGTGTGTAGAAATTTCGATGCGTGGAAATTTCAGAGCGTAGATATTTTGGTGCGTTGAAATTTCAGAGCATAAAAATTTCAAAACGTAGAAAATTTGATGCGTCGAATTTCTAGAGCGTAGAAAATTTGATGCGTGGAAATTCCAAAGCATAGAAAGTTCAGCGCGTGGAAATTCCAAAGCATAGAAAGTTCAGCGCGTGGAAATTTCAAAGCATAGAAATTTCAGCGCGTGGAAATTCCAAAGCATAGAAATTTCGACGCATGGAAATTCTAAAGCGTAGAAATTTCGGTGCGTGGAAATTTCAGAGCGTAGAAATTTTGGTGCGTTATAATTTCAGAGCATCAAAATTTCAAAACGTAGAAAATTTGACGCGTGGAATTTACAAAGCATCGAAATTTCAAAGCGTAGAAAATTTGACGCGTGGAATTTCTAAAGCGTAGAAAATTTGATGCGTGGAAATTCCAAAGCATAGTAAGTTCAGCGCGTGGAAATTCCAAAGCATAGAAATTTCAGCGCGTGGAAATTCCAAAGCATAGAAATTTCAGCGCATGGAAATTCTAAAGCGTAGAAATCTCGGTGCGTGGAAATTTCAGAGCGTAGGAATTTCGGTGCGTGGAAATTTCGCTGCGTTGAAATTTCAGAGCGTAGGAATTTCGGTGCGTGGAAATTTCGCTGCGTTGAAATTTCAGAGCGTAGAAATTTTGCTGCATGGAAATTTCAAAGCGTAGAAATTTCAGTGCGTAGAAATTTCCATGCGTGGAAAATCGATAACTCAGAAAATTCAACGCGTAGAAAGTGTGGCACGTGGAAATCTCAAAGCATCAAAATTTCAAGGCGTAGAAATTTCGAAGCGCAGAAAATGAAATATATACAAATTTCGATTCTTTAACAAATTCAAAACTCAGAAATTTCCACCTATACAAATTCCACACAACACCAAACGAGCTCGTCTTTTAAACAAAGTTTCCAAACCAGTTTCACGGTGTTCCTTTCTTTTTTTATTATTTTACTTGCGTTCTTATTTGACAATACCATCACGTGGATCGATGAAGCATGGTATTCGACACACATAACCGGCTCCGAAAGAAAGTCGTTAATGAGAGGGGCACCGTCGGGAGAAGCAACGTGTAATTTGTCATTGACGTACAATGTAAGTTACGTCGGTGACGGTTATTTATTCGTTGCGCCCACGAACGTTCAAAACACGCGACACAGGCGTGTGGTTTCGGTGTTACGTAAAACTTGAGGACACCTCGACGCGCACCTTCGCGTTTATTTATGCTAAAGTGACATAAATCTGTCGCTGCGATGAAGTAATATCGCGGACGATTAATATGCGCGTAAGCCTCCTAGGGAAACCGCGAGAAATGCAAATATGTGACGGTGAATTTTGTCGGATGACGTAATTGAAGTCTGTGCAAACGTTGCAGTGGGGTGAGTGAATTTTTTTTGAGGGAATGTTAGGGATGAATGTTTTGAGGAATTCGAATTTTGAGGCTGGGAAAATGCCAATGCTGAAAAAGCAAGTTAAATACTGGGAAAATTGAAATTCTAAGGTTTGAGCAACTGGAAAATTTAGAGCTTGGAAAATTGAAGCTGGAAAATTTGAGCAATTGGAAAATTCAGAGCTTGAAAAATTCAGAGCTTGAAAAATTGAAGCCTGAAAGTTTGAGCGATTGTAAAATTCAGAGTTTGGAAAATTGAAGCCTGAAAGTTTGAGCAACTGGAAATTTCAGAGCTTAGAAAATTCAGAGCTTGGAAAATTGGTGCTTGAAAATTTGAGCAACTGAAAATTCAGAGCTTAGAAAATTGAGGCTGGAAAGTTTGAGCAATTGGAAAATTGAGAGCTTAGAAAATTGAGGCTGGAAAGTTTGAGCAACTGGAAAATTCAGAACTTGGAAAATTTAAGCCTGAAAGTTTGAGCAACTGGAAAATTCAGAGCTTAGAAAATTGAGGCTGGAAAGTTTGAGCAATTGGAAAATTCAGAGCTTGGAAAATTGAAGCCTGAAAGTTTGATCAACTGGAAAATTTAAAGCTTGGAAAATTGAAGCCTGAAAGTTTGAGCAACTGGAAATTTCAGAGCTTGAAAAATTCAAAGCTTGGAAAATCGGTGCTCGAAAATTTGAGTAACTGGAAAATTCAGGCACAGAAATTTCACAGTTTATAAAATAAAAGCGTAAAAATGATAACGTTGAAATATCGACAGGTAAAAATTTCAGTTCCAAGAAACACCGACGTCGGCAAAGTGTTTCAAAACCCAGAAACGTTTCTTCTCAGTAATTCGATTACAAATCTGGACTCGTACGAAATTGTCAGTGAAGTTGGCAAACTGAACAATACAGGTTTCATTCATGTGCAGCGAAACGTGCGGTCAATTCTTACGCGGTCCGGACAGGTGGAGAGTTAACGGGATGCGCTGGAATTTAGGAAGGCCGAGGCCCGAAGCTATGGAACGGACTCGCGTTTTTCTCTCTCCTCTCTTCCTCTCTCCTTACGTAACTTCCACCGTATACAACAGCACGCGTGCACGTTTCCATTGAATGTCTTATTTTTTATGGAATCTTGTCGTATCGAAAAGTTGGAGTTCCTGGTATATCTAGATTTTAATATGAGACACCTTTTGTAGGGTAATTAATAGTTTGTCATTAGTATTGGAGTGTAATGTTGCTGCGTAGAAATTTCGGTGCGTAGGAAATTCAATGTGTGGAAATTTCGGTGCATAGAAATATTAACTTGTGGAAATTACGATGCGTGAAAATTCTGGTGCGTAGAAAATTCAAAGCATGGAAAATTCGTTGCGGAGATAATTCAAGGCGTAGGAAATTCAAAGCGGAGGAAATTTCGGTGCATAGAAATTTCAAGGCATGGGAAATTCAACGCCTGGAAAATTCGATGCGTAGAAAATTCAAAGCGTAGGAAATTTCGGTGCATAGAAATTTCAAGGCATGGGAAATTCAACGCCTGGAAAATTCAGCGCCTGGAAAATTCGATGCGTAGAAAATTTAAAGCGTAGGAAATTCAAAGCGTAGAAAATTTAAAGCGTAGAAAATTCAAAGCGTGGAAAATTCAACGTGTAGGAAATTCAAAGCGTGGAAAATTCAACGCGTAGGAAATTCAAGGCGTGGAAAATTCAAGGCGTAAGAAACTGGAGGCGTTGGAAATACAAAACATCGAAAATTAATTTCTAGGAAATTTTCCAGAACAGAAAATTCCAGAAATTCAACTATCCCTGCGTAGAAAATGAAACCCATTGAAACATTAATACATTCCAAATTCCTCGCACTAAAATTTCATATAATATATCATAAACCTCAAATCAGAAACATTTCCAAAACAGGAAACACCGAGCCTGAAAACCTCCAGCCCAACAAATTCTTAACGTCCAACAAATAAAAAACTAATTCTCTCGCGAGTCGAGCGATTAATAAACGAATTATATTCGCTCTGAATTCCCACCAAAGACAATACATCCTTTTTTTTACTCGCCACGACCGAATTCCTTTAGTTCCACCATCATCCGTCGAGACATTTTCCCGAGAATTATTTCTCCCCCATTTTCTTCCTACAGGAATCTTAATTATCCCGCGGGTTCTCACGGACGGAAACAATGATGCTCGTTTCCTGCTTCTAATTCGATAGAAAAACGAGCGTTTACCAGCACAATAAATGTTTCACTGCACAGGAACCACGGAAGTTCTTAACGAAAAACTTAGGAACTCACAATTACAAAATTAGAAAACAAAAGTTTAATTTCCTAATCACAAAAAAATGCGTTTAAAAACATTTCTCGTACAAAATAATAAATTTAATAAAAAATTAGATACAGATCAATTTGAAAATTCCCTAAAATATATAAAATTTTGCAAAATAAAATAAATAAAATTTCATTGTCGTCATGGTTAATCGAAAAAGTAATTTTTAAAATTTTTGCGATAAAAAATGCGATTGTCAAATAAGAGAAAAGAGTCGCTCAGTAACTCGTGGATATTTTAGCTGCTCTAATATTCCACGTACTCTTTCCGTCGAGAATCTAGAGCATTTCCTTTAATCACAACCGGTATTTCCTTCGCGCGAGACAGGAATTCGCGCGGCTTCCAAATGGAATCGCGAAACTTGTTCCGACTTTGTTAACCGCGGTTCTAATCCGCCGGTCCTATTTCGCCGATTCGGTCGTTAGCCCACATATTTTAATTACGAAAATTTCACTGTAATTAGCGACGCACGTGAAACGCGTCGTCCGTGAACTTTTCTTCCGTTTTTGTGAAATTATTTTGTGATTCGAGACTGGATTGTCGAGTGTGTGGATAAAAAAAAAATTGAGTCGAGTTATTTCGCGAATATTTGCACGTGTCCGACGAGTTTCTTGAGGATTTTTTTTTGTTTGGTCGACGTGAAAGCGAACGCAATTTTCGGCGTGCAATTTCCTGTATTCTTTCACCGGGGAAATTATGGTAAAGTTTTGTCTGCGTGGGGTTTTTCTTGGGAAAGGGCGATCCTTTCACTGGACGAGTTAATTCTCGTCGAGAGATCGATGTCGCGGTGTTGTATCGATCGTAGATCGAACCGCGAAAGGAGAACTTCTTCCCAGAAACCGCGTTTCTAACGCTGCGGTGTTTTTTTTTTTAGTTGATGTTGAGTTACTGCTTTACGGCGAAATCGAAATTCTTTGTGAAATGTGACGTGGAAAATAGTTGTAGAAAACTGTGGATAATGTAACGAAAGATTTATGTGTTACTTATTCGAAATTGGGGATGAATTAAGGCGTAAGATTTCTAAGCTTTGACATCCCTACGCCTTGAAATTTCTACGCTTTGAAATTCCAACACTTTGAAATCCCTACGCCTTGAGATTTCTGCGCTTTGAAATTTCTACGCTTCGAAATCCCTACGCCTTGAAATTTCTACGCTTTGAAATCCCTACGCCTTGAAATTTCTACGCTTTGAAATTTTTAAGCTTTGAAATCCCCACGCCTTGCGATTTCTACGCCCTGAAATTTCTGCGCTTTGAAATCCCTACGCCTTGAAATTTCTGCGCCTTTAAATTTCTACGATTCGATATCCCTACGCCTTGAAATTTCTACGCTTTAAAATTTTTACGCTTTGAAATCCCTACGCCTTGTGATTTCTACGCTTTAAAATCGATACGCCTTGAAATTTCTACGCTTTGAAATTTCTACGCTTTGAAATTCCTACGCCTTGAGATTTCTACGCTTTGAAATTTCTACGCTTTGAAATCCCTACGCCTTGAGATTTCTACGCTTTGAAATTTCTACGCTTTGAAATCCCTACGCCTGGAAATTTCTACGCTTTGAAATCCCTACGCCTTGAAATTTCTACGCTTTAAAATTTTTACGCTTTGAAATCCCTACGCCTTGTGATTTCTACGCTTTAAAATCGATACGCCTTGAAATTTCTACGCTTTGAAATTTCTACGCTTTGAAATCCCTACGCCTTGAGATTTCTACGCTTTGAAATTTCTACGCTTTGAAATCCCTACGCCTTGAGATTTCTACGCTTTGAAATTTCTACGCTTTGAAATCCCTACGCCTGGAAATTTCTACGCTTTGAAATCCCTACGCCTTGAAATTTCTACGCTTTAAAATTTTTACGCTTTGAAATCCCTACGCCTTGTGATTTCTACGCTTTAAAATCGATACGCCTTGAAATTTCTACGCTTTGAAATTTCTACGCTTTGAAATCCCTACGCCTTGAGATTTCTACGCTTTGAAATTTCTACGCTTTGAAATCCCTACGCCTTGAGATTTCTACGCTTTGAAATTTCTACGCTTTGAAATCCCTACGCCTGGAAATTTCTACGCTTTGAAATCCCTACGCCTGGAAATTTCTACGCCTTCAAATCCCTATGCCTTGAGATTTCTGCGCCTTGAAATTTCTACGCTTTGAAATCCCTACGCCTTGAGATTTCTGCGCCTTGAAATTTCAACGCTTTGAAATCCCTACGCCTTCAAATCCCTATGCCTTGAGATTTCTGCGCTTTAAAATCCCTACGCCCTGAAATTTCTGCGCCTTGAAATTTATAAATTCTAAAATTCTCACGCTTCAAATTCGTCATTTTGAAAATATCCACTCTCTAAATTCCCCGGCGTCGAAATGTCAACTCCTCCAACTTGACACTTTTCGATCATTAATCGCGTTGAAATTAAACCGCAACAAATCTTCTTGGCAATCTCTTCAGCCGTGAGTCTTCTTCATCGGTCGCTCCAATTACCGATTCAACGTTCGATAAATACATCGGGGTGGCTCGGCAGGTATTAACCAGTGAAATTAAGGTCGCCGCACAGGAAGGGCAGATTTCGAAACCGTGTCGTCCCACATCGTGATTCACCAACACATTGTCGATCCGTTTCGAGGCATCGTGCAGATTATCGGAGAAACCAGGCACGCGGAATAATCGCTTGAATAGCAGCAGACAGGTTTCTCGGACTTATTACGGTTATGCTCGCGGACTTACACGATGCGTCTCCTCAATCCTTTCAGGCAGACGAATTTTTTACGAAGACGTCTCTTTTTTTTTTCTTTAATGACGCCCATAACGGTACGACGCGGTACGCGCTCGCTTAGACTTCTTTCTTTTTTTCGTTTGTTCTTTTCCAGACGCTACGAGCTGACTTAGTGAAATCTCAAGGCGTAGGGATTTCAAAGCGTAGAAATTTCCAGGCGTAGGGATTTCAAAGCGTAGAAATTTCCAGGCGTAGGGATTTCAAAGCGTAGAAATTTCCAGGCGTATCGATTTCAAAGCGTAGAAATTTCCAGGCATAGGGATTTCACATCGTAGAAATTTCCAGGCGTAGGGATTTCAAAGCGTAGAAATTTAGAAGCGTAGAAATCCCAAAGCGCAGGGATTTCAAAACGTAGAAATTTCCAAGCGTAGGGATTTCAAAGCGTAGAAATTTCCAGGCATAAGGATTTCACAGCGTAGAAATCTCCAGGCGTAGGGATTTCAAAGCGTAGAAATTTTCAGGCGTATCGATTTCAAAGCGTAGAAATTTCCAGGCGTAGGGATTTCAAAGCGTAGAAATCCCAAAGCGTAGGGATTCCAAAGTGTAGTAATTTCCAGGCGTAGGGATTTCAAAGCGTAGAAATTTCCAGGCGTAGGGATTTCAAAGCGTAGAAATTTTCAGGCGTAGAGATTTCAAAGCGTAGAAATTTCCAGGCGTAGGGATTTCAAAGCGTAGAAATTTCCAGGCGTAGGGATTTCAAAGCGTAGGGATTTCAAAGCGTAGAAATTTCCAGGCGTAGGGATTTCAAAGCGTAGGGATTTCAAAGCGTAGAAATTTCCAGGCGTAGGGATTTCAAAGCGTAGGGATTTCAAAGCGTAGAAATTTCCAGGCGTAGGGATTTCAAAGCGTAGGGATTTCAAAGCGTAGAAATTTCCAGGCGTAAGGATTTCAAAGCGTAGAAATTTCCAGGCATAAGGATTTCACAGCGTAGAAATCTCCAGGCGTAGGGATTTCAAAGCGTAAAAATTTCCAGGCGTAGGGATTTCAAAGCGTAGAAATTTCCAGGCGTAAGGATTTCAAAGCGTAGAAATTTCCAGGCGTATCGATTTCTAAGCAGAGAAATTCCAAAGCATACGGATTTTATAAACAGATTTTAAAACGCAAAACACCTATCGCGTAAAGTTTGCCAACAGACCAGCTATCCTTTTCACACGAAAACTGTCACGTCGCGACGCGTTAAAAATACCACGACGATCCCTTCGTTTATTCGGTAGTTTTACGGCACGCATTCATTTCCGTATTCCAGGCACACGCTCCTCTCCCTTTTATTCCGCTTTTTCTACGGTGTTGTATGTAAATCCGCCGAACGAGACGGACAGACAGACAGCGAGACGGACGAGGACACGAACCTGACCTCGCCAAAGAGACTCCCACCGTTGAAAGCGATGACCTTAAGGCTGAACCTATGCCAGTCGATTCGACTTTCTCCCATATGTTTCTATCTTAGATTTAATGGGAAAAATAGAACCTCAAAAAATCAGGTGAATTTTTAAATTCAGACCGTAAACTTTAATGCATAAATTTTTGGGGAATTTTATTAGCATCCCGGAAAGAAAATATTTCTAAATAAATAATAGGAGAGACTTGAATGAACATAGATGATTTTTTTAGAATTTTTTTGAGTCGTGAGTTATCGAAAAATCTGATTGACACTTTTAAACGCGAGGACTTCATGGCATAGGAATTTCAAAGCGTAGGAATCTCAAAGCGTAGAAATTTCCAGGCGCAGGAATTTCAAAGCGTAGAATTCTCAAGACGTAGGGATTTCAAAGCGTAGATATCTCAAGGCGTAGGGATTTCAAAGCGTAGAAATCTCAAGGCGTAGGAATTTCAAAGCGTTGAATTCTCAAAGCGTAGGGATTTCGAAGCGTAGAAATTTCAAAGCGTAAATATCTCAAGGCGTAGGGATTTCAAAGCGTAGATATCTCAAGGCGTAGGGATTTCAAAGCGTAGAAATCTCAAGGCGTAGGAATTTCAAAGCGTTGAATTCTCAAAGCGTAGGGATTTCGAAGCGTAGGAATTTCAAAGCGTAGAAATAGCAAAGCGTAGGGATTTCGAAGCGTAGAAATTTCAAAGCACAGAATTTTCATGGCGCAGAAATTTCAGAGCATAGAAATTTCAAAGCATGAAAATTTCAAATCCGTCACACGGATATTAATCCAGGGAATAGTAAAACAAAAATTCGATCTGGATATAAAATCGTCTGGGATCATTATTTTATTCGTCGCGGTAATAAGAAACGGTGAAATTGGAAATCGAGTGTCGTGGATCGCCGGGCTAATTGTAAATCGACGTTGATTCGAGCGTAGAAAATCGCGGCCGTTTCGCAGGACGCGCGCCTCGCTTTTTCATATTTCATATTTCATATTCCACTTAATTACGTTCCGTGTCGATGAGCCGACGTAAATCGATAGCCATTTGGTAATCGATCCGCGGTTTCGTTCGACTGATAGAGTCTCGATGTCCATATGCAATGGAAATCAAAGTCGATCGCGTTCGATTCGATCGACTCCCTAATCCTTTCTAGCCGTTTATCGATCGACGATCGGATCGATGGATCCTGATTTCAATGGACTCGCGACACGATCGTTAAGAGATATTTGTGAGATGGAAATTGGTGTGCGTTTATATTTCTGTGCAAGGAGACTTTAAAAGTTTTTGAAATTCTGTGCGTAAAGATTTAGAAGCGTTGAAATTTGAAGGCGTAGAAATTTTAAAGCGATGAGATTTAAAGCGTGGAAATTTCAAGGCTTGGAAATTTCAATGCATAGGAATTTCAAGCCTTGGAAATTTCAAAGCGTGGAAATTTCAAAGCGTCGAAATTTCAAAGCGTCGAAATTTCAAAGTGTTGAGATTTAAAGCGTGGAAATTTCAAAGCATGGAAATTTCAAAGCGTGGAAATTTCAAAGCGTCGAAATTTCAAAGCGTCGAAATTTCAAAGTGTTGAGATTTAAAGCGTGGAAATTTCAAAGCATGGAAATTTCAAAGCGTGGAAATTTCAAAGCGTCGAAATTTCAAAGCGTCGAAATTTCAAAGTGTTGAGATTTAAAGCGTGGAAATTTCAAAGCATGGAAATTTCAAAGCGTGGAAATTTCAAAGCGTCGAAATTTCAAAGCGTCGAAATTTCAAAGTGTTGAGATTTAAAGCGTGGAAATTTCAAAGCATGGAAATTTCAAAGCGTGGAAATTTCAAAGCGTCGAAATTTCAAAGCGTCGAAATTTCAAAGTGTTGAGATTTAAAGCGTGGAAATTTCAAAGCATGGAAATTTCAAAGCATGGCAATTCAAAGCATGGAAATTTCAAAGAATGGAAATTTCAAAGCCTTCAGATTTAAAGCTTGAAAATTTCAAAGCATGGAAATTTCAAAGCGTGGAAATTTCAAAGCGTCGAAATTTCAAAGCGTCGAAATTTCAAAGTGTTGAGATTTAAAGCGTGGAAATTTCAAAGCATGGAAATTTCAAAGCGTGGAAATTTCAAAGCGTCGAAATTTCAAAGCGTCGAAATTTCAAAGTGTTGAGATTTAAAGCGTGGAAATTTCAAAGCATGGAAATTTCAAAGCGTGGAAATTTCAAAGCGTCGAAATTTCAAAGCGTCGAAATTTCAAAGTGTTGAGATTTAAAGCGTGGAAATTTCAAAGCATGGAAATTTCAAAGCATGGAAATTTCAAAGCATGGCAATTCAAAGCATGGAAATTTCAAAGAATGGAAATTTCAAAGCCTTCAGATTTAAAGCTTGAAAATTTCAAAGCGTAGAAATCTCAAAACGCAAAAATATCAACACTTCGAAATCTCAAGGCGCAGAAATTTCATTCCACGTTCCAAAACCACTCCTCCGCAGGTAACCAATCATTTCCCCTTACACCTGAGTGACCGTCATATCGAGCTAAAAATTCCCGCGTTAAAAAGAAAGGGCAATTTCACGCTGTTATTAAACCTCCCCGGGTTTCAGTTTCCCGTAAACCTGTTCCGCGGCATTTTATGGTAAACGCTTGTTGTTTATGTTACACATTACAGATCTCGATCAAGTTCTTCTCCGTGATCGCGAGATTTCTTCTGTCGAGATTGAGACACTCAAGGCTGAAATTTGCCGATCTGATTAGAGGCGTCAATCGAGAATATAAGAAAGCGGACGGATTAAACGAAAGAAGACAAGCAAAAAAAAAAAAAAATAAGAAACATCTCGGCAACGGCAGAAACACGTCGTTTATCCTTTTCCGTTACGTTGCATAATCGTCGCTTCGTGCACGTAACGTTACGTAATTTCGTCGTAAACGGTGAGGACGACGGAGACGTATCGTTTCTGATCGATCGGTAGATGCCTTCCGAGAAATCGGCATTTTTTTCGTGGAAGATTGATACACGTATAATTACACGGCGAGATATTACAACCGTAAAAGTAGAATCGTAAAATTAAAAAAAAAAATACTTCTCATAGGTGTAAATTCATTGAAATTATTATCGATTTATTGGGGTGATTTTAGTAAAATATGTATTGGAAAAAATTCAAATATGTATCGAGAAATTTTCGTGTTTGGTTGAGAATCACTGATGATTAAAAGTAAATAATTCGATAGCACGCAATCGATTGAGATTTTTCTTCGTTAGATTGGTATTCCACGTGACGTTGTAAAATTCTAATTCATTCGTAGCGACGCACGGCGTCGTAAACAGAAATTCTTCGACTAGTCGACGGATTTACGAGCTTAAAATCGTAGGATCATTTATCGATCCTCGCGCGGTGTGCTCGATCCTGTTTCAGATCTTTTATTTAAAATTATATATTCGCTATACGAGCACCGCGAACGGAATCGATGAACATGTTCATCATACGTTGTGTTTAGTATCGGGATATTAATTTTCTTGTTAGTCGTTTTGCCGACCGAAACGTGGGCTTTTATGTTCCCGCGAGAATTCTGTGAGTTATAGTTTGGTGGAAATTGTGTGCGTCGGTATTTTGAGACGTTTGAAAGTTCCAAAGATTGAAAATTTGTAGCTTTGAAATCGATACGCCTGGAAATTTCTACGCTTTGAAATCCTTTTGCCTTGAAATTTCTACGCTTTGAAATTCCTACGCCTTGAAATGTCTATGTTTTGAAATATCTACGCTTTGAAATCCCTACGCCTTGAAATTTCTACGCCTTGAAATTTCTACGTTTTGAAATTTCTACGCTTCGAAATCCCTACGCCTTGAAATGTCTATGTTTTGAAATATCTACGCTTTGAAATTTCTACGCTTTGAAATTTCAGCGCTTTGAAATCCCTACACCTTGAAATCTCTACGCTTTGAAATCCCTACGCCTTGAAATTTCTACGCTTCGAAATCCCTACGCCTTGAAATTCCTAACCTTTGAAATTTCTGCGCTTTGAAATTTTTGTGCTTTGAAATCCCTGCGCCTTGAGATATCTACGCTTTAAATCCCTACGCCTTGAGATTTCTACGCCTTCAAATTTCTACGCTTTGAAATCCCTACGCCGTGAAATGTCTATGTTTTGAAATATCTACGCTTTGAAATTTCTACGCTTAGAAATTTCAACGCTTTAAAATCCCATCGCTTTGAAATCCCTACGCCTTGAAATTTCTACGCTTTGAAATCCCTACGCCTTGAAATTTCTACGCTTTGAAATCCCTACGCCTTGAAATATCTACGCTTTGAAATCCCTACGCCTTGAAATTTCTACGCTTTGAAATCCCTACGCCTTGAAATATCTACGCTTTGAAATCCCTACGCCTTGAAATTTCTACGCTTTGAAATCCCTACGCCTTGAAATCGCTACGCAAAGACTTCCTGCACTTCGTTTGTAAAACAATAAAATCCTACGCTCTTTCCGTGAATGTTTGCGATTTCACTGGGAAACGGCAAACACATTCGTCAACTGTGAAATTAACGTAACTTAGTTAACAGAAGGACACGGCGATCCATCGAATCGGCGAAAGTTAGGCGGTATCGTTTAATCGTGTTATCTCGTTTCCAGTGAAATTTAAAATTCGTTTGCCGCGAAAGGTCGACCGATTTATCGGAAAGTCGGAAGTCTTTCACCGAACACGAAGACACTTTGCCATTATCGTCTACCAATCCGATATTAACAATTACCAACAGAAACATCGATCATCGACCAACTTTCTCGCAACAATTTTAATTAATTTAAAATATCTCAAAAGCACCATTTCAAAAAGTATAAATAAAAATCCAATTTAATCTATCACATATAAATATATCAAAATCTTTCTAAAATTGATCGATAAAAATTTAAATCATATTTTTGTTGAAACAATCAATTTAAAAAACAAAATCGAGTGGATTTTAGAAAGAGTTTCTTGGAGATGGTTTTTAAAAGTTACGAGAAACATTGACGGTGAAACAATCAGCTATTTGTTGAATATCGGATTATCGATCGATCGAACAGGAGGATCGTTTCTTGCTTGGAAATTGCGGGCTTCGCGTGAAAGTGTTACGGAACGCAAGGCGGCGTTTCTTTTTTGTTTTTGCCAGGTGGAGTGGATCGATGGTCGAAAAAAAAAAAACGAAAAAACATTTCGTCGTGGCATCGGTGAAAACCGTGAGAACGCGTGACGAGAATCGCCGTGAAGAGTTTTTAAATAGATTCGTTTTCGTTTTTCTGAACACCGTTAGAATTATCGAACAACTTTCGATCGATGGGAAAATGATGATCGAGTAGAATAATCGATCAGGAAATGATTTATGTAGCTACAAACATCAACTTTGACATTTCTGTAGGGATAAAGTGTCCATTTCATAATATTCGTGTGGGACAAGTTTTTTATACGGAAAATTGAAATTTTTGTGGAACAAAATTTCTGTGTTCTGAAATTTTCACGCAGTGCAATTTTTGCGCTTTGAAATTTCAAGAAATGTTAATTTTGGTACTTTGAAAATTCCCAGCGTTACAATTTCTACGCTTTGAATTTTCCAGGCATTAAAATTTCCTACTCTTTGAAATTTCCAACGCATTAGAATTTCAGTGCTCTGAAATTTCCAGGCATTACAATTTTCTACGCCTTGAAATATCCAACGCATCAGAATTTCAATACTCTGAAATTTTCACGCGTTGAAATTTCCATGCTTTGAAACTTCCACGCTTTAAAATTTCTACGCTTTAAAATTTCCACGCTTTGAAATTCCCAACGCGTCAGAATTTCAGTGCTCTGAAATTTCCACGCTTTGAAATTTCGACGCTCTGAAATTTCCAAGCTTTGAAATTTCCTACGCTTTGAAATTCCTAACGCATCATAATTTCAGTGCTCTGAAATTTCCACGCGTTGAAATTTCTACGCTTTGCAATTTCTACGCTTTGAAATTTCCTATGCTTTGAAATTCCCAACGCATCACAAATTCAGTGCTCTGAAATTTCCACGCTTTGAAATTTCCATGCTTTGAAATTTCTACGCTTTGAAATTTCTACGCTTTGAAATTTCCACGCTTTGAAATTTCCTATGCTTTGAAATTCCCAACGCATCACAAATTCAGTGCTCTGAAATTTCCACGCTTTGAAATTTCCATGCTTTGAAATTTCTACGCTTTGAAATTTCCATGCTTTGAAATTTCCATGCTTTGAAATGTCTACGCTTTAAAATTTCCTATGTTTTGAAATTCCCAACGCATCACAAATTCAGTGCTCTGAAATTTCCACGCTTTGAAATTTCCATGCTTTGAAATTTCTACGCTTTGAAATTTCCATGCTTTGAAATGTCTACGCTTTGAAATTTTCTACGCTTTAAAATTTCCTATGTTTTGAAATTCCCAACGCATCACAATTTCAGTGCTCTGAAATTTCCATGCTTTGAAATTTCCACGCATACAATTTTCCACGCAGCGAAGTTCCACGGAACAAAATCCCAAATAATTAATCCATTTCCATTCATTTTCAACCCATTTAAAAAAAATTAATTTTTCACAGACTAAATACAATACTTTTCCAACCGGAAGAAAGTACATAATTACGAAAATACATACATACAATAGTGGCACATAACACGCGATAGACACTATTATATAGATCGTGCTAGAATGGTGTTGTTATTAAATTAAATACCGTAATTCGATTGAGTTACGTCGCGTTACGTAATCGGTTCTACCAGACGATTACAGCAATGTATTCGTGGTTCAACAAGTTTCTACGTTTCTGTTCACGATGTACCATAGAACGTGACAGGATGTCGAATTAACCGTATTACAAGATTCTCAAATTCCACGCTGAACACTACGGTAGCTGGCTCACGCAATGTGCGATCGATTTTCTTCTTTGTTACGTAACACACACACGTCTTCGCACGTCGCCGTGTGTCTTGCAGAATGTTTCTTGTTTTTTTTTTCAGGACAGGTGCACTGACAACTTGTTTTTTTTAAACACGGTATGCGCGTTTTTATTTTTTAATAATTTTTTGGATATGCGGACGCTTGAAATTGGCGTATTTGGAAATTTCTGGTGTTTTTGGTTTCGAAATATGTATTGAAATTGTGTGATACATGATATTTGGAACTTTTGAAAATGATAGGTGATGGAAAATTGTGACGCTTGGAAAACTATTACGCTCTAAAATTTCTAAGTTTTGAAATTTCAGCGCTCTCACATTTCTAAGCTTTGAAATTTCGAAGCTTTGAAATCTCTACGCTCCTAAATTTCTAAGCTTTGAAATCTCTACGCTCCTAAATTTCTAAGCTTTGAAATTGCAGTGATCTAAAATTTCTAGGCTTTGAAATTCCAGCGCCCTTAAATTTCTCAGCTCTGAAATTCCAGCGATTTCAAATTTCTAGCTTGGAAATTGCAGTGTTGTAAAGTTTCTAGGCTTTGAAATTATAGTACTCTAAAGTTTCTAGGCTTTGAAATTCCAGCGCCCTTAAATTTCTAAGCTCTGAAATTCCAGCGTTTTCAAATTTCTAAGATTTGAAATTGCAGTGCTCTAAAGTTTCTAGGCTTTAAAATTCCTACGCCCTTAAATTTCTTGGGTTTGAAATTCCAACGCCCTTAAATTTCTAGGGTTTGAAATTCCAACGCCCTTAAATTTCTAAGCTTTGAAATTGCAGTGCTCTAAAGTTTCTAGGCTTTGAAATTCCAGCGCCCTTAAATTTCTAAGCTCTGAAATTCCAGCGTTTTCAAATTTCTAGCTTGGAAATTGCAGTGCTCTAAGATTTCTAGGCTTTAACATTCCTACGCCCTTAAATTTCTATTCTTTGGAAATTCCACGCATCAAATTTTCTACGCTTTGGAATTTCTACGCGTCAAATTTTCTGCGCTTGGAATTTCTACGCGTCAAATTTTCTGCGCTTGGAATTTCCATGCGCTAAAATTTTTATGCTTTGGAATTTCCACGCATCAAATTTTCTACGTTTTGGAATTTCTACGCGTCAAATTTTCTGCGCTTGGAATTTCCAAGCGTTAAATTTTCTACGCTTTGGAATTTCCATGCGCTAAAATTTCTACGTTTTGGAATTTCTAAGCTTTGAAATTGCAGTGCTCTAAAATTTCTAGGGTTTGAAATTCCACCGCTTTCAAATTTCTAGCTTTGAAATTGCAATTCTCTAAAACTTCCAAGCTTTGAAATTCTAGCGCTATAAAATTTCTAAGCTTTGAAATCTCTACCTTCCGAAATTTCGACGCTTTGAAATTGCTTCGAAATGAACAAACAAATTTCCTCGCGAACAAGAATATTCTCATTTTTATTTAAATCGTTGGCGTTTCCCTGAATATTCCCGCGAATTTAACCAACATTTTCACATCTGCAATATAAATCTGCCGCGCGGCGTTTAATTCCGTTTAATAATCCTATGAGTCAGCCCCGGCATTGTCTCAAAGTCTCCCAAACGGTAGTGCACTTGCACAACTAGAGTAACTCGATCTAATTGTAAGTCGTTACAATTCCCGGTGGGAACTCGAACGTCGTCGACGTTTCTCAGGGAAGACTTTCCTCCGACGGAAACTAGATAACGAAACGCGAATAGATCGTGATTTCCGGCGTCGATCTCTCATCAAAACCCCGCAACTTTTTTAATTACCCTGATTAATTGTCGCTAATAAATCTTCGCTAGCAAAGAAAAGGAAGAAAAAAAAATTGTTACCTTTGAAACTGTGAAAATAGGAATATAGGTTCTATTACGTGTAATTTCAGTGATTATTAACCTAATACCGGCAAGGTTTGCTTCAAGGTAATTACATAACGCTGTTAAGGATTATAATTATCACGATTCATGCTAATTGCAAGCCAAGTATAACATGCGTATTAATACACCGCGCGAGTGTAACAAGGTCGAATGTAAGAACCACGCATTAGAACAATTGTGTTGTGCAAGGATGTCGGACGATCCTGTTAAACAATGGCATCGATATTATGAAATTAGCGTGTGTATTAATTCTGGACAAATCGGTATGCTAAGTGTGTTCTCTTAGGCCGTGGGGATTATGACTTTTACTATTCAGTGCGTCCGTATTCATAGATAATGTTTTTGTGCGCAGAAACTTCTATGCATAACAATTTCCATGCGTAAGAATTTCCATGTGTAGGAATTTTCATGAATAACAATTTTCACGCGTAGGAATTTCCATAAATTACAATTTCCATGCGTAGGAATTTCCATAAATTACAATTTCCACGCGTAGGAATTTCCATGAATGACACTTTTTACGCGTAGGAATTTCCATAAATTACAATTTCCATGCGTAGGAATTTCCATGAATAACAATTTTCACGCGTAGGAATTTCCATAAATTACAATTTCCATGCGTAGGAATTTCCATGAATAACAATTTTCACGCGTAGGAATTCCCATAAATTACAATTTCCATGCGTAGGAATTTCCATGAATTACAATTTCCATGCGTAGGAATTTCCATGAATGACACTTTTTACGCGTAGGAATTTCCTTAAATTACAATTTCCATGCGTAGGAATTTCCATGAATAACAATTTTTACGCGTAGGAATTTCCATGAATAACAATTTCCACGCGTAGGAATTTTCACGCGTAGAAATTTCGATAAATATCAATTTCCACGCGTCGGAATTTCCGCGCGTAGGAATTTCCACACGTAGAAATTTCCAAACGTAAAAATTTCCACGCATAACAATTTCCCAGCACTGCCAATACAGCACCAATTCCCCCCTAATCACAAAAATATCATATCAAAACAAATATCGGTGCGTAGAAAATTCTCACGCGTAACAATTTCCACCAGTTTCAAATTTCCACGTTAAAAAATCTCAGTTTCTCTCGCAGTTCGAATCCAGAAAAATCCGCACACTTTCCTCCCGATCTCTCCTCTACCTTTCTATTTACGAGCCACCGTTCTCCTTCGTCATCGGAGTCCTAGTTGCTTCGGAACAGGACACCCCGTAGATCCGAGCTGGATCTGGAGGGCAACGCCCGCGGTGGCCTTGCCCGCGACCTCCTCGGAGAGAGCTCCTCCGGAGGCTGCTCCTCTCCATTACACGCACAGCCTGTCCCTCTGACGCATAGAAACACGGGGCAAAAACAGGGAAGAGAGATAAAGGGGGAGAGGGGGGATAGAGAGATTTAGGGAAGCTGTTGGGGAAGCTGGGATTGAGATCTGAATCATGTATATGGTGTTTCTGGATCAAAGGGGACCGATGGATCTATAAGTGGATGTTGAAAGATAAATAGATTTTTAAACGTGGAAAGTTATAGGAGAGCAAGTGGAAAAGTGTTGGATTTTTAATGTATTCAAGTTTTAAGGCGTTGAAATTGGATTTATAGAAATTTCAAGGCGTAGAAATGTTGAAGCAACAAAGTTTCGGGGCGTAGAAATTTGAAAACATCACAATTTCAAGGCTTTAAAGTTTCAAGGCGCAGGAATTTCAAAGCATAAAAATCTGAAGGCGTAGAAATGTTGATGCATCAATGTTTCAAGGCGTAAAATTTTCAAAGCATCAAAACTTCTGGCGTAGAAATTTGAAGGCATCAAAGTTTCCACGCGTAGAATTTTCAAAGCATTCAAATTTCAAGGCATCAAAATTTCGAGGCTTCATAGCTTTAAGGCGTAGAAATTTCAAAGCATCAAAGCTTCTGGCGTAGAAATTTAAAGGCATCAAAGTTTCAACGCGTAGAATTTTCAAAGCATTCAAATTTCAAGGCATAAAAATTTCGAGGCTTCAAAGCTTCAAGGCGTAGAAATTTCAAGGCATCAAATTTTCAAGGCGTAGAAATTTCAAGGCATCAAAATTTCAAAGCCTCATAATTTCAAGGCTTCAAAGTTTCAAGGCGTAGAAATTTCACACAAGACATTTTCATACGCACCAAAATTAAAATTCAAAGAAAATTCAACGCACAAAAATTTCACCCCCCAGAAAATGAAATACTTGGAATTTTCTAACCACAGAAACATCAATCCGTGGAAATCGTTAACGTTCATCTTCAAGGGGCCAATTTCCCATCATCCATTCTGGACCCATCAATTATTTATCCCAGCCGTTTAATCCTCTTTCAGATCCGCAAGAGTGCTCGAGAGAGCGAACAAGCGTTGCCGCAGGATCGTGAAACACGCTCGGATTCCTGGGCTTGTCCTTCCGGATAACTAACGACGCCAGGATACACAGGACGTAGAATTCGAAGCGGTTTCCCGCTTCGAGGATTTAGGGTGCTGACCAGAAGCGGATAAAGCGGAATTTCGAACAGAAACGGAATGTTAATGAAGTCCGTAAGAAAGGTACTCGCACTAAATACAGAACTGATATTTTTTTTTGCAGATTTTTACGCGAGTTTTACTTTCAATTTTATGGGTGAATATAAAACCATGTGGGAACTGTGGAAATTGTTAATTAATCGGCTTATTGTTGGCGTAAAAATGTCAAGGCATCAAAGTTTTAAAGCGTAGAAATTTCAGAGCACCAAAATTGTAAGGCGTAAAAATTTTAAAGCATCAAAGTTTCAAGGTGTAAAAATTTTGAAGCATCAAAGTTTCAAGGCGTAAAAATTTTGAAGCATCAAAGTTTTAAGGCATTAAAGTCTCAATGCATAGAAATTTTGAAGCATCAAAGTTTCAAGGCGTAGAAATTTCAAGTTATACAAATTTAAAGCATAAAATTTCAAGGCGTAGAAATTTTGAAGCATCAAAGTTTCAAGGCTTAAAAATTTTGAAGCATCAAAGTTTTAAGGCATTAAAGTCTCAATGCATAGAAATTTGAAAGCATCAAAGTTTCAAGGCGTAGAAATTTAAAGGCATCAAAGTTTCAAGGCGTAGAAATTTCAAGGTATCAAAATTTAAAGCATCAAATTTCAAGGCGTAGAAATTTTGAAGCATCAAAGTTTCAAGGGGTAAAAATTTTGTAGCATCAAAGTTTTAAGGCATTAAAGTCTCAATGCATAGAAATTTAAAAGCATCAAAGTTTCAAGGCGTAGAAATTTAAAGGCATCAAAGTTTCAAGGCGTAGAAATTTCAAGTTATCAAAATTTAAAGCATCAAATTTCAAGGCGTAGAAATTTCAAGGTATCAAAATTTAAAGCATCAAATTTCAAGGCGTAGAAATTTTGAAGCATCAAAGCTCCAAGGCGTAGAAGTTTCAAGGCGTAGAAATTTTGAAGCATCAAAGCTCCAAGGCGTAGAAGTTTCAAGGCGTAGAAATTTTGAAGCATCAAAGTTTCAAGGCGTGGAAATTTCAAGGCATCAAAGTTTCAAGGCGTAGAAGTTTCAAAGCATCAAAGTTTCAAGGCGTGGAAATTTCAAGGCATCAAAGTTTCAAGGTGTAAAAATTTCGAAGCATTAAAGTTTCAAAGCGTAGAAATTTTAAAGCATCAAAATTACAAGGCGTACAAATTTGAATAATACAAAGTTCCCTATAATCAAAATAATAATCACACAATTCCAACCAGCCAAATTTTTTCACCGAATCTCCTTCACCGTCCAAGTAACGTACACGAAAGTGTAAAAATAGAATTGCAGGAACTGCAATTAAACCCCTGACATTTTTTAGATCCCTTAATTAAACTGGAGAGCGTTAATGATCGTGTTATTTGGTTCAAGCTAATAATCCGTAATTATGAGAATAAACCGGTGGTACCGGTGGCATTGTGTTCGAGGATGCAACACGTAGTTCCGGGAGAAACGAAATAACGACTGAAAAAAAAGAAAATAAAAAATGTAAAAAATTCTATCTACGATCTAAAGATCGCTACAGGATCGATGGCTTTGAAATTCCAGACGCTTTCCAATCAGCCTATCTAACACGACTCACAATTAACAAATATTAGCGTTCACCAGCGAAAGAACACGCGATTCAATCCCATTGGTACACGGTTCGAGTTATCGATCGTGGATGTAGTACAACGAGACGTCGGAAAAAAAAATAAAACGAGAAAGATAAACGGGACACGCCGATTGGTCGAAGCGAGATGCGAAATCACGTCGATTTATCTTCGCGATCGGTAAACGAAGTAATTGCAAATTACTATTCGTGACAACAAAGGAATTGAATATTAGAAAAAAAATGATTTTTGAATAAATTACTTAGCTTTTCATTTTTTTTTAAATGTCTAGTATAAAAATTATTAGGATCAATTAGGGAAAAATAAAAATTGAGAGAATCTAGTGTGAGATATTATGAAATTAATTAACAAATTAATTGAAAATTGATCGAATGTTAAAGAGTCACGTTTCGTTATTAGAAAAATTGATTAGTTTCACTATTTCCTGATATTACGACGTAGAAAGTATGGGATGATGATAATGAATGGAATTGATGGAAATCATTTTTGTTATTCAATACCGGCTTCCTATGTTCGGCGATTTTAACGAGCATTCGGAAAAAGAATAAATCATACACGCAATAGTTCTCCACGAGGTTTCGATATTAACGAGCGTATGCAGACGTATGATTATGCAAGCTGTCGTTGCTCTTCGTTCGCAGCTATTCCTTTCCCTTTTCGGTCTTCCTGATACTTCCATATTACGAGTATTATGCAAACAATCTTTCACTGGCGTCGGTGAAATTTCTTTTTTTTCGTTCGTTATTCCTCGTTTTATGTATAGAATATTATGCTTAATATCATGGAGTTGTAAGCTGTGGTATTGATTTGAGTTTTTATATTGTGTTGGGAATGGGGAATGAGGAAAGAAAATTGTGTGTTTGGGAAATTTAAGAAGGATTGAGGATTTTTTAAAATGGGAAATTCCAGGGCATGGAATTTTTAAAGCGTGGATTTTCATAACTTTGAAATTTCAAGGCTTGGAATTTTAAAACTTTGAAATTTCAAGGCTTGGAATTTAAAAACTTTGAAGTTTCAAGGCCTGGAATTTTCAGAGCGTGGATTTTCAAGGCTTGGATTTTCAAAGTTTGGAATTTTCAATACTTTGAAATTTCAAGGCATAGAATTTCCAAAACGTGGATTTCCAAGCGTGGAATTTCAAAACTTTGAAATTTCAAGGCTTGGAATTTTCAAAGCGTGGATTTTCAAGACTTGGAATTTTCAAAGCGTGGATTTTCAAGGCTTGGAATTTTCAAAGCGTAGATTTTCAAGGCTTGGATTTTCAATACTTTGAAATTTCAAGGCATAGAATTTCCAAAACGTGGATTTCCAAGCGTGGAATTTTAAAACTTTGAAATTTCGAGGCTTGGAATTTTAGAACTTTGAAATTTCAAGGCTTGGAATTTACAAAGCGTGGATTTTCAAGGCTTGGAATTTTCAAAGCGTGGATTTTCAAGGCTTGGAATTTTCAAAGCGTGGATTTTCAAGGCTTGGATTTTCAAAGCTTAGAATTTTCAGTACTTTGAAATTTCAAGGCATAGAATTTCCAAAACGTGGATTTCCAAGCGTGGAATTTCAAAACTTTGATTTTTCGAGGCTTGGAAATTTTCAAAGCGTGGATTTTCAAAACTTTGAAATTTCAAGGTATAGAATTTTCCAAGCGTGGAATTTCAAAGCTCAGATATTTCAAAGCCTGGAATTTCAAAACTTGGAATTGTGAAAACTTTGAATTTTGAATCTCTAAAAATTCAAACCTACAAGTTTCAAATCTTATAATTATAAACTTTTAAAAATCGTATAATTTCCCAAGTAAATAAACTTTCAACCCACAGAAACCTTCCAGATTCCACACTTCCCCTGAACACTTTAAACATCAACCAATTCGTCATCACCACAAACAATATTCCATTCCCCCGAGCAATACTTCGAGTCATTCCTCGAAACTGCTTTCTTCGCGAGAAAGTGGACTTCGCACATATTAATTTCCATCTCCGACACTTACACTCACTCCCACGACTCTCGTTCCCCGCCATGGGGTTGCATAACGAGATCATGGCACGCGAGAAGTCCCATAAAATCAGGAAACGCCCTAAATTCCCGCGATCATTAAAAATCATCGACGAATCATTTTAATTAATTTAAATCTAATGACTGACATTTCGAAAAAATGGGAAAATCGTAATTCGATTTTCTAATTTTTAATAAATCCTGATACCAAAGGTATAATAAATTAAAATTACTTTATTAATTTTAAAAAATTCAATCACCTTACTTAACGTTATAAAAAATAAAATAAAATAAGGAAATTTCAATGGAATTTCTAAATCGATCGAACACTCGGACACTCGATTGTTCTGTAAAACACGATCTAAACGATTTCTCAAGTGTAATGGGAGAATAAATTTACAATGCCGTGTAATTCTCTCGCGTTACACGGTTTATCCAGTTGCACGGTGTTCCGCAATTACAGGAAATATTGTAAAGTTGGATAAAAAGGCGGGGAAATATTTTATACTGTACCAAAAGCCACTCGTGTTGCCCAAGAACCCCATAAAGTGCCATAAGTAGCTTACCTGAAACATAAATGATAACGGGAAAGTTAGGAAAATAATGTAGATCTTCGATACGTAAATCCTATGGTGACGTAACAACCGTTACGAGTGAACAAGTATGATTTTTTTATGGGATATTTTCGAAAAGTTTGATTATGATGTGATACAATTTTTTATGGTGTCAGATTTCGAGAGTTCTAAATTTTAATATAAAAAGAAATGTGTTTAATTCACGTGTTAGTATATTTATTAAGATATTTTAGATTTCTAGAGGAATTCTGGGACTTTTAATTCCCTCTATCGAGTTTCCTATGAATATGATTACGTAACACTATGAATACCATGTCACAAATTGCCACAAATTCCGGGATTCTTTAAATTTCCATATCCAATCTAAGATAATCGTTCAGGTCGACCTAGAATTTTCGAAAATGTTTGAACTCTTATGAAAACACCGTGCACGTGTTCGACATCGTTTTAAATGATTTTTTAAGGGGGAGGGGTATAGAGATTTAGGGAAACTGATGGGAAATCTAGATCTGAATCTTGTTCAAGGATTTTCTGGATCAAAAAGAGTTGTGGGACAAGAGTGGAAATTTCAAGCCATGGAAATTTTAAAGAGTGGAAATTGAAACGCATAGAAATTTCAAGGCGTAGGGATTTTAAAGCGTAGAAATATCAAGGCGTAGGGATTTCTAAGCGTAGAAATTTCATAGTTTTATAAATTTCAAGGTATAGAAATTTTAAAGCGTAGAAATTTTGAAAGCTTAGAAATTTCAAAGTTTTATAAATTTCAAGGTATAGAAATTTTAAAGCGTAGAAATTTTGAAAGCTTAAAAATTTTAAAGCGTAGAAATTTTGAAAGCTTAAAAATTTCAAAGCGTAGAAATTTCAAAGCTTAGGAATTTCAAGGCGTAAAAATTTGATCGCATAAAAATTAGAACGTATAGAAATTAGATCGCATAGAAATTGAAATGCATAGGAATTTCAACGCGTAGAAATTTCAAAGCGTAGAAATCTCAAGGCGTAGGGATTTCAAAGCGTAGAAATTTCAAAGCGCAGAGATTTCAAAGCGTCAAAATCTTAACGCGCAGGGATTTCTAAGTGTAGAAATTTCAAAGCGCAGAAATTTCAAAGCGTCAAAATCTCAAGGCGTAGGGATTTCTAAGCGTAGAAATTTAAAGGCGTAGAAATTTAAAGCCTAGAAATTTCAAAGCGTAGCAATTCGAACGCATAGAAATCGGAATGTATAGAAATTTGATTGCATCGCAATTTCAAAGCGTGGAAATTTCAAGGCGTATCTATTTCAAAGCGTAGAAATTTCAAAGCGCAGAGATTTCAAAGCGTCAAAATCTCAAGGCGTAGGGATTTCTAAGCGTAGAAATTTAAATTCGTAAAAATTTAAAGCCTAGAAACTTCAAAGCGTAGCAATTCGAACGCATAGAAATTTCATCGCATCGCAATTTCAAAGCGTGGAAATTTCAAACCGTACAAATTTCAATGCGTAAAAGTTTCAAGGCGTCCAAATTTAAAGCGTCAAAACTTCAAACCGTAGTATATATGAACGCAACAAAATTTTATCACATAAAAATTAGAACGTATAAAACTTTAATCGCATAGTCATTTCAAATCACACAAATTCTACATATTGACGCACAATTTTTAAAAAAAATTCTTTAAAAATTTCTCCCATATTCAAAATCATTCCAAACAATTTCCCCATGGATTCTCGATCCAGATATTCGACATAGAAACGATCCACGGTCACTAGAGGAATCACGTCGGTCTCCTTTTATACCTAAAAGAGGCGTAGGGGGGGGGGGGGAGGAGGAGGGGGAGGAGTAGAGGACAGGTCCCCGTATTCATGAATTTAATAACAACGTCGGCTAACGATACGGGCATTAAGCCGGCTTGATTTATGGTCATTGCACCGGTTACATCGAAGGAACCGGCAGCGAACCGCGGAGGCGTTCGTGCAAGAAGAAGCGCGATGCATTCCTTGCACGCAGCCCCTCTATTATTACGTAAAAACCGATTAGAATTCACGCGAGCCGGCCACGAGAATAGAGAGAGAGAGAGAGAGAGAAAAAGAGAGAGAGAGAAAGAAACAACTTTCCTCGGTGTCTCTCCGTGTCGAGCGAAATTACGATCGCGGAAGTTTCGCGGATTTTTCGTTGCGTCTATCAAAGATTCGATGAAACATGAAATTTGTTGGTTGAATGTGTGAAAGATTGAATGAAAGGTGAAATTTCCAGGTTGAGTCTATTGAGATTCGATGAAAAATGAAATTTGTTTGTTTAAAGATATTAGAAAGGTATTATTGTAAATTTAATTGTTCAAAGATTCGATGGAAAATGATATTTGTTGGTTCAAAAATATTAAAAAGATATTTTTGCAAATTTGTTGGTTCAAAGGTTCGATGAAACATGAAATTTGTTGGTTGAATGTGTGAAAGATTGAATGAAAGGTGAAATTTCCAGGTTGAGTCTATTGAGATTCGATGAAAAGTGAAATTTGTTTGTTTAAAGATATTAGAAAGGTATTATTGTAAATTTAATTATTCAAAGATTCGATGGAAAATGATATTTGTTGGTTCAAAAATATTAAAAAGATATTTTTGCAAATTTGTTGGTTCAAAGGTTCGATGAAATATGAAATTTGATCGTTCAAATATATTAAAAAGATATTATTTTTTTAAAAATGATACTTTTCCTTAACTTATATTAACTTAATTTACATTGAACGATGTTGTCGATACAATAGAAATTTTCCCAAGAAAATTTCGTGACTAAACGTGAAACGATGGAAAAGATCGTTAACTTAAGAAATCGATAATTACTTCGTTGCTAATTACACGAGCTATTTGCTAAGACTTATCGCGAAAGGAGGTATTTTAAGGAAATGTTGGAAAGTTCCTTTACACGTCTTTTGGAAAATACACGAATTCCGGGAAATCAGATAATTTTTCTTTCAAGAACGTGAGAGGGAGGGGGGGGGGTTTGGTTTTCCATCGTCGAGACTGGATAAACGACGTTCAGCGGTATCGACCACGAAACAAGACACCGCAATTATCCGGCAATTAAACCGGCTCCGAGGAATTCGCGTCCGCGGACAACACGCCGGGCTGACTCACTGTCAATACGAGAGTTTAATACGTTTTTTTTGTTCAGGGTGTTACGATGGTAAGTGTAACGATACGCGTGTTATTAAAGTTGGAGAAATTTATGGTCGTCGGAAGAACGTGGAAAGTTCGGCGTTGAAATATTTAGACGGTTTTAATCTGCACGCGGTGGAATTTGAAAGCGCAGAAATTACCTTGCGATGGAATTTGAAATTGACATTTTTACGCGGTTGAATTTTAAAGCGCAGACTTTTTCAGATGTTGAACTGTTAAAGTGCAGAATTTTCCGAGTGTTGGAATGTTAAAATGCAGAATTTTCTATGCGCTGAAATTTTCTCGCGTTAGGGTGTCAAAGCATAGAATTTTCCATGCGTAGAATTTCCACACCTTGGAGTTTCAAAGCGTAGAATTTTCCAGGCGTAGAGATTTCCACACCTTGGAACTTCAGAGCGCTGAATTTTCCAAGCGTAGAAATTTGCATGCTTTGGAATTTCAAAGCGCAGAAATTTCCATGCGTAGAGATTTCCACGCGATGGAATATCAAAGCGCAGAATTTCCCGTGTGTAGAGATTTCCACGCGATAGAATATCAAAGCGTAGAATTTTCCATGCGTAGAAATTTCCTCGCGTTGGAATTTCAAAGCGCAGAATTTCCCATGCGTAGAAATTTCCTCGGGTTGGAATTTCAAAGCGCAGAATTTTCCAAGCGTAGAAATTTCCATGCATTGGAATTTCAAAGCGCAGACATTTCCATGCGTAGAGATTTCCACGCGATGGAATACCAAAGCGCAGAATTTTCCATGCGTAGAGATTTCCACGCGATGGAATATCAAAGCGCAGAATTTTCCATGCGTAGAAATTTCCTCGCGTTAGAATTTCAAAGCGTAGGATTTTCCATGCGTAGAGATTTCCACACCTTGGAATTTTAGAGCGTAGAATTTTCCAAGCGCAGAATTTCCCATGCGTAGAAATTTCCTCGCGTTGGAATTTCAAAGCGTTGAAATTTCCTAGCATTAGAATTCCAATGCGTAGAGATTTCCATGCGATGGAATGTCAAAGCGTAGAATTTTTCATGCGTAGAAATTTCCTAGCATTAGAATTCCAATGCGTAGAGATTTCCACGCGTTATAATCTCAACGCGTAGAAATTTCCATGCTTCATGTTTTCCAAGCACACAAATTTCCTGCGTTAAAATTCCAAGGCGCTGAAATTTCCACGCGTTAAAATTCCAAGGCGCTGAAATTTCCACGCAACCGAATTTCAAAGCGCTGAAATTTCCACGCATTCTGATATCCAGCGCAGAAATTTCCACGCGATAAAATTTCAATGCGTACGAATTTCCCCGCCTCCGAATTCCACTGCGTAAAGATTTCCACCGTGGGAATTTCAAACCAGATAAACCGCCACGTGTGCTCCAACTGGAAAGTACGAGCACTTCAACGCAAGGAACCTTCAAATCTCTACGCAATTCCACTTAAAACTCCAGTACCACTTAACGGAAACGTGTCATTAAATTTCCTCCGACAGGCAAAACACCGAATAGCGTCGAATGAAATACTAACTGATAAATAAATTGACGCTGTCGCAAAACTGCTGCGGGACATAATAAATCATTGTAGGGCAAACACGGGAACTTGTCGACGGAGTATTTTTTTTTTTTCGTGTTCGAATGCCAGACAATTAAATGGGCCGTTCCACTTTCTCCTCAATTAACGACATAACGAACGAAAACTGGCTCGTCTCCGCAAACGACAGCGTACGAAACAATGCAACTGCAGTTTCTCGCTGATCGGTGAGCCAAGATTGCGTGCAAACCTTGTTTGCCAGAAGATGCGAAACTTTATCACTAACTAATTGACAGTTCGACGAAATCACCGAATGTCTCGACGATTCTCAATTGCATTCAATAATACGGCAATTAAAGTCTGTTTTCTAACTGTTAGATACAAATTTTCTTTCACCTTACGGTTTAATCGAAAAGTGATTATCATTCGAATTGTAATTCGAGATTTCGAAATTTAGAAGTCACTTTAGTGTTTTAATAAAAATGATACTGATTCTAAATTTAGAAAATCAAAAATACAGCGTTTTTATTTTTCAAAAATAATAATTATTCGAATTGTAATTCGAGATTTTAAAATGTAGAAAACAAGGAATACGATTTTTTCGATAATTATCCGCCACTTTAGTATTTTAATAAAAATAATACTAAATCTAATTTTAAACGATGCCAAATTTTATACACTTTCTATTTCCCATTTACAAACTCTCCACTTTCAAATTGTTGCAAAGAAATTTAGAATACAGTAAAAGTACAGTGTTTTTAATTGTAAAAAATAATAATTATTCGAATTGAAATTCGGGATTTGAAAGTTTGATTGATTCCCGCCGTTTTTTTTAAATCGGGATAACAGTTCCCGACTTCCTGAAGCGATCTCTATCACAAACGAAACTGCCCATTCGTGTGCATCAGTGTGCACCCGATATCCGGTCGATTGTCGACACGGTAAACAAAGGAGAAAGTCCGCGAACTATTGTTTCCCACAGTGTTCAGCGACGTAATACGAATGTACCAACGTGATCTTCCATTTTCTCCGTCGTTTTTATTTCCGAGCGTTTAGCAACCATTCGCGAAAATTCGCGACCACTCGCGGACAGTTTGCGAACGATATTTGCATCTTTTAATAATCCCGTGACTAAAATGGGCGATGCAATTGGTTCGAATAGTCAAAGTTATGGTTGATTTGTTACTAAATTAGGGTGAAAATGGTTATAACAATTTTTGTTTAATTAGGGAGTTTTTATAAATATTTAGAATTTGACGTCGATTTCAGAAACATATGTTCAATTATTCGTCTGGATTTTTTAAAGAACAAAAATAGTGATTTTTATTGCGCAATTAACTGATTTAAAAAGTTGTTGACAATTTCTAATAAATCAGGGATTGTCGATAAATGTATAGAATTTATAACAATAATAAATAAAATAACGTCTCCGGATTTTATTAAAGAATTTTCGAAATTGAAACTTTTGTCACGGTTTGAAAACTCGTCGCACAATTGTTATGGTGATTTTCATGGGAAACACTAACCCCATTGCGGACACTTCGCACGGAAGAAACATCTGTCGCGAGTTCGCGGATAAACTGGCGAAGCTGCACTAAGCGCAGGTGGAATTCAGTGTCGCGAATACGATTGCGTCACAAGAATTGCAACATCCGGCAGGCAGCCTTGCAATGTCGCCGTGTGTGTATATATTTATTTTTTTTTGTCGTTCCGACAGACCCAAGAGGTGTCATCACCTGTGGACGAGGCTTTAAGTAATCGTCGATGATGCGGGTCTGTTATGTCAGCGAAGGAAATTCTGACGCGGAAATTTTACGCAGTTACTAGTTGACAATTTGGGAAATTTCTACGCAGTTACTATTTGACAATTTGGGAAATTTCTACGCAGTTACTATTTGACAATTTGGGAAATTTCTACGCAGTTACTATTTGACAATTTGGGAAATTTTTAGGTAGTTACTAGTTGACAATTTGGGAAATTTTTACGCATGGAAATTTTCTTGGGAATACATTTGGATAGGTATATGTATATATTTGCGCGAGAACATTTCAAATTGCTGTGGTATGGAGGAACGGGAATTTTTGTGGGTAAAATTTTGGCGCGGGAAATTGGGGATGTTGAAGTTTCGATGCGTAGAAATTTCAACGCGTAGGAATTTCAAAGCACTGAAAGTTCAAGGCTTAGGAATTAAGGCGTTGAAATTTCCATGCCTGGAAATTTAAGGCTTTGAAATTTAAATGCCTAGAAATTTAAGGCTTTGAAATTTAAATGCCTAGAAATTTAATGCGTTGATTTTTGATGCCTGGAAATTTAAGGCTTTGAAATTTAAATGCCTGGAAATTTAAGGCTTTGAAATTTAAATGCCTGGAAATTTAATGCGTTGAAATTTTGATACCTGGAAATTTAAGGCTTTGAAACTTCAATGCAGGGAAATTTAAAGCTTCGAAATTTTGATGCCTGGAAAATTAAGGCTTTGAAACTTCAATGCAGGGAAATTTAAAGCTTCGAAATTTTGATGCCTGGAAAATTAAGGCTTTGAAACTTCAATGCAGGGAAATTTAAAGCTTCGAAATTTTGATGCCTGGAAAATTAAGGCTTTGAAACTTCAATGCAGAGAAATTTAAGGCTCTATAATTTTCAATCTATAGAAAGTAAAAGCGCTGAAATTTCAACGCATCGAAATTCTGACGCCTGGAAATTTTCATATATCAACATTCAAATGCGTACAAATTTCAACGCACCAAAATTTCACTACCTCGACACTTCAACTCGCTGAAATTCTCCCACAAAAAAATTTCCTTGCGCGGGAATTTCAAACCATCCAAATTTCACAGCGCAAAAATATCAAATCACCTAACTTTCCGTGCGTAAAAATTTCAAAACCACCTATTCCAAATCAATCCTCGACTACTCACAACCATCACGTGTTCCAAGTAACATAAATAATTCAATTTCATCTAAATCCATAAAACAGCTCCGATATTCGCGAATTAACAATAAAGATAAAAGTATGTAGATGAAGTCAGATAACTTGGCGCATGAATTTCATGACGAATAACAATATTCCCACCGATGCGCGATATCGTAAGAGCCCGTCGCGTAATCCCTGTCCAGAAAATAACGCGATACTGTTACGAGGCTTGTTCCACAGCCATAACTCACAAACACTAATACAAACACGACCGCCTACACGCATTTACGTACCGCCAATGGAAGGCCATTAAAACGAGCCATGAGACTGGCCAGCTGCGAGATCAAAGATTGCATTCCTCGCAAGGGCGTTCATGGTTAAAACTCTAAATCAAACTGAACACCGCAGAAAAGAAAAAGAAAAAAATCAAATAAACTGCAATTTTCTTTCATAATTATGTATATAATAATTTGTATTCATTTTAATTTAAATATTTCCTGGTATAAAAATATTATTTAGAAATTAAAATGTTTCGATAATTATTTAAAGAATTTTGTAATTAATTTTTATATTTTTTTAGTTATTGTGTGAAATTGTTTGGATTTGAGATACGGTGGTTTTTCATGCGATTTTAAATAACTTCATTTGCGTTAAATATGTGTTTTCGTGAGCATCGTATCACGCGATACGTGTTACGGGACAAGTTACAGGTAAAATTAACATTTCAACTTTAACGAGTTTGCGTTTGATATTAATTACCACGGTCATGTATAATTCCTTACGTAATGTTATTAATTACCTTGCTCCGTCGAGTATGCCCATCGTCATTAATTCTCGCGGTTAATTATTTCCACGTGTCGAAACGAAAACATTCTTTCGCGCGGAACAAACGATCCGTTCACCAATAGGAATCTGGATAGAAAGTTTTTAATAACAATCGGAATGTTCGATTTCCATTTTGCAGAAATCGATTCACCCTAGCGTTCAAGGAATTTCTGGGACTTCCTTTTCAATTTTTTTTTTCCTTGGAGAGAGAGAGAGAGAGAGAGAGAGAGGGAACAATTTTCTTGGATGAATCACGAACTACGGGGAATCACTTTCTACTGTTGTCAAGAAATTTTTGTTCACTATGTCATCTGCTAGACGAGCGATTTAAATATTTGTGAGTAATTTTAGTGGGTTTTGTAATTATGTGGTGACGCATAGGAAAAAGTTTTGAGTCACAGAAGTTTAAAAGGACGAAGTTTTTCATAGTAGAAATTTCGATAGAGGAATTAGGGGGCGTTGAAATTTGGAGGCATTGAAATTTCGGTACGTGGAATTTTCCGCGCGTAGAAATTTCAGCGCTTTGAATTTTCCATGCATAGAAATTTCAGCGCTTTGAATTTTTCACGCGTAGAAATTTCACCGCTTTGATCTTTGGACGCGTAGCAATTTCAGCGCTTTGAATTTTCCATGTGTACAAATTTTCCACGCGTAGAAATTTCAGCGCTTTGAATTTTCCATGTGTACCAATTTTCCACGTGTAGAAATTTCAGCGCTTTGAATTTTCCATGTGTACAAATTTTCCACGTGTAGAAATTTCAGCGCTTTGAATTTTCCACGCGTAGAAATTTCAGCGTTTTGAATTTTCCATGCGTAGAAATTTCAGCGCTTTGAATTTTCCATGCGTACAAATTTTCCACGCGTAGAAATTTCAGCGCTTTGAATATTCCATGCGTACAAATTTTCCACGCGTAGAAATTTCAGCGCTTTAAATTTTCCACGCGTAGATATTTCAGCGTTTTGAATATTCCATGCGTACAAATTTTCCACGCGTAGAAATTTCAGCGCTTTGAATTTTCCACGCGTAGAAATTTCAGCGCTTTGAATTTTCCACGCGTAGAAATTTCAGCGCTTTGAATTTTCCATGTGTACAAATTTTCCACGCGTAGAAATTTCAGCGCTTTAAATTTTCCACGCGTAGAAATTTCAGCGTTTTGAATATTCCATGCGTACAAATTTTCCACGCGTAGAAATTTCAGCGCTTTCAATTTTCCACGCATAGAAATTTCAGCGCTTTGAATTTTCCACGCGTAGGAATTTCTCAGCTGTGACTTCTCGACGCGTAGAAATTTCGAGGGCACCAGAAAATCTAAGATCTTATTTTTCAACGCGGAAATATCAATTTCACGCGGATAAATTGAACGCGATGCGCAGTTTTCGAGATCATGTTTTCCGCGTCTATAAAAAACGATGAAAACTCATACGACGCAAGCGAATTCGATCATGCGAAATGATTTAATATTCATTCGTGTCACGATCCCTAAGGCTACAAGGATTACGTGGAAGGTGAGGTACACACATACCGCGTTACAGAGGTTGACACGTGCGACTATTTTTTTACCGTACAATCATCCCGGCTCTTCTATCAAGAAATAACGATGACGCGACGTTAATATCCTCATTGTCAAGGTGCTCGGAATAAATCGTCACACCCGTTCACCATTTTCACTCGTATCATCATAGAACAAACATTCCAGCTAGATAATTGAATTTCCAACAGATATTTCACCGCTGAGAAATTTCTATGCGCGGGAAAATTTAAAACGTTGCCATTTCTCGCGCGTAGAAATTTTCACGCATTAAATTTCCCAAGCGCTGAAATTTCCACGCTTTGAATTTCCCAGGTACTGAAATTTCTACGCATTTAATTTCCCAGGCGCTGAAATTTCCACATTTTGAATTTACCAAGCGCTGGAATTTCCACGCTTTGAATTTCCCAGGCGCTGAAATTTCCCAAGCACTGAAATTCCCACGCGCCAAAATTCCAACACACAGAAGTCTTAAACCTGAAAACTAAAGCTGACTTTCATTCGTAAAAATATCCATATCCAAAAAACGTCTGCACAAAAAAAAATTCCCCTAAAGCCATCGTACCTTAAAAATCTCCTCGAACGGTAAAAATCGACAAAACGACAATAAGACGATAAAAAAAAACGAAGAAAAGAAATTAGAGCGGAAGACGAGCGGCAAAAATAGAAGCCGTAACTACAAGTCCGAGAGCAACGATGCTACTAATAATACGAGCCACGCCAACACCGGTCACATCGACAAAAAAAGAAAGTGTTCCAGACGTGATTGATCTTCCCGTAGAATCTCTCCCGTAGCCGAACATTCTCGTGACACGGTATAAGGAAAGACCGGTCGATTCTTTCTTCTTCGGCGATTTAATTGCGACCGCCGGTTTCCTGAATTGACCGGCGAGCACCATTCATCGAATCACCGTTCGAGGAAGGATTCAGGGAAGTGTTTAACGATCCGGGGAAACTGAAACAGCGTACATCTCGCGGATAGATAATTGATCGTGATGTTAACCTCGATCTTGAGGATCACAGGTGAGAAGAATCTGCGAGGATATGGTTGTAGCAGAGGTGATAGAGAATCCACGTGGTGAAGTGTAATTAGTGGATCATAATTCAGATTTCATTGTTTGGAAAATTTAAAGCACTAAAATTCAAACGGTTTGAGATTTGCATGCGTGGAAAATTGAAGGCGCTGAAAATTCAAAGCGATGAAATTTCCATGCGTGGAAAATTCAAGGCGCTGAAATTTCCATGCGCGGAAAATTCAAAGCGCTGAAATATCTACGCGTGGGAAATTCAAGGCACTGAAATTCTAAAGCTTTGAGATTTCCATGCGTGGAAAATTCAAGGCGCAGAAATTCCAAAGCTTTGAGATTTCTATGCGTGGGAAATTCAAGGCGCTGAAATTTCCACGCGTGGAAAATTCAAAGCGCTGAAATCGTTACGCGTGGAAAATTTAAGGCACTGAAATTCTAAAGCTTTGAGATCTCTATGCGTGGAAAATTCAAGGCACTGAAATTCTAAAGCTTTGAGATTTCTATGCGTGGAAAATTCAAAGCGTGGAAAATTCAAGGCGCTGAATTTCTAAAGCTTTGAAATTTCCATGCGTGGAAAATTCAAGGCGCAGAAATTCCAAAGCTTTGAGATTTCCATGCGCGGAAAATTCAAAGCGCAGAAATTCTAAAGCTTTGAGATTTCCATGCGTGGAAAATTCAAAGCGCTGAAATCTCTACGCGTGGAAAATTCAAGGCACTGAAATTCTAAAGCTTTGAGATTTCTATGCGTGGAAAATTCAAGGCGCTGAAATTCCAAAGCTTTGAGATTTCCATGCGTGGAAAATTGAAGGCGTTGAAAATTCAAAGCGCTGAAATTTCGTTGCGTAAAAAATTCATAGCGCTGAAATTTCCACGCGTGGAAAATGTAATGCGTAGAAATTGTGCCTACACAAAAATTCTATTGCCCCAAAACTTCACCGCGCAGAAATCGAAAAGCTATAAAAAATACCTTCCCCATCAAAATTCCCAGATCAGGAAAATTTCTTCCATTACAACCCATGTAACTTGTTAATCTCTGTAAAGTGTGTTATATAAATAGTCTCGCGGATAAAAGAATCGCGACGGAGAGGAGAAATTGAATCGTAAGGTCGTGCCGTGACGTTCGCGCGTAAGTATGGCAAGAGGCGGACACGTAACACGTACGTAGGATAACGTAAGACGTAACGATCGTATGGTAACACACATCGGGATGAAACACGAGCCATGTGCCCCGTACACGTACCGCGAACTGACCTTATAAACCCCCGCGAAGCAACTCTCTTCCGTGAAGAAAGCTCTCGTAGAGTTTCTGAAACTACAGGGTGTCTCGAAATATTAGTATCGTGACGTGTATCGCGAAGAAATTTGTCACGTTTGATTTGTGTAATTGCGTGGAAAATTTGCTGGGTATTGAAATTATTACGCGTTGAAATCTCTGTGTAAATTCTACGTGATGGAGTTGCTAAAGCTTGGAATTTTGACGCTTTGAATTTTCCATGCGTAGAAATTTTAGCGCTTTGAATTTTCCATGCGTAGAAATTTCAGCCCTTTGAATTTTCCACGCGTAGAAATTTCAGCGCGTTGGAATTTCAGCGTCTTGAATTTTCCACGCATGGAAATCTCAAAGCGTTGAAATTTTACCACCTTGAATTTTCCACACATTAAATTTTCTACGCCTTCCATTTTCCACGCGTGAAAATCTGGAAGCCTAGCAAAGTCCAACAAGGAAACCAAGTGTCATGATTGTCATTTACCCATAAATAGAGGTCAGGCGACTCGATAATCAACTATAATTTTTAATCAATCTCCCAGCAGATAGTTTACACGGTATTATAACCCCCATTTGATCACGGGTCATTAAAGAAATAATAATCTATTCGAAAATCACGGTCTACCAAACCAGAAAGAGTATCGTGACGCCTCGATCACTTAACGCATACCTGTGATTAGAATTTTCTAATCTATTCCCAATAATACCTCTGCACATCACCAACACACGTTCAAACGTTCTCATGTCGATCGACTAATTGACTATAAAAAAAAATCATTCAACGTATAATTGCCAGTCGACCAGGAAATTATAAATAACACAGTCCCGTCGCCAATTTCTCCCGGAACGAAAAGTGTAGAAATCATTTCGATTAGAAAAATTCTAATCCAAATGATTATCGATAATAGACAGTCGAAATAAAGCTTCCGGTCAGCGTGCTATAATTCAATCTCACCAGGAAACAACACTGAGGACGAATCGATTAGGGTAATGCCGCGGCGAGATACAGAAATTCTTCACGGGGTAATTGCAACTTCGAATCATCATCATCATCGGGACGCTAACGCGTGTAACATTCCGCGATGGAACTCGATTCTGCACAGCAAATAGAGCAGCGTTCCGCCACTTCTTCCGCGGCACCCGGGAAACCAGTGGCGTCGAATATCTGGGGAAATTTGAACTCCGTACTCGAATTCTTGGTACTAAAATTAGTGCAGAAATGTTCTATTCGGTGGTACTCAAATTAGTCACTGATTTTGCATTTTTTTGCTGTTCAAATTAGTCATCGAATTTTTAAATCCTTGCTGCTCAAATTAGTCCCTAAATTTCCAATTCCTCACTGCTCAATTTAGTCTCTGAATTTTCAGTTCCCTGCTGCTCAAATTAGTCTTAGAATTTTCAATTCCTCATTGCTCAAATTAGTCTTAGAATTTTCAATTCCTCATTGCTCAAATTAGTCTCTGAATTTTCAGTTCCCTGCTGCTCAAATTAGACTTAGAATTTTCAATTCCTCATTGCTCAAATTAGTCTCTGAATTTTCAGTTCCCTGCTGCTCAAATTAGTCTTAGAATTTTGAATTCCTCATTGCTCAAATTAGTCTCTGAATTTTCAGTTCTTCGCTGCTCAAATTAGTCTCTGAATTTTAAATTCTTCGCCACTCAAATTAGTCTCTGAATTTTCAACTCTCTGTCCCTCAAATTAGTCCCACAATTTTCCAAAAATTTACAAAATTAGCAAGATTCACTCAATGCAAACTCAAAATTCTTTGATTCCACTTTTGTGACCATCGCGTCAGGGGCGTACCGTGCACCCTACGCCATTGGGGGGTAAGAAAAGCGAAGTACGCAGCTGGGTGCATACGGCGGAACGGACGCGTGCATTAATAATCCCGCGAACGCGAAAAAAAAAGGAGAAGTCGATTTACCGTCAGGTGAACCGGGATGTAAACAGGATGCCACCGCGAGGATATCGCGAGGACACGTCCTGAAGGTCGTTGCCATCCGTGGCCCCAGGCTAGTCACCTTCCGCGAATCCCTTTTGGGCCCCATGGCGACGTGGGACGCCATTTTTGGGCCCCAGGAGATTTTTCAGCGAATTAAATCAACTCCATAAACTTACGAAAAGTTTTAGTAAAATTTTATTTCGTTTCTTTTTTAATGGACACTAGGTAATTATACGTTAATGTGAATTATTGATGGTATTGGTAGAGGTATATTGATCATAAAATAAATTTTGGTGAAATTAATGATAATTTGAGGTGGAATGATATAAAGGTTGTAATTTATGGGACTTGAGAAGAGAATTTTTTTTATTGGTCGATAGCCGACGTTTCTAATTGTTGATTTGTCGGACGTGTTAATTAATCCAAGTACGTTCGATGTTACAAAATGATTTCTAATTCGTGGCACGACGCTGTACGAAACAAATTGCCGAGTCGTGCGCATATAAAATCGAACCGCGATAGATTGGAGAAGAAGGTCACGCGGAGAAACGTTTTCGGCCTTATTTAGAACGTACGACCGTCACGAGGCAACCTTCGTACAACTTCGTTGCACTGACTATACATTCATTATTTTATAATTAATTTTCTCAAGTGATTAATTGCGAACGTTGTTGCGTGGGAATTTCTAAATTGCGAAAAATTCGAGTACGAATATCTGCGGCATCGAAATTTCAAAGTTTTGAAACCTGTGGGAACAAAAGTTTTTTGGGCCCTGTCCAATTTTTGGGCCTAATAATTATAGAACTCGCTGCGACGAAGTTTGTGAGGAAAATGACAAATGGAACGCTAGGGAATTCCAAGGTTTCAAAATCTCTGGACGTAAAAATTGAAGCCTCGAAGAGTTTGGGCCCAGCCCAGATACAGGGCCCAAAATTTCAACACCCAACTCTACAGGACATTGCAAAATAAACCCATGAAAATCCAAGATACTCCAACCTCAGGCCCTCCAAATACAAAACCTTCAATATTTCTGGGCCCAGTCCAATTTCAGGGCCCAAAATTTCCAAACTCGACCCAAACATCTACAAGAAATTAAAAAACAAACCCATGGAAATCCAAGATACTCCAACCTCAGGCCCTCCAAATACAAAACCTTCAATATTTCTGGGCCCAGCCCAATTTCAGGGCCCAAAATTTCCAAACTCGACCCAAACATCTACAAGAAATTAAAAAACAAACCCATGGAAATCCAAGATACTCCAACCTCAGGCCCTCCAAATACAAAACCTTCAATATTTCTGGGCCCAGCCCAATTTCAGGGCCTTAATACTATCCCAACTCACTTCCCCAAAATTCCATAGAGTATCAGGAAAACCAGTGGATCGATAAACGTCGAATCTGAAAGCATTGGCAGATACGAAAAGGATGTCACGAGGATACGTCAAGGCAAGGTCGTTGTCACTCGGCCGGGCTGTTCACCTTCAAGGACCTTTCAGTGGCGTTTCATGCGCGTATGATCTTATCGGACGAGCACACGACGAGGGAACACAGGTAAGTAAGACGAGGAGGTCGAGGATCGTCGTGGAAGCGGGTCGAATCCCGTCCGACGTCTTCGAGCGAAGAAAAGCGGCTTTGCGCTTGTTACTAAAACCTGCCTGTGCAGCTGGAAACTTGCGCACACGTTTTGTATGGGATATTTTATGCGGTGAGAGCGATAAATGAGATGCAATGGGACTTAGGTTATGTGGGAATGGGGTTTTCTTTACGATTTTTTAAAGTTTGAAAATGGTGAGAGTTGAAATAGTGTGGCTTTTAAATTTTTGGGGTTTGGAATTTGATGAAGAGTCAAATTTAAATATGGAATTTTTTAAGGCGTATAATTTTATTTGTGTTAAGTTTCCTGGTGTAGAAAATTACAGGCTTAATATTTCTAGGCGCAGGAATTTCAAGCCTTGAAATTCCCAGGCGTAGGAATTTAAAGCCTTGAAATTTCCAAGCGTAGAAATTTCAAACCTTCAAATTTCCAAGCGTAGAAATTTCGAACCTTCAAATTTCCAGGCGTAGAAATTTTAAGCCTTCGAATTTCCAGGCGCAGGAATTTCAAGCTTTCGAATTTCCGCGCTTGGAAATTTCAAGCCTGCGAATTTCCAGGCGCAGAAATTTCAAGCCTTGAAATTTCCAGGCGTAGGAATTTCAAACCTTTGAATTTCCAGGCGCAGGAATTTCAATCCTTGAAATATCCAGGCCCGGGAATTTCAAACCCTCGAATTTCCAGGCGTAGAAATTTCAAAGCGTAAAATTTCCACATGTAAGAATGTCAAAAGTGTCGAAATTTCCATGCGTAAGAATTTCAAATACCACATTTCAAACTGAAACTACCATAATTATAAAATAAACCAATTAAATATTTCCTCATTTCCGTGTTAAACCACCTCGAATAAATCTGTCAAACAATTAATTATCCCGTCAAACACCAAGTATTACTCGTACAGTTGCCGAGGTCAGGGTCGTGTCAGTGTGTTTAGGGAAAGCGAGGAAGAAGAAACCGCGATTACCTTATCCGAAGAGAAACGGCTCCCACGAGAGGAAAAGAGAGACGTGCTCCAGGGGTGAAAGACATGGAAAGAAAGTTCGAAAGGTGCAAACAGTTCGAAGGTCCCCGTTCACCTTCAGTGACAAGACTTTTCCAATATCAATGACTTCTCCACATATCCACTATCATTACCATATGATAATAATAATTAAATTTGTAAGCTTTGAAATTCCAGCGCTCTAAAGTTTCTAAACTTTGAAATTGCAATGCTCTAAAATATCTAAGCTTTGAAATTGCAGCGCTCTAATGTCCTAAGCTTTGAAATTGCAACGCTCTGAAATTTCTAAGACTTGAAATTGCAGCGCCTTAAAATTTCCAAGCATTCAAATTGCAGCACTCTAAAATTTCTATGCTTTGAAATTGCAGGGCTCTGAAATTTCTAAGCTTTGAAATTGCAGCGCCTTAAAATTCCTAAGCTTTGAAATTGCAACGCTCTGAAAATTCTAAGACTTGAAATTGCAGCGCCTTAAAATTTCCAAGCATTGAAATTGCAGCGCTCTAAAATATCTAAGCTTTGAAATTGCAGCGCTCTAAAGTCCTAAGCTTTGAAATTGCAGCGCCTTAAAATTTCTAAGCTTTGAAATTGCAACGCTCTGAAATTTCTAAACTTTGAAATTGCAGCGCCTTAAAATTTCCAAGCATTGAAATTGCAGCACTCTAAAATTTCTATGCTTTGAAATTGCAGCGCTCTAAAATTTCTAAGCTTTGAAATCGCAGCGCTCTAAAATTTCTAAACTTTGAAATTGCAGCGCCTTAAAATTTCTAAGCTTTGAAATTGCAGCACTCTAAAATTTCAAAGCTTTGAAATTTCAACGCTCCAAAATTTCTAAATTCTGTTTGTCTAAATTCTGAATTTTGAGACTCGTGAGATTACCAGGCATAGATCTATATCATCATCTCAGATGGAAATTTGCAATCGTTTAATTCATCAACGCTGATATTTGTTCGATATCGATGGTAATCGAAGTGAAAGCCTCCGGACATATGATTAACTTACTTTATTTTAAATGTCGACATTATTCCAGCCCTCCATCCCAACTTCTCGAAATCCTTCCACTTTACTTATTGCATTAATTTGTTTTTTATCCTCACACTTGAAATCCGTCTCCTTCGATTCGATTGAAAATAAATAATGACTGTCTCAAAAATACAGTGAAAACTGACCGACGAACAGGAATAGGGAAAAAGGTAAAAAAAAACTTTACCTGAACGCGATGAAATTGCAATTTTATGATCGCGACGCGTTGACCTTGGGAATATTCTGTCGTCCGAATGAATTTGTTTCGATAATCGATAGGAACGCTTACACACCGTGCGGCGATAATCGATTCCTGTACGCGGATCCATTTCAATTACGTTATCGTACCGGATTCCTGGTTGTCGGCGGTAATGCTTTGATAAGATAATTATTTTCATCCGACCGCGCGTGACACACTTTTGCCGATGATCCTGAAATCTCGATCTTTTTCCGCCGATGACTTTCGTGAAACTTTCTCGCTGAGAACTCGATGCATTTTTATGAGCCCGCTCGAAATATACAACCGATCATTCGCTCGTGAATTCTACGAGTCAAATTAAGTGCAAACGGTGCTGCACTTACTTCGACGTCATTTCAATTAGGTGTCGAGTCATTAAAACCTTTTATTGTAGCATTCGATGATTATAGATTGTACACAGAATTTTATGGGAGAAATAAAAGGGAATTTGGTTTTCGGAATTGGAAAGTTTCGAAGCTTAGAAATTTGGAAGTGCTGCAATTTCAAAGCCTAGAAATTTTAGAGCGCTGCAATTTCAACGCTTGGAAAATTTAGAGCGCTGCAATTTCAAAGCTTAGAAACTTTAGAGCGCTGAAATTTCAAAGCTTAGAAATTTTAGAGGGCTGCAATTTCAACGCTTGGAAATTTCAGAGCTCTGCAATTTCAAAGCTTAGAAACTTTAGAGCGTTGAAATTTCAAAGCTTAGAAATTTTAGAGGGCTGCAATTTCAAAGCTTGGAAATTTCAGAGCTCTGCAATTTCAACGCTTAGAAACTTTGGAGCACTGCAATTTCAAAACTTAGAAATTTTAAAATGTTGCAATTTCAAAGCTTGGAAATTTCAGAGCGCTGCAATTTCAAAGCTTAGAAATTTTAGAGGGCAGCAATTTCAAAGCTTGGAAATTTCAGAGCTCTGCAATTTCAACGCTTAGAAACTTTAGAGCGTTGAAATTTCAAAGCTTAGAAATTTTAAAGGGCTGCAATTTCAAAGCTTGGAAATTTCAGAGCTCTGCAATTTCAACGCTTAGAAACTTTGGAGCACTGCAATTTCAAAACTTAGAAATTTTAAAATGTTGCAATTTCGAAGCTTGGAAATTTCAGAGCTCTGCAATTTCAACGCTTAGAAATTTTAGAGCGCTGCAATTTCAAAGCTTGGAAATTTCAGAGCTCTGCAATTTCAACGCTTAGAAACTTTAGAGCGCTGTAATTTCAAAGCTTAGAAATTTTAAAATGTTGCAATTTCAAAGCTTGGAAATTTCAGAGCTCTGCAATTTCAACGCTTAGAAACTTTGGAGCACTGAAATTTCAACGCTTAGAAACTTTAGAGCGCTGCAATTGCAAAGCTTAGACATTTTAAAATGTTGCAATTTCAAAGCTTGGAAATTTCAGAGCTCTGCAATTTCAACGCTTAGAAATTTTAGAGCTCTGAAATTTCAACGCTTAGAAACTTTAGAGCGCTGCAATTGCAAAGCTTGGAAATTTCAGAGCTCTGCAATTTCAACGCTTAGAAACTTTGGAGCACTGAAATTTCAACGCTTAGAAACTTTAGAGCGCTGCAATTGCAAAGCTTAGACATTTTAAAATGTTGCAATTTCAAAGCTTGGAAATTTCAGAGCTCTGCAATTTCAACGCTTAGAAATTTTAGAGCTCTGAAATTTCAACGCTTAGAAACTTTAGAGCGCTGCAATTGCAAAGCTTAGAAATTATAAAATGTTGCAATTTCAAAACTTAGAAATTTAGAGGCGTAGAGATTTCAAAACTTAAAAATTCTAGACTAATATTTCAATTAAAGTAAACAACCTATAAAAACAACCTTACCTACAATAACCAATACATTATAAACTTTGTACGATTTGTCGCAGCAGATATTTCCAAATATCATTTCCTACACTTGTTACCCGAGATTAATGATCGCGAATCGAGGCGATTAATGAGACTGGCCGATCATCGCCGGCATTTGATTAACGATGCGACAGGGGATGACGGATGCACAGGTCGAAATAAATTTCTCGCGAGCGTGTAATTTCGCTCGATAATTTAACCCGAATTCAACATGGCCGCACGCGATCCTCGCAAAAACCGGCAACACTTTGTTGAATATTCAGCGACTCTTTCGCACACGCGATTTTGCACGCCTCGAGAAATCCTGTCGAAGAAACTTCTCCATTTTTTTTTTGCTTAATTCCGCAGCCTCGCAACTTGCTGCTCCTCGCGATTAAAAATTATTGAATATCGACGGTCGAGAGTAAATTGCGACACGATAATTGAAGGTGCGAATTTTTTTTGCGAATTTTGCGAGACGTAATTTCAAGATTTTTTGGGGCTGAGGGTATACAGGGTGTTACAGAACGAGGACTATTTTTGAAAAAGGATAGAACGTATGGAAATAAGAAAAATTTAAAAGTCTTGTTGGAAATTTTTCAAAAATCATATTTTCGAAATGGTAAGCCGTAGAGAATTGATTTTTGTTTTAATATCACTTGGAGGGATCAAAGTTTATGGAATAAAATATTAAATAATCTCTGTATGTAAAAATATTGAATTAATGGATAAAAGAAAATCCCATATTTATAAATGTAAGAATTAATTAATTTATTTATTTATCTCCTTTAATTATCTCGTTGTTAATAACAATGACTCGTGGGAAATTAGACGAATTAGACGACCGTTGATGGTTTAACGAAATTGCCCGTGTTACGGTCAACAAATTCGTGATTCCCGACGCAACACGTTAATCCGTTAATCTCGTTAGACGAATCGGAGGTCCGCCATTTTTCTTGCTAATCAACTTAACGGACTGCGAATCCTCTAATTACAAAGATTGCACTGGGATTAGGCACACTGACAATCGGACACGCGACCGTGTTGATTGTGTTGAATTATAAATTAAAAAAAAAAACACAGAATTAATTTATCGTTGTCAAACGTACATTCTTGTGAAAAAGAAAGAAAACGTTGATTTTTTTAATTAGAAATTTAATTGGATGGAGACAAAACGGAGGGGAGGGTTGATTATTAATTATTTATAGTGTTTGCAAAATTAAATCATGTTTTTATCAAGTGTGACAAGTACGGTTATCAATTAGAGGATGGGATGATAGGGTTTATCAGATAATAGTGTGTCTAATTTCGTTGATCGAGTGATGCGATTATTGTTTCTTCCAGGAAATTAAATGTTCAGTGGATTTCTCCCTACTTTCTCCCCTCCGACGACGTGGAAGAAAGTAAAAATGGAGAGCGATGTCGCCTTTCCTTCCCTCGGGGGAGTCACTTTCCGATAGGGTGCCCATGGTGAATAATAAAACACTTTCTTTGATCTTATATTGACAATATAAACAAAATTTTTTAATTTAATTTTCCTCGCCAGTGGTTAAAATTCAAAATGACTTATATTTGAGTATTCCGAAAATTGTGGAGATCTACAAAAATTTATAAAATGAAGCTCAAATAATTATTTTGTGGGTCCTGTTATGGCAAATTTCTATTAGGTGTTCAATTTTATTTTTATTCATTTTGCCAAGCATTAAAATAAAAATTAATTACTTATATGTATTTGAAAAGTTAGAAAAATGTGAAGATTTAGAAAATCTATGAAAGTATACTGTATCAATTATTTGAGAAATGAAAATAATTACATCGTGAGTACTATATGTAATTGGGATCATTAGATAGCAAATGAATTTACTATGTTTCTTATATGTAAGTAAAAGAGAAAAATACCATGTAGGAAATAGTGGTTTCATTTGAATCCATTCGTCGAAATGTTTGCAATGATTTGATCGAAAGTAAGCGACGATTAACGTTCTCCGACGAGAACTTTCGGATGATCGACAAGAAGCGGTTCCACAGGATCGCACGTGGATCAGACGGTGGATCGCGAAAAACTGGTCGGACGTTTCTTTCCGTACGCGCGAGTGGAATTTCAGCCCGCCGCTGGCTCAGTTAGGTCTCGATTAATTTTTAAGCGTACACATTTCAGAAGATTAGAAACTTTGAAGAGCAAATGTTTCACAGTATAACAATTTCAAAGGCTAAAAATTTTTGAGCGATGGAATTTCAAAGCTTAGAAATTTTAATGCGCTGCAATTTCGAAGCTTTGAAACTTTAAAGTGCTGCAATTTCAAAGCTTAACATATTGGAGCCTTGAAATTTCAACGCTTTGAAATTTATGACCATTGGAATTTCAAAGCTTAGAAATTTATGAGCATTGGAATTTCAAAACTTAGAAATTTTAGAGCGTTGCAATTTCAAAGCTTAACATTTTGGAGCTTTGGAATTTCAACGCTTTGAAATTTTTGAGCATTGGAATTTCAAAGCTTAGAAATTTTAATGCGCTGCAATTTCAAAGCTTAGAAACTTTAGAGTGTTGCAATTTCAAAGCTTAATATTATGGAGCCTTGGAATTTCAAAGCTTAGAAATTTATGAGCATTGGAATTTCAACGCTTTAAAATTTTTGAGCATTGGAATTTCAAAGCTTAGAAATTTTAGAGCGTTGCAATTTCAAAGCTTAGAAACTTTAGCGTGCTGCAATTTCAAAGCTTAACATTTTGGAGCTTTGGAATTTCAACGCTTTGAAATTTATGAGCATTGGAATTTCAAAGCTTAGAAACTTTAGAGTGCTGCAATTTCAAAGCTTAGAAACTTTAGAGTGCTGCAATTTCAAAGCTTAACATTTTGGAGCTTTGGAATTTCAACGCTTTGGAATTTATAAGTATTGGAATTTCAAAGCTTAGACATTTATGAGTATTGGAATTTCAAAGCTTAGACATTTTAGAGCATTGCAATTTCAAAGCTTGGAAACTTTAGCGTGCTGCAATTCCAAAGCTTAACATTTTGGAGCCTTGGAATTTCAACGCTTTGAAATTTTTGAGCATTGGAATATCAAAGTTTAGAAATTTTAAAGCGCTGCAATTTCAAAGTTTAGAAATTTAGAAGCGCTGAAATTTCAAAGCTTAGCAATTTTAGAGCGCTAAAATTTCAAAGCTTGGCAATTTTAAAGCGCTGCAATTTCAAACTTTAGAAATTTAGAAACGCTGCAATTTCAAAGCTCAGAAATTTCAAAGCTTAGAAATCTTAGAGCACTGCAACTCCAAAGTATAGAAATTTTAGAGCGCAGAAATTTCAAAGCTTAAATACATTTAACGCAGAAATCTCAAAGTTTAGAAATTGTTAATCCCCAAAAATTTCTCATCGCTTAAATATCAAACCAGAAATTTCCAAGCTTGTCACAGTTATCTGAAAAGCCTTCCAAGCGTCACAACAACAACCCATCCCAAACCATAAAAAAAAACTATTGAACATAAAAAGATTCGTAATCATGCCGCGGTCCGACAGAAATTCTAAATAACACTCGGCACGATTAATTAGATAGGAAACGCGACAAGGAAAGACACTAAACGCACATCTCTAGTTATTTATACCCCGTCACGACAGTCGACTTCTTCGCCTCGGTCGGCGGTTCTCGAGAAAGCGACAACAACAACATCAACAACAACCTACCCAAGGTTGCTCTTGATTATCCCGGTTTTACGCTTTTTAGAAGCCACGCACTTCCGGTGCAGGAACTTATATTCCCGACTCTATTAAAAACCCATTTGCGGTTCGTGTTTCAACGTCCGACGGATCGAATAAATTGGTCCTCGACTTATTCCACTTTTTTCCTCGATCCCATAATTTCACCATAAAAATTCCCCTTCTCTTTCGCGAGTTAAATATACAATTCTCCACTTTTACATTTATCTCTCAACGGACCGCACACGATTCGAATTCGATGGGTTCTTTGGGGTTTATTTTTTATTAACGGATTACCCTCGATACCCGCGATTTCACGATCGACATTTTAATTAATTCGTTTGTTTTTTTTTGGTGTTTAATCCGGAATGGACGAGGCATAATTATTCGCTCGGCTTTTATTTATTTATAGATCTTTTTAAGAACGAGGGATAAAATACAAAATAGGAATAATAATAGAAAAAAATAAATTAGAAGAAATGAAGATATACATATATAAGTATGTAAAAATGGAAAATATATAAAAATGATTAAGAATAATAAGTAATGATGCTAATAATAATAATAAAATTAAAAATAATACAAAAAATGAACATATATATGTGTGTACAGTTACAAAGAAGAAGAAAGGAGATAGAGAGAGAGAGGAATATAAGTCCAATAAATAATAATAACAAAAACGGTCCACTCTCCTCCAATAAATTTGCAAAAAATCTTTCGGAAGACCCGCGAGAAAGTTTGTAACGAGAAGTTGGAGGTCAATATTGCAATGATCGTAAAGAGAAGTATTTTATTAACAACGGTGGATCGTTAACGAGCGCCGGAGGTTCGTTCGTGGATCTCAATTAAGCGTTCAGATTAAAATAAAAAACGCTGCAAAAAAAGTCAACGGACCCCCCATGGACTTTATAAATGGCGCAAATAATTTCGCGAAATTTACGTCGATCTTCCATTTTTTCAAATGAAATCGATGATAACAGTGTCACATTTTCGCAAGTTAAAAAAAATCATTGTGAAAATGGAAATTTTTACGGGTTGCAAATAATTAAATAATTAAATTTAATTACCGAAGGTGATTTATTTTTATTTAACAATTAAGAGGTGAAATGGAAACTAGTTTAAATTACTGGCGCGGAAAAGATTAGTTCTCCATCGAGCAAAATGGCGCCGATAACGATCGCGATTTTTTATCAACGAGATTTATAACGCCAGATCACATTGTGTCGCGGTAGATATTTATTTCGCAAGGAGAACAAAATTTGATAAACACACCCGACGACTGATAACCGCGAGAACAACGACGGTGATGAGTTTTAATCTTCCTGACTGGCGGGAAATTCAAAATTCAAATTTACTTGTTGATTTTACTGTGTTGAATGAAAATAGAGAAAAACACGTGTTTGAGACGAAGAGAGAGAGAGGGAGGGGGGGGGGAGAGAGAGATTTACAGAGCAAACGAAAAGCTTTACACACGGTTGACAAATATACAAACAGAAAAAAAAATCGATTCTTTCGACGTAACTGCGTCAAACAATACCAAGGTAACTAAATACACAGCGGTGTTATCGCTTATCTCGAGACGTTCGACAGGGAAAAATGGCGGCAATTTTTACTCCTAACTGATAACGATAATGCGTGACTTTGAACAACGTGTGACACGCTTACAATCGTCGTACTCGTAAACCGGGCGTCGCGACGCTTTTCGAATCGCGAAATCCATTTTTTGTTTTGTGATGTTGCACTGTAGACAGCTAGAAATTAAATAAACGATTCGGAAATCAATTTTTTCCAAAATCTGAATTTTCAAATATTCCCAGTATGGCGAGTTAAAAAAATGAAAAGCTTAGAAATTTTGGAGGGGTGAAATTGCAAAGCTTAGAAATTTTGGAGCGCTGAAATTTCAAAGCGTAGAAATTTTAGAGCAGAGATAATTCAAAGTTTAGAAATTTTTGAGCGCTGCAATTTCAAAGCGTAGAAATTTTAGAGCACTGCAATTTCAGAGCTTAGAAACTTTAGAGGACAGATAATTCAAAGTTTAGAAATTTTAGAGCACTGCAATTTTAAAGCTAGAAATTTGGATGCGCTGAAATTTCAAAGCTTAGAAATTTAGAAACACTATAATTCAAAACTTAGAAATTTTGGAGCGCTGAAATATCAAAGCATAGAAATTTTAGAGCGCAGATAATTCAAAGTGTAGAAATTTTGGAGCGCTGAAATTTCAAAGCATAGAAATTTTAGAGCGCAGATAATTCAAAGTTTAGAAATTTTGGAGCGCTGCAATTTCAAAGCTTAGAAATTTTAAAATGTTGCAATTTCAAGGCTTGGAAATTTCAGAGCTCTGCAATTTCAAAGCTTAGAAATTTTGGAGCCCTGAAATTTCAAAGCTTAGAAATTTTGGAGCGCTGAAATTTCAAAGCATAGAAATTTTAGAGCACAGATAATTCAAAGTTTAGAAATTTTGGAGCGCTGCAATTTCAAAGCTTAGAAATTTTAGAGCACTGCAATTTTAAAGCCAGAAATTTTACTTATGAATAGAGAAATTATATCAGATTTTTCAAATATTTCCAGCATGGCGAATTGAGAAAACAAAAATGTCAGATTTTCCAAAATATTTCCACCGCAGCGAATTAATTTCTTTTCTTATTATTTTCCAATACACTTGGATCACGTTGAAAACTGATTACAGGGTTTCTTATCGATTTCCACACGTCGCGTAGATCCGCCTTTAAAATCGTGGCGTGTAAACGGTGGCAGAAGGCAGAAATCGTGGCAGGCAAAGTCACGATCTAGACATTGGATCGCGTGGAAGTCGACGCCGAGAGAGATCCAGAGAGATCGAGTGAGACGCCGCGACGCCGCGTCGTGATCCAGCAGACGCATCGATCCTTCGATCTCCGTTCTCCCGTGTCTCGACCTTATTCCGCGGCCGATCGATCTATAGATCTCTCGGGCACGTGGTTTCGGAATTGAAAGTCCCGGCAAAAAAAAAAAACACGAAGATCGAATCTTTCACAAATGTGAAAAAAATATCAAAAGGTGAAAAAAAATCATTGTCTGTACACCCTGAATTTAATTACACCCAAAATCATTTTTTTTTAAAGAATTTCTTAAATTTGAAATACAAAACTTGACATAAAAAAATCAATAAATTTCAAAATTGATATAATAAACTAATTTTATGGATATAAAATTCATTTTTTCATTAATATTCACAAAAAATATCAAAGTAAAATGTCTTTTTTCACGTTTCCTGAAATAGATCCTCACTTTTTCCAGAAAATTTGAATACGAACGATTTAAAAATATGGAAATTTCTTTTTTTTTCTCGAAACACTCGATGGTAAAATCTGGTCGGTCGAAAAATCGAGAAAATCGAGTCGGACGTTTGCGTAACTGTAAATCGCGACGCGGCGACAAGTGTTTTTTTCATTCTCGATCGTCACCGCGGCTCGTAGATCGCCGGTAAAGGACTTCGATGCCGCGGACAGCTCGATACTTTCCGCGTTAGGACATGTTTCTCGGGTATCGGGCCACGAGTCCGTTTTAACGGCCCGCTGTTTTTTGTGATCCCTCGTATAAATCGATCGAAAAAAAAAATCCACTCGATCGATCTACCAATTCGCCGTTTCACGCCTACGGCTAATTTCCCTGCGATCCAATTCTCGATCGATGGATCGAAAAATATATCGTGTGAATAAATTTATAGTATGATCTATTCAAGATTAAAATTTAAGAATTTTTTTTTTAATAAATTAATTGTTTATGTATTTTTTTGTTGAGTTTTTAATTAGGCAACGAAATATTTTATTTGAATTTTATTTATATGTGTTCCCTTCACCGAAATGGCGGGAAAGTTTGAATTTGAACAATTTTGGCCATTTATTTGATTAATTTTATATTTAATTTGCAAATTTTCTGCGTGACAAAAGTAATTCGAATTCGCAATATGACAAAAATTAAAGCAAATTCACTATAAAAAAAATAAAACAACTTCGCTGCTTTAAAAAAGTAACTCGAATTCGCAGGGTGAAAAAAATCCGCCACATGTTTTACGATTTTATAATGGAACTTTCAGTCACATCGTAAACGAACAGGATGCGAGAAGCTATTCTCTCGTAGCTCTAGGCAGGAAACGCTACGAGGTTGCTCTAATCCCACTTCTCCGCAATCTCGCGGCGGTAATCGGAAGTTGTGCAAATTCTCGCGAAAAGAATCGGTGAAAGTGCATTTGAAAATCCCTTCGAGATAAACAGCGTCGAACGCTTGCGAAACACGGTCGTGGAACAAAGATACAAAGGCACCGCATTTGCAAATTTCGCGGATTTAATTAAGAGTCGAATTAAGCGAAAATCATTAACCGTCCTCGAAATTAGTTTGTTATTAATGAAAATTCGCAAATTTTCTAGATACTGTTTTGCTATACATAAAAGAATATGTTGCAAAACAGATATATCTTGTTAAAATCTAAATTGACAACTGTAAAATGGATATTTAAATAAAATGAAATTTGATTGTTAACCCGAAATTAATTAACTTTCCCAAAAGCAGCTGGCGACTGAAAATTCGCTAACTTTTTGCTATAACAATAAAAAAACTATTGCAATGAACAAAAACTAAGACACTCCAACACTACTATCCAAATTAATATCATATATTTAATCACAATCAAATGAAATTGGCAAATTGAATCATTATCCCTAAACAAATCTCGTAAATTTCCAATTTATTTTTCAATTACCCAATTAAATGCAATTTTATATTTAAAAAAAAATATATATATATATCAACTACCCAATTAAATGCAACTTTTTCCAAAAAAAAACAATATCTAATCATTTCCTAAACAAACGACGTTAAAAGTGAAAATGTAAACAGAACTCGCGAATTTCTCTTCGAAATCGATTTCCGCAATAAATCGCTCGGAATCTCGTTTGCGAAATAATAATTCAGCGTGTCGTTCGGCTAGAGGCTCTATATCGCAAGGATCTGCATCGCAGGGCGAATAACGGTTTCGCGATTCGCACACGCGTGCCGCCGGCGAATAATCCCGACCTTGACAAAACCCGAGATCGGGATTTGCATGTCGCGGAACCCACGTGAATCTCTCGTGTGTGTTTCCTGGAACGCGTGAGTGTATGGAAATATGTGTATGTTGGTGTGTATGTGTGTGTATGCAGAGGGAGGTTACGTAAAGGAATGGTGAATTTAAAGGATGTTACTTAATAGTAAACAATTAATAATGAAAATATTAATTATAATAGAATTATTAGATTAAATACTTTTGGGTGAAATAAGAATTTGCGAAATTTGCAAGAACGATTTTGCATTTAATTTGGAGAGTTTTTAAGTTGTTTTTGTTAATTGTAGTGAGAAAGAATTGTTCGTTTTAGATGATAAGGGCTTTATTTTTATATGGAAATCAAAAAGATATATAGAAAGATAGTTTATTTGATTTTCGTTAATTTGCACAAACGTTTACAAAATTTAACACACTCAATTTTGAGAAATTTCACAGGGAAAATTCACGGCAAAGAAAATTTAAAGTGCAGAAAATTCAAAGCAAAGAAAATTCCAGGCGCAGAAATTTCACGACAAAGAAAATTCAAAGTGCAGAAAATTCAGAGCAAAGAAAATTCACAGCAATGGAAATTCAAAGCGCAGAAAATTCAAAGCAAAGAAAATTCGCAGCAATCGAAATTCAAAGCGCAGAAATTTCATGACAAAAAAAATTCCAGGCGCAGAAATTTCACGACAAAGAAAATTCAAAGTGTAGAAAATTCAGAGCAAAGAAAATTCACAGCAATGGAAATTCAAAGCGCAGAAAATTCACAGCAATGGAAATTCACAGCAATGGAAATTCAAAGCGCAGAAAATTCAGAGCAAAGAAAATTCGCAGCGATGGAAATTTAAAGCGCAGAAATTTCATGGCAAAGAAAATTCCAGGCGCAGAAATTTTGAGGGAAAGAAAATTCAAAGTGCAGAAATTTCAGAGCAAAGAAAATTCACAGCAATGGAAATTCAAAGCGCAGAAAATTCACAGCAATGGAAATTCAAAGCTCAGAAAATTCCAGGCGCAGAAATTTCATTGCGAAAAAAGATCCACGTGTAGAAATTTTACGCGGAAGAAAATTCCAGGCGCAGAAATTTCACGACAAAGGAAATTCAAAGCGTAGAAATTTCGCAGCTAAACACAATGTCCGTGCGCAGAAATTCCCCTGGACAGACGCAACAGTGCGTGCGACAACTTCCTGCGTAAGAATTTCAAGGTCCCCCAGGTACTTTTAATGAGATTTCAATCGATGACACTATTCCCCTACACCTTTTTAAAATTCACCCATTAAACCATCGCGAATCCAGAGATTCTTTTTTTTTCTCCTGCTGGCATTTAAAGTCGAACGACCAACTAAAAAATAGAATGCAAATATTTTGCAAATTATCACCTATAAAACACACTCGACATATTTCCGATGAATCAACGGGGAGAAACGAACGACGGACGAATTGTAACGCGCTGTAGAGATTCGCTAATGCAAAAATCATCTCGAAATCGCGGAAGCTGATTAACGAGCCTCTAATTAAAGACTTACGGTCGACTCGGTCCCCTGGTTTTACAATCCACGAGTTTGCGCTATTATTTCGCTCGCAATTCGTGCTCCTCGTTTCCTCGGTTTTTCTGCGCGAATTCCATTCGCGACGATTAAATTCGCTACGATTGCCGCGTGTTCATTGGTCGGCGTTGCTAACGGCATGGTAAATTCGCGAAATTATTGGGCGAATTAGAAGCAAATGTTAACGTTAATTTAATGCCGTTTACGGGAATCGATCATGGAATAGTTTTATACCTGACAAGTTTTCTATTATCGCGATCAATTGATTAAGGATATTGATCATTTTTTTTAATTCAAATTGTCTGATTTTTATAGTTAATTTCGATAGACGTGTGAATGTGTGGATATATAGACGCTTTGATGGATAATGTACTAAATATACTAAATTTAAATGAAATATAAATTAAAATATACTAATTAAAATATACAATAAATTTAAATATACTAAATTTAACTGACTTTCCTAAGAAACTAACAATCTGTCATTTTCACTGATTTCATAGTTCTAATACTAATTTATTCAATTCATTTATTTAGTTCAACAAGAAACTCTCGATGAAAATGCGAAAATTTCAGATTTCCCAATTTCGCAGTTTTTTTTCAAATAGATCCATCATTTCCTACACGGTCATCGCCATAATCACTTGACGATCATCTCCTACCGAGAATTAGCAATTATCAATTCCGTGTGTTTGGGATCAAAGTGTATTCCGTCTGCACGATTTCGCCGTTCCGCAAATCCGCAATTATCCGGGACCTTAATTTCGCCCTTTTTTTTTTAATTCTGCAATTCGTCGTAATAAACGGGAACGGGTAGCGAAACACAGTGTTGAATTGCAATTCGCGGAATTCGCATGACTTCCGGTCATTCTTGCGGAAACGCACCGTTATCGCGAAAATAAAATTTATTAATCGCGACGAACGATTTGTTTTTGCAAAATGATCTCTGCCGTGGAATCTGCTATTTTGGGGGGGAAACTAATTTTTTTCGTTATAAATACGATGAAATTTTATTGTGAAAATTACAGATGGAAAGTCAAAATAATTTTGGGGATACGGTGAATTTTTTGTCCGCTCAAGTTTTTCAAAATTTGTGCAAATTAAAATTGTAACAAACAGGGCAAGCAATTTAATTGTCTTTTTATTCCAAATAAATATATGGAACCTGCTGTTTTGGGAGAAAATTTTATTTTTTTCATCATAAATACGATGAAATTTTATTGTGAAAATTACAGGTGAAAAGTCAAAATATTTTTGGGGACATGGTGAATTTTTTGTCCGCACAAGTTTTTCAAAATTTGTGCAAATTAAAATTATAACAAACTTGGCTGACAGGGCAAGCAATTTAATTGTCCTATTATTTCGAATAAATATAATAAATCATCATATTCTCTGACAATTTTGTTAAAAAATAAAGAAATATACTAATTTTCCTAGAAAAAATTAGAGTTTCTGAAATACAATTGAATTTCACACTAAAATAATCCGAACTGTAAGCGTTAATTTATATTTCTGATTTCTTCGTACGTCGAATTATTCCTGAGGGATTTATGGGAACAGCTCTGGAAAGCGGGATACATCAAACCGAGGTTTTCAATGATTCTCGCGAAATTTGATCGCCGTCATCCATCATGGATGTCGTTAATTACAGAATTAAGCCCGAAGATGTATTACGTCCGGTTTCCACGTACGGAAAACGTATTTCTTTCTTGCACTTGCTCTCTCCTCGTTGTATGTAATTATGCAAAAAAAAAAAAAAGAAATAAATAACTCGATCCGAGTGATCATTTGCTCGCGGTAATTTAATGATGTGTGTTTGTGTTTTTTTCTATGGTGAACCATTGGATTTTACAGATTGTCCATCTATGGGCATTAGGTTAATTGGAAACACGGTTTCTGGATTAATTTTAATATATATTTGTATATATTTTAATATAAATTTAAAAATAAATTTTTTAAAATTTATTTATTAAATTTATATTAAAATTTACTAAATTTATTTATTTAATTAACGAAAATAACACTCAAAGTTGTGAAATTCAATAGAAAAATGTTAGCAGACACTTTATTCGGGGCACCTGGTATTTTTTTTCACAGTGAAATTTTTTTCGCTCTTTAATTTTCGCGCCGGAAAATTTCTTCAGCATAAAATCACAATTTTCTCAAAAATTCCCATTCTGACGAACCACGTGTTGCGTCACATTAACGTAATTTTCAAACTTTAAAGCAATTTCCATGTTCCACAGTCGTGATTTCGAATTCCATCAAAATCAGCGGTTTTATCGGTGATTCATCGATCGTTATCGCGTTAATCGATATTATATTGGGCAATTGAGTCGATTCCGATAAGGGAAGTGCCCGACAGAGGATATTCCGTCACGGTAGTCGCAGATATTTTCAAAACGTGTCTCGATTCGTCGGAGCAGCTGACGTCACGGCTCGATTAAACAATATCTAAGATATCCTTTTACTTTATCACGACTCTCTGATTTCTCGTGTAAGCTAATATCTTCCGTATCGCACCGTCTCGACCAATCACAGCCCTGACGGAACGCGAATTATGGATTTTCCATTAAAAAAAAAATCCCGGAAATTATAAGCATTTAATTAAAATAATTAAAAAACTGGAAAAATTTTTACGATTTTACCATACGGTTGAAAAATAAGAAAAAAATTTTCCTAGGATGATTAATAAGGAATTTTATGTGGTAAAAAAAATTAGGATCGAAAGAAACGTTGGTTTTTAATCGACGAAATTGTTTTTCATTTTTTTTACAAATGTGATTATGGACCACGAGAACGATGCTGGGTTAATTAAATTTTAATTGAACTCCAGCGGATTTCCCGTCGAATTTCCGACTTTCCAATTTCTTTTTTTTTCTACCTTCCAATCGTAGGGAAATATTTTAATAATCACGTATCAGGTGGAAATCGCGAGTTTTAGCAGCGGATTAAGAGACGTTTTTTTTTTCTCGTCGAGCCACGTGACTTTCTCCAGGTACCACGGGTCCCTGATTAGCAAGTGAAATTATTAATTGCGAAGTCGTTGACTCGACCGATCCCTTATCTATTAGAACTTAATACGCGAATCGGTTAATTGTTTTCTTAATTTGATACAGCGATACTTTCGCTGAAATTTGAATCCAATCGACCGGAAGTCAATTGCTCGCTCATTTTCTAATCAATTTCTGTCAATTTCTTATGATATAATAATAATAATTTGGTCGCAGTCTGGTCATTTTGATTTTTAAATAAATTTCTTATAGTATAATAATAATAATTTGTTTACAGTCTGGGCATTTTGATTTTTAACACTAGATTTACGGATGTTGATTATATACCTACTTTTACTGAAGTGTTCTTTACTAATATACTAATATAATTTACTAAGTGTAAATTAACATTTACATATGCTTCGTTACTTAACTAAAAACCAACGTATGTATTTCGAAAATAATATTAAAGTTTTATATATATATATATATAAAATATATATAATATATATATATAATATAATATTATTTTCGAAATACATACGTTGGTATATATAATACATATATAGTAATTATATATATATATATATATATATATATATATATATATATATATATATATATATATATATATATATATATATATATATATACAAATTTTATATATATATATATATACAAATTTTATATATATATATATATATATATATATATATACAAATTTTGAATGAGTCAAATTGGCTCGGTCCGTAAATCTAGTGTTAAACAAATTTTTTGTTATTGTTGGAAATGATTGAAGAGGGATTTAAGTCAATTTTAGAAGGAACAACGGAAGTGTATGTGAAGCGATTTTAATTAAAGGCAATCAACTACCGACACGGTCTCATGCATTTGGAATCGTGCGAGCAAAAGGGGAGCAAACAGAGCTGATGTACGGTTAGAACGTAACGAGATGGGCATCGTGCGATTATTATTACTTGATGATCGAAAATAAATTTCACGGAGCGAGGATGTCGGTGCGTAGGAATTTATAGTGGTCAGAATTAGGCTAACAGAATTTTGGGTGGAGGTATGTCTAAGGATAGAAATTTTATGGCGATGAAAATTCGAGAGGAAGAAAATTCCAGGCTAAGAAAATTTCATGGCAAAGAAACTTTCATAACGAAGAAAATTCCAGGCGAAGAAAATTTCATGGCAAAGAAAATTTCATAACGAAGAAAATTCCAGGCGCAGAAAATTTCATGACAAAGAAAATTCCAGGCGAAGAAAATTTCATGGCAAAAAAAATTTAAAGCAAAGAAAATTCCACGTTCTGAAATTTTATGACAAAGGAAATTCAAAGCGCAGAAAATTACAGGCAAAGAAAATTCCAGGCGCAGAAATTTCACGGTGAAGAAACTACGAAGTGTCCAGAATAAAGTGTCTGATAACATTTTAAAACTTTTACATTCCAAGCTTTCGTACATCAAAAACAACAATTTAACGGAGAACATTTCTTAAAAATTGACATTTTCTTTTCTTAATTTCCTTTAATTCAGCGAGTTACGAATCTAACCAAATATTACCTTCCTGATTTCTATGAAATTCAATTAAATTTGTATCAATACAAAAAATAGATTAATCAGAAAAGTCTAAAAAAACCATCGATAACCTTTCCTACCTTCTCCCTCTCCCTGAATCAAAATTTCCCCAAAAAGAAAAAAAAATCCCACTTGTAATTACTATAAAAAAATTCCATAAAAATCCTGTAGAATTAATTAACCTCCTCGAGAAAATGAAAACTGCTCGAAAAATGAAAATTCCTCTTACAACCGTGTGTTTTCAATCAAAAAGGAAAAACGTGATCATCTCACATACACACACACTCCGATTACAGAATCGATGCATGCAAAACGCAACGTGCTCCAGATTTTCGAATCAAGGCCGCGATATGTGCTCACAACACCTGACATGCAAAAAAGACAGGTGACGGCGAAAGTACGTGTATATACATCGACATTCGAACGAATTACGTGCAAACTCGCGAAAACTCGTTACGCTTCCCGGGACTCCCAATAAATTGGCGGGAAAGTTGATTTTTTTTTAATTATTATAGTATCATCAGAATTTCATGAGGTTTCAATTCCACAGGAAATATTAGACAATTAAATACAATGTAGATACATATTTTTAAAAGATTGTTATAGTGAATCAAGAAATTATTTGGAAATTTCAGATTAGAAAGTGTAATAGAATGATAATAAAAAGAAAAAAATTTAGGGAAATAAAGAAGTGGAGTGGGGGAGGTTTAGATATAATTAAAATACAATGTAGGTATTTCTGAACGATTGTTATAGTGAACAAGAAATTACTTGGAAATTTCAGATTAGAAAGCGTAATAGAATGATAATAACAAGAAAAAAAAAATAGTGAAAAAAAGAAATGGAGTGGGGGAGGTTTAAATATAATTAAAATACAATGCAGGTATTTCTAAACGATTGTTATGGGGAACGAGAAATTACTTGGAAATTTCATATCAAAAAGTGTGATGAAAAAATAATAAAAACAAGAAAAATGTAGTGAAAAAAGGAAATGGAGTGGGGGAGGTTTAAATACGAATGCGTAGGTGTTGGCAATACTGGGAATAGTATGGGATTTATATTATACTTAAAAGATAGAGTACTGAAGGTTCGAGTAGTATTTACCCACGTTTCGTGATAAAATCAACACTTTATGGGGAACTATAATGCAACAATATACGTGTGTCTCAATACTTTGAAAATTTAGTGATTTTCATGAATCAAACTTGTTTGCTATTGGAATTTTTCCATTGTGCAATTTCCTTTCTATAATTCTCTCTATATGTCTTGGAAATTTCAATACACTAATAAATTTGTCAGAGAAATTTACCACTGCAAGAAATATTAAATACCCAACCCAGACCTAACCTGGACCTAACCCAAAAAATCTAAGAAATTTCGATGCACAAATAAATTACTTTCGATAATTTACCGCTTTGGAAATTCTGCGTCCCGAAATTTCTAATAGTAAAAATTACTAAAAATTACTAAAAATGACCAAAATTACTAACTCAGACCTAACCCAGAAGTTTCAAAAATTTCAATAAACACATAAATTACTTCCAGATATTTACCACTTTGAAAATTCTCCATCCCATCATTTCTGACAGTAAAAATTCCTAAAATTACTAAAAATTACTACCTCAAACCTAACTAACACGTCCCCAAAATTTCAATACACAAATAAGATTACTTTCACATATTTACCACTTTATAAATTCTCCATTCCAAAAATTCCGACGATAAAAAAAAACAATATTGAAACACGTGTATCGACTGGATAAAAAAATCAACATTGAAATCGAGACCGACAAAACTTTTTTAAAGGGACCCCGAAATTTCTGCTTTCTCGAAAAGTGAATTACACTGTTACGTCGAATCACCGATTCACTTCTCACTCAGAACTTGTCGTTCGAGTGGTGATTCCCGCCGGCAGAAGTGGTCGTAACGATTTTATAATTATTATTCTCGTCGGGCAGCGGATCGTCATCCATAAAGTTCGTGGAGTAACGGATTGGCCGGCAGCGACCGTAAAAAGCCATTTTTACACGTAACACGGGCGTGTCGCCTCTACATTCGTATGTACGACGCCCGGAATTTTTCGAAAAATAATTAAAAACCTCGACGAAAAATCGCTGAGCGTGAAATTAAAAAATTTTGACAAATTGGTCCGATTTTACGTGTCTGAAAATATTTTATTAATCATATTTTTAATTATTAAGAAATTAGTGTCATTTAGATGGATTAATTAAATTCTCATTTAGGTCTCTTTAATTAATTATATATTATATATGTATGTATGTCAATCTGTATTCACTTTTACTTGTTAATAAATAATTCAACGTTACATTATCGACAATTTATCGACCCCCTGCCAGTTTCTTTTTTTTTTTGCTAATTAGTTTTAATCACAGTTTCAATTATATTTATTAGTATAATAATATAGTGTTGTGACACGATTTTTTTTTGGTAAACAAATGTGAGGAGTGAAAATTTCCGAAGTTTACGTCGACGTAAATTAGTTTCATTTTTTTTCGAACATTTCGAATGCAATTGAGAAAGCTTCATTGATCAATGATTTAATTACGGTAGGATCTTCTCGATGTGGAACAAAGAAATTTACGATGCTTTTACATTCCCGCGGTATTCTTTCTCCAACTGTCCGCTACTTAATGTCTCGTTTCTTATTTTTTTTTTTACAATCTGTGTGTGCCTTATTTGCGGTTCGTTGCGAAATATTTCGTTGCGTAATATGCCCGCTGTCAAAAGGTCTGATTGATTCTTGTAGAAACGATGAATTCGCGACGTTCATAGAAACGCGGCTAGGAACGCGGAAAACTAAATGCCAGACTGTTCAAACAAAAGGGTAATCCGTTGGTGAGTGTGTGTTTTTTTTTATTTTATTAGCAACTCGTTGGACGAGTCATTGACAAGCTTTAATGGCTTCATTTTTTTTTATGGTTTACATATAAATTCTGATTAGCGGTTGTTGGAATTTGTGGGGGAATTGTGGTTTCAATGAATATATTTAGTGTTTATAGTAGTGGAGTTGAGTGAAGTTCTTGGAAGTTTGTGACGCGTGAAATTTTACGCAGAGACATTTTTCATGCGCGGGAAATTCAATTCGAGAATGTTTCTAGCGCGAATTTTGAATCTGGAAGTTTTGGAGCTGGGAATTTTATGGCAAAAGCATTTCTGGCGCCTGGAATTTTATGGCGAGAAATTTCTAAAGCTTGAAATTTTAAGCTGTGAAATTTCTGGCGCTTGAAATTTAAAGCCGAGAAATTTCTGGCGCTTGGAATTTTAAGCTGTGAAATTTTTGGCGCTTGAAATTTTAAACTGTGAAATTTCTGGCGCCTCAAATTTTAAGCTGTGAAATTTTTGGCGCTTGAAATTTTAAGCTGTGAAATTTCTGGTGCCTGGAATCTTACGCAGGGAAATTTCTACGCCTGGAATTTTAAGCTGTGAAATTTCTAGCACCTGAAATTTAAAGCCGAGAAATTTCTGGCGCTTGGAATTTTACACTGGGAAATTTCTAGCGCTTGGAATTTTACGCAGAGAAATTTCTGGCGCCTCAAATTTTAAGCTGTGAATTTTCTGGCGCCTCAAATTTTAAGCTGTGAAATTTCTGGCACCTGAAATTTAAAGCCGAGAAATTTCTGGCGCTTGGAATTTCATACTGGGAATTTTTTAGCGCTTGGAATTTTACGCAGAGAAATTTCTGTCGTCTCGAATTTTAAGCTGTGAAATTTCTGGCGCCTCAAATTTTAAGCTGTGAAATTTCTGGCGCTTGAAATTTTAAACTGTGAAATTTCTGGGGCCTGGAATCTTACGCAGGGAAATTTCTACGCCTGGAATTTTAAGCTGTGAAATTTCTAGCACCTGAAATTTAAAGCCGAGAAATTTCTGGCGCTTGGAATTTCATACTGGGAAATTTCAAGCGCTTGGAATTTTACGCACACAAATTTCTGTCGTCTCGAATTTTAAGCTGTGAAATTTCTGACGCCTGGAATTTTAAGCTGTGAAATTTCTGTCGTCTCAAATTTTAAGCTGTGAAATTTCTGACGCCTGGAATTTTAAGCTGTGAAATTTCTGGCGCCTCAAATTTTAAGCTGTGAAATTTCTGACGCCTGGAATTTTAAGCTGTGAAATTTCTGACGCCTAGAATTTTACGCCAAGAAATTTCTGGCGCCTGGAATTTTATGCTATGAAATTTCTGGCGCTTGGAATTTTACGCAGGGAAATTTCTGTCGTCTCGAATTTTAAGCTGTGAAATTTCTGGCGCCTCAAATTTTAAGCTGTGAAATTTCTGACGCCTGGAATTTTAAGCTGTGAAATTTCTACGCCTGGAATTTTAAGCCGAGAAATTTCTGGCGCCTGGAATTGTATGCTATGAAATTTCTGGCACCTGAAATTTTATGCTGTGAAATTTCTATCGTCTGGAATTATACGCAGTGAAATTTCTATCGCCTAGAATTTTACGCAGTGAAATTTCTACGCCTGGAATTTTACGCCAAGAAATGTCTTTCATAGGAAATCTACCCACGTCAAATTTCTCATGTCTAAAAAGATATTCTACCATTCCAAATTAAAAACTTTAATTAACATCACAAAGAAAAACCTAATTCGACCATCTCCAACAAAGACACAAATTAAAATCAAACTTTCATCATCAAATACATGCGAGCGTCGATGTACGTGAAAACAATATTCGAATTTCGAACATAACTCATTCCGCACGCAAATAGTTTCGCAAACGAAAGGAGTTTAACGGGACACTAAATGTCGTCGTAATTTAAGCAACGTGTCCACTCGTTACTTCAATTCCATAAACAAAATCTTCTCTCTGTTAGGTGACAATTTATTCGCCAAATCAATGGTAACTCATTAAAACAAACATTCGAACGAATTCTCACGCGATTCAGAGTGGGTCAGCGTGATTGACAAAATATGTCGACACATTGTTCCCCACTTTATCACCGTTTACGAAATTCTAATAGAATTAAAGAGATACCAGGTGCTCGCGATATCTCACCTTTATCTTTCATTTACACCGAAAGTGGATCAAAACAGCTATTTTATCGGCTTGTTACAACAAAAACTGTCTACAATCATATGAGAATAAAATCATCTTTGCCTAACGCTATTATCGAAATTTTATCAGAAAAAAATCAATTAACCTAAATATATTATCCAGAAATCTCAGTAAAAATTGATAAAGTGATATTTTAGAATGTAGAGAAAAAAAATTCAGTTTTGAGTAATTTCTTTTGCGCGAAAAACGTTCTCCTGGATGTTTCTAATGATAATTAATGATCATTAACAGTTACCGTGTTATCACGATGATAAATATACCGCGTAATCCTCGCGAAACAAGAACAATCAACGATATCACGTCATTGTGCTCGATTTTTATTGTCTCTGTGTATCGTGGAAAGTTTTATTGATCATGATAACGCGAAAAGATGCACCGCAAACAGTTAAGCACGTAATAAAAGATCCGTTGGCATACACTAAAGGTATACTTTAAAAATCAAATATAGTAAAATATTTAATCTCGAGAAATTTACGTTATTAAACAAATTTACATGTCGATTAGTATTTAATTACTGTTATACAATTATAATTAGATATTTAATAACTGTTTAACTAATATAATTGTATAATATTTATTAAATATTAAATTATAATATTAAAGTTATTAAATATTCACAATCAATGCTCGACAAATTCTTTGATTGAAAATATAATTACATTTAAGTAGTCTTCTCAATTTAATAATAATTAATTAACAATAAATTTTTGTGTCATGAAAATGGGTCACTGAAAATTTTCAAATGTGATAGAAAATGTTTGTAGAAGTGAAATTAGGGGAAAAAAATATTTTTTCGATAGTTGGGAGAATGGTACTCGTAACAGTGATTACTCACAGGAGAATTAGATCGTTGCTCCGTTCATGTCACGGTGCTCGTTAAACGTGTCCTTGAGTCGATGGGAATCCTTTGGAAAAACTCACTGTTTCCACGCAGGTATTTTCCGTGAAAATTAATTTCGTCGACACTAACACTGCGAAGCGACGTCAAGGAAAAATCACATCCCGGTCACCTTTTCAACGAGAATTTCACGATATTCAGATACGTATCCAGAGATGTTTACTTTGAGACCAGTTGAGACCAATTAAGGTAATATTTGTGCGCCAGGGAAATTTCTACGCAGTGAGATTATGCGGTGGAAATTTTTAAGTGTGTGAAATTTAACGCATCGAAATTCTATAGTTGGAAATTTGTATACAACTAGGTTCAATCGAAAATTTCTGCGTCATAGTATTGTATGAGTGAGAATTAGAATTTGAGATTTTGGGATCTAATAACTCATGTAGAGAATTACAGCGCAGCAAATTTAGAGCGTAACAAAATTCCTGCGCACCAAAAATCAACGTCCAAAATTTCTATGTATTAACATTACAGCGCCCCAAAAATTATATGCCTCAAAATTTCTATGCCTCAAAATTTGTTCCCCCCAAATTTAGAGTGTAACAAAATTCCTGCGTCTCAAAAAGCAACGTCTAAAATTTCTATGCCTCAAAATTACAGCGCCTCAAAATTTCTGCGCACCAAAATTCCTACGCCCCAAAGTTCCTACACTCGAAAAAATTACAGCGCTCCAAAATTTCTGCGTCCCAAAATTACAGCACTCAACAATTTCTGCACTCCAAAATTTTTGCCCCCTAATAGTACAGCACTCCAAAATTTCTGCGTCCCAAAATTACAGCACTCAAAAATTTCTGCATCCCAAAATTTTTGCGTCCCAAAATTCCTGCGCCCCAAAAGTAGAGCGCTCCAAATTTTCTGTGCCTCAAAATTTCTATGCCCCAATAGTACAGCACTTCAAAATTCCTGCGTCCCAAAATTAGAGCACTCCAAAATTTCTACGTCCGAAAATTCCTGCGCCCCAAAAGTAGAGCGTTCCAAATTTTCTACGTCCCAAAATTTCTGCGTCTCAAAATTTCTGCGTCCCAAAATTTTCGCGTCCCAAAATTTCTGCACTCCAAAATTTTTGCGCCCTAATAGTACAGCACTCAAAAATTTCTGCGTCCGAAAATTCCTGCGCCCCAAAAGTAGAGCGTTCCAAATTTTCTACGTCCCAAAATTTCTGTGCCTCAAAATTTCTATGGCCCAATAGTACGGCACTCCAAAATTCCTGCGTCCCCAAGTTAGAGCACTCCAAAATTTCTGCGCCCCAAAAGTAGAGCGTTCCAAATTTTCTACGTCCCAAAATTTCTGCGTCCCAAAATTCCTGCGCCCAAATAGTACAGTGCTCCCAAATTACTGCCGCCAACTAGTACAGTGTTTCAAAATTCCCGCACCTCAAAATATCCTCCTCAAAATTCCTATTCCCAAAATTCCCACACCACAAATCTCCACGTCCCAAAAATCTCACACATCTCACTGAAATATCCCCACATCTCAAAGTCCAACGTTCCAAAATTTCCCTCTCACACAATTCCCCTCATAAAAAACCCCCTCTCACTAACCTAACCTACTCCAAAAAATTTCCCTCGAATTCCAACGCACTTCTAACAGTTCTAACATCGTCGGAACAACTTTTAACAACTGGTCCACAAAGTCCGCGGTGGCTTCGCATCTCTGGCTACGTACCTTCGTCTAATTCCAGAGAACACACGTGCCCACGAACAACACCTGTGGACCGCCGGGCAGCGACTGGCTGACAGGTAACGGCTTTCGCGCGGCCTCGTCGGTTTTCGCGTTCGGCCGACTTCGTTCGTCATCGTGAAACACGAACGTAACACCCGACCATTGGGGTTCCCTATTCATCTAACCCTCTGGGATTTTTCTGGCATTCTAAGGGGAGGTATTCTACTCCCGGGGATTTTAAGATGTCGTAACGGTTCTTCGAGCCGGTTCTTTGTCGGCTGAGAAAATCCGGGGCGAGATGGTCAGAGATATATATATTTTTTTTAATCCTGAGATCGACGTGTGATTGGTGTTAGTATTGGAATTATAGAGAATTTATTGGGAGTATTTAAAAGTATTTTGTAGATATGAATAGAGGATTGGTTGATTTAATTATTTATATAGAGAGTGAAGTTTTAAGTGTTTTTTTAGAAGAAATTAGGAATTCAGGTGAGAATTTGTTATTAAAAATGTGTATGTTATTAACAACTCAGAGATTCTGCAAAAGAATAACAGAGTACAAAAATTCGAAAATTTAGGTGAATTAAAATATTAAGAAACTCAATCGATTTCTATTTTTTTAGAGAATATTATCAAACTTTGTTTTTTAATACCTTAATTAATTAATTTCAACCTCAAGATTTTACAGTGAAATTATTAATTAACTATGAAAAATAATTTCCATTCCCATAAAATCATTAAAAAATATAATATAATCATCATAGCAACTCGAGATAAATAACAAAAACAAAATAAACAAAGCAAACTTTTAAAAATCAATCACCCCCGTCCCTTATCTCCCAAATTCATTAGGAATTAATCACCTTATCTTTCCCGAACGAGTGTTACGTAATCGTGTGACGTTGGCGGGTGGAAAAAAAATTACGCGATCGGTAGAAAGCTACCTGGCATACATTAAATCGCCGCCGATTTAACTGTTGGACAAATTCGACGTGTCACGCGAATCTTCCCGTGGATTCTTTAATGAATCCAGCGGTCCCGTCGGTTTTCTCCATTCACCAGGTGAATTCTCATTCAGCGAGTTTCGGATCGCGATAAATCACTCGCGATGAATTTCGAGCTGCTGAAAAACGCGTTGTTTTTTCTGTAAAGCGTAACACCGGTTGAGAAATTTCTGGTGCCTGGAATTTTATAGGGGGAAATTTGTGAAAATGGACAAAATCTCCAGCGCTGGAAATTTTAAAGCTAGCAATATTTTAAGCTGGAAATTTTAAAGCTACCAATTGTTTAAGCTGGAAATTTTAAAGCTACCAATTTTTTAAGCTGGACATTTTAAAGCTAGCGATTTTTTAAGCTGGAAATTTTAAAGCTACCAATTTTTTAAGCTGGAAATTTTAAAGCTAGCGATTATTTAAGCTGGAAATTTTAAAGCTACCAATTTTTTAAGCTGGAAATTTTAAAGCTAGCGATTATTTAAGCTGGAAAGTTTAAAGCTACCAATTTTTTAAGCTGGAAATTTTAAAGCTACCAATTTTTTAAGCTTGAAATTTTAAAGCCAGCAATTTTTTAAGCTGGAAATTTTAAAGCTAGCGATTATTTAAGCTGGAAATTTTAAAGCTACCAATTTTTTAAGCTTGAAAATTTAAAGCTACCAATTTTTTAAGCTTAAAATTAAAGCTACCAATTTTTTAAGCTTGAAATTTTAAAGCTACCAATTTTTTAAGCTTGAAATTTTAAAGCTACCAATTTTTTAAGGCGGATGTTTTACGCCTAGAAATTTCTGACGCCTAGAATTTTGTGCTGGGAAATTTTTAACGCCTGAAATTTAAAGCTAAGAAATTTCTAGCGCCTAAAATTTAAAGCCAAGAAATTTGTGGCGCTTGGAATTTTACACGAAGAAATTTCTAGCACCTGAAATTTAAAGCAGAGAAATTTCTAGCGCCTGGAAATTTATGCGAAGAAATTTCTGGCGCCTGGAATTTTATACAATGAAATTTCTGGCGCCTGGAAATTTTCTCCAAAAAATTTTGTTTCGTAGGAAATTTTCCCGCGGCAAATGTCTTTTGTCTAAAGACATTCTACACTTCCAAATTAAAAACGGGCTGCTGAAAAACGCGTTGTCTTTCTGTAACACGCAACACCGGCAGAAGCTGCGCCGCCGATAAACGGAAAGGTGTGCGAGCACCTGTTACACGATGCGGAAATCAACGAACACACTGACAGATCGAAAAACACCGTCAAGAATTTGCGCCACTCGTTTATACGTCCCTGTCTCCTTGTTCTAATTTTAAATAAATTATTTCATCACCTTTTTTCACACTCGTGCTATTTTTGTATTTTAAACAAAGTCATTTTAAAGTGAAATAAAAAAAATTTAAGAAGACACTTTCACATGATTTTAATGATATTTAAATGATCTATGAGGTTTCCCACAAGACACATAGAATCAAAATTAATTACAGAAAATTAGGATATATTTAATGAAATCCTTATTATTATTATTTTATCATAAATTTGAAAACTATGAATGATTCAATTTTTTAAAAAATCCTATTCTTCATCAATCAAATGATCTATGGTGTCCCATGAGACACATAGAATCAAATTAATTACAGGAAATCAAGTCATAACTAGTGAAATCCTCATTATTATTATTTTATTATAAATTTCAAAACTACGAATGATTCAATTTTAACAAAATTATTATTCTTCGTTAATTAAATCTTCTCCAATTCACTCACGATGATTCTCCACGTGAGACTCATCGTTTTTTATATAACACTCTGTTCGTAAACAACGAAAGTGTATTAGCGTGGAATTAGTATTCACAATTGTCAGCGATAACAGCGCGATAAGCGAAAACGACTGTCATTGTCAATGACAAGGCTATCGTTTCCCCCAGTGGCGTATTTCTTTTCTTTTTTTTATATTTATCCGGATTGATTTACGAATCGATTTAACGCATCGTTTCCCCCACGACGAATTATGCCCATAATTATGAAAGTGGTCTAACAATAAGTCAATATTTCAAAAAAAAAAAATGGAAGTCTTGATAATTTGTTAATAAATCTTTCAAATACTTTAAAAAACCTAATATCAAAAATGTTTAAAAAAATTGACTTACAATGTTAGACCACTTTCATAATTATGGGCACAATTATTTTAATCCGTTCCGCCTCGTGTAACGTGGACTTCGGTTTCGGCCGTTATGCGTGACGCCTGTGTCCGTTTTGTTCCGGACGGTCCGGCGTTCCATCAGGTTTCTACGATGACGAACCTTCACGGTGATACGGTCAATTTTCACCTAACCCACACCTAACCCAGACCTAACCCCGGTGAAATTAATCAGAAGATCGTCGAAACCCGTGTTACACGATCAAAAGGTGGACCGTCGGCGAGGAAAGTTAAAGGGAGGAATTAAATCGTGATTAATGGATTAATCAGATGATTTCCATAGGGTTTTATGGGATTTTTTTGGGGACATGGTGCTCAGCGTGTATATACGTCCATTTAAATTTTTAAGCGAGGTTGACGAGTATATTCGTCCAGTAAAGTAAAAAATGGACATTGATTAGGAAAAGTTGGAATTTTAATTAGAAGTGATAAGAATATCGTTTGGTGGTATGTGTCTTTTGTGTTGGCAATAAAATTGCTATGCATTTTGTAGAAAAAAGGTTTGATAATTTTGAAAAAATACCATGTTGGTATCAACTCAATTTTTTTAGAATTATTCTGCTGAATTTTTCTGAATTGTGTACTTGACTGTTTTACTTGAGAATCTCTGAGTTTTTAATTACGAATTATTAATATTGAATCATATATAAATGTAATTTTTCCTCGTTTCGCTTAATTATTTAAATAATATTCATATTAATAATCATTCGACCCACGTGCGACGTATATACTCGTCATTGTTTCATTTTAATTAAGCAAAACTACTACTTCCGTAGGTAATTAGCAATAAATTCCCAATTTGTACTCATTAATAACCTTCAATCGAAAATTTCCACCTGAAATATTCGCCACTGTTGAATTTAAATTTAATAATCCCTGCCTTACCGACCGAATAACAATGAAAATCACACTCCGGTGGAAAAACACCTGCCTACGCGCGGTGCGAGAAGTATGAGGTCAGTTTCAAGGTCAAACACCAGGATACTCGGTCACGGTATCGCCGTAAATCATGATTAATACCGGCTGCCCCTGGAGAGAGCAGACACCGACGCAAGGATCCAGTCCAGCTGATCGAGAGGATCTACGAGATTTATGGGATTTCGAGTTGATAACGCGACGGATCGAATTGACGTATTTATCGGTGTAATTTGTCGACTTTCGCGTCGGATGAGCAAGAGAAAAGTGTGCAGCTTACTTTTCCACAGTTTTCTCGGTTTTCCTTTATGATGGAAAACGGGTACTTAGCGAGTGTTGAAAATTAAATCAATTTCCCGGGGAAACTCAAAGATTGCGTTAATTGGAAAATTGTTTCTGAATTGAGAATGGGATTTTTTTAATTTTAAGAGAATTTGTTTATTTTCTAGCAGCCAAAAGGATGTAGAAAAATTAATAAAACTAGCATTCTAAATATTAATAAATCTAATTTTTTAATTTTTAAATAAAAGATTGAAGGTTTAAAAATGTAAGGTTTTACATTTATTTTGCTGTCTAAAGGAAAAGGGGAAAAGCCATCGTTCCACGGAAAACTATTTCTCTGCGAACGAAATTTTCTTAATTTCCAGGAAATTTATTTAGTTTTAATGGAATTTATCCAATTTCCAGCAGCCAAAGGAAAAGTCATTCACGAACGCAAAGAAAATCAAGGAAAAGTGTCGGAAAACTCTTTCCAAACAGCAAGCGAATTTTTACCTCGGAAAACCGCCCCTGAACAAACTTTTTCCACAGAATCAACGCTTTTCCACTACGAAAAAAGAATTAATTTCCATTAACCACAAAAAAAAAACACTCACTGACATCAGGAAAACGCAAGAAAAATCAGGGAAAATCTCATCGTTCCCTGGAAAACGGTTTCCAAAACCTCGTGAGAGAATTTTCCATCGCCGGAAAAGTGTGACGAGTCGACCGCGGAAAACGTTCAACCTTGGCACACAGTGTTTGACCTTGAAACCGGAAAACCCGCGGGATTTCAATCCCACGGAGAAATTCGCAGGTGTATTAACATTTTTCCGACCACCTGGAGAAATTTTCACCGAACAATCGTCGTTACACGTACGACACACACATACACACACATACGTGTATCGAATCTTCTTCATACGTGAAACATCACGGACAGGTGGCGATCTAACGGTTCGTCGACACGGAATTTCTCTCATACTTCATATATATACCCCCCCCCCTCCCCCCTGTTCACCTTTCGATTTAGCCGCAACATTAGCGATATTACAGCCGGTATTTTGCGTACACGCTAGTGTGCGTGACCCCTGAAAGTTTTGCGATAGACCACGTTAACGAGATCACGTGGGATCTGGTGAATTTCTTTTTTTTTTCTATTTTTTTTTTCTTTTTAATCGTCGAAATTGAAACTTGTCTCGTGTCACGTGGAATGAAAAGATTTTTAATGATGTTTTTGTAGTTGGATTATTTTGTGATTTGGAAAAATAGGGAGAAAAGGATTTTAGAGGTTTAAGTGTCTGGGTAGAGATAGTTTCAGTTTTTGTAATTTTCGTGAGACGGAATTGTGTGATAATTAGCACGTTTAAGGTGTGAGGGACTTGGAAATCTGTGTTGAGAATTTGCGAGGCTTAGAATTTTAGGAGTAGAATATTTGTAGGCTTGGGAATTCTATAAATAATTTGAACGTTTTAAATTTTGGCGCTCGAAAATTTCTACGCCTTAGAAATCCAAAAATAAAAATTTCAGTATTCTAAAATTCTACGCTCCAAAATTTCTACGCCTCAGTAATCCAAAATATAAAATTTCAGTATTCTAAAATTCTACACTCCAAAATTTCTACGCCTCAAAAATCCAAAAATTAAAATTTCAATATTCTAAAATTCTATGCTTCAGAAATCCTCAAGTAAAAATTTCAGTATCTAAAATTTTTATGCCTCAGAAATCCAAAATATAAAATTTCAGTGTTCTAAAATTCTACGCTCCAAAATGTCTACGCCTCAAAAATCCAAAAATTAAAATTTCAATATTCTAAAATTCTACGCTCCAAAATTTTTAGGTCCCAGAAACCCAAAAATTAAAATTTCAGTAGTGAAAAATTCTATGCTTCAGAAATCCTCAAGTAAAAATTTCAGTATCCAAAATTTCTACGCCTCAGAAATCGAAAAATTAAAATTTCTTTATTCTAAAATTCTACGCTGCAAAATTTCTGTACCTGAGAAATTCTCAAGTAAAAATTTCAATATTGAAAAATTCTATGTTTGAGAAATCCTCAAGGAAAAGTTTCAATATCTAAAAATCCAATGCTCCAAAATTTCTGTACTTGACAAATTCTCAAGTAAAACTATCAATGTCCAAAACTACGAAACTTTCTCAAAACTGGCATCGATTCAGCACTTTCTCCTGCTCAAAACAAATTCGCAAACTCGACAAAAGAAACTTGCAATTTCTATTACACGTTCCTCCGAAATGTTTCTACCATCCACGACAATTCTCCACTTCAATCGAACCAAAAAAAACACACACACAATATCAAAAAGACAAAATAATAAAACCCAACCTCCTTAACTGTACATCTCATTCCTGTTATTTTCTAACCAGACCACGGTTTCATAATCAAACATAAATCGTCAATTTTACGATCTGATCCGATCGTAACACATGTGTACTAATTCCAAATAATTTGTTAAATCCTAATAAAAAGAAAATCTAAAGCCTATCACTGGATCTTCGTCATTCCTTTAAATTTTCAACATAAATAATTTTACAGTAGCAGTTCCATTTTCCATCCATTTTCAATTTAATTAAAATATTTTATCAAACCTATTCGAGAAATGTTAATTATTGAATAATCGAGACTCACCGTCTGCGAAAGAAATTACGCAGTTTCAGGCCCATTCTCACTGTTATTCTCACTTGTACACAAACCGAACTGAGAACCTTACACGAAGTCGTTCGAAAACATACTAGGGGTGCGTGTTGAGGGTCACGCATGGTGTACGGCAACCGTTGGCAACGGTCACGTGCCAAAACACCGCTGGCAACCATCTGCCAAACCAGCGTGTTTGTAATACAGGTATTGTCTGCCTGTTTGCATGTCTAGATCGAAATTATTCGGTGACTTTAATTGGTGAAATATTATTAATGGTGTTGGATAATTAGAAGTTAATCGTCTAATGAAATTGTCATTTGGACGGTAGAATTTTGACAAATAGGGATTTTGGAAGGATGAGATTATTGGGTGATATTATTCGGTGATTTTTAATTGGTGAAATATTATTAATTGTGTTGGATAATTAGAAGTTAATCGTCTAATGAAATTGTCATTTGGACGGTAGAATTTTGACAAATAGGGATTTTGGAAGGATGAGATTATTGGGTGATATTATTCGGTGATTTTTAATTGGTGAAATATTATTAATGGTGTTGGATAATTAGAAGTTAATCGTCTATTGAAATTGTCATTTGGACGGTAGAATTTTGAGAAATAGGGATTTTGGAAGGATGAGATTATTCGGTGATATTATTCGGTGATTTTTAATTGGTGAAATATTATTAATGATGTAGGATAATAATTAGAAGTTCTTGTCTAATGAAATTGTGATATTTGGAGATATAATATTGGAGGGTAGAATTTTGACGAGTAGGGATTTTGGAAGTCTGAGATTATTGGTGTGTGGAAAGTTTCGAGGGTGGTAGATATTGGTAAGTAGGATTTTGAATGTGTGAATGGTTGAAAATACTGGAGAATTGGAGATGGATATTTGAAACGTGGATTATTATAGGGTAACATATTTTGAAAACGGGAAAGTTTCTGAGATAATGAAGTGTCCAAATTTCAAAATGCAGAAATTAATAAATGTTGAAATATTAAAGTATCCAAAATTCAACGCGTAGGAATTTCAAAACGCAGAAATATCAAGACTTCTAAATTTCAACGCGTAGAAATTTCCAAGCGTTAAATTTCCCAGGCGCCTAAGTTTCAACGCGTGTAGAAATTTCCAAGCATTGAAATACCAAAGTATCCAAATTTTAACGCGTAGAAATTTCCATGCACTGATATACCAAAGTATCCAAATTTCAACTCGTAGAAATTTCCAAACGTTGAAATATCAAAATATCCAAATTTCCATGCGTAGGAATTTCCAAACGTTAAATTTCCAAGCTTTGAAATATCAAAACCTCTAAATTTCCCGAGGCGCCTAAATTTCAAGGCGTAGAAATTTGATAGCATTGAAATAGCAAAGTATCCAAATTTCCACGCGTAGAAATTTCCATGCATTTTAATATCAAACCATCCAAATTTCTACGCGTAGGAATTTCCAAACGTTAAATTTCCGAGGCGCCTAAATTTATACGTGTAGGAATTTCCAAGAATTGAAATACCAAAGTGTCCAAATTTCCACGCGTAGAAATTTCTAAGTGTTGACTTATTAAAGCGCCTAAATTTCAACGTGTAGAAATATCTAAGTGTCCAAATTTCCACGCGTAGAAATTTCTAAGTGTTGACATATTAAAGCGCCTAAATTTCAACGTGTAGAAATATCTAAGTGTCCAAAATTCAACGCATAGAAATTTCCAAGCGTTGGAATATAAAAGTATCCAAAATTCAACTCGCATTAATTTCAAAACGCACTTAAATTCCATCGCGTAGAAATTTCCACGCGTTGCCCTACCAAATCCCCCAAAAATCACCGCATAAAAATTTCCAAACCCACAAATATCTCCAAACATTAAAATCCCAACACATCCAAATTTCCACCGCCTCTAATTCCTGCGCAAATTATCCAAAACCAAAACCCACAACCGTGCACCGTTGTTCATCACATTTCCGCCACTTCACACCGTGAAAAAATCCCGTTGAAAAAAAAATCTCCACATTGTCTTCATTCCCCGCGTGAAATCCCGCGGATCCAGACATTGACAAGTACTTCCTGCATAACTTACGTAATCACCGAAACGGTAAACCGTAAACCACAGTCGTTTTTCGCGTAAATAAAAATAAATGAAAAATCCGCGTGAAATCGTGCGTATTTTTACGCACGCTTTTACGAACCTTTCCATCGTTGTACCGTGGTTTTCTTTAAAAAAAAAAAAAAAACACTAAAAAAACGGTGGGAGAGGAAACGGATTTGGCTTGTTAAGCAGCCTGGGGAATCTTGGAAAGTTAGAGAGCCGTCATAGTGAGAACGCGACGCAGATAAGATGGTAAAAGAGTTCGGGTACATTGAACTCCGTATCTGATTTGTAGCGTCAAGTTCTACGTGGTGTGTGTCGCTAATTGTTACAATTAGTACGGTATACGTTCCGTGTATGTGTGACCCGCCTATCGATGTAAAATGTCAAACAGATTTCGCAAAAAAAAAATAGGAAATTTGTCTATAAAACGTGTCAAATTAAATTAAGAAAATTTCCAATAAAATGGTGAATGATAATTAATTACACTTGTTAAATTTTGTTAGAATATAAATTTAGAATTTTAATGTAATTAATTATCAAACTTATAAATTTATTGATCGCCAATAATGCGATTTTTTTTAGAGTTTTTAGATCGCATTATTGACCGAAGAAGAAAATTTAAGAATTATAATTTTTAGCGATCGATAAATTTATAAGTTTGATAATTAATTACATTAAAAATTCTAAATTTATGTTCTAACACTAAAATTAACATTGTTTTTGTTATATATATAGAATATAGAGATGGTAGTTAATAATTTTGTGGAAAAAAAATGGGAATAGTTAATTAATGCGATTTATAATATATTGGAATTAAAATGACGACAGGCTTTGGAAAAGTGAAAAAATCTCTTGAGAACCTGTAATGATGATAAAAAATGACAAACCAGTCATTATGTTCCACTTGGTGGACCTTGTGTTAATTACGAGTAGAAATAGTTGAACGTTGCATGACAAGTGCGAATAGTTCTTCGAGTTTGTCACGTTGCATTTCACATGGCAGCCTCGAAGGGCTGATTAACGATATCTTTCAATTGCTATCATCTCGTCACGTTGATTTACACGCGATAGTGTTGCTATAAATAAATGAGAGATACCTGAACGCTATATAAATAAATAAATAAATAAATAAACTCATTCATTTCTCTGCATAGAATTTCTTTGATGATATAAATATTTATTATTAATTCAAAGCTAATTGTGATTAAACAATGGCTCGATAAATATATTTTTAAATAATGATAATTAGAAGTTATAATTTAATAAATTTATATATGATTTTTTAAACTATTAACATCAGGATTTTTAATTTATGAAATTTTACTTCTTAGTATCACAAGGGAGATATAAAATTTATTTGTTAGGGCCTCAGGGTCTCTAAGTTACCATTTTAGTGTCACTCCCGACGTTACCATTTCGGGTTTGAGTCTAGGATGAACGCTGGTGAACAGTAACAAGGAACTACAGTACGTTTCGAATTTTAAATTTTACGAAAAAATCTAAAGTGTAGATTTGCACAATTATTAAAATATTAAAATGATATAGAACGTTTTGGATATGGCAAGTCAAAAATCTAATATGATAAAAAAATTTTAAATATCTTGTATTTCTAACACAAATATTTTAATCTCGAATTTACAATATCTATTTCTATTAATAAACCCCAAGGAAACCAGGTGCTGCACAAATGTTAATATTTCAAATTTCATGTTAACTAATTCTAAGTGAATAATACGTCGCACAGTATTAACAATGTATGAACTCTAAAGGAATTGTAATATAAATACAAATTACTTGGTGCATAATGGAAAATGTCCAAATTAGATAAATTTTACCTCGGAAAGTTAACGGGAGCATACATTGCGAATGTATATTGACTCAAAGACGTTCCGAGGCAGACTAATGGTTATCCTTGCACTTGACAATGTCAGGTCGAGTTTATTATGAGTTTAGCCGTACTTGATCCGCTAAACCACAACAATTAAGGTGGAAATAAATGGTACGTGCCAGTCGGACAGGTGCAAACGGTACGGGTGACCTCGAGAAAGCGTAAAACAGCGACTTCTTAGTTTCGCGATATTTCTCTCTCACACTTTCAAATATTTATAAATGAAAAATTGGATTTATTCAATTTTAAAATTTTCATTTCAATTATTTTCTTGTAAATTTTGTATAACTGTTGAAATTATTTCAGCCAAGAATTTGTAAAATGACAAAGCAAATACGACGGTGAAATTGATATTTTGCAAATTATTTAAGTGACAAGTGAAAAATCGCGAATTTCACCTATATTTTCGTACATCGATTTAAATAGTTTCAAATTTTCGAAGTTGGACTTTCACCATTGCTTATCGTACATAGAATATCGCATCGAAATCATGTATAATTAAATATATGTAATATGCAAAAGTATATTTTTGCATTATTTTTGCGAAAAAATTACTGCAAAAATATTGAAATCTAATTGTATCGATAATTCAATTTCCAGTGAAAAATAATAATTAATTAATATCCATCCTATCCCTTAATTATATTATTATATTTTTCTCAACTGATATATAGAGACATATTAACAAAAAAATATTGCAAAAATTACACCTGCAAGGTATGCAACCCAACTTGCACAGGTGCAACTGACGTTGCAGCCCTGCGAGGAACACAGGTGTACAGTGAATGAACGTGTTTCATTATCTCCACCGGAATCGCGTTATCATTGTCGGGATCTCCGACTGGCAAAATGAACTGTAAAATTTCGCGAAATTCACTCACATCCATCAGATAAACGGTGGTTTCTAATCTCGCGGGATCACAGCGTTGCTAGCAACGGGATTTCCGGGTTCTTTGTGCAATTCTGTTATTTTTACCAAATTTGGTAATATGATTATGACAAACACGATTGGGTGGAATTATTCTCGTAAGACCTGCTCGGTTGTTGATCGATTTTTGAAGATTGATGGGATTGTTTATGGAGATTTTTAATAAAATTAAAATCTATTAGAGAGAATGCATTAGAAATGTAATTATAAAAGAAATAAATTATATGGTGACACTGATTTTTATGGGATTGTAGGGAAATATATTTCAACATAGGGATTTCAAAGCGCAGAAATATCAAGGCTTCTAAATTTTAGCGCGTATAAATTTCCAAGCGTTGAAATATCAAAATATCCAAATTTCAAAGCGTAGAAATTTCCAAACATTGAATTATCAAGGCGCATAAATTTCCAAGCGTTAAAGTATCAAAATATCCAAATTTCAAAGCGTAGGAATTTCCAAACGTTGAAATATCAAAATATCCAAATTTCCATGCGTAGAAATTTCCAAACGTTAAAATATCAAAATATCTAAATTTCCATGCGTAGGAATTTCCAAACGTTGAAATATCAAAGTATCCAAATTTCAAAGCGTAGACATTTCCAAACATTGAATTATCAAGGCGCATAAATTTCCAAGCGTTAAAATATCAAAATATCCAAATTTCAAAGCGTAGAAATTTCCAAACGTTGAAATATCAAAATATCCAAATTTCCATGCGTAGAAATTTCCAAGCGTTAAAATATCAAAATATCTAAATTTCCACGCGTAGAAATTTCAAAGCACAGAAATATCAAAGCCCCCAAATTTCAACGCGTAGAAATTTCCAAACGTTGAAATATTAAAATATATCCAAATTCCAACGCATGGAAATTTCCAAACGCACTAACTTTCAAGCCACACAACAAATAAATAATATAGGGACATTATTCTTTCTATGGAATCATAGAAAACGTTTAATTATCCGTTTTAATAACCACGTGACAATTTGAGATCCAGAAAAAAATGGGTTACCGTGCAAAGTTTACCGTAATCTAGTTCACTAAGTATGGAAGAGAAATAATAATATAGTTGAATGTAGTAGCTTCTAATAATGTCTACTAAATTGTAGTCCCAGTGCAGTTAAACTGTTACAATATCGCTAATGTGCTGGTATAAACTTGCCAGCAAAACTATTATACTAATGTACGAGCTATTACAAGTATAATCGTACTAATATCTTGCCATTAGAATCTAAGAATATTAGTGTACCATATTCGCGGTGTAACTATCACTCGGTGAAAACGGCCGCAGTTACATCTGTTGGCATAACTTGATAGGCATGGCAACCTAGATATCTCTGTGCAACTTCCTATTATCCTAGAATAGGATTATAGCGAAGTCTGATTAGGGTAACGTGGGAATTTTACGGTCCAGATAGGAAACCGTTGAAATTTTTGCGAATTGATTTTCGATGGTTCGAAAATATCGAGGATTAGAAATTGAAAGGTTTGTAGAGTTTGGATCGAAGGAATTTCAAGGGTTTCGAATTTCAAGGTATGGAAATTGGGAAGATTGCAAGTTCCAAAGTACTGAAACTGAAAAGATAGGAAATTCAAAGCATAGAGAATTTGGAAAGATTGGAAATTCAAAGTATAGAAATTGGAAATATTGAAAATTTCAAGGCATCGAAATTGGAAAGATTGGAAATTCAAAGCACAGAAATTGCAAAGATAACAAATTTCAAGGCATAGAAATTGCAAAGATTGGAAATTTCAAGGCACAGAAATTGCAAAGATTGGAAATTCAAAGCATATCAATTGGAACGATTGAAAATTCAAGACATAGAAATAGCAAAGATTGGAAATTTCAAAGCACAGAAATTGGAAAGATTTAAATTTCAAAGCACAGAAATTAAAACGCTTGGAAATTCAAAGCATAGAAATTTCAAAGCACAGAAATTGAAACGCTTGGAAATTCAAAGCATAGAAATTTCAAAGCACAGAAATTGCAAAGGTTGGATATTCCAAACCACTGGAATTGGAAAGATTGGAAATTGAAAGCATAGAAATTTCAAAGCACGGAATTTGCAAAGATTGGAAATTTCAAAGCACAGAAATTGCAAATATTGGAAATTCAAAGCATAGAAATTACAAAGCACGGAATTTGCAAAGCTTCGAAATTTCAAAGCACTGAAATTGGAAAGATTTAAATTTCAAAGCACAGAAATTGCAAAGATTGGAAATTCAAAGCATAGAAATTTCAAAGCACGGAATTTGCAAAGATTGGAAATTTCAAAGCACGGAATTTGCAAAGATTGGAAATTTCAAAGCACTGAAATTGGAAAGAATTAAATTTCAAAGCACAGAAATTGAAACACTTGGAAATTCAAAGCATAGAAATTTCAAAGCACGGAAATTGCAACGATTGGATATTTCAAAGCATTAAATTGCAAAGATTGGAAATTTCAAAGCACAGAAATTGCAAAAATTGGACATTTCAAAGATTTAAATTTCAAAGCATTAAATTGCAAAGATTGGAAATTTCAAAGCACAGAAATTGCGAAAATTGGAAATTTCAAAGATTTAAATTTCAAAGCAGAAGAAATAGGAAAGATTTAAATTCCAAAGCACAGAAATTCCAAAGATTACAAACTCCAACGAACAGATATTTCGAAAGATTACAAATTCCAAACCACAGAAACATAAAAAAATTACAAATTTCCAATCACAGCGATTTCAACCCCCTCCACTTTTCCCAGTTCAATTTCTCCAAAATCTCCTACACCTTTCCTACACCCTATCCCACCTGTATAAAACCAGCAACATCACTCCCTCCGTAATCCTTGCGATCCCTCCCCTCCCCCCCCCCTAAAAAAAAAAAAAAAATTGCAACAGTGAAAGGGCGTCGCGGGTGCAAGAAGCCAAAGCAAAGTGCACGCATTCGGATTGTTTACGGAAACTTTCTACGAATTCTTTGCGTTTTCTAAAGTATCAAGTCTCCGTGGGATCACCTGGGGAACGAACAGGTGAGGTAGGGGGAGGGGGAGGTTGACGGTGTGTAATGAGGACAGTCTTGAAAGGACTCGAAATGCAATCTCCACACACGCCCGACAAATTGTCTGAGAACAGTGTCGTTCTCAGACCCGGGCCATAGTAAACGGGTGTAATTAATCGTAATTACAGATAATTAGTAGTCAGCGTAAAAAAAAAAAATCCTAGTTCGCTTGCGTAACAAGATTCTCCCGGACGTTTGTATGCAAAAACGGTCGATAGAAAAATTGATTCGTTAATACTGCGTGCGATTATGTTTGCGGGATTATGGTATTTATTAGATAGGGAGTGTCGTGAACGAGCTATTTTCCATTATGTAAGGAGGGATCATCAAACGATAAATACAATGGGTGTTTTTATTTAAAAAAAAAAAACACGTTGTGGTGAAAGTATACTGTAATCGAGAAATTTAAAGGTTCAGACGTTGCAACGGTTTTGTAATATGTACGTGTAATGAAGAATGTGGAGAAAAAGTGGATGCACGTGGTATTATGTTAGGTTAGTTTCTACCTGTTGTGTAGAGATTTAAATATCTTGGTGGACAAATTATTTGGCAATTTTGTTTATAGATAGAAAGATTTTTATAAATGATTTGCTTTGCGTTTCAAAGTTTGTAAGTTGAATCATTTCTGTGCGTAAATATCTCGACACTTTGATTTTCGAATCCCAGGATTTCTGCGCACGCGTAAATTTGCGCTCCAAAGTTTCCTAATCTAAAAATTTCTGCGCGCAAAAATCCCATCGCTGTAAATTCTGAACTCAAAAATTTCTGCGCATCGAAATTCAATCGCTTTAAAAATTTTGGACTTAAAAATTTCTGCGCGCTAATAATTTTACGCTCCAAAGTGTCCTAATCCAAAAATTTCTGCGCACGACTAACTCTGCGCTCCAAAATTTCCTAATCGAACAATTTTTACGCGCCAAAGTTCCATCGCTGTAACAATTTTTGACCGAAAAATTTCTATGCGCTAATAAATTTACGCTCCAAAGTTTCCTAATCCGAAAATTTCTGCGCACGAATAACTCTGCGCTCCAAAACTTCCAAATCGAACAATTTTTACGCGCCGAAATCCCATCACCAATAAAATTATTAAATTCAATATTTTTTTAATTAAATTCATTGATTAATTAATTATTGTTTTATTTCTGTTTTAAATCTTCGACTCAAAAATTTCCTGATACAAAAATTCTCCCCCTATTAATTTCCTTATCCAAAAAATTCCCTACACCCATTTCCCACCAGCAAAATATTTTCCTCAATCAAAAAACCATTCACTCTCTTCGCAATTTTCCACCGTCAACTTTCCCGTCGCAAAAAAAAAGATTTGCGAAAATATCGACACCTGCGTCGCTTGTAAAAGTATCCAATGAATTGTCGAGGCTATCGATCGACCAACGATGAATTCATATCACTTCCCGTGGTGAACGGAAACGCGTTGGGTCGCCGCTAGAATAACTGAGCGACTCGAAACCCACGTCGACGCGTTTCGCGGCGTCGCGACGCTCCTCTAGGCGGGGCATTTAATGCACCCCGGTGCCAAAAGGACGCGTGGTCGTCAATGCTAAGCAAGTTGAATTCAGATCGCGGCGACGCGAATGTCATTTTAAGTCGCGTTTTCACCGCGCGTGGAAAACGCAGCGTGGAATTTTAAGGTAAAGGCACCAGTGGTTGACACTTTGGTATAAAAAGACGTAAAATTAGAAAAGTGTGCACTAAAACAAATTGAAATTTACGTGAAAGTATCACAGTAGGTACTATTCAACTATCAATATTGAAACAATTGCGGGTGGACGTGCGTCAATAACGACGTGAAAGTTCAGATAATGAAGACGTTGTACGCGTTTCGTGATAATTTCAAAATTTCTTTAGAGTATTCGTTAAGGGCATTGGTACACGGTAAATATTATAAAGTTATGATAATAGTATTTTTTGTGAAATACCAAAGTATTCAAATTTCCACGCGTAGAAATTTCTAAGCATTTTGATATCAAACCATCCAAATTTCTACACGTAGGAATTTCCAAACGTAAAATTTCCGAGACGCCAAAATTTCAACGCGTAGAAATTTCCAAGCGTTGAATTATCAAGGCTCCTAAATTTCCAAGCGTTGACATATCAAAATATCCAAATTTCCACGCGTAGAAATTTCCAAGCGTTGAATTATCAAGGCTCCTAAATTACCAAGCGTTGAAATATCAAAGCATCCAAATTTCCACGCGTAGGAATTTCAAAGCGTTGAAATATCAAAATATCCAAATTTCCACGCGTAGGAATTTCAAAGCGTTGAAATATCAAGATATCCAACTTTCAACGCGTAGGAATTTCAAAACGCAGAAATATCAAGGTTCCTAAATTTCAACGCGTAGAAATTTCCAAGCGTTGAATTATCAAGGCTCCTAAATTTCCAAGCGTTGAAATATCAAAGAATCCAAATTTCAACGCGTAGGAATTTCAAAACGCAGAAATATCAAGGTTCCTAAATTTCAACGCGTAGAAATTTCCAAGCGTTGAAATATCAAAGCATCCAAATTTCCACGCGTAGGAATTTCAAAGCGTTGAAATATCAAAGTTCCTAAATTTCAACGCGTAGAAATTTCCAAGCGTTGAATTATCAAGGCTCCTAAATTTCCAAGCGTTGAAATATCAAAGCATCCAAATTTCCACGCGTAGGAATTTCAAAGCGTTGAAATATCAAAATATCCAAATTTCAACGCGTAGGAATTTCCAAGCGTTGAAATATCAAGATATCCAACTTTCAACGCGTAGGAATTTCAAAACGCATAAATATATCAAGATTCCTAAATTTTAACGCGTAGGAATTTCCAAGCGTTGAATTATCAAGGCTCCTAACTTTCCAAGCGTTGAAATATCAAAGCATCCAACTTTCAACGCGTAGGAATTTCAAAACGCAGAAATATCAAGGTTCCTAAATTTCAACGCGTAGAAATATCAAAGCATCCAAATTTCCACGCGTAGGAATTTCAAAGCGTTGAAATATCAAAGTTCCTAAATTTCAACGCGTAGAAATTTCCAAGCGTTGAATTATCAAGGCTCCTAAATTTCCAAGCGTTGAAATATCAAAGCATCCAAATTTCCACGCGTAGGAATTTCAAAGCGTTGAAATATCAAAAAATCGAAATTTCAACGCGTAGGAATTTCAAAACTCAGAAATATCAAGGTTCCTAAATTTCCACGCGTAGGCATTTCAAAGCGTTGAAATATCAAAGCATCCAAATTTCCACGCGTCGGAATTTCAAAGCGTTGAAATATCAAAATATCGAAATTTCCACGCGTAGAAATTTCCAAGCGTTGAATTATCAAGGCTCCTAAATTTCTAAGCGTTGAAATATCAAAGCATCCAAATTTCCACGCGTAGGAATTTCAAAGCGTTGAAATATCAAAATATCCAAATTTCCACGCGTAGGAATTTCCAAGCGTTGAAATATCAAAGCATCCAAATTTCAACGCGTAAGAATTTCAAAACGCATAAATATATCAAGGTTCCTAAATTTCAACGCGTAGAAATTTCCAAGCGTTGAATTATCAAGGCTCCTAAATTTCCAAGCGTTGAAATATCAAAGCAATGAATAATACGAAATAAATTAATTCTTGTGTAAAATCTACTGCGCTTATTTGCCTAGAAAATTAAATATGCTCCAAGTGCAAATAAATTTGCAAATATATGTGTACCCAAAGGATTAATTATTCTATCCGTAATAGAAAATACATTTTATCGTGTCAATAAAATACGACAAAAAAATGTGTAATTACTCTACTTAATCAATAAAATTAATTATCACGAGGGAGGAAAAGTGAGAATGCAATTTCGTAGGAAGTTTGACGAAATTAGACCGGAAGTGATTTTTTTTTCCACTGTGGGACTACGGTATCGCGTATCTCGCGGCGAAATTACACAGACATTACCGTAGAACCGCAATAAGTAATTTCGCCCGTGAGACATGTATTACCTACTTTGCCGGAGATGATCGTCGTCTAATTGTAAAAGATGTTTGCACGAGTAATAAGAGTAACGGCGGCGTTGTAATTCGTTCCACGCTGAAGACGTGGCGGATTAACGTCGGCGTTCTTTTGTGTCCCGAACATCTCCATTGGGATCTCGAAAATCATTGTAGTAAACTATTATACATTATTCACCTAAGCTTTTCAAACCGTACGATGTGAAACTGTACACGGAGATCGAGTTACCGTTTACTTTGTTAATACGCTGGGATTGTTATTAATTAAATCTGATTTAATTGGATTAAATGAAACTTTGATCGAATTAAAATATTTTCGATTGTGATACGTTGATACTTCTGGAGTCAAAAATAGTTGCGCGGGAAAATTTTGCGTTTTAAAATTTCCTAATCCCAAAATTTCTGCATACAGATATACCATCGCGTTAAATTCTGAACTCAAAAGTTTCTGCGCGCAAAGAACTTTGCACTCTAAAATTTCCTAATTAAAAAAATTGCTGCGCGCGAAAATTTTGCGTTTTAAAATTTCCTAATCTCAAAATTTCTGCATATAGATATACCATCGCGTTAAATTCTGAACTCAAGAATTTCTGCGCGCAGAAGTCCCGTCGCCTTAAATTCCGAACTCAAAAGTTTCTGCGCGCAAATAACTTTGCACTCCAAAATTTAATAATCCCAAAATTTCTGCATACAGATATTCGATCGCCTTAAATTCGCAACTCACGAATTTCTGCGCGCAGAAATCCCATTGCCTTAAATTCTGAACTCAAGAATTTCTGCGCGCAAAGAACTTTGCACTCTAAAATTTCCTAATTAAAAAAATTGCTGCGCGCGGAAGCTTTGCGTTTTTAAATTTCCTAATCCACAAATTTATAGTGATTATAGTTTTGAGTTTCTCACTTTATATTAATTAGGTACTTTTGGTGAATCTTTTGGTACTAATTAGGAAATGATCAAATTTAAATATATATATTCCAATATATACATATATAATTTACCAATCAGATAGGACGAACAAATAAATCTATACAAAAAACTCAATAACTATTTTAAATACCATCCCATTTCCCCAACCACAAAACTTTCCCAATAAAATATTCTCAATTACCAAAAAAAAATCCTCTATAATCCACAGACTCAAGTAACATCCACCCCTCGATCGACTCTCAATAAAAAAAAATTGAATTTCATTAATAATAACACCAATATAAATCATAGTACGTTATCTGCGATGAAATACAACAAAACACACAGAAAAATTTTCCCTGCAGTTTTCATTTTCCCCACCACACCAGCAACATTCTCATCCACCGAGCAATAACCGTTTAAGCAACACAGTATCCTTGGAAATGTCTCTCATTATCGCGCACGACATTCCACGTAACAGCGAGCGACGACATAATTTCCATTCGGAATCGACGACGGCGGCGACGGTCGCTCGGCATAGAAAGTGCTTAGGTAACCTTAACACCGGGTCTTATCGCGCGGCATGCCAACAAGAAAACGGGCGTATCGCGAGATCCCGTGAAAATCGAAACGCGACCAGTTTCTCTTATCTATCGAACGCACACGTGCCCAGCTCGGTTGATCGTTTTCGTATTACGTAAGCAATATATACAGAGTGTAATATATATCATCGGGGACCTTTTTTCAGAATCGATAGTACGCACCAAAAGATGAAAAAAAGTGTATAAAGTTTTTGTCTAAAAACCACCCCCTATCGAGATACAACCCTTTTTGTAAAAAATTTTTAAAAAATCATATCTCCGAAATGGTACGTCGTAGAGGACTGATTTTGATTGCAATATAACCCGAAGAGACTAAAGTTTACGAAAAAAATAACACTATCTAAGCAAAGGAAGATTTAGTGAATGCCCTCAATTTTTCCCAAGTTTTTACAAACCTGCTACGATATAGGTAATCGACGTTGTATGGATTAAACAAGAATAAATGCTATTTAACAGCAATAATCACAGCAATAATATTTTTTCTATTATCTTTGATCTTCTCCGGTTATATTGCAATCAAAACTGGTTCTCTACGACGTACCATTTCGGAGATATGATTTTTTAAAAATTTTTTACAAAAAGGGTAGTATCTCCATAGGGGATGGTTTTTAGTCAAAACTTTATAGACTTTTTTTTCATCTTTTAGTGCGTACTATCGATACTGAAAAAGTGTCCCAGAATTTTTGTTACACCCTGTATACAGAGTGTAATTTATATCATCGGGGACCTTTTTTCAGAATCGATAGTACGCACCAAAAGATGAAAAAAAAGTGTATAAAGTTTTTGTCTAAAAACCACCCCCTATCGAGATACAACCCTTTTTGTAAAAAATTTTTAAAAAATCATATCTCCGAAATGGTACGTCGTAGAGGACTGATTTTGATTGCAATATAACCGGAAGAGACTAAAGTTTAAGAAAAAAAACATCACTATCTACGCAAAGGAAGATTTAGTGAATGTCCTTAAGGTTTGACAAGTTGTTACAAACCTGCTACGATATAGGTAATCGACGTTGTTTGGATTAAACAAGAATAAATGCTATTTAACAGAAATAACCGCAGCAATTATATTTTTTTCTGTTATCTTGAATTTTCTCTGGTTATATTGCAAGTGTGCATAGTATCGATTTTCTTTTGTTTTTTTAAATATATCGTTCTAAAATAATTATGATTGTCGGGTCAATATCATAGAAATGGGATCTATTTTCGCAGAAAATTTTCGCAGAGAATTTTGCAGCGCAAAGAAATTTCAAAGCGTAAAAATTGCAAAGCGTGGAAATTTCAATGCGTAGAATTTTGCAGCGCAAAGAAATTTCAAAGCGTAGAATTTGCAAAGCGTAGAAATTTCAAAGCATAGAAATATCAAAGCCTACAGTATGCAAACGCATAAAAATTCCCGATGGTTTAAGAGTGTTTGAAATTTTGTGGATAAAGTTTTTTTTGCAGGGCGATTTTTTGTGAATTTTTGGGAAATCGATTTGGGACCGCGATATTTGAATTTCGCGGGCAATATTTCAGCGATTTGACCAAGGAAATAGAATTCGCAAAATATGTAAAAAAAAATTTTGATCTATTGTAGATTCAGATTACTTGAATTTCGCAAAAAATCTTCACCAAGCAAGATATCAAATTTTTAAAATTTCTAAGCGTAGGAATGATCTATAGATCCCACCTAGATCGCTGTCACACAGATTATTCGATTACAAACTTTCATGCAAACAATTTCCTGCCGCAGAATTTGAAACGTGAATTTTTTCTTTACCAGAATTCCAACGCGTCAAGCTAATGATCTATCTCTCTAGATCTCTCGATCCTAAAATAAAACCGCCAACGGGATTTTCGCCTAGATAGTCACGGTCCAGAAATCTAAGAGGTGCCGATCGAAAAATCGATCGATCCCGGCTAGAAAGTAATCCCGTGTGCTCGATTCCGAAAGATCAAGATTTAAAGGGACGCGGAGGATCTAAACGATCTTTTATCCGCGATCCAACAGATGTCGACGCGATCTCGACGGAAAAAGAACTCGTTGCATCCGAGTGCAACGACCTACAGTGGAATCGAAGGTGCAACGATTACATACTGGTTACGTTCCAGCAAATTGATTTTCGAGTTCGTTATCCTGAGATTAAATAAAAAGATAAATTATAATAAAGATTAAATAAAAGAATAAGCACAATCATCTGAGAAGTCAAAGAATTATAGTAATTAATTAATTAATTAATATACATTGGACATAAGAAATCGGAGATAAAAGAATTTCAGGGACCGAAACGTTGGAAATTAATTACAAATAAGGTTAACTTACCTTATTGTCGGATGATTTGTAAATAATTCTATATTCTCTTTCATTTCTTTCGTTTGAATATTATGGATTAAAATTTTTTATAGTTATGTGGACCGATTTTTGCCAGATAAGTTAATTAATTTCTTATATTGCCATACGATCGTTAAATTTAGATAAAATATTAATTGTACATGGGTAACAAAGAAATACGAGTTGATTAATGAAATTCGATTGAATGTGATTTGGAGAAAAAAAGATTCTGTTGAAACGAATGGAAAAGTTTGTAGGGATTTTTTTGAATAGATTTTGTTTTAATTGATTAATTAATATTTACACAATTTCTTCGATGGAAATTGTATAGTTTCCGGTATGGGTAACCTTGATATTAGAGGTTGGGATGTAATAGTAAACTATTCGGATAATAGAGCGTTCGAATAATGAAGTGGTCCGATAATTGAACATCCATGTAATAGCTGTTTATATTATCCTGGTTCCACTGGCGCGGACAGCAATATCGATCGTGTAAGCAATACCCGGTAAAGTGGAAACAGCGGATCTAAGAATCATTAATCTTTTCCAGTCTAACAATGTTTCAAAGTGTTATTAGAATATACTGAACCGATTTCTCTAATGTGAACGGAATTTCGTCTGGAATTATTTGACGCATAGAAATTCCAAACGCGTACAATTTTGCACTACGTAGAAATTGCAAAGCGCAGAAATTCCAAAGCACAGAAATTCCAAAGCGTAGAAATTTCAATGCGTAGAATTTTACAGCGCAAAGAAATTTCCAAGCGTAGAAATTTCAATGCGTAGAATTTTACAGCGCAAAGAAATTTCAAAGCGTAGAATTTTGCAGCGAAAAGAAATTTCAAAACGTAGAATTTTGCAGCGCAAAGAAATTTCAAAACGTAGTATTTGCAAAGCGTAGAAATTTCAAAGCGTAGAATTTGCAAAGCGTAGAAATTACAAAGCGTAGAATTTTCAAAGCGAAGAATTTGTAAAGCGTAGAAATTTCAAAGCATAGAATTTGCAAAGCGTAGAAATTACAAAGCGTAGAATTTGCAAAGCGTAGAAATTTCAATGCGTAGAATTTTGCAGCGCAAAGAAATTTCAAAGCGTAGAATTTTGCAGCGCAAAGAAATTTCAAAACGTAGAATTTGCAAGGCGTAGAATTTGCAAAGCGTAGAAATTTCAATGCGTAGAATTTTGCAGCGCAAAGAAATTTCCAAGCGTAGAAATTTCAATGCGTAGAATTTTACAGCGCAAAGAAATTTCCAAGCGTAGAAATTTCAATGCGTAGAATTTTACAGCGCAAAGAAATTTCAAAGCGTAGAATTTTGCAGCGAAAAGAAATTTCAAAACGTAGAATTTGCAAGGCGTAGAAATTTCAAAGCGTAGAATTTGCAAAGCGTAGAAATTACAAAGCGTAGAATTTGCAAAGCGTAGAAATTACAAAGCGTAGAATTTGCAAAGCGTAGAAATTTCAATGCGTAGAATTTTGCAGCGCAAAGAAATTTCAAAGCGTAGAATTTGCAAAGCGTAGAAATTACAAAGCGTAGAATTTTCAAAGCGTAGAATTTGCAAAGCGTAGAAATTTCAATGCGTAGAATTTTGCAGCGCAAAGAAATTTCAAAGCGTAGAATTTGCAAAGCGTAGAAATTACAAAGCGTAGAATTTACAAAACGCAAAAATTGCAAAGCGTAGAAATTCCAACGCATCTAATTTGCAGCGCACAACAATACACTGCGCAAAAATTCACTAAAGACCCAAAAAAAAGTTCGCCACAAAGCCACGCACCGCCGTGAGAACCTCCTTCGTTAAAAATGTCAAATCTCGGGACCTTCGAGTCTTCGACACGATTTCCAGACATTACTTTCTAATTAATAAATTTCAGTGGCGCGCGTGTAACAAATCCGCGAATCGATCGTCGTCGACGATTCCACCAACACACTCACGGATCACATAGAGACATCGATCCAAGTTTCTCGATCGGAATTAGTTTGCTCCTGGCGTAACAATCGCGCATTAATCTGGGCTGTTTAGTCGGGACTTCCCATTTAGGAGAAACGGTGAGAATCTAGCTTTCGGGACCGCTGTCTACGTTGCCTCCATCCGCGACGTAACAATAGATCCTTAGAGAGGAGAGAAGGAGAAAGAACAGCTCTCTCCCCTCGGGATAGACATGAATATACAGGGTGTCCCTGAGTAATTATTATAATTTTAAGGAATATGGAAATTTGGACTGGATTATGTTTTTTTCGGATATTAACACTAGAACGACCGACGATTAATTGGATAAATTGAAAAACATTGGATAAATATGTTTTAAAGAAAGAAATAAAGAGGGATAGTAAATTGATCAGTTTAATTATAAAATTTACATATAGAAATATGGTTATGAAGATTTTTGTAAAATGGGAAATTTTTCGTTGTTATTGAAATGAAAATGATTTAATAATACAATGACTAAATTTTAGAAGATTTTGTGATTGAATTTATAAAATTTTTCAGAATTTTAATAAAGTTTATAAGAAGTGATTATTCACTGTGGAAGTTCTCATAATTGAAAAGTTCTCATTATTATTGAAACTTTGTGTTGCTTTGTCGTACTCTACTCGTTGAAACTAAATAAAAAATATAAAAAATCAATTTCAGAGGTACAATAATATTAATTTTCTCTTAAATTGGCGCCTGGGGACAGGCAACCTGTTGCACACGTGTCGATAGAAACCTTCTAAACATCAAAAACCGGTGGAAAAAAATCTAAAAAACCTATAGCATAGATCACAATTAATGCAAAATATTCCAAATTTGTCCTATTAAACAACATTTCTAAACATTTACCTACTAAATAAAAACAATTATATCCCAACGACAGATTATATTTGAAAATTGTAAATTAATCATTTCTCATTAATTTAAGCCAGTAGTATGAGTCCTTAAATTTTCGGACAGTCGTTATGAGACACCCTGTACATGTATACAGATATATCTATGTTTCAGCGACGTGTACACGAAGGACAACGACCTTCGGGACACGTCGCCGATACTTTTCTCGTCGACGAATGATAATCTACGTGTCGCCATGCTCTGATAATTACCCACATTTTCCATTTATCCTGTAAACACCAGGATTTTCATTTAGCTACCGCGACGCGAATGCCAAAGTTCGAAAAACCGATCTCTGGGCGTTGGAAATCATGCGTTCCTTATTATAATAATCGACCGCTTGAAATCGCCACTTTCGGAGGCTGACTTTTATTTCTATTAATTAATTTTAATTTTATTTCATTTTAATTTTAATTCACGTCATTTTGATAATAGACGAACGATATATCTAAACAAGTATACGAATTATCCCTAGAAAAACAGGTAACTAGGGAAAAAAGCCACGAAATGCTACTGTATACATGTATACTGTATGTATGTATGTATATATGTATACATTAAAAGTCCGAAAAATGTCAAATTCATCGTGTAATTTATTAATGATTTTGTATATCTTTCAAAAAAGTTATAGTCAGTTTGATTTTTTCAATGTTAAAATGTATTTTTTATTTTATAATATTCTAGCTGACGTTAATATGTGTTTAATCAATTATATGATAACCTTGAGTCTACAAATAATGTTAAATTAATTTTTTCCGGTCAAACACCTTACTGTGCGACGAGTAATTAAACACACTGACACGATTCCACGGAAGGTTCTGCGTAAGAAAAAGCATATGGACAATCGGAACGAAGGAAACGACACCAGATACGGCACAATCGCGACGACACTACTCTTGACTCACGTAACCTTCTTCCATGCCCATCGAAATGGGACTACGATGGACTAGATTCCACCGGATAAGTGTCCACGTCGATCCGGGAAAACAAACAGTTCGATCGCGTAACCCCCTTTCATTACGTCTTTTCGATTATCAGTAATGAATATGTATTTATAATATTATATATGTGAATAATATTCAATTAAAATTTTGGAAAAGGGAGTTTTTAGCGAGAATGGTATGTGAGAATCTGACGAATTCGCGAATCAATGGAATTTTGAAACGCAGAGAAATTTCAAAGCGCAGAAATTCTAAAGCGTACAAATTTCAGCGCATAAAAATTGCAGTACGTAAAAATTTCAAAGCGTAGAATTTACAGTGCATAGAAATTGCAAAGCGCAGAAATGGCAGCGCGTAGAATTTGCAGCGCATAAAAATTGCAAAGCGCAGAAATTCCAAAGCGTAGAAATTGCAAAGCGCAGAAATTTCAAAGCGTAGAAATTGCAACGCATAGAAATTGCAAAGCGTAGAAAATGCAATGCGCAGAAATTGCAAAGCGTAGAAATTGCAATGCGCAGAAATTCCAATGCGTAGTAATTGCAAACCGCAGAAATTCCAAAGCGTAGAAATTGCAAAGTGCAGAAATTTCAAACCGTAGAAATTGCAGCGCATAGAAATTGCAATGCGCAGAAATTCCAAAGCGTAGAAATTGCAAAGCGCAGAAATTCCAAAGCGTAGAAATTGCAAAGCGCAGAAATTTCAAAGCGTAGAAATTGCAGCGCATAGAAATTCCAAAGCGTAGAAATTGCAAAGCGCAGAAATTTCAAAGCATAGAAATTGCAGCGCATAGAACTTGCAAAGCGTAGAAATTCCAAAGCACAGAAATTGCAAAGCGTAGAAATTGCAAAGCGTAGAAATTGCAAAGCGCAGAAATTTCAAAGCGTAGAAATTTCAGCGCATAGAAATTGCAAAGCGCAGAAATTCCAAAGCGTAGAAATTGCAAACCGCAGAAATTCCAAAGCGTAGAAATTGCAAACCGCAGCAATTCCAAAGCGTAGAAATTGCAAAGCGCAGAAATTTCAAAGCGTAGAAATTTCAACGTATAGAAATTGCAAAGCGCAGAAATTCCAAAGCGTAGAAATTGCAAACCGCAGAAATTCCAAAGCGTAGAAATTGCAAACCGCAGAAATTCCAAACCGTAGAAATTGCAGCGCATGGAAATTGGCAAACGTAGAATTTGCAGCGCAAAAAAATTGCAATGCGTAGAATTTACAGCGCATAAAACTAGCAGCGCGTACAAATTCTATATTCCACGTAAACATATAATTAAATAAATCAAAAATAAATCAATTTAATACCAATCGATGTAAAACTCAATTTAAATTATCTCCAAACGAGAAAAAAATCATTTTTCCTCAACCTCACCACCACATCCCACAACACAATCACCCATTTCCTTTTTCCTATTTTCCTGTCCACCTTCCTTTTTCCAACATTTCTATTAATCCATTCACGTGCAACGTGTCACGTCGCCAAGCTTGCCCCCGGGAATATTAAAACCGAGTTCAACACACCTCTGCGTATTCTATTTTCCGCGTCTATCGGCCTATGGAATGCGATGAAATAAAAAAAAATCGAAATGAAATCGACGCTACGCTCAAGGATCCCGCGGATGACGGAATTCTATTCGTATCGCGGATGTCGGAAAACGGAAAACGTAACGTAACGTCCTTCACCGGGCAGGTAGAAACACCTTGAGAAGTACATCTCGATAAAAAAAAAAAAAAATGATGATGAAAGAAAAAAAAAAATAATGAAACGGAATGTATCGTTGCTAATCAACTTTACGCAACGCGGGTATCGCAATTATGTTTCGCGCCGCTGCTCTTGTCTTTTCCTTCCATCTCTAACGGTAGCAACAACTAATGACCGTATTCAAATCTCCGCGGTTTGAAAGGCGGAGATCAGCACACGGACGTACGCGAACCGTGCATAAATTAAAGTAATGAAACATCGTCAACAATAACCGTGTCCCGTAATGAGGATAATAACGCATTGCCCCCTCCCCCCTTCACCCCTTCAATCCTTCTTTTGGTATTAATAACAGAAATTATGAGATATATTACCGTTTCGCGTCGCTGTGGACTCAGCGAGAATTCGTTTGAATTTAATTAATGAGCCTGATACACAGTGAATGAAGGTTTATAGTTTTGTATTAGTGTCTAAGGGATAGTTGGTATAATTAATGTTGAGTATGAGATGTTTAAAGTTTGTATTTAAGGATGTCAGGGCTGTGGAAAATGAATGTCGCGGGTGAACTTGGTGCAATGGAATTTTAGCGCCGAGAAATTGTTGGTTCTAGAATTTGTGGCAAGTGGAAATTGTAACGCCCTAGAATTATTGTGCGTGGAAATTGTTGCGCGTGGAAATTTCAGTGCGTGGAAATTTCAGCGCATGAAAATTTCAGCGCATGAAAATTTCAGTGCATGGAAATTTCAGTGTGTGGAAATTTCAGCGCGTGGAAATTGCAGCGCGTAGAAATTGCAGCGCGTAGAAATTGCAGCGCGTGGAAATTTCAGTGCGTGGAAATTTTAGCGCGTGGAAATTACAGCGCATAGAAATTGCAGCGAGGTAGAAATTGCAGCGCATGGAAATTGCAGCACGTGGAAATTTCAGCGCATGGAAATTGCAGCGCGTGGAAATTGTAGCGCGTAGAAATTACAGCGCGTAGAAATTGCAGCGCGTGGAAATTGCAGCGCCTAAAAATCCTGGCGTATAGAAATTTCAGCGCGTGGAAATTGCAGCGCGTAAAAATCCTAGCGTATAAAAAATTCAGCGCGTGGAAATTGCAACGCATAGAAATTGTAGCGCATGGAATTGGCAGCGAGTGGAAATTGCAGCGCATGGAAATTGCAGCGCATGGAAATTGCAGCAAGTGGAAATTTCAGTGCGTGGAAATTTCAGCGCATGAAAATTTCAGCGCATGGAAATTGCAGCGCGTGGAAATTGCAGCGTATAGTAATTGCAGCGCGTGGAAATTTCAGCGCATGAAAATTTCAGTGCATGAAAATTTCAGCGCATGGAAATTGCAGCGTGTGGAAATTGTAGCGCGTAGAAATCCTAGCGTATAGAAATTTCAGCGCGTGGAAATTGCAACGCGTAGAAACTTCAGTGCGTAGAAATTGCAGCGCGTGGAAATTGCAGCGCGTGGAAATTGCAACGCATGGAAATCTCAGTGCGTAGAAATTTCAGTGCGTGGAAAACTCAGCGCGTAGAAATTTCAGTGCATGGAAAACTCAGCGCGTAGAAATCTCAGCGCGCAGAAATTGCATAGAATAATTCTGTGTTGCACATAGAAATCATTGCACGCTGAAATTATTACGCCCAGAAATCCATACGAACAGAAATCGTTGCTCCTAGAAATAATTGCGCACTGAAATCACAACTCGCAGAAATCAGAGCGGCGGATTCAGCGGTGGAAATGAAAAAGAAAAAAAAAGAATTCACTTCCCACAAGCTCCGGTATCGTATCACCCCGGAGCGAATAATTTCGCAACACCGCATCGCGAACGTATCAATTATTTTTCGCGTTGCGCAACCGGCCCTAAACGCAACAACAACAATAATAACAATAATATCAACCGATATCGAACACTCCCACGCGCCGCAGGTTACACGTGACTGCATTTCTGCGGAGGATACAACATCCTTAGGGCTCGATCGCAACGACCGATCGCGTAGGAAGTTATTTCACTTGTCCGGTCGTATCGAACTCTACCGTCTACCTACTTTTACCTCCGTTCGACCTTCGCGAATCACTATACATACATACACCTCGCTTATAGTCGACGAACGAAAATGCTCTGCGATTATCCGACCGTTGTCCCTGAGAATTTCATGTTTTTTTTTATTATTTTATTTTTTAATCAACACCTGTCGTGAAACACCTGTTTTTTTCTGTTTTTAATTCGCAGGTGTTTGTAATTATTTCGCGGCTATTCGGGACAGTTTTCGCAGGTGTCGAGTCTGTTTTTTTTTGTTTTTTTTGTCACCTAAACGAGATTCCAATGGAATCTGTATGTTCATCCTTGTTACTTCCGCGTTAATTGATAAGGCGTTGAAATTTAATTGGAGCCGGTTTCCACCGGTACTTTCAATACACTTATCATCGATATTTCTAATCACACATATATACAATTTCCACAGTCACTTAGAAAAAGAATCATTCTCCCAAGTAAATAATATCATTCCATAAAAAAAAGACTATCACTTTCACAAAAAAGGAACGTCGTCCCACCCATACAAACACTCAACACAAATAAACAATTAATTCCCTGTTAAATTCTCAATGTCAACAATGAAATGCATCATTCATTTGTTTTTCCGTCGGTGAAAGTGCGATGCGATTTCATTCGCGAGACGAGCGAATAAAACCGGTGATAAAAAAAAAAAAAAAAAAAAGAAAATTAGCGCACTGATTACATTAGCGTAGGAGCTGGTTTCAATCGGATAGGAAAAGGTGACTCACCTGTTCTTGCGCGGCAGTGTCGTAATCGCCATGTTCAAGGACCCCTCGTAACGATGATTATTATCCTTCTTGGTTCGCCGAGGAAGGTCCGCGCAAACACCCTGGGTGAAGCTGTAGGTCCTTCGTTTTTTCAGGCACAACATGTTGAATTTGTTTTTTTTTTTATTCTCTCTCGTTAAGTATCACGACCGCATAGCGACGCACTTCTCGTCGAATCGCGTTCTTGGGTTCGGTTGTGTTTTTTTTTTTTGGTTTTTTTCTTTCGATCACTCCCCTCCCGTCATGTTTCGCACAACCTGACACTCTTGGGACACCGACACCACGACCTGGGGAACAGACACGGGCACCCGGGTGAGAAACGAAATTTTTGGGGAAATGGAAACGTGTTAGTGTGTATTTTTTAAATAATTTGGCACCGAAGGGGATATTTTGGAAATTATAGGGACGATATTATTTCTTTTGTTAAAATTGTTTAGTTGACAAATATTATTTTTACAAGATTCTAATTCTCCTAATTGTGATTATTTAAATTGTTTGAATGATTTAGCAATATTGTAGAGACGTTATTTTGTTATAATAATCACCTGGTGTAGAGATAACAGTACCCGTTAACGATTCGCACTAAAACTGATTTTTTTTTGTACCGAAAAGTGTTAACTGTGTTTCATTATTTATCAAAATTATATTTCACCCCATATAAAAACAGTCACCCTATTTTTCTAGCAGAACGTAGCACTTTTTCTATCGAACAGAGAAATCATTTCATAATACCAATCACCTACAGCAAAAATACCTATTCCCTTTAACAAATCACTCTAAAATTGATTTTTTCGAGTCAAAACGAGTCAAATGTGTCCCATAATTAATCAAAATTATATTTCAACCGCTATAAAGACAATCACTCTATTTTTCAACATCAAAATATCACACTTTTGGGACCAAATTTCCAAATAAAAATTTTTTCGAGTCAAAACGAGTCAAATGTGTCCCATAATTAATCAAAATTATATTTCAACCGCTATAAAGACAATCACTCTATTTTTCAACATCAAAATATCACACTTTTGGGACCAAATTTCCAACTAAAAATTTTTTCGAGTCAAATCCGTCCCATTATTAATCAAAATTATATTCTTCACCTCATACAAAAACCGTCACCCTATTTTTCATCGTCCAAATGTCACACTTTTGGGACCAAATTTCCAACTAAAAATTTTTTCGAGTCAAATCCGTCCCATTATTAATCAAAATTATATTTTTCACCTCATACAAAAACCATCACCCAATTTTTCAACATCAAAACCTCACACTTTTGGGACCAAATTTCCAACTAAAAATTTTTTCGAGTCAAATCCGTCCCATTATTAATCAAAATTATATTTTTCACCTCAAATAAGAACCATCACCCTATTTTTCATCGTCCAAATGTCACACTTTCGGGCCCGAATTTCCTAAAAATGTCCAACTCGATTTTCGCTGGGTTTTAATTTCGACTTGCGATTTTTTTCGAAATCGAACGCGACCGGGGCGAATTTAATTGCAAAAGGAAATCACTCGACGTGGACGGCAGCGCCGTCGAGAGGCAACGGACGTCAGGCTCCTACCGAAGTTATAACTGTACTGAACGCTGCGCTCAGAATCTTTCCTCGGGCGCAAGTGCGCCCGGTGATAATGACCCCCACGAAAATTACGGGGGCATCGTCTGGAATCGCGGCCCCGCATGCACTTCATTAGACGTGGTTCTTTGAAACTAGATTGCTGAACTGAGTCAATTTCACTGGTTTACAATTTTTTAATACTAAATTTATCGACAGTTTGGGTAGATTCTTATGGAAATAAAAATAAACACTTTATTTGGCCCTTTAATTGATAAATAAATTTGAAAGAATGAAAATATTATTTTACTATTGATTTAACCTGAAGGTAAAATTTAAGTGTTAATTACACTAACATATAGATAATATGTATATAAATATAAATAAGCTAAATTAAGCTATTAGATTCGTGTTCTAAAAATAGAATTTTATTCTTTTATATTATATAAATATGTGAAGTTAAACGAGTAAGTTCATAACTTATCAATAGATTTTGATCTTTTATATAAATGATATTCTTGATTCAAGGGTTATTTTGATGTAATAAATTATGTAGTCCTACTATAAATTTTTAGAAAGAATGAGTAATGATTATATTTTTATTTGGCAATAAAAAATAACAATTCGTTTCTGAATATGTTATTTTTAGTGAAAGCTTGGAAATTGTCGGAAAATAATCAAATATATAAAAGAATATGGTAAAATTAAAGAAACAAAATAATTTAAAAAATTTCAATTTAATTACGCTTACTTTTATTATTGATTTAAACTATCATCGATCCTATGATCCACAATGAGGAACTGTTATGTTAATGAAAAATTAAGATTCTAACGTTGGGTGAGTGTTTGAATTAAGAATATAATAATATCTTAAATTTTGTAAGTTTATCGATCATTATAGGGCCAAAATAAGGTATTTTTCTTTACTATTGATTTCAAATAATAGTTAATTTGGCATAAAGAACTGTATTTTTTTATGTTCATTAAAGAAATTAACGTCGAAAGCTATAAGTATAATTATAATTATAATTATGTATTTATTTATTTCTGTTTTATATTTGGGAAAAAAACAACTATTATTTATCTCTAAACGAAACAAAATGCAGGTCCCATCATTTCCTGTTTATATTTACCATCAAAATGAAATTATATAATTGATTATCGCATAATTAATTGAAAATTACGTAGTGCAATTATTTCCCTACAATAAATTGTTAATTCCTTTCGAAAAAACAAAGCCAGTTTTGTAAATGATCAAATAACTGGTTGTATGTATGTATGTATGTATGTAAATGTGAAATGCGGGAACTTTTCGTGTTAATCGCGACGAACTTTCAGCGGACGAGTTATCTGTGACACTTAAAACATCCTACGTGCATAGTTTTCACGCAGGTGGAAAAGTAGGCAACGGTTATGACGAGCAAAACCGGGCAGGTAGCGGATCACCAGGAATTCGAGTAGAAAAATAAATAATAATGGGAATATCGAGAGAGAAACGTCTGGAATAATTAAACCTGTGCCTGTGAATTGCAAATTAAGGCAAACGTGTGGATAAGTTTCTTTTGTAGAATACGTTTAAATGTTTTTTTCTAGAAGAAACACTAATTGGAACGCTCGCAATCAAACTTTCGATTTTTACTGTAGAATTCAGTGAAAAAATTAAGTTAAGATTATTGTCGAAGTTAATTAAAGAGTTCAGTTTTTTTTATGGACTATATAATACAGCCCGATTGTAAATAAATATTTTTGATATCAACTAAAGCATTCTGATAATAAATTATCACATTTTCTTTATGAAAATTTATGCCATCAAAATTCAATCACAAACTCAAGTTATTAATTTTTTACATTTATGGACACCATAACACTTTCCTATCTCCTCCATAAAAAATCATTTCCCTGCAGAAAAAGAAAATCACGCGCACGCATTTATCAACATTAATTAACATTTTCCCCCGACAAAATCCGGAAATGATAAAAACCCAATTAAAAACACCGTAACCCGACAGTTACAAAACTAATTTCATAAAAAGAATTCATTGTCGATCGTAAAAATGCCAGCGTTGCGAGGTGCGATTACGTAACGCCGAATTATGCATTCGATGAGAAAGTTTCATCGAGATTATTTGAAAATCGTTCGCTCGAATTTTCGTAATATTAGGTTGGAGGGAAAGTTCTGTCGTATTTTAAAGAAAATATTTAAATATTAAATATATATTATACAGCAGCTGAAAAAACAAAAAAAAAATCCGAATGACTCACTAGCCAGATGTTTTTTTTATTTACAAGAAAAATTACCTGCCTATTTAAAATACGACAGAAATTTTCCCTCCAACCTAATAATATACCATTCCACCTGCGAACGGTTTTTTATTATTTTGAAACTATTTTATTTTCATTATAAATTGAATTATTTAAATTTTTTAAATTTATGAAAGAATTATTATTCTACGAACGATAGCGACGGAATGGAAATTACGCGAAAGAGGGAAAATCACCGGCGAAACATTTGTATTCCCGCGGGGAAACAAATTACGGTGTAAAGACAACGATAAACGAGATCATTTCGAATGCGTCGGATTTCCATTCGATCGTATTGCAAACCCGTCTCGGGATTCCCGTCGCGTTTCGACGAACGACTGGTATCGTAAAATCGAACGTGGCGTCGAATCGGCGTCGATTTTTCGAAACGAGACTTGCATCGGAAATTTCAATGGTAAAATGAAATATACGTGTAGAAATACAAAATTGGTGAAAACAAATGAGCTTACATTGACACGCAAAAAATAATGAAACGAAAAATAATGAAATATGGAATTTAGTTGAATAATTATTAATATTTTTCTATCAAAAATGTAAATGTAAATTCTAAATTTTGTATTCTAGTAGATAGAAAAATTTAATATAGATTTAATTGAAATTTTGATATTAGTGATTATTAAATAAAAGCGTGGATTAATTAACTATACTAATACAAAATTGGTAAAAAATGAGCTTATATTGGAACGCAGTAAAAAGGAGAAAATAATGAAATAAGGAATTTCATTGAATAATTATTAATATTCATCTATCAAAAATGTAAATGTAAATTCTAAATTTTGTGTTCCAGTAGATAGAAAAATTTAATACAGATTTAATTGAAATTTTAATATTAGTGATTATTAAATAAAAGCGTGGATTAATTAACAATACTAACACAAAATTGGTAAAAAATGAGCTTATATTGGAACGCAGTAAAAAGGAGAAAATAATGAAATAAGGAATTTCATTGAATAATTATTAATATTCATCTATCAAAATTGTAAATGTAAATTCTAAATTTTGTATTTTAAAATTAGTGTTCTAGTAGATAGAAAAATTTGGTATAGATTTAATTAAAATTTTGATATTACTGATTATTAAATAAAAGCCTGGATTAATTAACTATATTAACACAATTTTCGCGAGCGCCCCATGCTGTTATTTATAAAACATTATATCAATAGATAAATATCCTACTAAATTTCATATAATTTTATAATTTATATCATGATCCACTGAATTCACGTTTCTTTTTCGTTAAATTTCAATTTTGATCTCAGCAAGAATGGACTACGAGAAGTGTGTGAACAAAAAAAATCGGAAAATTACCTAATATAAACGTTTCGTTCGATTAATCGTTGAAATCGCGGAAAATCATCGCGGTGGATTTTTTATTTTCGCGACGATGATTTCGCGATGAATTATTCATCCGACGTATAACGGATAGACTTCGCCAGCAGAATTCACGCAGAATGCGCTTCCCTTCCGCGGCACCCAGCGAGTGTGGATATAAATACTTTTTTTCCCGGGTATGAAATCGCACCTTCACCGCCTAAGTTTCTTTCGCAAGCGATCACCGCGATAGAGAGAACTCGTTGATGATTTACCGGTAACTCGAATGGAATAGCAGTAACCGGGTAATCACGTTATAAAATCAACGGATTTATTCGTTAACGAATATGTCCGTGATAATATCGAATTTACTTAATTAACAGTTGTTTTACGTAAATAATCACACGTTAAAGATGTAACGAGGGTTAAATTTGAAAAAAAATATTAAGAACAGGAGCTCAATGGGTTTTTTTTTATAAGTAATTAAGAATTCGGAACTCAATTCGTGAGTGTACAGAAATAATTAACGATATGCTAATTACTTCTGGACTACAAAATCGGAAAAACACCATTTTCATATTTTATCATCAATTGAGGGAAATTAATCTAAATACAAAATCTAATCAACCAAATATTTTATATATTTTCCAAGTTCCCATAATCCCAAAAATTTGTTTTTTAAAAAATGCTATTGTCGAAGAAAATAACGAATTTTCAACATATTTTCCCTGAATAACAGAAGTACTTTTTCGAAAATAAAAATTGTCTTTTCCAAATAAATTCAAATTCATCAAAATCCGATGAAAATTTCTTAGGGGGAGAATAGGAGCGAAACGAATGATGAATGATTTTTCATTCCTTAATGATGCAACATACTTTGGAACAAACGATCCAGGTAAATTTATCGGTAATAAACGTAACGCCAGAAATCGTAATGTTCCATGAAACACACGTGACGAGAGTCGCATCCTTATTGTCTCTTTAAAAAAAATAATCTAAGAGCGAAAAAGAAAAAAATTAATATCGATCGTCGGCGTATAATCTTTTTATAGATCCTCAAAACAAAACTACGGTAATTGCTATACTACTCGATAATTAATTTGTACGAGTCGAAACAGGAGTCTCGGTTCTGCAACGATTCACTTTCCTAATCATCTGCTTCTTTATTTTTCACTCTCGAGAGATCGCGGCGCTCTGGCTTCTTTAATTAATGCAATTATGACTCGCTATGCCGAGTACAGTCCGACGAAACCGAAGGAAAATTTGATTTTCTACTTTGAAACCTCGAGTCGATGAAAACGACTTGGTAATCGGACGAATATTATTTAAATAAATCATCTCGTGTTATTTAAAGTGTCTCAAATAAAAGAATTCATAGCTATTTACATAATTAAAATCAAATAAATAATTAAAAATCATACTTTGTAACAACCGTTCCCAGTTTTCAAAGTTTCCTAAAAAATTCAAAAATTCTCAGCCAGGCACCTGACAATTTGTCGAAATCTGCGCAATTGTTCTAACAATATAAAACATAAAACTACAGCCAGATAAATTGTCTAATTATACGTAAATATATATACCATCGTTAAAAATGATATATTAGTATTATAAATCATAAAATTATGGAAAAATGAGAAACGAAAAGTATGTAAAATTTAATTCCAAACTTTTGATAAGACAAATGACAATCTCCCTGCATTTCCACGATTGTTGCAACAATATCAATCCTTCCACTATGAAAATACTTAATAATACTTGATAGTTTTCTCCTTTATTCTTGTCCCATATTACTGGATATGTTTCTTTAAAAGAAATTTTTTTACAAAAAGTTTAGTACATTTTTATTTAAGAGTAGTTTATTTCTCCAAAAATATTAAACTCGTAAAAAAAAGAAATATTGAAATTGAGCCGTATATTTTGATAAGTCGCCGCCACGAAACGAAAATTATCAAGTATTATGGGACAGAGGGGCAATTAAATAAAAAATTTCAAGAAAATGAAAAAAATAACTAAAAAATTCAACAAAATAATTCCAAATTTTCAAAAATCGATATAGTATTATATTCTAACACAGAAAATCGGCCACGTGACTAACAAGATAAATCCGTTTCCCATGACCGATGGACATTTAATCGCGTAACGGAACGAATAATAATTCCGAAACGCAATCAGCATCTCAGTCATCTGTTTCGGACCACGGTTACGAATAACGCCGACGTTTCTGATGGAAATAAAGACGAGCGAGTCGCGTTTAAAGACCGGTTGGCTACCTAGCCGGAAACACGGCCGCTTTCCTACACTTATGCGTTTATACACAAACCTACTGTGGTCTACGGTCCTGTTAAGTTACGTTCAATCCGCCGCATCTGTCCGCCGCGGAGATGCAAGTTACGCGGACAGCGCTTCTCAAACTTCTTTTAAAACCGTGGGTTGAACGTCCACTCGACGATAAGATCGTTAGATCGCGGAGTAGGTAATTAATAATCGGAAGAACCTGCTGCGACCGGATTCTAACCGGACGCGTGAAATCACCGCGGTATCTGTTAATTAATCTCATTAGATCGTATTTTAATATCGAACGTACGAATGGTACTTGTTGGTTGGCTGGAAAGTTAGCGGAAGATTTGAATGAATATCTTTGGAAAAATTATGAGAAATAATTATCTAAATTTAACGATCGTGTAACAATGTAAGAAGTTAATTAACACTTATCTGGCAAAAACGATGCATGTAACTAAAAGAGTATCAAGTACATAATATTTAATCGAAAGAAATGACAATTTTTGAATATTTCGATTAAATATTATGTACTTGATACTCTTTTAGTTATAAGGATCATTTTTGCCAGATAAGTGTTTATTAATTTCTTAAATTATGGGAAATCTTCGGAAATGTACGGTGTTTATGAGTTTTATTTATATTTTATGGAAAAATCGGGTGGTTTCGGGTATGAATGAAATTTTGGTTTGAGAGACTCTCAGGTGACTTTCCTGACCGTAGAAAATAAAAATCAAGGGAAATCTTTGAAAATATCATGCGGATCTAGGGAAAACCAGGTGGTTTTAGGGATGAAAGATATTTCGATTTGAGAGACTCTCAGGTAACTTTCGTGACCGTAGAATAGAAAAATGATGAAAAATCTGTGAATATATCCAATGTCGATGATTTTCATTTATATTTTCACAGTATCCGGTGAATTTCTGTGGATCTAGGAAAATCCGGGTGGTTTCATGAAAAAAGTTTTCATTTGAGAGACTTTCAGGTGAATTTCGAAACCGTAGAAAAGCAATTATGAAAAATCTTGTAAAATATCCAACGTTGATGATTTTTATTATCATTTTTAGAACATTCCGCGGATTTTTCAGGCTCTACCGAAAACTAGATGGTTTCAAGTATAAAAAAAATTCGATTTGAGGGATTCTCAGGTAAATTTCGAAACCGTAAAATAGAAAAATTATGAAAATCGTCAAAAACATCTAACATTGATGATTTTTATTAACATTTTCACAGCATTCAACGAATTTCCGTAGACCTAGGGAAAACCAAGTGGTTTCAGGTATAAAAAAAAATCAATTTGAAAGATTCTCAGGTAAATTTCAAAATCGTAAAAAAGCAACTATGAAAAATCTTCAAAAATATCCAACGTTGATGATCTTTATTATCATTTTCAGGACATTCCGCGGATTTTTCAGGGTCTACCGAAAAACAGGTGGTTTCAGGTATGAAAAACATTCTATTTGAGAGATTCTCAGGTAAATTTCAAAATCGTAAAAAAGCAATTATGAAAAATCTTAAAAAATATCCAACGTTGATGATTTTTATTCTCATTTTCAGGACATTCCGCGGATTTTTGAGGATCTATCGAAAACTAGATGGTTTCAAGTATGAAAAAAATGTCGATTTGAGAGACTCTGACGTTGCGGCTCGTATCAGAGATATACGGTAATGCTGCGAGCCTCGGCCGCTGCAGAAGTAAGTGCAGTTATGTTGCACTGACCGCTACGATGCACCGGCTGGGCCCCGGCTTGTTGCCATGCAACGTGACGTTTGTTTGTGAAATAAAAAGTGTCCCGGGCCCGTGGAAACGCGAGTACAGATTACGCGGGTGGGATGATCGTTGTTTCGCCGCTGATGCAAATTTACTTTGGAAATAAAACTAGGATTGAAATCCGCGGGAAAGTCGCGAAGATATTGGAAAGTCAAACGAAATGTTTAAAGTTTCTACTATGTGTGATAAAAGACAATTGAACAAATCCCGAGACAAATTAATTAATTGGTATTTTTGAATTATTTTAAATTTAAGTGTCAGACCAATTTGAGTGATAACTTTTTATGTTTCATATTAATTTCTTTAACACTAAATCTGGCATAGAGTTATCGTTTTTACGATTTAACTGAATATTTATAAAATGAAGAATTTGCATGAAATATCGTCCAAATTTAGTTTCATTTCATATTTCATATTTTTAATTTCTTTAATATTAAATCTAGCATAGAGTTATCGATTTTACGATTTAACTGAATATTTATAAAATGAAGAATTTGCATGAAATATCGTTCAAATTTAGTTTCATTTCATATTTCATATTTGGTCAGCCATATGATAACGTTTAAATATGTGTAAAAGTTGGAAAACGGTCAATTTAACCAGTAATGGTAGTTTTGGTGTTAATAATCCGGATTAACAGCACGAAATAACACAAACTTCTCTGGCTACAGGATAAACAATTTTCTTCACCAACTAACAACGTTAATTCCATCTTCTATAAACAAAATAATGAAATTTAAACACCTACAAAAATCGAGATAATTCATATTTCCCTGCACTACTGTATATCAGATAATATTGATAACCCCAAAACCATATTATTTTGTCAAGTGAATAAAATTGAATGGAATTTCGCAAATTAGATTATTCATATAAATCAAGTATACTTGGCCATTTCAAGCGATCAAAAACCACAAAAACTAAATCGTAATTAAACTAAATTTTAATATTACTCACCATCCACGAGGAAGAAAACAGTAATAAATCGAAAACAGTAATATTTAATAAAAGGCCAAGTATACTTAATTTATATCAATATAATTTGCGATCGTTAAAATAAAACGGTTAAATTAGATTATTAAACAGGGGCGAACGATTAAATGGAGTGCCCGTGGCAACAGGTTCCGATAATTAGCGTACCAAGCAGAGATCCAGGTAAATGTTAACTTAATCTCAGTGATTCCAATTGTTATCTAAGCACTCGTATTCGTGCCTCACTTTCATGCTAATGAAACGCAATTCGCTTTCGTGACCGGCTCGGTTTTATCTGCTTATTCATCGGCTGCGAGGATGCGCTCAGCGACGTAGAAATATTATTGCAATTACTATCTGAATCCTAGCAACGATTATCTTTTTCGCCGAGAGATTTCGTAATAACTCGGTAACCCGTTATCGCGCGGAAATGTCGTTTGTTAACCCGCGTAGCTGTATTGTTAACGGAGAATTCTGTGTGTGTGTGTGTGTGTGTGTATTTTTTTTGTTATTTTTATAATACTCTTGTTACGGTGTGTGCTAATTGATGTGCACGAAGAAATATTAATGAATCAACTATAAACCATTTTTTTTTCACAGATTCCAAGGATACTTGACTCGAGATATTAATGAAACTGAAATACTGAGATTAATAATTATCGGGTAGAGTGCACGGGAACCGTTAACAAAATTTATTAATCATTCGCGACAGAATCAACGTAATTAGTGTCCAGTCCCTAAATGCCGAACGGCGCTTTTACGATCGAATTAAAAAATAACTGAGCCTGACGGACACTAACCACCGTTAAAAAAAAATCTCGAATTGATATTTAAGTTCGCGACGATGCATTCGATTCACCTGGAATATTTCAGGGGCGTAATTAATTCATTAAAAATTCCTGGGACAGGAAACTCGAGTAAAATTCGAGAAATTCTCAAGTGAAATGGATTCGTGCGAAACCGTAGAAATTTAATTCAAAGAAAAATCAATGACACTATGATAAATTAATTCGTGGAAAAAATAAAACTTCATGTAATAAATTTACAATTCATTACTTTTATCAGACATAATACTTTGAAATTTTAGAATTTAATTTATTTTTAAATTTGCGATTTAATGTTCTTTTTTTTAATTATAAAATTTTTTTAAGTTTCATGCCACTATAGTGGGGTGAAATTTAATAGAAAATAGGGGCCCTTCGAAGGCAGAGAACATACCTGCAAGCGCAATGCTCTATACACATCGTAATATAGAGCTGACATTCCTATTGCCTTGCAGCAGGCTGCAGCGAAGTACATTCTCTTGCCATGCAACGATAAACTGCATCTCTTTAAACGCTCCTTCCGCACTGCACAGCGAGGTTTCGTTGCTAAAGCGATCGGTGAATGAACATCGATCGAAACTCGCGGAAAAATCAACGGGAAATTCGATTTTCCAACAACTCGAGCTTTGTTCGACGATTAATTAATTTTTTCATTAATATTCGCACATATTATCTGCTCGATGAAATTTCATTTTCCAAAATCAATTTTAAAGAATTTTAAAGGACTCGTTATCGATGTTAATCGTGAATATTGTGAAAATTGAGTGTAACAACTTTTCGAGGTTTACCTTCGACGATTAATTAATTTTTTCATTAATATTCTCAGATATTATCTGTTCGACAAAATTTGATTTTCCAAAATCAATTTTAAAGGATTTTAAATGACTCGTTATCGACGTTATTCGTGAATATTGTGAAATATCGACGAAATGTGATTTTCCAAAATCAATTTTAAAGGATTTTAAAGGACTCCTTATCGATGTTAATCGTGAATATTGTGAACATTGAGTGTAACAACTTTTCGAGGTTTACCTTCGACGATTAATTAATTTTTCATTAATATTCCGAGATATTATCTGTTCGACGAAATGTGATTTTCCAAAATCAATTTTAAAGGATTTTAAATGACTCGTTATCGATGTTATTCGTGAATATTGTGAAATTTCGACGAAATATGAATTTCCAAAATCAATTTTAAAGGATTTTAAAGGACTCCTTATCGATGTTAATTGAAAATATTGTGAATATCGAGTGAACAACTTTTCGAGGTTTACCTTCGACGATTAATTAATTTTTTCATTAATATTCTCAGATATTATCTGTTCGACGAAATGTGATTTTCCAAAATCAATTTTAAAGGATTTTAAAGGACTCCTTATCGATGTTAATTGAAAATATTGTGAATATCGAGTGAACAACTTTTCGAGGTTTACCTTCGACGATTAATTAATTTTTTCATTAATATTCTCAGATATTATCTGTTCGACGAAATGTGATTTTCCAAAATCAATTTTAAAGGATTTTAAAGGACTCGTTATCGACGTTATTCGTGAATATTGTGAAAATCGAGTGAATAACTTTTCGAGGTTTACCTTGACAGCACGTCCGCCGTTGGATTTTCGCCGATGGATTTTCCCAACAAGCTCCGTTCACACGCGACGCGATTCGAGTTTTCACCACGCGACACTGAATCTCGCACTTGGAAATAATTCTCTACGTCTTCGCACATTCTCAGGACGTTCTCCGCTCGAATCGTATCATCTCGAATTGTCTCGAATTTTTTCAACGAATCGCTCGACGATCTGAAATTTCGAACAGAAAAATCCACTCATTTCGATATAAAAAATCTCGCGAAAAACACAATTAAAAAAACATAAATAACTCGTGAAAATCGTAACACCGGAAAATCGTTACCGATTTAATTTCCACGTGATTGTAACGATAATATTTCCAACGTGATTATTTTTAATATAAATTTACGGAAACGTTGGAAATATCGCGACGATGTTTATCCGGCCGGCGATTAAAGCATACTGAGAGAATAAACGAACTGTCGCGAGCGAGAGAGACCAGCTCGGCTACCTGGCCACTCGCTATTCGCTCGCAAAAAAAAATTCGAGCACGCATTAACAGCGTATAATACACGCCTCACCTTTCTGTCTAGTAGGACAATCGCGTTACAGTTCGTCGCTGCGGCGAAAACAAAAACAGAGTTTCAGGCACGCGGCCTTGGTCGTAAACAAATTCGCGAAAATTCTTTGGTCGATCGAAAAACTGAGGTATCGACGTAATTTGATCGAAGAATATTTAAATTAATCATAAATTGATTCAATAATTATTTTTAATCAGATATTTTAAGGTTGAAATTTGTTAGTTTTTAATTTTTAAGATATAGTTTATTACACTGGAACGACCGGGGATTAATTGGATAAATTGAAAAATATTGGATAAATATGTTTGAAATAAAGAGGGATGATAAATTGATCAGTTTAATTATTTAATAGAAGTATGTTCTCATAATTATGAAAGTGGTCTAATTGTAAGTCAATATTTCAAAAAATTAAAGTTTTGATAATTTGTTAATAAATGTTTCAAAACCTTTAAAAAACGTAATACCAACAATTTTTTAAAAATTAACAGACCACTTTCATAATTATGGGCACATATGGTTACGAAGAATTTTGGAAATCGAAATGTTTTAAATTTAAGCGATTTTTATAAGAATTTTGGGACTATTTTGACTTCCTTGGTCGTTCTAGTGTTAAACAAACACATTTCATTTATGATAATAAACCAAGATGTGATTAGAAAACTATTTCCATAGTTTCGGTCGAAATTTGGACCCTCAATTTTTCAATCTTAAATTCTCATGAAAAGAAAAGTTCAATTAAACTAACAATAAATAAATAAACGTTGTACTCTTCAAATTCTACAGCAAAATGAAAAAAAAAAACAATTTTTGCCATTCGATCGCAAAAATAAACCATTCTATAACTGTAATAATTATCATAATATAATATTTTTGAATTAAATGATATTCGCAGGATAAAATTGGAATAAACGTGTCGCAGATTTTCTGTAAAATGTTAATAACGTTAACTCGCGCTCGGTATTTGTTTATCCGTGGCACGAGGCACGCGGAAAATTTTTTTTTATAGGAACGAAAGGTGAACGTGCACTTGGCGTTGCCGTGTAATTAAAATCAAGCAATGGAACAATGAAACTTAAACGCAAAGTAAAAAAAAGGTATTTGCACACCTTGTTTCGCGAACCAGAGAATATTTATCATTGATATTCTAAAAAAAAAATGATCGAGATGTGCAAATACTATTTTCATTCACTGTACACACATACACACACGATTTATAAATCAGGGCTGATCAACTCACGAGAAAATTATCGAAAAATGGTAAAAACACTTTTAAAAAAATACATGTAATTGAGTCAATAAAAAATCAACCTGATCAACGTCATTTTAAAAAAAGTCTCATTTTCAGTATAGGATCACGATTAATAAAACAAAAAGATTCTTAATCAGACCAAAGCTGAACACACGTGGAAATTATTAAAAAATGTTAGAAAAAAACTTTAAAAAAGCACATCTTAATAATCAACGGTACTTTTTCAAAAAAGTCTCTCATTTTCAGTACACGATCACAATTAACAAAAGCAAAACGATTTTTTCATACGCAATTGATCAGTTCGACTTTCCACAGCCTCGATTACAAATTTCTTCCCGCAATTCCCATGCAACACCTAAACGTTCCCGTAAACGAAAAAAAAAAAAAGAAACAGAACGGGGGGAACTTGTTTCGTCACTTCCACCTTTTTACCTCCGCGGTGGAAAAACACACACACGGATCTTATGAAACGAGTCAAGTTGAACAGCCCTGAGACCGCGAATGACGAAATCCTCAGGTACTGGGTTGATTTATGAATGGTGTATATATTATCGTAAATACAGTCGATATAAAACATCCTCGTTATTTCCGCGCGTAATAGTAATATGTATAAGAGACGTACAAACGTGTTTTTTTTTTATTTATTCCCTTATTATAATAAGATCGCGTATCAAAACGGGGAAGGGGGAGGGGGGGGGGGTGGAGGATTTATCGGATCAGCTTAAATTCCTACAGCGTAAGAAAAAGTCGATCATCCTCGATCCATCGTGATCGAGACTCGGCGAACTTTATTCTCGATCGTTATCCCGAGATCGCAAGAGACGTGAAAAGGAAACGCGTATAGATCTTGATCGTAGATCTTACGTAAAATCTCGGGAAAATCGTACGCAAAGTGTTTTTTATTCGCGTTGAAATAGAAAATGGAAATATTTCGAAACTTTCTGTTCTATCCTTTTCACTTCGCCGCCACTTGCGATCTTTTCGACCTGAATTCGAAAATCCACGGTTTTTTTTTTCGTTTCGGATTTATTTTCCGCGATCGATTCGGATCGATCGAGCGATCGAGCGATCGGCGGAAAAAGTTGCGCGTCCGCCTGCGAAGAATTTCGATCGCCTTTTTTCTGTCGTCGACGTTCGAGACGACGCTTTCTCGATCGGCGAGTCGAGAATTTCGGTGAAAAGTTCTGCGATCGTTGCGCGAAAATTACCGTGAGCAACGATTTTTTATTCATTTACTTTTTTTTCAAATTTTTTTTATCACCGCGTTCACCTCGATCCGAGCGCGATTTTTTTTATTGAAAAAATGTAAAAAAACGAACGTACGGGGTGTTTCACCCGACTTTATTACCTGAAACACCCTGTATAACGCGAAAAGCTCAGTCGACATGGAAAAATATGTTTTTTTTTTTTATTAAATGTGATACGTACAATGATTATCTGTTGGTTGATTTTTTTTCGCTCGAATTCAAGTGAACACGGTGTCGGATATGTTCTTCGACTTTTGCGGCTGTTTGTCCCCGAAATACAAAATGTCCCCACGTCACGGAATCCGAGGTTGAATTCGTTCGGAATAAATATCGTAAAAAAAAAAGGAGAGAGAAACAAAATTGAACTTCGTCTCACGTGACTTGTCGGAGGATTTTTTTCTGCGAAAACGTGCTCCTTTGAAATTGGCACACCAATTTACAGCAAATACACAACACACCGGCGTTGCAATAAAAAAATAGCGCTGCGATAAGGAAAAGTACGATTTTTCAATGAATTTTTACCGATTCAATAGGATCTCGTCCCTATCGTTGTTAATTAGGTGTATTTTGGTCGCTTCGTAGACACTAATGATTTTTTTTACAACTTATAAAATAACAGAAATAAGCGAAGCTCGTTTCGCATCGATTCCATCGTTTTAAATTTAATGTTTACAATTTTTTCCAGTGAAACTCAGCAAAAAATTGTTCGAATATTAAAGAAAATGATTATTTAAAATAAAAAAAAAACGATGGAATCGATGGGAAATGATATTCTCCTCATTCGCAGTGACCTGGGTCCACACCCAAACGACCCGATACTTCTTAAAAGATAACACGAAAGCTTTTCTACCAGAATATAAAAATCAATCTTACTGAACACAGGGATTTCATAGAATATTTGGTGCTTATCGTATCCGTGCTACGGTAAAATACAAAGGAAGCTTTCCCCGAATTTTACTAGGAGGTACACAATGTGTCTTTACTGCATCACCAAAAAAAAAAAAAAAGAAAACCTCGGCCAAAAGTCACCGTCCTAGGTCTCCGATCGTAATAAAATACTATAAACAAGCAGAGTTCGTTTCCGTATCGTTTTGTGCTAACTCCAGCGATGAATATGCGATATACGATATTTCTAAAATCTACCACTTACATCGATCGTTCGCCTATATGTACATACACGTCCGTTCATAACTCATGGAACACTTTCAAACACAAAATTAACGGTGCCACTAATTTATCAACTATTAATATTTCTAATTATTTGTAATTAAATACACGTAATTGTAATTAGTATTACAATTCGAATTTATTTCACTCTGACCGATTTAAATTTCAATTTCCACACGGTTTGGAATTTTCGCCATTTTATAATACTTGAGAGTGAATTTAGTTGTAAAAAAAATCACTCTTTTCGCGCGACCGTTAAATCTGAAAGTGTCCCGCCATTTATGGACGGCGGTGTAGGTCGATTCGCGATTTAATACAAAACATGTCTCCACTTTTGCAAAGTGGACGCACGCCAACGGTTCTCTACAATAAGCTACGAAAAATCATTGCGTTTTGGCCGATAAACCGGGGACCACTCGCGGGTGGATAGCAAACAACAACAACAACACGGCGGAGAATATTATCTTTGGAATCAGCAAAAAGCAAAACAAAAGGACGCGAAACTTTTCAGTACGAACCGGGGGATTTAAATGTCTCTCGAATTGTTCGAAAAAACGATTCTACCACCACGTTTACCGACGTGTTTTCGTTGAGCAGTAATTGTCAATGTGTGAAATACTACAAAATGATTGTCTTATACAAAATACTCGATTCTCTGTGATTCCCTAAAATTATGAGAATGGATTCGTTCGCGTTCGCAAAAAATAGCGACGATACACAAAATAAAAACGAATTAAACGAAATAGAGAGCCTTTGACCGCTGGTTAAAAACCGTAGGCTTTCCGAATACACGCATTTTTGTCTTCTCGCAAACAACATTCACCCCGAAAAAAAACGGAAAGATGCAAAATATATATCAGCTATGCCTCTCTATTCATCGATCATCTAATCACAAAACCCGATTAGTGATATATTATTGTGCAAATTATCACATTACGTTCGTATAGACGAGGAAACATAATTTATAGTTCGCTAACGGTTTAAATTAAATAAAAAAAAAAGAAAAACAAAGATCTACTCGAGACTATCGAAACTGATCGATAGATCGCTATTCTCCCTCGATCGCCAGGCGGTAAATAAAATAAACGATACAAACAAACAAAAAAGACCGTCAGATTGAACGCCCGAATACTATTTCCGTTCTAGTAACCCTAAAGTAATAAATAAACGTCGCTTCAATTGACCTACGTTCCTACACTGATACGAAATTTTGCGAAAGGCATTTTCGAGAACGCTGTTCACCCTCGAGGAGGCTAAAAAAAATCCGAAACCGCGCTCCAACGCTCTCTCGTCGTCGACCTCCTCGTCGGATTCGTCGGAAGCCCGCGGCAGGAGTTCCTGCTAAACGGCCGCAGTGTCGTCGGTGCTACGAAGAAGCGCCGCAGCCTTAACAACGTCCCCGCCGCATTGGTTCAGCATCACTTTGCAATCCTCCAATCCCACGAAGTTGTTCTCTTTCTTCAGCAGTCCCTGGAGACGCTCCAACTTGATGGCCGCGAGGACGTCCCAGTCGGTGACGTTCAACGCAGCGATACAGGACTCGGGTGTCGATTGTTCATGAAGGACCTTCATCATAATCCTAACCTCGTCCGACTGTTCCCCGTTCCTGGGGCCGCGAGTCCTCCGGGAATTAGGCCCGTCGCACGCGAACTCCAGGAGGTCCTCGCAGGACACGTGGTCGGACTGCCGGGAGAGGTCCCCGGCGACGGGCAGCTTCTCCTGGGAGAGTCTGAACGGTTTCGGCGAGTGGAAGCTGTCGGAGCCCGAGGTCTCCTCGTGGTGATTCAAAGACTCTTTCGAGGTGTCCTTTTTGTTTCCCGGTTGAGTCTCCGGGAACGTGTCCACGTGATCGAACTGCAGCGGGTAGGTCGTCCTCTGGAGCAACGGGGTCCTCGAGGATGCCGGGAGTTTGCCGGAGGATAAATGATCAGTTTTGACACCTGGGTCTTCTGATCTACTGGACCCGGTTGGTGTGGTGTTCCTGGTGACCTCTGTGACCTCCGTTTCCTGCAATTTCGACGCGGAACTTCGGAGGGAACATTTGGATTCGATGCTGACCTTCCGCTGGACGTCCTTCGAGGAGTCCGAGGTGCACGATTGTGAGTCGTTGGGGATGTCCTGAGCGTTCTGACGATACTCCGGACCGTCGCAGTCGATCAGGTTGTCGGAGAACTCGAGGAGGTCCTCGGAGATGACGCTGAAACGGTGTAGTCGAGTTTCGTCCGCGGGAAGAGAGTCCAGGGCTGCCAGTTCCGAGTCTATACGCTGTTCGAATTCCTCGGGACTGGGGAAAAAAAATAGAAACAATTAGTATCTTCTGTTTGGTGACCTCTAAAATTGGAAAAGTCGCTTAACAATTGGCCCATAATTATGAAAGTGGTTTATAAGTCACATATGTGCCCATAATTATGAAAGTGGTCTGTCAATTTTAAAAAATTTTTTATATCTTCCTTTTTTTAAAAGTTTTGAAACATTTATTAACAAATTATCAAGACTTTAATTTTTTTTAAATATTGACTTAGACCACTTTCATAATTATGGGCACATATCTCTTGTTTCGAGATATTTAGCACTAGAACTACCGAGAATTATTTGGGTTTATTCAAAAACATTGGATAGATATGTTTGAAGCAAAGAGATAAAGGAGGATAGTAAATTGATCGGTTTAATTATTTATATACAGGGTGTAACATATCATAGTTATGAAGAATTTTGAAAATCGCAATGTTATGAATTTAAGCGATTCGTAGAAGAAATTCGAAACGACATTTTGACTGCCACGGTAGTTCTAGTGTTAATGAATTGCATTTGAATAAATGAAAAAATAGTTTTACATTATAAAACATTTTAATTCATAATTTTATTAGTCTTGATTAATGGAAATTTATTATGAATATGAAATTTGGTGTGAATTTCCATTTTAAAAATTATAAATTTTAAAAATTAACTGAATGTCCTATAAATGACTTAAAGCGATAAAGAACTATGAGTTTTATTTGAAACAATAACTTTAACGAAATAATTCACGAACATTCATTAATTATTTTTAAAAAGTAATTAATTTTTATCATTTCGAGTTTTTAGTTTTTGTGGTGGTGTATTATGGAAGTATAATAATAAAATAATTAATCAATAGCCTAATTATATATTAATTTTATACAATTTCTTTAAATTTTTTACTTAGACCACTCTCATAATTAACACTAAACAAATTCCATATAACGTTGAAATTACAATGACTCTCTCACGGTTCATTTTTCACGATACCGTAAAAATTACATTGAATAAATTTAGTTTAACCAGTTAACAATTCTCCTACCTGTTGGCGGACGCCTCCGAGGAGTATCCCTCCTGGAGCGAAGTGCTCGGCACCGCTATCCCGGCGCTCTGCACCCCGTCGACCTGGTCCTCGACCGGTGGAGTGGTCACCGCCATCTTGGCAAGTGTCCTAGTGACCCCACCGCCAGGAATGATCAACGGATGCTTCCTCTGGTGTCTCGGTAGACTGGACTTCGGTTGCAGGGTCTTGGAGCGGTCCCTAGGTGGCAACGGGATAGGGTTCTCGTCCACGTTGCTCTGGTTCTGATTGTTCTCGATCTCCAGAGAGTGGTGTCGCTCCAGGTGCCGCGTCTGCGGCAACGGAGGTGGTGCGTGCGGAGGCGGTGGCGCCCTGAGCTTGGGGAGGGTCTTCGAGCCGCTGTGGTGGACGTCGAAGTGGAAACCGTGGTCCCCCAGGTCCTCCGGGTGGTGGACGGCGTGGCCCAGGGTGGCGTGCTTGTTCCCGCGGACGCGGGGCCGGACGATCGGCACCCCGGAGCGCAACATGCGCAACGGGTTCGTCTCCGGGGCGGTTTCTATACTCGGTGTTTCCACCAGACTGTTGTACACTTCCTTTGCCTCCTCCGACAACGTGGCCTAAACAAGTCGCGGGAGGGGATAGATTCGGGAGAGAAGAGAAAACGAAATTAAACGTAAAAAATAACGGTAAACGAAGGAAATCATGGAACGAACGTGAAAACGAAAAGGAAAACAAGGCAACGGTTGCTCTATTGACAGTGATCTTTCTAGTTTCTCTGAAGAAACTTTTGGCTACAAGTAGTTTCTGCGAAAGGAAATTCGTATGGAGAAGACACTCTCGTTCTAAATGCTAATAAGGTGATTATGATAATTACATTCGACGTAGGCCGACTAGTGTACGAGAAAATGATAAACTACTGATAAAACTGACTGAGAGGGGGAAAAACGGAAAGATGATACAACTGATGCAGCGTGTGTGTAGTGTGTGAAAATTGAGAAAGTGTGTAGTATCGATAGGTAATTCCAGTTACGTAGTCTAGAGTCCCATTCCATTCGTTCCAAGTACAAATAGTATAAACGTGTAAATGCATCCAAAGTATTCGATTACTTGCTAACGTTATTTAGTGATTAGTTAGGCTACGGATTTTATGCAAATATGCGTTTTCCACGGGAGGCCAATAACGAGTAATTTCACACACAGAAAACACTTTTCTCTCCTTGTACCGTTTCTCTACCCGACTTCTAGAAAAATATGTATTTGCATAAAATACCCGCGGTCCGGTGATTAGTATAACATGCAAGCATGCTAAGCGTATATAACACGAACTGTTTCACCGTGGAACACAGTCCCGTCGATTACGTACATCATACATTCATTCAGAGTTGAGTATTATTTATTTAAACACTGATCCGAACAATAATTCGAGAAAAAGGAAAACTGTATTTGTCATATAGTCCCATAATTATTATCGACAATTTTATTGTAACGTTTATCGTCGCTTGACTAGAATCAAATTTGCCCAACTCTGACATTATCCCGTATATGTTCAACGAAATACATACATTAGGGTGGTCGTTAAAAATTAAATTTTTTGAGACGCCCCCTGAAAAGCTTCCTTTTGATGAAAACACTGGGAATTTTTTTTTAATTAAAAAGAACACGTGCCTCAAGACGATCTAAGTTAATACGAAAGAACGTTTACATAAACCTTGGAGTGAAGAAATCTAGATATTAGAATTACGTTTGTACTAATTTAGTTTTAAAATAAAAATATCAATTTGAATATCTTTCATTTTTTTATTTAATATACCAAATCAACTGGGAAAAATTTTGAATTTAAATTTTTGTCTATTCTCATTTGGATTAACTAGTGTTTTTATTGATTTGTCTTCTATAATTATTAATATTTCGAATAAAATTGTATTTTTCATAAAAAATTCCCCAAAAACATGAGTCTACAAAAAAATTAACTTAGATCGTCTTCAGGCACGTGTTGTTTTTAATTTAAAAAAAAATCCCAGTGTTTTTTCATCAAAAGGAAGCTTTTTAGGGGGCGTCGCAAAAAATTTAATTTTTAACAACTACCCTACTGTACATGCACCGCGTTGGATCTCACGTGACACCGTTAAAACTCTCGTTAATCGTATTACAAAGCGTTCCAGAAAAATCTCTCTGAAGACCCTGATCTTTACGGAGCCGGGGAGGGAGGGAAGGTCAGGATGTCGTTCGTGAACTCCGGGTACTCGGAGCTGGTGTCCGAGTCCAGGTCGGAATTACTGGTGAACGTCAAGCTGGAGCTAGGGGCGCTCTCCGGCCAGGATAACAAATTATTCCGCGACGAAAATGGCGGCGACAGAGAATTCAGAAAACTCGTCGAAGGTGGTGGGGATTTCCCGCATAATTCGATGGCGGAGAACCCCCTGGCCGCGTCCGGGTGCAGCAGGTGACTCTTGTTCTTGAAATTCAACCGCAGACTGTGCGGAACTTTCTTGTGGCGGCGTTTATAACGCAATCGACTTCTAATATCCGTTTCAGAATGCGAAACGGAGTCGGAATCCTCGCTGGAGTCGTTCGCGGGGTGAAAAGATCTCCGGATGTTCTTTATCGGTGGTTTCCTATTCTCCGAAAGAGAGGATGTCCTGTGACGATATATACTAGCGGCTCCTGGCATTTTTTCTAATAAGACATCCGCCGTTTTCGGCAACTCTTTCCTCGCTGTGTCGTTCTGATATAATTTTGGTGGCTCCAGGATGTGCTGATGTATGCTGGGACTCGTCGGAGGGTTCGTTTTCTGCGTTAGGTTCAGCTTCATACTGATCTGAGACTGCAGCGGTATGTTCAGGTCCAGGTGCTTCGGCTTCTGCGGGATGTTCAGGCTACGGAGAGGTGTCTGCGTCTGTCCGAATAGATCTAAGTTCCTTATGTTAGACACTAGCGACTTCGACGTCGAGGATTCTATGTTTCTGGAGTTTTGCGCAATGTTCTTACCCAGCTGGATCATATTCTGGGTTAGTTTTCCTAATCCCAGGTTCAAACCCTGACCTTTCTTCGAGTCCAGGTAGTTCTTCACGGTCTCCAGACCGGACATTTCACGCTGATACTTCTCCGCGAACAATTTACTGCTGAGCTCCGCCTGGTTGTTCGCCTCCGCGTCGGACTTCCGCCGGAGACGCTGGAAATTCACGCGCAGACTCTCGGAGCTGCTGTACACCGGCGACTCCTTCTTCTCCGCCTCGGCGATGAACAGCGGGTTGTTGGAGATGACGAAGGGGAAGCTGTCGTGGCCGTTCTGGTTCTGCTCGATCTTCCGGAAGCTCTGGATGTTGATCCTCACCGCCTCCATGTTGCCCCTGGGACTGTCGGAACCACCTGCGGCTTTTAAATTAGTTTTAATACTGTCCGTCGACCCGTAGATGACACTCTTAGCCTCCTGGTTGGGGTTCCTCGGCGCGAAAGGGATCTTCCCGGCCCTGGGCTTCACCAGGTCCATCTTCTTCGCGAACTCCGTGATGTTCATCTTCGAGGAGTCGCTGAAAGAGCTGGAGATCTTCGGTCGAGTCCCCAGGTCCAGGTTCGCAGACTTCTCCCTCGGTGAGTCGAACTTGATCGGCTTGGTGCGCGGGAACTCGAAGCCCGACGGCTTCTCTTTCCCCAGGTCGAAGGTCGTCTCCTCGACCTGGGTGTCGAAGTTCTTGTTCTCCTTCACCGCCTGTTCGCAGTTACCGAACTTACTCTGCGGTTGCTGTCCAGGTTTCCCCGCGGAAGACGCCTGTTCCTGGACGTTGGAGTACGCGGACCTGCCAGGTTGCTCCAGGTTATTGATCTTCTCGTATTTCTCCAGTTTCTCATCACCAAAAAACGACACCTTCTCCGCGGCACAGCCGACGGTGCCGTCGTCGTCGAAGTACTTCGGTTGCTCGAAGTAGCGGTCCACGTAGCTGGTGGACACCCTCTTCGGGTCCCGGGGGAAATCGTAGTTCGAGTTCTCCATCCCCAGGGTGACCTTTCCGTTCTGCTGTAACATTCCCAGTTTCCCGTCGATGTCCGCGATGTTCTCGCAGGTGAAGTTGTTCTTCTTGTTGCCGTTCTCCAGGAACTCGGTGGACTTCACCAGGTTCTGCTTCATCGCCGCGTTGTCCAGCAGGTGGGCGTCGAACTCGATGTCCATGTAGGACGTCCACGCGCTGGGTTTCGTCAGCAACTCCCGCGATTTCGCGAAACAGAACTCCGCCGACGCTTTGTCCCACAAAGGTAGTTTCAACGTGGAGGGGGCGCCCAGGGATTCGATGCTGGACACGGTGGACGAGAGGGATTGCAAACTGGAGCACAGCCACTGTGCACGTGGGGAATGATTCCGGGGAGCATGCGGATGAAAGGTAAATGATAAGTAACAAGCGAGATGATTTTTTGAAAAAGTCATGCGGATGCGGGGTTAACATGTGTTGGAGAAGCAAAGCACGTTGTACACACATACATAAATAGTTATCGATGGTTTTATAGTTGAACGATTATATAGATGAATATATATAGATATTGATCGCCAAAGAAAAACCAAAAAAAATGTTTTAATATGCGATGCGACGACGAAATGAAGAAAAACGTGGAAATTAAAAAAGATAATGGAAATGAAACGAATCGAGAAACAAATAAAAATAATAAACAGACAGGATAGGGTTAGAGGAATAGTCGAGATTAGTTATCTTTAGAAATGAATAAGCACCATGTCAACTTAAACGTACAAACGTGACTTTAGGTTCGGAGTATTAAGAACAGATGCTGTTGCATTATTTATATACCTACTCTTCAGTTTTGTGTGGCATCAGGAATTAACTCTGTTCCATAACAGTTTCAAATGTTGTATTAATATGATATGTATATGGTATCATAGAATTTTTCTCGTGGAAAATAAAAGCGATTTTCAATTTCATTCAAGTATCATTGGAAAATACGATAATGTATCATTGTTTATGGGAGAACCGTTGTGTATATGAAAGTATAGAAAGTATCGTGTGATAAGAATATGTGTTTACCAAGCATATTGTTAAATCGTTCGTTCTAACAAGATGTTTAGTTAGTCTTTTGAATGAACAAAAAAATGTTATCTCGTGTTTACGTCAGTATACACGAGTTTTTTTTCTGTTTTTTTTTTTGCCTCGGACTTCGGTGAAACAAACAAAAAACTGTTTAATGTACCTGTATGTCAGGTATACTGGCAGCTTCCTCTGAAAAGTGTCGTCTGTCTGGTTTGGGACTGTGTTGATGTGGCAACTTAAAAGAGAATTTTCTGCGTCTTGAAGGACTGGCAGGTGTTCGGGGAGACTCCGGTGGATGTTCGAGATCTGTCATGGAACGTGCTGTCAATTCCTGTGCCATAGCAATGGCTGAGTAGAGAGTTTTCTGATCGGCGGCTGAGATAGGCTTCACCTAAATATAAGAGAAACGTTTACCATCGCTGGTAAGTAAAAATCATATATAAAGTTTCTGCTTTTTTGTTTTTTTTTTTTCACGAATGTGTGTCTATAATGGTTTGTTCATTATACAACAGTTGTAGTTCAGCGTGAAACATTCACAACAACGTGTATATCCGCTAACTCTGTTCTTGATCGTAATGAATTTCTTTTTCTCTTTTAAAAGGTTCTATAATATGCTTGACATGCTAGTAAGAATACATATATAAATATATATATATCGAAATTAATGATACACAGCAGCAAATGATAAATAAAAAATCAGTAATAATGTAACAATACGTAAAAGCATAACTGTAAATAATAAAAAAAATATCACTGTACATTTATTGGACTCACGGTGGCTTGTTTTTTCTTATTGCATTGCTTCGCTTGGATCTCTCGCAACTCGTTTCTCACGTTACTCGATTCGTGCTCCGTTGATAATGGGTGCACAGGTGGTGGTGGGGGTGGAGAAGAACCTGTGTATACACATACACAACATATAGTGATTTATCAAGAGTTAAGGTCTTGACTCGGGCCAAGTACAAGAGTTCCCGACTGGTAGACCTGAACTACTCTTTTCCGGAAGAATTAGATCGAGGTTTTCGGGGTATTCAAACGGCATTAAATCCGCATATTTCCCCCAAACTATGGTGATATTCTTGTAGGGGACGTCCACCCGAGTAATTTAAGCCTAACTACGACAAGATTCATCAAGCCAATCGCGAGATATTTTGATCTAAAAAGTCGAGGTTTTTGTAAGAAACGTCGTCTTCTTCCTCTCCTCCTTCTCCATCTCCATGTTCAGCCTGTCACGCAGCCCGGTGTAAAACCCTAACATATGTTTCATTCCATGCGAGATAATTTTTCTGCCGATAACGTAGATTTTATATATGTTAGTATATGAAATTTCCTCTCACACACATCCAGATTGTTAACATATTAAATTAGAAATGTTTGTTACGTTTCGTTTTTGACATCAAGCTTCGTAAAATTAAGGTTCAGAATGCGCATTCGAAACATATTCGATCATTTTTATATCTTGAAAATTGCGCGAATGGCGAGCGATGTATGAAAATCGCGAAAAATCGTCAAATTCAACCAGTTTTTTGGTCTTCATTCGCTCAATTTTTGAGATAGCGATCTGAAACTTGTACCATTGTTTTAGATAGGAAATTGTACGCCAGATCAACATATAATAGTTGTACTTTTCGAAAATTTCATTTTTCGCCAAAATCTGAAGGGGGTAGGTCAGGATTTTTTGCGATTTTCGTAAATCGCTTGCCATTTCCACAATTTTTGAGATATTAAAATGATTCTTTCACTGGCTTATTCGGCTTCGGATTCCGCGTCCAAAACGCCCCAGATCATTTTAATAGCTCGAAAATTACGGAAATGGCGAGCGATTTACGAAAATCGCGAAAAATCCTGACCTACCCCCTTCAGATTTTTGCGAAAAATGAAATTTTCGAAAAGTACAACTATTATACATTGATCTGCCGTAGAATTTGCTAACTTAAACAATGGTACAAGTCCCAGGTCGCTATCTCAAAAATTGAGCGAATGCCGACCAAAAAACTGGTTGAATTTGACGATTTTTCGTGATTTTCGTAATTCCCTCGGCATTTCCACAATTTTTTAGACATCGATCTGATTCTTTCACTGTCTTATTCGGCTTTGAATTACACATCCAAAATGACCTCGATCACTAAAATAGCTCAAAAATTATGGAAATGGCGAGGGAAAAACGAAAATGTGGGTGAATCCCTGACCTGCACAATGGGATAGGTCAGGGATTTTTCACCATTTTCGTTTTTCGCTCGTCATTTCCACAATTTTCGAGATATCGATCTGATTCTTTTTGCATCTTACTCGACTTCGGATTTCGCGTCCAAAGAGCCCTGGATCATTTTAATAGCTCAAAAATTACGGAAATGGCGGCCGAATTACGAAAATCGCGAAATATCGTCAAATTAAACCAGTTTTTTGGTCGGCATTCCCTCAATTTTAAAGATAGCGACCTGAGACTTGTACCATTGTTTTAGTTAGGAAATTCTACGGCAGATCAACATATAATAGTCGTACTTTTCGAAAATTTAATTTTTCGCAAAATTCTGAAGGGGGTAGGTCAGGATTTTTTGCGATTTTCGTAATTTGCCCGTCATTTCCGCAATTTTTGCGATATTAAAATGATCTGGGGCGTTTTGGACGCGGAATCCGAAGCCGAATAAGCCAGTGAAAGAATCATTTTAATATCTCAAAAATTGTGGAAATGGCAAGCGATTTACGAAAATCGCAAAAAATCCTGACCTACCCCCTTCAGATTTTTGCGAAAAATGAAATTTTCGAAAAGTACGACTATTATACATTGATCTGGCGTAGAATTTCCCAACTAAAACAATGGTACAAGTTTCAGACGGCTATCTCAAAAATTGAGCGAATGCCGACCAAAAAACTGGTTGAATTTGACGATTTTTCGCGATTTTCGTAATTTGCTCGCCATTTCCACAATGATTGAGATATTAAAACGATCCGGGACGTGTTGGACGCGGAATTCGAAGCCCAATAAGACAGTGAAAGATTCAGGTCGATATCTAAAAATTTGCGGAAATGACGAAAGAATCCACAAAAAGCATCGAAAATGCAAAGCTATGGGCCAAGTACAAGAGAATGTTACATTGGAATAGGTTGCTCATTAACATAAACTGCATTTTACACAGGATTTGAAATCAATCAAACTTGCTCACATTTGATTGATTTCAAATCCTGTGTAAAATGCAGTTTATGTAATGTATTTATGTATTGTATTAAATCAATCAAATGTGAGCAAGTTTGATTGATTTCAAATCCTGTGTAAAATGCAGTTTATGTTAATGAGCAACCTATTCCAATGTAACATTCTCTTGTACTTGGCCCATAGCTTTGCATTTTCGATGCTTTTTGTGGATTTAAATATCTCTTATAGCAAGAAATTTTGTCCAATCGATTCGTAACTCGCCAAAAAACGATAAATTCGATGATCCAATTATAAGATCAACTTTAATTCATTAATTTACCTAACGATCGAAACATTTGATCCATCTCGGCCAGCAAACTCGGGCCAAAATCGAAATGCAACGTTTTGTCGAACCGTAGCGGGCTGTCTTGATTTTCCTCGTCACTGATTTCATGATACTCGTGATCAGCTCCCAGTGTATCGGTACTGCTAGCCATGTTCGTAACAGACTGTTTATTTGCGTTCGTCACCGTCCCTAAATGGCACATCTCGGAACTGGTGTCTGACCATAAACTCTCTGCATGAGAAAGAAATATCAAAAATAAATAAAACGGTGTCGTTCGGTGTTAATTAAATTCAAATAATTAAATTTGAGACTTCATAATCTTAAAATAATTGAGATAAAAGAATAAAATCTAACACCTGTTAGTCGCTAACAATCGCAGACCATGGGAAAGAAAAAAAAACATGTACCGTGCTTATTTTGCGTTTCCTGCTGGACGTTTCTGCTGTCCCTCAACGATTCCCTGTTCGTCTCCACGTTTCGCGTGTCCTGGTTCAGAACTTGACTAGAATTGTCCGTGACATCCTCCTGCGGTTTGTACGGGGTCACCACCTGTCGTGGGAGATGCGGATACTTGCCACCGAGGAAACTAATATCGCCGAAGTAAGCTCCGTCGAGGCCAACGTGGCCGGTGTGCTTCAAATCGCCTTGCGGCGAGGAAATCATGTCCGTGCGAATTTTCCGCCTCTGCGAGGAAAACGCGTTTTTCCCATCCCCTCGAGTGAACTCTCCCGGCTTGTTGCTTGGTAAATTGGACCCCAGATATGCGATTGTGTGCGCGGGATTAAAGAAGCCGGTTTTACCATTGTTTAGAACACCTTTCCACAATGTGTTGCTGCTTCCTTTGTCCAGGACTGTGATAACGTCACCTTGCCTGTAAACCAGCTGTCCGGTTTCAGTGCTATCCTGAACCGCTTGGACTTGTTCTGGTTTCAAGTCGGGCAACAGATTAATTAGCTCTGAGAATTTAGGACGTTTGGCTGGTTCGTGTTGCCAACATTGTTGCATAAGGGAAAAGTAATCTTTTGGACAACACTCTGGTTGCTCTAGTCGTTGGAAATTGGGCTCGTCTATTGCCTCAAGAATCTGGTGACCAGTTAACGCTGCCCATGGTTGAAAACCGTAACTGAACATTTCCCACAGTGTCACTCCATAGGCCCACACATCACTTGCCGATGTAAACTTCAAATAGGATATACATTCGGGAGCACACCATGCTATTGGTAGTTTTAAATTCACGTTGAAATTTGTTTGGTAATAATCTTTCCCTACTCCCAGTGCGCGAGATAGTCCAAAGTCGGATATCTTCACTTTGTTTTTCGAAAATACTAAAATATTTCTCGCGGCAAGATCGCGGTGTATTAATCGCTTGGCTTCTAAATACTGCATTCCGTCTGCTATCTGTACGGCAAAGTCGCATAGAGAGAGAACTGGAAAACTGGCACGTAAACTAGGCTCTTTCAGGCATTCTAATAGTGACCGTAGGGGTGCTAATTCTGTGACAAGCATCAGTGAATTTGTATCCAAAACAACACCGTACAATCTCACAATGTGCTCGTGGTCAATCGCATGCATTATAGCTGCTTCCTTCAAAAATTCAATAGGATTGTTTTGCATTCTTTCTCTTGACAGACATTTAATCGCGACTTGTATTCTCTCTCCATCATTCGTCCATACACCCTGCTGTACAACTCCAAATTCTCCTGTCCCAAGTTCTTTATTTACAATTATAGCGTCAGCTGGTATCATGTGTTTATTAGGAACACGAATCGGCGGTCTGTCCTGCCTTTCTTCTGGTAACATAGTCAAAGCACCTGAAGTTTGTTCCTCTCGTTTTGGTAACAGCATTTTCTTAAACTTAGAGAGATAATTTTGTGGGAAATGTTTCTGGAAGTATTTCTTTAAGCGACGCATCTCTGGTTTACTCATCCCAATTGCATTTAGGTCTTCCTCTGTTACATATTTTAATTGAGCAGTTGTCTGTACCTTCAGGTCCCCTATGAAAATAAAAACTTTTACATTAAATGGCCTTGGTTGCTCTAATTCACCTTCTATAATAAAACCAATGATGCGAATTCATTCAAACGGATATACTTGTCATACCTCGAATTCCAGGATAGTACTGCTGCAATTCTGCCTCCATAAGGAACTCGTACAAACCAGGGCCATTGTTGCGGGACATTCCTCCTTGTGTGTCTTGAATAAAATAACAATTTCACTTACTACAATTGGTCTTGCAAACCACAGATGATCATTATATTATAACACAAATATGTCCCACTTTCTATTAATCTCAGATGACACGTAATAGCCTAATGTATACATGCCAAACGAATAAAAATAGAAAGATTGAACAAAATTCTATCACTTTATCTCCCAACTACGGAACCGTACTGAGTACTTTTGATGACCTTATCAACAATTCCCAGGCATAAAACTGAAACGTAATCACTTCCAGGAAGTCGTGGAAAAGCATTTCCTGAATTACTTAATTAAATTAGCGTCGCGTTAAGCATCGAACGATTCGTAAGAAACTTTATTATTCGTCCGATGTACGTTCGTAACTTACTTAGTTTCGCGAACTTACTTCATGAAACTCTCGAACGAAAACCCTGGCTGGTTGCCCGTGAAAAAAAGAAACCTCGTTATGCATCCAGGGTAGTCGCGCGCTATCAAAACACAATACACCTCGACGTGCTGACGCGATTGTCAATACGATCGCTCGTTATCTGTCATCTACAACATCGAGGCCGAGTAAAAAAATATAACGACTTGGGAAACTATCGCGTACGCCGTAGCCGCGAGGCCTCTCTATGCAAAAGGAAAGCTGATAACTGGGGGGAAAATAGAAAATAATAGAGGCGAGCGTAGAGTGGGGGCACGAAATTCCTGGCTCGCAACAGCGGCTCCGGTGTGTACCGTGTGCACCAGGTCGCACATATCTCTGTCAGAGAATCTTCAAAGGGTCTTTTAAAAAACCATCGTATCCGTGCATCGTATACACGATCCCGATACCACATCCTTGGTGCGTCAGCGAGGACTCACCGAAGGTAGAGCAAAACGAACGAAAAGAAAAGAAAAGAAAAGAAAACCGAGGGACAAGTAGCATAAAGCAACGCGTGAATCGCGACCGCGGAAGACACGCCCCGCGAGCTTCAAATAGACCGATTATTTATACGCGTTTTGAACGGGGAGCCCCGTAGCACCAGGCACTCACCCATTCTATGGTGCTGGACGGTGCAACGAGAGCCCCTCTCCTTGTCATGAGACGCGGAGCGTCTGTGTTTCCCTCGCGGGATCGTTGATCCGAAATCACGGGGCTTCTCTCTTCCCTCTCCCCGCCGCCATGCGAATCTCTGCTCTCCTCTCGCGACCGCTCACATCTTCCCCGACATGAGGACGCTCCGCGAGATCTCTCTTGGACAAATGTGACCCGTCCCTGTCGAGGGGATCGCGTTTTCGATTGCGAACGAATTTGCGACCCGTTCACGCAAACACCTCGGCACTTTTCCTCACTTTTCCTTTGATCCCATCGCGCGAACGCCGATTTGTTTGCGAGCGGTTTCGGGAAAACCGACGGTGTCGCCGCCTACCGGCGCAAGGCACGGTGAACGCAGGGGTGAAGCGTGTAGCTACGGGGCCCTGGTTTTGTTTTAATTTTCTGTGGAATTTGGAATATGTATTAGTACTTTTGGAACTGATTACAGGGATAATGTAGGTGGTAGTGTCAAGCTTTTTTAATTGAATTTACTATAGGTGTGACTATGTCAATGATTAGTCGCTGGTTTGAAAGTTCCCGCCCGTAATATGTACGCACAGTGCATTTTTGCAACTTTTGTTTTCTTTTATGAATGAATACTTTCTGGCATACACGTATTAGTATTTTAAGAAAATGGATTAAAACAGACTAATAATAGAAGAAATTTGTAAATACATGTTCGTTTTAAATAAAAATTAATAAAGTACCTTATGTATTCATGAATTTACAACAATTTTACCCTTTCTGTGTCTTATTTCTTTATGTATCGTCAGTAAAATGCTATTACTGATAGAACTGATAAGCATGTGTCGTAAAAAATGTTAAAAATTCGCTGTCAAAAAGCAGTATCAAATTTTGAATGAGTATCACTGAACTCAACATTACCTGCAGTTCGTAAAAACTCGATGTAGGGTGAGAGATTCGATTCGAACCCATTCGAGCCATTCAGAGGGATACGAACTACTTGTAATTACAAAAATATTTATTGTCCGCTGCCTCTGATCATCTAATCGTGCCTTATTTAAGTAAATGTTTGTTATAGGACATTATGGCATCGACTCTCCGACTTGGTATTCCAAAACTCGGTTTTACCAATGTCTTTCAAACTCGATTATGTAAGGTTAGTACCATTTCAATATTTTTATTAGGAACCAAGGAAGAATTTACGTTGACGGGCTGTCAATAAAAGAATTATTTCTCCGCAGTTTAATCCTTTTTCAAGGGTCATTAATTGTATAACTTAAGCATTTAACATTTAACAAGTGTGTACAAAATATCTAAAACAACTACTGTAATAAAAGTAGATTATGGTATAGAAAAAGATTTTACACTCATTCTTCAGGTATCGAGAAACTACAATGTTATACAAGTAGCATGTATGACCAGAGAAGCGGACAGAATTAAAGACCGTATCTTGCCACCACCATTACGTTATTGGGAGGACACTTGGATGATGCGGTACAAGATGAAACGAAGAGACGCGGATATCATGAGGAGGTTTTATGAGAATAGTAAAATTATTGTTATTGATGGTCCCCCTGCAAGTGGAAAAGCAAAACTTGCTGAAAAAATAGCAGATGAGTTTCATATGCTGTACATGCCAGCTCCAACGCACGATGAATACTACATAAATCCATATGGTTTTGATCATCGCTCGTATGATTCAAAATTAACAGTGAATTGTCAAAGTATTGATAACAGAAAGTTTTTAAGCAATCCTAATGGTCCCAACGTCTCATGGTTTCAACTGATGTTTCTATACATGAGATGTGAACAATATATGAATGCTTTAATGCACCTACTTAGCACTGGTCAAGGTATAGTACTCAATCGATGTGCCTACTCTGATATGGTATTTATGGACGCAATGTTTAGTGCTGGTTACGTAACAAAGCATATACACGAGTACTACCAACGAATGAGGACCTTTACAGTGAATACACTACTAAGACCACATTTAGTCATATACTTGGATACACCTGTAGACGTAGTCAAGGTATGTTGAGTGAATCCTATAAATTTATTAGCTTGAAATATACAAATGGCAGTGTAGAATTTTAAAAAATTCTTATTTCACAATTAATATTTTGCAGGAGAATATTAAAAAGAGGGGTATCAACTACGAAGTTAATTCAAAAGTCTTTACATCGTCGTATCTACAAGCTCTTGAGAAGTCATACAAGAGTATATACCTGGAAAGAATGTCAAAAAGTGGGCATATATTAATTTATGATTGGACAGTGGAAAGGGATGCTGGATCCATAGTGAATGACATAGAAGCATTGGATTTCGAGATACACGACGTTCAAGGAAAATTCAGTGACTGGGTCTTCCAGGATGCTCGTGAGGTTCATCACAAAAGAAACGAGTATTTCGATAAACACGACATATTCGCTGAAGTGCAAGATCCCAAGACAACAGACATTCCTGATGAACTGTGGCTCAATGGTGACGATCAAATGACATTGTACAAGGTCCAAGAAGAGGTAAGTAAAAACGTCTTGATAAATTTCCTATAGAATATGGTACGTTATTAATGAACGTTGACGTTTTACACAGATCGAAAGTGAACAGTATGAAGTAGGATTTAATCCAAAATATGATGGTAACTTACTCTTCAAAACATCAGGTATATTAACACCGTATTTCCGACGAACACCACGTGATTTTATACACCGTGATAAATATATGAAATAATTTATCTTGTAAATAAACATAGAAGCATATATAAGAATCAGCGTTCATACAATAAGTAATAATTGTTACAGTTAATATTGAGGACGCAATAAAGTAATATAAACATATTTTTTACTTGAGTCCAATTGTTCTAATTTTTTTCAATTGCTATCCTAATGTAGGCATGTTTTAAAAATTCCTCTATTTCTCTATAAAATGTAACTACATTTATTCACACAAAGTAAAATATTTAACAGTGCAGTTAATATTATGTTTACGAGTCCATTTATCACACATACACATGGGAAATATGTTAATATATTTATGAAATCATTGCAATGGTACTTATAGGATTCAGATTATTAGTATATGATGCGACACATCCATTGCACAGTTGAATTTACGAAATAATATTTCAAACGCTGTTTATTTTAAACCTTTATTCAACACCGATTTTTAGCTTTATCTATTAAATATTTTGTTCACGCAATCGACGAGTTAAAATTATAGTCTACACATTTCGGAGAACAGTACAATTTACACCGTTTAAATAAGTATTTAGTCTACATGGAGACTACAAGTGTATCCAATTAAAGAATATCGCGTCTCATCATTTTCAGGAGTCATGCAAACTCTCTTCTACCTTGTTACAGTATTCTAATCCAGACCTTTCTATGTTGCATCAATGAGTTTTGTGGAAAAATAGTAAACTTTCTGGATATATAAAACTTTTAAAAAACAATTACCAATACCCTCCCCAAATTCCCAGACTAATTACTGATTAAGAGGAAGTTAAAAATCTATAAAGATAAAGAATGAAGCGATCCAAGATATGGAAAATACTATTCATTCTTTATCATACTATATTACAAATAAAAGTTAAGAAAATTGTTTACAAACCTATAAAAATGCCGTTTTTAACACTTTAACATCCTTCTCTTAGGGAATTTGCAATTAACTTTTTAACCCTCTGTTTATATTTGCTCCATCCATGAATACAAAACGAAATTGGAATGTTTTCAACAATATATCTCTTCATCCAGATTTAAATACATGTGCCTGTATGCAGTTTTGTGTTTGAGTAATTGTTTTCCGTATGTATAAATATATAATAATGATTATCTAGTAACATTCCTTAATGCAGTGTTAGTATGAATCAACAATATGTATCCAGGAAGTAGAGTCAACCAAGTGAAACCTACAGTGGTTTCTTTTATCGGCCATTCAAGAGTGCATTCGTTTGTTGTTAATAAAAAGAATTTGTACATTGCATATTTAACATTGTATCTGAATAATATCTCGACTTATCTTCAATATTTGTCTCAAAAAATTATTAATAATACTATGTCTTTGCACTTTGCATTATTATTACAATGTTACAATAACATCAATTGAAATGTAGTCAACAAGTCTGTTGATATAAAAAGCCTTTAAGGAGCTAAACTGCAGCAGGAATTAGTTTTACGTGCAGTTTTATAAAAAGCTTTCGATTGAACACTGAGACCTTCCGACTTTTGAACCAAATCATCTAATTTCTCCCCTCTTTGGAGCACAGCATCTAAGGTATTGTGCTGAAAAGTAATACGATAATGTAATGATAGTATTTCATCTCCTATTTCCTATTGCTGATAATTGTACATACCAAAATAATTGTTGTTTCATCCAAATCATTTTGCATTTTAGTAAGAGCATCAGCTTCATTGGGATTTTGATATTTAGCTAAGTATACATTGATTTGAGGAAAGTCAGTCGTAGCCTCATTCAATGTCATCCACACGGAAGGTGGATTTCTTGTGGAAAAGTCATCCATTACTTTGGATAGTAAGGTATGTGCCACTCTTCTCGGATACTCATGATCCGATATTAAAACAGCAGAAAGATTATCCGCCCGGACATATACATGACACATATATTCTATTAACACAATCAAATAAATACACATTAATATATTATTAATTTAATATTCATAAATCATGGTGACTATTACCTCCTTCCTTCACACTTTGCCTGGAACTAATCTGGGTTCTTTCCACAATGGTTTTACTAACAAAGCCCATAAACTCTTTAATACTGCCCCTTTGAAAGAAGGAGAACTGATCAACGTCATAAGCAGCTTTGAACGTTGTTGCTGATGTTGGATTTTTGTATAAAACGGACAATGCGTATAACTTCACCATTTTTGGCTGGAAATCAAAATCCAGTTTCACCGATTACACCAAACTTACATTTATCTACTTAACAACAAAACGATAACATTCCCTTGGACATTTTCCATGATGTTACATGGTATAGAAAGAAAATACAACACTTACAAGATTATAAAAGAAAACGTAAAATATCCACGGAAAGAAAAAAAAAACAAAAACTGAATGCATATATTACGGTCGAGAAAAATATTTGCACGAGCAACATGTACTTAATAGAACAAAACGATGAGTAACTTGTTTATGTCATGTTTCATACGCAGCAATGTGATAACGATTCCACGCACGTCCCGGAATCATTGATTTATAATTCGCACACGGGTCGACGAATACATTAATAGGAACAAATCTACGATCACGAATGTCATTTTCAACAAATGTACTTCGTACGGGGCGGAAATGTTTTGACGAGATCGTGTCAAACACGTACCACAACTTCTACACGCTTCTGTGGTTTTAATCCTCGATAATTCTGACATGCAATACACACATTCTATATTACATACAACCAACACGTTTCTTCCTATTCCCTGTAAAGATTCAACAGCTCAGCTGATCATTCCTAATTTTATTCGCGACCATTTACAACTTCACTAACCCAAGATTAACAGAGCTTCACGGAAAATGTGGTTATGGCTTGCAAAAGAAATCCATGGACATTCTGAGAAGTATTCAGCACACACAAGTAGGAATCGGCTTGAGTATCCGTCGGTAATAAAATTGCAACGACACTCATTTAACGAAAGATAAAATCACAAACAAGGTATATGAGTATAAGAACAGACGAGGTATACGTTGTCGGTTGTATAAAAGAGAACTATAATTATTAGAATCTAATAAATACTTCGTCTGTAGAAACCAGAGAGGTGATTAGGAAAAGTGGACATAACCTCCTGGGCAAATTTGCATTGAAAAAGGGGTCCTAGCAACGTTACCAACTTTTCGCCAAAAATTGCGTTTAATAGCACGTACACGGTATGCGTATATTCGGTTTGCACTACTGATATTCTATTCATTCTATTGACTTTGGCGGGAGAGAAATTAATCGATCGCGAATCCTACGTTTGATTTTGATAAATCGTTCCTTAAAATCTCTGCATTCGTAAGTATAATGTTTCATTCTGTTTTATAAGCGTAATTACTTAATGAATTGCATTCTTACACGATCTTTTAAGATATAATCTTCATGATAATAAAGAATTAGTCTACCACAATAGGTTATTATTGTAACGGTAGCAATTCGAATTGTACATTTTGTATTGCAATAGATACTGCGAATTATTTTAAAAAAGTAACTTAATTTTTTATCACGATTAATATAGACTTTATCGCGAGATGTGTTTAGTGGTATCATTTACTCGGAATCTCGTTTGATTGCTTTTAATTGGAATTCCGTTAACGATACAATTGCAGTGTGAAGTTAGTTCAGTTTTCGAATTCGATTATATTGCAGGTATGTATATTGTTCGATTGAAATGTGAAGCTGCAGCTTCTTCGCGGGAAGAAGAGCTCGGATTATTCGCGTCAATTTCTTTATCTATTATCTCATTCATTCGGAGGTCGTGACCAGGCAGACAGTTATTCGTAAATGAATTCCTGCTTAATAAGAGTGAACGATGCATAATTTATCAGAATCGACCTTCTTTAATTTCTTCAAGCTTTTACGGCGGTTAATAGTTAGCGATTCTGTGGAGTTCGCAAATAGTTCTGCGGAATTAGTAAATTCAATTGTGGCAGTGACTCGTTTTCTCCCCTGTCGATCTCCGGCCGGTTCGAATCATCGGGTAAATGCCTTTCGTTTGTTTGCACCGTAACAATTAATTGGAAACGATAAAACGGGAATTAATCAAAGTCCAATCGAATTACCGTTAACATGATACAATTTTCAGGTACCGGTACTAGAGGTTAACCGAGTCTCCGAACAATTCGAGACGGATGTATTTCACGGAGAAACGTAAGTTAGGTTAATAATAACAATACGTTATGGTTATTTCTAATTTCGATCGCGAGATCTAGACCAGGGAACATGGTTATTAATCCGTACGACGAATGTTTGAAAATATCTCCGCCAGGGTAACTCCGTTCGAGTCCTAATTTTTTTATTCCTCGGTTTCTAGAACGAAAAAAAAACCTTTAGTTCGAGGCGAAGCATTCCAGGAAGCGAGCGTAAGAAATGGTAATTGACAGAGGTAGTAAACAATATCGTTTACACTCGCAACGGGATGACGACGAAGTGTATATTCACGAGGTATATCCCTTATCGCGATATCCTTCGCATATTTTATTTCGCTCGCATGTGAAATTAACGTTACACAGTTCAAGCTGGAAATAGACGGTCCTCCGATAGAAGATGAGAAATTTAAGCATCGGCTAAAACCTGCCGAAGGGCACACACGATCGGGGAATCCAGCTGTCAAGCTATAAATCCTCCCGGAGTTTACATTATATTCGGGAAATTTATTTTCCGACGACGTAGCCGACGCGATCGGTTTGTATGTATTCGCAACACACCCCTTGTAAAATCTCCCACGTGTTCCCCGGGCGATTAATATTAGTACCGATGTTTTTCAGCTCCCTGCAACGGTGGCCTCAGACTGTCGACGAACCGTTTCATCGCTTTCAATTAATGGACTCCTCCACGGTTATCGTGAATTTTCGTCGATTAACACTCGAGAACGATGACGCTCTGTCGTTTTTATTAATCCGTCTGGTGTCACGAGTGGTTCACACTCCGGCCTAAATTTACATCGTGGTTTCCCGCGATTCCGGGGCATCTCCGTGGCGAACGGATGCATCTCGTTTGGATGAGAATCGTCATAGTCGAAAAGAGAGGAGAGACACAGCAGCCCGCTGGAAGCGGAGTGCGTGTCGTTTGACCCGTTTAAAAAAGATCACCCTCGCATCTGTTGCTGAGAGCGCAACAGACGATCCTACGGCTAAACGGAGAAGGTAAAGAAACCGGGCGACGATTTCGCGACGATGTAACGCGATCCCTTTTACATGTATACGTTCTATATATGTATATGTATATCTCTCTCTTTTTACACCGTCGTAACGTCGCGTCAAGGACACGCACGTTTCGACGGTGAAGAAAAAAAAAGGAAGAAAGTTTCGCCGGGACCGTTGAGTTTTCTCGTTTGTACGTCAGGAATCCGACGTGGTAATATTGGGAAACTTTTCGGATCTGCAAACGGCGGGGGGGGGGGGGGGGAGTTAATCGAATACGTTACTTTTGTCCCGTAATTCGTGTTACGAAATTAGTTGTACGGCTTGGTATACTTAATCGACCGGGGGCTATTATTATTCCGTCGACGTTTAAACAACTGTATGTACACCCACCACGGACGAGGCTGAATATCAATTTCTACATTTTCCAGGAATTTCCAACTGTACCCGGACACCCGGTGCACGCAGTTCCCCCGCCGGTCGAAGTGTCCGCGAGGAACAGGACTTTTTCCAGCGTCCGGGGCCCCTTTTATCCTTGATCGCGGGCGCGGGTGTGAAAAAGATCTCCCCGGGATCCCGGTCGACTCCGCCGTCTCTCCTAGACGGCATCGCCGTCTCTCCCGGTCTCTCCTTCCGTTCGGCGGAGCGACTTTGACCATGGAGGGGATAGAAAGAGACCCACGCACCCGTCCTCGCGGACCCCGCTGGTGCGACGGAGACGGGCGTCGCGAAATATCGGAAGTGGGGTACGAGAGAAAGATGGACCGCGAGGAAGCGAGAGGGTATCGCGCAATGAAATCGAGAAAGACATCGAAAGTGATAGCAAGGGACGGAGAGAGGAGATTCGGTCCCGCGGTGGGGATAGACCGCGAGATCGCGCCAGTGGAAGCCGTGCGAGACAGACAAGAAAGGAGAGAGCGTCGGTCGACGAGGAACAGAGAGAGAAAGAGAGAGAGAGATGATGAGAGAAGAAGGATAAAGAGCAAGAGAGAGAGAGAGAGTAGAACGACGGTGAAAGAGGAAGCCCAGGGTGTGTGCGCGCGTGAGACAGAGTGTCGGACGGTTAAAGAGAGAACGCGAGAGCGCACACAGGAGAGCGGGCTCAAACTCTCGGGCGTGGAGAGGGAAAAGCACGGGGCTTTTGAAAAAGTTTTATCTTGCCGGCGCGTTCGGCCTCTCAGACGCTACCGAACGCCGGTACGGTCTTGTACGGTCGCGGTACGGTCGGCGTGTGTCGCGGATTTTTTTTTCCGTTTCCCCCCCACGACTTGGCCGAAAAATCAGAGAAACAAGGAACCATCACCTGGAGGAGAGACATTGAAGAGCAGCAACATCGGCATAAAGTTGCGAAGTCCCGGTTGATTCTCCACCACGTATTCACCTACGCTCCGGGGAAGCCCCGGAGAAGCGTAATTTTACCGTCCCCGACGACCGGCGGATATTAATAGGGAAAGGAGAAAAGAAAAGTGCCCTTTGAGAGGACGGCTCTTTCTTCCTCGCTTCGCGGACCTCTCCCATTTTTTTTTCTCCATCGTCATGCGACGTCGCTGAGGACTCCTGAAACGTACACCCGGAGAAAGAGAGACTCGGAGAGAGAGACAGAGAGAAGGACGGTGAAGAAAAGGGCGAAGAGGTCGAAGGAATACTCTTCGCCGGTTCGGCGGTCGACGCGCGGCAACCATGAGGCACCGTGTGTTGCTGAAGAGTACGTTGCTCCTGCTGCTGATCGCGGCGGGCAACCTCGTGGACGCAGCCGAGGTGAGTTTTTCAAAACTGACATCTTCGAGTTCGTGAAATCGCCCCGTCGATTCCGCGACAGGTTTTCCTGGAGAACAGGGTGATAACGTGACCTGGTGCACCTGGGGAACGTTTTGGATTTTGATATTTATATCGTTTTATTTACCGCGTTAACAACGAGATACTTGGATTCGTTGGTTTCCAGCGGGGAGAACGATAACCTGGTTAGCCCGGATGAAATTCCGCGAACGGAAAGACTCGGATCTCTCACGCTAAGCCATAGGAATGTCACGATGGAAGTTTATTAATTTACGATAGCTCCAGTAATATCTCCATTTCGCCGCTCGTCCCACCGCAACATTTATAGAACGATGAATCAGGGGAACATCTGAAATTAACTTCTACTTGTTTGCCGCTGTTTTTGCTATCTACCCGATATCCGAGTCGCCCTAATTCTTCTACCAAAGACTGATATGAAATCTCGTTGTAGGTATGCCGATGGTTCCGGGGTCGCTTAGGATGGTCTTCACGTTTCTGATCTTGAAATCACGGATATAGGAACAATACCAATTGGCACAAGTGGTTATTTTTCGAGGGATTTTTTTTTTTTGGCAACCACTGAAAGGTCCCCGAAGTTCACTCACCGTGTAGATTTTCGCCAGTGTTCTTCTTACGTTGAACGATAAGAGTATTCGCATTCTTCACGGCTCCGTTAGGCTTATCTTCACCGTGTATCTATCACTATGATAGCTCTCCGGTTGGATAATGATTCCCCGGCGATGTTATAATCGCTCGCGGAGCATTTCCACGAATAATTCCGGTCTAATCAACAAGTACGAAATTCGTTCGACGCGACGGAGATGGTCCAGGTCGCGTCGATCCCCGGGTTTCCATGGGATAGGTTCATCGAAATTGTCATCGAATTGTTATTCGCAACGTCGTAAAGCTCGTCCCGCACAAACGGGCAAACTTTCGAGTAATTCGCGCGTGCCGATTATATTCCGATCACATCGGGAACTTCGGGGAACTAGATACGGACTCGGGCGGGAATTGTATCAGCAAAGCAGGTGGATAGGAAACCTGCCGATCCGTCGAAATATCATTCCTTGTGTAGGATTCTTCCGATTTCTTCCGCGAACAACTCAGCTTATCGTACGGTTTGGCTAGATTCGATGGAGTTAGGTTAATTTCCGATCGCAGACGAATTCACTTCGTATTTCATATTTTATCATCCACGTGACAACATTTAAATATATTCAAATTTAGTTAAATATGTGTGATAATTAGTAAAAATGATTTCCGGTCGTGTTTATATTAATCGTATAGTATTCAATTTTATCTGGCTATATAACGATCTTAGTTACCATGATTTTAGAAAAATATATAATAAAAGAAATTTATTTTTCTAAAATCATATTAATTATTAATTTAATATAATAATGAATATTATATGATTAATATGTGTGATAGTTTGATACCGGTCAAATTCGATTGGGAGGGATAAGTTTGTCGTTAACTAAAAAAAAGAATCTGACAATACCGTCGGCTCGCGTCTCCGGGAAATCGTCGTGACGAATGTTAACCCAGTTACCCTAATCGGAATATGCATCGTTAATGGTAAAACGATTTATCGCTGCGATAACCGCCTTATCACTACCTCCGTGGTATTCGGTATCGCGATATCGTACGATTGCATCGCGTGACGAGTTTAACGAACGCCGATTTTCCAAAAAAAAAAAAAACACACACACACACAGACACACAAACAGACATTTTTCTTTTCGAGAAATCAAGTAAAATTGAAAATCGAATAAAAGTAAAAACGTTTACCCGCGTCGCACAGACGAAACCGCGCGAAACGTGCGAAACGTGCGGATTTAATTGGACGAATTATACAATTCTTCAAGGACTCTCGCCGGCGAACCACTTGAATTCGTAACGCAGACCGATCCGTGCCCCTTTCGCGACGCGCATCATTCAGAACGTCATGCCGGAAAGTTTAATGGCTCTATTCGAAACGCAGCGCTAACGACTGCGTTTCGCATCCGCGTCTGCAACGCATTCTTGTCGCAACATCAAAAGAGCAACGCACGTTTATTTATTTTTTTCCACCACTAAAACCCTCCTCCGTCGTCTTCGTCATCCCGGAGGATCATGATCGACGGAAAATGATCACGTTGATTGATTTAACAGTTCACGCCGGGGTGACCCACCGGTGGGTCACGCCTCTATTTTAACACTAGATTTACGGACCGAGCCAATTTGACTCATTCAAATTTGATTACTTTATATTTACTTTATATTAAATTAAACTTTATATTATTTATTATTTTATATATTTGATATATATATATATATATTTTTATATATTATATATATATATATTTACTATTAATATATATATTTATATTTACTATTTACTACTTATTAACTTATTAAAGTTAAATATATATATACATATATTAAAGTTATATATATATGTATATATACATATATATAACTTTAATATTATTTTCGAAATACATACGTTGGTTTTTAGTTAAGTAATGAAACATATGTAAATGTTAACTTACACTTAGTAAATTATATTAGTATATTAGTAAAGTACACTTCAGTAAAAGTAGGTATATAATCAACATCCGTAAATCTAGTGTTAAAAATGTAATTCTTTAGTAACCAGAAAACAATTGCCATCAGGTCTTCTTGTGTTTCTCGCAGACCCTCTGTATTTATGCAGAAAATGTGAATCTTTTTCGCGTTTGTAATTGTTATTTATGCATTCTGGTCACTTTATGCAGAATTAACAATACCGCACCGCCCCATAGAAAGAAATGTGAAATGTGTTAATACTAGAACTATCGAGGATTAATTCGGTATATTTAAAAGCATTGGATAGATATGTTTGAAACAAAGAAATAAAGGGGGATAGTAAATTGATCGATTTAATTATTTGCATAGAGAAACATAGTTACGAAGAATTTTGAAAATGGGAGTGTTATTAACTTAAACGATTCTTAGAAGAAATGCGGAACCGGTCATTTTAACCCCCTTGGTAGTTCTAGTGTTAATAGTAAATATATGCGTTGGACATTTTCTTTTCGTCGCGGTTATTCTGAAAGACTCGGTAATTGTGTCGCAACGATATTTTTATGTGATTCGATATTTTCAGATGCCCGTTTGCATCCCGACGACGACCATTCCGTTGGTCGACGGAGACTCGACGGCGGTTTTGTTTCTCTTTCTTTCTTTCGTATACACAGAGAGTTCTTTTTTTTTTCTTTCACGATTTTCTGCCGCGGCGACGCGTTTCCGTTGCGATCCGGGAAAAGACAGGGTCGAAAAACGAAACTGACGGATATTGAATTAAAACGGTTATTCCCGGCCGTGGTTACCGCTTTACGGCGACTCGATTAACGCGAAACAGTCTCCCAATTTGCGGCCGTTTATCACTTCCTGACTGATGTAGGCGTTTGGATCCATAAACATATATATATATACATACAAATATGTATATTACATGTTTTTACAACATTTCGCGGACGTTACGTAGCAATGTTTTATTTTCTATTCGCACCATTGTCAGTTTTCACGTGACAACTTGCTGAACGTTGTAAATAATTCCGTTTTTTTTTACTATTACTCTCTTTTCTGTATCTCTCGAAGTGCTATACTATAAGGTGACTATTAGTAACCAAAAGTACACTGTTACAGAGATGTTAACGTGATCGTTAACTTTTACTTCTTGGCATTTACCATATTTAAATGTAATTCAATCCGAATGCCTTTTTCTAGATGTAATTTTAACAATGCTCCGTTTTTTATTAGTGATTTAGTTTCATTAGATCGTACCTGATAGCCAGAAATATTAATTTAATTCTTCTAATTTGCAAAGTGTGAAATAACACCGTGAAAATGATGTCTCTCAGACGGATTCTATAATTCTAACAAAACTTTGCTACAGATATAATTTTAACAATGCTCCGCTTTTTATTAGTGATTTATTAGTTTGATTAGATCGTACCTGATAGCCAAATATATTAATTTAATTCTTCTAATTTGTAAAGTGTGAAATAACACCGTGAAAATGATGTCCCTCAGACGGATTCTATAATTCTAACCAAACTTTCCTACAGATATAATTTTAACAATGCTCCGTTTTTTATTAGTGATTTATTAGTTTCATTAGATCGTACCGATAGCCAGAAATATTAATTTAATTCTCGTCACTCGCAAAGTGTGAAAAATGATGTCCCTCGGACAGATTCCACAATTCTAACCAAACTTTTCTACAATCAATCTAAATAGTGTGAGAAAATGACCTTCGTCACCGGTATCGATGATCACCTCGCTGATTGGCCCAGAAACCCAAAGCCGTCGTTATCGTGCTGTCATTCGAATTCGACGATAACGCCAGCGAGAATAATTTTTTTTTTCGTTGATCCTCCCTTTACCTGCGTTACATTTTTTTTCTGCGATGCAAAACCTGGTGAATTGTATCGGGCAGCCGCGCGTTCTCCATTATTGTGTCTCTTTCTTTCCTTTTCGTTTTTTTTTTATTTCATCTTTTTCCCTGACCGTTCGCCGCTTTGAATTGCGGCCGAGAAAAAGGTCGAAAGATTTGTACCTTATGAAAAATATGGTAATGCATTGTGACCGTCGAGCCGAGAGGATTTACGTTCGAACCGTGACGCGTCGCCGCGACGGAGGGGAAAACGGAGACGGGTCGACGGCGAAGATATCCGTCGGGGCTTCCGGAATTCCGCGGCCGCGTAATTTGAAAACTTCCACCGGAAGTTTTCTCTTTTTTTTTTTTTTTTTAATTTTTCCACCGCGAGTCCGTCGAGTTTCGTCGCACTTGAGGAGCCTCTCCGACGATATTTCGACTTCGTCGTCGACGTCGTCCTCGATATTTTCGCACTACGTCGACGGTGAAATCAATATAATCGAGAATTCAATAGAATTAATCGGGATATCTTACGCGACGTTTCACGGGGCAACCGGTTTAGCGAATCCGGACTTACGTAAACCGTCAGGGTCGTCGAAAAACCTTTACGACGCTTATGAGGAAACAAAAAAAATATAGGATGGCACAAGAAAGATGCATACATCGAGGAGAGGAGCCTTCGTTCGAGAGGCGGCCGTGATAAAGTGCTTACCTCACCGCGCGAAGTCCGTTTCATGCAACGTTTGTTTCTGCGGCTTTCTTTTTTTCTTTCATTTTTTTCTCTCTCTTTCTCTCTGTCTCTCTCTCTTTCTCTCTTGTTGTCATTGTCGCACCCAAGACAATTATTGCGGACGATAATTGTAAAGTGGTGGTGCTGTTTGAAAATTGGGCCCCGAATACGTTGGCCGTCGTCGACGGAAATCCGTCGGGAAAATCCGAAAGCTTTGTATCGTTTTCCATTTTGTGTGGAAAGACGGGATATTTTGAGATTCGATGGTTTTTAGGGTTGGATTGTTGAGGATTGAAGGTGGAGAGAGGTGAAGAGAGAGAGAGATAGATAGATAGATAGATATTTAGTATATTTGCGTTCTAGGGATGGACCCTTTAAGGACAAAGACAAAATAGAAGGATAATACAGGAAATTTACAACTACAATAAGCTTAAAACTAAACTTAAAATTAAAATTAAAATTGAGAGAGGAGAAGAGTGAGAGAGAGAGAGATAGTTAGCTTTATTACATGTTAGGGGTGGATTTTTCTGTGGATGACCGTAATTCGTTAATAAACGCAGTGTAGATAATTAAATAGAATTTAAAAATAAGAATAATAATCAAAATCGAGCTGTAGCAAGATAATTAAATAGAAAATCAGAAATTTGGGACTAGAACACAATAAGTTACTGTACTACGTTAATAAACGCAGTGTAGATAATTAAATAGAATTTAAAAATAAGAATAATAATCAAAATCGAGCTGTAGCAAGATAATTAAATAGAGAAACAGAAATTTGGGACTAGGAGAGCTTTATAAGTTACTGTACTACATTCATAAACGCAGTACAGACGATTTAAATAGAAACTAAATATAATAATAATCTTATAAACCGAGCTGCAGGAAGTTAATTAAATAGAAAAACAGAAATGTAGGGCTAGGAGAACTCTGTAAGTTACTTCGAGTTTTAGACAAGCGTACTAACAATACAAGCAAATTAAGTAAAAAACAAAAATAAGAATTAACCTAAAAATCAAATTGATAATGAAACTGAAAATCCAAAATTTAGAACTAGGAGAACTCTATAAGTCACTTTAAATGATAAACATAATTAAAAATGATCCTAAAAACCACCTAAAGCAAGGTAATGAAAGAGAAAAACAGAAAAATAGAAACTTATAACTAAGAGAACTCTTTATAGCTATCTATCAGTAGGTGTTAGAAGGACAAGGTAACCTAGAGCACGATCACTAGACTCTAGAGGGCCAAAAAAAAGAGAAATTGAGAAATAGAGAGAGAGAGACACAGAGAGACCGCGATTTCCAATTGAATCGCGATTCATCGTGGAAATCGCATTAGACGCCGGCAATTCGGTCAAAAAGACGTCCGATCGATTCATATTGGCAGCCTCGTTTTGAGTTCTCGAAAAGACCTCTAAACGTTAGGGCCGTGGGGGAGGAGGAGGATCCGTATGGAAGTACTCCTTGTCCCTGAGTACTGCAAGGTACTCGACGACCCACAAGTGCAACCTTAAGTACTTTATCGCCCGAAGGGATTTACTTCTTAACGCGTCGATTCAGAACCGATGCCTCAGCTGACCACTTTTACATATTCACACCCATTCTCATTCAAGTATACACACACATACACACACACACATACACATATACATATATATATATACACATATGGTACATATATCTATGCGTGTAATTTACTCGAGTACCGTTGCCACTTATTCGTAATTGACGATAAAATGTCTACAACACATATACATACAGATACATACACACACACACATGTATAGTATATCGGATAGTATTTCCTTTCACGTCGAAAGAAATCACGAATCGTTCCGCGTGAACACGTGGTGCGCTCGTCGTCGTCGCCGACGACGTCGTCATTAACGCTTTCGGAACGACGGAACCGTCTTCTCGGGATCGAACACCCGTCGTCCCGACGTTGTAAACATGTGCCCATAATTATGAAAGTGGTCTATGTCAATTTTTAAAAAGAAATGTTGGATATTACGCTTTTTAAAGGTTTTCAAACATTTATTAACTAATTATGAAGACTTTAATTTTTTTTTAAATATTGACTTGGACCACTTTCATAATTATGGGCACATATATATACATATACATACACACCCGTACAAAAGTATCCGGACACCTATGAAATTCATGTAAATACTGTATTTATGCTACAATAATGTACCGATTTCTCAGTGAAATTAATTTTTATGAAGCATTTAGTTATAGTAGAGTATACAGAGAGCATAGTTTACACAATTCTTCTTACAAAGTGACATAAAAATGACTAAATTTCCGTTTCATTCATATGTCATCCCCGTTACCAAAACGCATACGAATTTATACAAGGCGTATACTAAATAGATAAATGCTAAAAATATACCAAATATACAATATAATAAACGAACGGATTAGATCTAAAATCGTCTACTTTACTTTATCATTAACTTTATCGACAGTATTAATTAATAAGTATTGCTGGTTTTACCCAAGAACAACATCAATATTAAAGGATAACATATAAAATCTATAAAAGAAACTACATTTAAGAAATATTTAGACGAATTTGGCAAATGCGTAAGTGTCCTGATACTTTTGTACGGGGGTGTATATCAACGGAGAGATTCTCGAACGAACAACCAAACGTTTCTTTCGACTTCACGAAAAGAGGGATGGGAGGGGGAGGGGAAGGGGGGAGGGGGTTGTCCATCGCGTGTCTCTAATTAGCTCCAGTTTGCCGCTGACACAATTAACCGTCCCATTTTATCACCCCCTCCCCTCCCCTCCCCCTCCCCTCGACGGAATAATTGTTCTTTACGAACGAAGCTACAGGGTGTTTCACATTCACCGTGTATCAATTACACGGAATCGTAGCTGATATTCGAATTTCTCAGGTGTTTCGTAACGGGTCGTTAAAGTCAACGTACAACGTTCTTCTTCTTCCTCTTCGTCTTCTCGGTGTTCTCCTCGCGTGACATAATACCCGGTGAATTTTATGCAAACGAGATCGTCCGGTCGATTTCATTCACGGGCCATTGGGTGTCGTCGTTCTCGCAGCCGAGCCTTTTTCTTTTTTTTTTTTTTTTCTCGCGCGAGCGATTCGTCGATCCACGGGATCTACGAAACCGTGGATCGTTTCACTTTCCAGCGAAACGCGTTGATTTATAAATAGACTCTCCTTGTCGCAACGATATCCCCCTTACCCCCCCCCCCGTCCCTTTTTGATCGTTAATCGTTAATCGAAACGATATTTATTCGTTAACGATGTCGCGTATTAACATTTCTCAGAAGTCAGCGTAATTATTTTATTTTACCCCGTGAGTAATATAGCCTCCGCTATCTGCGCAATGTATCGCGGATAATGCAATGAAAGTGCGGATGGTGATATAAGAGGTCAGGATCGTTTCTTCGGGTAGTTTGCATAGTCGGATGACGTGTTTGCTCCGTTATGTCGTTCAAGATACCGCGCCACCTTATTTATTCTGCGGATCTTATAAGACGTTTCGTAATTCCACTTTGATGGTGGGTGTGTGTGTGTGTGTGTGTGTGTGTGGCGGATGAGTTCCGAATTTCATTGCGAAATGTCAGGATATTTTTTTTTTTGGTGAAATTGTCATGATTTTGTGGTAATCTTCTATTTACCTTTTTCTGGGTCGTTTAACACTATTTCTACGAAGAGGTGTCAAAAGACACCTTTCAAATTTTAACTTAAAATCATTCGTTAAGTTGGATCATTTCTCCACAATTAATTTGTTGACTTTTTATACAATAGTTGTTAAATTATCTACATTTAACTGGTAATTTGAAATCCCAACAGTTCTGGCAAATATTTACATTCGAACGAAAAAGTGTCAAAAGACACCTTTTGGTCGAAATAAGTATACACACAATCGTGGTAGAAATAGTGTTAATTTATTTATTAATCGAGAATGTTGGCGAAGACATTTCTGTGCGATTAATAAAAGCGTAGACCCATTATTCGTACGTAAAAAAAAAATAAAGTACCGTCGAACGTGTAACGACTGATTGGTCCGCCATCGTAATCGATTTTTCACCTAATCCTTATTCGGGGTATTAACGCGGCTTGCTTTTCCTTCGTAATCACTCTGTTAGCATCCCTAACGAAATATATCCCCACCTATACATACACACACACACACCTACACACGCATATATACATATATACAGGGTGTAACAAAAATTCTGGGACACTTTAGGTTTGTGGATAGAACGCATAAAAATAAGAAAAAAAAGTCTCATAAGTTGAGGTCGCAACCCACCCCCTATCGAGATACAACCCCTTTGGTAAAAAATTGTTAAAAAATCATATCTCCGAAATGGTACGTCGTAGAAGACCGACTTTCATTGCAATAACCTAAAGTCTCCCAGAATTGTTGTTACACCCTGTATATCTAAATATGTATTTCTCAATCGACGAGTACAGTGTTTCTCGTGCGGTATTGCTTTATTAAAATTAATGGGATGTGTATCCGGCCGCGTTTCGCAGCCGACCGTAAAATTAAAACAAGCCGTCGCAACGACGTCGATGACGAAAAAAAAAGAAATAAAAAAAAAAGTAGGATCATGCGCGGCGATTAGCCCGTTTTCCGACGAATTCGCGGGGCCACTCGAAGCATCGCCGTCGAATAAAGTAACTTCGACGCCCGGACAGGTGGGATCCCCTCGAGTCTTTGGGTGCATCTCTACGCATGCACTGGTAAATAACGTGTTTGCGCGTGTTCCCTTCACCGGCCCACCGCATCGATCCGTTCCCGCATTGGCTGTCTCCTTCGGTGCCCCCGAAAAACGAGAAAAAAGGGCGAAAAAGGGACAGATATAGACAGACAGAAAGATATTTAAGCCGTTTATTTTGAAAATGGCCTAAATCCAATTCGCAATATTTTCTTGTTGCCCTTTTTAATATGTGAAATTTTACAGTAAATGTTATAAACAACATTTACAATTGAGGAAATTCAAAGTATACAGGGTGTAACAAAAATTCTGGGACACTTTAGGTTTATGGATAGAACGCATAAAAATAAGAAAAAAAAGGCCTTATAAGTTGTGGGCGCAACCCACCCACTATAGAGATACAACCCCCTTTGTAAAAAAATTGTTAAAAATCATATCTCCGAAATGGTACGTCGTAGAGGACCGATTTTGATTGCAATATAACCGGAAGAGACTAAAGTTTACGAAAAAAAATATCACTATCTACGCAAAGGCAGATTTAGTGAATGCCCTCAATTTTTCCCAAGTTGTTACAAACCTGCTACGATATAGGTAATCGACGTTGTTTAGATTAAACAAGAGTAAATGCTATTTAACAGCAATAATCGCCGCAATTATATTTTTTTCTATTATCTTTGATCTCCTCCGGTTATATTGCAATCAAAACGGTTCTTCTACAACGTGCCATTTCGGAGATATGATTTTTTTAAAATCTTTACAAAAAGGGTTGTATCTCGATAGGGGGTGGTATTTAGACAAAACTTTATAGACTTTTTATTCTTATTTTTATGCGTTCTATCCATAAACTTAAAGTGTCCCAGAATTTGTGTTACACCCTGTATAGTAATTAATAATTCTTAACGATCGTAATAGTTAATATAATAGGAACCTTTTTCTGGCATTAACGATCAATTCAAACAGAACAAAAAGAATTGATCGTTAATGCCAGATAAGGCTCCTATTATATTCAAAGTATAAATGATAATTTTGAATACATCAGTTTTCGCAGTTAGGTCAATCGTCGATACGCTTACTTTGAAAGTGGCCTAAGTCCATTTCTGAAAATTCTCTTGTTGCCCACTGTAATATGTAAAACTTCACAGTAACTGTAATAACAATATTTACAATTGAGGAAATTCAAAGTATAAATGATAATTTTTGAATACATAGGTTTTCGCAGTTAGGTCAATAGTCGACACGCTTACTTTGAAAGTCCATTTGTGGCCAGAAAACATATTATTATTCACTTATTAATTGTTATTATTTTAATAGGAATTGTAAAATTAACTAGTTTAGCTGCACGTAAGTAGTATAACATATTGGTATCCTATATGTATATTTTTGACTTTGTTGAAACGCTAACTGTTAAATATGTCAAATCAAGTATAAATGGACTTAGTCCACTTTCAAAATAAACGGCTCATTTAGTTTATTTCTTAGTCGTCTCTCAGGACGATAGGATTTTGTAAAGAATAGTTTGGTTATTCTCGGAAAATGGCAGATTGAAGTGAATTGAATATTTTAGAATGATTGTTTTTCTCAATTCTTTTGATTTCAGTAGTTTATCGTTGTTTTCGAGATTCTCTGAGTGTTTTTTTAATAAGAAACCCCTTTTCAATAATGCTCTCATCATTTTGTATCGCGTGCAAATGTAATGCTTTCTCTGGTAGCTTCACTCTTTTCATAAAATTGTCAAAATATTATTCTCAAAAAATAGCGTTAAAGCCACTTGAATTTCTTCGAAAAATTATTCTCTCCAATTTTTCCCATTTCAATAGATTCTTCTTCGATAATTCCCGCGTCTCTAACAACAAAACCCTTTTCACACAATCGCAACTTTGGTGCCCGTAATCGATACCAATAATCATCGCATAATTTCAATCACTCTTCCCACAACGGACACTTGTACGAAATTAGGACAATATTAAAACCAGAACAATATTAGAACAATATTCAAAAACCTTTTGATCGCTTAAAAAGGCCAAGTATACTAATATTGTTTTAATATATATTTTGCGATCGTTAAAATTCAATGGTTAAATACTTGTACGAAATTTAACTGGTTAACATTCGCCCGGACTTCCATAAAGGGCGTAAAAAAAAACGACTGAGAAAGGGAGAAAGGGCGACAAAAGGGAACAAAGAGACCGAGTCAGAGCGAACGAGAGAGAAAGACAGACAGAGACAGAGACAACGAAAAAAAAAGAGGAGGAAGACGTCAGAATAGTCGCGTCTTAAATGTGTGGGCGAGTGAAACTGGTTTCCAGCATCGCGTGTCCGTCGAAAGGAACGGGAAAGAACTGCTCGAACGAAAAGGAAGAGTGGAGCTGACCAGATACCAGCGAACCATCGAACGAACGTGTGTGTTGGCGAACGGTCGACATGTCCACCAATGCGAGGAGGAGTCGCGACACGGATGATCGCCGTGGCTCCGGTTCTTCGTTTAACAATCCATGGAGGCCCTCCATGGGGCCCCATAGCAACATCCAGCAACGTTCTGACTCACTGTCGCGTCGCATATCAACTCTGTCAAACGCCACCTCCTTTCTTTATTCGTTTCATCTTTTTCTCTTTTTCTTTCTCTTCTTACTTTCTCGACCATATGTATGTATGTGTGTGTATATATGTTTGTGTGGTGGTTCCGAGAAGGTTTGGCAACGTTGCAGTCGTTCGGTTTCACGGAGATAACGCCGTTACCGAGACAAGACGGTTAAATAAAGAGGTAATGGCAAAAGGTAGGCCTCGGTACGTGGGATTTGACGAGTCAGAATGAAACCGCGACGAGAATAGTTAACTGCCATACCTCTGGAGTGACCGCATCTATGGGAAATATTTATTAACGGACAGAGGTGCTGAGATGGATGTACAGGGTGTAACAAAAATTCTGGGACACTTTAGGTTTATGGATAGAACGCATAAAAATAAGAAAAAAAAGTCTTATAAGTTGAGGTCGCAACCCACCCCCTATCGAGATACAACCCCTTTTGTAAAAAATTAAAAAAAAATCATATCTCAGAGATGGTACGTCGTAGAGGACTGATTTTGACTGCAATATAACCGGAAGAGACTAAAGTTTACGAAAAATATATCACAATCTACGCAAAGGAAGATTTAGTGAATGCCCTAAATTTTTCCCAAGTTGTTACAAACCTGCTACGATATAGGTAATCGACGTTGTTTGGATTAAACAAGAATAAATGCTATTTAACAGCAATAATCGCAGCGATTATATTTTTTTCTATTATCTTTGATCTTCTCCGGTTATATTGCAATCAAAACGGGTCTTCTACGACGTATCATTTCGGAGATATGATTTTTTTAATACATTTTACAAAAGGGGTTGTATCTCGATAGGGGGTGGGTTGCGCCCACAACTTATAAGACTTTTTTTTCTTATTTTTATGCGTTCTATCCATAAACCTAAAGTGCCCCAGAATTTTTGTTACACCCTGTAGACACGTCGGTGGATTTCTGGGAACCGGGGACTCGATAATTAAGCGGATTCGAATATAAACTATTATTACGTGACAGCCTAATTCGAACACGTGTACCATTTCGTTAATGATCCGTTGAAACCAGTGTTTTCATTGGGTATTAACACGTTCGAGACCGGTGACGTGAATTCACGTCCTGCAATTTTTGTTTTTGATAACATAGTATAACAAAAATGCAAATAGTTTTTGTCTGTCAGTTATGGTTTGGAAAAATCTCACTGTTTTTTATTTATAAATATTTATAAAATCTCACCGTTTTATTTTTAATATTTGCAGGGCAATAATTAACGTTAAATAATTATATAGTTTGTTTACGCAAAAGTCATTGTTTTTCGATTTATCGGACTCACCAGAAATATTAAATTTTCTAATACTAAATAAATTCAGCAGAACTATACAAATTGGAAAAATCTCACTGTTTTTTAGCTTTGGAGCATATTTGCAGAGCGGTAATTAATGATAAATAATTACATAGAGTTTGTTTACGCAAAAGTCATTGTTTTTCGATTTATCGCAGTTACCAACAATATTAAATTTTCTAATACTGAATAAATTCAGCAGAACTATACAAATTAGAAAAATCTTTTTAGTTTAAACGACACGTAAATACAACACTCAAATCTCATGACAAATTTTATAATTATTATCCTGTATTTAACGATAGAAGTTTGCAGCAACCAGCTTCAGAATTTCATTATTTGCTCAGAATTTAAAAAAACAAAAAAACTACCAATATAACAGCAATTCAATTTAGTCGATGATAAAAATAACATTCTCATTCCACCCTCTTCACCCTAACGAACAAAGTCCCCTATTATTTACGAAAAATGTTTAACACAAAGTTTCTAACACAAAACACTTGTTCCTTCGTTTCCGAGGCGAAAGACAGAGGGGTTACGTCACCGTGCCGTGGAAATGCATCTTAAATTAGAGATCAGGTGCAGCTGGTCTCCCCTTCCCGATTTAATACCGCCATCATAAGCTTATTGTTGGAAGGAATTCCCCGACTCGTCACGGAGTTCACGAAAAGGGCCCGCCGTGTGGTTTTTCGATCGAACGGAATTTCGAATTCATAGGTCGGTAAATAATGCAGCGTTTCCAGATACAATTCGACCGCGACACTTTCCGTCGACGTTCGTTTCGTTCGTGAAATACCGTTGTTCGGTGGGAAAAAAAGAAAAAAATATTCACCACGTGTGCGAATTCGCCGTTCGATCGTTTTCGAGACGAGAATCGGATTTCCGCGATTTTCGCGGCTCCTTTTTCCGCGAGGCGAGCGAATCTTTGCGTCCGTCGCATTTTTTTTTGACCGTCGGAAGTAATCGTTATATCGACGGTAGTGTTTGGGGGGAAAAAATAGAGAGAGAATATGAAAGCTGTGCGTTTCTCGCGTTCGTTTGAAGATTTACAACAGCAGAGAGTTTATGGGAGGCCTGTTTTTTTTTAATGTGTGGAAGAGGCATTTTTAGAAAATCTTACGTCACACTTGCAGCAATGGGTGATGAACAAATCGTCGAATTTTAAATTTTCTTACTTGATCGATTTTCTAAAAAATCACTAAGACTAATTAGAAAACTTGAAATTTGCATTTTGTTGAAAATTTATGTACTTGAAATTATTTCACATAAGGTAAAAGTACCAGTGAATAATAATAATTATTTCCTCGGTCATTGAATAACGAGTTTAATAAAAAAAAACCTAAGTTATACACATTTAAAAAATATATTTAAAATTTCAGTAATTTCTTCAGCAGTGGACCACTACTAAAATTGAGAAAATTTGTAATTGACCACTACTGGTACTTTTACCCGAGAAATAAATATTTTATTTATAAATTCACTTGTAACTAGTATATATATATATCTACAGTTGTTAGTGTACTATATATACATATATATATTTCACTATTCAGTGCAAAAGGTTAAGGCATCTCGCGTTCGAAAATTGCGTCACGGGTGCGAAAAAAAAAGAAAAAAGAAAATCTGCACGCGGCGAATTGGAGGTCGGGGATTTAATGATCGCGGCAAGTATCAACCGAGTTCGCTAAAAGAACATCGTTGCACGATGATCGAATGGAAAATACAGCCTCTCGCTATCAAAGTAAATGTGGCGTGGTATAGGTATCAAACGGAGTATGTATATCGCCGGAGGTGTGCGTCTTCATTGGCATTGATGTCGGTGAATGATGGTATCGTTCCTTCGGCGAGGTCGTTCTTCGCAAAAAAAAAAAGAAAAAAAAAATACCGACTGCAACCATTCGCGGAACGATAACGCATTCGCGATGACTGAATAATCGAAACTCGCCAGATGTATGTATGTAACAGATATATGTATATATACGTGTGATTGAACGTCGTTCTAATTTGTTTTCTTCGAACGCAGATATTTTTTCAGCAAAGAATTAATACGAACCGGGAATATTGAAATTCGGCGAGTTTGCGAAATTTTTGTGGGTCAGCTGAATGTTGTGGGACATGGAATGTAAATGATCGCTGATAAATATATAGACACTTTCTTAATTCTATTAACTCGCTGAGAAAAGATAAGGAATCGTTGGTAAATTTGATTAAATTGAATATATATTCCAGTTTGCACAGTATTGAATATATTTTAATAATAGTTCGCTAATTATCTCACCTGATAATGATGTGAAATAATTATATACGTTTATTATTGTATGATACTTCTATCATTCTGATTATTATCTTTTCTATTAATTAACTATTGATAAGTTTTAATTGTGATTTGAAAATTTCCCTCAAATTTCACTGTCGACGCGAATGTTTCGGATTTATCAGCCATTTTCTTCGCTCGAACGGCTTTCCATGGGATAATGATAATATAAACGCGAATTATCTGGCGTGACTGTAAGAAAAAAAAAATTCGCGACGTGTGAATGCGTTTCATTATCCTCGTGTAAGCTTACCCGCCTCGCAAACGTCAGTTTCTTCGTGTCCCTTTCCGTTCGTGTGTCTCACACGTGTATATGTGTGTATGTGTTTGTGTGTGTGTATTTAACGGGTGTGACATACGTGCCCGCACACTTTATTATTCGTCTTCTTCCCCAAGTGGGAACGAGTTCCACTTCCAATGTTCATTTCCAGAAAATTCATTTCCCACGTGTTTGGCACATTTTCAAAAAAAAAAAAAAAAAAAAGAAAATCAGAAAAAATGGGAAAAAAATTCGTACGCGGTTTCGCGGAAAAGTGGCGGGTAATTCGGCAGCGTAATTATGTTTATCTCGCTTATCTATCGCACACATCGACTTCTGAGACACACATACACACACATATACACATTCCCTCGGAATGTGTGACCCAGATTTCCTGCCGCCAGAACTGAAATGCGGTTTCGTATGCAAAGAGTCCCGACACCAAGGGAATCACTCACGGATGTGACGTACGCGTTTATGCAAGCCCCCGCCCGATTATGAGTTTCTCACATATTTTTTTCTCCCTTTTTTTTCTTTTTTTTTTGTCCTTCTCGACCAAATGAAACGAACAGACACGGATGTATTTCACGAGGAAAGCCATTCGCAGCCACTTAGGGGAGTTAGATGGCAGCGTTTCGTTCATCGTTTCCCATGTATTCGGGGATTAACTACACCCTTCGCTGCCCTACACCCAACCGACCGCCACTCGTGCCCTAATCACTTGCTATTCATGTGTGTCGCACTTGGAAAGTACCGCGGTTTTCGCTGTTTGTTGGAATTGCGAAATTAATCCATCGCCCCGTCGACGGGATCATGATTACCCGTTGGTGTGTTTCTTCGATTCGTTTCGCACGTTTCACTGGCTGAAGGGTATCGCGAATTATAGCTAGGAACAATAGAAGGTGATCTAGGGTTTTTTCTAATGTTTGTAAGATATTAGTAAAGTTATAAAAACGAACTGCTGTTAAAGGAAATTAAGTGTTTTCTTTTCGTTTCACTGGATGAAATGTGTGGTGAAGAATTATAGTTAGGTAAAATGGAAGGTGATCTATTTTTTTTCTAATGTTTGTAAAAAATTAGTAAATCTATAGAAACAAAGTGTTGATAAAGGAAATTAAGTGTTCTTTATCGTTTCGTCTTTTCGTTTCACACGTTTCACTAGCTGAAATGTATAGTGAATTATAGCTAGGAACAATAGAAAGTGATCTAGGTTTTTTTCTAATGTTTGTAAAAAATTAGTAAATTTATAGAAACAAAGTGTTGATAAAGGAAATTAAGTGTTTTCTTTTCGTTTCGTCTTTTCGTTTCGTCTTTTCGTTTCGCACGTTTCACTAGCTGAAATGTATAGTGAATTATAGCTAGGGACAATAGAAAGTGATCTAGGTTTTTTTTTCTAAGGTTTGTAAAAAATTAGTAAGTCTATAAAAACAAAGTGTTTTTAAAGGAAATTAAGTGTTCTCTTGTCGTTTCGTGTTTTCGTTTCGCACGGTTCACTAGCTGAAATGTATAGTGAATTATAGTTAGGAACAATAGAAAGTGATCTAGGTTTTTTTCTAAGGTTTGTAAAAAATTAGTAAATCTATAAAAACAAAGTGTTTTTAAAGGAAATTAAGTGTTCTCTTGTCGTTTCGTGTTTTCGTTTCGCACGTTTCACTAGCTGAAATGTATAGTGAATTATAGCTAGGAACAATAGAAGATGATCTAGGTTTTTTCTAATGTTTGTAAAAAATTAGTAAATCTATAAAACCAAAGTATTATTATAAAGGAAATTAAATATTTTCTTTTCTACGAATTTTCTTTTCGTTTCTTAAAACTGAAAATATAAAAAAGATCATTATTAATCAAAAATTCATTATTTCCTCCAAATATCACAGTGAGAACATCACTTACAGTAATTCCGTATAATTGAATTACGTTCACCACACACGAATTAGCATTCGAAACCGCACACATTCCATTACTCTCATTTTCCCAAACTAACACAAACACAAAACGTACTAAGAAAACATAAAAAAATAAACATTTCACATAAAAAATCCGTAGAACCTACTTAACGCACTTCGTTTAACTATGTAACAGTTATTTATACCGATGTCCAATGTACTACGCACTCACCCACACACACACACACACACATATCCATACATACATTCCCCTGTAATTACAGTCCGTGTACGATGTACGACGGGCACAATGGCTTTATCGTACTATCGTAAGCTTATCAGTTCGGTTAATACGCAACTGTGGGCGATCGTTCTATTTCCGTCACTATCGCACGTGGCCGAAATGCCGTTGCACGTAATGACTCCGTTTATCTTAATGAAATTACGTTACCTCGATGACGAAAATTCCCATCGACTTATAAAAAACCAACGATCGCATCTTCTCCTGAAAAAACACACACACACACACACAAACACGATTTTTCGATCGATTCACCGAAACGATGCACGCAGAAATGTCCTCTTTTGAATAATAATAAAAAAAAAACGTATGGTATCAATAAATCCTCGCTTATCCGACGCCATAAATTCACTTTCGAACCTTTGAGACTCGATGAAGCATGCAGGCCTTGCTGTTAGGGGACCACCACTACACGCACACCTTTCTCCCGTTGTTACACGGCTTTCGCGCACACATACAACCTTACGATATTCACTTTCGCAAGATTCAACCTTGGCGATCGAGACGATGCATCCACCAATTACGGATTATTCGATTCGCTGCACGATTAACGAACGTGCAGATGTTATTCATTGTTATTTATTATTATTATTATTATTATAATATTCAACTTTATCCGGCGATAGAACGATCCAAAATTAAACAATACTAATATATCATATTTTTAGAAAAATATATATTACAAGAAAACACTTTATTTCATCCACACTAAGGAATCGAATTTTAATTAGAAAATTATTTAGTTTTTCACCCCCTCCAGGGGATTTATTTCATATTCAAATACCCTTAGAAAATAAAACAAAAAAATATCATTTTTTAAAAATACTTTTGAACATAAATAGATACGAAACAAAAATAAAAATGAAGATTTTAACCTAGATAACCACCTGTTAACATAACATAATAAACTCATACGTACTTACTTATTGCGGATGAAATTTCTACTGTCACTTATTATTATTATTATTATTCGAAGAGTGTCCATCTATAGTACCGAGGGTCGGTGGAAAATAATCTTTGAAACGACGGTATAAATAACGAGCGGGCCGCGTTGATACCGAAAGTGTTACAAGTTTATTGTAATCGGTTGGGGCGATAAGCCGCGAATGGGTGAGAAAACGAGACAACAACAACGTCAAGTTCGACTTTTCTCGTTTCGACGAGCCAGTTTGTAGGTAACGAGCGAGACACGTCATACTGTATCGCTGGTAACAATTTGCATACTTTATTATTACGCAACGATCTCGATTAACGAGAAGATCGTTTCCCATTGGCATGCGATTCCAGGTACGGGTTTTATAGTGTTTTTTTCAAGGGGAACGGAAAAAGAGAAAAAATTTAAAAAAATAAGAAAAAAATAGAGAAAAAGGGATTTGAAATTCATAGACGAATGCTGTATGAATGCCGAAGCAAATTACAAGCACCGTTTCGCGGCGATCGAATACTAACGAACGCGATTAGCAGTAACCGTCGATAAGACGGAATACCAGACGAGTCGTCGATCGCCGCGCAAGAAGCACGTTAATTATCGTTAATTTGCTTCCGGGACGGCCGGGAACGATGAAAACCGAAGCACGCTGCCGAGCAATTACCGCGGAAACTGTTAACGAGAAACGTCGGCCAGGGTTACGATCCCGAAAACCGATTTTCCGAATCGCGTGGGTGGCTGGGTTATGGAAAATAGTCGAAATTCGCGCGGGAATTGTGAAAACAGGAAAATGTAGCGGAGTCCGTCGGATTTTATAGCAATGCGATTGATGAAAGTCTTGGTAACTGTTATATGTTTCTATGTGGAAATAATTGAAACCGGAATTACAAAAAGAATCTTTTTTCAAAATTTTATAGTATTAAATTTAAGTATTTACGATTAATTTTTATAAATTTAATGATTTAATTCATTAAAAATATTGAGATACTAAATAATTACTTTATTTTAATGTGACTGCTTTTTCATTTCTTATAAAAGTCTCATAAGTTTGTAATAGTGTATAATTAACACTATAACTACAAAAGTAGTCGAAAGTACTGGTTTCGAATTTGATTTAAAAGTCAAGTTTATAGCGGTGCCTTTCAGGAAATTCTGGATAACTGTGTTTTTATATGAAAATAATTAACACTAGAACTACCAAAGCGGTCAAATTGACTGGTTTCTAATTTTTTATATAAATAACTTAAATTTGTAATAGAGCATTCGAGGAAGTTTTGCATTACTGTGTTTTTATATAATAATAATTAATACTAGACTACCAAAGCAGTCAAAATAATTGATTTCTAATTTCCTATATAAATAATTTAAATTTGTAATAGAGCATTTGAGGAATTTCTGCATTACTATGTTTCTATATGAAAATAATTAACCCTAGAGATACCAAAGCAGTCAAAATAATTGATTTCTAATTTCCTAAATAAATAACTTAAATTTGTAATAGAGCATTTGAGGAAATTCTGCATTACTATGTTTCTATATGAAAATAATTAACCCTAGAAATACCAAAGCAGTCAAAATAACTGATTTCTAATTTCCTATATAAATAACTTAAATTTGTAATAGTGCATTTGAGGAAATTCTGCATTACTATGTTTCTATACGAAAATAATTAATACTAGACTACCAAAGCAGTCAAATTGACTGCTTTCTAATTTCCTAAATAAATAATTTAAATTTGTAATAGAGCATTTGAGGAAATTCTGCATAATTATCTTTCTATATGAAAATAATTAAAATACGATTGTTAGAAATCGGAAAAAAGGGGGTGGAAAATCTATAATGACTGTACGATGACGACGATGACGACGATGATGATCTTCTTCCCGTCGTTCGATTGTGTACATGCAAATCAAGCTGTTTGTGGTTCGTATGACAAAATGGGAAGTGCGAGTACGTGTACCGCAGAGTAATTGTGACATTGTATTCGCTAGTTGTTTCGTATCTTGAATAAAGACACCGCGTTGAATATAATCAGTGATGTCATCTTTCCACTTGCGCGAATCATCGCCTACATACGGGGTGTAACGTAAACGTGGGGGACCCTTTTTTTGGGATCGATAAAACGCATCTGAAGATGAAAAAAAAATCAGTAAACTTAGGTCACTTTTTTTTGAAAAATTATATCTAAGAAATGGTAGATCAAAGGGACAGATTTTTCTTTTAATAATACCGAAAGAGATTGAAATAAACACAAATAAATACTGTTTAATTGCAGTAATTGTAGTAATTATATTTTTTATACTAAACTTTGATCCCTTCCAGTAATAATAAAACCAAAATGGTCCTCTATGACCCATCATTTCGGAGTTATAATTTTTTCAAAAATATATAAATATTCTCATTTCTTTACGGATCCAAGTTTACTAGATTTTTACAATTTTCTATGTGTATTATACATTCTAAAAAAAAGATAATCAACGTTTTGTTACACCCTGTATATATTTCTCTGGTATTTCTCCGGAGTGTTTAATTACGATAAACTTCAGATTGCAATTAACAGGAGTGTGTACATTTCCGCGGGTAATTTTAAAAATGATCTCAAACTTTCCATAAAAACATGTTCTCCATGTTACTTCCGTTTCATTTCCACCATTTACTCGGATAACAACACAATCGGTGGACAGTGGCCTTCGTGCGGCAATATTTTTATATTTTTTATCAACAATTCAACAGCAGGAACTGTAACGTCGTAATTATCGTTACTTGTCGTTGGAATCTGGGGGGGGGGGGGGGGTATAAAAAATATGATTCATTAAATGACGGGAATCATTAAAATATCGCCTGCTCTGTGGACTGATTTTACTCTCACTTTCTTTTTTTATGTAACATCGTGACTGACTTTAAAATGACGGATGATCGGGCAGAATTGATTCGAAAACCGAGACGTATGGAAAACTCGTAAGAAAATGTCCAGTTTCACGGACTAACGAGGAATCGTTGCGCAACGAGGTGCAAATAGGTACATATTGCAATCGGGTGAACGAGCAAATGCTTCTCATTGGACAAACGGAAAAACACGTATTCGATTTTAGGACTTAAATATATTGTCATAATTATATTAAACAATTATTTTCACATTTTCAAACATAATTGTGCGTATCAAATATTCTACACTCTAACAGACTTTAATTTCTCCAATTTACAAGCTATTATCTCTATTGTACTTTCTGAAATGAGCAGAAAAAAAGATTTAAATGCACAACCTTGACAGTTATTTAATTATTCTCTTTTGAAAAATACGATAAAAACAGCAAGAAATAGGAAAAATACATAGAAAAGTATTTTATATGAAAAATCTTTATTAAAATTTAGTTTAAATACTAGACTACCAAAGCAGTCAAACTGACTGCTTTCTAATTTCCTAAATAAATAATTTAAATTTGTAATAGAGCATTTGAGGAATTTCTGCATTACTATGTTTCTATATGAAAATAATTAACACTAGAAATACCAAAGCAGTCAAAATAATTGATTTCTAATTTCCTATATAAATAACTTAAATTTGTAATAGTGCATTTGAGGAAATTCTGCATTACTATGTTTCTATACGAAAATAATTAATACTAGACTACCAAAGCAATCAAACTGACTGCTTTCTAATTTCCTAAATAAATAATTTAAATTTGTAATAGTGCATTTGAGGAAATTCTGCATAATTATGTTTCTATATGAAAATAATTAAAATACATTTTCAAACATAATTGTGTGTATCAAATATTCAACACTCTAACAGACTTTAATTTCTCCAATTTACAAGCTATTATCTCTATTGTACTTTCTGAAATGAGCAGAAAAAAAGATTTAAATGCACAACCTTGACAGTTATTTAATTATTCTCTTTTAAAAACTACGACAAAAACAGCAAGAAATAGGAAAAATACATAGAAAAGTATTTTATATGAAAAATCTTTATTAAAATCTCGTTTAATACATATCACACACTCGTTCCACTGTGCCTCGTCGTTTCGACGTCCAACGTAACCGTCGTTGACGTGAACAACACGGGAGAATAATCGTACGAGACTAATCGGTCGGTCGCAAGGTTGATTTCTTGTAGAAATCGCTTAAGTGCGTTTCGCATATTTCAAGTTCCCCGTTCAAACACTCATACACACACAAATTCACACCTACGTCTCTCTTTATGTATATAAGGCAACGTCTGCGAAGACTTCGCGTGACTTTATGCACGGGTTTCGCGTAATTCGTGCCAAGTATAGAGTTATAGAGTATACATACGGTTTCCAGGTATGCGTTGCTCGAAAATCGTTCGACGGATTTAGCCTGACGTGAATCGGTTAAACACCGACGATATTAATGATCCCTATCAACCCAAAAATATCACACCCATACGTATAAAAGAAAATAGAAAAAAAAACTACAGATACATATCCAGATAATAAATTTTAAATCCAAAAATAATCAAAATAAACGTTGATTTATTGGATAAAATATTCTTGTTTTAATTTAAATATTTCTATTTAATGGTAAAATTAATTATTCTCGAATATATCACACCCATACATATAAAAAAACAAACAGAACTACAGATACATATCCAGATAATAAATATTAAATCAAGAAATAATCAAAATAAAAATTGATTTATTGGATAAAATTGTCTTGTTTTAATTTTAAAATTTCTGTTTGGTAAAATTAATTATTCTCGAATTTGTTTCTCAGTTTCTTCGCACGTTTTCACATCGCCCCGAGCGAAGTACGTACGACTTTCCAGTAAACGCGATGTTTTCTCGTTTGAACGTACAAAAACAACGGAACGTGAGGTAATTTAACAAATTATCCGTCGTTCTTTTGTTTCCGTTAACGCGAGATCAAAGTTCGTCGCGGCGCCACGCGAATTCGACGCTCGAATTCTGTTCGACCGAAAGTGAATCGCGTAACGCCAGCGTAGGGTAACGGTAATTTATGCACGTGAAATCGATTAGATAGGGTCGATTCGGGGATCGTGTAGCACAAATGAACGATCGGAATTACACACGGCGGGAGCAGCCGACTACGCGGCACTCGAGCGAGTCTCTCGCTTCTATCTTTAGCACACTCTCTATATTCTCCGGCTGTCTCCGTTAACCGTCTTCCTTTCCTCGGTTGTAACGTGTGTGTGTGTGTGTGTGTGTGTGAGCAATTGATCGATCGTAAGACTCGATTGTCTCACGATCCTCGAGATTACGCGAACCCGTTAAAGGGGAATCCTGCGGATGAAAAGGAAATTCTGAGCGTTTTTCGGAATTTTTTTCTGGAAGAATATGAAAGGTGTATTTTGTTTAAATTATTAGGGTGTGTTGAGGTGTGTTTAGGGTATGTGTCTGAATTTTTTAAGGAGAATATGTGGAGTAGTTTTGCTGGTACAGAGGTTTAGTTAGAAAACGTTGCGAATGGAATTTTAAGAGTTTTTTTGGAATTTATTTTGGAAGAAAATGAAAGGTGTATTTAGTTTAAATTATTAGGGTGTATTGAGGTGTGTTTAGGGTATGTGTCTGAATTTTTTAAGGAGAATATGTGGAGTAGTTTTGCTGGTACAGAGGTTTAATTAGAAAACGTTGCGAATGGAATTTTAAGGGTTTTTTTGGAATTTATTTTGGAAGAAAATGAAAGGTGTATTTTGTTTAAATTATTGGGGTGTATTGAGGTGTGTTTGGGGTATGTGTCTGAATTTTTTAAGGAGAATATGTGGAGTAGTTTTGCTGGTACAGAGGTTTAATTAGAAAACGTTGCGAATGGAATTTTAAGGGTTTTTTTGGAATTTATTTTGGAAGAAAATGAAAGGTGTATTTTGTTTAAATTATTAGGGTGTGTTGAGGTGTGTTTAGGGTATGTGTCTGAATTTTTGAAAGAGAAAATGTGAAGTAGGCTAGCCGTATAGAGGTCTAATTACAACACGTTGTTAATTGGGTTGAAAATTGGTGATAAAAATTCCACTGGATGTAATGATACCGAAAACACTTGATCCAATTTGTTCTCGTTAGTCAAAAACACCTGCAAATCTAAAAAAAATATCAAAATTGTCAAAATGACACCGCTTTGAATCCAAATTTTAACTTTTTAGTTATTAATTTTTCTTTCTCTCCCGAGGATAATATAAAATTAAAGTTTCACAGTAATCTTTCCTCTAAATTAACGTTTTATAGAAAAGTTACCTGTATTCAACCTGGTTCTATTTATTACAATCACATTTTCCAAACAACCTACAACCTAAGTTCATCGCATTCCCAAAAACATTATCACTTTTCACCCACAATTTTCCTAGTATATTTCTAATAAATCGTTCCAACTATTTATTCCAAAAAAAAATAGAATTTCATCACATCAGAGTCCCCTTAATTAAAAAGAAAAATGGCAGACACACAGACGATGAAATTCACCCGTCTTTCTATTCCTTTCGTTCCCTCCGCCTGTGTACGTCTAATTGACGATCCGTCAAGTTAACGTGGAGATCCAGTCGACGTCGACGCGACTTTCCAACGGAAACGTAAAATGTCTCCCGTTTCACGTCGTTCAACCCTTTCAATCCGAATACATTTTCCTGATACGATATTTCTGTTTGTTTTTCCAAAAGAACTACTTTCGCGTCTGACACTTTCGAGTGACGCGTGTGCGTCGTCACGTCAGTGACGTCAGAGACGTGCGTGCTCTCGTCAAGGTGGAAAAAACGTTGCACCTTCCGATGTTATTACGATACGGTTATCTCACACTACGCGGAAAAACTTAAAAGCAGGTGATTTTCAACGTCACGCGATCCGTACACGTGAAGACACACACACAAACAAATACATACATATATACAGGGTGTAACAAAAATTCTGGGACACTTTAGGTTTATAGATAGAACGCATAAAAATAAGAAAAAAAAGTCTTATAAGTTGTGGGCGCAACCCACCCCTTATCGAGCTACAACCCCTTTTGTAAAGAATTTTTAAAAAATCATATCTTCGAAAAAAAAATAATATCTTCGAGAAAAAATATCGCTATTTACGCAAAGGAAGATTTAGTGAATGCCCTAAATTTTTCCCAAGTTGTTGCAAAGCTGCTACGATATAGGTAATCGACGTTGTTTGGATTAAACAAAAATAAATGCTATTTAACAGCAATAACCGCAGCAATTATATTTTTTCTATTATCTTTGATCTTCTCCGGTTATATTGCAATCAAAACGGGTCTTCTACGACGTACCATGCCGAAGATATGATTTTTTAAAAATTTTTTACAAATGGGGTTGTAACTCGTTAGGGGATGATTTTCGGACCTAACTTTCTCGGTCCTTTCTACACCTTTTGGTGCGTACTATCGATTCTGAAAAAAGGTCCCCGATGATTTGTTACACCCTGTATAATACTCTCCATTTACACAGATTTCAATATTTACATACGTCACATTTTTCAGGACCGATAGCTCACACCAAAAGATGAAAAAATGTCTCTAAATGTTTTTCCAAAAACCACCTTTTATCGAGATACAACCCCTTTTGTAGAAAAATTATTTAAAAATTTCTATAAAAAATATACTTACTCCCCGAAGGAAAAGATGTAGAAAAAAGTCTCTAAAGATTTATCGAAAAACCACCCCCTATCGAGATACAACCCCTTTTGTAGAAAAATTTTTAAATAATTCCTATAAAAAATCTACTTACCTCCCGAAGGTCCAGGGGCCCCAGCGATGTTCCGCCCCTGCGTTCCTTCGACGGATTTCTCTCGCTCGACCGCGACGAGTGTAACGAAATTGAAATAAAGTCCGTCGCGCTACAAGTGGTTAAAGGTGAGCGAGCGCCATAGGACGACAGCGGTGTTTCTTTTTTTTTTTTGACATTTTTCGAATAATTAAAAATCCGTGAAAAGACATTTCGAGCGGCCGTGGGAAAAACGTTCAGATGGGGGAGGGTGTGTCTTTTGTCGCGAGGGGGTGAAAACAGAAAAAGAAAGAAAAAAATCACAAGTAAATCCCGCGTGTTCGCTCGTGTTTCTCGTTGAAAAAAATTCCCTTTTTTTTTATTTTTTTTTTTTTATTTCCGTACGCCCCCGGTATTTGGGTCGTGGCGTCCCACATTCCACCCGCGTTAAAGTTAATTGCAGGTGTTAACGACGATTACGTCCGTACCTGTGTGTGTGTGTGTGTGTGTGTGTGTGTGACCCGTGTCCCTGTGTGCCTGCGCCTTTGTGTTGCACGGCGGACGACGGTGTTGCGGGATGAATCAAATTTCTCCCCCTTTGTTTCTCGCTCCACTGTAATTCCCGTCTATTTTTTACCCATTTTTTTTCACCCCCTTCTCGTGCATCGTTTCCCCCAGCGATAATTCCCTTACCCCTCTTTCCCCCCCCCCCTCTCCCTCCCCCTCTCGGCGTGTAAGTCGAAAGAATGGCGGATCGTCGACCTGGTATTTCTCGCGGATTTTTTTGCCCGGGATTTTTCCTTCGTGCGGCAGGTGTCTACATGTATACATATACTAAGTCATAGAATCGACGGTTCGAGTGAAGGTTTCAATTAAAAGAAAAAAAAAAAAAGGAGGAAGTGAAATAAACCGTACCGCTCTGTCGAGTGGGCTATCGCTGTCAAACGCGGATCCGTGGAAATGAACAAATCTTTTTTTTAAACAATTTTTCCGCGGATGCGGCGGTTTTCAGCGGTGGTTCGCGGAAAATATCGACGAACGTTCGATTCCGTCTTCGAGTGTCGATTCGCGGAGGTGTAACTGTTTTTTCAGCCCTTTTTTTCGAATATCTTGCGTACAGTGGATTTTACGCTTGTTTATTCGTCACGTTTTCGTCGACGGACACCCGTTTGAGATAAAATAATTTTTTTTAATGATAATATCAATTTTTAGCTAAATTACTGGCGTAGGAAGAAAATTTGATTAAAACTTTTTGTTCTTTACATTAAATTCTACGATAAAAATAAAATTAGAGACGATTCGTTAATATTAGATCCTCAAGTTTAAGTTAATTTTCTCTAAAAAATGGTTGCCAAATACTTTTATTTTATCCAAAAACCACCGATGGCACTCGTAGCCTCCCCCTATAAGACAAATAATAATAATAATATCACAAGGCGCTGAAAATTAGAATTCACAATTGTTAGACGGAAAAGGGGTGAAAGGTGAGAAATATTGGAAATATTTAAATATTAAAATAAATAAAATTAGTCAAAAATTAAGTCAAAATAAAATTAGAGACAATTCATTAATATCAGATCCTCAACTTTAAGTTAATTTTGTCTAAAAAATGGTTGCCATATAATTTTATTTTATCCAAAAACTTTATCCAAAAAGAAAATTTCGAATTCGCAATTGTTAGACGGAAAAGGGGGTTAAAGGTGGGGATTATTGTTAGCGTTTGCCTCCTGTTCCAACCTATTTCCAGCAATTTCGTCAGGCGTGCGTTCACCGAAAAACTGTTCATCTTTCGATATACGGCACGAGCTATAAATACACGCTTACGGGTAAAATATAATATGCACGCGATGGGCGCTCCAGTTCAAGGAATGAACTCACCCGGTTCAATTAGTCAGCATCGTTCTTATCGAGATGCGTCGCGGAAACTTTTTGATATTTCACCGCGAAAGACGAGGGAGAAAGGAAACCAAAAAAAAAGAAAAAAAAAATAAAAAATAAAAGAAAACGGGAAAGAAAACGGACAGAGCCGGATAGAAACGTGTCAGTCTTTCATTCGTATTCCACGTACGTGTGTCTGTGTATGTGTCATACATATGTATAGCCACGGTCGAGCAAAGAACACTGCCGATAACGCGTGCGTTGGTAATTGATTCTCGATTGGCAGAGAGTTAACTGCCAGACAACTAATTGATACGAAACTTTTTCGCCTCTTTTCTCGAGAGTTGCAAGCTTGTCGATCTCCGGTCGGGGTATATCAGTGATACGAATGTACCGTCGTTTGATATCTGATTATGGATCATTTTCGACACACGTATATGTGGATTGGTTAGTGTTCTTTATAATAATTTATTATTCAATTTTTGTCAACAATATTTATATTATATTAATTTAGTTTTGGGGCTTATGGTCATTTAAAGGGACGAATAAAATTGTTTTTCTTTTTAAATATGATATTTTGGCGATGGTTAGAATTGTACTAATAATATGTATATATATATACCGTAGAAGAGAACGTTTACATTAAAAATATCGCGTATCGGACGATACACCGTTTCTTAACACTAGAACTACCAACGTTACAGCTTTCAACCTTAACTTCTTTAATCAACATAACGAAAATACAGTTCCTTATGCCAAATTCACTATTACCTGAAATTAATTGCGAAAGTTATCATTTTTACGGATTCGATAAGAATATGTGTCGTTTAGTGTTAAATCTATCTATTTTACTATTCTCCTTTACTTCCCTTGAAATCGATCACTTTTCGGAGTTACATCTCGGAACATTTTCAAAATCACTGACGTTATAGCCCTTGACGTATCAAATATGAAACTAGCTTTGTTTTTTCGAAATTTTGAAAATTGCCAAAGTTACAGCTGTTCCAAGTTTGCCGTTTCTTGAAAACTGTACTTTTTCAAAAATTTATATCTCGGCAACAGTAAAGCGTAGCAACAAAGGTTTTTTTCATTTTCACCGGAATGGACCAAATTTTTCAATAAAAAATACAATTTGCACGACTATCTATGCTAACTAACATTTCCAATCAGTTTTTTTAAACAATTGTGCATACCTTTCGAGTCCTAATTTTTAAAAATCTGAAAAAATTCAGGCTTATACCTTGAACCTTCCTCTCCAAAAAAACCGCAAAAACAAAAGTGGTCAATTTAATAGCGTGTCTGTGAACAATCGCGAAAGTTGAACATGCAGAAATATTAATATAAAAAAATAATATAAACATATAAAATACTAATAAAAAAATATATATATATATATATATATATATAATTTGATTATTTTAATATATAATATTAATAATATTCATGTTTTTATATATACCGAATAATTAATCCCCGGTGGTTCTAGGGTTAAAATCACATTGATCGATAATCCCCGGCGACGAGATTCGCGACGCGTTTCGCGAGTTGCAATTCTTTTATCTCCGGCCGCGGCCCGATTCGCGACGAAAAGAAAACATGTTTTGCCGAGGCTTGACCCCTTTTCGGCTGCCCGATGAGTTAATCGAGATTACCTCGAGGCCTCGTGCTCCAACATACATATATGGAGATCCGCGGGATTCGGTATAATAATAAAAAAAAAAAGTACAGAAGGGAATATGAAAAAAAAAATGATTCCACCCGTCCGCGGAAGTTATATTAATTACGCGAGTGAAACGCAACGTAGCGCGGATCAATTTAATCCACCGCGGCCCTTCTGTTCGTTGTTATAATATTTGCCGTCGACGTAACGCGCGTTCCATATTTTTTTTTCATTTTTTTTTTCTCTACGGAATCGCGAAACGATAGCGGACTATGCGAATATCCGAGCGGTTTCTCCGCGAATTCGGCGCCGATTCGGGCGATAAGTGACCTTAGATTTCCAGGCTAACTTGTTGGAACACTGTACTGTTTCTTTTAATTTTTTTTTTATTTATTTATTTTCTTATTTTTGCCTCCTGATTGTCGCGTTCCGTTGCGCAACACTCGTTACTCGCCTTGACGGGATGATAGAGAAAGCGTCGTTCATATATTATACATACATATACATATACATATGTATGCACATACACGTTTCATAATTCTTAGTAGAAACGTAAAATACCAAAAAATACGTCTTTTTTACACAAAAAAAGACAATTACCTCGATTATATGTGCGCATAATTATTAAAGTGGTCCAAGTCAATATTTCAAAAAAAAATTAAAGTCTTGATAATTTGTTAATAAATGTTTCAAATCCTAAGAAACGTAATATCCAAATTTTTAAAAAAATTGACAGACCACTTTCATAATTATGAGCACATATTTTCTTTTTTATTTTTACTTTTTAAGGAGGGAAATATTGAAATATCAAAATAAATAAAATTAGAGTCAGTTCGTTAATATCCGATCCTCAATTTCAAGTTAATTTTTTCTAAAAAATGGATGCCATCTATTTTTATTTTATCCAAAAAGAAAATAATTATGAAAGTCTGTCAATATTTTTAAAAAATGATTCTTGATAATTTGTTAATAAATGTTTCAAAACCTAAAAAAAGGAATATCCAAATTTTTTAAAAATTGACTTAGACCACTTTCATAATTACGGGCACATATTTTCTTTTTTATTTTTACTTTTTAAGGAGGGAAATATTGAAATATCAAAATAAATAAAATTAGAGTCAGTTCGTTAATATCCGATCCTCAATTTCAAGTTAATTTTTTCTAAAAATGGATGCCATCTATTTTTATTTTATCCAAAAAGGAAATAATTATGAAAGTCTGTCAATAAGTAAAAAAAATGATTCTTGATAATTTGTTAATAAATGTTTCAAAACCTAAAAAAAGGAATATCCAAATTTTTTAAAAATTGACTTAGACCACTTTCATAATTATGAGCACATATATTCTTTTTATTTTTATTTTTTTACGGATTTCATCGAATAACAGGTGCGTCGAAGGTATTTCGGTGAAATTTCGATCGGATACGGACGAGCGGGTAAAGTTCAGAGGAAACGATACGTGTTACCGGGATTTTATTCAAGCGAGTTGTACACTATCTTGTCTAGCACGGACGCAGTTTGATAAGTTTCCCACACGTTTACTCACCCGATGACACCGGGATGCGAGGTATCTGCTAGCGCTAGAAAAACTAGGTTGGTCATACAATGTTGATCGCAGGAAGGAAACGGTCCGTGGGGTTGTCTATTTGCTCGCACAGATTAGCCGATGAACGCGTGTTCGTTGAGAAATGCAGAAAATTACACGCGAGACCCTCGTGACCCGCAATTGTCGCAGCCTGGGAATTACTTCGTTTTTAACGAACACACAAATATTAATAGTAGAACTGCCAAAGCAGTCGAAATGACTGGTTCCTATTTTTTTTTTGTTTTTTTAGCAGAAATAGAAGTGTTAACAGTAGAATTGCCAAAGCAGTTAATACTAGAGATGCCAAAGCAGTTAATACTAGAGATAAAAATGTTAATACCAGAGATGCCAAAGCAGTCAAAATGACTGATTTCTATTTTTTTCATTTTCTGTGGATATACAAATGTTAATACTAGAGATGCCAAGGCAGTCAAAATGACTGATTTCTATTTTTTTCATTTTCTGTGGATATAAAAATGTTAATACTAGAGATGCCAAGGCAGTCAAAATGACTGATTTCTATTTTTTTCATTTTCTGTGGATATAAAAATGTTAATACTAGAGATGCCTAAGCAGTCGAAATGACTGGTTCCTATTTTTTTTTGTTTTTTTAGCAGAAATAGAAGTGTTAACAGTAGAATTGCCAAAGCAGTTAATACTAGAGATGAAAATGTTAATACCAGAGATGCCAAAGCAGTCAAAATGACTGATTTCTATGTTTTTCATTTTCAGTGAATATAAAAATGTTAATACTAGAGATGCCAAGGCAGTCAAAATGACTGATTTCTATTTTTTTCATTTTCTGTGGATATAAAAATGTTAATACTAGAGATGCCAAGGCAGTCAAAATGACTGGTTCCTATTTTTTTAAATTTTCAGTAGATATAAAAGTATTAATACTAAAACGACCGAGGCAATAAAAATTTAATTAAAATACACTTAACGTTATATAAGTGCATTTATCGAAATTGTTCGTAACCATGTTTCTGTATGAAAATAATAATTTATAAGTCATTCGAATTTATAACATTGCGTTTGACGAAATTTTACGTAAATAATTAATTCTATCGTTAGACTTCCATTTTACCAATATATTTGTCTAATAGTTTCAGATATAGCGAATTAATCCTCGGTAGTTTCAGCAGTTAATCACACGGATTTCGCGTGAGTTTAGCATAAAACGGATGCGCGCGATAATACGCCGAGGAAACGACCACGCGTGACCCTGGCATTACACGTTACATCGCACTAATTTCGTCGATTTATCATCTGCCACGCCAAATCGTTCCATCCGCGATCCGATTTAGCATCACTTTGAAGTTGGAAAAGTCTCTCGACCAGTTCCTAAGAGAAAACCATTTGTATAATGGACCCTACTATATAGAAAAAACAATATTCAATTTTTTTTCTTTCATAGATCGTTAAAACGATATCTTGAAAATATATCGTCAAATAAATCGATAAGTAATTACCTTATTAAAGTTAAAGTTACAAAAAATTATATTTTCAAAATAATAAATCGTGAAGTATCGATTTTGATTGCAATATAATCGAAAATAATCAAAGTTTATAAACAAATAAAATTGCTGCGATTACTACCATTAAGTAACATTAATTCTTGTTAATTAAACAATAATTTGAGTACTTATTACATCGTGTACCATTCGCAGTGCAAATCAGTCTTTAATTATAATAAAATAAATATTATTCACGCGTTAAATACACACATCTACGTGTACCACCGGTGGTACACGAAATGCCCTAAATTTAGATTCGCGAGTCTCTTATCGAGAGTAAAAAAAAAAAAAGAAAAAACGCAAAAAGTAGTTTTCGCACACGTGATTCGCGATTAAAAAGCAACAAGTACGGTCCGGTGTGGAATGTTTAAAAATTCTTTTCCACATTTTTTCCATCGAGTTCCTGTTTTCGTTATTAGTCGAATCCCGACGATACGGGCGACAGACAAACGATAAAATCGGACGTAACGAACCGTTCACGTCGTCGACGGAGACGTCGCGACGTGCTTTTCGTGTTCCTGACTTCGGGGCACCCACACCACGTCACAAATATCGTCGGTGATCAAGAAATCGCTTTGAAAGAAAATCGACCGATTTAAACACACAATTATTACGTCACATCTTATTTATTACATCATCCGTGAATTCTATCGAATTATCTATCTATCTTACATTATTATAATTATATAAAACACCCTTAAAAAGGGTGAAAATCAAAAATCGAAAGGTTGATAATATTTAGAAATTTATCCCAAATGTTTGGAACACGATATACTTAATGTGTTTCTATTATTTATAATCGTTTATTCCTCATGATCGTTTTAAAAGTTTCCTAAGTGATATGAATATTTTAATAAATAAATTATTAAATTTATAAAAATTAATCGTAAATAAATTAATTTAGTTTTCTATTTTAAATTTTGAAAAATTATTACATTATAATTATACATATACAACACTCTCAAAAGGGTGGGAATAAAAAATCGAAAGGTTGATAATATTTACAAATTTAATTCCATTTTTTGGAATACGATTTAATTTATTTCTATTATATTTAATCGTTTATTCCTCGTGATCGTTTTAATAACCAAAAATTCTTCGTGATGATCGAACGAATCTCTGCCCAGTAGCGTGAATTAGCGACACAGGAGACACATGTTCAGGGATGTAAAACAATATTGTAGAAAACGACGAATGTAGAGCTCCGCAGACGGGGAAAAAATTAATCCAGAATGATCGTCGTATTATTTTAACGTTTCCATTTCCGCGGTACGGGGCTGCTAGTTAAATTCTCTTTTATTGCCTCTATTGCTTGCCGTTCTTCGTCTGTTTTTCCCGGTCGGCTGCCACGTGAAATATTCTCGTTCGGAATTTGTCCGATGGCTCCCTGCTCACCTCGATTATTCGAATATTCTATTGTCGCCGTGGTGTCAGTGGACCGGTGACGTCAGATGGGTGACGTAAGGCGAGAAACAAACTCCGTAAACAGCGTTTATTGAACGCTGAAATGTTAAGGGGGTCGGGTCGGCCAATTGTCTTTCCCCGTTTGCCAGACGTTCGCGTTTCTCGCGTGACGTTCGAGCCACTTTTTATTTTCTGTTTTTGAAAGGATGACATTTGTCTAATATACCTCGTTTGAATGCAACAGTTGGTGTGATCTGTCTGGGAAATGATTTGTATTAGAAAATGAGATAATTTAATTGAAAATGCTGTGTTAGATTTTTATTTGGAAACTGTATTAAAGGTTTATTAGAATATTTTGATTTAGTTTAGTGTTTGTGGATCGTTCGAAGGGCCCAATAAAGGATTTTTCTGTATTAGTCTGTCTGGGAAATGATTTGTATTAGAAAATGAGATAATTTAATTTAAAATGCTGTGTTAGATTTTTATTTCTAAAGGGAAGGGTTTAAAGGGCCAAATAAAGGATTTTCCTTTTGAATATTATATATTAGAAAATGAGATGGGAATTTAAATGAAAATACTATATTAGATTTTTATTTCTTAAAGGAAGGGTTCAAAGGGCCAAATAAAGGATATTTCTTTTGAATATTATATATTAGCGATCGTTAATGATTAACCATTAGAAAATGAGATGGGAATTTAATTGAAAATACTATATTAGATTTTTATTTCTAGAGGGTAGGGTTAAAGGGCCAAATAAAGGATTTTCCTTTTGAATATTATATATTAGCGATCGTTAAAATAGTATACAAATAATATAAAAAACTACGTAGGGAGACTTGGGTTCTATTTTACAGTATTTTCATAAACGATGGATGTGATGGTTAATGAGTATGTTGTCTAATTATGCTCTACCCCGACTGAACTCGTATACATTGTGTACCATAATTAGTGGAAAAAAGATTTATAATTACTATAATAGAACGCGTGATAGATTTATTATTATGAGTCACTATAGTCAGTAGTATTAGGTAGGTCAGTGTCAGACCCAAAGTTTTACTGATTAACGTTAATAATCGTAGCACTTATATTTTTTTACAAACTTTCATCTTTTCCGCTTATATTGCAATTAAAATCTCTCCTCCACGTCTCACCATTTAAAAAATACAATTTCTAAATGAATCTTTTACAAAAATTGCATCTAGATAGGGTGTACTTTTCACATCAAAGTTTTTTAATTTTTTATACATACACATATACTGTTCTGCCCTCAATTGTGCCCATAATTATCAAAGTGGTCTAAGTCAATTTTTAAAAAATTGTGGATATTACGTTTTTTAAACGTTTTGAAACATTTATTATCAAATTATCAAGATACAATTACCAATTTTTCTATTACTTTGTATTATTCATTATAGTCTTAATCTCTGATTATATAATATATATTACGATCGTTAAAATTGATAATTCATTAATTATCAAGACTTTAATTTTTTTAAATATTGACTTAGACCACTTTCATAATTACGAGCACAATTATTTCCAATATCTACCAATTCTTTTCAATAACACCCAACGTTCAAAACAAAAATGACTAATTCCAAACGGGGAAGTCATTCGATGACTCGCCGTTCGTTAGAAACGTATCGAGCCGCGTAACCAACACAGTTTCAGCGTTTCTTTGACGGAATACGAAAGCGTGCGGGTTCCACGGTCGACGGTGTTCCTCGTAATCAATCTCTGATGAGTTCGGTAATGATGGTCGGCAGCGCGCGGCAAGTGTTGCGCCGAAAATGTTTGGATAATTGGCGCTTAATTGGAAACTTGATAACCCCGGGGTATTAGGTTCGTTTGTAGCTTCGGCAACGATCGTCTCGTGCCCGGCAGTTGTGCTGCATAATTTCCACACGCACAACATCCACGGCGAATCGAATGGTTTTCCGGCGGGAAATGATTAACAATGATAATTCAAAATTCGCGGGAAACGGCGGTAAATTTAAATTATCAAAAGTGTGGAAAAATGGGAGTAAATGGGCCAAATGCAAGGATGTTAATAGAAAATTTATTCTACGAAGTGTCTGAAATAAAAAAAAAGGACATTTTTGACGGATTAGTATCGCGAAGTAAATATATTCGATTAAATAGATTTAATTAATCTATAGTCAACTGTGAATGCTCTTTATAACGTGACACGTTGAAAATCACGCGAATTTGATGAGAAAACATTGCAATTACACTTTGAATGTGTATTCCACGTACATATAGAACTAATTTTAAATATTTGCCACGTGGGTCACCGGTGACCCCCATAACCCTCCCTCCAATTCGAAAACATTGCAATATCTACACTTTGAATGTATATTCCACGTATATATATAGAACTACTTTTAAAAATTTCCTAACACACTAACAACTGTACAATAATTACCAATCACCACAAATTGCCACGTGGGTCACCGGTGACCCCCATAACCCTCCCTCCAATTCGAAAACATTGCAATATCTACACTTTGAATGTATATTCCACGTATATATATAGAACTAATTTTAAAAATTTCCTAACACACTAACAACTGTACAATAATTACCAATCACCACAAATTGCCACGTGGGTCACCGGTGACCCCCATAACCCTCCCTCCAATTCGAAAACATTGCAATATCTACACTTTGAATGTATATTCCACGTATATATATAGAACTAATTTTAAAAATTTCCTAACACACTAACAACTGTACAATAATTACCAATCACCACAAATTGCCACGTGGGTCACCGGTGACCCCCACAGCACTCCCTCCAATTCGAAAACATTGCAATATCTACACTTTGAATGTATATTCCACGTATATATATAGAACTAATTTTTAAAACTTCCTAACACTAACAACTGTCCAATAATTACCAATCACCACAAATTGCCACGTGGGTCACCGGTGACCCCCACAGCCCTTCCTCCAATTCAACCACCCATCACCAATTACCCCCTATAACACTCATCACACTATTAAAAACACACTAACCTCCCATATTCTCAATCTTTCAACTCGATCAAAACATTAGTTACGCTTCACGGTAACGAAAAACAAAATAAAAAAAAATCTCTCCCTTCGGATAATTCGCGAGATAAGAGGGAAAAGGGGGGGGGGGTGGGGGAAGGGGGGAGGGGGGTTGACGCGCGTAGAGCATCGCGACGCATCACAATTAACGTCAATTGTCGAAGGGCCGCTTTCCCAAGCGAAAACGAACGAAAACGAAACGAAACGCTCGGTCGTTCGTTTCGCGACGTTGAAAACCGGTTGAATCGCGCGCGTGTCGAAAGCCGCAGACACCTTTTGCTCGCTCACGCACGGCTGTGATCGCAAATTGCTTTTACGCGGCCGCCCCCTTTGTCTATTTCTTTCATCCGGCCGTCGAGTCGACGGGGCACGTCGTCGACGTCGTCGACGGCGGCGGCGGCGGCGGCGGCTTCGACGTTTTCTCTCGTTACTTCGTTTTCAAACCTGTTTTTCAACGGTCGCGCGACGTTAAGCTGGCGAAAAAAATCGTTTTAGACGTCTGCGACGCGGTTTTTCGCGATCTGAATGGCCACCGCGTGGATTTCGTTTTTTTTTAGAGAGAGAGAGGGATTTAGATTTAGATTAGATTTATTATTATTTCGTCCTAGGGGTGGCCCCCTCTAAGGACAGGAGAACAGAGTATAACAATTCATATTATAATAACAATAATATAAAATGTACAAATAGAAAAATATGCAAAAATACAACACAAAAATAAAATATAAAATATATATAAAATATACAAAACACAACTATAACTATAACTACAACTATATTACAATAAAAATATAAAAATAAAAATAAAAATGAAATGAAGTGCGTAAATGAGATAAATGGAGTGAGATGGAGAATAGAAAAAGAAATAGAAAAGTAAGAAACGGCGAAAGCAGGCCCTAAGCAGCGAGGGATAAGAGGGAGGGAGAGAGTCTAGAATTAACGAGAGAGAGAGATATTTAATTTATTTGTGCGTCCTAGGGATGACTCTCCTCTAAGGACGACGAGTAGTGAATAGAGGAATGGAAAATAAAGATAAGATAAAATACAATGGAAATTAATTCTAAGAATGAAGACAAACGTGCTGGGAACAAAATGGATAACAAAATAAACGTAAAACAAAGTGGCGAAGGGATGCGCGATCAACAAGAATAGCGCTAACTAAAAATAATATAAATATCGAAACGATGAAATGAAATGAAGGAAAAGAGATGAAATGAAGATGAAAAAATAATATAACAAGAACAAACATAACTTAGAACTAGGGGGTAAAAACAGAAAGAAGAAGAAGAGAGAGAGAGAGAGAGAGAGATTAGATTAGAATAGATTAGATTAGATTTTATTATTTCGTCCTAGGGGTAGGCCCCTCTAAGGACCGGAAAATTAGAGTACAACAAGACATAGATATATAACAATAACATAAAATATAAAAATATATAAAAATACGTAAAATACAATGTGCAAACAACAAACTATCAACTATAACTACAACTAGTAGGTTTGATGCCAGATAAAGTTATCACAATATGTATAGATTAATTATCACGATCGTTAAAGTTTGAATTCTATACAACTACATATATTGTATGCAAATAAATGCTACGCAAAAACGGAGAAGTACACAGCAAAATAAAAAATAAAAATAAAGATAAAAATAAAAGTAAAAATTCATAAGCAAAATATAATGAAATGAGATGAGATGTGATTGAGATGTGAGAGAGAGAGAGAGAGGGAGAGAAGGAAATGGGCAGAGAACACCAAAAATGAATTTTCTTTTTTTTTTATTTCGCGTTTTCGCGACGATGTCGAAAGAAATTGAATTTTTGTTCGTGGTTTTAGCGACGTGAAACGTGTTAATTAATTTTCTAAGATTTATAGAGCGATTTATCGAGCGATGACGATCGATTTCCGATTGTATTTCGCCGTGTTCGGTTCGCCCCGGCTGGATATTTCTGGATAATGACTCATCACGGGTTCGCGTCGCGTGCTTTCTCTGTCATTGAGTCACGAATAAAACTCGGATGCTGTGCCGTGGCGACTCGCGTGCCTCGATTCCGCGTTACAAATAGACACCCGGTATGAGTAACACGAACTTTTCGATGTAACGGAGTGTAACAAATTGGTGTTGTCTTGTTCAAAGTGATTTGGCACGCGAAACCATCGGTAATACTGGGTGACATAATTATTTAATATATATCAAGTATTTAGAAATAAAATATTAGATTTATTAATTATAAGAATTTTAGTTTTATTAAGTTTTTTATTTCGGTTGTATTTACTGATAATTTATATGCAATTGGTATCAAAATAGTGACATAGTACTGGGTGACATAATTATTTAATATACATCAAATATTTAGAAATAAAAAATTAGATTTATTAATAATAAGAATTTTAGTTTTATTAAGTTTTTTATTTCGGTTGAAATAAGATTTAGCGATCGAATTTGGATAATAGTTAATTCAGGATAGTTGTGTCAAATTGAGAAAAATAATTTGGCACGTGGATATTTTAATAAAAAATTTAGAAATATCTTTTGACTGGTTTTGATAAGTTTAGTGTTAATTAAATATGTGTACAATATGATATATTTATTTAACGACAATTTAAATACAATTTCTATCAAACTCCCAAAAGTAACTTTTACAAATGAATTTCTATTAATTCAGAAAATTAACTTTGGAACTTACAAGCAGTTGCATGCAGATATTTAAACAAAAACTTAAGAAACGATCTTTCGACCGGCCTTGGTACACGTTAACACGCAACGAACACATATTTTCGCATAATTCCGATGCAGCAAGTGTCCCAACCAATACATACGTACAACCCAATAACACGTATACAACAATCCATCAATCTCCCCCATAATATCAAAAATCAAATAAAACAAAAATCTCTTGAAAACGTCTCGACGCGCAAAGTGTTTAAATGTAAAAAAAAAAAGAAATTAAAAAATGAAGAAGACACGAAAAAAAGGTCACACATCAACGAGACGAGAAAAGTATAGGGACAAGGATTTGTCGCTCGGATGTTAGACAATGGACTATTAGGGCAGTTTTGTGGTAAGCTGCTCTGTAGGCTCCGTTTACCCCTCTCCTCTCCCCATTTTCATCTCTCTCTCTCTCTCTCCCTTCCTTCTCTCTTTCCATCTCTCTCTCTTTGTACGAATTGCAGGGAGAGGCAGAGAAGAGGGTTGAGAGTGCTCTTGTCGCACACCCACAGGCCTCTACTACTTGTTCTTTTTTTTTTTTTTTTTTTTTACGCCTATTTGCCGCATTGCTCAGACTCCCGGTCGCCGGGAGTCTTCGCCGCTTTGTGGCCGAAAGACCGTCGAATTCCTTTGTATATCACCTGGTGGAAATGTATGCCCTTCGTGGGTGAGGTTTTACAGTTAAAGGGCCCGGAAAGATAGGGAGTTACGACGTTCGGGATATCGGAGTGATTCGTACGAATTAAATGTATTCATTTTATTTCGTTGTCCCGTTTGATTTCTATGGACCGTTTTTTTTTATTTTTTTTTGATTTGTGTAATGATTGGATTTATTGTGTAGTCATTGGGTGTCTTCTCGGGGAATTGTCATTGTCACCACCCACTATTGCACAAGGTGGTACGTTGTTATGGGAAGAGTGTGGTTAATTTAATCGGTTAATCGCGTGGGACGTGTATACACGTCGATTTAAATGTCTATAGCGGTTAGGTTGACGTGTATACTCGTCGTGGGAGAAAAGAAATTATGGTTGATTGTGGAAAATGGAAATTTAGGGGGAAAATAGTAAGACTATTATTTTATGGCATTTTTTTTGTATTATTTATACACTTAGGTATGCAATTTGTATATAAAAAGTTTGTTTATACTTAAATAATAGAAACTACAGAAATCACTATACTTGTGAATATCCTGTGAATTGTCAATTAGTATAGTACTTTATTTCGAAAAATACTACTTTCCTGAATTTTTCTAATTTTAGTAATTTCTAAGTTTTTCATAACAGAGCCCTTTTCAATTACGAACTATTAATTCTCTATACTATACAAATCTAATAATTTCTCGTTTTGCTTCCCTTTAATAACTCTCCACGTACAAATCCCTCACTTCTCGATTTCTAAATCCAAATCCCGCGGTTAACTGGTTAAATCATCGCTCGTCGCGGCGATCATCGCGATGACATCGCTCGAAGGACAATTCCATCTGGCGATTCATGAATCGAAATATGCATAGTATTATCGTTTCATTGATCGAGATAGAGCCCGGTATTGTCTCATTTAAATGTCATACAGTCCCCATTAAAGAATCCTTTACGTTACTCGGAATCATCACACGCGCGATTCGTAATGGTGTTAAGGTACTCGCGAGATCTACAGGGGGGGGGGAAACTTATCGAGATCTCCGCCGTCCGTGTGTGTGTGTCCAGAGGTCGAAATTAACAATTCAATATCGGTCGCACTTAACATTCAACGGGAGGCATTCCGTCGATAAAACCGATTGCACAATCCACTCTGTTATTTGTAACTTTACCGGTGACGTCATCACACGTGCGACCCCTTAACCACGTGGCGTCCCTTTAATGATCGTTTATAGATAATCCGTGGGTTGTCGAATCACCGATCGAGTTATTCAGAGACATTCGCGAAACTCGGGAAAAAGATCATTGATCGTATGCATCGTTTTTATACGTATATACAGGGTGTAGCAAAATATGTGGACATGATTTTGGGTATTGATAGAATGTGTCGAAATAAGAGAAAAAAGTTTTTACAGATTTGTAAAAGGAATATCCCCTATAGAGATACGACCCTTTTCGTAAAAAAAGTTTTTAAAAAATTATATCTCCGAAATGGTCAGTCGTAGAAGGCCGGTTTTGATTGCAATGGAATTGGAAGAGACTAAAGTTTCTGAAAAAAATATAACAGTTGTGATTGGTAGAGATTATATCGAAAAATAAATTCAAGAATAAATGTATATATATTCATAATAATATATACATATATATCCAGTATCGTTCGTGTATGTATAGATCTATACAGGGTGTAACATAACTAGTGGGACCTTTTTTTCAGGGCCGATCCCTTTTGCAAAGTAATTTTTAAAAAATTATATCTCCGAAATAGTAAATTATAGAGGAACGATTCTAATTTTAATATTACAGCAATAATCGCAGCGATTATATTTTTTTTTCCAAACTTTGATCTTTCCCGGTTATATCGCAATCAAAATGAGTCTCCCACGACTTACCATTTTGGGGATATGATTTTTAAAAAATTTCTTACAAAAAGGGCTATATTAAATCTTTAAAACGGTTTTTTTCTCATTTTCATGCGCCCTAAGGGCCCTGAAAAAGGGTCCCACTACTTACGTTACACCCTATATTTATATCCACGTGCTTATCCATCGAACCCTGACCGTACAATTCACACAATTTACCCACGTTTTCTCCTTTGATTTTCTATTCGCGATTTAATAACGTTCGCGGCGAGTCCATTAGTCTGCTAACACGGGAATAAACTTTTCTTAAACCCGTTTCACAATGGGGACTTTTTCTTCATAAATACAGGGTGTAGCAAAACATGTGGGCATAATTTTGGGAATCGATAGAACACGCCAAAATAAGAAAAAAAAATCTTTGCAGTTTTGTAAAAAGCTCACCCGCTATCGAGATACAACCCCTTTTGTAAAAGAAGTTAAAAAAAATTATATCTTCTAATAAAAGCAAATAATTTCTAATTAATTTATGCGTAAAATACGTGACACTTTGCGAAAACATAAACAATACGCTCGCATATAACCACGCTAGGATTTAACAGATAAGAACTACATAAAACATTTTTTTTTTATTTTAAATAAATTTTTAATATGACTACCAACTACCCTATTATATAGTAATAACTTAAATAAATTAACTAAAAATTGAAGGCTTGAATGAAGGAATTAACGAAATATATACTGTCTCAAATTTAATTATTTCAATTTAATTTTTTAGTTGAAAAGCTATTATAATGCGTTCAAAATATTTCAAAATATTACGGAAAATTTCCATGAAGAAAAATCTCGTCATACCCATCGCAGTAGTAGTTCCTGAAATATTTCGTCATACCCAGTTAGCAGGTTAGGAAACTATCCAATTATGGTAGTCGGTCGTCGGAGGTCGCAGGATGTGGACGAGGAATTAAGAGCCGTTGGCCACCTTCCTTTTATCGAACTCCCGAGGATGCGGTTCCTCCGCGTATTCTTATCGCATTTCATCCAGCCCCCCCCCTCTCCCCCCCGTCACGTGATATAATATGAGCGTTATCAATTATTCACCACGCAGACTCGTTTTTCCACGCTCCTCGAAAGTTATTTGATTTCTTAATAGATTCGTCACATTTTTAGCCACTGGAGAAATTATTATTCGTCCGGTTGGATCGTTCGGAGGATCGATCGATCGTCGACCAGTCGAAGATCCCCAGGTTGTTCGGGGGGGCCACTCCCGCGATCTATTCTCGATCCACACGAGCCGCCGGAAATGGCTTTTCTCGGGGAATTGTTTGGCGAGGGTAAACAAGCAGGCCTGCCCTCCTTTCGGGCGATACGTTCCAGCTTCGGCCGAGAGGAACACAAGGGCCGCTTTTGTCGTCGCCACGTGCGCGCGGCCCCGTCGAAGGGAGTCGTGAAACGCGCGAGTCATCGTCGCCAGGTGCCGCCGGACAGCGGGGCTTTTGTACGGGTTTTCGTGAACGATTACGGACTACCCTGGATATTAAATGTCTTCGAACGTGGTGGTTTAGTTAGGTTTTTGAAGTTGGGACACTTTTGATTAGGGGAAATATTTGTGGAAGGATCAGTTTTTTAAATATTTGATACGAGATTGATTTGAAAAAGAAAACGGAGTTAGTGATTTTGTGGGAGACTTTATTTTTTTATAATATGTCTATGTTATGAAAATGTTTTAAAAATGAAGGATCATTATTTTGCGGGAGACTTCATTTTGTAATAATATGTCTATTTTATGAAAATGATTTAAAAGAAGATTCAGTGTTTTAAGATGAAACGCACTGATATTATATTTTACGTATACATAGCAATTGATGAACGTTTAATTAACGTTGAATGTAATTAAAGAAACTTTTGATTTATTAGTAATTTGTAACGTAATTACTTACAAATTAGTAAGTAGTGTGTAACGTAATTATTTACAAATTAGTAAGTAATGTGTAACGTAATTATTTACATTTTATTAAGTAATTTGTAACGTAACTTGTGATTTGTTAGAAAATAGAGGGCAAGTGAGTAATTAGGTAATCTAACAATTTACAGAAAGTTGGAAACAATAGATGATGAATGTACGATTTTAAAGAAAAGTGTTCTAATCAGAGTACTATCAGGAGCAAATTTAGCTTTTCGGAGTAATCCAACCCTTTAGGATTTTACACAAATCCTTAAAGAGTAATTCGTATACACAATTCCTTTCGATACATAAAATAACAGATACTAAAATGACTTTTAACAATCGTTAATATACTAAAATTCAAATTAACTATACATATATTCATTTCAACTATTCGAACGTTACTCCATTTTTTCTAACAAAACTCTACCTTCCCCATCCCGAATACTTCAATTCACAATTTCTCCTTAATCTCCCAAAATTTCATACATCACATAAAACCTTTCACTTTTCATTCCACAAACCAACAAATGTCCACGAAAACCAAATTCAACCCACAATCTAATAGCAATCCACCAATTATAAATCTCCGCGGATTCTTCCAAACAACTTTCCCTTTTTTTCTATTTCCACCCAACGAAAAAAAAAATCCCAAAAAACCGTCAGATACATCGGAACACACTCTAGGTGGATTTTCAAACGTTTGCGGAGATTCGGCCGGACACGAATCTCCCCTTACGTGGTGTCCGTGTGTGTGTCAGCCTTGTCTATGGATCGCCGCCGACATTATTTTTACTGAAAGCATATATAACGCCCGTCAAAACAACGGCTGGCGATACAACCGTTCCGCTTCGGGCTCGATCGACGTTGTGTTTCATCCCCGACACCGGTCCATATTACGGTCTCCATGGATTTCCAACCAAATATTATCCGACCAACGTTTCATCATTCATGGGTCCCATTAGAATTTCAACGGGGAAACGTCTTACCGTGGCATCGCCATTGCGAATTCACAGATAATTCCCCGGGTGACGCGAAACGTACGTGGAAGTCGGTTAATTCTAATGAGAAGACAAACGGCGGATTTCCATCCGACGCCGGGCATCGCGACGTCTCAATAGACGGACGTTAACGACCGGTTAGACTCTAAAGACCTGGGTAACGCGCGCGCAAAAAAAAAAAAAAATAAAGATCTAGCCACGTGAATGCCGGTCACGTAGGCGATTCGTCTGGCCGTGGATCGATTCTCGATCAACGTGGAAAACGTTCAGCGGTGATTTATCGATCACCGCGGGGAAATTTATCGTCGTGTCTTTTGTCACGGGACTACATGACCACGTGTAGATGATTATCTCGTTGAGAGAATGTGAAAAAAAAGTAGAATCTTGTGGGATCTATATGGAAATTTCTTGTTTTTTGATGATTTTGTTTTATATGTGGAGTTAATACTAAAGTTTTATTAAGAATGCCTGTATTGAACGTTATATCTCATTTTTTAAAGCAGAATTAATTAAGTGTCCCTAATTGCGGATTCTCATAATTTTTTACATTTCTCTGAATATAATTCTATTTGGAAACAGTTTGCCAAAATATGTATTTGTCACTAGGAAATTCATACCTGCATAAAGTATTATAGAGAAATACTATTAAAAATGCCTGTATAGAACGTTAGAGCTTTCAACCCTAATTTCTTTAATCAACATAAAGAAAATACAGTTCCCTATGCCAAATTAACTATTACGTGAAATTAATTATAAAAGTAATAATAATTCGATAAGAATATCTACATAAACTGTCGGTACGTTTAGTGTTAACCGCGTTTAGTGTTAATATTAAAGTTTTATTAAAATGCGTACATGCAACGTTAGAGCTTTCAACCCTAGTTTCTTTAATCAACATAAAGAACATACAGTTCTCTATACCAAATTAACTATCACCAGAAATTAATTGTAAAAGTTATCATTTTTTCGGATTCGATAAGAATATCTACATAAACTGTCGGTACGTTTAGTGTTAACCGCGTTTAGTGTTAACACTAAAATTTTATTAAACGTTTCAGTTTTCAAACTTAATTTCTTAATTCAATACAATAAAAATACAGTTCGTTATGCCAAATTAACTATCACCAGAAATTAAATGTAAAAGTTATCATTTTTACGTGAAATTAATTATAAAAGTAATAATAATTCGATAAGAATATCCACATAAACTGTCGGTACGTTTAGTGTTAACCGCGTTTAGTGTTAATATTAAAGTTTTATTAAAATGCGTATATGCAACGTTAGAGCTTTCAACCCTAATTTCTTTAATCAACATAAAGAAAATACAGTTCTCTATACCAAATTACCTATTACGTGAAATTAATTATAAAAGTAATAATAATTCGATAAGAATATCTACATAAACTGTCGATACGATTAGTGTTAACACTAAAATTTTATTAAACATTTCAGTTTTCAAACTTAATTTCCTAATTCAATATAATAAAAATACAATTCGTTATGCCAAATTAACTATCACCAGAAATTAAATGTAAAAGTTATCATTTTTTCGGATTCGATAAGAATATCTACATAAACTGTCGGTTACTTTTAGTGTTAACCTTGCATATTGCTCCAGACGTAGTTTCCCCAGGTGGAAACACGACGGGACCCTATTGACGGCATAGTACTCGTGGTATAAGTTGTCCGGGTGCTCGAGAAATCGTTTGACGTGCCCCGGAGGGTCTAGGAGAAATCGGAAAGAGGTAATAGTCAACACGACCAACGATGTGGGGTCGTGAGTGGTAAGTGAGTTTCGTAATTTGTTGAGTCCGCCACTCATCGCTTCGGGTTTCATAGCTCGCGAAGAGGGGCACGGGAAAAAATCGGGGAAAACGGGGAAAAGTGTGTGGTTACGTTTACCGTGACCGAGAAGTTGAGAGAGAGGGGGAGAGAGAGAGTAAAGATGGATAAGCAAAGATGGATCAAGCACCAGGTATTTAGGCAAACGTATTTAGGCTTGTTTGAGGTGAAAATAAAGCAACGTTGAAAGTGAGAGTCCACTTTTGAATTTTTTATGGGAAAATAAAGTGTACTTAGGGAGTAAGTTTTTGTTGTATTTGTCTTATTTTTTAAAGCAGAATTAATTAAATATCTGTGAATGCAGATTCTCATAATTCTTCACATTCTCTGAATATAATTCTATGTATTTGACACTAGGAAACTCATACCTGCGCAAAGTATAATAGAAAAATACTATTCAAAATAATTGCAAAAACTTCACAGTTTTCTAACAGTATATGTATACATAATATCTCAAAATGACCACAAATAAGTACTCGTCCCACTATAATCCTTCAAAAATTTACATTTCCACAAACTATTCAATTTCTTTTTTAATAACAATTTCTTCTTCACACTCACTCATTTTTTTACACAAATTCCCTAGAAGAAACCTAGTTTCTCATCTTTTCCTAACTCTAATTTCTTAATCGTCCACCAAATCTCTTATTTTCATTTTAATCGTTTATATTTTAGATTTATCATATTTTATTTGGTATTATTTTTCTATTTAATCCGTCGTTCATCCCCACGACACCTATAAAGTAATTGTACCCATAATTATAAAAGTGTTCCAAGTCAATATTAAAAAAAAAATGAAAGTCTTGATAATTTCTTAATAAATGTTTCAAAACCTTTAAAAACGTAATATCCAAACACTTTTAAAAATTGACTTAGACCACTTTCATAATTATGCATACAATTATCTATCTATCTAAATCCACACACTAACATTTCGGGGGGGGGTGGGGGGGGGGGGGGGAGGTCTGACGAATTTGAGACTAAAACGCGGTCGCATAATTAAGCAACCGCGCATCCGGGGTGACTCGTTCCCCGGGTCCCCGGGATCCGAATCCTCCGCGGCGGAAACGGAACCGCCGTCTATTTTTTGCCGCGGAATTTTCGCCCCGACGGATCGCCGCCCGGGGGGGAAGTTCCCCGGGATACGCGGGTCGCGGCACTGTTTTTCCCTCGGAAGTCGAGACACCGTGATTTCCGCAATTTCGACGCTGACCGACGTATCCCCCCCCCTCCCCCCCCTCCCCCCTGTGAGAGGATTTGCCGCGGTATTTGCTCGTTGTCGTCCCCCCCCCCCCCTCCCCCTCCCCCAAGAGTGTCGCACGTGGGAAATGAAAGTTCGTACGAGATCATCCGCCACAAGTGTCCAGGTCTCTTCTTCTGGGAAAACGGCCACGTGATACTTATTTTCGCGACGCGTAGACGTCGGGACGCCTATTACCTGATTTACTTCTATTTTTTTGGGTTTTTTTTTGTAAGGCTTATTTTTATTTTTATTTTTAGATTTATTTTTAATGGTGGAACGACCGAGGCAGGTAATGTGAGTTGTTTTCCGAAATTGTTAGAAGAACCGGTTAAATTTAAAATATTGCGATTTCAGAAATGTTTGATAACCATATTTCTATATGTAAATGAAGTGAGCAATTTATTATTCCTCTTGATTTCTTTGTTTGGAATAGATTTATCTAATGGTTTTCAATTTATCCAGTTAATCCTCGGTCGTTCTAGTGTTAAGTTATTCCGTGGTACTGTTATTGTGGTTGTTGTATGTTTACTTTGTAGATTTTGTATATTTTTTTTACAAGTCCTTGGTGTTTAACATTGTACTTGCTGTCTTTAGAGGGGTTTACTCATAGGACGAAATATATAAATTCTTTTATGTTATTTTATCGTTCTCTTTCTGTTTTTATCCTTGTTGTATTGTAGGTATAGTTGTAGTGTTAAAGGTTGTTTTATTTGTCAGACTTAATTTTGGGGATAATTTTTGTTTTCGTTCTGTAGGGTGTTTTTTTCTATTTTGGTTTTATTTATTTGTATTTGACATATCGAAGTGACGTTCCTCGTTGTACGGTGAAATAGGAATTTACAAGTTATTTATAATAATTAATTAAACACACGTAAAATATTATTGGAGTGCTCGTATCCCCAGAACGGTATAAAAAATTACACTAATAATTCATTATGTCATCGATCCACTAATAATTGGCTTTTATATATTAATTATATGTTTTTAGTGTATTAAAGAAACATGTGAGTGTGTATCAACGGTGGTACACGCCTAAGTGGAAACTTTACCACTACCAATCCAAATTGGCGTTATCATATCACCGATAACACGTGAAATGTCAAATGAAAATAAACTCCGACTAAATTTTATATAATTCAGTAATAGGTTAACCATTATCCACGTTCAATCATAAACACGATAACTTATTTAATCACCGGTCATTTCGACCAAGTGCGATACACATGTAGGTATACAAGTACTTTCGTTACACTCAAACCATCGAGGATTCATTCTGTATATGATGTAAAAAAGGAAATCAAAGAGGACAGTTAATTGATCGATTTAATTATGTACATACAGACAGATACTTATAAAAATTACCAGAGAACATCCTCTCACAAATTTTAATATCACACAGACACATATTTACAAAAATTGTCAAAAAATATCCTTTCAACATTTAAATATCACATAGATACATATTTACAAAAATTTTCAAGAAACACCCTATTCAAAATTTCAATATCATACAGACACATACTTACAAAAATTGTCAAAAATGACCCCCTCAAAAATTTCAATATCACACAGACACATATTTACATAAATTGTCAAAAAATACCTTTCAACATTTAAATATCACATACACACATATTTACAAAAATTTTTAAGAAACACCTTATTACAAATTCCACTATCACACAGACACATCCTTACAAAAATTATCAAAAAAACACCCTCTCAAAAATTTCACTACCACACAGACACATCCTTACAACAATTTTCAAAATCACACCCTCTCAAAAATTTCACTACCACACAGACACATCCTTACAAAAATTATCAAAATCACACCCCCTCAAAAATTCCACTATCACACAGACACATCCTTACAACAATTTTCAAAATCACACCCTCTCAAAAATTTCACTACCACACAGACACATCCTTACAAAAATTGTCAAAATCACACCCCCTCAAAAATTCCACTATCACACAGACACATCCTTACAAAAATTTTCAAAAAAACACCCCTTCAAAAATGTCCCCAATATCCCCAAAATCACCAATAAATCACCAACCACTCATTTCCCCTACTTCCACCCCCAATACACACCCCAACAACCCTTCCATCCTCCCATCACACAGTCTCCCACCTAAAAAAAAAAAAATCTGACAAACTAACGTCACCCATATCCCGCGGGACGATAGTCGCCCTACGTTCGGACGTCGACGAAGTAGTTTGTTCGGTGAGAGGCTGTTAAAATGCAAAGGTGCGGTTAAACGAGACTCCCCTTGTGTCGAGACCACCGGAAGATTCGGCGGGCGTGTCAGCCGTGTGTGTTTCCTCTTTAGTATTCCGCACGTTGGCGACCCTCTTTTCCTCGCCTTACCTCTCCCTCCCACCCTCCCCCCTCTTAGCTCGATGTAACATGTACTTCACATTAATATACCACGGCTTAAGACAAAGGACGATCGGCCAGCGTGCTCTTTTCTTCCACGAAACCCTAACCCTACCTTACATCCACTCCGTTTTGCTCGTTTCTCGAGAGACACACACACATCCGTTAGAAAATATGTATGTGAGAGGGAGAGGGAGAGGGAGAGAGATAGAACGGTGGACCAGTATATTTTCGTTAACTCGAAGCCCTCGAGAAGTCCCTCAAATTGGGGGATTTCTTCTTTCTACCTGCCGTGCGACGTGCGGGATCTTGACCTTTGAAAGCATAGGTTCTTCTCGTGTTCTTCTTCTTCTTCTTCTTGTTCTTCGTGGGTGTTTTTTTTTTCTCTCCCCCTCGTTTCGGTTTGATGGACCGCGGTTTAGACGTGATAAATCAAAACGTGCTTCCTTTACGAGAAACGCCGGGCGAAACGTACGATAATTACCGATCACTTTTTTGGCGGGGTTGAACTTCGCGGGATTTATCGATGGTTGATAGGAGTGATAGTGTAAGTGTGTGTGGGTGTGTGTGTGGAGGTTGCGAGGGAGTGTGTATTCGTGACACGGATTTTTCGTCTTTTTTAAAAGACGAGTGAAAAATAAAAGAAGGTCGACGGTGATCTTTTCGCGGGTCGCGGATTATCTAAGAGTGACCCGCAGATTTCTCGTGCCCGAATTACGACGTATCGCGGATGAAAAAAAGTGTACTTTTTGGATTATATGTGAGTGAGATTATGAGCGGAGAGACAGTTTTTACGTAATTTTCGGGAGCGATGTAATTTCGCGTTCTTTTTCACTCGATTAATTACTATCACCTACACAAGAGCTATTTTTTTCTTTTTTTTTATTATAAATTGAGAAAATTGATTTTTATTACTTGTTGTATATGTGGTGTTACGTAATAGAGCACCCTTGGCACCATGAAACGATTGTTAGGTTAGGTTAGGTTTGGAATTGAAAATAATAAATCTAGAAAATGATTTTATAATTTTTCTTGGAACTACGAAATGATGGTTAGGTTAGGTAAGGTTAGGTTCGGAATTGAAAACAATTAATCTAGAAAATGGTTTATTTTATAATTTTTCTATCTATGGTGTTACGTAATCGAGTGAATACCCTTGGTACCACGAAACGATGGTTATGTTAGATTAGGTTAGGTTGGGTTAGGTTTGGAATTGAAAATAATAAATAGAAATATGTAATGGATTCTTTTATGATATTTGTATCTATGGTGTTACGCAATGGCGTACCCTTGGCACCATGAAACGATAGTTAGGTTGGGTTAGGTCAGGTTAGGTTCTGAATTGAAAATAATAAACCTAGAAAATGATTTATTTTATAATTTTTGTGTCTATGGTGTTACGTAATGGAGTGAATACCTTTGGTACCATGAAACAATGGTTAGGTTAGGTTACGTTAGGTTCGGAATTGAAAATAACAAATCTAGAAAATGGTTTATTTTATAATATTTGCATCTATGGTGTTACGTAATCGAGTGAATATAACTTGGCACCATGAAACGATGGTGGTCGAACGTTTCGGGAGACTGTAACGTGTAAAAAGAGTTGATTTTTCAGGACCAGTTTCGACGGTGAGTCATCCGCACGGCGGACTCATTTTTGCCCGGGAGTTTAACGACCCCATTTTGCTTACCTTCGTTGTTCCTTGTTAATTGACCTTCTTTCGGCTCCTCGACGTTGTTTTTTTCCCTCCGGTTACCGCGGTCTCGTACATATCTTCGGTAATAGACGACGGTCAGGTCGATAAACGACGATTCGCCACCGTCTCGGCCCGGTCAAAGTTGAACGATGGGGGAGGGGGAGGGGGGGAAACGTTATCACTTTTGGAAAGTACGGCTGATTACGTGTGCATGAATTACGTGTAGCGAGACAACGTAATTGGATTTCCGTTCGGAGGGGAAACTCGAATTTTAGAAAGAAATTTTGAAGGATGAATCAATCTCTATGGATCGATAGAAAATTTTAATCATAATAAACGTGAATACTTAGACACTTCCATAACACCGTAGTTACTGCAATGGTGTGAGGAAATTAGCGATACATAATTAGTTTTCGTTTAAAAAAATTTCGAAAGAAAAAAGAATTTTTACTGATCGCTAGGAAATCATAATTATAATAACATTTACCACCATCGTTACTACAATGGTGTACAGAAATTACTGTACTATAGAAAATCTAAAAACAGTTCCTTTTACATGTAAAAATCCCTTCCAATGAATTAAAAAAATTAAAAAATAATTCTACGTATCAACAATATTTTATTTAAATTCTCCTAATCACCCTATCAATAAATTAACGACCCCATAAAGCGATAAAACACCATTGACGATACAAAACATACTCAAACATCCTCAAAAAAAACTCCAGAAAACTACAGAAATTACTGTACTATGGAAAATCTAAAAACAGTTCCCTTTACATATAAAAATCCCTTCCAATGAATTAAAAAAATTAAAAAATAATTCTACGTACCAACAATATTTTATTTAAATTCTCCTAATCACCCTATCAATAAATTAATCCCCCCATAAAGCGATAAAACACCATTGACGATACAAAACACACTCAAAAATCCCTCAAAAAAGTCCAGCAGCAGAGTTTCATCCCCAAAAATGACATACTCGTCGATATCGTGATACCTTGACACGAACGACAGAGAAAAAAAGAATATATAAAGGTGAAAAGATTAACTTAGCGCAGTGCGGCTCGATTCTTCGGTGCAACTTGGTCGGCAGGAGGGTTTCGAAGTTTTCAGGACCTTCCCGACGCAGGACGAATTTCCTTCGGCCACTTAACCTGCGCCGACACGTATTTCCCATGCATTTTAAGGATTTCGGACTGTAGGGGCGGTGTTTTGTCGAAGTATGAGCACGTAGTTGCCGTGAAAGGATCATAGAGTGGACTTAGCTTGGAAATCCCGTGTAAAACTTGCCCGGAATAACAAAGTTTTGTCTCGAAGCTTCCCGCTGCTCCGCCCCTGGACCGATTCTTTATTTTTTTTTCCGCCATTTTTTCTTTTTCGAGTGTCCCATTACGATAGAAGTCGTGGTCGCGATTTATAACCCTGGATCTCCGTCGCTAATTCGTCGACAATTTAGGAGAAGGTTTTATGATGTTTTTTTTTTTTACATTTTTATTACGTTTTATTTGATTGTTACGTCATTTGTTAATCGGGAGGTCGATCGGTGTCACCTTCCGTCAAAATCCGGCCTTTCGACGCGGAGGTTTCAACCGAAGCTTAGGCTAAGCTTTCGTAAATCCCGAGGAACCACTCGTGGTGCAACAGTGACGGTTTTTTAGGTCAAATTTATGTCGCAGCATTTTTTAAAAGTGTCAGAAAATATTTTATTGCTTTGAAAATTGGTCGATTTTAATTTTAAAATTTATTTGAGATTTATTTGTTTGATATGAATTAAATATATTTAGATCTTTTGTAATCGAAGGGTTAGGGTAGGTTAGGTTGATCAAATTTTAAAGATTTCATCAAATTTATGTCGCAGCATCTTTGGAAAATGCCGCAAAATATTTTAGTGCTTTGAAAATCGGTCGATTTTAATTGTAAAATTTATTAGAAATTCATTTCTTGAATATAAATGAAATATTTTGATCTTTTCTAATCAAGGCGTTAGGCAAATTTTAAATATATTATCAAATTTATGTCGCAGCATCTTTGAAAAGTGCCGCAAAATATTTTATTGCTCTGAAAAATGGTCCATTTTAATTGTAAAATTTATTAGAAATTCATTTCTTCGATGTTAATTAAATATTTCGATCTTTTGTGATCAATGGGTTAGGTCAGGTTAGGTTAATCAATCAAATTTATAAAATTCATCAAATTTATGTCGCAGCATCTTTGAAAAGTGCCGCAAAATATTTTATTGCTCTGAAAAATGGTCCATTTTAATTGTAAAATTTATTAGAAATTAATTTCTTCGATGTTAATTAAATATTTCGATCTTTTGTGATCAATGGGTTAGGTCAGGTTAGGTTAATCAATCAAATTTAAAAAATTCATCAAATTTCTGTCGCAGCATCTTTGAAAAGTGCCGCAAAAAAATTGTACTGCTTTGAAAAATGGTCCATTTTAATTGTAAAATTTATTAAAAATTCATTTTTTTTATATAAATTAAACATTTCGACCTTCTGAGATCGAGGGGTTACACTTTCGTCTTATTTCGGCGACTGAAAAATCTGTTAATTTTAACAGTCCGTCTTTTTCTATCGAACGTATGTATATTTAATACAGATCGATGATGTATTTCGAACACATGTGCGTCAGTTTATGCGAAGCGGTTCGCGCAACAGTTAACAAACGTCGCCGCGTGTCATTAGCCTCTATAAAAGACGCCGCTTGCATAACGCGAACACGTTTCGCCGTTTGCGCGACGGTTTCGTCGACGCGACGCATTTCTCTCAAAATAAAATCAAATTTTCACGTTGAAAAAGTTGGAGACTTAATTAAAAAGTATTTCAACTTATCCCGAAAATTTGGAACAAATATTTTTCTCATATTTCTTTGAAATTAATTGTGCCCATAATTATAAAAGTGGTCTAAATCAATTTTTAAACAAGATTTTTATTAACAAGTTATCAAGGCTTTCATTTTTTAAAAATATTGACTTAGACTACTGTCACAATTATGAGCTCAATTCCAAAAAAAAATATTTGAAATTTCTCGTTTCACGGGACTTAAAAATGGGACCCTCGACGTATAAATACGACAACGTAATGATACGTCCCGTCCGGAATGATCGATTTACGCACCGTTAAATGATACACGTGGGGATTTATCACGCGAGGTGGAAAACGTGTGAAAAAAAAAAATGAAAAACACTCGCAGACACTTCCGGTCACGTGGCGCGAGTGGATTCGTTCTGCGCATGCGCGGGCTGCACGTGTCCCCGCGAATTTATTTGCAAACGAAACGCGACACTGTGTTGCCCGCTATTAGGAAGATCCGGCAGATGTTTCCTTCGCGGCCGATTAAATATTTCCGACTTTGATTGGCTCGTGTCGGTTTTAATTGCAATTTGTCGGAGGAAGGGACGTTTGAATTCCGCGTTTTCACCCGGAAAACTGGGAAAAACTGTTTTAACGTTGTTGGCGGACCGAATTTTATTTTCATTGATTTATTATTATTTTTTTTTGGATATATTTTAATATTACGAGGGAATAATTTATGAAAATTGCTGTATTTGATTTTGTGAAAACTGTAGAGATTAGAAGGTTAGAAAAAATTCATAATAATAGAGGAAGAGGGACAGGTGTTAATGAATGTTTTTTTCATTGATATACTATTATTATTTTTTGTATATATTTTACGATTACGAGGGAATTAATTTATCAAAATTGCTGTATTTGATTTTGTGAAAACTGAATAGATTAGAAGGTTAGAAAAAATTAAAAATAATAGAGGAAGAGGGACAGGTGTTAATGAATGTTTTTTTCATTGATATATTATTATTATTATTATTTGCATATATTTTAAGATTATAAGGGAATTAATTTGTGAAAATTGCTGCTGCAGCGATTAGAAGATTAGTAAAAATTAGTAATTATAGTTTATTTCAACATTTAAAAAATGAAACTAACATTTTAGCATCTGAAAAATGAATATTTTAAGAACATGTTTCAATTCCTACCGTTGAGTTTCATTTAAAAATACATCAGACGACATATGGGAAATGCTTTTAAACGATTAGTACTCAAATAGCTGCAAAATTTAAAATCGGACAGAATCGGAAGAAAATTTTATTGGTTTGTAATTAAGTACGGATCTTTATTGAACGTAATGAGACTGGAAAGACCAGTCGGACGAACTCAAAACTATAACAAAATCGTTAACGGTAACAAAAATTACTATAGAGTGTCTAGAAATATTAATAATTACACATATAAATATCCTAAAAATATAAAAATTATATAGAAGTGTCTTACTCGGGAAATTACTTAATTAAATTAAAATATAATATAAAACTCCCTAGTAAACACATGATTTATTATATTATCATAATTAAGTTGCCAACAAGTGTTCAAAAATCTTCAAATTTCCTTTAAATTCACTCATAAACATCATCCCAAACAAATCCCAAACATCAAAATTCACTTTCCCCCACTTTTCTCATTAAACACCCTACTGTCCCCCTTTCCCCACCAAAAACCTCTTCCCCCACACCCTAAAAGGCCCAATTATCTCACTCCTTCCATCTTCCCCATTGAAAACCTCCGAAAAATCCAAAACACCTCCTAGACACTTTTTCCTCAGACTATTTTTTTTCCGCAACAAGAATCACGTAGACCGGTCTAAGGCGATATGGGGTTTATTATTCATACTCCGCCGGTATATCGGTGCATTTGCATAACCTGAGAAACGTAGTGGCTGCGTCACGTCAGGTATTTCCGCGGTAACGATACGTTATTTCGACGGGTTTCCGGGCTTATCCGCGGGTTCCTCGTTTTCCCCCCCATTTCCATCCACCGGTTGGAGGACGTTGTTGACCCGCACAGCCCGGGTGTGTGGGGGTATCGCGGTCAGGTCGCCGTCCATGGGGTTACGAATCACGAAACACCGCTGCCAGGAGAATGGCCCGCCGATCCTGAATTTATATCGTGTGTTTAGGTGAGAATTGGTTCTTTATGAGGGGCACGTGAGGATACTCGACGATATACATCCCATTGCCGGTCTGTTACACGTAGACCCCACCCGGGGCACCTTCTGCAAGTGTTACACGTATGCGCAGTTGGATCCGGGGAATCGCATAAAATTGCATCGCTGAATATCCCCGGAGGAACGCCGCGACGTTCCATTTTCCCACCGTCGACGGTTTTCACGGTTTTTAAACGATGCTTTATTAAAGTCCCCGTATCGGACGTTATCCCGAGTGTCCCGCGGGAATCGGGATAAAGGCGGGATAAAGGGAAGATCGAGGATCGATTTTACAGGGATTTCATTCGTGGAATTAGATTTCTTTTTTTTGGTTTGGTTTTTATCGAGGGAGGTGAAGTGATGTTTGTTGTTTCGTGGTTTTTCAGAATGACGACTTGATATATTATTATTATTTTATGCGGGACTCGGGATAAAGGGAAGGAGGATCGATTTTACAGAGATTTCATTCGTGGAATTAGATTTTTTTTTTGGTTTGGTTTTTATCGGGGGAGGTGAAGTGATGTTTGTTATTTTGTGGTTTTTCAGAATGACGACTTGATTATTAATATTATTACTCCCTCTGTTCCATAATACTTGATAGTTTTTTCCTTTTTTCTTGTCCCATATTACCGGATATGTTTCTTTAAAATTATTTTTTTGACAAAATACTTAGTATATTTTTATTTAGGAGTACTTTATTTTTCAATAAATATTACATTCATAAGAAAAAAACTATTCAAATTAAGCTATATACTTTGATAAGTTGCGGCCACGAATCGAAAACTATCAAGTATTATGGCACAGAGGGAGTATTATTTTTGTTTGGTCTGATTTTTCTCAAGGGAGGTGAACTGATGTTTGTTGTTTCGTGGTTTTTCAGAATGACGACTTGATTTTCGATCAGGATGGGAATTTGTCTGGTGACGAGGTGCCTTTGATAGAGACACACCAGGAACAGTCGTTGTTTCATAGGATAAAAAGGGGAATCTGGGATTTTCTGCCGTTCAGCTCGAAACCCACCGAAGCTCCACCAGGTAATTTTCCATAGTTTTTGATTATTTTCTGTGTGTTAATTGGGGGTGAGTTTTTGACGAATTGTTTTGTGGTTTTAAAGAGCCAACGGTAGACGACGATCTAGAGGATGTCACTTCTGAAAATGTCTCCAAAGTGGACGTTACTTCGGACCAAAATCCGGAAGCGTCTGCTATTAAGAAGTCGGAGAAATTGGAGAGATTAACGAGGAATAGTGGAGAAGTGAACGAAGAGGACAATGAGGTAATTTATTTTTAATTTTTTAGTAAAGTGATATTAGTCGTAATTGTAGTGATAGTTAATATGGAAATTGATAATGGTTACTTTTCTTTTGGCTACGAAAACGATTTAATAAAATCAGCAAATTTTAATGCTGATAATATGCTACTTTATTTTTAATTTTTTAGTAAAGTGATACTAGTCGTAATTGTATTGATAGTTAATATAGAAATTGATAATGGTTACTTTTCTCCTTGCTACGAAAACGATCTAGTAAAATCATTAAATTTTAATAATAACTAGAGTAAAGCTAGATTTTCAAAAAATTGAGTTCTTATATTTTATAATTATTTAACAAAAATCCTATAAGATTCTAAAAACCTAAGAAATTATGTATTTTTAATACAAACATGTACATTGAACTATTAAAATTAATTCACTATTCACATTTTTTTAGAATCTTTGATTAGTCAGCGAAATGATTACATACAACTATAATTTAAATAACCCTCTATTATTAAAATCTAGAAATTCTATTACATCAGTTTCACAGCCAGAGAAACCAAAGCAATGTTAATTTTCGTCAAACACCGTAAAAAACCCATCGGTACTACTTTTCCCGTCGTTTTCCAGCGCGACAATGAAATCGGTAACGTCGCCGAGGGTCGCAGGGTTCCCCCCAGGTATGGAAACTCCGACGACGAGGACCTGGCCGGTTCCGGGGAAACCGAAGGTAGTGCAACCGAAACAGAACTCCATCGACCTGCAACCGGTGAACCAAGGATAGGTGGAAAAGCTAGTACGTATTTTTTACACACTCAAACAATTAAAAAAAAATCGTGGAAATTAGGATATTACTGAATAATTTTCACCATCCACGAATAAAAATCCCTAGTAAATACAGGATTTATTGTACCATGCATAAGTTGGCAACACGTGTTCAAAAATCTTTCAAATTTCCATTAACATTTACTCATTTATCATATTACTCACTAATCCTCAAACTTTCAAAATTTAAAAAAGCTTCTACGTATTTTTTTCAAACAATTCGGAAAAATATTCGTAGAAAATCATTGACTAAAACACCTGTTTTTAGGATATTACCGAGTAACTTTGACCATCGGCGAGCCGTACAGACCAGAATACTCTGATAGAAATAGCAGAGAGTACAGAGAAATCAGTGGAAACCTGACGGAGGCCCTGGAGGACCTGTACTATCGTCACATTCATCATTCCATCGGTGCCAACATCGTAAAGATATCGTGAGTATAAAGATAATTAAATAAATGAGAAAGTTTCGCGAAATATCGAACCTTAAAATTGTTAAATATCATTAAATAACATACTAAGCAGAAACAAATTATAAGAAATAAAGGATAAGAAAGAATCCTACATTATCCAAGCATTAATAATCGTATCACCGAAACAATTTTCATGTTTTCTTATTGTAAATACGAAAACTAAATAACATTTCATTTTTTCAGACCGACGACCGACACGTTCGCGTCGCAAGTCACCCTGGACATCGGCACCACGTTCACGGACGAGCAGGAGGTGCAAGCCATCCTCAAAGAACAGCTAGAGTTTCACTCTCTAGGAAGCATCCAGGTGTATCCCGAGGGATTCACGTTCAGAACGTTCCATGGTAAACTCCTGCCGCGATATTTCGACGGATAATGATCGATTTCCCGTCCAACAATCCGCGAGGAAACTTCTTAATTCCGAATAAACTTTGCTGTTATCGTCCGGCAGAAATGCATTCGCGAATAGACACCGCGAAATACATATATAATACGTTTAAATTTTTCAATACGTATTTGTAAACCGCTGGAAAAATACAAACGATGAAATAATTAAATTCCACCGAAGATTTCGTAGCCGGAGGAATCGATCATTCGTGTAAATACTAAATAATTGTCCGTAGAATGATTTGCACGTGGAATGCACACTCTTGTTCTTTAATATCGATCTATGGTACAAGTAGATTACACAGTTACCGACCTCCGTACTTTATTCCACCGTTCCCGATATTTTTGTTTAATTAAATCATTTTTTAATTCCCTATTCGTTGTATGTATATTTGTTTTGTTATATGTTCTTTTGTTTTTCATTCTTTTTTCGTTTGATCCTCGACGATTTAATTGCGACCGCACCACGTGACCCTGCGAAACCTGTTGATACACGAAAATACGAAACAGTGGAGGGAGAGGATGAACTGGAGTGCGACCCGGGCACAGAGTTAAGGTGTAGAAACGGTGCATGCGTCTCGTTAGAGTCAAGGTGCGACGGTACCGTCGACTGCGACGACGGTTCCGACGAGAACGATTGTCCAGAGGAACCGGACTACCGGACGACGACTCGTAAGTAAAATCTGCGGAACGTCAGGGTGGCTGATGGTACCTTTTTTTCCGTAAAAGTTTCATTATATATTTATCATTTGATCATTGTAATATAATTGATCATATTCCATGTTTATTCGTATTTATTTAAACGAGTATTATTTGTTTTAATACCGCATTTTTAATATCTGCATGATCCGCTTGTTATTTAAGATTTTATATTTTTTATGGGACAATAGAAATATCGTGCGACGTGTTGAAAGACAACTGTTGTCGATATTTTGATTGGATGTGTTTGTTAACAGTGGGTCTACGGAGAAATTTTGTTTAAAAACAATTTTTAAGTCAGTAGTAAAGTAATTATACACTACTAATTTATAAATAAAACTTGAATAAATTAAATTAATAATTATTTATTATTTAAGATTAATTCAGATTTATTAGAATTAAATTATTTAAAAAATTAATAATTTATTTGTATATATATTTATACAAAATTTTTAATTTTTACTATTTACGCAAGAAGTGTTCTATTAATAATCGTCAATATTTTCGAAACAGAGTGTTTTAGAACGATCTAATAAACTGTTAAATCAAAATTATTACTCACACATCCACAATGATAAATAAGTTTTCATTCACAATACCTTATTCATCATTCCGAAAGTGTAATTAATAATTTTCATTCAACATTTATTTCCCTCGTATTATTCGCACCAAGTCAAAAAACACCTTCCAAAACCCATTGTTACTAAAAATCACGTCAAAATCTCGTTAAAAACAGTTCGTCAACGTTCGTCGATGTGTCCCCCGCACCCGTCGACTTTATATTTATTTTTTTTTCTCCATTTTCCCCGTTTCCCCGAATTTCCCGAAACGAAACGCCAGATTCCATCCACGAGTCCGTCACCACGCACGAGCCGGGCACCCTGGAGCCCGTGGAGCCCACCACCTACGAGGAGGACAGGACCGAGGGTCACACCTTGAGACCCGCGGCGAATAAATGTCGGGCCGACGATACGGTCCGTTGCCGCGACGGAAGTCGTTACATCTGCTCCGTGCAGGAGTGCGACGGCGTGCCGGACTGCGACGACGGAGGTGACGAGGTTGGCTGCCCGCACCCAGGTAGACGATCCAAAAGACTTTCGGGAGACGGAGACGGATACAGATTGTGCCGAAATTCCGGATTACTAACATTTAAATGTGTATATGTGTTGTTCACTGGCCAAATCGATTAATTGGACTTTTTTTAATTAACACGTTCCCGCTGGCATGTACCACCAGTGGTACATAGTGGGTGTCACATGGGACGACATGTACCACTGGTGGTACACACACAATGGTCATATCTGGCAACATGTACCACCGGTGGTACATACACAATTGTCTCATTGGGAGGCATGGACCACTGGTGGTACAAATGAAGCATTCATTTTTATGTGTTTTTTTCCGCGCCGCCCGATGGGACAAACTATGAATTAGAGGGCCGTCCGATGCCGAGAACTACAAATAAGACCGCCGGCAGGAACTTGTTAAAGAATTTATTTGACTATTGTCAATCTATCGAAAATGTACGAAAGAATGATTGATTGAAAGAAAATTAATTATTATTGAATTAGAAACGAGTTTGGTGGGAAATTATTTTTAATTTCGACATTTTTTCGGATTTCGTGGGACTCTTTTCAGGGGGTTTGTAAAATTTGATTTTCAGTCAGCAATAAATTTGGCAAGTGAGCAGCTTATACGTAGAAGATCGATAATATTGATTGTACATTTGTGTATATAGACTCGCAACCTGCATGAATTAACATATAAGAAGAATGCTTCTCCCACTAGCTTCTTTTATATTTTTTTTCTATTATCAGTTTCTGTTATCATTTTTCTAATAATTTGCTGTCGCACCTCACATGTAATGAGTGTGATTAACTTTGTTAAACTTTCCGTAATTAACGATGGTATTCAGACTGTCTACTATCATTCCACACATCATCCCAGAACATATAAAGAGAGTGTCGTTCGTTTTTAGGGTGCAGTTCCGGAGAATTCGCCTGCGACGTGACGAGATGCATTTTGGAATCCCAACGGTGCGACAAAGAACAGGATTGTCAGGACGGAAGCGACGAACACGACTGCAAGTTTCCAGGTAAGTGTCACTCTTTAAAAAAAACTATCAAACAAGATAAAACCGTCGAAAATCGAGAATTCTTTCAAAAAATACAAGCGAAAACCGCAACACACAAGTTCAAATTGCAAGAGATTTCTGCAACCACTTTACCGACCGCAGATTCTCCCAATTCTATTTTACCTACGAAAGTTCACTTCTCGATCGACGGAAACCCACCGATAACGACAAAATCTGTAATCGTACAGGGATCTTCTACTACCGACACATCAGAATCGATCGGATTTTTCTTTTGAAACTTCCGCGGCTAATAACATCGGTGTTTTTCGCACGTCGGAACCTGCGGAACTAATTAAAACTACCGCCAGGGTGTCGGCGTGTCTCGAGAAATGCGAAAAGACGTATCTTTTCACCGGGTGCCGCTCGTAACTTCGGAACGTGCCGGTTTTTCGCGAGAAAAGAAGGTCAGGTGGTATCCGTCCGCGCAACCGGGACGTACCTACTGAATATTCAAAACTCGAGGGCTTTTTTCCCTCTCCTTCTGTTTTACCACGACGGGCGTTTTTTTTCGTCGAACCACCGACAGAGTCGAGTGGACGAGCGATCGTGGTCAACAACGTGGAAGCGACCGCGGAAGTCGGCCACCCTGCGTACCTGGTGCTCGGTTGCGGGCACACGTTCCCCGACACCGCTCACCGAGTCGCTCGATCGGCCCCACGATCGCGATAAACCAATTTCGCAATTACGAAAGACGTTGTTTGTCATTTTTCTAATGGTAATGGTGGTGATCGACGACTTTCGCAATAATTCCCTCGATTAGCGGATCCATAATGAGAATTAGAAAAATAATATCTAAACCCATAATGACGTAATTTCTATTTATGTAATAGATCAAATATTATTATTATTTTTTTTCTAATACTTAGAAAAATGATAACGAAACCTATAATTACGTAATATCTATCTCAGTAATAGATCAAATATTATTATTATTATTTTTTCTAAGTATTTCATAATAACGGAATTATTCTGAACGAGGTGTGTTTCTCGTTGTTTGCGATACATGCAGGATTCTTTTTTTTTTGTTCTTTTTCTTTTAACGAGTGTACTTCCTACGAACAATCGGCAATCACGTGTGACGGTTTACCACGTTGCAATCGTTTGCCACGGTGTGTCGCGTTGGCTGCTCGTTCTTCAAAGACGGTGGCCTCGATGAACGCCCTTAGGTTCTTTTTAACCTACTTACCGTTGACGAACTCATTGTCCCACTCCATCGGTAAAACTGGATAAACGGTTGCAGGCATCTGGCTAATCGCACGTTTTGAAATTTGCGTTGAATTCGCCTTCCACTAGGGGGAGGGGGGATCGATGATATAGATTTCGTTGTAACGCGGTGATAAATTACCGCATGCGATATCACGTTATCGTGGGTTCTGTGTGGCTCGTCGAAAACAACGTGTTTTTTTTATATAGTTTCACGAAAACAGGAATAACACACTGCAAAAAGGTTGAACTTTTTGCGATCGACAACTTTATTGTGTCACTTTTTTTCGTGTGGATTTTATATAAAGGGTAATTAATATATGTGTACAATTGTTTTTGATATATATAATATAATGGATATGTAGAAAAAATTAAATTAATATGGATATAGTGGAGCAAAATTGAAATATCGTAAAGAATCTTTATCTGGAAGAATGATCTCGTTTATTCTGAGATGTTGACGTAATTTAATTGGGGAACCACATTGAAGTGACGTCATAATGGTGAAACGCAATTGTAATTTATTTTGGTCAGAATTAGCCGACGCAAATTTAGGTTTTTTAACAGGAAAAGTATTAATCATCTTTACTTTTTGAATTACTTTACATTTGACTGTGAAAGAATTGATTAATTTTTATAGTTGATATTAATTTCTTTAATAATTAGACTTAATAGTACGAAATGACAGAAATTCACCTGGCTGCTGAATAATAAATAATTTTCTTCAGTGGCTAATGAGATTAACTCCATCTTCTAAAGTAAGTGATCGAAGTAATGGACATCGAACGCCTACGAGAGTTACGGTAATTTCTGTTTTCATACAACAATGTATATTCCATAATCGATAACACCGAAATGCCTCACGCTTTATCAATTTCCTCCGTTTCCACTCTTATGAATGTAATCCACTCTACAAACTCGTTTTTTTTTTTTTATTCCATTCGACACCCGAAACAACGAATGTCCACGAAATCCAAATTCACACTGTCGCAAATCGATTTTTTAAAATAAAATTCAAATACCTCTGTTCTATTGGTTAAATCGTAAAAATCGATCCTAGATCAATGATCTATATAGTCATCCTTTAACAGTCTCATGATAATCAGATATCCAGCGTCTTTCAAATAGACACCGATTTCTAAAATGAAATTCAAATATCCCCATTCTATTGGATAAATTACAAAAATCGATCCTAGATCAAAGATCTACGCATTCATCCCTCAACAGTCTCATGATTATCAGATATTTCGCGTTTTCCTTGTAGACGCTGATTTCTAAAATATATAAAATTCAAATGCCCCTGTTACATCGACTAAATCCCATAAAAATCGATCCTCGATCAAAGATATATACACTCATCCCTCAACAGTCTCATAATTATCGGATATCCATCATCACTCGAGTAGACACCGATTTCCAAAATAAATAAAATTCAAATACATCCATTCCACAGAGTTAATGCCATAAAAATCGATCCTAGATCAATGATCCACATACACATCCCTTAATCGTCTCATAATTATCGAATATCCATCATCACTCGAGTAGACACCGATTTCCAAAATATATCAAATTTAAATATCCCCATTCCACAGTATTAATCACATAAAAATTAATCCTAGATCAATGATCCACATACACATCCCTTAATCGTCTCATAATTACCAGATATCCCGCGTTTTCCAAATTGCCACCGATTTCCAAAACAAGCCAAATTCAACAACCCCCAATCCACCGACTAAATCCCACAAAAATCGATCCTAGATCAATGATCCATACCCTCATCCCCCAAAAATCTCCTAATTATCACACACCCCTCATCTTCCATCTAAACTTTCCTACTCCCCCTCTGAAGAAGACCCACAAACTCTAAAAAAAAAAAGACACCAACAGCGAAAAAAAAACACAGAGAGAGAGAGAGAGAGAGAGAAAGAGAAGCAAGCTAACGTTCCATATAAATATCCGCAGACACGCAGCCCGAGCCAGGAGCGCTTTTACCTGCTCCCAGCAATCGCGATGTGCATGCTTAATCAATATTCAAGTATTCAGCCGTGAGGCACAGGGGGACGATCTAACTCACCCCCCCTTTTCCCCCTTCATTACTTCCCCCCTTCTCCTCCTTCAACAAACCCATGTTTTTCCCTTCTCCTTCCCTCGTCTCACTTTCTCATCGTTTCTCTTTCCCTCCCCTCTCTATCCTCTCTCTCTCTCTCTCTCTCTCTCTCTCTCTGACACGGTGTGTCGTTGCTCCTGGTGCTTCTTCCCGGGTGGCTAGGGGACAGGAATGCGCATAACCACTTTCGTGTCCCTCGGTTTAGCTTCCGAGAGAGTTCGCCGCGATATGCCAGCTCGGACGAGGACAATTATGAGCCGCAACAGGAGGAGGGAGGGGGGGGGGAGGTGGGGGACGTGAATCCGAGGGGAAGAGGGTACAACGTCGTCGGGGTGGACGGGACCCGGGTGGAACGCACGCCAGGCACCGCCACGACAAACGTCAACCGAAGACGTCTTGAACGTTATTCAACTACCGTTCCTCTGCGATTCGCACACACATTGAAATAAGGGCGGGGTGGTTTATAAATGCTTGAAGGGGGTGGGTGGGGTACGTAGGTATCTGGTTAACCGGGATACACGTTGCCGGAATGATCGTTTAAAGGGGTCGAGGGGATGCTCGTCGAAATTCGAGCACGAGAGATCGCGTTTATCGCCCCGTCGACTCGCCGTGGATATCCGGCTTGATTTCTGACTTTTACTTTTAGCTGGAATTTTTGTTACTTAGGGAGAGTTGTGTGTAGGGTGTAAGAAAAATGCGGGGACAGTTTTTTAGTATCGATAGTACGCGGCGAAAGATGAAAGAAAGAGTAAAGTTTTGTCTGAAAACTACCCCCTATCGAGATATGTTTTGTAATAAATTTTTTAAAAAATTATATATCCGAAATGGTAGGTCGTAGAGGAGTGATTTTCGTTTTTATATTACCGGGAGAGAGTAAAGTTTATGAAAAAAATATCACTATCTACGGAAAGGAAGTGTTAGTGAGTGTCCTTAATTTTTCCCAAGTTGTTACAAACCTGCTATGATATAGGTAAGAGGAGTTGTTTCAAATTTTTACGCCTGGAAATTTCTACAACTGGAAATTCCACGATCCGAAATTTCTACGCATGGAAATCTTGCGCGTTTCAAATTCCTACGCCAGAAAATTCCAGGATCCTAAATTTGTACGCTTGGAAAACTTACGCGTTTCAAATTCCTACGCCTGAAAATTTCTACGGCTGGAAATTTCAGGATTCTAAATTTTTACGCTTGGAAAACTTACGCGTTTCAAATTCCTACGCCTGAAAATTCCACGATGCTAAATTTGTACGCTTGGTAAACCTACGCATTTCAAATTCCTACGCCTGAAAATTTTTACAACCGAAAATTCTATGGTTCTAAATTTCTACGCTTGGAAAACTTACGCGTTTCAAGTTCCTACGCCTGAAAATTTCTACGGCTGTAAATTTCAGGATTCTAAATTTTTACGCTTGGAAATCTTACGCGTTTCAAATTCGTACGCCTGAAAATCCACGATCCTAAATTTTTACGCTTGGAAAAACCTACGCATTTCAAATTCCTACAACCGAAAATTCTACGGTCCTAAGTTTCTACGATTGGAAAACTTACGCGTTTCAAATTCCTACGCCTGAAAATTTCTACGGCTGGAAATTTCAGGATCCTAAATTTTTACGCTTGGAAAACCTACGCATTTCAAATTTCTACAACGGAAAATTCTACGGTCCTAAATTTCTACGATTGGAAAACTTGCGCGTTTCAAATTCCTACGCCTGAAAATTTCTACGCTTGGAAATTCAACGTGTTTCAAATTCCCAGGCCTGAAAATTTCTACAACTGGAAATTTCATGAGCCTAAGACATGGGTAATCGAAGTTGTTTGGATTAAACAAGAATAAATGCTATTTAACAGAAAGAATTTTAAAAAAAATCAATTCCCATCGTATATATCAAAATTGACTGCCACCAGTCACCATAGTCCTTTTTTAATTTACAATCACTGTAAATGTAATTTCAATATTATATCACTAACTTAAATTTCGTACATTTCCTAAAATATCTTGTTTTTTTTTATTAAATAAAAACACTCTAAATCTACCTCGCAACAAATATATTAATAATCGATGACATAACTTCTCTACGTAAAACTTTCAAAGTCTCAAAAACACTTAAAAAACCCCAAAAATGACGCATAATCAACAATGATTTCACAAACAATCTAATTTCACAAATTTTCCACCCTGGGACATCATAACATGCCCCGTCCATGGCGAAAGGGTTAAAGGTAAGCGGAAAGTTACGGGATTACGTGGAGTCGAATGGAAAACCACGTTTCGCGTGTCACGACGGTTCATGTTTGCCGCTGGAAAACAACCGCTATTTATCGTCGGTCCTCGTACACGCGTCCGTTAAAAATTTCTTCGTTTCCTCTCCCAACATTTCCCCGCGAAAAAACACCGCCGCGGCACCCGCTTTTTAATTCGCGAATAACCAAGTAGATTTCCACGCGGTGAATTAATCTCCGCGTAATTTCGCCGCGACGGTAAAACGTTTTATTGATAAAGCAAGCATATGCAAATCTATCGTAAGGCTAGGGGATACCCCGAAATTCGTTCGACAACTTTTGTCCCAGGTTCATTGTGAAAAAAAAATTATTTCATCAGTTTCGAATGCTTCAATTTTTTTTAGAATTTTTCACTCGTTTGAATTTTTGTAAATTTTTGTTACGTCTAATTTTCCAATTTCTGATTATTAAAATTATTTTCGTTATTAGTTAGGAATTTTTTAGGAAAATTTATCACTATAGTGCAGGTACTTTACACCTACCTGTTCTTACCATGAGGTGTCATTTCATCCTTAGTAAAATAAACGTTAATTTTCAGGAAAAGATTCCTAATTGAATAAAGAAAATAATTGGAATAATTAGAAATTGAATAATTAACGTTAACGTTTAGTATTAATAACATTATTGTGTTAATAACATAAACGTATAAAACAACAAAAAGCGCACAAACACATATACAGAAAATAGAGAACTTTTCAATTTTTAATTATTAAAATTATTATCATTATTGAGTTAGGAATTTTTAGGAAAATTAACACTATAGTATAGTTATTTTACACCTACCTGTTCTTACCATGAGGTGTCATTTCACCCCTACTAAAATAAACGTTAATTTTCAGGAAAAGATTCCTAATTGAATAAAAAAAAATAATTGGAATAATTAAAAATTGAATAATTAACGTTAACGTTTAGTATTAAAAACCATCCATCGTCACATCTATTGTCTTAATAATATCAACGTATAAAACAAACACACACACACATATACAAAAAATAGAGAACGAAAGAATAGGCTCATCGAGTTGATGAAAAAAAAAACACTAAAGAAAAAATAGTCCTTTCCAACGGACATAGTTGAAGTCTATCTATTCGTCTATCCGTTTCGCACACGCTCGTTACGAGTCCAGTCATCCCACTCTTTTTTTTCTCTCTCTCCCCCTCTTTTTTTTTTGTTGTTATAAATGGAAAAAACATCGATCATCGTGACGTGTGCTTTACAGGTATGCCAAGAGACGGGCATATTCGATCCTATCGATAGCGTATCGATGTTCCCGGGGTTTCCGTGCACGTAGAACGGCTCGGTTTTCGTTGCGAACCGGTGTCAGTGGCTTCCACCTGGTTTACACCCCACCAGGAGTCAGCCCCCCCTGGAGCCGCTACTCCGTCGGTAGACTGTTTTGTTTCGCGATTCTATCTACCCCGTTGTCGAGACACGTTACGCCGATCATCCGGGTCGTTTAACGCTAGATTGCCGGAGGTTGGGTGTATATGTGTGTATATTGCGCGTGGAATAAGTCAATTTGATTGGAATATCAAAATTGAAGTTTTTGGATAATTTAATAATTTATTTTAAAGAGGGGGATATAGGTATTTGGGGTGGAGTAAGTCAAAGTTGAAGTTTTTAGAAAATTTAGCCATTTATTTTGAAGAAGGGTGTATATGTATTTGGGGTGAAATAAGCAAATTTGATTCGAATATCAATATTGAGGTTTTTAGAAAAATTAACGATTTGTTTTAAAGAAGGGGATATATGTATTTGAGGTGGGATAAGCCAATTTTTATTCAGATTATCAAAATTGAAGTTTTTAGAAAATTTCACAATTTATTTTGAAGAAGGGTGTATATGTATTTGGGGTGAAATAAGCCAATTTGATTCGAATATCAATATTGAGGTTTTTAGAAAATTTAACGATTTGTTTTAAAGAAGGGGATATATGTATTTGAGGTGGGATAAGCCAATTTTTATTCAGATTATCAAAATTGAAGTTTTTAGAAAATTTCACTATGTATTTTGAAGAAGGGTGTATACATATATATTTGGAGTGAAATAAGTCAATCCGATTGAAATATCAAAATTGAAGTTTTTCAACAGTTTAGGTAGTTGATAAAAAGATTTTTACTATCTGACACTATGTATTTTGGATAGTATGCAAAAAGTAATAGAAACAATTTTAGGGCTGAAAATCACCCCCTATAACGATCTATTTTATACAGAAATTTTTAAAAAATTGCATTTCCGAAATGGTAAGTCGTAGAAAATTGATTTTCATTTTACTATTATTGGAAAACATCATAGTTTACGAAAAAAATATTAGTATCAATGGAAAGGGAGTGTCGTCAATGACCTTAATTTTTCCCAAAGTTGTTAAACACCTGTTATATTTAATTATATTCATTTTATACCAACTTTGATCTTCTCCCGTTATATCACAATCAAAATCGATCCTCAACAACTTACCATTTCAGATATATAATCTAAACAATAAATTTTTACAAAAAGCAAAGGTCAATTTCGGTTCAAAAATGAACCTTCACGAATGAAAGTTCGATTTTGGAAATGCTCAAATGTATTTTTGATTTCCTAATAATCTACCCGAACCTTCCACGTATTCACCGACCTGTTATACTCTAACCTTGAGTCTCTAAATAACGCTGACATAGTTTTTTTCCCGTATTTTCGAGACAAATACGGCACTGTGCGTCGTGAATAATTTCCCATAGACAGCGATGTATACTCGAAAGGGCCATGAAATTTCGTCGCAAACTACGGCCAACCGATATAAGTTTTCGCGAGTCTCAGCTCGACACAGCCTGTTTCTTTAATAGTTAATATCACCTGTAATGGCTCGCCTCTCCAGGTGTGGGATCGACGAGGGTCGGTTCGATACTTTACGTTACACAATCTACTTTTCTCTCTTATCATATTTATCCCTAAATAAATTTCACACTGGACGGAATCATCTTGAACTAAAGAAATCTGTGTAATGCATTGCAAAAATATTTTAATTACAAGCACAAGTGTTTTTAATAATCATTGAAATAATTTTCTAATCTGCAGTGTCGAAAATTTTAAAAATCCATAAATCATCTTTTCAAGCTTCGATTAGGGACAGTTAATTAATTAACATTACACAATTTACTTTTTCCCCTTATCATATTTAACGGAATTCAAAAATTTGGTAATTATAAACACAGGTGATTTAATAATCATTGAAATAATTTTCCTGTGTGAAACGCTGAAAGTTTTACAAACCCATAAATGACCCCATAACGTTCCATTTCCAATGACAATAATTTTTCAAGCTTCAATAAGATTCAGTCAATTAATTAACATTAGACAATTTATCTTTCCCCCTTATCATATTTAACGAAATTCCAAAATGTTGTAATTACAAGCACAGGTGATTTAATAATCATTTAAATAATTTCCCAGTGTAAAACTCTGAAAGTCTTAGAAACCCCTAAACGACCCCATAACGACAATAATTTTTCACTACATAATTAACCTTTCACCCTTCAATAAATTCCACCTTCCACAAAATCATCTCAAACCAAAAAAATATCACCCAACACCCCGCAACAATGTTGCAATTCCATCCACACAGATTTTCCAAGATTTACGACACCCTTGCAATCCCGGTCACCAACACTCCAGGAGGTGGGGGAAGGGTCATCCACGAAGGGGAAGGGGGCGGGGAGGGGAGGGGGGTGACAACGAGAAAACGCAGTCCTCCTCGGCATTTTCATCAGCGCGACGGTCTCGCGACGTTCGCCCCGCTTTTTAGAATTCATTTTCGGGTTTAAGCTTCATTCCTCCGCGGGAGAATTAAGCGAGCAGCGGGTGGTTCGTTCGAGGACAAACGGCAGATTGGTAGGCGTTACCCTGGCACCTCGTGTACTTAAGGTCCACTCGTAACAAACGAACAGCAACAACCGACAAACGCCCCCCGGTTCACCCATACACGTGTACTTTCCACCACGTGTGCTATATATGTGTATGTACAGGGTGTCCCAGCTAACGTGTACGTCCCTGAACCAGGTGATAGCTGAGGTAATTCTAATATAGGGAAGTGACATTCGTAATGACGTATCTTAATTCGTGACAGAGTTATTAACGAAAAACGATAGCCAATCAGAGGGCTCCGTTGGGCCCAGTGGCGCCACAGTTCCTACTGGCACAGACCTTCTACTGTCGCGCCACCTGGCCCAACGAAGTCCTCTGATTGGCTATCGTTTTTCGTTAATAACTCTGTCACGAATTAAGATACGACTTTAGGAATGTCACTTCCCTATATTAGAATTACCTCAGCTATCACCTGGTTCAGGGACGTGCACGTTAGCTGGGACACCCTGTATACACATATACACTGTCACATATACACCGTCACATATACACATATACACATATACACATATACACATATACACCGTCACATATACACATATACACATATACACATATACACCGTCACATATACACATATACACATATACACATATACACCGTCACATATACACATATAGACATATACACCGTCACATATACACATATAGACATATACACCGTCACATATACACTGTCTCATATATACACATATACATCGTCTCATATATACACATATACACCGTCTCATATATATACATATACATCGTCTCATATATACACATATACACCGTCTCATATATACACATATACACCGTCTCATATATACACATATACACCGTCACATATACACCGTCGCATATACACTGTTTCATATATACACATATACACCGTCACATATACACTGTCACATATACACCGTCTCATATATACAAATATAGACCGTCTCACATATACACATATACACTGTTTCATATACAAATATACACCGTCACACGAGGTTTTCTCGGTTCGTATAGGATACACACGGACACACACATACATTCGCGGTTATTTCGCGTGTACAACGCCGTTTGCCGGTGCAATTCAGAGGCTTTTTTGTAATTTACGACAATACGTACGCGGTCGCGAGAATTACGATTCACCCCGTTCGTAACGCGACTGCGCCCTGCTTTTAATCGCGGAACGAAATTTTACCACCCCCTCCTGCCCCCTCCCCCCCATTGGAACACACCCCCCGATCCACTTTACGCGTAGGAAGTGTTCCTCACCTGGTGGATTCTTCGAGGAGTGAATAGAGGTGTTTTAATGTGGTTATTTTTAAGGGTAGTAAGGGATTCAGGGTTAAAAAATTTTGTAATTTTTTTATTGGATAATATTAATAGGTCATTAGAAATCAAAATAACGATAAAATCTGGTTAAAAAATCTTTAAAACCTCTCACCAGTGTTCTGTAATTGTTATTTCTTTCATTTCTAAATTTTTGGCGATCGATTCAAGCAAAAATTGCAATATAAATTGCGTAATTATTGCTTAAATACATATACATATATCTTAATCTATATAATTAATATATATATTTAAATTTTTATATATAAAAGTTTGTATATATAAAATTTAAATTATTTAAATTTATGTATATCAATATATGTATCTGTATTTAAGCAATTATATTATATATTAAGAAATTACTATATATATTAATTTAAAAAATTTTAATAATTCAATTTATATTGAATTTCAATCTTTTAAATTTATAAAAGAATTATTATTCATTTTATAATTTTATATTTTAAAAAATTATCAATTATGTATTGCTTATATATAATTCAGCAATATATATATATACCAAGTTTAACTACAAGAAAAGCAAAAAGAAAACGATGTTTTGATAATACAAGTCCTTATTCTTCCCTCTTAAAGTTAGAATCCAGAGTTACAAGGGATCATCCACGAGGTGAGGAATCACCCGGGTGATTTACCGAATTACACGTGACAGGACGAACCTGTCCGTCAGGTGAAAGAAACTCACCTACATATATCGAGGTGTGAGTGTGAACGAAGACACGTTGAAGTATTTAAAATCCATCGCGACGACACGGTTATTAACGGAGATCTTTGCACACGGGTCAGAAATGATCTAATAGATGATAACCGTATGTATTATATAATCATCCGGAGGGCTAAATCCGGGCTGGGATTGAAAAATTAATGCCAAAGTGAAACCGGGGAAGAAAATTAGCCGGAATTATTAGGTTTGTGCTCGGGTGGGTAATATTAGATGAAAATGCCATTGCTCGGAAACGAAGATACGAGTTCGATCATAATTTGAAAATATTCGAAATAAATTATTAACATCTCGGTCGTGGGAAACCGATGCGCGGAAATAATGCGGGTAATTCGATTAAAACTCCGCGGGCGAATTGTACTTTTTCCAATGGTTTATGGATTAGGGTATCTCGTAAGTTTCTTTTGTTTTTTTTTTTTAATGCGAATTGAATACACGATATTTGTTCTTTAAGGTCGATTTGTTGAGTTGTATTATATGAAATTCATTAAGAGATTTTAAATAATTGAACAATTTATTATAAAGCTTGTTAAATGATTAATAATATGTCTACCCAAAATTTTAAGCAGTTAATTGAAAATTTCTTGTCACAAAATTAGTATGGAAATAAATAGAAAAATTTAATATAAATTTAAATAAAATCATGATACTAGTAGACTACAAATATTACATTAATATAATTTATTATTCCACGCTTATATTTACAGTCACTAATGTTATGATTTTATTAAAATTTACATACAAATTTTCTATCTACTCGATACTAATTTCCTCTTGGAAGAAACTTTCAACAAATTGCTTCAAATTTCAAGACACAAATATTATCAATCATTAATCAAAATTTCATATTTTACAACACACCAAAATAACAAAAAAATATTATTTTCCCTTTTTAATGCGTCTTAACGTGGACACGATTTTTACAAATTTTTTTCTGCGCAAAGATGAATGTTAATTTATGTAACCGTCATCTTTCGGGACACCTGGTGATCCGCGACGGAAGTCGTGCTCGCGGAAACGCGGCTTAACATCCGCGCAAAGTCCGACGAGTTGAAAAAGTCCATTAGTATGAAAATGTGATATAAGTCGGGTTTGAATAAACATACGGCCGTCTCCGTCGCGTCGACGTGCGTCGGCCGTCGGGTTCCCGCCCCCCCCCCTCCCGCCCTCCGTCGCCGCGACGTCGACGTCGTTTCTTCGCGTTTTCTTCGCTCGTTCGGCCGAACAGCCGTCAAATCGGCGAGAAGTCGCCCGCCACGATTCTGAACTTATTTTATTTAAACTTTTATAATCCGTCGACGACGAACGTGTTGCTACGTTTCTCCGTTGATCTGTATGCAAAAGGGGTACGGAAATGTGTGTGTGTGTGTGTGTACATACATACAGACATACATAAAGGTGCCGACGAGATTCGACGTGGTCGAATAACTCCCGACGATGGAAATTGACGGAACATTGGAAAATTAGTTTTTTACAACTCGGAATGACCTATTTTTATTCGTCAATGGACAGATTTTTTTAATTAATATATAATCAGAGAAGCTTATCTGGCTAATATGAATATAAAGAACTATAAATAAATTTTAATAATAATAAATTTATTAAAAAATAATTATTAAAAGGTAAAGTATAAAAAAATAAACATAAAGGAACTAATTTTTGTAAAGGATCGTTTATAGCCACATAAGCTTCCCTGATTGTATATTATATGTACGATCGTTAAAATTGATATTTCATTTTTTTAATTAATGATATCACTTCTTCTATTAAATAAATTATCCTCGATAATTTAGATTTTTTATTAAATAAATTATCGTCGATAATTCAGATTTTTGAGATCCGGTTTCCCGTTAGATATTGTTCTTCCGGTTTTTTTTTTCAACGGGAAGTGGTGTTTCGTAGACTTAAGAGAACCTTCTTCAGGGAAGAAACCGTTCAAGGGGGACTACCTCAACACCCTAATCAACTCTTGTATGATAATTAACCTCGCGGTCGCGCATATTCCGCGGCAAACGAACTTGTGTCCAGTGTCGGGTAGTTTTTATTCAAATTTTTATCACCCCCCCCCCCTCCACCCCCCCTTCTCTCTCCTCCACGTGATTCTTGTTTCTTTAGATTTTTAGATTTTGAATTACAGAAGAAAATTTAAAAAAATTATGAATATTATTTTGTTGGATTTTTTTTACCTAGTTGAATTTATTTCAATTTCAGGGATGTAATTTTGAGATTTTGGGTGATGTGTTTCTATTTTTTTTTGTAATCCCGTTAAATTGACGGGTGATTATATTGTTAATCGCAAAGAAATTGGGTTTCTGGAGTGAAACCGTTTTTCCGGTGGAAAATATTGAGCTAATTGCAAAGTGAACTAATTGGTAAATAGAAATCATTGTTTCACGAGGAGATTTTGTGACAGGATCAGTATCAATTTTATTTTTTCGAAATTTGGAGAATTGTCAAAATTACAGCTGTCCGAGGTTTTGAATTTTGTAAATGCAGGTGAACTTTTGAAAATTGAATCTCAATAACGGTAAATCGTAGAGCAATTTGCTTTAAAAGTAAATTTTCATCAGAGTGGATCAAATTTTTCGATAATAAATACAGGTTGTATAATTAACAATGTGGATTATCATTGATATTTAATTTTTTTAAACAATTGAATATTCTTTGAACCATTTTCTTCAAGAATCCGATATAAAATTAAATATTAATGGTACTCCATATGCTTAATTATGCAAATTGTATTTTTTACTGAAAAATTTCATACTTTCCAATGAAAATTTACTGGAAAAAAATGCTCTGCAATTTCCCATTATTAAGATATTATTACTATACTTTTAAAGTTCACACATTTTCACAAAACCCTTGGAACACCTGTAACTTTAACAACTTTAAAAATTCTCCCAAAAAACACACTCACACACACAGAAATTGTCTCTATATTTACTATCCTAAACACTATACATAAAATAATAACTTCAGTAAATATCATATATTTAGTATGGGGTTCCCCATTACATACTCCGATATTATTATTGTACTTTAAATTTTTTAACAAAATTCAACACTTGGAAAAAAAATACCCATAATATTTAAAACCTTTCCCAAAAACGTGATCGATTTCAAATACGACTGATTTTCCCCCCAATTGATCCTCCGCCAGGGATTTTTCAATTTTCCTGCGATTTCCCATGGCCAACCAATAGTAGCCAAACGATTCCCCATTCCTTCGATATTATTATTATACTTTTAACTTTTTTACAAAATTCAACACTTGGAACACCTGCAACTTTAACAAAAAAAATATCCATAATTATTAAAACCTTTCCCAAAAACGTGATCGATTTCAAATACGACTGATTTTCCCCCGAATTGATCCTCCGCCAGGGATTTTTCAATTTTCCTGCGATTTCCCATGGCCAACCAATAGTAGCCGAATGATTCCCCATTCCTTCAATATTATTATTATACTTTTAATTATTTAACAAAATTCAACACTTGGAAAAAAAATACCCATAATATTTAAAACCCTTCTCAAAAACGTGATCGATTTCAAATACGTCTGATTTTCCCCCGAATTGATCCTCCGCCAGGGATTTTTCAATTTTCCTGGGATTTCCCATGGCCAACCAATAGTAGCCAAACGATTCCCCATTCCTTCGATATTATTATTATACTTTTAACTTTTTCACAAAATTCAACACTTGGGAAAAAAATACCCCAAAAAAATACCCATAATTATTAAAACCTTTCACAAAAACGTGATCGATTTCAAATACGACTGGTTTTCCCCCGAATTGATCCTCCGCCAGGGATTTTTCAATTTTGTGTAAAAAATAACTTACTTGGCTTTTATTACGATCTTCAAACTTCAATAGTAATGTATATATATATATAAATTAAAATTACTTACATATTAAATTATAGTAAATCACCATCCACAGGTGAGAACACTATTCTAATAATTGAAAATTCGGTCCTACGTTTCGATCCTTGTTGGGATCATCCTCAGGGACAATATTCTAAAAGAAAATTATGTTCTCTTTGTAAGGAGAACATAATTAAATAAGAAAAATGAAAAAACCAAATTAAAATTCAAACAAACTATTTGTTCTGAATAATTATAGAACCTATTTGATGTATAAAAGCAAAAAGAAAAACACAATTAATAAACTACAGTTAATATTTTTGATTTTTTTTAAATTTATACGAGCCAATGTACCTAGTTTAATATGTAATTATATTGTTATAAAGTAAATATATTAAAACAAAAATATGATATAACTCATTGGTAGTGAGACTCACCAACTGTGGATGTACAATTAATTTAAAATTTTAAATCGAGACATCGGGTATGACACGTCTGACTCCTAGTAAATGCTAAATACTAATGACCCGATCTATAAACAAAACGGGGCAATATTTCCTGACACTGAATTTTATCAGTATTTTTAAATTTATCGGTGATCGATAGATCGATAACAACACGAGTCATGAAGAGGGCGCCAAATTTCAAACAATTGAAACGTGAAGTTAAACACAGTATTTTTCAATTTTCCTCCGATTTCCCATGGCCCACCGATGGTAGCCGAGCGATTCCGAGCGATTCCGACGAGAAGCGCGGCAAAGGCTCGCCGCGATACGCGTGACTCCCATTACGCCACGGAGCCGCGGTACCTGCAAGACCTCCCACGCTTCTCTCCGACAGTCACTCGTTCGAAACACGACGGGTCGGTCGTTCGTTCGTCCGTTCGTTCGTTCGTTAGTTAGTTAATTACTTCGTTACACCAACCCGGATGGTCCAACCCGTTCCAAGTAAACCATCATCCAAAAACGTGACAATAGAAATTTATATTACCAACCGAAAATAAAAGAAACTTTAAAAACATCCAAAAAATCATAGGTAATAAAAAAAAACTATTTAGAAAATCCAAGAGAAAAAAAAAGTGATTAAAGTGTCGGTTTTCGAGCGGATTTTTTTTCTTTTTGTTCCGAAAAAGAGTCTTTAAGATTTTTAATGGTGTTTTGATAGGTGGTTTTCTAGAATTTTTTATTTTTTCTAGCCTCGTTAAGTTAATTCGGATTTCATGGTATTTTTTTTTTTCTTAGTCAAGTGTGAACGAAGTTTTTATCGCTCTATATCCGTGAACCGGTGTCGCGTTACCACTTCCGTGCAGCTCGACGAGGACGAGGGTCACCTCGCGTGAGATCCCCGGGTGCATCCGAAGATCACGGTCCCGCTCGCCGATGAGAACGAACACCCTGACAAAAACCCCATAAATCCCCGCGATCCCGTCGACAGTTATAGCGCCGCGACAATTATGTTCTTCCGACTTTCCATGGGGCTGCCGCCTAATCCCCCCGGAAAACTTCTAAAATCTCTACGATCCACAAAGGGCCTCTATATTTAGAGATCCAGCGATCCACGAACGATCCACGTGATTTTTTTTCCATTTCTTTAAACTACTAATCTTTTTCATTTCACCATTGAAATTCCCGTGGAAACTACTTTAATACACTCGGTAATTTTTTATTTTTTTTTTAATATTTTGCCAATGGGGAAATGATTAATTAATATTTCTGTTACCTTTTTTTATTTTTAAACAATTTTTTTTTTTGGTAAGGTTGACACATTAACAGTAGAAGTACCGCGAATGAGTTTGGTATTTATAAAATCGTTGGGTAAAGGTGTAAAGGGGATAGTAAATTGATCAATTTAACACTAGAACTACCAAGAGTTAATTCGGTATATTTATAAACATAGCATAAATATGTTTGAAATAAAGAAATAAAGGAGGATAGTAAACTGATCGGTTTAATTATTTACATATAGAAACATGGTGATGAATCATTTTGGAAACAGCAGTGTTATAAATTTAAGCGATTCCTAGAATCTCAAAACCAGTCATTATTACTACCTCGGTAGTTCTAGTGTTAATTATCTACATATAAAAAAATGATTATAAATAATTTTCGAAATCGCAGTATTGGAAATTTAGGGGATCCTTATAACAAATTTCGAACAAGTCATTTTGATTGTCTTGGTAGTTCTAGTGTTAAAAAAAAAAATGAAAGATATATCGTCGGTATCGGTGCCCCCGTCGGCCAGTGATGTCCCCGTCGGGGGCGACGAGGGGGGGTAAAAAAAAAATGTAAAGTAGCTTAGTGCCTCCCACGCTTCTCCGTCGTTGACAGCGGAGGTGGGGTGTAGTATAGTTCGTTCGGTTCATGGTGACTACTAGTTTGCCAGTCTGCCAGGTTCGGGCGACGCGGGATCTCGCTTTTCCTCTGCCGGGACGTCGACGTCGCCGTCAGGTTCGTTCCGTCGATCCGACGTACCACCCGGGGACCTCATACGTTCGCTTTTCCGTCATTCCAAAATCACAGTTATTTCTCAAAAAATTGATTTTCCCTCGAGAACCGACGTTTCGTGTAAACGGAGAACACTTTAATTATTTGTTTATTTATTTTTTATTGTTCATAAACATCGGTGACACGCATTTTTCCTCGGATTTTTAAATTGGACGAGCTGGAATAGAAACGGAAGTCGATAGAGAATAATAATAATAGTATATATACAGGGTGTAACATATTATCGGGGACCCCAAAAGGTGAAAAACAGACCAAGGAAGTTAGGTCCGAAAATCACCCCCTATCGAGATACAACCCCATTTGTAAAAAATTTTTTAAAAATCATATCTCCGAAATGGTACGTTGTAGAAGACCCGTTTTGATTGCAATATAACCGGAGAAGATCAAAGATAACAGAAAAAAATATAATTGCTGCGGTTATTGCTGTTAAATAGCATTTATTCTTGTTTAATCCAAACAACGTCGATTTCCTATATCGTAGCAGGTTTGTACCAACTTGGGAAACATTATAGGGCATTCACTAAATCTTCCTTTGCGTAGATAGTGATATTTTTTTCGTAAACTTTGGTCTCTTCCGGTTATATTGCAATGAAAATCGGTCCTCTACGACGTACCATTTCGGAGATATGATTTTTTTAAAAATTTTTTACAAATGGGGTTGTATCTCGATAGGGGGTGGTTTTTAGACAAAACTTTATAGACTTTTTTTTCACCTTTTGGTGCGTACTATCGATCCTGAAAAAGGGTCCCCGATGATATGTTACACCCTGTATATAAATAAATATATATATAGAGAGAGGGAGATAGAGAAAGAAAGAAACCAGGCAGTGAAATAAAAAAAAAAAAGAAAACGGAAGAAAAGCTGCGAGAAGAAACGGTGCACGGGCGAACACACCGCGTGCATCAAACGCAGCCGCGGTATTCAGAAAATAATTAAAAATAATTGAAAAACACAACGTGTCACCGCACCTACACCACCTACCATTGTGTTTCGTCGCTGCACAATTTCCTTGCCTTTTCCTCCCACTCCCACACTTTCCACGCGGTACCACCCTTTCTCTCTCTCTCTCTCACTCTCTCTCTCTTTATTCTCTCCTCTCGTTCCACGCGCCCGCAATCCGCCGTAATCCCGAGGAACAAAAACCGAATTGTCGTCCGGTAAAGATGGAAAAAGGTCCCGCGGCTAACGAGAACTCGTAAAAGTACGGAAAGAGAGAAAGAAAATAAGAGAAAGACAGAGAGAGAGAGAGAGAGAAAGAGAGAGAGAGAGAGAGAGAAAGAGAGAGAGAGTAAGAGGAGGAGATAGAGACTCGAACTCGCCCCATTCAGAGAACCCTGAAGAAAAGAAAAGCGGCGAACCGGAGGGATAGAGCGGTTTCACGAGTAGTTGAAGCACCTTCGACAATACGCTCGGACGATAACCGGTATTATCCGCACAGGGAAATGATTATGTCGATAGATAAACGGTTTCTTCGGCCTTATTATTGTTTCGCGGTTTCCACCCCCGCCCCCCCCCCTTCCCCCCTCGATCGTTCCGCGCGACGGCCCTTAGGACCTAAATCGCGAATGTTAACGAGAAGAGATTTGGATAGTGTTGTTCGTTCGTGGGATTTTTTCTTTTTTTTGTTTCGTTGTGTGTGAGTGTTTTTTATTTCTTTTTTTTTATTGTGGGTGGTTGGGGGTGAAGTGTTTTTCCGGTCGGGACAGGTAGATCGGAAAGATAGTTAAGGGTGATTTTGTGTTTTTTTTTTTTTGAGATTGAGGAAATTTGTATCACTTTCTAGGGAAAAATAGTACAAATTTTTATCTGCGCTTGGAAATCTTACGCGTTTCGAATGGCTACGCATGAAAATTCCACGATCCTAAATTTCTACGCTTGGAAATCTTACGCGGTTGAAATTCTTACGCCTGAAAGTTTCTACAACCGAAAGTTTCACGGTCCTAAATTTCTACGCTTGGAAAACTTACGCGTTTCAAATTCCTACGCCTGAAAATTTCTACGGCTGGAAATTTCAGGATTCTGAATTTTTACGCTCGGTAATCTTACGCGTTTCAAACTCCTACGCTTGAAAATTCCACGATCCTAAATTTCTACGCTTGGAAAACCTACGCATTTTAAATTTGTACAAGCAAAATTTCTACGGGCCTAAATTTCTACGCTTGGAAAACTTAAGCGTTTCAAATTCCTACGCCTGAAAATTCTACGGTCCTAAATTTCTACGCCTGGAAATTCATCGCGTTTCAAATTCTCACGCCTGAAAAATAGTAAAAATTTCTATTTTAGAATTTGATCGACGGTTTTTCTTTCACTAAAGACGCTAGTCTTGTCAGGGACGCGTTAAAACAGTGGAATTTGTGAGTGTAGATCGTTGCAACGAAAATTTTGTTTTTTTTTTGTTTCTTTGTGCGTATTTTTTTTAGATTGAGGTGATTGGTATCACTTTCCAGTGAAAAATAGTGAGAAATTCTATTTTAGAATTTAACGACGGTTTCTGTTTCACTAGAGAAGATTCGAAGAGAATTTTCTTTTTTTTTTTTTATTGTACTCGGTTAGAAGTAAAGTGTTCTCCGTTTGCGACAAGTAGATCGAAACGATAGTTAACGCTTCTCAATCGCAGGGTTTTGAGAAATTTCTAGCGCTTTTTTCAAGATCGAAGGGATTGTCACTATCACTTTCCTGTGAAAAGAGTGAGAAATTCTATTTTATATATAATTCTATTTTAAAGCCACGATTCGTAAGTGTAGCTGTTGCAACGACGATTTTTTTGTTCTCTGTGATACAAGTAAAGTGTTCTCAGTTCGCGATAAATAGATAAGAACAATAGTAGATTGATATTATTTTTATATATTCACTTTTAATTCGAGAAATTTATAATCATTCATATGTTATTCATACTAATAACATAAATGTTATTAGTTGATATTACCATCAGTATTAGTTTATATTAGTTTATATTACCGTCAGTATTAGTTTATATTAGAGTATATTACTGTCAGTATAAGTTTATATTAGTTTACATTCCCATTAAAATCGAACGCAGGGTTTCACGAGGGTTCCACTATTTTCTTTACGATCAAAGCCACCGGTATCACTTTCCCGTAAAAAAAAAACTAAGAAATTCTATTTCAGAATTTGATCGACGGTTTCCGTTTCACCAGAGAAGACACTCGTCTTATCCACACATTAAAACACGTAGCCATTGCAACGACGATTTTTTTTATAACTCTCAGTTACAAGTAAAGTGTTCTCCGTTCACCAGAAATAAATCAGAACGTCAATTAACATTTTCCCAAGGATTTTCCAATTTTCTTCGAGAAAGGATCTATGGCACACATTCCGGTGAAAAAACAGTGAAAAAATTTCTTTCAGAATCGAACCATTTTTTCCGTTTCATCAGAGAAGACACTCGTCTTTGCCGCCAAAGCGTTTCAGTGCGCGAACTCGAGGTTTTTCGTAAAATTTCGCGACAAATGAGACGTTAGAAAACGATTAAATAGTGAAATGGGACTCACAGCGAGGGGACCGATCCTCGCGATCTTTGTACTTGTGTTGGTACAATCGAGCTTGGCTCAGAGACAAGGAAGGCCCCATCGAACACGCAACAGAGGTAAATATAACATTTTCAAAATGTTTAAACAATCATTTCCACCAAATAATTCAATTTTCTCTGACTATAACATTTAATCGAATTGTACCGAATGAATTGAATATACAGGGTGTATCATAAATGCGGGGACCCTTTTTCAGAGTTGATTGTACGCACCCAAAGATGAAAAAAAGTCTCCAAAGTTTTGTCTAATTTGACTCCTTTTGTAAAAAATTTTTAAAAAATAGTATCTCCGAAATGATACGTCGTAAAGGAACGATTTTCATTTTAATATCATAATAAATTTGTACGCTTGGAAAACCTACGCATTTCAAATTTGTACAACCGAAAATTTTTACGGTAGTACATTTCTACGCTTGGAAAACTTACGCGTTGCAAATTCCTACGCCTGAAAATTTCTACGCCTGAAAATTCCACGATCCTAAATTTCTACGCTTGGAAATCTTATGCGTTCCAAATTTCTACGCCTGAAAATTCCACGATCCTAAATTTCTACGCTTGGAAAACCTACGCATTTCAAATTTGTACAACCGAAAATTGACGGTAGTAAATTTCTACGCTTGGAAAACTTACGCGTTGCAAATTCCTACGCCTGAAAATTCCTACAACTGAAAATTCCACGATCCTAAATTTCTACGCTTGGAAATCTCATGCGTTCCAAATTTCTACGCCTGAAAATTCCACGATCCTAAATTTCTACGCTTGGAAAACTTACGCGTTTCAAATTCCTATGCCTGAAAATTTCTACAACCGAAAGTTTTACGGTGCTAAATTTCTACGCTTGGAAAACTTACGCGTTTCAAATTCCTACGCCTGAAAATTCTACGGCCCTAAATTTCTACGCCTGGAAATTCCACGATCCTAAGATATGGGTAATCGAAGTTCTTTTAATTAAACAACAATAAATACTATTTAACAACATTAATCGCAGTAATTATATTTTTTTCTATTAACTTTGATCTTCTCCAGTTATATCGCAATCAAAATCAGCCCCCTACAACGTACCATTTCGGAGATATGATTTTTTAAAAATTTTTTACAAAAAGTGTAAAATTAAATAAAACTTCACACTTTCTTTTCACCTTTTCCCTGCGTACTTTCGATTCTAAAAAAGTGTCCCCCATTTATGTTACACCCTGTACATTTTTGTTCCTTTTCATTAAAAACCCTCTGACGATTAAAAATTCCAAAGAATAACTGCCGGTGGGTGGGGGATGAGAAAGTATGTTGAAAAAAAAAGTATGCGGTTGACAGTCGAAGTGAATTTCAATGTAAGTCTCGTTCGCGTCATTTCGAAGCAAAACAATGATTACGTACGATATGTTCGTTCCATACGTCAAACACTGTGGCCTCACCTGGCGTTTCACCTCTTCCCGTTCAATCATCGTGCTTGTTTTCACGCGAACGTATCTCGCCGAGGTTTCACTCCGCCGGGGATTCCCCCGTTGAATTTATTCAGAATACCGTGAAAATGATTTCGCAGCCGGCGTTCTGTATCGCGCGGAAATTCGCGGCAGTTTACCGCAATCGAGACGATCGACGATTTATTGCCACGCTTAATGACTCCCGAGACGCGGAGATCATTCTGCGAAAGTGTCGTGTGAACGTTCGAATGTAACGGGGTGGTTTTTAAGGTTGTTGGGGTTGGAAACACTTTTTATAGGGTGAAAAATTTGGAGGAAAAGGGAAAAATAGTTTTTACGGCCGGAAATTTCAGGATTCTAAATTTTTACGCTTGGAAATCTTACGCGTTTCAAATTCCTACGCCTGAAAATTCGACGATTCTAAATTTTTACGCTTAGAAATCTTACGCGTTTCAAATTCCTACGCCTGAAAATTCCACGATTCGAAATTTGTACGCTTGGAAATCTTACGCGTTTCAAATTTCTACGCCTGAAAATTCTGTGGTTATAAATTTCTACGCTTGGAAATCTTACGCGTTTCAAATTCCTACGCCTGAAAATTTCTACGGCTGGAAATTTCAGGATTCGAAATTTCTACGCTTGGAAAACTTACGCGTTTCAAATTCCTATGCCTGAAAATTTCTACGGCTGGAAATTTCAGGATTCGAAATTTTTACGCTTGGAAATCTTACGCGTTTCAAATTCCTACGCCTGAAAATTCCACGATTCGAAATTTGTACGCTTGGAAATCTTACGCGTTTCAAATTTCTACAACGGAAAATTCCACGATCCTAAATTTCTACGCTTGGAAAACTTACGCCTTTCAAATTCCTACGCCTGAAAATTTCTACAACCGAAAATTTTACGGTCCAAATTTCTACGCTTGGAAAACTTACTCGTTTCAAATTCCCAAACACTTTTGATTGGGTGAACAATTTTGGGGAAAAGGGAAAAATAGTTTTTCATACTTAGAATGGATGTTTTATAATTTGTTTATGTTGTGAAGATCATTGAAAAAAGAATTCGAGTTTTTTAGTTTTGGGAAACACTTGTTAGGAATCACTCCTTTAACAATAAATCTACGGGCACTTTATATAGTATGTATTTACCTGTTCTTATCATAAGGTGTCATTTGACCACTTATGAAAAGAAAGTAGATTCTTAGAAAGAAATTCTGATTTTATTAAAGGAAGTAGAGATTAATTAATATTTCCTAAATGGGGAGTTTTAGCACACACGCCAATACATATGTAAATTATAAAATTATCTTTAAAAAAAATGAGTTTGTTTGTAAAATCACTCATTTTGAGAAAGCCCTCTCGTATAAACATTAATGAATTATATAAATACTAACCAATCAATTGATATAAAATCACAAAATGTACACAAACACAGTATTTCAAGTATTATACATACTCACACATTTTCTAAATCATGTAAAATTACTATTCAAACATATTTCCCATCACCCTTCATCATTTCCAAAATCCATTAAAAAAATAAATCCAATTCTCCTCAAAACTGCACCCTTACTTATCAAAATTTCCAATCCAAAATCCATATCACCCATTGCTACAAATTCAAAACCCCCCATAGCACCCAAACCCTTAAAAAAAACCATGACACCCCCACCCTTTTCCCTCAATTATTCCCCGCCACTTTTCCCCGCCCCCCGTGGCGCGAAATTCAAATTCCCCGTCGCTCGATCCGCTCGCCCGGCCACGGAACGTCCAGAAATAATTTGTCCCGCGCGTCCCGTAATTGAAAAAGTAGTCTAGAGATTAATTTGCGAGCCTCCGCAACGGGTGTTAAAGACCGCGGCGTTAATCGCTCGGGTTACAATTGTCGCGGTTTGTCGGCGAGCCTTTAAGCCGAACGCTACCGATTTACATTTCCATCCTGCGACAAAGCTCCACCCCCTCTCCCCCTCTCCACCTCCACTCCCGTCCACCTCTTTTGAACCATTCATCGCTACAATAGATTTTTTCTTTCCTCTTTTCCTCCCTCGTTCTCTCTCTCTCTCTCTTTCTTTCATTTTTCCTATTTTTTCTTTCTCTCCACCCGGACTCTTTTTTTCCTCCCTCGTTTCCCCCCTCCCCCCCACCCACCTGACGTACTCACGTTTAATTGCATGATGCCGGGGCAGCGATGTATTTTCAGGGTAAACCTTACGCTGTTTCTCTTGCTAAAAAATACGAGAGCACGGAGTAGTTGGTAAGAGGTGGAAAAAGGGACTTTAGGGGTTAAAGGTGGGAGAAAGAGAGGGAGAGAGAGAGAGAGAGAGAGAGTCCTTTTACACCACGGTGTGGCGGCCCGTGAATATCATTTTCGGGATGAAACAATCGCGCCGACCGCTGCTCGTATAAAGGTCATGCATTATGTCTCTTTCCACCGAGTGAACATTTACCCTGGAACTGTGCGTCCGTTTCGCGTGAATACCTGTATGTATTAACCTGTGTGTGTGTGTGTACGTATAGGTGGATGTGTGTGTATACATATGTATATAGGTGGAACGTTGTTAGGTAATCGCGCGTTCGTTTGCGAATCGCGATTCACTTGCAATTCACCGTCATCTCGACCGCAATCTCCTCGGTTATTTGCACCCTTGTCACTTGGGGGAGTGTTGTCTTTTTGGTGGGGGAGGGGGAATGTGTTATCAATTGTTAGTTATTTAGGAAATATAGATAAGTATCGAATCTTTTTAATAATTTAATTTCTATTTGTCTTTTTGATGGGGGAGGGAATGGGGGAGGGGGAATGTGTTATCAATTGTTAGTTATTTAAAAGATATAGATACGTATCGAATCTTTTTAATAATTTAATTTTTATTTGTCTTTTTGGTGGGGGAGGGAATGGGGGAGGGGGAATGTGTTATCAATTGTTAGTTATTTAAAACATATAGATACGTATCGAATCTTTTTAATAATTTAATTTTTATTTGTCTTTATGATGAGGGAGGGAATGGGGGAGGTGGAATGTGTTATCAATTGTTAGTTATTTAAAAGATATAGATACGTATAGAATCTTTTTAATAATTTAATTTCTATTTGTCTTTTTGATGGGGGAAGGAATGGGGGAGGGGGAATGTGTTATCAATTGTTAGTTATTTAAAAGATATAGATACGTATCGAATCTTTTTAATAATTTAATTTTTATTTGTCTTTTTGATGGGGGAGGGAATGGGGGAGGGGGAATGTGTTATCAATTGTTAGTTATTTAAAAGATATAGATACGTATCGAATCTTTTTAATAATTTAATTTTTAGTTGTATTTATATTCTGACCGGTTGACATACTAATTAATGACTAAGTGAAATTAAAGGGTGGAGAAATTATGAATACGTATCGAATCTTTTTAATAATTTTATTTCTATTTGTCTGTTTGGTGGGGGAGGGGAATGTGTTATCAATTGTTAGTCATTTAAAAGATATAGATACGTATAGAATCTTTTTAATAATTTAATTTCTATTTGTCTTTTTGATGGGGGAGGGAACGGGGGAGGGGGAATGTGTTATCAATTGTTAGTTATTTAAAAGATATAGATACGTATCGAATCTTTTTAATAATTTAATTTCTATTTGTCTTTGTGATGGGAGAGGGAATGGGGGAGGGGGAATGTGTTATCAATTGTTAGTTATTTAAAAGATATAGATACGTATCGAATCTTTTTAATAATTTAATTTTTAGTTGTATTTATATTCTGACCGGGTGACATACTAATTAATGACTAAATGAAATTAAAGGGTGGAGAAATTATGAATACGTATCGAATCTTTTTAATAATTTTATTTCTATTTGTCTGTTTGGTGGGGGAGGGGAATGTGTTATCAATTGTTAGTCATTTAAAAGATATAGATACGTATCGAATCTTTTTAATAATTTAATTTTTATTTGTCTTTTTGATGGGGGAGGGAATGGGGGAGGGGGAATGTGTTATCAATTGTTAGTTATTTAAAAAATATAGATACGTATCGAATCTTTTTAATAATTTAATTTTTAGTTGTATTTATATTCTGACCGGTTGACATACTAATTAATGACTAAATGAAATTAAAGGGTGGAGAAATTATGAATACGTATCGAATCTTTTTAATAATTTTATTTCTATTTGTCTTTTTGGTGGGGGAGGGGAATATGTTATCAATTGTTAGTCATTTAAAAGATATAGATACGTATCGAATATTTTAATAATTTAATTTCTATTTGTCTTTATGTTCTGACCGGTTGACATACTAATTAATGACTAAAGTGAAATTATATTGTGGAGAAATTATGAAATTCGCGAATAGAAAATCATCGATTTATTTTTATCACTGCGAGGTTGTGATAAATAATCAGACGAACCGCAAAGGTTTACTATCTCGTGGTAGTGTTGGTAAAAATGATAAATTTTGCAATTGATTTCATGTAATAATTAATTCGGAATAAAAAAAAACTGTATTTTTGGTTTTTTTATTAAAGAAATTAACGTTGAAAGCTTTAACGTTGCATGTAGGGATTTTAACACTAAATCTACCCACAGTTTATTTACATATTCTTATCTTATCTAAAATTATCGTAAAAATGATAAGTTTAACCATTAATTTCACATAATAATTAATTTGGCATAAAGTACTGTATTTTCTTTGTCTTCATTAATTCACAAAACTACTATTTTTTTAACTATTTATCTCACAATGACAATTTAATAAAATCTTAATTTTTGGCTCTAAATTTAGTTTTATTATTCTAAAGAAATTCACATTGAAAACTATAACGCTATAATGCTGAAATTTTAATAAAAAATTAAAAAACCTTGCTAGGTTCAGTCTTAAAATACTTTCGCACTTTTGTTTCTCTTCTCGCCGTTCTTTAGCGTTCTCCAATTCAAGAGGAACACCTGTCCGATGGGTGGGGGAGGGGGGAAACGGGAGGGTCAGAACGGGAAAGAAGTCGGAGGGTGAAAATTATAAAAGAGAGGGTGCAGAGAGATAGGGAGAGAAAGAGGAGGGCGGAAAAATAGCGTTTTAAGCGAACGACATGGTGTTACGCGGGCCCGTTGCTTCGTTATTATTTATTAATACATTTACGATTGCGCGATAAAACAAGCCGAAGTTTCGCGGGGCTACAACGAGCCTAATGGCAAGAAACTAGGAAGTTCCATAACCGTCGTTAACGACACTGTGCGTTTATGACGTATTCACCTACTTTTCAGAAAAATTAGTATACATACATATACATAGTATATTGGTATTAGTATGGATTAAACAATTGAAATGTGTGAAATATTTTCGAAAGAGTGAAAATACTGTTTAATTAATTATTTAATTAAAGTACTGATTAAATTACTGATTTTTGAAAATGATATAAGTTTGGAAAAGTTGATGAGGTGTGTAATTATATAATTAATTAATTGATGATTGGTGATAAGTGTTGGGAGATATTTAAATGTATTTGTGTGATTCTTAATTTTTTTGTGTTTGTCTGATTTTTTTATGAAGGATAATTAAATATCAAGGGCCAAGTACGAAAGGTTGACCTTTTAAAGGAAAGATTAAATCGGGGCATTCGGGGTATACAAATGGCATTAATATTGCAAGATTCGCAAAAAGCACGACGATGTTTGGAAAGGTGGCGTCGAGACGAGTAATTTGTTAGTAATTACGAGAAAATCGATCGACATAGTTACGAGATAATTAATCTCGAAATTAGTGATTTTTTTTTGTAACAAACGTCGCGACGAACCTTCGTAAATAGCCGGTCACCAGTTATATTTAATCCAATTGTTCCAGTCTACACACTTGTTACAAATAGTAACGATTTGATAATTGACAAAATTATTTATAAAAAAGTGCATTTACATTTATTTTTCTGTTCACTTCAAAATTATAACTCCGGCAATGTACATCAAAAATATAAATTTTTGGGAGGGGTAAGTCTTACAATTAATGGAAAAAAATTCAAAATATGAAAAAAATAACTAAAAAACTAAAAAAAATAATCAAAAATTTGTGTATATCACACTCAATCTTTAAACAAAGTCCTAAAATAGAGACAAGTGTGATAAAGTCTTAAAATAGACAATAGTGTGCCAACTAGAAAAGTACAAATTTCTCAAAAAATATACACCCTCAAAATCTCCAAAAATAATTAAACATAATTCCAACCAAATTATCATATATTTAAATCCCAACAAATTTGAACTTCATTTTTCTTAACACAGTGTCCAACCTCACTACAAAAATCGACCCTTATTTATCCCTTTTCCCTTCGAGTATCACCGTCCGACAGGAGTCAATCGTTCTGTCTGTCGATTTTATTATTTTATTCGTCGTTTACGATCCGATCGTCCGTCGATTCGACGTAACAAGCTACTTTTTTCCTTCAGAAAACTGCCGTGACTTTGAATTACGCCGACGAGAAATTTTACGGCGTCTTTTAATAGCGTCGATCTAAAACGAGTCGATCGAAACGTAGAACTTTTCTTTATCCCGCGGATAATGACCTAGTGTCATTAATTATCGGCGAAAGGTGCGTTGAATGACGGAAACGAAGATGAAATCACTATAGCAATCATTCTCCCATTCGGTTGTAATACTATCTTTCTTTTTTTATTCATTTTTTTTTCTCGATTCTTTTCGCGTTTCGCTTTTATCCTCGTTTTTATATTTCTTCGTCTCTCTCTTTCTCTCTTTCTCTTTCTCTGTTTTTTTTTCTTCTTTTCGAGGAAATAAAAATAGGATGAAAACCTTTCATCATGTAGATGCGAGCGGAAATTTACCGCGGCCGGGTCTTTGCATTTTTCATAGCTGTAAAACTACGATGTGTGTGTGTGTGTGTATTTTTTATGTGTGTGTGTGTCGCGTTTATCGCTCTTCTTTCCTGCTCGAGGCCACGGATTGGCCACGGTAATTTGTGTAAAAGTCATACGTGCTAAATCCCGGCCCGTATAGGTACCCCCACCCCCCTGTTTTTTCCTATTTTTTTTTTTATGTTATTTCGAACCCGTGTTTTCTTCTTTTGTCGACACGAATTTCATCTGGGTTAATTCTTCGCGATAATTAACATTCGAACGATCGTTTTTATTCGCTCGTAAAGTGTTTCTAATTTTCGTACGAAACAGGTGAGACGATTTAAAAAAAAATCGTTGATTTTTATTACGTCATTTTTCGTATGTATGTGTGAAATGGTCGGGGTAATCGTAGCTTAATCGATTAATTAGATTCGTCGGGATAATCGATGCGCGACGGAAGAAAAGGAAAAGATGGAAACGAATTTCGTCGACGGACCGTCGCCCCGAGGTTTATATTTAAATACCATGAAATTTTATATGAGATTATTCGGATCAAGGGACGATGAAAAAAAAAGAGCGATTCCTCCTCCACTTGACGTTGGAGGAGGGAGAAGGAAAAAAAATGGGAAAAAGAAGCTCGAATCAAAGGAGGAAAGAAAATACCTTGCCTCATGCATATTAAGGGCCGCGGGAATCGGAAAGGGATTTAATTACTCTCAAGGCGAGTTCGGAATTCGTGAATATTACGCGTAACTCCGGAGGAATTACGCTTTCGTTCGATAGAATTCGTTGCCTCGTTCACCTTTGACCCCCGCGTGGTGAAACGAAACGATTAGAAACGATTTGTAAGTGTGTAATAATATTACACATTATATATCCCTATTTCTTTTTCTATTTGCCTTATTTATATATATATTTAATATATATAATATATATATATAATATCTCTCTCACGAGAGAGAGAGAGAGAGAGAGAGAGAGAGATAGTATATAGATACATAGATATATATGTATATAGTTATTTTATAGGGAAAGTTTTTGGAAAATATTTAACAAATTTCATTTATTTGATACTAGAACTACCAAGACTGTTAAAAAGACTACTATTACTATTTTACTAATTACTATTTTTTTACTAAAACTACTTAAATTTAGGATAGTGATTTTTACGAAATTATTCGTAATTATGTTTCTATATAAAAATTTCTGAATAAAATAAAGTAAAGTTTATTTCTCAATAGAAATATATTAAATTTCCTAATTTCTTATAAAACTCATTTACTTAATTAATTATAACAGCGTGGTTTCCGAAGTTCTTCACAGCTACACATATTTCTACATATAAATAATTAAATCGTCATACACTCACTCGATAGTTCCAGTGTTAACCCTTCGCGGTGCCAATGAATCTTTCACATTTCTCAATTTATTAAAAACCCATCATCTTTCCCTCGCTCCTCCCAAAGTTCTCCCAAAGTACAAAATAAGCTTTGAATACTTAAATTTAAAAAACTACCTCCGTACTGAGAAACATTCTGTCCAGTGGGACTCTTCGCCCCGCAAAAGGTTCACAATTTTTTATATCAATATCCAATAAACTCGCTGGTCCCACTGTGCCACATTAAAAAAAAAATCTCAAAAAAAATACATGCGACGTCCACGCGATCAGCGTGCTTCTTTGCGGAAAGTTAGCGAGAGTCGTCGACGATATAGGTCACGCGATCCGTCAGCGACGTAGCACAGTTTTCGCGTTTCCTCTCGTCGCCGACGTTCCGTGCGAACGATCTTCGTCGGCCTCGAAATTTCCCGCAACAAATTTCGCCGCGTTATCCGAATGGAAACGAACCGAACGGAGAATGGAAAACGAACACGATCCCCGGCCTAAGTTAAATGGTTTTCGCGTCGTTTATTGGAAACTTCGACGGGGAAATTTCAGGCGAATGTTCAGCTCGGTGTTCGGTTAAACTGTTGGCTTTTCATAATCCAGAGATGACGCGGAAACTTTGGTACGGGACAAAGGAATGGCGGGAAAATCGATTGAACGAAGGATATGTACTGGAGAACAGTGTGTGAAAAAAAAAGAATTGAGTCACTGGTCGATGGAAATCTTACCGCTGTCGAAATTAATAGATATTTATTATATACATATACAATACACTTTGGAATTTTCGCAGGGTGTTTTATCGTAGCGTTTGAAGTACTGGGGATTAAATATGAATGATAGAAGGAAATTGAAAAGGATAAATTGATTTATTTAATTAGTTGTATATAGTAAACTCTTTAACTTTAACGATCGTTCGTAAATATAATTATTAACAAATTTATCTAAAATATTAGATCGTTACAGAAGCTAGTGTAAATTTGTTAATAGTTATATATAGTATAGGAATTGTTATAGAGAATTTTAGAAAATCACTTGTCCTAAATTTAAGTGATTTTAAAAAAATTAGAAACCAGTGATTTTGACTGCTTTCGCATAAATTGATTTATTTGAATTAGTTATATATAGTATAGGGATAGTTATAGAGAATTTTGGAAAATCACTGTCCTAAATTTAAGTGATTTTTAAAAAAATTAGAAACCAGTGATTTTTACTGCTTTCGCATAAATTGATTTATTTGAATTAGTTATATATAGTATAGGGATAGTTATAGAGAATTTTGGAAAATCACTGTCCTAAATTTAAGTGATTTTAAAAAAAAAATAGAAACCATTGATTTTTACTGCTTTCGCCTAAATTGATCGATTTAATTAGTTATATATTATAGAAATAGTTATGGACAATTTTAGAAAATCATTGTCCTAAATTTAAGTGATTTTTAAAAAATAGAAACCAGTGATTTTTACTGCTTTCGCCTAAATTGATCGATTTAATTAGTTATATATTATAGAAATAGTTATGGACAATTTTAGAAAATCATTGTCCTAAATTTAAGTGATTTTTACCGCCTTCGCAGTTCCACTAAACAAAATTACAGATCCCCATAGCTTTTCACACCACCATTAAAAAAGAAATCCTTTATCAATCCGCCAAAAATCTGAAATCGTCAGTGAACCATCCCTTATCACTCTATATATCCCTATATTTACCCTCATACCATCCAAACACCACGAAACCCTACGTCGACGAACACTTTGAACGTCCGTTACGTTTCCGTCGACGTATCGAATCGCACGTGACCCGACGGACGAGCGTGACGGTCTCGCCGAAGGCGAACGTTAATCGATTTACGAGAACGGTGATTTTTTTTTCTTTATTTAACCGCGCCTACAGTCGTAGACTAATTAACGATTGACGGTAAAAATGAAGGATAAAGAGAACCATAATCGATGCCATAAATTCCACGGTATCTTCGATATATCGATTTTATCACACACACAGTGGCAAACCGAGAGGGTTTCCGGAAACTTTTCCTCGAGGTGCAAAGGGCCGCGAATATTTTGCCGGAAGTGCAGGCCGGTTATGACGTACCACTTCCGGTACTGACCTAGGATATCCCGAGGGAACATCCGGGAACATCCTCGGCCCATTAAAACGATTCCGTCGGTTCGCGTCGTTGGATCTTTTTCGACGACGTTTATCGACGGTTTCCCGTCGACGACGTGCTTTCTGTAAATATGGTGTGAAAATGGTTGGAGGGACGCACAGTGTTTTTTTTTAAATTTTATTTTGTTTGTAAAGTGGGAAATAATAATTTTTTTAGGTTTTTTTGAGAGTCAAGGTTGGAAGGTTTTAAGGTCAAGTGTGATTTTATTAAATGAAAAATAGAGTTTTTTTATTTGAAAGATCAGATTGAGGTTCAGATTTTGGGAAAATATTTTTTTTAAGTGTGTTTGGTGAAATTTGTAGGGGATTAAAAAATAGAAATGTGTATTATATGGAAATTAGGGAAATGATTGTTTTATCATTTTTGGAACGCAGAACTTTTAAGTTGGTAAATATATAGTTTTAGAACTTTTTTCAATTTATACTACTAATTTGAAGCTAATACTAAATTAATGAAAAATCTTACTATAGAACAGAATCAAAACCAAATTTTGTTGCTTTACAGTCATAAATGTTTATTGAATACAATGAACACTCGAAAAAATTAAAAACTATAACAAAATCGTTACTATATAATTAAATATGAATAAAAACTACATAATTAAATATGAATTCCATATAAAAACTCTATAGCTCTATATCACAACTTTATAACACATAAAAAATCACTATAGATCATGATCTATCGCACAATATCACAAATATCACGAATATCCAAACCAATACAAAAAAATTTAGTCCCTCAACCTTACCGCTCACGTAAACTTTAGAAATTCATTTTTTTCTCCCTTTTTTGTCTCAAACACTACGCGTCGGGTACTTAGCTTCCGGATAAGAAAACACTTTCCGAAAAATCGGCATTTTCGCCACGGAAGCGCCGCGCAGGTAGGACAAGAAAAAAAGGGGAAAAAAGAAGAAAAAAAAAGAAAATGCGCGGAATATATCTACGACGATAAAACGATGTTTTCCGGCGCAGAGATATTTGCTCTCGGGAATTATTAGATTTGTCGCTGGCTTTCGCGTCCCCCGGAGTAAACATACTTTTCGAGACACACACACACACACACACATATGTAGGTATGTATATATATGTACTTGTAGTTTCTTCCCGGCAGCCTGTCGTAAGTCTATCAAATTTCATTTTCCCCCACTCCCTTCATCTGGCCCTTTCAGCAGCCCTTCGGCCGGAGCAGACGAAACGAAGTAATGGGAGAAGGGAGAAAAAAAGTAAATAAATAAACCATAAGAAGAACGTCATTGTATTCGATTAACCAATCGAACAATTCGATCGAAACAACGTAGTTTTTCGAATGTCGGTGTTAGGGATATATAAGGAAAAGGGTGGGGGTGAAATAAATAAATAAATAAATAAATGGACCATTAGTAGAAGGTTATTGTATTCGATTAATCGATCGAAATAACGTAATTCTTAGAATGACATCTGTACTAGGGATATAAGGAAAGGGTGGGGGTAAAAATAAATAAATAAATAAATGAACCATAAGAAAAAGGTCATTGTATTCGACTAATCATTGTCACAGATGTCATTCTTCTAATAACATCTGTGTTAGGGATACGAGTGAAAGGGTGGGGGTAAAAATAAATTAAAAAATAAATAAAAACAATAAGAAGAAGGTCGTTATATTCGATTAATCGATCGAAATAACGACATTATTCGAATAACATCTGTGTTAGGGATATAAGGGAAAAGGTGAAGTTAAAAAAAAATTTTTAAATAAATAAAAAACAATAAAAAGAAGATCGTTGTATTCGATTAACCAATCGAACGATTCGATCGAAACAACATTGTTCGAATGACGTCTGTGTAAGAGGTACAAGGCAGAGGGTGGGGGTAAAAAAAAAGGAAAAAAAAAGAGAGCTGTTGAGAAGTCGGGCAATTAAAGTACAAAGCGGACGGGTCGATGGGGCGTGTTACATTCTGCAAACAGTTCGATTAGCATCGCGCGCTGATTCACAACTCTCGAGGCGGGAATTTCTCGGTGGTTTGACCCGAATGTCGTCAGTGATGTGCTTGTTAAGCGATTTTAAATTGGCAACTGGAGGGGCATAGGCCCTGCGTGAACGACGCTTTACTCTTCTCTATGGCCGCGGGATTCGTTGAGCTTTCCGCCAGTGAAATTCATAACCATTTTCAACAGATTTCTCTGTGATTTCTGGGAAATTTGTTTCACCTTTTTCCTGCTGGTATCATATATATTTTATTGGTTTTGATTATAAAGTAAGGTGTAGAAATCAAATTCGTGACACCATAGTGGCGATGGCAATTTTTAAAATGAAATTTATTTGGGGGAAATTTAAAGGCAATGGCAGTTTTGGGGGGCAAGTAGTTTTCCATGGGATTTATCGTACGTTTCATATGAAAATTCGTAGCCGCTTTGGGCAGATTTCTATGTGATTTCTGGGAAATTTGTTTCACCTTTTGGGATTGACACTTTTTTCTGCTGGGAGTGTTTTGGTGGATTCCACATATACATATATTTGTATTAATGTGTAATATATTTTATTATATATAAATACATATTAAATATATGTATAATTGTATACATATTTAGTCCAATCTGGGTAACAAAATTAAACTTACAATTCGTCACTTATCTTTTTCGAAAGGGCACTTTTAAAGACATAAATAAAATTGCATATAAACAATATTATATTTCGAAATATAAATTGCCATTTAATTTTTCTAATCCGAATCATTCCCCACACATAATACAACACTGTGTACCTATGTACGTACACATACATACGTTATACAGATACATAGAGATAGGTGTTTGTTCGTCAATCTGCAGCCGTAGCCGTAAAAATTCGATTAATTCCCGCCCCTAATCCTAAGTTCCCATAGCGAATGGGGGGGAGGGGGGGGAGGGTTGAAGTTAAAACGTGACATAAACCGTGGGGTTGCGGTGTATCAGTAAACGAGGTTCCGTTAATGCCTGCTCTTTTATTAAAACCGAGATATATATATATATATATCTTGTCGTTCCATCGGTACACGTCTCCGGGAAAAGAAATACTATGCAAATTGAAAATACCGGCTTGCGGAGCGAATAAGTGGATCGCATCCGCGTCGACTTCATTCCGCGATACAGCGGGGAAAAGTACTTGCCCGCTTGTAAATATCGTCGTTTTTAACCGCCGCCCCGGGAAAACCGCCGGGGAAAACCGCGAGAAAATCGCGTGGAAATCTATACAATGTGGCGATGGATTTTAATGGGGTGGGCTCGCGGAGTTTGGGGGAAAAAGAGTTGGTGGAGAAAATAAATACCATTGGTTTGTATTGTACAATTGTGGGAAATTCGCGAGGAAATTGTGAGAAAACTGTGGGAAAATTCTGAGGAAATTTGTACAATGTGGCGATAGATTTTCATGGGGTGAGTTCGATAAATCCCATAGAAAAGTAGTAGTCTTAAATAAAAAATTGCCTTTTAATTATTGTTGTCGTTTTGTGTAATTGCGGGGAAATCCCCGGGAAATTGCGAGAAAATCGTGAGGAAATCTACTTAATGTGACAATAGATTTTCATAGGGAAAGTATTTTACACAATTGCAGAGAAATCAGCTGTTATATTTTTTCCCTCAAACTTTGATCTCTTCCAATCAAATCACAATCAAAATCAACCTTCTATGACTTTCCAATCCAGAGATATAATTTTTTAAAACTTTTCCTCCAAAAGTGTTATATCTCCACAGAGGGTGCCCTTTTTACAAAACTGTAAAAACTTTTTTTTTCTTATTTTCGTCCATTCTATCCATTCCCAAAATGATATACCCGAATGTTTTCTTACACCCTGTACAGTATGTATTTTGTTTCGTTGCCGGAACGTCCATGGTGCGATGGAAATGGTAAATACGGTTGCTGGAAGACCCATGGTCGACGATGGAAATTTATTCGACCACGTTCACCTTGGCATGTGACGGCCTGCTAATGCATATTGGAACACCGTTATCGTGGGTGTGTTGTGCACACGCTTCAGATACGGTTAAGATGTTTCTGCCGTGATGCAATCGATCTACATACCCCCTTTTTTTTTTTTTGTCGCGTCGATTTTTTTCAGCGAAGCTGAATTTCGATCCAGGGGACGTTTTTTTTCCTGTTTTTTTTTTTTTTTTTACTTCGAGGTCACCGTCGAGCGACGCAACCCCCGTGGAAACGCGGCATTCTTTATTGATGGAATATTTTAATTATTCATTCTTCGCTGAATATGTGTATTTTGGTACAGTGGTTGTCGGAATGACTTTTTATCGGGATAAGTGAATCATTCGAGTCTGATTCTTTGACTCTGATTCTTTATACGCTATTTTGGTGATAGATCCGATCGAGATAGGTAGATCAATGATTAATTGGTGATAAAGATTTTTGATTAGGTGAAAATAATAATTTTGTGGGTTAATTAAATTAACTGTGGAATTTATTTTAAGAAATTTGAGGAAAAAGTGGAGAAAAAGTAAAAGAAAGAGTTACATTTATATATTTAGATTGCAAAATTAACAATGCGTCGTTGAAAAGGTCTTTGTTATTAAACACTCGGAAATATTAAAAATTACAGGAAATAATAATTCTAAGAAATTCAGTGGATTTCAATGTAGTATTGTTCAAAGCAGAACCACCGCCCTTTCTATTTTGTTATATTTATAAATATTATTCTACAAAATTACGACATTCGTAATGAAAGACCACATTTGGTTAATGTGGTTTCAAATACAATAGCAATTTTCTTTTCATTTTTATTTTAAGGGAATTTAAGTTCGAAACAATTCCTCGAAGAGATTCGTCGAAAGAGAAATTTATTTCCAAAGAAAATCGTGTAAATATCGTAACTTTACAAAATTATATAAAGTTACACATTTAAAAAAAAATACACACTAAAATAGTGTCCACATAAAAATCCCATAACACTAAACGTGTCAGTAACCACACCATTCCAACACTCCCCTCCGATTTCACCATCACACATTCACTAATCCAGCGACGAGTCCTTCTGGATCTCTGCCAGCAAGTTTTATCACCATAAAATTACCATATCGTGTCGTTCGATGGATCGACTGTCGAGACACTGTTTAAAGTATCCCAACCATTGCCCATTCATTCTCATAACGCTCCCCATACTTATTTATATTGTCCGCCCATTGTATTCCAATCATACCAACCAAAAAAAAAAAAAATTAAAAAAACAAAAATCAAATCAAACAACATCATCCGAGGGGAACAAATCCGTATCGGATTAACGATCGCGATAAATCATCGATCGCGATCGCGAATGCGGATCGCGGCATGTCAAGGTGTTTCGCAATCGTCACGTTGGCCAACCTGTTACACCGTATCCCGAGTTATTCCTTTGTTTCGCGAGCCATCTGTCACCCGAGAGACGTTTCCGTTCGGTTAGTTAACGAGCTTGCACCGCGCAAGGAATCCCGAGGTCGTCCGTGTCCGATCGCGAATCAAAGTTTTCGCACACGCGAATCGTTACGAGGACGCGGAAGACGGAGGCCGTCGTCGACGGAGACGATCGTCGGCGACGGACGCGAACGGACGGGAAGTCCGTACGTCCGGTCGGAGACGAAAATAACGTAATCGTCTGATTTTAGAGTTAATGCGTTCATCCTTGCGGGAATCCGCCGGTTCTTCCGGATGGTAGACCTAACCTGACCTAACGGGACGGTAGGAAGAGTGTATGGTATATTACGTGGTAGAAAAGGGAAATAGTACGTGTAGATTTGTGGTAAAGGTAGTTTTGATGCTATTAAAGGTCTGGTTAGGCCCTAACAGGACCTAACCTGACCTAACGGGACGGTGGAAAGAGTGTATGGTATATTTCGCTGTAGAAGAGGGAAATAGTTCATGTAGATTTGTGGTAAAGGTAGTTTTGATGCTATTAAAGGTCTGGTTAGGACCTAACAGGACCTAACCTGACCTAACTGGACGGTGGAAAGAGTGTATGGTATATTATGTGGTTGAAATTGAAAATAGTACATGTAGATTTGTGGCAAAGGTAGTTTTGATGCTATTAAAAGTTGGGTTAGGACCTAACCTGGCCTAACGGGACCTAACTGAACGGTGGGACGAGTATTTAATGCATTACGCCATATAAATTGGAAATATGTATGTGTAACCTCGCAGTAAATTTAGTATTGATACTATTAAAGGTCTGCTTAGGACCTAACTAGACCTAACTGCACCTAACCTCAGCTAACAGGACGGTGGGACGACTCTATGGTATATTAAGGATTATAAATCAGAAATAGGTACATATAAACTCGTGATAAATCTAGTGTTGATACTTTCAAGGGTCTGGTTAGGTCTGGTTAGGACCTAACCGGACGGTGGAACGACTGTACAGTATATTGAACAATATAAATAAGAATTAACACTAAATTTACCGCAAGTTGACACATACCTATATCTATCAAAGATTCGGTTAGGTCTGGTTAGGACCTAACCCACGCTGGGACGAGTCTAAAGTCTTAAAACAAAAACAACAGAGCGTAAATAGAAAACAGTGAAAGTTTCGAAAACTTCATAGTTTCATATTTAAATCCTAAAACTCGAACATCATTTTCTCAACTGAACATCCAACGTCACTATACGTGCAACTATTTCCGATAAAGACTATCCTGGAACACGTAACGAACAGGTGAAAGGTATTCATCGAGATGCGTATCGTATCGAATGACGATGACGGTGAATCGAGTCCGTTTGGAAAACAGAATGATGCTGGCAGCGATCATCGCGATGCGATGACTCATCGATTAGAAATCTTACGAGTGATTCTCCCGTGACGTAATATACATTGCATAGTCTTATCAGTCGCCAGACGCGTCTAGATTTCACGGGATATGTTTAATTAACCCTAGATAATTAAACTTAAATACCAATTACACATTCTCTTAAGAATCATTAAAATCAAATCAATCTTAAAATCTTTTTTAATTATTCAATACAAATTAACGTTACGTAGAAGCATTGTAACATTTTTTTTTAATTATTCAAAACAAATTAACGTTACTTAGAAGCATCGTAATATTTTATTAAAACGATAGAAAAATTATATAAATTGTGTAACATGTGTAACATTTCTAGAGTGTTGACTGAGAATTAATTACGTAACTCGGTAGCTAATTTAAAGTCAGATGATAAATTTTTATCAACGGTGAACGATAGTGACTCATCCCAAAGCCGTAAGGATGCAATTATCTATTCCGGATCCGTCTTATCTTCATCGGTAGTAATCGAGCATTAAATCGAGCGAACGTATCGATCGCGAACAAACGATCCTCGGCAGTTATCGTGTCCTTGATCGATCGATCGATGGATCCGATTTTCCAGCGCACTTCCGCGTCTTCTTATGATTGTGATCTTTATTTTTCATTTTTTTTATCTCGTCACACGTTGCTTACTGTACATACGATTCTATGTATGTGTGTGTTAATTAGGTGCAATAAACAAAGTCATAATATCGAAGGAAAATTTTGAAAAATAGAAATATTTATTTGGGATTCATAATTGTTTCAAAAATAGTTTCTTCACCTTTTGCACTCCGTTGTCGCCGATAATGCGACGTTTGAAATACGAATTTTAAATTCGCAGACAGTTTCGCTTATTCTGAATCTGAATTTCGCGATTGTTGCCTCTAAAAATATCACTGTACAACCATTTAGAAAACTATTCTCATTTATTTGGAGATTTATAAACTTGAACTTGCTTCGCACAAAGAAACTAAGGAGCAAATATTTTATTTTATTGCAACCCAAATCAATAAAAAAACATTAGTTAAACCTTGGAGTGAAGAAATCTAGATATTAAAATTACGTTTGTACTAATTTAGTTTTAAAATAAAAATATCAATTTGAATATCTTCAAATTTTTTATTTAATAGATCAAATCAACTGGGAAAAATTTTGAATTAAAATTTTTTTTATTGTTATTTTAATTAACTAATGTTTTTTTATTGATTTGGGTTCTATAATTGTTTATATTTCGAATAAAATTGTATTCTCAGAAAAATTCCGAAAAACATGATTATACCAAAAATTAACTTAAATCGTCCTGAGGCACGTGTTGTTTTTACTACAAAAAAAATCCCCAGTGTTTTTGCATCATAAGGAAGCTTTTTGGGGGGCGTCGTAAAAGATTTAATTTTTAACGACCACCCTAATATACATACACACATTTATATATAAACCCTCGTAAATAACACAGTACCACAGTTCAACACACAACACTCGCGGAGTCAAACGGTTAAATTAGCCTAAAAAAACATGATCCGCCGTCGCACATTTCATTGATAAATTCCGAGGAATCTCTCTCGTACGCGATATTATGTATACACATATACATATACATACACATGAATATGCATAAGCGTAACATCAACCGTGACAAATGTTTCTCGGGCTCAATGAAAGTGACCCTAACTCAGCAATCGGCGAGAAGAGAGTCTCTTCGTTGATTGCACCACGTCGACCCAATTGCGTCGACGTTTTCTCGGATTTTATTTCCCGCCGGATATATCCGTCGTCGTATAAACCCGCCGGATAATTACGGCGCAATTCAGTGAAATCGGCCCGGCCAGCATCTGTTGCTCGATTCAGCGGACACGTGGACGCAGAAACCGGCAACGTGGCTTGTCCACACCCGGAACAAGGAGTCAAAGGCCGAAGCGGAGTAAGATGCCTCGCGGCAGATACCTTCTGCAACGGGGTAACGAACTCCGTTCGACGCTCACCGCGGGAACGAAATCCTGGGGCGATTTCGATTAACATTGGAACTACCGATTCCGTTCGAGTGACTCGTTTTGTTTGAAATTTTTTGGAGGAACGAGTGAAATTTGGCAGGGTGATTTATTTGGGAATTTTTCGTAACGATTTGACTAGTTGCAAAGTAATTGAATAGATTTATTTAAATTGATTAGATGTTAAATAGATTAGATTTATTTTTCTAGTGTATTTTATTTATTTATTTTTTTTTAGAGATTTGTGGATTGTTTTTTTAATATATGGAATAGTGGTTTTTGGTAGTTCTGGTGTTAACATTGTGTTAATGTGTTACATTTAGCACTGTGCTTTATTTGGGAATTTTTTGTAACGATGTGTCTATTTGCAAAGTAACTAAATAGATCTATTTAAATTTGATTTATTATTTGTATTTTATTTATTTTTTTAAGAGATTTGTGGATTGTTTTTTAATTATGGAATAGTAATTTTTGGTAGTTCTGGTGTTAACACTGTTGTGAGGTTTTGAAGGTAGTAGAATTGATGTGGATGGATTTTTTGGGGGTTTTGGTAGGATTTCGAAAAATGGGAGAAGTTTTAATAATAATACAACATTGTTATTTGCAACATACACGATAAAGAAATGCGAATTTGTATGAAAAATAATCAAATTTTTTTAGCACTTTATTGGACTCTTTTCAAAAAACTTTCAAAATTAATTCCGCATTGCGGGTGCAATATTATTGAAATTAATTACCAGTACGTAAAAAGAAACAATACTACATCCACAATGAGGAATTACATTTGAAAATTTCTTTTAAAAGGTCCAATAAATTACGAACAAAATTTAATTATTTTTCTAACAAATTCTTATTTCTTCATTATGTACGCTGTAAATAACAATTTTTAATTATGATTACAGTTTCATCGATTTTTATAGAGTACTATTATATTAACTATCGTTAAAATTGTTCTTTTCACTATTTTTTAAGTTCATAATATTCATCTTATTTAAACCAATATTAACAATTTCCACATAATAACCAAACAAAAAACATTCTCCCATTATTTAACAACAAACTTCATACGTCGCCATTATAAACCAAATACAATAAAAAAAAATGATTCTCTAGCCCACATAAAACCCACGTGGCACTCGTTACACATTAAAAAAGCATGTCAGCTGTCGCCGGAAATAGCGACAAATTTTTCTCGTCGTCCCAACCGCGAGATTCTGTAGAAACCATATTTTTTTTTTCCTCGTCGAATCTAACGAAGTTCTCGAAAAAGACTCGTCTAATCTAAATACCACAATGTAACCGTGAATTACGTAATTCTGCGGGAAACGAATCACTATTCGCGCGAATCGTGTCACGCAAATGAGATCATTCGTTTGATTTGCTTCTTCGTTTTTTTTAACGCGATAATTAAAACGCCACTCGTCGGTTGACCGTAGGTGTCAACCGACGACACTCGTCAGAACCCGTCGACGGGACGGAAGGAGTCATCGGTTCGCGATGACGTCACACGCGAACAAAAGAGAAGAACGAGAAAACAGAACGAAGTGTCATTAGAATTAGTCGGGGTCGTTTAACACTTTGTTTAGGGACCCGTCATTTTGACGGATTTCGAAATTCATGAGCAGAATTATGAAAATCGTTGCTATTTATTTTTTTTACTATTTATGGTGACCATTATTGGTTTTATGAGATGTATATTTAAATTTATATTTCTTTTTCTGGATTGTGATTTTTTAATTGTGTATAATATATAGTATATACATATATAGTATATACATATACAATATATATATACGTATATGTATATATTTATAGATTTATTTAAATAGATTAGATTTATTTTTCTAGCGTATTTTATTTATTATTTTTTTTAAGAGATTTGTGGATTGTTTTTTTAATATATGGAATAATGGTTTTTGGTAGTTCAATATATATATTGTGTAATTATTTTGACGGATAAACGTCAAATTGACGAGAAGATTAATTTCACAGCTAATTTCAAGGAAATTAAATTATTTCTCCAGCAGAAAATTGTGAAAATAATTTCAAAATAGATCCCAAACAAAAATCATCGAACGGAATATCGAAACATGGAGTTTCTATTTTTTTCTGCGCTCAAAATCAGCAAATTTGCATTAAACTAAATTGATCCTTCCCATAGAAGTGTCCATAGAAATACGTCAACGAGAAAAATAGATAATAAAAGTCATTGCGGCGACTTTGAGATTTATTTCTCGAAAATCTCTTCTTTACCAACTTTTGCGTAACACGCACCCACGCCATTGGTCAGCGTGGCCGTAGATGTGCATGATTTCGCAAAATCGGGTCATTAAATTGCCACCCACCCAATGATGTTCTCATCCGGCTCGTAAAATTCGATTCGTTTCGTAAAAAAAATCGTGTGAACTTCGACGAAGTGTCGAGAATCACACCCACGCGTAGATCTGTGATTTCAAATGGATCCATAGATCACCGCGGTACGTGTTAGAATAATGATTGTCGATGACGAATTAACTTTTTGGTACACGATGGTATTAACACTGATTTAACTCGATTTTACTTATATTCATTTTTATTAAAAGATTTCGGAAAAACTGGAAGACAAAAACGATTAGATTTGGGATTATATATTTGATAAATGTGAGTAAGAATTAATAAAAATGTTCTTGTAGAATGCGACAAGAGTTTTCTTAGTGAAAATTTCACGAAAAGTTTGTTTAAAAGGGATAAAATAATTTTTGGGGAAATCTAGCGTTAAATAAACGAAATAAGTGAAGTATTTTCGAAAGATTTTTGATGTAATATATTTAAGAGTATATTTTTTAATTGTTATTGCGGTTGTCTTGTTTTTTTAAAGAAAAGTAATTAAGCATCACCGTTTTCAGATCCAAATTCATATTTTTATCAATAACTTCTATACTTTCTAATGATCGTAATATTATATATTGTACATAATATGGCAAAAAATTTCACAAAAAATTCTGAATCCATGAGAAATGTTAAAAACATGTTCACTTATGTTAGCAAATTTTCAAACACCTTAATTAACCACTACAGATAGCAATTTTTACTTCGAAAATCTGCTTACAATCAGTTTTCTTCTTTCCAAAAAATTCTATCTCAAAAATTTCACTTTCCCCAGTCTTTCAAATCACTAAAACAAATATCTATTCAAATTTCCCGCTACAAACATTCATTTCTCCATCACTAACCACATTTTTGTGTCGCGTGCTGCACCCACGTGTCCATATATATTTTTTTCTCCCGTCTTTCTGTCTCATCCCACGCGATTTCACGCGTGAAAAAAAAAAAGAAAAAAAATACCGACGCGACCTCGGCCGTCGTTTCTGCCGACAGCCACGCGAAACCTAATCCGCCTTGCGATTAGAGACGCGACAAATCATTTTCCAAGGAAACTTGCCGCTTAATCACCGATTAGCCTACAAAAACCGTCCGTTAAACGATGCGTTTCAATTGTGCGACGGTGTTTTTTAATTGGAACGCGCCGGCGACACCTTTTTCCCTTTTTTCTTTTTTTTTTCTTTTCTTCTCCTTTTTCTTCGACGTCCTTAATTTATTTAACGTATCGTAAAACCCAGTCGGCCTTAATCGAACGCCATTGGACACTCGTTTTCACGTACCGTAGGCGTGTTAATAAATTAATTAATAATTAAACCCGTTTCGCTTCGATGAGAACTCAGTTTCTCGCGATACGAGGAGACAATCGGTGAATCGATGAATCATTCGATAATTTTTTCACGTCATTGAGGAACTCGGGATGCCGATGACGTCACCGTTTTCCCGCGACGCATCTTGATTTTTCGCGGTGAGCTCACCGCGTGACATAACTCGCGACGCATCTTTGGTCCTTTTATTATCTCGCCGACAAGGTATTGAAAAATAAAGAGAATAGGATGAACAATGGCGCATTCCACACACCTGTCGGTCCAGGGACGGTAAATTAACGCATTCGAGACCGACAATTGTGCCCGTAATAATTATGTAAAGTAAATTAGTAAATTAGAAAATTTAAAAAAAATTTTAGATATTACGTTTATTAAAGATTTTGAAACATTTATTTACTAATTATCAAGATTTTCATTCTTTTTGAAATATTGACTTACAATTAGACCACTTTCATAATTATGGGCACAATTAATCTTTTTCGTTTTTAATACCGAGTACGGGCGAAAAAAATGAAATTCTGAAAACGGTTGTCGCAAAATTCTATCGCTAAAGCGAGGATAAAAATGATAAAACTGGTTTTGAGATTTCTATGTTGCTATTTATGTGTTGCTGAATATAGAAAGATTTTTTTATAATTTTTATTCTTATTGTGCTGCATTTATTTAGCATTGTTTATTACCAGTACAGTATATATACATATATATACTTAAATATATGTCTTTGCTTATATAAATTTATTAAGTATTCATATACACGTATATGTATATGCAAATAATATATAAATACATAACATTAAGTATTTATGTATATAAATAAAGATATATATATTTTATATACATATATAAATATACATATATATATATAAAATAATAACAAATATTTTCATCGAACCTTTCTACGTTTATCGCGTTAATAGTCGATTTATTGAAATTTGGGATAATCTGTATGCAAGTGGAATGTGTGTGTGTGGAAGGGGGGGGGGGAGGGTGAAAGTGGCCGAATCGAATGAAAACGAACGAACAAAAGTTGTCTGATTGATTTAATGAATAATTCACGAGCGAACGCACGTTTTTCAAGACGCGCGTGCCTCTGTTTCGTTTTCTGTGTCAATTAGTAATTTTCCGCTTTCCGTTCGGACGGAATTTTCGCGCTGCGTTTGCCGCGCCCGTGGAATGCTAATTAATTATTATCGTTAATGACCGTTTCGCGTAACGTCACGCTCGATCGCGCTGGATCGAGGAAAACTATTTTTTGCGATTTTCTCCGATGAAATCTGGATCCCTGGATCTTATTTGATCGAGGAGAGAAAGATTAGGATTTATAATTAGTAATTTTTTGTGAAAATGAAATTTAAATTTAGGACGGTGCTTTTTCTTGAAATTCTTAGTAATTGTGTTACTATATGTGTATGGATAATTTAATCAATCAATTCACTATGCTTCTGCGATCTCTTTTTTTAAATTGATATTTTTAGATGTACTATATTAATCTTTGGTAATTCTTAGACGCGTCATTACTCCGATTCGATTTAATATTAAAATCATCACTGTATAAGAATCACTTTAATGTCTATTATAAGAATCACTTTAATTTGGAACAGTGTTTTTTTTAAATTCTTCATATAATTATGTGTCTATATATAAGTAATTAAATGAATCGATTTCCTTTTAGCAAACAGATTTATCTAATATTTATAGACATAGCTAATTAATCCCAAATGGTCTATTGTTAATCTCTAAAAAATCAAAATTTCACACGTGTTAATACTCCAATTCGATTTAAAATTAAAACCATCAAAGCAGTGGTTCCTAATTTCTTATAAAAATCACCTTAAAATTAAATTTTTCACAGTATTTTTAATTAAACCAATCAATCTACTATTCCCCTGTATTTTCTAAAGTTTAATGTCTAACCTAATATTTTTAGATATTCTATTAACCTCTGAAAAATTAAGATCTTTGAAATCACTTGAAATTCACTTAAGTTTTTCACAATATTTTCCTAAAATTCTCCATAATTATATTTCCACATATAAACAATCAAATCAATCAATTCTCTTTCTCCAGTCAAACATTTTTAGATCCACCGAAACGATTCCTCTCCAACTCAACCTTTAACCCCCATTATCCGAACATCTTAGACGTGTCATCGCTTCTGCTCGATTTCCCCCATAAAAAATGCACGACCAGTCGATAATCCTAATGCATCCCTCTGGCCCTGTAATTTCCATTAGCGACAGATCCGCCCGTTTTAAATAATACACACGGAATCCCTTATTCAATTTCGTCCGATTCACCATCTTTCGGCCATCTCCGGGCCTTGTCGCGACGACAAAATGGTGTAGCGATGGACTCTGTGACGTAACGACGATGATTCCCGGTAATCGAGTCGTATTTCGCAAAACGATACGATAAACCGTCGCAGCCTCTTTGCCGCCCTCGAGTGCCGTAAATAACGTCCGGCTAAAACGAATTGTCGATAAATAAATGTTCGACCCCCTCCCCCTGCCCCCACCCCCCTCCCCCTTCATGGATATACGTGTCACGTATACCTGGACGAGGGCCGATCGTTATTTCATAACGGTGTCGTTCCGTCGACGGAACAATTTGCGACGGAGTCGTCCGACGTCGCTTCGTTTCCCGTCGATTCGACGGGAACCTGATTGATAACAGTCTGCGGAACCGTCTGAGAATCGCGTTTAGAGTTATTTAGACGTGGGGGTTGCTGGACTATTGTTGGGTGATGGGTTTGTGGGTAGGGGAATCGAAATGTAGACGTAATAGGACCTAATTAGAGATAACATAGGTAATTAGATGTAACTGGGGATTAAATGGTGATTAAAATAGATGACCATCGTATTATAACAATAAATAAGTATGTATATGTGAATATGGACAGTAGAATCTACCTGCAAATATTTATGCTTTATAAGTATGTTAATTAAACTATCTTCAATAATTCGTTTAAGTATTTATATGTATGTATATTTCATATGTATGTGTATTTATATGTATATGTATTTATATATATGGATTTATATATACATGTATTTATATATATGGATTTATATGTATATATATTTATATATATGGATTTATATGTACATATATTTATATATATGGATTTATATGTACATATATTTATATATATGGATTTATATGTATATATATTTATATATATGGAATTATATGTATATATATATTTATATATATGAATTTATATGTATATATATAGTTATATGTATATGGATTTATATGTATACGTCTTTACATATCAATATTAGGTATTTAAGGTATTTATATATTATTTAGATACACATACATAGATATATGCTTAACAAATTAATATAAAAAAGATATATACATATATATTATACGTTTAATATACTATATTGTTTATTTTTTTTATATTAATTTATTAGACTCAATGAGAAACTGTTTGCAGAAAGCCAGCGTCCGATTTCGTTCGCGACGGCTTTGCAGACGGAGCCACGCGATACCTCTTTATCTACGTTCCAGGAATCCTTAGTCGTGTATTTTACACGTAGCATCATATTTTACTACATCCGCTACGTTTCAAGACTTGTTACCCGCCATTGCCGAATATCCCGCTCGTTCTCTCTGCGGGAGCGGAATAATTATTTTCGTCCTGGAAGTCTTTTTCCGACGCAGGAAATCGTTTTGACCCCATTGTACCAGTTTTACTTTCATTTCCATCACAAGAAATACCGAAATATAGTGTATTTATAGTTTACAAATTTTTGTTAAAGGGTAGCTTTTCTATTTTTCAAAGTATTTTAATGTTTTAAACGGGAAACTGTTTGGAATCGTTTATAATCATTTATACCGCCTTTATTTTCGTTTCTACCGCAAAAAAATACCGAAATATAGGATACTTATAGTTTAAAAGTATTTGATAAGGGGTAGCTTTTATATTTTTCAAAATATTTGAATTTTTTAAACGCGAGAATTTCAAGAATCATTTATACCCGTTTATTCCACCTTTATTTTCATTTCTACCACAAAAAATACCGAAATATAGGATACTTATAGTTTACAAGTATTTGATAAGGGGTAACTTTTATATTTTTCAAAATATTTGAATTGTTTAAACGTGAAATTATCAAGAATCATTTATATCAATTTATATCACCTTTATTTTCATTTCTACTACAAAAAATACTAAAATATACAGTATCTATATATTCCAAATTTATATTAAAGGCTAACTTTCCCATTTTTCAAAATATTTTAATTTTTTAAACTTGACACTATCAAAAATAATTTATCACACTATCCCAATGCTTTTATCTCCATCAAATCGACGTCTATTTTTTTTTCTATCAACACTTATACCCCCATAACCGAACGTGACACAATTACCATGGTTTTCCACGTGGTTTTCCACGTTCCTCATCGTCCGGGTAACGTCGTCTTTGACGGAGGGTATTAGATACCCCGCTGCATAACTCGCGGTATTCTTGATATGTAGTCGGTCGTCTTATCGCGACGCGATTCGCATTCCTGCGAGCTGCTAACTCATGCGAAGTACAACGGGGCCATTCTGCACCATAGGATTCCCCCGTGAAATCGCGGCCTCGTATGAAGTTTCGTGTAAACGAATCTCCCTCCCCTCCTCCACCTCCACCTCCCCCTCCCCCCTCTCCCTTGGTTGCTGAATCGAGATACACGTGTAACGCAGCCTCTCGAGAAAAAAAATATAGGACAAATTATTTCCCTTTTAATTCAATTGGAAACGAGGAATTTTGCTTTGTTTTTTTAATAAAAAAATGTGGGAAAAGTAATGGTGGTGAGGAATAGAATAATTGAAAATGTTTTCATTTTTGGGAAAATTTTGGAGGAACTTTGTGGACTTTGTGAGGGATTTTCGTAATTTTGTGTAAAATTGCGAATTTGAAATGTCTTGGATAATTTTAGTATGTGAGAAATTGAGGAAATGGTGAGGGAATTAGGAAAATAGCAAAAATTGTTGATTACCCTTTAGATTTTAGCAAAATAGTGAAATTTTGAAAAAGGCTATTATTATAAATATATTATCTTATATAGAATTTCTATAAAAAGTATCTATATACAATAACTCTTTTAATTTCAAGAACAACAAAACATAATTATATTCATCTAAAAAAAAATTCAATCTAGAAATAACGTTGTTTTATCAAATAAAAGGTATTAAATTACTAATACATATAATAAACCACACTTTTATCACAAAACAACATGTTAAACTCATCTTAGATTCCCACAGAAAATTATGTTAGTCCTTTTCTTATTATTTTTCAACAAAATCTATCTTTTTTATCTCTCCCAAAAAAACCTCTCGAGATCTTCCGAAGCTACTTTCTCCGTCGTCATCGGGTAATGACGATCAACCGGATAAAATGAAATCCTCGCTCGCAGGACAGTCGGATGCACGCGGAATCGCGATAAGCATGCGAGACGTGCGTTTCGTCGCGGTTATCGCGGGGTTTATAAACCCGTACGGGTGTAGATTACTTGGTTGATTTTGCACCGGCGACCGACTGCATATTTCGCGTGGTATAAATATATACAGGGTGTAACAAAAATGCGGGGACACTTTCTCAGTATCGATACTACGCAGCAAAAGATGAAAGAAAAGTCTCGAAAGTTTTGTCTAAAAATCAACCCCTTTTGTAAGAAATTTTGAAAAAATCATATCTCCGAAATGGTAGGTCGTAGAGAACCGATTTTGATTGTAATATAATCAGAGAAGATTAAAGATAATGAAAAATATATATATAATTGCTGCGATTATTGCTGTTAAATAGCATTTATTCTTGTTTAATCCAAAGAACTTCGATTACTCATATCTTAGGCTGATGAAATTTCCAGTTGTAGAAATTTTCAGGCGTAGGAATTTGAAACGTGTAAGTTTTTCAAGCGTAGAAATTTAGGATCGTGGAATTTTCAGGCGTAGGAATTTGAAACGCGTAAGATTTCCAGGCGTAAAAATTTAGAACCGTGGAATTTTCAGGCGTAGGAATTTGAAAGGCGTAATGTTTCCAGGCGTAAAAATTTAGAACCCTGGAATTTCCAGCCGTAGAAATTTTCAGGCGTAGGAATTTGAAACGCGTAAGATTTCCAGGCGTAAAAATTTACAACCGTGGAATTTCCAGCCGTAGAAATTTTCAGGCGTAGGAATTTGAAACGCGTAAGATTTCCTGGCGTAAAAATTTAGAACCGTGGAATTTCCAGCCGTAGAAATTTTCAGGCGTAGGAATTTGAAACGCGTAAGATTTCCAGGCGTAAAAATTTAGAACCGTGGAATTTCCAGCCGTAGAAATTTTCAGGCGTAGAAATTTGGAACGCGTAAGTTTTCCAAGCATAGAAATTTAGGATTGTGGAATTTTCAGGCATGGGAATTTAAAACGCGTTGAATTTCCAAGCGTAGAAATTTAGGACCGTACAATTTTCGGTTGTAGAAATTTTCAGGCGTAGGAATTTGGAACGCGTAAATTTTCCAAGTGTAGAAATTTAGGATCGTGGAATTTTCAAGCGTAGGAATTTGAAACGCGTAAAATTTCCAAGCGTAAAAATTTAGAACCGTGGAATTTCCAGCCGTAGAAATTTTCAGGCGTAGGAATTTGAAACGCATAATTTTTCCAAGCGTAGAAATTTAGGATCGTTGAATTTTCAGGCGTAGGAATTTGAAACGCGTAAGATTTCCAGGCGTAAAAATTTAGAACCATGGAATTTCCAGCCGTAGAAATTTTCAGGCGTAGGAATTTGAAACGCATAATTTTTCCAAGCGTAGAAATTTAGGATCGTGGAATTTTCAGGCGTAGGAATTTGAAACGCGTAAAATTTCCAAGCGTAAAAATTTAGAGACGTAGAATTTCCAGCCGTAGAAATTTTCAGGCGTAGGAATTTGAAACGCGTAAGTTTTCCAAGCGTAGAAATTTTGGATTGTGGAATTTCCAGTTGTAGACATTTTCAGGCGTAATAATTTGAAACAACTTCGATTACCTATATCGTAGCAGGTTTGTAACAACTTGGGAAAAATTAAGGACACTCCCTAAGACTTCCTTTCCGTGGATAATAATATTTTTTTCGTAAACTTTAGTCTCTCCCGGTAATATTAAAATGAATATCGGTCCTCTACGACGTACCATTTCCGAGATATGATTTTCAAAAAATTTCTTTACAAAACGTATTCGATAGGGGGTGGTTTTTTGACAAATCTTTAGAGACATTTTTTTCATCTTTTAATGCGTACTATCGATACTAAGAAAGTGTCCCTCATTTTTGTTACACCCTGTACAACGGACACGTAGCCATGTGTTACATCGAAGTCGTCCGTTTATCTGACGGCCGTCGCTTCGACGAGCCTGCGGTATCAATTCGTTGACTTATTATTGTTATTTTTATTTTCATTGTCGTATTTTATTTTTTCGCGATAGAACGTCGTTCCGGGAATCCAACGTCGTGGAAACGGATTATTTTCGGTCGAGAAATGTTTGTCATCTTGGCACAATGTGTCGATCTATCGATTGCGGCACTCGGCGCGCGGATTGATTGTACGGATTGTTACTTGTCCGGTATAATGTCACTTGGAATACGTACAGGGTGTGACGAAATATCGGGGACCTATATTCGAGGTCGATAGGATGCGGAAAATTGATGAAAAAAGGGAATAATGAACTTTCGACAACGAAATATTGTGTATTGAGTTACGAGAGCTTTTTTTTAGGGACTTTTGGAAAATTATATCTACGAAATGGAAGGTCGTAGGGCATCGATTTTGGTTTTGATTTTTCTGTACGGGATCCAAGTTTGTGGGGAAAATATAGTTACTAGGATTATCATTGTTAATTAACATATATACATTTATTTAGTTCAAAACAACTTTCAGTTTTGAGAAATTCAGAAAAATTAATGACATTCATCAAGATCTCTTTTTTGGGGATAGTTATATTTTTTTTTATAAACCCTGATCTTTCCCGGTGATATTAAATCCAGAACCGATCCTCCACGATCTACCGTTCCGGAGATATAATTTTTTGAAAAAAATTTATCAAGTATAATAGGGTGTCATTCCTTCTGGAATGATCTATGGATCTTTTTTTCATTTTCTAACGCGTAACATCGATTCCAAAACATGAATACCGATGCTTATTTACACCCTGTATAATACAAATAGAAAAAAATCGCGTATCGGGAGGCCAACCGGGTTACTTTCTACTTTGCCTTATACGTAGCTGTGCGATGAATTCATCCATATTTCGACACTCTGTGGATTACCATAAACGCACAGTGTTTCGATCATCGACTCGTTCGACAAATTGATAGTTTCCCGATGCGACGGAAATATATGTTTCCCGTTACCGCGTGTTTTCTTAAACAATCGTGTTACCTGGATGAAGGGGGGGGGAGGGAATTTCACTTCGAAAGGTATATCGTATTACCTTTAACGTAAATTCAATTAAATTTATCGTCTACTGTTACGAATAAATATTTTATTATCATAACGTTATAATACAGTGCCGGCAAAGTTGTTGGTATCGAATAACGTCGAATCAAATATCATGTAATTATACTAATTGCATTAATACCGCGAAATTATACATCGGGAATCATTATTTCGATGGGTTTCGCTGGCGATCGATCTCGGACGGGACAGTTTAAACGTTAGATAAATAATAATACTCATCGTCGGACGTTCGATTACACCTCGTGACCCCGCGATTTTCCACTCCGCGTGGAAAACTCGTCCCGCGAATTTTCCGCCGGTAAGAAAAATAAATTCTGCGATTCGCCGAAAATTCAACGACACTCGTCGGACACTTAATGGCGTCGTATCGATATCGTGGAATTTTCACGAGTCCACTCGACGGACCGGTGAAAATCGAAAATCGAGTTTTCCCGGGGTAGAGTCTGACGAGAAAATTTCTTCGTCCATTTCCCGATCTTTCCCCGTCTTTTTCTGCTGGGTTCTCATTTTTAAAAAATTTTTTTTCCCCATTATTCCGACACGTTTCGGGGCGGCGGCTGTCGGACGTCATTAATTATAACGTTTAAATTGCAAATCGCCCGCTAAAATATATCGAATCCCTGGCGTACGTGGTGCACGCACACGTTTACACCTGTCGCGATCTATTTTACATGGAATATTATACAGGGTGTAACAAAAATTCTGGGACACTTTAGGTTTGTGGATAGAATGCATAAAAATAAGAAAAAAAAGTCTTATAAATTGTGGGCGAAACCCACCCCCTATCGAGATACAACCCCTTTTGTAAAAAATTGTTAAAAAATCATATCTCCGAAATGGTACGTCGTAGAAGAACCGTTTTGATTGCAATATAACCGGAGAAGATCAAAGATAATAGAAAAAATATAATTGCTGTGATTATTGCTGTTAAATAGTATTTATTCTTGTTTAATCCATACAACGTCGATTACCTATATCGTAGCAGGTTTGTAACAACTTGAGAAAAATTGAGGGCATTCACTAAATCTTCCTTTGCCTAGATAGTAATATTTTTTTCGTTAACTTTAGTCTCTTCCGGTTATATTGCAATCAAAATCGGTCCTCTACGACGTACCATTTCGGAGATATGATTTTTTAAAAATTTTTTACAAAAGGGGTTGTATCTCGATAGGGGGTGGGTTGCGCCCACATCTTATAAGACTTTATTTTCTTGTTTTTATGGGTTCTATCCACAAACCTAAAGTGTCCCAGAATTTTTGTTACACCCTGTATTTTGTATGTGTGGGGCGTCCATAGGCGTCGCGACGCGTACGTGCCGTTTCGTCCGTGGCGTCAAAACGCCGCGGAAAAAACGCTCGTACACTAGTTTGCGAAATATGTGTATGTGTGTGTGTGTGTGTGTGTGTGCACGTGGGTCACGCACACGCGTGCACAAGTTTATCGACGTGCGCGCCGTGCGGATTTTTCATGCAAATTCGCTTATAAAATCGATGTTAATTTTTATAAAACGATTACCGCGACCATCTATGTGACAATAATGTTAACCAAACTGGGTCTCCCGCGCGGAACTTCTGTTGACCGTTTTCGTATCCGTCGACGGAACGTTGGTGTCACCGTTCCGTGTTCGTGTCCGTGTTTGTGAAGTATCTATAGATTTTAGTTTTAATTGTTCTAAGTATACTCGCCGGGGTGTGTAGATTTTTCCTCCGTCGCGGTTGTCCGGCTTCCGGATTCCCTTCCGTGTTTTGTGGAATAGTAGTCGATAGATTGGATGACGTAATGAAAAATGGGGAATTTGTTAGTTTTTATATAAATATTGCGGTGACAATAATGTTAAACAAAGTAGGTCTGCCATGTGGAAGTGCTGTTGACCGTTTTTGCCACCGTGTTCTAATCCGTGTTTGGAAAGGGACTATAGAATTTATTTTTAATTGATCTAATTATGATCTCTGGGGTGCATAGACTTTTCTTGCGAAGTATTCGTCCGGTTTCCGGATTCTCTTCCGTATTTCTGTTGTCATCCTTCCGTATCCGTATTACACTCTCCGTGGCACACAGATTTCTCCTCCGTATCGTTACTATTACCCTTCCGTCTTCCCATCCGTCTTCCCATCCGTCTTCCCATCCGTATCCGTCAACCAACCCTAAATTTCACATTTAATTATTCTAATCGCACTCTCCGTGGCGCAAGGGTTTCTCCTCTATATCGTTACTATTACCCTTCCGTCTTCCCATCCGTCTTCCCATCCGTATCCGTCAACCAACCCTAAATTTCACATTTAATTTTTCTAATCGCACTCTCCGTGGCGCAACGATTTCTCCCCTATATCGTTACTATTACCCTTCTGTCTTCCCATCCGTCTTCCCATCCGTGTTTGTCCACCAACCATAAATTTCGCATTTAATTATTCTAATCACACTCTCCGTGGCGCAACGATTTCTCCTCTATATCGTTACTATCACCCTTCCGTCTTCCCATCCGTCTTCCCCTCCGTGTTCATCAACCAACCCTAAATTTCACATATAACTATCCTAATCACACTCTCCATAGCCCATAGATTTCTCCTTCACCCCTTCCTTCGGCTTCCGTTTTCTCTTCCGTCTTTTTCCGATTACTCTCCAACAGAACGGATGACGTAACGCGAGACGTGGGAGGTGTCCCAAGGGATTTTAAAAGTCGAGCACGGCTCCGTTAGGTAAAAGCCGTGGGGGGGGGGGGGAGGGGGGAAGGCGTCGCGACGCCGAGGGGCGTCCGCGGGACGAAACTTTCGCCGGCGGCAGTCCATTAGAAGCGCACGGACGATTTAGCAGACGGGCTGCTCGCTTTTCTGGCCCGGCTTTTAGGTCCGGCAATTTGATGCTAGTTGCTTGTCATGCTAATATCCTCAGCTTTATATCGCCCGGAGTTTTTCTTCCGCCGTTGATATACGTTCCCGCGTGTAAGCGGCACCGGGAAACGCATCGTTGAACACCACCGTGGCAGGGCGAGAGTGGATAGAATGGAATAGAATGATATTTATTCTGTGTTCCGGGGGGTGGGTGACCCCTGTAAGAACATCAGTGTAGTATAATATTTAAAATGTGTGGTGTATAAAATGAAAATAAGAATTAACACTGGAATTAATAGTCTAGAGAAGTACCGAAGAAAAGTGGACGATGGAAAGAAAAAAAATAGAAAAGAACACGTAGAAAAAATTGGAATGGAATAGAATAGTGTTATTTAACCACTCTAAGAACATAAGTGTAGTATAATATTTCAAATGTATAATGTAAAAAATGAGAATAAGAATTAACACTAATATTAATCGTCTAGAGAAGTACCGAAGAAAAGTAGACGGTGGAAAGAAAAAAAATAGAAAAGATTAGGATAGAATAGAATCGTGTTATTTAACCACTCTAAGAACATAAGTGTTGTATAATATTTAAAATGTGTGGTGTATAAAATGAAAATAAGAATTAACACTGGAATTAATAGTCTAGAGAAGTACCGAAGAAAAGTGGGCGATAAAAGATTAGAATAGAACAGAATGGTGTTATATAACCACTATTAGAACACAAGTACACTATAAAATATATATAGTATAAAATATAATACATACAGTATAAAATGAAATTAAAAACTAAGACTAATATCAATAGTATAGTTCAGAAGAAAAGTGTATGGCAGAGAGAAAGAAACACGAAAAGAAAAACGAAAAATACAGGAAAAAAGAAAGAAAAGCACACGTAGAAAATGCAACACGACTGGAAAATAGAGAAAGATTAGAATAGATCGATTATACCATAAAATATACCTAGAATACACATAGTATAAAATAAAACTAAACACAAAAATAAATTCCAAAAATAGAACAAAAAAAAGCACGAAAGGATCACAGAAAACTTCACATAACTAAAGACAAATAAACACCAAAATCCACAGAAAATAAATCACAAAAGAAAAATGAGAAAAAACCTAATTTTCTCACTCTCATTTTCAAATTCTTTAAACACCTTTTTTTCTTATTTTGCTTTCATCAAGTGGCCATCGACTATGAAATTTCAAGGGTGTCTTCGTGCGAATCGACGGAAAGGCAAACGTTAACCCTATATTCGCACAATGACGGTATTCAACGTACATATATACAGGGTGTAACAAAAATTCTGGGACACTTTTTCAGTATCGATAGTACGCACCAAAAGATGAAAAAAAAGTCTATAAAGTTTTGTCAAAAAACCATGCCCTATGGAGATACAACCCTTTTCGTAACAAATTTTTTAAAAATCATATCTCCGAAATGGTACGTTGTAGAAGACCCGTTTTGATTGCAATATAACCGGAGAAGATCAAAGATAATAGAAAAAAATATAATTGCTGCGATTATTGCTGTTAAATAGCATTTATTCTTGTATAATCCAAACAACGTCGATTACCTATATCGTAGCAGGTTTGTAACAATTTGGGAAAAATTGAGGGCATTCACTAAATCTTCCTTTGCGTAGATAGCGACATTTTTTTCGTACACTTTAGTCTCTTCCGGTTATATGGGAATCAAAATCGGTCCTCTACGACGTACCATTTCGGAGATATGATTTTTTTTTAATTTTTTACAAAAGGGGTTGTATCTCGATAGGGGGTGGGTTGCGCCCAAAACTTATAAGACTTTTTTTTCTTATTTTTATGCGTTCTATCCATACACCTAAAGTGTCCCAGAATTTTTGTTACACCCTGTATATATATATATATACACAAGCACTTATGGTATTCCGGTGCAATCGTCCAGTACACACATGTACTTACTTACATGTGTAAGTGACATTATGCGAACGAGCCAGCGAGACAGGCACTTAGGCGACGGACAGCAAAAGCTTCTTTGTATTCGTCGACGGTAATCCCGTCCGAGATAAAGAAAAAATATACTTCCGTCATTCCGCGGGCTAATCCCGCCGTTAACTCTTCCCGATATTCGTATCCCGCTACCGGAAGTAATAAGACCAGCGGTAATAATGACACGCTAATGACTCGGCTATCGGATTCACGGCTAAGGCAATCTTGGACATTATATTACGCTAATTTAATGAACCCGCGGCTCATAACGGCTCTCTTAATTGCCCTTTATTCGTTGTAAAAAGATTTACCCTGTGGTCGTTTTTTATATTGTTTTTTTTACATCCCTGTTCGATCGTTACCGCGTAACCGTTTCAATTAGTTGACCGAGATAATTCTTTGCTAAATTATAATTTTCATTTTTCTCATCGGTTGAAGACACATTTACACGGTATCAAGAGTGACTTGTTACTTTTTTCTAATTTTGGAACAGTAACATATGGAAAAGGAAGATTTTTATCATTTTTCCTAATTATCATGCTAGAATTATATAAGTTTAGAAAGGATCGTTCTATAGCCAGATAAATTTAATATTATTTGACAGATATGTTGCTGTTTCAATTGTGGTTTAATACATCATGGGTTTAATAGTGATTTTTATATAATAATTGTAATTTTAACAATCGCCAAAAATTGTAATTGTAAGTAAAAAATATTACTTTGGCCTATTAAACGATCCAAAAACTATTATGATATTTATATATTTCAAAAAAATTGTGATGCACTTTTACATGATTTTTAATATGATCATCATATTTATTTATGTACTTATTAATATTTCTACTATTCTTCCATCATTACGACATTCCACAAATAATATTTCGTTCCGATTTCACCCTATCTTAAGTCTCTATCTATTTTCATAGATAAAAAGAAACAACCCGGCACACATTGCGAAAGTTTCACTTCATCCTCTTTCCATGGGGAGGAAGGGGGGAGGGGGGGGGGGGGTGACACTCGGTCGATAATCGAATACCACTGGCAAAAAATTTGGCATTAACATTTTTATTGGAGGGGAAACGAGATGATAATCCGCGAAAGTGAAATATTGAGCGGGAAACACCGGGGCCTGTCGGAAGTGTAAAGTAGGTGGATGGAAAAGTTTGCGCAGCTTTTTGCACCGAAGATGGTGTAGACAGTGTGCGACGTCGGTCTCGTGTACGTTGTTCCCCGCTGCCACGTTAACGGCCCCCGCGAAAGCCTCGCTCGCAATATACATTTTTATAGCCCTGATTCTTTTATCACTCTCGATCTTAACTATTTAAAGGCGAAAAAGTTCCGAAAATTGCGTTCCCCGTGTTTCGCTTCATCCATCGTGGTTCTTTTTATCACCGCGACGAAGAACCTACGAGCAGGTGTTTGCGAAATAGTTTGCCGATCCTGGTCGCACACCATCTTGTCTTTGTCTTTTCGCACACTGTCAAACGGTGTGACAGAGCGTGTTCGTGTTGGGAGAGGAGTGTGATCGCTGGAAAATGAGGAAATTGGAGAGATATGGTTAAATGAGTGGGGCAGTTTGGGGAATTAGGGATTTGGAATTGTTGTTTTGGTGTTTTGTGGAAGGAAAGAGGTATTTGAAGAAATTTTTGAAATATTCAATATTTATTTGTTAAAGTATTGTATAGTAGATTATACGGAAATTAAGTAAATAATATTTCATTTAGAAAATATTAAAGTTTTATTTAAAAAAGCACCTAATACTTTGTTACCTGTCACTTGTGACATTCATAGAAAGTTGCTCTACGATTTGTAGAGAAAATCTGATCTTTGACACTGTACAGAAGGGAATATTATAGTATGGAATTAAAGTCACGAAAAATTATAGACTTTTAGAGGAACAGAAAATGCCTACAAGTACTTTTCGCGTCCTTTGATCCTAAATTTGTCGATACTGAACGTAAATTTATCAATTCTGAGCATAAACTCGTGAATTTTTAGCTCAAATTTGCCAATTTTGAGCCCTAATTTAATTAATTTTGAGCCTGCGCTTGTGATTTTTAAACCCTAATTTTATTAACTTTGAGCATTTCTTCATTTCTGAATTTTTAGTTTACAAATTCTCAAGTTTGAGTCTCAATTTGTCGATACTGAGCCTAAACTTATGAATTTTGAATATAAAGCCGCTAATTTTTGGCCCAAATTTGCTATTTTGAGCCCTAATTTAATTAATTTTGAGCCTACACTTGCCAATTTTGAACCCTAATTGTCTAAACTTTGAGCATTACATTTCTGAATGTTTAGCTCACAAATTCTCAAGTTTGAGCTTCAATTTACCTATTCCGAGCCTCAATCTGCCAATCTCGATCCCCAAAATCATCAAATTTGATCCTCAATTCGCCACCTTCGAGGCACAAATTAAACAACACAATATTTACTCCCACAATATTAAAAATATTCACTTTACTATCAAAACTAAGAGTTTTCAAAGTTCTCTTAAATCAAATAAATATAAATTAATTTAGTGCCAGCAATCGCAGTTACACTATTCATATAAATTAATTTTCTCAATATAAATATAAAACTTTAATTTCATTTTCCCCTTTACCATCAAACCACTGATACCACAGACATCTCATGAAAGATATCTCACGAAAAGTGTCTATCCATATCTCCCTTAAACAACCAAAACGTTAACGTGAATTGAAAGAACCAAAGACACTTTCCCGCCCTTTTTCTCTCGTCCCTTTCCCTTCGAGGGTGTCTCGTTCCTCGACGTATCGTAACGAGGACATTAGTATCGCGTGCAACGGCCCGTGAAAGTCGCAGCTTTTTCGCCAGCTTTTTCGCCAGCTTTTCGGCCCCACGTTGCGAGGAGGGCCGCTCGATAGAAAACACCGTGAAAAACAAACCCCCCGGAGAGCATCGGGACGCGAATTAATTCGGCGTGTAACGACTGCACGGCTCGCTGCCCGCGGTGTACGTTTCACCAGGTGGTAATTGCCCGTGATTGTTCGTTTAGACACGCTAACGCGCGGTTAAGTGTCGCGATAATGCGTGTACGTCGTCGACGACACGTGTTCTCGTCGTGATTTTTTTTTTTTTTTTGGCGATTTTCCCGATTTGGCTCGTTCGGGTGAAAAGTCGCGACCTTCCGCCTGATTTCGGATTCAAGGGGATCGGGGGTAGATCGAAGATAACATAGATCGTGAGAGTCTATTTTGGGATTTTTTTATTTGAAATCTTTTTCTTTAAATGCCGAAGTTTTTGGATTTTTTTTGTTTGTTTACTTAAATGGCAGTCTTTTTCTTTAAAATCGAGTGATTTTTTTCTTTAAATAGAGTGATTTGGAACTTTTTCTTTGTAAATTGAAACTTCAAATTTGGAAATGACGATTGATGATCTAATTGGTTTTTTAGCAATTTTTTACTTCTTATTTGTAAATTGAAACTTGAAACTTGGAAATGACGATTGATTATCTAAATGGTTTTTTAGCAATTTTTTACTTTTAATTTGCACATTGACTTTTTATTTTCAAATTGAAACTTGAAACTTGGAAATGACGGTCGATGATATGAACGGGTTTAGCAATTTTTGGCTATTTATTTGCAAATTGAAACTTGAAGCTTGGAATGACGATTAATGATCCAAATTGTTTTTTAGCAATTTTTTACTTCTCCTTTGTAAATTGAAACTTGAAACTTGGAAATGACGGTCGATGATCTGAATGGTTTTAGCCATTTTAGACTTTTTATTTGCAAATTGAAACTTGAAACTTGGAAAGGACGGTCGATGATCTGAAAGGTTTTAGCCATTTTAGACTTTTTATTTGCAAATTGAAATTTGAAACTTGGAAATGACGGTCGATGATCTGAATGGTTTTAGCAATTTTTTACTTTTTATTTGCAAACTATTCAGGTCATTTTGCAACTATATCAGTAACGCAATTTATAGGAAACTTAGAGATGACACTGAAAATGATAGTAAATGGTTTTTTAGTGTTTAATTTGGAGAAAATTGACACATATTTTCGGTGACAATTTATTTTTTACTGATTTCTGTTTTAAAGGAACAGGAGAGATCGAAGATATTATTGATCGTGATAGTCCGTTTTGGAATTTTATTATATATAGAATTTTGTCGTTTCTAATAGAAAAATATAGAAAAATAGAAAAATAGGATTTCTATTAATAAAATACAAATTTTACTATATAAGTATTAGTACACAGTTTCTAAGCCAAGCAATTTTTCCAAAAATACACTATTTCTCATAAAACCCGTATCAAAAACCAAATAAACACCTCCCATCAATAAAATCAAAATAAAACCCTTAAAATTCACTAAATTATTAATTTAATTATTAATTCAAATAAAATTAACCTCGCGCTCTCAGGGGGTCATTTTCACCCCGATTTCCGGTTTCTTCTTCACCGAGTCACTTTGACCCGGTACTCCTGGTGCGGCTGACGACGTAACGCGAGATCCAGAATGATCCATCTCCGTGTAACGCGCCTCGACGGCCGTTGAGGAGAATTCCTGTCGCGTCGGAGCTGCTTTCGGGCAGGTTGCGTCGGCAAATGACGTGCCGGTGTCGAGTAGAGTGATTGAATGTCGGTGTCTCGTGTCAAAGGCTGCCTGGATCCGCGCTACCCTCGATCCGATCGAGACCAAGCCACTTCTTGATCTTCTTCTTACTTCCATCTTGATTTATCTTATTTTCCCACCGCAACACAAAAGCTAAATATCTTAATACTAATTAATTAAAATTTTACGATCTATGGATTGATCTATACTTCAGAGATCAGTGATCTATGAGGGAAAGTCAATTTATCGCGATGAAAATGGAGGGAAATTGTTACTTTCCAATTTCAGCACAGAATCTAAACGTCTTAATATTAAATAATTAAAATTTGATGATCTATGGATTAATCTATCCCTCAAATATCAGTGACCTCTGTGATCTATGAGAAAATGTCAATTTAACGCGATGAAAATGGAGCGAAATTGGTTGGACATCGCCCAGCGCCGCGGTCGTGTTTTACAACGCTAATGTCGGCTCCCGTTGACCGACACGGCATCACGCGAAAGTCGCCCGTCGAACAAAGTGAACGTGGTAGATTTTTTTATATTTTCTATTCTTTTTTTTGTTCACGTTACCTGACGTTGAACCGGAACGACGACCATCGGTTCTCCCATCGATCCGAGCGAATATTTTTGTTCCGAAGGAAACACAATTTCGGCATTATTAATAACAACGTGGCAAACACACGCGCGAGGACCCGAACGGATAATTAAATCCGTGTAATGGATTTCTATTTTCGTTTACGATTATTAACGCGATAAATGGAAACTTGTTTCACCGGAATACCGCAGCGTTCCGGGGGCGGGGGGAGGGGGGGCATACGTGCGAGAACGGAGTCCGCGATGGATTTATATTTAGTTCGGCAGTCCATTAATCATATTTACACGATCGACGAGTCCGCGGCAAGTAACGCGCATGATTGTTCGAAATGCTCTCTGTGATTAGGCGAACACTGCAAGTGAGGTATTTTGTGGGAAAAAAGTGAGGAAAAGTTAATTTAAAAAATTTAAGAAATATGGAAAATTTGTAGTGTGTGAAATTGCTGAATATGTTTAGAATAATGTATTTGTATATTATTTATTTTATTAATTAGTACGTTTAATTGAAAATCAAAAGATTTGACACTGATTTTTATATATTTCAAAGCAATTGTAATCCACTTTTATATGGTTATCATATTTATTTATATAATTATTAGTATTCCTAGTATTTTTCTTGCCTTTACGGGATTTCATAAATAATATTTCGTTCTGATTCTATCCCATCTTAAGTTTCTACCTATTTTAGTATCAACACCATTTCGCATACACCATCCGATATTTTTTTAAATCAAAATGCACAGATTCCGCCTAAAATAATCTACATAATTTCCATATAATTAACGTTCCCAACTTTAAAACGCGCTCATAGATTCTCCGCAATTAAAAAAAAGTATCAAACAAAATAGAACCACTATTCACCCCTCTACAAACGTCAAAACCCACACACACACACCCTTTTATCACAAAAAATAAAAATCACCCCGATCCCAAATACCAAAACATATTTTCCATCCCACAATATTCCCTTCGACCCATTCATTGACCTATACTACTGGTATATAGTGAATCACCGGGAAACTAATCCGTTCCACCCGTTTCCGGTTAAATACCTTCGCCATTCGTCGAAGTATCGCGCGCTCTCGTCGTTTCATCTTCTGGTGTTATCCCGGTCGAATGGGGAAAGTGTAAAATTTCGGAGCCGCGGGGCCCGCGTTCAATCCGGGAAACGTAATTCCGGCACTTTGCGCGCCGATGTAACTTTATCCGTCGCGAATGGCCTGTCTCGAATGAACGCGACATAATTGCGCAAACGAGATGAGCCCCCCCCCCTCCCCCCCCGATCGGCGACGCCGATCCAATTGCTAAAACAACGCCGTGGTCGACGGGCTCGTCGGCTCGGATCACCAAGTGGAAACGGACGAGCATATGTCGGCCCACTGAAATCGGAGTCCCGCCCTGCGTTTATCTGAAACACAATATACACACACGCACACACGCACGTACACATGTAGATACACGTATACAGAGAGCGCACTTTTGACAGGTTTTGAGATTCGCGCGCGATAATAAATCACGCCGTGACCGGAGCGAATTATCGGTCGTTAGATAAATTTCATTTGCATCCCTTCTGTTTTGATTGGGGAGAATGTAGAGTGGAAACAAATGTGGGTGTTATGGTTCACTGTGGGATATAGGGTCTGGTTAGGTTAGGGTTAGGGTAGGTGTAATTAGGCTTGGGTTAGGTAGGGCTGGGTGAATTTGGGTTAGGTCTAGGTTAGGTAGGTCTGATTGGATAGGTTATTTTAGGTTTGGGTTAAGTAGGGCTGGTTAAATCTGGTTAGGTCTAGGTTAGGTGGGTTCTATTGAGTCTGGTTGGGTTCAGGTTAGGTGGGTTGTATTAAGTCTGGATTAGGTAGGTTTGGTTAAATCTGGTTAGGTCTAGATTAGGTGGGTTCTATTAAGTTTGGATAAAATAGGTCTACTTAAACCTGGTTAGGTCTGGGTTCGGTAGGTGTGGTTGAATCTGGTTAGGTCTAGATTAGGTGGGTTCTATTAAGTTTGAATAAAATAGGTCTACTTAAACCTGGTTAGGTCTGGGTTCGGTAAGTCTGGTTGAATCTGGTTAGGTCTAGATTAGGTGGGTTCTGTTAAGTCTGGTTGGGTTCAGGTTAGGTGGGTTGTATTAAGTCTGGATTAGGTAGGTTTGGTTAAATCTGGTTAGGTCTAGATTAGGTGGGTTCTATTAAGTTTGGATAAAATAGGTCTACTTAAACCTGATTAGGTCTGGGTTCGGTAGGTGTGGTTGAATCTGGTTAGGTCTAGATTAGGTGGGTTCTATTAAGTTTGGATAAAATAGGTCTACTTAGACCTGGTTAGGTCTGGGTTCGGTAAGTCTGGTTGAATCTGGTTAGGTCTAGATTAGGTGGGTTCTATTAGGTCTGGTTAAACCTGGTTGGGGTTAGGTTAGATAGGTTATACATATTACGTCTGGGTTAGGTACGTCTTGATAGAAAGGTCGTATTAGGTCTAAGTTAGGTATGTCTGATTAAATCTGGTTAGGTCTGACTACCCACGTATTGCCCTCTACTTAGCGGTAGTCAAAGTATTATAATTCCCAGTGTCTGAAAGATCACAATTACAATAAATATCAATAATTAGACAATTTTCAATGCCACTATCGATACCACAATGGCATAAAAAAATGATTTTATTTTAAACTAAAACATACACATCGCAATCCCACAATTGAGTTTCAAGGATTTGCGTACAATCTAGAAAGAGTTATCCCATGTTTCTAAATTCTACAATTTATTTTTTAAACCAGCTTTGTACTTGTTACAAACATTCCGATTATCCTTCCTACGTTTCACTACACTCAATTTATCTTGAAATGTACAAAACGTACACATCCAAGTATTTTCCACCTACGTTTCTCACCTTATGGGGTGCATGGGGAAAAAAATCCCATGGCATTCGGTGTGTTAAGAATTTCACTCGGTTACGTGACACGTGGCATCGGAGATGTACAGGTATTTCCTGTAAATACAGGTATGCGATCGAGTTCTCGTCGTGTCGGTAATCAAAACCGGAACACCGGGTATCCTACGGGGTCTCCCGGTTCCCCCGGGACCTTTGACATCTTATCCCTGCCGCCATGAGAGCTCCTTCGGATTTATATTAAACGACGAGCTGTTGTCGTTATTGGACGGTTCTCGTGTCGTCGTCGGATCGAATGGCGACATTTTTTTTTTTTTTTTTGGAACCTCGCGAAAAACAATACCCTGCTACGGTCAAGTGGTGTCAATCCCAGGACGATTGTCGTTTCACCGAAATATAACGTGTCTCTTTCCCTTTTTTTTATCATCACTTTTTAATTCGCGAAAGAATGAAACTTCGCTTCGGGGAAAAAAAAACCCATCGACCGAACGGGATTCGAATTCCTTTTGACTTTTCTCGTGACGGGTGGAAAAAAAACACACACACACACTCAAACACCAATAAAGATTGAAAATATCCGTTCGATCGATTGCTCACGCGTTTACGCGATCGTTTTTTTTTCCCCACCCGTCTTTCCAGCCGGGAATTTCATTAATTCCGCGGATTTCAATTTCGCAAAACGCGCGGTCGCTTTTGATCCGCCAGCGAGAGTATTTCTAATGAGATTTTCATTTCTTTTTTTTCTTTGTTTGTTTCCGTGCGTAGAATGCACCTCCACGGAATTCAGATGCAGAAACGAGGAGTGCATCGACAGCAGTCTACACTGTAATGGCCAACGAGACTGTCGCGATGGTTCTGATGAATTTAGCTGCCGTGAGTATACATATATATATATATATATCTATACATGTGTTTGTGTGAACGTATACGTGTGTATATACATACAGGGTGTAACAAAAATTCTGGGACACTTTAGGTTTGTGGATAGACCGCATAAAAATAAGAAAAAAAAGTCTTATAGGTTGTGGGCGCAACCCACCCCCTATCGAGATACAACCCCTTTTGTAAAAAATTTTAAAAAAATCATATCTCCGAAATGGTACGTCGTAGAAGACCGATTTTGATTGCAGTATAACCGGAAGAGACTAAAGTTTACGAAAAAAATATCACTATCTACAGAAAGGATGATTTAGTGAATGCCCTAAATTTTTCCCAAATTGTTACAAACCTGCTACGATATAGGTAATCGACGTTGTTTGGATTAAACAAGAATAAATGCTATTTAACAGCAATAATCGCAGCAATTATATTTTTTTCTAATATCTTTGATCTTCTCCGGTTATATTGCAATCAAAACGGGTCTTCTACGACGTACCATTTCGGAGATATGATTTTTTTAAAATTTTTTACAAAAGGGGTTGTATCTCGATAGGGGGTGGGTTGCGCCCACAACTTTTAAGACTTTTTTTTTCTTATTTTTATGCCTTCTATCCATAAACCTAAAGTGTCCCAGTATTTTTGTTACACCCTGTATTTTATAGTGAAAAGTTAAAAAAAAGAAGTTACATACTTTTTTAATCTGTCTGCATTTGTGTGTGTGTGTTTGTGGATATGTTTAATTACCTGTACGTGTGCATGTGTCACGGACAGGAGACAAGGGGTTGTATTTGTGTCATTGGCGTAGGGCGACGAATTTCATTGAAATCCTGTCGCCTGTCGAGCACGCTTTAATAATTAATGTGGAATCGTGTCTAACGTATCGACGTATATTTACTCTATCACCGTATCAAGCTGTGCCGGTCAATAATCAAGCTTGCATTTGCCATACGTCGCGTTGCATGTTTAACGCTAAATCCACCGATAATTTATATACGTGTTCCTGAAATGATTACTTTTGGAATTGTGTTTGGGTAATTGCGAATTTTGCACAAAGGAATGTATTTTTTTTTACATTAATAGCACGTGGATGGTTTTTAAAAAATTAGGAAATCTATGGATAAATTATATAGATGTTTCTTTTTGTTTATATAAATGTATCTTTTTTTATATTAATAGCACGTGGATGGTTTTATAAAAAATTAGGAATCTACACACAAATTATATAGATGATTATATAGATAACTTTTACAATTGCCTTCAAATAATTATGAATTTTCCACAAAGAAATGCATTTCCCTTATATTAATTGAGAAAAATAACGTAGACACTTTTATAAAAACTTTAAAACCGGTCACTTAACTAATCTTGTTAAGATTAATGTTAACCGCAATTAATTTAATTTCACTCTGAAAATCATCCCAATCAAATAAATTTGCGCGTAATGAAATTGGTCCAATTGCAAGTGATAAATTAAAAAAAAACTACCTCCGAATCAATTTAATTCAAACAACACAAATAAATTGATAATCCCAGAATCTTTTTTTTTCTAAATTCTCACTTATTAGACCACCCTCGTAATCACCGGCACGAATGTCGGGCGTCGCGACGCCGTTCCCCCGGTGCCACGGGACGAGCGTTTCCTCTATAAAAAGAACATCGATTAAAAGGCAAATTGTTGCAAGACGATGAAACGGTTTCGGCGCGCATCGTCGCAACGACCCGGTTTCTTTTTTAAAAATACTCGAATCTTCTCCGGCGGGTCCGACGTGTCGATTATCGATTCATCGATATTTCCGTGTCCCGCGGAACGTCGAAACGACGCTATAATTCAGACGACGACGCCCGGCGTCGCATTCCAACCGGACGCCGCGAATTCTCGTCGAAATTTTCATTTCGATTTCCCGCGTAAATTATACAGGATCTTTCACGTTCATTTTTTTTGTCACGACCACTACATCTGTAGTTGTCAAATATATATGACGAGTTTAATAAATCCATCGTCGAACGGAAAACAACGTGGGAAGAGAAACTTTCTCGTCTAGACGTCGGAATGCATGCAGAGCGTCGAATTATTCACACGCAGAACGATTGAGTTCTGTAACACCATAAGGTGGATGTACAGGGTGTAACAAAATGTGTGGGTAGAATTTTTGGAATCGATAGAACGCAAGGAAATAAGAAAAAAATAGTTTCTTGAGTTTTGTGAAGGGCCCACCCCATATAAAGATACAACCCTTTTTGGAAAAAAGTTTTTAAAAAATCATATCTCCGAAATGGTAAGTCGTAGAGGGCTGATTTTGATTGCAATATAATCAGGGAAGGTCAAAGTTTATGAAAAAAATATAACAGCCTCGATTAGTACCATTAAGTAGCATTTATTAATTAATTTATACTTCAACGTAATCGGTAGCATTTACTCTGTAATTTATTCTTCAATTTAATGAATTCAATTTTATAATTTTATATTTTAAAAAAGAATTGTATATTTTAAGAAAATAATGAATTGTAATATAATTTTTTCAAACATTTTTACAAAACGGTTTCCATCTCAATAGGGGGTGGACTCTTTTACAAAACTGTAAACACCTTTTTTTCTTATTTTCGTTCGATCTATCAATTCCCAAAATTATATCTACACGTTTTGTTACACTCTGTAGATATGTATATGTGTGTGTGTGTAGGGGGTCTGTGTTATTTATCGCGAGTCAGTGTTGCACGTTATACACGCAGCGTTCGCCTGCGCCGGAACTAATCGCGAATAAGCCTGGACGTATTACGATGAGCTCAATAATTATAATAGCTGTGACAATAACAATAGCGTGCTCAGAAAAAGGGGTTGGCCTCGCGTTCCAGGCCGTTGCACTCGGTATCCCTCCCACCCCCCTTTTCTCTCTCTCCCTCTCTCCCTTTCTCTCTCTCCCCCTTTTGTGACCCTTTCCCTAGTCATTCAGGCTTATTATTGTCGTCTTGTGCAACGACACGCTTCGACTAGACCGCAGGTAGACTTTACTATAGTTAATTCTCATTCAGATTTAAGGGTTGCACCCTTTTTTTTTATTTAGATACTTACATCCCTGGTGTTAAGATTGATACTTATACTTTGAGAGTCGTTGTTATGGGTATTAATGTAGAAACATTTGTTTTGAAGGGGGATGATAGTGCGTCGAAAGGGAGGGGGTGAACATTTTCGGAAAAAAATTTCGTTACATCGATCGCGGGCGTGGTAACGAGATCTTTTTTTTTCGCCGTTTATAGTCGACGCTGAGAGAGTTATTGCCGTCCAATCATAGGACAAGTTCTCACCCCCCCCCCCCCCCCCACCCCCCGCTAGGTTCATGTTTTTTTTCTCGTTCATTTTTTTCGGGGGGAAAATTCATCAGAAGCTTCATTAGCGGTATTAATATCGACGTTCGATGAACGGAGAGTAAAAAAAAAAAAAAACTGGAAAAAAAATATACATTTTCTGCCAAATTCAAGATAGCCCGTTTCGCCGAACGAGATTTACCCGCGTTTATTAAGCCGCCCTAATAACCGGCCGCAATTTTAATCCGACGTTAATCTCCACGGGCCGGTCGCCGAACGTTGCGCGGCCCTTCCATCAGCTCAGCCCCCAGGAATTTCGCATTTTCACCGCTTTAATCCAATTCTGATTCATGACGAACGTTGTACCACGGCGTCTCTCGGTAAAATCGTCCTGCCGCGAAATCACGTCAGGCTCCCTTGGTGAAGGGCATTTACAATGTACGGCGGAGCCGGCCACCGCCGGCAATTCCGGAGCGTTCGCACCGTATAATCGGACGTTTCGCGGGAATTAGCACGCGTGTGTGGACGTGTATAGGTGTAGAGGATGTTGCGGCAAGTAGCGGGGACCTTTTGCGAGGTGATACCTTAAGGGGGCTTGGTAGGTTTCGTAAGGGCTTTCTAAGCAATATTAACACTATTTCTATCAAGAGGTGTCAAAAGACACGTTTCAAATTTTAACTTAACACTAGATATACGGACCGAGCCAATTTGACTCATTCAAAATTTGATTACTATCTTTTCTAATCTATATAATTCTTCTGTTCGTGTGTATGTGACTGAACTCCTCCTAAACGGCTGGACCGATTTGGATGAAATTTTTTGTGTGTGTTCCAGTGGATTCGAGAATGGTTTAGATTCACAATTTAGTCCACTGGAAAATGTTTATTTAATTAATATTTAATTTATAAATTGATGTTGATCTTGGTATCTTTTACATTGGATCCGACAGACAGCGCTGCGATCGCAGTGTTGATAGATTCAGGAAAAATTTGTTTTATTAATTTGTCAAAATAAATCACAAAAATAAATCACAATTGAAATATTTAGTGCTAATTGAAATATTACATATTAAGATTAGTAGATGTAATTAGTGTGTTAAAGTTTTTGAAGTATATGTAAAACATTGTATATTTTGCAAACATAGTGTGGTATTGAAGTGAGTATTTTAAATGATTTTCTATCAAAAGATACTCGCGTGTTGATTAACAAACATTCTAACCTAGATATTTATTTTTATAGTTCATTGATTCCATAACACATTTACAAAAAAGTTAAAAATTTTCAAATAAGGTCAACGCAAGATCTGTCAGGTCCGCTAGTATATAAAACTTTAATAATATTTTCGAAATACATACGTTGGTTTTTAGTTAAGTAATGAAACACAGGTAAATGTTAATTTACACTTAGGAAATTATATTAGTATATTAGTAAAGTACAGTTCAGTAAAAGTAGGTATACAACATCCGTAAATCTAGTGTTAAAATCATTCGTTCAGTTAAATCATTTCTCGACAATTAATTTGTTGACTTTTTATAGACTTGTTGTTAAATTATCTACATTTAACTGGTAATTTGAAATCCCACAAGTTTTGGCAAATATTTGTATTTAAACGAAGAGGTGTCAAAAGACACCTTTTGGTCGAAATAGGTATGTACGTATACAATCGTGGTAGAAATAGTGCTAAATTATACATTTTTTTGCACACTTTTTTGGATACCTATTAAAGTTATCACTAACAAATTTGTATGGTTACGTTAGCAAGTTTCCCTCGGAAATATTTCCTCGATTTTTTTTATGTTAATTCGACGTCAGAATCGATTTCATAGCATCTTCGTTTAGAGTACAATATACCCATAATTATAAAAGTGGACTAAGTCAATTTTTAAAAAATTTTTGATATTTTCCTTTTTTAAAGGTTTTGAAACATTTATTAACAAATTATCAAGACCTTCATTTTTCTTGAAATATTCACTTAGACCACTTTCATAATTATGGGCACACATATATATCATTTTCGGCGAAAGGGGGTGAGGGGAGGGGGGAGGGCACATTTAAATTGATCGATTGAAACAAAAGGCACGTCGACGGCACACGCAACTTGCCCGGCAAATCATTTTAAATCGTAACTTGATTGTCCTGCACGAATAACGCCGCCGGGACGCTCGCGTCGCCGGTCGGTTAATTGAAATCGAATTAATTCCCCCGCGAACCGATGATCAAATTTTTCATATTTCCCCCCTTCCCCTTCCCCCTCCCACTCCCCTCCCCACTCTCCGCCAAAATGTCGCGAGTGTTCCGAGACGTCCGTTGGAAAAATATTTACATTTTCCGACGTCATTTTCCCACGTGACGTCATCGCAGGTAAATCACCTGGTTAACGGTCGACCTTCGATGATTTCTTTTTTTTTTGTTTTCAACGAGGAGGGAAAAAACGCGCGTCGATAGAATCGAAGAAACCGCGAGTCGCGAAAACGGAAATGGGTCGCGACGCCGGGCGCCGCGACGCCCGCGAACAATGCGTCCCGTTCACCTGTATCGCGTATTGTAACACCTGCGGGGAATCGATTCCCCTTTGTTCGCCCATTTTCTGGCAAGAGTTCGCACGAAATTTCAGAAATCGAGGCCAACGCGTCGGATTCCCAGCGTTTATTTATTTATTTATTTATTTATATTTTTTATGCGTTAATTTCTCCGTTAAATACACCATCGTTGTATCAATGAACTAGCTAACGAGCATTCGCGTGGATTTTTCTTTGAACATACTATATACGTTTCTAGAAACAATGTTACAATTACTTTACCTCGTGTCAAGAGTGGAAAAGGGAGGGGAGCGAAGGGGAGGGGGAAAAGGTGCAATTAGCGAGAGGGGTACGTGAAAAAAAAAATGCATCCGGCGAAAGACTCCGTTTCAATTATTATTTCCGTTCCGTTCGCGCTCGAACACGATTGTTTCAATCTGAATTCTCACACACACACACACACACACACATACAGGGAAAAACCTGGCACTCGTGAGGTTACATATCGAAAGTAATTACACCGACGTAATATTAGCGGCGTGTCTCCTTGTTTTCATTAAGCGCTATCGCTTTGGTCGACGCGATACGCTTTTCCGTCACGGCGACGGGTGCGTCGCGTGCCACGCGAGCGACGTCGACGTCGACGACGACGACGACGGAGAGAGCGTCACGTGTCGCGTGGATCGAGAGATATTGGACGGACGATCTTAATAATTATAAAAAAGAAATTAATTTATCTAAAATTCTCTAAAAAGTTTAATTAGTCAAAAATATAAATTTTTTATTGAGAATTGGGTAAAATTGAAAAAAGGAAAAATTGAAAGTTGTTCGCTCGAAAGTACCGATGGGTTTTCTCGATTTTTATAGGGTACGTCAAAAGTGGTGGTCCATCTCGTCGTTTGGGACAATCGTTTTGATGTTGTAGACGAAATGTTTTGTATGGTATGAATTTGGGGGGGGGGGGGGATTTGGAAAGTTTTGAGCTTGGGATAGTCAATTTTGAGCCTAATTTGTGAATTTGAACCTGGAATTGCCAATTCTGGGCCTGAATTTGTCAAGTTTGAGCTCACAGTGGTCAATTTTGAGCCTAGTTTCTTAATTTGAGCGTAAAGTTGTCAAATTTGAGCCTAAAATTGCCAATTCTGAGCTTACATTTGTCGATACGAACCAAAATTTACTATTTTGAGCCAAAATTTGACAACTTGAGCCTAGATTTGTCAATTATGAGCCTGAAATCATGAATTGTTGGCACAAATTTGTCATTTTGAGCCTAAACTCGCCATTTTTAACGATTTTTTTTTAATTTGAGTCTAAATTCGTCAATTATGAGCCTGAAATCATGAATTTTTTGCCCAAATTTGTCATTTTGAGCAAAAATTAATCAATTTGAGCCCAGATTGATCAATTTCCGAATTTCGAGCCTCAATTTTACGAATTTTTAGCACTAAATCAGCAAACGTGACATCACCCACCACGTAATGTCATTACACACACAATCATGCTAAATTCGACCATGAGCAAATGAACCTCGTGACACCCGGTGTCATTATACGTCTGTCATGTTCGTAAATGTGCATAAATGTATTCTTTGTGCTGTACCATAGTTGGGAAACTGTTATAGTGTTCAATGTCTCCGTCGTTTATGTTCCGCTCAATTTTCCGCCAGGATGAATTTATATTTCCGTTGGCTTGCGTCACCTTTTCGCTTTTACAAATAATTCTTTTTTTTTCTTCTTACGACGTTCCACAACAATTCATTTTTCTCTTTTCTCACTTGTCATTTTCTTATTTGTCTTTTTTTTCTATTTATCGTTCCGAGAATCACACTTTTCGACCTATACGCCCCATTTGAAAAAATTAAATATTTTCCCGCGAAAAAAACAGTCATTCGGCAACAAAATGGCGTCCGTTTATTCCGTCGAAATGCAGTTCGCCCGACGTTGAGCCGTTCATCCTCGATCGTTAGCTAATTGCCGGCGTAAATTAGAGCCGCGGAGAGCCACGTCCGTAACTCCTTGTTCATTTATAATCTCTTCTGCGGAATTTCCTCGAGTGCGTGTTAATTAATGGCCGCCCGCACCCGCGGCTCGCTTAATGTATTTTATCTGGCCGCTAATTAATTCCCCGGCAGCTTTACCTTACTTCTTCGCTCGTGTCTTCTCGTTGCGATCGTCGACGGGAACTTTTCTCGGCCAAACTGCGCGTTTCACCGTCGACGGTACTCGAGGATCTATGTATATCTATGTATACATATGTATATGTGTATGTAGGGGATGTAACTAAACAGCGGGGACCATTTTTCACGATCGATAGTACGCATCAAACTGGGAAAAATAAATTATTGAACTTGGAATAGAAAAACAACCCCCGATAAGGTTCACCGATTTTTTTAAACACTTTTTTTTAATTAATTGTGTCTCCACGTGGTAAATGGTACAGATTTTGGTTTTATATCTATATATTTATATATTTTATATTGGAAGGGAAATCTTTTTATAGAAAAATATATAAATATCTTCGAAAAGGGAGTCTTAAAAATTATAATAAACATACTAAATACTGTTTAACGATAGTAATCCCAGTGTTTAAATTTTCTTTCCCCAAGTAATACAAAAATTTCTATAAAACTGTTTTTTCCAAATTTATTTTCTTAATAATCAAGTTTCTTTTTCTCACTTTTTACGTACTATCAATCCAAAAAAATTGGTTTTGACCATACATTTTTTTCTCTATAAAAAAATAGGGATTCTTTCTCCCAGTATCGAGGGACCTCTCGATATCTTTCCAATTTCATTAATTAGCCATTACCGTCTCTTAATCCGTGCCTATCTGTGACGTCACCGTTGTTGCTGCTGCTACTGTTGTTCGCTGTTCTCGCCATTCCCGTAGCTCCGTGCCCCGGTGCCCCGTGCATTAGAAAAATCGAAAACGTTATTCCAGCGTGCAACGACGACCAATTCGAATGCTCGCCAGGATATTGCGTGTCTTTATCCAGACGCTGCGACGGGGTCAACAATTGCGTCGACGGACTGGATGAGCGAAATTGTGAAAACATGAGTATGAACTATACGTATACACAAATCATTTATAATCATTGGATGAACAAGAGAAAAGAGGAGTGGGGGGGAGGGAGATACGTATCAACAGTTTGCACATTCCTCATTATTTAGCGTGGACTGTTGCCTCGTGTCTCTTTAATTGTTCATTTCCTCGGAAGCATATTGAAACGATGCGCCGAACGAGGAGAATACACACACACACTCGTACACACGTGTTTAAATACGACGGGGGTGGTGGGGTGGTTGACGATAGAAGTCAATTAACCGGTCACCGAGAAGTATGTATGAATTTTATTGCCTTTGACGGTGCCGCTGAAGGATCCGTGCACGTGTTTTTTTTTTATAATAATGTGGACCGTTTATTTTGAAAATAGTGTAAGTCCATTATTTTTTGTCTTGATAAATAAAAAGTTAACAGTAAATTTAGCAGAAATAACGTGATATCTATTTTTTTTCTTGAAATTGGACTTACACTACTTTCAAAATAAAAATTATCAATTATTGATAAGTGGTCAGCGATTCCTGCCTGCCAAGCATGACAAGTAAGAGTGTCGAAATTTTTAAAAATAAATAAATAAATAAACAGCATGCTTTTGAAATTTTGAACTGTGCGAAGTGTATCGATTCGGTGAATAGAATGATGAAACTTTGATGTATGAGTATCTATTGTACGTACGTGTAATTTATAGAAAATCATTTTTTTATTATCATTTATTATTGCGACTTGACTCGACTCTCTCTGCTTTTTTTAATTGTCCGGTAATTAAGTTTGATAATTACACAACTGCGTGAAGTGTGTGTATTAAACAGACACTGTTACGTAATCAGGGGGGGGGGACGGAAACACATGGAAAAAATCGAATGCTTGTTCTACGATAATTGACGATTATTTCCGAAGTAATTAATGGCGCAATAACGTGCAGAGAGAGCTTGAAGTCGTTCACTTCTTACCTGTTTATTTTTTTCTTTTTATTTTTCCCGCCCTTCGAGACCCTTTTTCCGGTCGAATGCGGGGCGCAATGAAACATCGGGGAAATAATCCCTTTTCTTTACGAGTCGAACATGATGCTTTTGATCGTGATAAAACGGTGGATTAATCTCGGCAATAGAGTGTCTGATTGAAATTGTTAACACTGGAACTACCGAGGCTGTTTCCTAATTTTTTTTTTTATATAAAAGTCACGCAGATTTATAAAATTTGTTTCTGTATGAATTATTTTCCGATCAATTTAATTCTGCTTTTTGAATTATTTTAAATATTATAGTGTCAAAGTAATTAATTGAATCGTAACTTTTTCTACATATTTACAATTAATTTCTTTAATAATTAGGCTTAACAGCACGAATTAACTAAAATTTCTAAATTTATTAATTTCCTAAATATATAAATTTCAAGTTCTAAAATAACTGATTAAAATAATGCAATTCAATTGCTTAGTATCAATTTTTCTACACTATCTATTTTATATTATTTATATTTAAATAATTAAACCGATTAATTTCCCACCTTTCCATATTCCCATTTTCCAAACACATTTATCTAATCTCTTCAGATAATCCGAATGAATCCTCGGTGTGTCCAGTGTTAACACGATATCGACAAGGTTGCGCCTCGGATTTCGTTGATTTTTCTCCTGCGATTTTTCCCGGGCATTCTTTCATCCTTTTTCTTTTTGTTTCGCATAAAAAAAAACAGCAAGGTGCCGACCGGACGAATTCGAGTGCGCCAATGGAGCTTGCGTCAGGCAAACCGCAAGGTGCGACGGACGATCCGATTGTCCTGATCGTTCCGACGAGTATAATTGCAACGGTATAATTTAATTTTATTTTATTTTATTCCCTTATCACCTTGTTTTATCGTTCCACTTATAATTATCTATTTTTCTTTCTTTTTATTTATTATAATTCACTTTTTAATTATTATAATCCACTTTTTATTTATTATAATCCACTTCTAATTATCTACTGTTTTTTTCTTTTTGTTTATTATAATTCACTTTTTAGTTATTATAATCCACTTTTTATTTATTATAATCCACTTCTAATTATCTACTGTTTTTTCTTTTTATTTATTATAAATCTCAATTTTTCTTACTTTTTAATTCCTTCTTTTTTTTCTGTCAATTTTCTGCATTGATTCCAAGACGTATTTGGGAACTTCCGGTCGTCGGAACGATTCTGAATGATTTTTTATTTTTTTTCCAGTGACCACCTGCAGCGGCGATCAATTCCGTTGCCTCGACGGCATCTGTCTGGGCATCGACAAAAGGTGCAACGGGGTGGCGGACTGCCGCAACGGGGAGGACGAGCACCAATGCGGTAAGTCAGACGAAAAAAAAAAAAAAAAAAAAAAACGGAAAGAAAAACGGAAAATAATACACGTGTATCCACGCACATAAAAATCCACGTACACATGGAAAGGGGAAATCAGTTCCTAGGTGAAACGTCTATTTAGCGTTCGATGACGTAATCGGTGTGTCACGTGACGCCGGACGCAAACACGGAAGCAAATACGGACGAAGTGGCGCGCGCTTGGGACGTCGCCAGTTTCACGTTTTCGTTTCGCATTTGCATACACAGTGACACACAGTTCCCCTCCGCTTTCTCAGACGTGTATTAGTGAGCATAAATTTTCGCTCTAATTTTAATACCTTTGACAGATTGAAAATCCGGAACGGGTTTTCCGTCGGTGGTCGTTCCGTTGCGGGTGTATCAACCCCCCTTCCCCCTTCTCCTCCCCCACCCCCTCCACCCCCTCTACCCCTGTAACACAGGAGTATACGTAAATTTAATTTCCTTTCGACTCGAATTTTCGATTTACGATTTTCCACGCTGACCGAACTTCACGCAACGGCTTGCACCACCGGCGATAACGTTCTCCCGTGGAAATATTATGGTGTCCCGTAAGTTTCTTTATTTTTTTTTGTTTGGTATGATGCGAATATACGATGTGTATTGTTTAAGGGTGGTTTATTCAGTTGTATGTGAAAGGATCTACCGTAGCAATTTTTTTCCATACTTTGAAAGGTCCTGTAGATGTTTTTGCAAAAATTCATGGGACTTAAAAAATATTTATATAGTGTGTTTTTTATTTTGCTTACGGATTGAAAGCGTTTATCACTGGGAGAGTTTTTTTAATGATAGAAACTAGTAATTTGTAGTAGTAATTTTACCATTTTTTCTACTCTGTGAACTTTAAATTAATTAACAATAGAACCAAGTGATAAAACACAATCGTTCACCTACAACCCGATAAATCAATCTTAATCAACACCTATCGCAAATTAATTTCGTACCAAACGCAAAAAAAAAAGAAACTTACCTAACACCCTAATAATTCCCAATGGCGTCGCCACGATTTTTCCACTTAATAAAATCACTCTCACCCCTTTGATCTCAACGATCTCAACGATCCAACGAATTTATTCGATCATCGAATAATTTTTGTCCCTTCGATCTTCTCGTCTCGTTTCCTTCGTCCCCTGCGCATCGAGAGAAAGAGAGAGAGAGATAGAGAGAGAGAAAGAGAGGGAGAGGAAGAACATCCCCAAGGGGGGGGATGACGATGATGGTTATCTCGGGGGGTCAATGGGGGTTCGTCCCAAGGACGAGGGTGTCCCTTTAAACGCGCATGAGTGTGGTGGTGTGGAGCAGGTTGCAGGGACGGCGATTTTCGGTGCTCCGACGGCCGATGCATCGCTTTCGAACTGCAGTGCAACGGGGAGAACGAGTGTCCCGACGGCTCCGACGAGAGGGACTGCGGTAATTATGCCATTCAAATGACACACGCCACTCACGCACACTCACAGATGCACACCTACACACCCGCGTCGAAGATTCACACGGATTGGAATCTATTCTCGGGAATTTTCGTGTTTTTTTTTTTTTTTAATTTTGTTTTTGATTATTGTTGTTGTTGAGACGATGGTTTAGGGCACCGTTTTTTTGTTATTGTTCCGTGGAATTGTGAAAGATGGGATAAAAGTGTGTTCAGTAACATGTTTTCGGTGTATAGGGTATTTATTTGCAGCGAGATTTTTTTTTTTTTTTTTTTGGGGGGGATTAGGATTGATGTTTCGAAAAATTATGAAATTCGAATAATATATTTTTTATAGTATAGTATATTTATCTCTAGGCGGGATTCTTTTGTTTTGTTTTTTTCGAACGATTAGGTTTGGTGTGTCGAAAAATTTGGAAAGTCGAATTAAAAATATGTTAATAACATATTTTAATTAATCCAATTAATTTCGGTGTTCCGCGAATATTTCCTAAAATCAATAAAATCAAAATTAAGCAGTTTTTAAAAAATTTGAATTTTAAGTAAGTAAAGTGCGAATTTTAAAAATTCACCGTTTTATGGGAACGTTTCAAATAGACGTTACAAACTCCAATTTCCATGGATCTGGTGAAATTCATACATCCAGAAGAATCCAGAAGAATACAGTATTTTCAAATAAGAGGAAAAGCAGACAGGTGCGAACAGTGCGATGAGAAATTGAAGCTCCCGGTGAAATAATCATGGAGTTTAATTTCCCATGATTCTATTTCCATGGAAAACACTTGTCGGAGGTGGAGGGTTGATCGCGTCGAATAATTCCTGACACGACGACTGCTCGTTTTCTTTCCATTCTTCGTTGCGAGTGTCTGTTCGACTTCTCCTTTGGCGGCTAAGGTGCGATTATTCCGCGACGGGCCGCCATCTTTGATCTGCCGGTGATCCGTCTTTTTGCAATGAGTTTCTCTCGCCGGAGGAATTTTCACCCCGTCGGCTTTCGTCACCCGACAAATCGAGAGACGGATTTACGTCGACGCTACGATTTTATTTTTTCGATGAAAAAAATGATCGCATAATTATGGCGTCGAAAATATCAATAGAAAATATCAATAGAATATAAACATAAATGGATAAATTATGTGGAAAATAATATGGAAATGTACGGGGTGTATCGTGAATAGTGGAAGACTTTTTCAGGATCGATAGTATATATTAAAAGATGAAAATGAAGGAAAAAATTAGAAAAGATGTTTTCGTAAAAAATTAGAAAAAAAATGTATCTTTGAAACGGTATAAGTCGGATTTTAATTGACATTTATTTATTAATTCGAATTGTAAATTAAAATAAAGCTGGACTAACAGGAAATGATCAAGGTATAGAAGAAAATATGTAACTACTTGGATTTTATTATTTTATTATTAATAGTAATCTATCAATCTAACACACATTGTATTATAATATAAAACTTTTATTATTGGACTAATAAAAAAAGATTTTTACACACACACACAGTGAATCGATAACATAGAGATGTGGATCAGCTTTAGTTAGGTCAAAATTTATTAAAAAAAATATAATTTCCAACGTAGCATTTATTTTAGTTTATTGTTAAATAACTATGATTTTTTCTGTGTTAGCGGATATTTAAAAACTGAAGAAAATTTTGGAAATTACGTTGAGGTTTGCTTTTCAAAGACAACTTTAAAAAGAATTGATATTGTTAGAATATTTCAGTGTAAAAATTTGTAAAACATGTGTTACGTCGTCTGACTACAGACGAACCTAATACTACTGACTGCAACTGATACCCATCTTTAATTACATTATTGATTCGCCATGTGACTCACACTAATAAAAAAAGATTTATACTACAATAGAACACCTGATGAATTTATTAGACATACTAAATTTCAATGATAATGTTTAATCAAATTTTTACAAAAAGTCTACTTCGATAGCAGATGGTTTTCGGACTTATTTTTCATCTTTCGATACTACGGCCCTGAAAAAGGGTTCCACTATTCACGATACACCCCGTATAAATAATAAAAATAGATAAATAAATAAATAATTGCATTCTAAAAAGGTAGAACCCCTCTAAAAACAAACAAAAATAAATCTAACAAACAACCGAGTAAAAAAATCATTAAAAATCAAAATAAACAATGAAAAAATGCGATGCCTAAAAAATAAACACTTAAAACTAAAAACCACTTCGTTGAGTATCGTCTAAAAAATATTTCTCCCCCACGGGCGTACAATTTTTTTCGTTTTCCTCGATCGTCGTCGACGTGCAGCTCGTCGATCGCTCGCGGAGATCACCGGATCAAGATCCACGTCCGATCAACGGGAATCTTTCGAGTCAACGAGCACCAGGAGGCCGCGGAAACGGCCGAAGAAGCGGGGAAACGGCGGGAAACACCGCGTCAACGGATCCACCGGGAAACGTCAACGTAAAAAACACCTGTCGAAAGGAAAAACAAATTATTCAAACGCGACGATTGTTGCGATCGTCGGAAACAAATCGACGGACGCTCCGTCGACGATTACCGTCACAGATTCGTCCTTGGAAACGTCGACGAGCCTCTCCGACGTCACCTGCGACGACCACACGAACACAGAAAATGTTAAAGTGTCTTCGTTCACGTATTCAACGAAAATCGACGATTTTTCCAACGATTTTTCCGACGATTTTTCGGGAAATTCGGAAAACACGAAACTCGCGACGGAAAGGGCGACTTCGAGCGATGAAAAAAGTGTCGAAGAAATTTACGGATTCAAAACGAGGAGAAACAGTTCCCTGGCGAAATATTTTCACAAATATTTACGGGGTAGCGTTACACCCTCTTACGTAACACCGACTACGTCGGGGGTGAGTTCCTATTCGAAGATTAAGGTGGAAAGTTTGCTGTACCACCCTGACACTCGGACGGAGACGAAAAACGACAAGGAAGTGGGTAACGATAAAATTTTCACTACTTCCGGTGACGATAAGATATCTAACGACTCTTCCGTGGAAACGAATCCGAATTACGAGAGAAATATGAAAAAATGTACGTCGAAATGCGCGAAATTCTGGAGAACGCTCTACGAGAACGAGAGGAAAAAAAATAGGAAAAAGATTCAAAACGTCGGTTACGAGAGCGCGACTCCTGGTGGCGCGAAGATCGATTCCAGTTTGATCGAATCGATCGAGACGATCGTTCACAACGTTAACGAACAAAATTCCGTGTCGACGTCGGAAGAGTTGACGGAGGTTTTCGATCCGAATTCGCGGATCCTGACGAACACCGTCGTGGCGACGGAGGCTAGGTCGCCGACGGTGACGGAGTCGTCGGTCCTCGTGGAAATAATTACCGCGGGCGTCGAGAAGAGTAAAAAAAAAGGGAAGGGTCGCGGCAAGAACAAAGGGAAGAAGAAACGACGCGGAAAAGGGAGGAAAACGTCCACCGAGTCTCTAAATCACGAGACGACGGAGCGGAACACGGAATGGAACACGGAGCGGAATAATCAGGGAACAACGACCACGTCGTCCGTCGAAGACGACACCGTCGAAACGACGGAGAAGTATTCCCCCTTTGACGCGACCGTCACCAGTGATTTTCACGGAGTGTCTTTCCACTCGGAAGGAAATACGGAAGAGTTTCTGTCCAACGAAACAGTCGAAGGTGACGATATTAAATTCAACGAAACCAGCGTATCGTTCCAGGACACCGTCACAACGACGAACTCCGTCGTATCGACGTCGAAGTGTCACCGAGAAAATGTAACTAAAACTACATCCGTCTTCCCGTCCGTTTTCTCGTCCGTTTTCCCGTCCGTTTTCGAGGATCTTTCCACGGAAGACTGCGGGGATGCCGACGGGACCGTTTCCACCGTCGAAAGTACCTTTTCCACGACGGAGAAGCTCGATTCCGTCGACGACGGTGTCACGACGTCGACGGCGATTAACGAACCCACGCCAACCGGGTGTCCAGGGGACCAGCACACCTGTAATCCCCACGACGGCCGTCAGGTGTGCGTCGATCGCAGCAAGATTTGCGACGGTTTCCCCGACTGCCCCGACGGAGCCGACGAGACGGACTGCGCGTACTACGACGCGACTTCCGTCGACGAGAACGAGATCGTCGTCGCGGGTGCGTGCTCGTCGCGTCAGTTCACGTGCCGCGACGGAAGCTGCGTGTCCCGGAGGTTCGTCTGCGACGGATTCCTCGACTGTCCCGACAAGTCCGACGAGATTGGCTGCGTCACAGGTAGACCGTTCAGGAAGTTAACTCGTGACGTCATAGGGTGCTCCTCGCTGTACAGAACTCGCTGGTGCTTCGTGGGAAAATGAAAAAAAAAAGAAATTGAAAAAACAAAATGTAAAACTAAAAAAAAAAAAAGATCGGTGAAAATCGTCGTCGACGGACGTTGCTGTAAAAAATTTGGTGGCTTCGACGATCGCGAGTGGTTTTTATAATTTCTCGTATTTGTTTCTTCCTCCGTGACGTTATTTTGACGAGGATGTTTGTGTGTGTTGAGAAATCAGCTGTGTTGTGTCGTCCATCTTTGCTGTACAAAGGGGAATTCCCGCGGAGCGACTGCCCGCGAAATTTGAAATGGAATTAACGAATGGTTTATTAACGGAGGACTCTCGACACGCATGAGTGGACCACGTTGTTCACTGCACCGCCGGATTAATCCGGCGATCAGGGAAATATGTTTGTAATCTAAACACCGCACTCGAGAATTGTTTTTTTTTCTCTGTTTTTCTTTTTTATACTCCAGCTGTATATCTATATATTGCATATTACGTAATGTTCTTCTATTTAATGTGATCGAACGATGCGGATACGGTTCACGACACACTTTCGTTTTTCTATTTCGAAAATAAGACAAACGGAGACACTTCTCACGTACACTATACACTTATTACCAAAACACACTGTACATAACTTGTATAATTAACTGCCATCGAGGGGCTTATTTACATCGCTTTAAATGTTAGACGGCTTCGAAGGAAATCCCATGTAAAAAGGTCCCGTGGTCGAGGAGTTCAGTATACTCTAGAGCTGCGAACGAACAAACTGTTTTTTTTTTACTATTATTTTTTTGTTCTTTTTCAATCTTTCGAACAATTTCTCAGTCCTCAGTGAAAGTTTTCGTAGCCCTACGGTGACGTAATAACAAGTTGCTTTCTGTGTACAGAATCACGTCCCCGTGTTGCCAAAGACCGCTTTAAATGTGTTCTCATATGTTCATAGCTTGTATATATATAAATATATATACATATATATATATATATTTTAACGTCGACCTCGACTCGAATTTTTCACAAAAAAAAAATACGAAACGATTTGTCACGCGATTAATTTTTTATTTTAACGAATTTTTAAAGAAGTAAAATTAAAATTTAATAATAACAAAATTATTAAAAATAATTCAAGTATGCCAGAATAGTTGGTAGGGTTTTTTTTTGGAAAAATACGAGTCAGAGGCGCTAGGGTTCACATGGAGGGTCTTTGTTTTTGCCGGTGGCGCCCTGTAGGTTTGGCCCCGTGCCCTTCTATGGACTTCACCTGCAGCGACGGTTCTTGCATATCGAACAGCTCCGTTTGCGACGGATTCGACGACTGCCCGCGGGCAGAAGACGAGCTTCACTGTGGTACATAAACACACCTTACGTTTCCGTGTTCGCTCGCTGCCAGAGATCGTGCTTCCGGGAAATAATTTCATTAGTTTACTCGATACATTAATTTAATCCTAAGCATAAACAATTTTTATCATTTAAATCGTTTATTTAAAATTTTTCAAATAAGAATATGAATTAAAAATACTTCGGATTTTAGAATATTGATTTTAATATTTTATAGAGTTTGTCATAAATAGTTGGAACTTTTTCAGGATTGATAATACACATCAAAAGATGAAAAAAAAAATTGTTCACGAAAAGGGTGATTTTATTTTTCTTCTTTTGGTGTATAATTGTCTATACTGAAAAAGAGTGCGACTATTTACGATACACCCTGTAGAAATAATTGGAAATTGACACGTTTCAAGAATAGAAACGTAGATCGCGAAAAGTGGCTGATAGATCGCTATAATTAATCATGGGAACGTCTCTGGCATCGATAGTTTTCTCGATCCTTGCTTTCGCTTGATTCCTAACACGACTGATCTTCCCGTTTGGATCTATTTCGCGATCCACGTCTAGATCCAGCGGGAATTTCACCGCCGTGAGTTTCTCGGGTCGCAGTAGTATAACTTATTTTTGGTCAGACTGACACATCCGGTGACAGGACGGATGTTCGCGAAACTTCTGTATCGGAGAATAAATCTTACAATCTTGCGATCCTTTTGAATAATTCTTGGAATAGTTAAACCGTCCGATAATCACTTCGGAATAGATTAGCGAAATTTCGTTTTCTAAATTTATAAAAATTTCCTCGCTTTCTTGACTTCACGAATGAAAATTGCGATCCGATTTTCGAAGAAACTTTTATGGCTTTTGCTTCCGCCTTGTTTTGTGTGTACAGGGTGTCTTTGAATAAATGTCTGAAAATTTTGGGCAATCTGAATTTATTTTGATTAATAAAAAATGGATAGTTAATAATTTTGTGCAGGTATTTTTGAACATTGAACGTTATTAAAAAATTGGTGACGAAGTACATTTAATAGAATAGTAAGAAAATTTATTAATTAATGGAGAAAAAATCATTTTCGTGGATAATAATTATTAAAGTTAGTTGAATATATTTATTGTGTACAATCATTTGTTCAGTTTCAAATACTTTGTACAACGAAGTTTATATTAACGAGCAACCAATTCGAAAGTTGTACTCTTGCACTTGGCCTATATCTTTTCACTTTTTATTCTTTTTTAAGAATAATACATTCTCGAGATACAATAATTGTTATTTACCCACAAAAGTGTGTGCCGTTTCTTTAAAAAGTCAGATTTGGAACTTTTCACCCTAATTGCGACACACATATACAATTCACTTTTCTATTTTTTTCTTCCTTTTACCTGACGAAAGTTTCCATCGATCTGTGCGGGTTGCCTATCGTCAGGTGTCAATTTAAATCAACTAAAAATAATTAAATCTCAGAAATGATTTCTTAACCATTTTTCCTCGCATTCAATGACGAGAACATGACCCAAAATTCTCTAAACTTTAAAATATAATTTTAGAGTAAAATTAGTTATATTATTTGATAATAATTGGACTAAACAATTGCTAAGTGTGCAGGAAAACAAGTGCACAAAATTGAATCTTATTGGATATAATATAATATATAAATATATTATATCTATTAATCAAAGTAATAATTTCTAATCAATTTTATATTTAATTTTATAGTAATATTATTTGATAATAATTGGACTAAACAATTGCTAAGTGTGCAGGAAAACAAGTGCACAGAATTGAATCTTATTGGATATAATATAACATATAAATATATTATATCTATCAATCAAAGTAATAACTTCTAATCAACTTTATAACGACATGACCCAAAATTCTCGGACAATTATTCCTGGACACCCTGTACATCGTCAATGTCAATACAAACGTGTGTTCTCTGCTCATATGCCCGCTACAAAAAAAAAATAAAAAATAAAACACCCGACAACAAAAACAGAACGAGAATGCACACCCACCCAGTTCAAATGCGTCACCGGGAACAAGTGCATCGAGGATGTCTACAGGTGCGACGGCCATCCGGATTGTCCAGATCGCAGCGACGAGGATTGCGGTCCGTCCACTAACGAAACCATTATACACGCCAGCCCGCCTACCAGTACGCCTTTTGTTTTCGTATTTTTTTTTTTTTTTTTTTTTTTTGGGTTGTTTAATACGTCCACCAGCTTTTCCACGAAACGCTTGTCGCAGGATCGATGCTACGATCACATTCTGAAAATGTCTTTCGAACGTTCGACGATGAAAGATTGTCAGAATAAAAAAATAATGGGGGTGGATAAAGATTTGACACAAGTCGATAGAGTGATTTTTTTTGGAAACTGTGAAGGAATGTGATCGTAGCACTGGTCTGTGACGGTGGTTTTTGATACGAACTTTTTTTTTAAATATTGATCACCGCGCTGGATCGCTGATTCCGTCGCTTCGTTATGGTGAAAGTCCGAAGTCCGGGGAGTGTCGACGTTCACCGGTGAATGTCGGTATTCGGTCGGTGTATGTCCGAAATGTTTGCTAAATCTGATTATTTCTCGGTTATATCAGCAAATAGAACTTTTTTAAATCATACTTTATTTTTTTAAATATATTCTGATATTCATTAATCAATATTAAAGTCACATAATTCTTCCTTCTCGTTCTACAAATTGTCTCCATCGATAAACTAAATATATAATTCAAATAATATAAAATATATATACATATATACCTATATATTTTAATACATATATATTTTAAGGTTTTCAATTATATATATTAAACCAAAAATTCAAAACCTTAAAATTATTAAAGTAAAAGTATTAAAGTATACATATACATATATTAAAATATTTATTTCATTAAATATAAAGAAATATATATAATAGATCATACATATTACGATATACATATATGTATAAAAAATATTCTATATTCAGTATCTGTGGACATTCACCGGTGTATGTCGACATTCCCCGACTTCCCACTTTCACGACAACAGCTTCACGAATCCGAACTCCTCTTCCTGTCTCTTTGCATAAAAAACACACATCTTTGTGCTCGATTTTCCCATAATTGCACGTGCAACCCCCTACGAATTCCCCCCGTTGCATTTACACACACACACACACACTCTCTGCCCGAATTCTGCGTGCATGTATTGTGTATTTATACATATACATATATATATATATCTGTGCATAAGTGAATATCGCTTGCTTCACGCTCGTTAACACACGGGACGCTTGTTATCGCTTGTTGCCTGTAACAAATACTTTGGAATGTGCGTGTATGCGTATGAATCAGACCGAAGATGGTCCGGTTGGGACACCGAGGGCTCCGGGGAATGTGACCCGGTTAAGGAAATGCGTTGCGACGACGGCAAGTGCGTTTTATTGAAACGCAAGTGCGACAATATCTTCGACTGCCTCGACGGCAGCGACGAACGCGGTTGCGGTAAGGGTTTTTTCTTTTATTTTTAATATTCCGTCGAAGGTTTTGCCGATGGGTCCATTTAACTGGGTGTCAAAAAAAATTACGGTGATCTCGAGGAGAATTTTAAGGGAAAATGATATGGAAATTAAGATTTTTGATTTGACGGGATGATGTAAATAATTGGGAAATTTAGTTGGATGTTTGTGTTAGTTTTTGGACACTTTTTAAAGGAATTGTGAAGTTTTATTTTAGAGTAAAATTATAGTTATATTATATGATGATAATTAAACTAAAAAAATTATTAAGTATGGAGGAAAACAAATACACAAAATTGAACCTCATTTGATATACATTTATATATATATATATATATATATTACTTTGATTAATAGATGTTTCAATATTATGTCCAATAAAAATTTCTACAAAAAAATTGTTAAGAATTCGAAAATTTAAATGAATAATTTATGATATATTTATATATACTATATATATTAAAATTAATCATGAATTACTTATTTAAATTTTCGAATTCTTACAAATTTGTTTCTAGAAATTTTTGTTCGAAATAATATTGAAATATCCATTAATCAAACTAATCATTTCTAAATTGTAATTTTATTTAAAATTAATAATTCAATAATTGTGTGTTTCATAAATTTTAAATTCTAATTTGCAAACTTTATATTATAAAGTGATCCTTAAGATAACCGTGTAATTGATCGATATCAACTAATCAATAATTTCCACGAATTTTCTTTTCTATTCCTCGTTTCCGATCCACCAAAGTCAACCTAAAAAATCTTTTATTTTCTTATTTTTTTACTCGCGGATCTTTGACGGAAATTTTAATCGATTACAAAAAACCGACGTAAATTTCCGCGATGGTGCGTCTTCCCCGTGAGCTCTCCACGTGTCTGTATTCGTGTAAAGGGGTCTGCACACCTGCCGAATGGAAATGCGCCAGTGGCGAATGCTTGCCGGAAAACGAGAGATGCGACGGAATAATGCAATGTGCCGATGGATCCGACGAGACCGGATGTGGTAACTATACATCTCCTTGGCTTCCGGGGAAAAGTGGTCTTCCCACCCTTTCCACTCTCGTTGGGACTCAAATCGAACCGACAAAACGCGAAACAATTTTTTTTTTATCGATTTAACCATCGCGAATGATTTTAATACTAAACGTACCAATACTCGTATACTTATTTAAATAAATGTATATATACATGTGTTTTTATGAATTTTAAAGTTGAAATTTGTTATTTTTCAATATTTATTTGTTTGTTGATTAGAAAATAGAATATTAATTTATATATTTAATAAATAAGTATATTATAAGTATACTTATTTAAATAAAGTGTATAAAAATTGATTTTTGGAAAGAGATTCTGAATTTGTTAATGAAAATACTTCGCAAAACTGAATATAGAATTTTAAAACAATTTTATTTGATTCTTTATGAAACAAAGTTTGATTTTCGAGAAACAAATTCGGAATTAATTAAAGAAAATTATTTTCCAGTAACAACTTAAGGAAATTTTTGAAAATCCTTGGTACGTTTAGTATTAACATTCCTATCGACAAATCGCACCGAAATTAATCGCAGTCGAGTCGTTAACATCCAAAATAGACTGTCATTTGTACGGAAAAGTTTTCCAGAAAAACGAAAAGACGTTCCTGAAACTTCGCCGAAGTCAAATGCCGCGCGTTCCATCGATTTCCTTCGGGTTCCTGTCACCTGGTGATTTTCTCACGAGGACGCGGATGCTAATCAGCCCCACCGCGGTTTGCAAAATATCCAAATTTTTTTTACACGACTTCCAAATCTATTCCGGATAGATTGCATTGTCTGCCCGTATCTCCACGCGAATTACAAGCGACATTTATAAATTAATTTTTGTAACATTAGAACTACTGAGAATTAATTCGGTTTATTTATAAACATTGAATAAATATATTTGAAACAAAGAAATAAAGGAGGATAGTAAATTGATCAGTTTAATTATTTACATACATAGGAATATGGTTATGGAAAATTTTGGAAATCGCAGTGCTATAAATTTAAGCGATTCTTATAAAAAATTAGGAACCAGTCATTTTCACTGCCCTGGTAGTTCTAATGTTAAATAAGAATAGAAATTAATTTATGAATACTAAAATTTAAAAAAAAGAAAGTATTTATATACGTCAGAATTTCGCGAATGGGTCGCTTTTTTCACGTATTTTCGCATCTTTTCCGATCTTTTTTTTCGCACGTCATCGATGCACGTTCTCGCATGCCATTTCCACCGGGTCCACCGAACTCCGATTTTCGCGAATGACGTAACGCGTAAGTACAGACAGCGAAATCCTCAGAATGGCGAACGTGCGTTTTCGCAACGTGATTTTCGCAAAATTTTCGCACACACGAAAATAGCAACAAGAAACAATAATATAAAGAAACAATAACATATGCAAACAATAATATATAGAAACAATAATATATAGAAACAATAATATATAGAAACAATAATATATGCAAACAATAATATATAGAAACAATAATAATATATTGTTGATTTATGAGTGAAAACACACGTTCGTCTATAAATAAATTTTCGAACGGAAATACGGGATGGCAAATAAGTGAGTACTCGGTTTTCCCCTCTCTCTAACTTTCCTTTCCGTTTGTTATAAATGTGGGTCTCTTGTCGACTGACGTTCTACACGCGATGGGAGACTGGCAAGGGTGGTTTCAGTCTTAGTTAAACATTCGTTTCGGTTCTGCCGTGCAAATTTTTTTCTCGTAAATTAAAATTAAAAATCGTAATTAACGGCATCGAAAGGAATGTATAACTTTGACGGGTAAGACCGTTTTTTTTTCCTTTTTGGACTCTTTTCCTCTTACTATCGAACTGGTCGCGGATAGTATGCACGATTCTTAACGAGGAGTATGTGGCAATTGGAAAATTATTGTAGTAACCGAATGTCCGCCTGGAATGTTTCGATGCAACGACGGATTGTGCCTCGACGTTAAGAGACGATGCGACGGTCGACGGAATTGTTTGGACGGCTCGGACGAGATCAATTGCCGTAGGAATCTTTTTCTTTTTGTTCTCTGCCTTTCTCCAAGTTTGTCTCTTGTCTCGGAAGATCTTCTTTCTATATATACATATATACAGGGCGTCCCAAAATTATGCAGCAAGCGGGAACAAGCAGATCGTTTGTAACAAAAGAAATCGAAAATTCTTTTACCTTTTTTTTTTAATTTGAAGCCCCGTTTTGGAGATACGAACTTCCAAAATATCGGGGCTTCAAATAAAAAAAAGGTAAAGGAATTCTCGATTTCTTTTGTTAGAAACAATCTGCTTGTTCCCGCTTGCTGCATAATTTTGGGACACCCTGTATATATAATATAATTTTTCTCTCTCTTCTATTCACATTTACCTCTGCTCTATTTTTTTTTATTAATCTATTTTTTTTCACGATCGTCCGACCAGTGTGTATGTATATACATACATGTATGTGTATGTATTATATATAATTCGATTATTTTCCAAATGTAACACTTTGTGTTAGTACGCAATGTGACGAATTATTCGCGTTAATAGTTTTGACGGTTTTTTTTTTATTTTTTTTTCTCTCCTTGGGATAACGCGATCACCTTTCGACAGCGTTCCTTTGTCCGCCCACACAAAGTACGACGAGTCAATCAAGCAGATCGCGGAGGAATTGGGAAAAAAACTCGGAGACCAATTGACGATTACGTTGTACAACTCAATTGAGTGCTATTTTAAGTTTCGTAAGATCCACTGGGTAATCGTTAACGAATCCGATTGCAGAAATGCTCCATAAATTCATGTTTTGTGAGAATTTTAGATTTTCCAAAAATGGCTTGCTTTTGTGGGGAAATCAAATTAATATTAATATAAAAATTAGAAATGTTAGGGTGTTCGATTTAGTTTTGAAAGTTACAGGAAAGTTTCTGGAGTGTATTAGTAATTACGGTATTTTTCTAGAAAAGATATTTTAATGTTAGTTTTGGATTAAAATGTTTATTTATTGTTAATGTAACTCGTAATAGGAATATTTGGTTCATTTTCACTCTCGGTACTATTGCTCTTTTTGATAATGTCATCGTTTGAATTACATTCATCTGAACAATTGTTGTCACTCCTTTATTTTTAAATGTCTAGTTTTTAATTTTTATAAATATTTGAATGTTACCTTCGGAACATAAGATTGTATATAATATAGTGTTCAGTTTTCAGTCTATTTTTCTATAAAAAAGTGTCTTTTATAGTCTCAAAACTACAGTAATTGTAATTAACCATCCAAATATTTTTAAAAACCTCAATTTTTAGAAAAAAACAGTTCATTTACCACAAATTTTGCTTTGCATCGGAGCGATTCACCAAGTGATTATATGGACCGTTTATTTTGAAACTGGTGTAAGTCCATTCTTTCTCTATTTTTTTCTCTTTATAAATAAAAAGTTCGCCCTAAATTTAGTAGAAATAACATAATATCTCATTTTTTTTAAAAACTGCACTTACACTACTTTCAAAACAAACGATCCATATATCTATATACCCAAAAAAAAATGATCTAACCGGTGGATCCTTGCCTCCCGTCATCTGCTCGAACGAATCGTCGACGAACGGGCGCGCAAAGTCGTTCGAACGCTTTTGGTTCGCGCGTTGGTCTTCGAGTTGGCAAATTAAGAAGCTGTAACTAATACGAGCCACACACACAAACGGGGAAGTGTGTACGAGGGCAGACGAGAGCCCGTTAATCTCGTTTCGTCATTGTATCGACCGTACGAGCACGTTTCAGCCGGACGTTGACTGCCATTAACTCGAATACCGACGTCGCGACGTCGACGGTATCGCGGTCTTGTTGTCCCTTTTAAATCGAACGTGCTCCGAAAACAATCGTTTAATTTTTTTCTAACCCACTTGATCGATATATATTTATTTTACATTATTTATTATTTTTTTATATTCGATTTTTGGAGGGTTTTTAAATATATGGGTTTTTAAATACAGGGTGTAACAAAAATTTTGAGACACTTTTTCAGTATCGATAGTACGCACCAAAAGATGAAAAAAAAGTCTGTAAAGTTTTGTCGAAATGCCACCCCCTATTGATATACAACCCTTTTTGTAAAAAGTTTTTAAAAAATCATATCTCCGAAATGGTACGTCGTAGAAGACCCGTTTTGATTGCAATATAACCGGAGAAGATCAAAGATAATAGAAAAAAATATAATTGCTGCGATTATTGCTGTTAAATAGCATTTATTCTTGTTTTATCCAAACAACGTCGATTACCTATATCGTAGCAGATTTGTAACTTGGGAAAAATTAAGGGCACTCACTAAATCTTCCTTTTCATAGATAGTGATATTTTTTCCGTAAACTTTAGTCTCTCCCGGTTATATTGCAATCAAAATCGGTCCTCTACGACGTACCATTTCGGAGATATGATTTTTTAAAAATTTCTTTACAAAATGAGTTGTATCTCGATAGGGGCTGGTTTTTAGACAAAACTTTATAGACTTTTTTTTCATCTTTTGGTGCGTACTATCGATGCTGAAAAAGTGTCCCAGTATTTTTGTTACACCCTATATATAGTTTTTTACTATTTTTTAAATATTTTTTTTTTAATCGAATAGCACGAACGATTTGAACTGACGGATGGATTTATCATTGTATGTTTCAGCGTAACACCTTCTTCTTCTCGTTCTTCTTCTTCTTCTTCTTCCAATGTAACTGTTATATGTCTTGATCTTCGGTTATCCGATACACGATCGATGTAAAATTAATACCTATATATACATATATATTGTTCCACGTGAGAATAACACTGATTCGTTCTCTTGACACTTTCTTGTCTGCATATTGTCTCGATTGACGAACGATTTCTGTACGTTCGATTGTTTCTCTATTATGTTCCTTTTTTTCTCTCTATCTGTTTTAGTTTCTAATGAATCCTATGATTATTCACTCGTTTGTTCTCTAAGTCTTTCGTTTTTTTCACTCTCTCTCACTTTACACCGTTTTTCTTCTTCCTCTTACTCTTCTTCTTCTTCTTCTTTTCAGCACACACAAGGTTGCCTGATCTTTGAATTGCGCATCCGATATGTACATATGTATTTTCTACGTGTATATGTATTATCTTTTTAATACTCTGACATTATTTACTATATCTTGGTAATGTTCCGCACAGAGCACGAACGCGTACACAATCCGGTATGTCCGAGTGAAACGAAATACGTGCATATATACATATATATATTATCTCGTAATGTCACATAGTCTTAGATTTACGAGGCATCGCCTTTTGCCTAGATTATTTCTGTTTGATAACCGTTTTAAACGTACGTAGCATTTTGGAAGTACATTTACCCGCTCCCTAGGGAGGGCCGTAGTTATTCACGGAGTTATCGTACTGCATAGTAGAAATTTTCGTACTTACCACTCTCTCTCGCAAAATAGCAAACTTGTTCTTTACTGGAATACCAATTGCTCCGCGTGCCGATACTTTTTGCCGTATCGTCACGTATACTACTTCCGTGCAATTAACGCGATGCAACTACCAGCAAACTATACCTTAAGTTGTGATTAAAAAAGAAAAAAATAAGTGTACATATATATTTTGTATGTAAATAAAAATAAATACATATTTATATACAAAATGAAACTACTAGCAAACTACTAGCAAACTTTACCTTAATTTGTAATTAAAAAGGAAACAAAAGTGTACGTATATATTTTGTATATAAATAAAAATAAATATATATTTGTATACCTACAAAATATATATGTACACTTTTTAATCTTTTTTAATTACAACTTAAGGTATAGTTCGTTAGTAATTGCATTGCGTTAATTACATTGCGTTGCATTACAAAATATATATGTATATTACTAAAACGACACGTGTAACGATAGAAAATAGAGAAGTATTTGGTATTCCAAGTCTCGATATAAGCATAATATTATATATCTCGTTGATTAATATAAAAAAATATGAAACACGGTACAGTATATGTCTCTGCATACATAGGACGATAGTTAACTACATTTCCTTCTCGGATGTGTGTACACGTATACGAGCCACGTGCACCCCCGCGGTTTTTCTTGAAACGTCGCATGACAGACGGCAGTGTGCACGCTATTTATTTGACGAGTCGAACCAGTCCCGGTTTATCCTCTTTCCTTTCTCGCGGAAGCACCTCTCGCGGGACACTTTATCGATCACTTAATTATCGCGGGCACTTAGTCAGCCTCTCTCATTTAATTCCGTCGTTAGACCGAAACGAATCGATCAACAGCCCGCTGGACGTGTTACGTTTCCCTGAAAGATAAATAAAAGAAATAAATAAAAATTATTTAAGATAAGATGACGATGAGATTTGAAAATTTTTGATATTTTTATCGTTTTAAAAAATTTTGCAAGCATAAGAATTTTGCGAGCACACTGTCGGATTCTCTTATATCTATCGGTCCACGTTCCCAGCGGTCCTTTCGCACGTTATCATTTCACGATGTACATTTCAGAGTGTCCCGACGGTCAGCTGCCCTGCGACAATAACGTTTGCATCAACAAGAACTTCTTCTGCGACAAGAATGTCGATTGTCACGATGGCAGCGACGAGCGTCACTGCCGTAAGGATATCTTTTTCTGATTTATACCTTGATTCCCTGTAGAATCTGATTTTTCGAACGTTTCCACGTTGTATCATGGTGTCCCATTAATTTTTTTCATATTTTTATACGAATTTAATTGAGGATATTTGTAGCCATAATTATGAAAGTGGTCTAAGTCAATTTTTAACAAATTTTTGATATTACGTTTATTAACACTAGAACGCCCGAGGATTAATTGGATAAATTGAAAAACATTGGATAAATATGTTTGAAGCAAAGAAATAAAGGGGGATAGTAAATTGATCAGTTTAATTATTTATATATAGAAATATGAATATGAAGAATTTTGGAAATCGCAATGTTTTAAATTTAAGCGTTTAGAGCCTTGGTCGTTCTAGTGTTAAAAGTTTTGAAACATTTATTAACAAATTATTAAGACTTTCATATTCTTTTAAATATTGACTTAGACCACTTTCATAATTATCACATCCAAATAAAAATACATCTCGAATATTTCGCGAGTCCTAAAAATTGTTTCCTGAAAAATGGAAAAAGGTGTTAGAATAAAAAATTGTATATTCGTTTCGTATAATAATAATAACAGAGGAAAACGTATGGGACACCTTAATACATCGAACAACGAGTTTTCGTCGTTCTAACGGCGTGACATTGATATTCCAGCCGACACCGGGGAGTCCACCGATAACAACTACCCGGAGAATTGCCATCCGGAGGAGTTCACCTGCGGCGATGGCACCTGTATCCCGAAATCCGCCGTCTGCGACGACCGGACCGACTGCGAGGGCGCCGAGGACGAGATCAATTGCCCGCAAGGTGAGCCGCAGCTATAATTCAAAGTGCACCACGTTAATTTTTGCGCACAGTGCCTGTGATCGGACAAAATGTGTTGAGAAAAAAAAAAGGAAAAAAAAGAAACGTACCAACTCGGTCGTTCTGACGCAAAACGATTTCTTTCTTTCACGCGTGCACCGACGGAAATCGCGTGTTCTAGACACCACGTAGACAGACGTAGTCAGGCCCGAAAATGCTGCAAGAACCAGCTGCGACCATAATCGAGCATCGGCAGACCTCGAATTGCTCGAGGTATCTATGTCCCGTCTCACCGATGATATCCTTTAACGCGTCGAACACCACGTGGCCCACAGTGATTTTTTTTCGCAGTGTTTTTGTCATTTAAATGGCTGAAATAAGATTTTACAATTAATTTATAATGATTTCCTTTTGTAACGTAAGTATTTAATGAAATTAGAAAACATAAATTTAAAATATGAGAAGTTATGAACATATATGTATATATATATTTAAATTCGAACGATTTTTTATTTTTTTATTGGACGATCGACGTGTTAACTGCCCGCGATATCGTCGGTGACACGATGGGCACAGATGATAACGCAATTTATACGACGATCAGCGTCTGACCACGTCGCGCTCGTTTCTATTCACTATATTTGTAAATATACCACCTCGATCTTGCACAAAAGTTCCGTAGATCATGCAATAACGCACCAGGTGCATACGCACGGGTTGCTATATATAGCGATGTTCTTTGACGTGCCACGTCCGTGTTCACCGCCTATTTAGAAAACACCCAACTACTGTTCTACGTATGTACGTGTGTGTACAGGGTGTCTCTCGGTAAGTATCCGGAAATATAGGAACATGTTCTACTCGCTGAAAGTAAGAAAAAATGTTTAAAAAACTATTTCCGGAGATAATTCGTTCCTGAGATATAATAAGTTTTATTTACCTATTGGCCCCTGGCGATATGCAATCCTTCCTACACGTGTCGGTAAAAACGTTCGCTACGTCGGTAAAGGGAGGGTAAATTTTTTTCGATATCTGATCTGTTAAAAAAAAGGACAAAAAATTAATAATATTTCGAGAATGGATTCTTCGGAAACTGTGGATTAACACTAGAACGACCAAGGCAGTCAAAATTACTGGTTCCGAAATTCTTATAAGAAGCACTTAAATTAATATTGCGATTTTTAATAATTAAACTGATTAATTTACTATCGCTCTTTATTCCTTTGTTTCAAACATATTATTTTATCTAATGTTTTTCAATTTACCCAATTAATCCTCGGTCGTTCTAGCGTTAGGAATCGTTTTATTACCTTAAGCGATCGGAATATGACTCGAAACTTTCAAACGGTTACTTAGAGACACCCTGTACATGTATAGATACCGCACGAAATTTGTCACGTGCATAAATTCATTTCTCACACGTTCTCTTCCTCTCGTCTATCGTTGCACCAATCCTCTCTATGTATACCGCGCTATGATACGAGCACGCGGGTGTCGATCAACCTGAAAGTTCACTTAGCGATACGTAAAATTTCCACAGAGGAAGACAGAGGGGAGACTGAGAGAGAAAGAAAGCGGGAGATTACGAAAAGACTCGGTGTACATTAGTAAGTAAATTAATCCCCCCGGGCCCCCAGACGAGTAAGAAAATAGACGTCGAAGCTGAAAGCTAAAACGGACGGGATTAAATCCTGTAAAACGATTCGACGAGTCGTTTATAGAAGGCATTATGATGTCCAGGAAAACGGTGGGGGATTCAGATTGGGTTACTTCTAGGTGTAAACGCCTCGGATAGAACCTCCTCGTGGGGGGATCCAGAGATCCTGGTGGGCATAACCCATGAGAACGAAAACACGGGAAACAAGGGTTACAGTCCTGACACGAGTGTGCCGTCGACTAATCTGAGCACGCCGAGGAGTTGTGCTCCGGATGATTTTGTTTGTGCCGACGGCACGTGCATCCCCGAAACTCACCACTGCGACAATTTCTACGATTGCCGCGACTTTACCGACGAACAGTATTGCTTCGGTTAGATCATTTGTAGATCTTGAATATCTGGTGGCGTCTAACCTTGTTTTTTCGATATGTATATTTTATTTTACCTCCTCCCACTGGTATTCCTGTGAACGATTTGTTTACATTTGTGGTTCTTAACCTCATTCGAGCAATGGAACACTTTTGATTATCTGACAGTTGCGGAACACGATAAGTAGTTGATTCTCGGCCAATGGGAGAGCTTCGAGAAGGGCGACAATTAATATACATTTGAAATTTAAAAGAAACTCGACTTAAATTAATTCTTCTTAACCACGTTTTAGTAATTATACATATTATTGAAATTAATATCTAGATTAGACAAATTCAAACGAAAATTCGGCTTTCATATTTTCGCGGGAAGCTCGCAAAAAGCTCGGCCAATCAGAGTGCGTTCCGCATTCCAGTGTTCCGCGTGACTCCGGTTAAGAACCACTGTTTCAAATATCCATTCTCGCGGGCCTGTCATTTTTCCGTTACTCCAACGTTTTCTTTTCTTTTGTTTGAAATTCTCTCCGTTTGAAATACACACGTTTCCCGCGTATCGTTTGACGCGCCAGATTTTCTGCGATCTACGGTTGTTTTGTTGTCAGTCTCTGTGTTAGCAGCCGAATAGACGGTGTGTGTAGGTTGTTCGAAGTAGAGACTTGAGTAACGTTTATCGAGTTCGAAATTCATCGCAATCTCATCATTCGACGCATCCCCGTACAACATAGTGCATCTCTCTGCCTGGTAATATAATTCTAGATCGTTCCTTTTGTTTCTGTTACCACGTAGGTAGTGCGTTAGCGTTAATCCTGTCGTGGCATGCGCGGAATGAGAAAAGTAGGTTTTTTTTCGTCCAGTAGACATTTGCAAGTACATCTGTGCGTTCGAAAAGTAACGTCGTTGATAATTCATTCAAGGGAAGCAAAGATTCTTGTTACATCGAAATTATAATGGAATAAAACATGGCAGTCAAATGTGTTTTAGCGGAAAGAATCTTTTCTTCGAATAATTCTCTGACGTTCACGCATAGATGTTGTAGACAATAGTACAAAGTAATTCAGACATTCGTAATTCGTATTTAAACGTTCAAATACACGCGGGAAAGTACGATCAAAAGATTCCGAAACCAACGTTCCTCAGAATTTTCTTTAACAATTCGTGGAAACGAAATATGGAAACTATGAATCTTTTGTCGATTTTCGGTGTGTACGTGATTCTTGTATTTTCGTATGTATTAGTATTATTTCATATTCATTGACATTTCTAGGTAATTCTTCCGAGACCTTGTGGCCGTATTATTATTATATTTAATCATTAGATCATTGTTTAGACAGTAATGACCAGATACATTGTATATACAGTGGCTCCATGACTGATATATATATATTTTCTATGTATTTATGCCTCGTCCGTATTTTTTAAACGATCGAACACTCTCGTCGGCCCCGTTTACACGATTTTTTTCACTAATTATCGAATGTTCGTAGGATGTACCAGGGAACAGTTCCAGTGTGCCAATGGGGAATGCATCCGGGCCGATCAGAAGTGCAACGCTTTCATTGACTGTTCCGATGGCTCCGACGAGCCCGAAGAATGCGGTAAAAAAATTAATTTTATTTAAACAATTATACAGTAATGTTATAAATAGATGAAATAATTCGTTGAATTTTATTTTAAACAGATAATCGTCATCAAACACCAGGAAGATGCTCGGCAGATCAGTTCATGTGCGTTTCCGACAGACACTGTGTCCCACAGTCGTCGATTTGTAACGGAGTACCGGAATGCAGAGACGGATCCGATGAGTTCAACTGTGGTAGGTTTAATTAATCGCGTTTGATGTTAGAATTATCGACGATTAATTTGGTATTTCTAAAAACGGTGGATAAATGTGTTGGGATATAGGAAATGAAAAGGGATGTTACGTTAACACTAGGTTTACGAAACGCGAATTAACGTTGGACATCAAAAATTTTATATAAATATTATATATACATATAAATATATGTATAAATAACAATATTAGTCTCATTTTAAAATTAATAGTGTACAATTATGTTACCTTTGATTATTAGTGTATAATTATGTTACCTTTCAAATCGTTGTTAAAAGAAATGTACGATTCTGTTTTCCTATATAATAAATATCCGTAAACCTAGTGTTAATCATTTACATAAAGAAACGTTTACAACAAATTAGGAAAATGTTATTTCCACTGTTTTCGTAGTTCCAGCGTTAATTCGCCACATTTATAATATTAAAACGCGACGAAATGTGATGAATAATAGAAATGTAACGCGAATGGTTTTGCGACGATGGGGTATGGCTACTCGTTAGACAGTGTAGTTGTTAAAATTCAAGATCCGTACGAGTGCGGGCCGCACGAGTGGCGGTGCGAGAACGGCCACTGCATCCCGCTGGGTCAAAGGTGCGACAAAAGGATCGACTGTCCCACCGACATGTCCGACGAACTTGGCTGCAGTTATGAGAATCGTGAGTTCAACGGGAAAAGAAACCCGGGAGGATAGATCGATTGTAGACCACACTAATGTTTAACATTGACAATTGTACGGTTGTAATTATCGAGAAACCAACGGGACGGATGATGTACATACATTTTTACCACGGAGAAAGAGGGAATGTTTAATGTACTAATGTGCTTTTACGTAGATTAGCGTGATTTTTGCAGGAACTTATGTATATATTACGGTAAACTGGAACAGTGTTTAACAACATTAATGAAATGATATATGTTTCCTGTGTTTCATTTTAAGGTCATATGATTAACAATTTTATTTGCTTTCTGTTTGTTATACAGATACATCTGGATCAGGAATCGGTTTGAATCTGAAGACCTATCCAAGCGAGCAAGTTATTAAAGAAAGTACGTATCGTAATTCTAATGGCAAATAGAATTATATATTTGTGAGACTGATAGAGTTTTTTTTTGGAAAAATATCTGAGTTTTTTTTCGGGGGAAAATCGTAGATTAAGAGAAAGATAAGATTGATTAATAAAAGTTCTTCTTGTTTCTTTGTTTCTTGCCTTGGCCAGATCCGGCGAAGCAAGGTAAGATTTAGCCGAAAAGCAGTCTGTGGATAATGCTATGAGCTCTCTCGTACTCGTCACATTTAATTAAAGATCAAATAGTGATTAATACGTATACGTATCATTTGGGTTCTATCGCATATTCATATAGTCGAATGAAATAAATATATAAGGGTACATTACTAGAACAATCTTTCATTTCAGGGATATATATTTGTTGTCACATGGGAATATAATTATTATAATTAAGATTGTCTCTCGATTGTAACAAAGTGTCTCAAAATGTCTCTCAAATGCATGGAAAAGTAATCGAGCATGAGGAATGATAAACCAGATAAAAAAGAAATGAAAGACTAAATGAAAATAGTTCTAAGCAACAAATTTATTCATTTTACACACTTACACCTTAGAATGATTACTATACTCTTAAACAACGCATGATTAACATTATAAATACATATAATACACTTACATCTAACATTTCACCAGACACTTGTAAATGTAATTGTCAATAGTTTCGTTAACAACGCCTGAAAACTTATTGTCACGTATTACTTCAACACTAGTCGCACTAATTTGTATCACTAAACAAAATGTCTAAGTTAAATTCTCGATGAAGTAACAATTTTCCCTGGTGCAGGTCGAGAAGTCGTCTTCCAATGCCGCGACGAGGGACATCATCGCGCCAGGGTGCACTGGGTCCGCGCGAACAATCTCCCTCTGCCACCAGGAAGCCGCGATGTGAACGGTCGCCTGGAGATACCGAACATTCAGCTGGAACACGCCGGAACGTACATGTGCGAGGCGGAGGGCTATCCGTCGTCCACACCAGGTCGACAAGTCAGCGTTTATTTGTCGGTGGAGAAGTGTACGTATCAATTAAATCATTCTAAATAAAATTAGGGTCTAACCTGGGACGATTGCCCCGAAGATTTCTACTTTGAAAAGTTGTAAATCATCGGGCACCTGGTGACCCTTTCCGTCCACCCTGGATTAACTAAAAATTCTATACTAATTAAAATTATTAAAATATGATTATAAAATTTAAAAAAGAAAAAAGAAATTTAAAGCAATTATTAAATAAGAAAAATAAACTAAAAAGCAGCGGTAACAAATTATTTATTATTACAGTCGAAGCACCGACGACGAGGGCACCCCAGGTGTGCCAGTACGACCAAGCAACCTGTAGCAACGGCGACTGTATCCCGAAATCGCAGGTCTGTAACGGCAAACTGGACTGCACCGACGGCTCCGACGAGATGAGGTGCAGCCTCCACGGCTGCGAGCCGAATCAGTTCCGTTGCAACAATAAACAGTGCGTGAGCAAAATCTGGCGTTGCGACGGTGACAAGGACTGCGCCGACGGAAGCGACGAGGAGAATTGTGCCCCGTCGCCACCTGGTTCGCCGTGTCGTTACAACGAGTTCGCGTGCCACAGCAACGATCAGTGCATCCTGAAGAGCTTCCACTGCGACATGGAGAGGGACTGCTTAGACGGCAGCGACGAGATTGGATGCTGTAATTAATTATTACTCCCTGTGTCTCATTATATTTGATAGTTTTCTCCTTTTTTCGTGCCCCATATTACTGGATATGTTTGTTTAAGATTAATTTTTGAGAAAGAATTTAGTATATTTTTATTCAAGTGCGTATCAATCTTGCAATCGATTAATAGGTAGACATTTTATCTCCTGTTCCCTTAAAAGGGAAAAGATAATGTTTCATCCACAATAAGGTAATTAATTGTAATTAGTCGGAAATTGGTTGCAACTAAGGATTTGCTGCCTTATTATGGATGAAGTAATTTTGTATTAATTTGTATTATCTTATTAGTGATTTATTTTGATCGTTATAGCCAGATAAGCTTTACTGATTATATGTACTTTATATACGATCGTTAAAATTTTCATTCTATTATTAATTTTTATTTAAGAGTAGTTTATTTTTCAAAAAATATTAAGCTCATAAGAAAACAAATATTGAAATTGAGTCTCATATTTTGATAAGTGGCGCCCACGAAACGAAAACTATCAAGTATTATGGAACAGAGGAAGTATTTAAAACATTTGTTCTTGTCACAAAAAGCTATAACTGACTAAATTAGAATTTATTTATATATTTTCATACAAGTGGCTATAAAACTATAGTTATTAGAGTAAATGATAGCGTATCGTTTGATAAAATAATTTTATGAAAAACACTATTTAACTACTTTTTCGTATTTCAGCTCCCGTTTACATCGTAAAACCACCACCACCGATGGTCATCCTCGAACCCGGAGAATCTTTAATCCTGACCTGCACAGCGATCGGTGTACCGATCCCCGAGATAAACTGGCGATTAAACTGGGGTCACATTCCCGCGAAATGTACCACCACTTCCTTAAACGGAACTGGCACCCTGAACTGTCCGGATATCCAACCGGAGAACCAGGGAGCCTACTCCTGCGAGGCGATCAACACCGCTGGCTTCGTGTTCGCCATCCCGGACGCCATTGTAGTCGTGAAAAAACCACCAGACGTCTGCCCGAGGGGAAAATTCAACTCCGAGGCGATCAGACCCGAGGATTGCATATCCTGCTTCTGTTTCGGCGTGGCCACCGAGTGTCACAGCGCGAATCTCTACACTTATCAGATCCCGCCGCCCTTCGACCGGCACAAAGTCCTCTCCGTGGAGATCGAGCCCCAGATCCGCGTCATCGGGGACCTGCGGAATCAGAATATCAACGTGGAGAGCATCGGCAGGGACAGCGTTCACTTATCGATGCTAGCTCCGACGAATTCGTACACTGTTCCGTATTTTGCACTACCTGAAAACTATCATGGCAGTCAATTAAAATCGTACGGAGGTTATTTGAGATATAAAGTGCGTTATAGCGGCAATGGAACACCGAATTCAGCACCCACTGTTATTCTAAGTGGAAATAATTACACGCTGGTGAACAGGAGACACGAACACCACCCGGATTATGAAACCGAGGAGTCTGTTAGGTTCTTTTTCGGAGAATGGTATAAAGTACAAGGGAATAATGAGGTTTTGGCTACCAGGGAGGAAATTATGATGACCCTCGCGAACGTGGATAACATTCTGATAAAGTATGTTTGTTTCTCGTAGTGTTTGTTTGTTAAGTTTCACGTGTTTTATACTGGTGTGTCTTTCAGGGCGAAATACGAGGATTCCCCGCAATTGGATATTCGTATTACGAACATCGTCATGGACACTGCGGACGTGCGAAACACTAACCTGGGATCCGCGTCTTTCGTTGAAGAGTGTCAATGTCCTTCGGGTGTGTAACTTCTTTAAAAAGTTAAAAAACAAATTGAAATTTTTCTTCAAATTAAAATAGTAGAGATTAAACAAAATTTCTGTTACTAAATTTAAAGATATAGAAGCAGATATATTAGAAGAACATAATAGACATCAAAATAATGTTATTGATGGTATTAAAGTTATTATTCCTTTATTTAATACAATTAAACGTAAAGTTTCAATTTATTATTTTTCAAAATTCAGTATAATAGTATTGATTTATCTGTTGATTTGAAAAAAAAAGATTTTATATTTAAAGATTTGAAAAATTGTTGAAATTATTAAAAATCCGCAGGTTACTCTGGCTTGTCTTGCGAGCACTGCGCACCAGGATATCTGAGGCGGGAGACAGGACCGTGGCTTGGACAATGTTACCGCGACGAACCACCATGTCCTCCAGGATACTACGGAGATCCCTCGAGGAATATTGCTTGCCAGATTTGCCCCTGCCCGCTCACCAATCCATCCAATCAGTAAGATTCTTTCTCGTTTTTAACACGTTGAATACCATCGAATTTCCCATGGATTCTCCATGACGTCACTATAGATTCGCAACATCGCAATACGTAGACTCCAAAACTTTGAAAACCATGGATAACTCCTTTTGAATCCTAATAAAATCTCTAAAATCGAATTTTAGGATCGCAATGTGTATAAAAAAATACTTTGAGTATATATTTAATGTATAAATGGAACTATTTTTAAATATGTATTTTTTATCGTTTGTAATTTCTTTACACCATTGTAGTGACGATGATGGTCCCAAAAAATATATACATATAAGTATTAACTTTTATTATAATTAGAAAACAAACTGATTACGGTTCTATTTTCCCCAGGTTCTCCCGCACTTGCCACCTGGGATCGGACGGTCAACCAACCTGCGATTGTCCAGCCGGATACGTCGGTCGTAGGTGCGAACAATGTGCCATTGGTTACCAAGGAAACCCACTTATTCCCGGTGACATGTGTGTCCCGGTGCAAGAGTGCGACCCGGACGGCAGTCTCAGTCCGAACGCGGACCCTCTCACCGGAGCATGTCGTTGCAAGGTAGGACAGAAAAAACTATAGTTTTCATTCAACAGGAATTAATATTCTCAGTACCGATCGTGTACGTAATTTATTTAATGTTAACGCTACCGTTGTCCCGGGGATTCCCCTGTTTTTGGAAAAGTAAGTAGACTCCACGTTATTTACTATCCGACAGACGTAGAAAAAAATCGCTTTCTGGTTTTTCAGCAACACGCGACTGGCCTGACTTGCAACCAATGTAAGCCGCACACGTTCAACCTGGCGTCGAGGAATCAATTCGGGTGCATCGGTTGCTTCTGCATGGGAATCACCGCGAGATGCGTCTCGTCCAATTGGTACAGAAACGAGGTGAGAAGTGTTCTTTTTTTTTGTTAACGAAAATATTTATACTTTTTCAAAATTACAGTATATTTTTTAAAATTTAAAGTATTAAAAATACATGTTTAGAATCACAAACTAAAATTTTTATTAACCTATTTAAATAAAAAATTTCAATATTATTTGTAACAAAAATTTCTACAAAAAAATTTGTAAGAATACGAAAATTTAAATAAATAAATAAATAATTCATTTATGATGAATTTAAATATTCTCAGTAAAACGTGAAATAGAGTGAATTTTACTTACACGTTTTATCATAATTTACAGATTCGAGTGTCGTTTACCAATTCGATTAGGGACTTTTCTCTCGTCGAATCGAGAACTCCTGACGGTCCAGCTATCACCGAAGGCATTCGCCTGGACACAATTACACGCGAAATAGTGTACAACTATTTCCCGAATCGCGGAAACAACGACGTCTATTATTGGCAATTGCCTAGTATTTTCCTGGGTGACCAGATTACTTCTTACGGAGGAAATCTTAAGTATACCGTGCGATACGTTCCGTCGCCCGGTGGACAGAGTTCGAAGAACAACGCCGCGGATGTCGAGTTGATTAGTGTGAGTAAAAATCTCCACGCACAATGGGTAATTCGACCCAAAAGTTCAGGAAAAAATGTTTTTTCTAGCTAACCTTAAGATACATTCAATAACTTATTATACTTTGAGTCTATAAATAACCGTAAAATATATTTTTTTCGATTTTGGGCTCAAATACTCCACTTGGGACGTTTCAAACGACAATATTGTGACAAAGATGTAATTAACTGTGACCGAAATTGTTTTTTTTGTATAGGCGAACGATATCAAGCTGCTGTACTTCTCCCGGGAATCCCCAGAACCGAACTCCCAGCAGACTTTCACTGTTCCTCTATTAGAACAGTACTGGCAACGCACCGATGGAACTTATACAGACAGAGAACATTTATTGATGACTTTAGCGGATATACGAGCGATTAAAATCAAAGCTACGTACACCACGCATACCGACGAGGCCGCGTAAGATTTTCTTTCACCCTAGGATATGTCACCTTGATGAAATTTTAAACAAATTACTAACGTGATTTATTTTTTACAGCTTGTCACTCGTTTCCCTCGACATAGCTGAGAAATCTAACACCGGGAAAGCACGTGCGGTGGAAGTAGAGGAATGCACGTGTCCAGTTGGTTACAAAGGACTGTCCTGCGAGGATTGCGACGTAGGATACACCAGAGCTGCTGAAGGACTTTATCTTGGTATCTGCGAACCGTGCAACTGCAATGGACACTCGAACCAGTGTGATTCCGAGACAGGAGTCTGCGAAGTTAGTAGAACATATTTGTAACAACGTTATTTTCCTCGAAATTCATTTCTTTTACCATTTTCTGACATCGTATTGATATTTATAAATTAAAATACAATAGAAATTATGCGCATATATGTATGTTTCTGTTTAGTTTCAGATTAAAACGTGTTTTGTATGTTTAAAAACTGTTTTAATTTATATACATATATATTTTGTAATTTTTATATAATTTTCCACCTTTAAATATTTTTATTTTTATTTTAATATTTTGTTTTATAGTTATAATTTTTAAAAATAAATATATATATATATATAACATTTATTCTAAACATTTATATATATTTTCAGAACTGTGCTCATCACACCACCGGCGAGAACTGCGAGGTTTGCGAGCCAGGGTACGAGGGAGACGCCACCAGGGGAACCCCCAACGATTGCACGAACAGACATCACAGACCCGGGCCGTGCATCTGCAACGAGGCCGGGTCGCTCAGCAACACGTGCGTGGGCCGTCGATGCGAGTGCAAACGGAACGTCGAGGGTGCAGAATGTAACCGCTGTCGTCCGGCGACCTTCGGATTGTCCGCGGAGAACATCGACGGCTGCAGCGAGTGCTACTGCAGCGGTGTGACCGACCAGTGCCACGAGAGCTCGTTGTACGTGCAGCAGCTACCCATGTGGGTCTACGACTCCCAGCACGGATTCACCCTGACAGACTCGTGAGTAGAATCGTTGATAAAAAAAACCGATGAGATAATTCGAATTAGATTAAAAATATTTTATAATTTTATATTTGAAAAAATTATTAATAAACTAGTATAATTTACTATATAATTTACGAGATATAAATATAAAAGTTTATTTTATATTACAATTGGATAATTTTTAGTGAAATATGATTACAATTAAAATAATAATTTGTACTTGTACGATGAGATAATTCGAATTAAATTAATTATAATGATAATTTGTACTTAAAAACTGTTAAAAACTGGTAATTAAAAACTGTTTTATTAAATAGAACGAGACGAGACGTGATCGACGATGGATTTGTATTGAACGTCGCCATGAACGAAATCGGCTACCGTTACCCGGATGGCAGAGGTCACAGACTCTTCTGGTCCCTACCGTCGATATTCACCGGCAATAAAGTGAAGAGTTACGGTGGCAATCTGACGTTGACACAACACATCACTGCCTATCCTGGTGCGCAGAGTTATAAAGATCAGGATGTCATTCTTATCGGAAACGGAATCACGTTGTTCTGGACTAACCCGCAGACAATTGAACCTGATGTCTCATTGGTACGTATTTATAAAAATAAAAAAAAGAGGTTCGTGGCATTATTATTGTGTGTGACAAAAAGATGGTTGTGTAAGTATTAAATGAGGTGCTCGATAACTTTCCACTGCCAAATACAACGTATATATGTATATTATCGTTAAAAATTCACACTACTATTAGGTCGAGTCATAAGTAACATCCCTTTTTTTATCACACTTTTATTTCGCTCTCATTTAATACCGAAATTATATTAATTTACTATACAGGATGCAACGAAACTGTGAGCATAATTTTGGGTATTGATAGAACGCACCAAAATAAGAAAAAAAATCTGCACAGTTTTGTAAAAAGTCCACTCCCTATCGAGACACAACCCCTTCTCTAAATAAAATTACATCCTATTATTAATTTTTATTTAAGAATAGTTTAGCTTTCCAAAAATATTAAACTCGTAAGAAAGAAAATACTGAAATTGAGCCATATATTTTGATAAGTTGGGACAGAGGGAGTATTAATTACTAATATCCATTCATACAATGTTCATTTCACCCCAAAAATAACATTACCACAAATTCTATCTTTCCCTGGACGTTGACAATAAAATGATATTTTTCTTCCAGACATATTCTGTTCCCCTGAGGGAGTCCGAATGGAAACGTCTGTCCATGACCGGACCCCGCAGCGCCTCCCGCACCGACCTGATGGCAGTGCTCTCGAACATCGAGGCAATTCTCGTCCGCGCTTCCCACAGCGAACGAATGACGGCGACGTACATCAGCGACATCAGTCTGGACACAGCCGTGGAATATATGACCGGGAACCGACGAGCCTCCCAGGTGGAGGCTTGTCGCTGTCCGCAAGGCTACATCGGCACATCCTGCGAAACCTGCGCACGTGGTTACTACAGAGACTCCAGTGACAGGTCCCTCAGCATCCTGGGGTCGTGCAACCCGTGTCCTTGTAACAAGAACGAGGAGAGCTGCGAGATTAGTAGATCGGGACACGTTAAATGTCACTGTCTACCTGGGTACACCGGGCAATATTGCCAGGACACTGGTGAGTGTCACGTGGATGGTGAATTTGGTGGAAATATAACATTTTTATTTAGTTTTTAATGAGATATTGAAAGGTATTTCAACAGGATTTCGACAGCTTTGCGTTTTAATGCAAATTATTGGTGAATTTTGCAGATAATTTGAGTAATATATTTATTGATACATAGATATATAATATACACATTTTTAGATAGACGGTCAGTTGGAGGAGAATGCTATCGCTGAATTAATTTAACAACTATCACACGAAAAGTCAACAGAGTAATTGCGGAAGAATGATTAAACTTAGAGAATAATTTTACATTTACAATTTAAAAGGTGTTTCTCGACACCTTTTGGTAGAGACAGCGTTAAGAATCTAGCACGTTGTGTTACAAGATCTAGGTGAACTGATGGTGTCCCTGAACCCGATGAACGGCGAGGTAAAGCCGTTCTCGACGACCCAATTCACCTGTAGCTATGACTCTCCGCACTCTCTTTATATCTATTTTAAATTGACACCGTACAATAACATGCCTGTGACCGCGCGGAGCTCTATACCAGGACGCATTGTAAAGACGGCGAAAGGAGCCGCGAGATCGATGTACGTTCAGATTAGCCAGGAACCGTGCAACGTGGAATGCCACATCGCCGATCGTTCCGGAAAAGAGCTGGTGAAGATCGTGACGTCGGTCACACCAGGTTTGACGGACTCAAAGTTCTTCGTGTTTGTCCGTCCTTGGGTGGAAACGCCCTGTTCGACTTTCTACGTGACCTTTCTGTCGACACTTTTTCAGTATCGATGAAGAAAAGATGAAAAAAGAGTCTCTAAAGTTTTGTCTAAAAACCACTATCGATTATTGCTGTTAAATAGCATCTATTGTTTAATTCAAACAACTTTGATTAGCTATATGTTAGGTTCAGGAAATTTCCAGCCGTAGAAATTTAGGATCTTGGAATTTTCAGTTGTAGAAATTTTCAGGCATAGGAATTTGAAACGCGTAAGTTTTCCAAGCGTAAAAATTTAGGATCGTGGAATTTTCAGGCGTATGAATTTGAAACGCGTTGAATTTCCAAGCGTAGAAATTTAGAATCGTGGAATTTCCAGTAGTAGAAATTTTCAGGCGTAAAAATTTGAAACAACTTCAATTACCTATATCGTAGCAGGTTCGTAACAACTTGGGAAAAATTAAGGGCACTCACTAAGACTTTCTTTCTGTAGATAGTGTTATTTTTTTTCGTAAACTTTAGTCTCTCCCAGTAATATTAAAATGAAAATCGGTCCTCTACGACGTGCCATTTCGGAGACATGATTTTTTTTAATTTTTTACAAAAGGGGTTGGTTTTTAGACAAAAGTTTTGAGACTTTTTTCATCTTCTGGTACGTACCATCAACTCTGAAAAAGTGTCCCCGCATTTTTGTTACACTCTGTATATCCCTCGAATGTCAAACAACATTTTAAAATGTGTCTCACAACATGTGCTTCTGTCGTTTCATCATTCTCATTGGTTCAGGGCTTAATTTTCTGTTGCTGGTGCAGGCGACATCGACGAACATCTAGTACCACCTCGTTGGACGTCCATTAGAAGCAAATTCACATCCTGGTTCGCCGGAGTATTCTTGTTTTCCCAGTTTGCTTTGCCTAATCGCCACAGGCAGAATGTTAATAATAATAATATACGTCGAAGCTGTGTGTGTAACCGAACGTTTGTTCATTTTTTTAGTTAATTCCGGAGTCACTACACCACCTACAACGCCCACCATTACTCCACCGGTGATCACGGTGTACATCCAGGAGCCGGAGATCCAGATCTTGCATACCGGAAACACTGTTAGGTATCACTGCAGCGGAAGATCTAAAGACACTGTACGTTTTCTAAATAAAAAAATCATTCGATTTATTTTTATCGAAAGAGAAATTAATAAAAAAATCTGTTGAATATAGGAATCCGTGAACATCAGATGGGACAAAGAAGGAGGACAATTACCACCAGAGAGAAGTGTCGCTGATGCTGAGGGTTTGCTTGTTATCAGAGATTTGAAAGTGTCCGACAGTGGTATCTACGTTTGCCAAGTGAGCGACGGTATTAACGTCGGAATTAAGAAGGTCACTCTCACCGTTGGAGGTAAATCAATTTCACGACGATATAGGATGTAAGATAAATCCAGAAGATGAAAAAAAAGTCTCTAAAGTTTTGGAGAACTAACCTTTTGTAAATAAATTTTAAAAAAATCATATCTCCGAAATGGTACGTCGTAGAGGATCGATTTTCATGTTAATATTACCGGGGGAGACTATAGTTTACGAAAAAAAATATCACTATAGAAGGAAAGGAAGTCTTAGTGCCCTTAATTTTTCCCAAATCGTTAAACATCTAATATGATATGGGTAATCGAAGTTGTTTAGATTAAACAAGTATAAATGCTATTCAACGACAATAATACCAGCAATTATATTTTTTTTCATTAACTTTGATCTTCTCCGGTTATATTGCAACGAAAATCGGTCCCCTACGACGTACCATTTAGGAGATATGATTTTTTAAAAAGTGTTTGCAAGAAGCATTATATCTCAATAGAGAGTAGATTTTAGTCAAAACTTGACAAACTTTTTTTTCATCTTTTGCTACGTACTATCGATTCTGAAAAAGGATCCCCGTATTTATATTACACCCTATTTACCTGCTAATGAACCATATACTTTATTATTCATAATATGCTTTTATTACGGACGCAGCTTTCCCACAAAGCTTGCTACAGATTCCAGGTAGATGTTTCGAGGAGGAGGTCTAGAATAATTTATTTTATCCATTTGGAACTGTTTCTAATCATTTATTTTTCATTTTAGGCGTGAACCCGGTCGAACCAAGGGCAGTTATCACTCCACCGTACATGAAAGTCGTCGAAGGGGAACCCGTGGAGTTCCGCTGCGAGGCCAGTGGCAATCCACCGCCCCAGGTGGAATGGATCCGCGTCCATGGATCCATGAGCCCCGAGGCGACGATCCACAGCGGAATTTGGAGTCTTCCAGCAGCCTCGAAGAACGACGCCGCGGAGTACAAGTGTATCGCCAGGAACAACGTCGGCGTCGACGAGAAAACTACCATCCTTTATGTCACAGGTATTAATAGACACGTAGATTTACACCTGTACCTCGCTTTTTGATCTAGATACGATCAAGAAGTTGGTGGTAACGTGAAAAATTGTATAGAGAATTAATTGTTTTGATAGAAAGTCATATAAATTGAAAAAATAAATATATAAATTAAAAAACAATAGTAAGTATACGCATATATATATATGTTTCTGTTTAGTTTCAGATTAAAACGGTTTTTAAAAATTTTATTATATATATATTAATTATTTACATATTTAATTATTCATATATATAGTAGTTAGTAGTTATATATATAGTAGTTTTTACGCTTGGAAATCTTACGCGATGAAATTCCTACACCTGGAAATTCCACGATTCTAAATTTTTACGCTTGGAAATTCAACGCGTTTCAAATTCCTACGCCTGAAAATTTCTATATGTATATACATATTGTATATATTAATATTATATATATATTAATTATTTACATATTTAATTATATATATATATATATAAAATGTTTTAAAACTGTTTTAATGCGAAACTAAACAGAAAATCACCAACACTACAACATTTCTTGTTAAAAAAATGCAATAATTAAAACAAACCTCTATAGCGAGGTAAAAGTGTATTCTATTTATTAAAATAAGTGTCCACAAACATTCAGAATTCTAAAATACGATTCTTTTCCACAGACAACCCGGACAAACCACCTCCAACGGGTGTTCCTCCCGTGATAACTCCCTCGGAATGGACCGGAACCAGCACCGACGTCGTGCGACTGATCTGCACACCCTCGCAACGTGCCAACGTCACCTGGACAAGGTCCGGGAACCTCCCGCTACCGTACTCGGCGACGCAACAGGACGGCGTGCTAACGATCACGAACCCATCCCCGAGCGACTCCGGTGTCTACGTCTGCACGGCGACGAGTTACCGCGGAACGGAAACCAGCTCCTCGGCGAAGATCACGATTCTGTCCAGGAGGGTACCGTACACGGTGAAAGTGAAACCGGAGAGACTGACGGTCTCCCAGGGTTCCGTGGCGGAGATCAGGTGCATCACCAGCGGTGAACCGGGTCTGCAGGTGAAATGGAGCAAGTACACGGAAGTAATGAACCCCAATGCACAGCAAGTGGGAGATACCTTGAGGATTATTAACGCCCAGGTCGCCGACCGGGGTGTCTACGTGTGTCGCGTTACCGGATTGTCCGGGAGTTATGAAGCCAGCGCTATCATCGAGGTCGAACGTGAGTGAGAAGGGAAAATGAAATAGGTTTAGGGTAAAGCTACGACTGACGCTCAAATTGAACGATTTCAACACTTTCTCGCAGATTTAAATGTATTTAAATTTTATCGTATCTGTGATAACAAAATGAAACGTGAATTAAAAGTAAATTTGGAAGAAATCTTATGAAACTTCTTCATCATATAATATACAATATTATATACCGTGATATCTATTTGTTTTTAAATTAGATATCACGTTATCTCTACTAAATGTAGTGTTAACTTTTTATTTATAAAAAGAGAAAAGAACTACGTTAAATTTTACAAACGATAACTTTTTAAATTACCGGTCATTTTGAGCGAAAGTGTTATAATAACGTATATAATAACTATCTATAAATTTAACATTATTGTAATAAATACTGTATTATTAATTTACAATTACTTCCCACAGCCCGCGAAGCCCCAGTTCTCGAACTCTACCCACGTGACATTCAAACAGTCATCCTCGGCGGTTCAGCGGACCTCCAATGCCGTGCGATCGGCGGACTTCCGATCCCGGAACTGCACTGGTCCCGCGAGGATAACAGACCGTTCCCGCCGAATATCGAACAACTTCCTGGTGGTCTCCTGAGACTTTCGAACATCACGGCGAACGACGGCGGCGCGTACGTCTGCTCCGCGTCGAACTCCGTCGGCTCGACGTCCGCCGTGGCGCATATCGAAGTGCAGTCCATGCCCGTCATCACGATCTCCCCGAAGAACGGCATCGTGACGGTGAAACTAGGTGACAGGGTGCGACTGGTGTGCACCGCGACCGGTCACCCGCAACCGAACGTCGGATGGAGTAAACATGTCAACGGAATGTTGTTACAGTGAGTTTCGTACGAGATTGTCTGTTTCATATGACCGTTTCACCCTGGTGATTCGGAAATTGGGGGTGGTAGCGCCTCCTGGTGTATGCTGCACGGATCCATAGGTGCATTTGAAGAAAATTTAACCAGTTAACGTGTCGCGAGAATCAAATGATAACGTTAGGAAATTATAGATACATGAATCGCATCTTAAATTATTTACATTGACCACTAAACATTCTGAACATATTAAAATTTGCGAATATATCTTGGTTTTTACCAATATTACGATATAAATATAATCTTATTTATAAATAATTTTCGTATGACGGATATAGTCGTCAAGCACACTTAACTGGTTAATACATAATTATGTCTTTCTGTGTAATTGCTACTGAAATTTAAAAAAAAATAATTTCCAGAGAGCGCTGAGTAATATTTTTTCTTGAAATTTGAAAAGAATTGAAGTCTGAAGGGGTTCACATGTTCCGCGTCACGTGTACCACCGGTGGTACAATGGAACACATTTATTTAACGCGCTGAAAATATATATTTAGGAGAAATGTACTTCTGTAAGCAAATATTTCTACTAAAAGGTCGTGGCATTATACAAAACGCGGTATAGAACAAAGCAAGTATTCCATTTTTAGAATATTTTAATTTGTTTCTGACTTATTTATAATGATCGTTACTGACAAATAAATTTTCTTTTCCAAATAAATATATTTTTTACGTATATACACATTTCTAAAAGTAGCTTTTCCATTTTCAGCGACTCCTACGGAAGGTCCGCGACAACCCCGCTGAGCGCAGTATACGAAATTTTCTCCGTCTCCCCGAGCGACGAGAGTTCCTACACCTGTCAAGCCTCGAACGCGGTGGGCATCGCCGAGGAACGTATCCAAATCCGAATAGACGACGACAACGAGGTCTATCCGCCCTGCAGAGGTGACATGCCGTGCAACGGCAACGGGGAAGTACCTTACCCTGACGGCGATGGGGTAAGTTTCCGACAAATAATCAACAAATTTCTCAAACGAACGGAATAACAGTGTCTAATTAATTTTCAGGGTGATTCGAACGGTAGCGACCTGGTGCCCAGTGACTACTTCCGGATTCCCAACGGTGGTAAAGCGGAAATGAGGTGTACCGTATTTGGACCGTCTGTAAATCACATTTATATCGATTGGAAGAGAAGCGATCATCGTCCTTTGCCCGAGGGTAGTACATTACACAATGGAATCCTGGTGATTCCCGCTGTACAGAAAAGTGACACTGGTGAATACATCTGTATGGGTGTGGGACCCGCTGGAAAGATCCTCTTCAAGAACAAAGCGTTCCTGAAGATTTTATGTAAGTGTTACATCGTGTTAAATGTATTCAATTTGTTCGAATATCGTTATATTTCTATTATAATATTTTTATTATTGTTTTAGACGTGTACAAATATCGTTATATTTTTATTATATTATTTCTATTATTATTTTTTAGCTCCACCAAGGATTAGTTTGAATCCCACAAGACAAACGGTAGGATTAGGTGAAAATCCATCTATTATTTGTACGGCAACCGGGGACGAACCTCTGACGATCGAATGGGCAGCGATTGGACGCGATTTACCATACAGCGTTACTCACAACCAGGGTGTCCTTCAATTCCACGGTATCACTTATTCAGATGCTGGAAAATACGTTTGTAAAGCAGCGAACGACGCTGGCACCGCTGAGGCTGTCGCTGAAGTTTTAGTGAACGGTTCGTTTCTCATTAAATTAATTTTAATTTAAGATTTTCTACATATTAATTTTAGCTAAAAAATATAAAATTAATACTATTTTAAATTAATATTATTCTATTTTTAGCTAAAATTAATATATAAAAAATCTTAAATTAAAAATAAAAATAGTATAATATTAATTTAAAATTTGAAAAAGGGATCTTTAAACACTCCTCAATAGAAATAGTATTAAAATCCATTTTATCTTTAATAATTTGTGAAAATTTCTTTTAGAACACACATACGAGAACCAGTGGAACGTTCGCGCGACTCAAAAGGACGTAATTACCTTCGCCGGTAGCCCAGTGCGATTAGGATGCGAATTACGCGAACGAGCTACGATACACTGGAGCAGGGAAGGTCAGTCGTTGCCGGTGGGTGCTCGAATTACCGAGGGTTTCCTGGAATTGAAACGAGTCAGACCCGAGGACAGCGGGAAATATATTTGTCAGATTCAGAACGCACACGGAGTGTCCAGTGATTATATAAATCTGAACGTTATGCGTAAGTATCGTTAGAAATAAGTTAGATAGATATCTTTCAGAACAAATGTGCCCATAATTATGAAAGTGGTCTAACAAAAGCCATATATCTCTTGTTCCGAGATATTTAATGAACTGCATTTGAATAAATTAAAAAATATTTTTACGTTATGCAACATTTATTAGTGTGAATTTTATATGAAAATGTTGTTTTTAAGGTTGAACTGACTTAGACCATTTTCAAACTTAACTGAATGTTCTATAAATGACTTAAAGCGATAAAGAACTATGAGTTTTATTTGAAACAATAACTTTAATGAAATAATTCATGAATATTTATTAATTATTATTTAAAAACTAATCCATTTTTATAATTTCGAGTTTTTACGATTCTTGAAACTAGAGGGAAGTATAATAATACAATAATTAATTAATAGTATAATTATATAATAATTTTATATAACTCCTTTAATTTTTTTACTTAGACCACTTTCATAATTATAGGCACTGTAAATCTATTTTGAATCACTTGAGCTACCGCTGTCTATTTGTCGATAAAAATCGATTTGCTTTCCTCGCGATACATAAATACGAATTTGTACATACATATATGTATACAGAATGATATGTATAGAATACTTTTTGATTTCCTAGCATTGTTCAGAATTTTCTTTCGCATTGTTTCCCATCGTAGCTGCAATTAATAAATCATGAAAACGATCACAGCTGACGATATTCCATCGCGTTGTTGATTCAGTAGTTAATTTGTTTGCGGATTGCATGCCAATATACCAAACAGAGTGCCGACGCAACGAGCATGCGTGCAGAACTCTCGAATGCATTCCATTGGCGAACTTTTGCGACGGATATGTTCACTGCAGCGACGGTACCGACGAGCGTTACTGCCGCATCGCGCATTACAAACAGTACCTTCACCGACGACGCGGTTTGTTTTGAGATAATCTGTGTTACTGTGAACGTCCCGATTAGATAGCTTCACTCAATGTATTGTATTTGGGTCGTCAAGGATGAAAATTTTAGTGTAGAATTTTTTGTAAAATTTTGACAACTTATTATATTGACAATTACTTAATATTTTCATTTTCTGTTTATTTTAGAAACTACACATATTCCCTATGGAAGTAAAGTATTTCAAGCCCTAAAAAATATTTTATTTTTTTTTAAAACGATTTTGTTTTGATAATGGATCATTGCATCATTACAATTACTATTTCATGAAATCTGTATTGCAATATTTTCTTGATAGGAAAAAATTTCAATTCACAATATGGGCGCAAACTTTGATGAATGAAAAAAATCATTTCTTATATTTATAATAAATTAGAATGAAATTTTGCCTTTTTTTTGCAAATTTTATACTTGACGACCTGATACGTAGACATAGTATTTTTTTTAATGTTTTCCCGCTTTACACGTGGCGCTTGGAAATGTTCGGCTAACGATCTACTCGATTTCCCGCGTGTCCCTCGGTATCTTTCCTTTGTATGTGTTTGTCGCTCTACCCCGACGTGTCAATCCACGTGGTGCGTTTCACGTTAGACCGCTCTGCTCACGTGAAATTTTATAAGATTGATATTCTTAACACGTTAAATGCCAGATTAGTAGAAAATTGTAATTATAATAATTGTAAATACTTAGATATTATATATTTATTATGCAAAATCTTATATGTATATGTAATTATAATCAAATGCATATACATATACAATATTTGTTACTACGATGGTTTGAAGAAATTTTCTGCAGTCTAAAAGATTTAAAAATAGATTTATTCATATATATAAAATATAAACTAGAAATATAATACAAATTTCTACATTTAAATTCAAAAAATCAATTAAGTTCAATTTAAATTTATTATTTATTATAATATTAATTAGATCAAAGAATCTATGGAAAATCTACATGGCATTCAACGTGTTAATTATCAAAATTAAGATTATAAAACAAACTCGATCACAATACGTGCAACGCACCCCGTAAAATGTATCCTTCCGTTTATACAGGGTGTGCTTTTTTTCTCAAAAACTTATATAATTTATCCAAAAAAAATATATCCAATTGATTTGTTCTTTCTCGCGATGCACCCCGTGTATTATACGGTGAAAAGTACCTAAACCAGGAGGTGGGTAGTCAATTTCCCAGGAGAAGTTTCGTAGGGAACAGTGGTGGGATCTTCGTGTACGTACTGTAAACGAAACAATTATTTATTTACTAATTTCCACTTTCGTTTTTAGCCGCCGAGGTTCCGGAGATCAGCATCGAAGCCTCGCAGGACCCGGTGAACATCGGTGACACCATCGACATAAGGTGCGCGTGCACAGGGACACACAATCCACGGTTCCATTGGTCCAGACCGAGTCACCCGGACTTACCACCGAACGCTCAGGAGTACGGAAACGTTTTGAGACTGACGAACGTTGCTGTTAGCGACAGCGGACCGTACAGATGCACCGCGGAGACACCGGAAGGTGTTTTCGAAGAGGACTTTAATCTCGTCGTTCATGGTAAAAGAGAGGGGAAATGAAAGTGCATGGTGTTTTTATAGCACTGGGTTTAGGGATCCCGTCGTTTTCACGAATTTCGGATTTTATGAGGAAAATTAGGGACAGAATTAATGCTGAGAGTGATTAATTAAATTTATTTCATTCTTCAACTTTGTAATTTCTGAATTATGTATGATACAAGTCAAATTATGATTATAGATGTCAATGAAATTATTTCTCCGCTTGCAAATGTAAAAGTAGTCATAAAGTAGATACTAAAGGGAATCATCGTTCTACAGAGATCCGTTTTGTCAATGTTGAACCAAATATCAACACACCGCGGCTCACTCAAGTGTAAAAAACGAACGTATTACTTCCTTGATAGATAAAACATTTTATTTGAAATATGCAGTCAACATCATGAAATTTATTTTATTGTAATTGAAAGTAATCGACTGAAAAGAAAATGAAAATATATTTATGCGTTGATTTGTACGGGTGTCCATAAACCTAATGTTAAAAACACATATATATATATATAAGTACAAATGACCAAAAGAAATAAGAATTATTGATCGATGCAATGTCTTTCTCATTCACGCTCACGTAAATTCGTACGATGTAAGTATTTATTAGGATTTCAAGTTTCAAATTCTTTAAATTTATTTTTTATTCAAATAATTTTATTAAGAAAAATATCATCACCAGAAAAAGATTCTAACGTTACACTCTTCTTTCCACAGGTGGACACAACGATGCTCCAGCGATCGAAACAAAATACGCCCCTTACGGATCCAGCATAGAGATGAATTGTCGAATCGATATCGATCCACCCATTAAATTCCAATGGAACAAACTGGGAGGACTTTTGCGAAGTGATACTGAAACATTCGAGGTATAAATAAAATAGTTTTACACCCAGCTCATAAATTTCCTCGCACGATTAACACACGATTTTTTTCATTACTTGTAGAGCAAGCTGAAATTGATCAACGTGAAAGCCGAGGATGCAGGAACGTACATCTGCACCGCGAACAACGGTCACACGAACATTGAAGTGCCAACGGTGCTCGTCGTAACGGGCGTTGTTCCAAACTTTAGCCAGGCACCCAGGAGTTACATCGCCCTGCCACCGCTGCCCGATTCGTATTTAAAGTTCAATATCGAAGTGTCTTTCAAACCGGAAAGTTACGACGGCGTTATTCTCTACAACGGGGAAACTAGTCACGGATCCGGTGATTTCATTGTGTTGTCTCTTGTACAAGGTTATCCGCAATTTAGGTAAATTTATTTATACCAAAACGTTTTTTATAACGGACAGAAAAACGTATCAAAGTGTCCAGGGAAGATTTAAATGGAACCTGATAAATTTTATTAAGAATATTCGAAAGAATTTTAATTAAATACTTTGCAAAAGTGTTTCGGGGTCAAAGAAGAAAATTTGAACGCATAAGATTAATAAAAGTATTAATAAATTTATAAAGTTTCATTAACCAATTAAGTGTGGCGACCTTTTTCGATTTGGCGATCTTAAATTATTTACAATGACCTCTAAACATTCTAAAAATATTAAAATTTACCAATATATCTTGGTTTTCACCAATATCACGATATAAATATCAAAAGGTAACATAATTTTTTTTTTGTCAAACACACTTAACTGGTTAAAATCGACTCTAGACACTTGGATCTGTTTCCCTATGAAATATACTTGAAATATTAATTAAATTTCGTCAACAGATTCGACCTGGGCTCCGGACCAGCCGTCATCCGCTCCGACAAGCCTGTTCGTCTAAGCGAGTGGCACACCATCAAGGTTCAACGTAATTGGAAAGAGGGAACGATGCTAGTCGACGGGGAAGGCCCCTACAAGGCGGTCGCTTCCGGCAAAAAACAAGGATTAGATCTCAGCGAACCGCTCTACGTCGGTGGAGTTCCAAACTACGGATGGACTAATAAAAACGCAGAGGTGAACAGCGGTTTCGTCGGGTGCATCGGTCGCCTGGTGATCGGCGAGAAAGAAGTCGATTTGATCGGCGACCAGACGGACAGCGTTGGAATTACAAACTGCGAGACTTGCGCTGAAAATCCTTGTAATAATGGTGGAGTGTGCCAGGAAGCTTCTACGAGAACTGGTTACACTTGTCTGTGTCGAGCTGGGTACAGTGGAAAACACTGCGATTTCGTCGGCCAGTCTTGTTATCCTGGTAGGGAAAATTAATTTAGGGAGAGTGGTCATTGTTTAATAATTTAATATTAAATTTAGTATAATATATACGATCGGAAATATATTTTACTATCACTTATTATTTAAATAATGGCTTTAAATCATATAATATTAAATTTATCTGACTATCGAACAATCCAGATAAATTTAATATTAGTATAATATTATACGTTATCGTTTAACGTTGATAAATTAAAAATTGTTTGTATTACATGTGAATTATTATTTATTGTGATAGGTGCATGCGGAGAAGGTACGTGTGTGAACAAAGAGACCGGTTTCGATTGTTACTGTCCGCACGGAAAAACTGGAACAAGGTGCGAACACTCGATGAAGATCTACGATCCAGCTTTCCACGACGATAAATCGTTTATCGCTCACGACACGCCGAAAGCTCTCAGACGGTAAATTATGTTTTTCTTCGATGCATGTTGCACGAGTTGAAATAGCGTATCCTTAGAGAAAGAAATGAATTTTCGATATTCGAATGATTTTTACAAGTATTTCATGATATCTGCCCATAATTATGAAAGTGGTCCAAGTGAAAAATTTAAAGAAATTATATAAAATTACTACTTTTATATTTATACTATTAATTAATTATTATATTATTATACTTCCATTATACACCACCACTACACCAATAACAGAAGAAAAACATAAAGATATTATGTGTTTACTACCATAAACCTTTTTAGAATCTTAAAAATTCGAAATGACACCCAAAATTTCATATTTACAATAAATTTCCATTAATCAAGACTAATAAAATTATAAATGAAAATGTCGCATAATGTAAATATATGTTTTAATTTATTCAAATGTACTTTCATAATTATGGGCACATATAAAAAGTATATTTTTCCACGTTGTTTCTTTACTTTGATTTTTGAACACGATAACTTTAGTAAGTTGATAGACATCTTTTTCATTCGTCACAGAGGAACAATTAAATAGGTATACAAAGGTTTAGGTGTCTGCTAAATAACGTCCCTTAATTTTGTTGAAATTTCTTTAATTTTTTAACACGATCCTCTGACAACGTTCCCAACGGGATCCTTTCGATAATTAATTCTAATATTTTTTAAAAGTGAAACGTTAATCCGAAATGTCCCATTGTAATAGAACGAAAACAAAAATTCCCAAGCATCCTAATCACAGAAATTAATTTTCAGGGCAAGAAAGAGCTCGAGCACTACACACAGTCGATCACGATTACGCGACGCACAAGTTAGAAAACCACGATCAAGGCCACATGACCACAATAATCCGAACCACACAAAACATTAGTTCTTCTCCTCCCCCCCACCACCAACACCACCAAATTTTTATTATGCACATAGGAAAGTCATTATAATATTTGATCGCTGTAATAACTGGGATCTTAATTCTAGAACTAATCAATCTTGTAACTGCTATTTATAGTTTTCGAGCTATTATATTATATATATATTTTTTTTACGAAAATTTTATTTACGTTAAAGAGAACCGTTCGGGTTTCTTCTCTCTCTTTTTCTTCATTTTTTGTATTATTTTAATTGTCCGCCTTAAATGTGTAGTTTCAAACGATTAGATGAATTAATAAGTTTCGTTTAGATGTTCGCAACAAGCCTGTGTAGCGAGTAACAATAGATTGTCAGTCAATTTTTATATATATATATATATTATATTATATTAATTAATTCTTTGCGGTTCATCGTTTCGGAGGAAACAATGAATTATTATTCTGTCACTTTTCGAACAATTCAAAAGATGAACCACAACGGGTTAAAAAAATGTTTTGTACAGCTTCTTAAATAATACATATAACGCATCATATATATATATATATTTTTTTTTTAGTCATCTTTAACTATTAAACGTAACGCGATAGTCACTGCCAAACGAGTTGCATTCAACGGTAGTTCGAAATCGGAGAAAGAAACGAAAAAAAACGAATGATAGAAAAACAAATCCTCGAAACTATATTATTATCGTATATACATACATATAACAACCAGATTACGCAAGATGTTTGTACTTACGTTATAAGAAACTATAATACGACCGTTTATATTATATTCGACGGGCTTCGGCCGATGCTATACGCATTAAATAAATATATATACACATATATATATTTTCAGAGCAAATAAAAACAAAAATAATTGATTTAACAGTACTATTTATCGATTCGATCGCACATCTATAATAACAATCTTTCGAACAGGTGAGTCTCGTGCAAAAACACTGTGCTTCATTTTAAAAAAAGCTTTTCCTTCAACGTCATCGCATCATTTTCCGATCACCAGGAGATCAATGGATTCATTACACGTCTCATTTGTATACTCTCTCTCTCTCTATCTGTTTCTTTTAAACTGCTATTCTCATCGCTATTTTTTAATACGGTAATTAGGTACAATAATTCTAATAATTTTTGGTGTTCTCGTAGGTTAAAAGTAGCTATGAATTTCAATCCCCTGGACAACGAGGACGGCATCCTGGTCTACTGCTCGCAAAGCGACGAGGGAGTCGGCGATTTCGCCGCGTTGGTCATCAAAGACGGTCGCGTGGAATTCAGATACGATATTGGTTCCGGTCTGGCTATAATACGATCGAATCATCATCTTCAACCGGGAGTATGGACCCACGTATCCATCGCCAGGGAATTCCGGGAGGGAAGGTTGACGGTCAACGGGGAACCCACCGTCGAGGCGAAATCGCCCGGGACGGCTCGCACCATGACCCTTAACACCCCGTTGTATATCGGGGGTGTTGATAGGAGGAGAATTATTGTTAATAAAAACGCTGGGGTCGATAAAACGTTCCGGGGATGCGTCAGCGATGTAAGTTTGTTGATAGGATGAGCTGATGAATTACAGAAACTTTTAAAATTGACTTTTTTTGACATTAATAATATATTAAATTTAAATATTTAACTATTTTCCTTAGTATTTATTTATTTGTTGATTAGAAAATGAATTAATCATTTAATATTTGAATATTTTTAATGAATATACGTTATTATATCAATCGATTATTACTAAATAAATTCTTTGATTTTACGTAATTATATATGTATACGATCGTCAAAATTATATATTATTGTTTTTAAATATGTATACCGAATTAATTCTCGGTAGTTCTACTGTTAATATACTTTTTTCTTTACAAAAATAATCAGATAAAATTACCATAAATCCCCGGAAAACTTTTTATATGATTTAATTAACATTTTATTTCATTCGTAGCTCGAAGTGTCCTCCGCGAGCGTCGACATCCTGAAGTCCGCCATCGATTCAGCGAACATCGACGACTGCAACGTCCTGCAGCCGAATCAGACGAAACTGAGCACCGCGGCGACGACGCCGGCGTCCACCACGACGCCGTACGACCCGTGCGCCTCGAGTCCCTGCGTCCACGGACTCTGCCAGATCGCGGACCTCTACGAGTACTCGTGCACCTGCGAGTACGGCTACGTCGGCAGGAATTGCGAGAATGTGCTGAAGCAGTGCGAGCTGCTCAGTCCGTGTAGAAATGGGGGAACGTGTACGGATTTGCATGGAGCGTACAAATGCGATTGTCGATTGGGTTTCAACGGACAGAATTGCGAGAAATGTTAGTAGAGGCTTGGTTACGTAGGAAATTGATCGGTTTTTGGAAGAATAGCTTGAATAATTAGCGTTAAAATGTTCCAAAACGTTACTCGAAAAAAACAAAAAACATCTAATTAATTCCCCGTTTCTATTTTTAGTGACTGAAATCACCTACGACGTAGCGTTCAAAGGAGATGGTTGGCTGGAGTTGGACAGATCCGTAATGACCCACGAGGAAGAGCGAGAAGTCTTAGGTTTCGAAATATCAACGAATAAAACCGACGGATTAATTATGTGGCATGGACAAACACCGAACGATCTAAATCCCGATGATTACATCGCCCTGGCGGTGGTGGATGGGTAATTAAATTGATTAATGAATATTTAAACAAAAATTAATTAATGTTTTAATTAATACAATATTAAATTTAATTTTTATCGACCACATAATATCAACAATTAGTGTTTATTCAATTAACATTACAAAACAATTTAATATTTCAATTCAAATTAATTTACAAAAGATTTAATCTTAAAATACAAATAAAATTCAAAATATTCTCCACCAGCTACGTGGAGTACCAGTACAATTTGGGATCCGGACCAGCGGTGATTCGCGTGACCGCGCAGAAGGTGGACGACGGGGAACGACACAGAATAATCCTAAAACGTCAGGGTAGCGACGGTAGCATCGAATTAAACGGCGAACACACGGAGAGCGGTGTCAGCGACGGCCTCCAGCAGATTTTAAACACCAGGGGTAGCGTTTACCTCGGTGGAATGCCCGATTACGCGATGACCTATGGAAGATACCACGAGGGCTTCTCCGGGTGCATTTACACCATGGAGGTGCAGGATTCCGGGGCGATTGATATTGGGGAAAAAGCCATACGGGGGAAGAACGTTTCACCGTGCACCAGGTGAACGGGAAATTTTAGATTAGTTTTATTAGGGTGTACCATAAGTTTTTTTTTCTTTTTTTAAATTATACTTGTTGGGAAAGGTTGATAAAGTAGTTATATTAGGGTGTACCATAAGTTTCTTTCTTTTTTTCTATTATATTTGTTGGGCAAGGTTGATTTATCGGGTTATAGAAATATCAAAAGATTACAACTATTAAAAACTTGGGTCCGAAAAATCACTATAGAGAGATACAATCTATTTTATAAAAAATTATATCTCCAAAACTATAAGTTCTAGAGTAACGATTTTGATTTCAATACAACCGTAAAAGATCACAGTTTACCAAAAAAAAATATAACAAGATTAGAAAAAAAAAATATAAAACACACTTACCTAGCATTTATCTTTCTGTATCATAAACAATTTTGAAAAAAAATCAACAAGAAACTCTTGCGACACCCTAGTAATAATTCTAATTACTTAAAACGCTTTGGAATAACGAACAATTTACTAATTACACGCTGCTCAGAGCAAGATGGATCCCATCATCATTGGTGTTCACGGACGCGGACGCGGACGTGTTCGACGCGTTCGTTCCCCCGCCACCAGTGAACATCATCCACCCTAAACCCGCGGCGAACCTGGCCGCTTATAATATCAAACATTACTCCCTACTAATTTTACTTCAAAATTTACTCGCCTTCACCATGGACGTAAGAGAGCAGAGCGTGCTTTTCACGGTGTTATGCATAGACATCGTGAACGCGATGAAATGTATACTAAGCTAAGAAATTACAACCTCGATCGACCGGCATCCGGTGATACGATCTCTTCTAATCGATCGCTTGACGAGCTTTTTCTCCTAGAAGATGATCCGCGTATTCCCGGACGCCCCGCGGCTAGCTATTATAATTGTACTAAAATTTGTAAATTATTTGTAATGCTTCATTCGACGCGTGGAGCGAGGTAAATTTAATAATGGTACGTTTTTTTGTACTTTTTAAAAAATTTGAAAACGTTGGAATGTGTGTTATGTTTTGCGTTAATGTGATATTTATTTTTATTTCTTTTCCTTTTCAGTGGCTGGGACGACGCACCCCCGACGAGAGGTGACCTGGGATAATCGTGAACCGGAAATCTGCGTTATACGGATTAAAATCGTGCCCCGTTTAGGTGCGACGTTATTTCTATCGTGAACTTCGAACTTTCAATCTATCGATGCTTGCGTATATACGTTACTCGAGGAAATATGCTAGAGGAACGAAAAGTGGGAAGACCAACGAGGCGTGACTAAATTTTCCTATGATAATTATTAAAAAAAAAAGGAACGAAACAATACGAAGACATTTACGCGAGGAACGATACATGTATAAGCAGTTTTGTATTCGTAGATATAATACAGAATTTAACTCCAGTAACGTATTGATATTAACGTTTTATATTATACGAGATAACTATCATATTTTATACTGCTTCGTGTTTACGACATACGAGAACGGATATCGATAGTTTGTTTTTTTTATATTAATTTCCAGTTCGAATTCAACTCGAGACTATTTCAATGACACATTGTTTTATCCAGCAGTCAGAATTAAATAGGAAAATAGAGCAACCGAATCGAGTAACAATGAATTAAAATAATATATACGTATATATAGTTTTTCACTGCCATCTTCGGTTGTTTTTTAACGTATGTTTATAGTCATTACACTTTTCCGGGGTGGTCGAACGAGTTTCCTTTCAACGGGAGAAACGAAGATTTATTTTTAAAGAAAGCAAACCTAATTTTCAAAGAAACTATGACGATGAATTATTTTTCAGTGATACTGATGAATAAAACAAGAATTTGTTATACTTCTATGTTAACACTCGTTCGTTATTCCTCTGAAAAGTCTCCTGTGACTATTTTCATACTTTAAAATGTTTATTGTATACACACATATACGAGTAGATGATTATCGCGAAAGTGGCACGACATTCAAAAGATTGTGACTGCGTCGTAATCGAAATACAAGCGAAAAACGAAAAAAAAATACAGCTTTTCTATCGATACTCTTTAAAATCCATTTATGTGATATTCAAGAAAGTTACTTACGAAATACATATACATAGGTAAGATCGGTGCTAGAGAAATGTGTTGCTAGTTCTATAAAAATTTCTATCCGGTATATACACCGAGTATACTCCGACGAATCGTACGAAAAATAATTAACGAATTACTCTCGCAGAGTTTAGCATTTTTCTTACTTATTCGATGGTACCACTGTTTCACGAATTAGAAAAAAAATATTCTAGATAATGTCCGAAGGAGAATGAGGGAAATCGTTTATCTTTTTTGGTAAAACTGTTACAGCTTTTTATGATATGCGATCTAGTTTTTTAAAACCGAACTATTCGCGTTACGTTCATCGCTGCATAATTCATTGTCAATTAAGAACAGATTCTCATGCGCAAAGTATTATTGTAAGATGTTTATTATAGGCTTGAAACAAGTGATTTCGATTCCATTGGAAAAATATAAAACCATCGAGGATTCGTAAATTCCCGCGTAATAATTACGGTGCTTTAAAACGTTGGAAAGTTTTCAAAGAATCGAAGATGAAACTGGGAAAAATGATAACTATTAAGAATTCTACGAAATACTTTCGACTAACGAGGAAAACCAGTTGTTCGGTACATTGTAAATGATCGTGTACAGAAGTTTACTACTCCTACAATACAGTTGTACATTATTCTAATCTAGCACTCCCTACCATGATCTTTACATCGAATGAATGCTTTTTTGGATGTTGATGCAAATGCTAGCTATACAATAATGCAGTACACATATATTTATTATTATTATACATATATTTCGTATATACATATAAGTATAAATATAAAAAGAAAAAAAACAAACGTGTATAATCGTAAACTGAAAGTATGTACCGTAACGTGAAAACGTAGTCTATTGTTATATGAATAATTCTCGGAGAAGAATTGAGACAATAAATATAATTTTGTTAAAAAGGTACTGTCCTTTTTATTCACAACAACTAAATTCGAGTTTCAAGTTCAAACTTTTTATTTTGTACGGTTATAACGTATGCAAGTGTGAAGATTCTTCGCAGATATTTGAAAATTCATGTACGAAGGAGCTGTGTGTAATGTTTTACAGTTACAGATAAACAATCGTGTGTCCTGAGAAAATGTTACGACTAGAGATCACATAAAGCACGATACTTAAAATAGAATATTAGTGGCATTAGAAAAGAAATCATTTCAGTGATCAATTGAAAGGATATTTCCGTGACTCTACACGGCGACAGGCTGCTATAAGCTTACTTTGTAGCCCGATATGAAAGGTAGACCAGTCCCCACGTCTTTTTGATATTTAACGTAGGACTGTCCAAAAAAATTCAGTAACGTAAGCTCCTCTATTAGAATGCGGTCATGGAAAAACCTCCAGGACGCCAATGTGTACGCTAAGAAGCAGAACGGATTCTGTAGTATTAGCTGCAAGTAAAATGAAAATATTGTTATCCCAATAGTGTTCGTGCGATTAAATGACAATCATTTTTTATATAATATATAATTACCTGTGTCCCTATTGACCAATAAAACCATCCAACGTAACTTGGATGTCTGCAGAGCTTGTAAACCCCATGGGTAACGAGTTGATGATTATCCGCTTTTTCGCTTTGTACAATATGATTAAAATTATGCTTTGCTGTGAACATAGCGAGCTTCCTCAGTGCCTCGCCACAAATGCATGATATTAAGCCTATATAAGAAATAGACGAGGGTTCTTTCATCTCGGGAAAATAGTGTCTCTCCAGAATAAATTCCAACCAGCTAGAACAGGCAGCCACTCCATACGCTAAGCTGTGATTTAAAATAAAACTGTCAATGGATAATGTAGACGGATGAATCCATGCGATGCTCAGGAACTCGGAGTAATGAAAAGTGGACAGCACTGCTACGTATACGCCAAACATCTGCCACGATACCGGTGCCACAATGGCGACGATAATGCCAACACCGAACGCATATCCCAAAAATGCTGCTCTCACTGCGACCTGAAACGAGTTACTGTACGTTAGAAATCTTGTTGCAACAATAGGTGAACAAATGTGTTATACAGACCTGGTAGGAAAAGCCGCGAAAAGAAAGTAGTAACAGCAGGTTTAAGAAACCATACTGAAAGATATGAGTGAGCCAGATGCTCCTGAAGTACGCGAGAGGGACGTCGAACTCTAACCTCAAAAATATTTCCGGCAGGATCGCGATTATGGAGGCCGCGGTGAAACAGAGAAAACTGAGCTTTCCATCGTGGCACAACATTATAGTTTTATCAATGAGATCAGATTAATTACTCGTGTGTTCAGACACAGCGAACGATGTATCATTTCTGGTGCACTCCAGTATATACTACCCCCTTTTAACTAATTACACCATAACCTATGCCCGATGCTTTTTATGGTAAACGATGAGTATGACGGTTCACTACATCATCGTTATTATCAGACCGCTCGTTCTACGAACAGTACGAACAATGGTGAACAGATATCTACCGAGCTTTGTAGATTAGATTTAATGAAAAGCCAATTAATTGTGCAGACTATAATACAACATGTATCTACCCGCAGATTCTGCGTGTATTGGTTAAACTGTGTGGTTATGATGTACTGACAGCTCACTTAACCTATTTTCTGTAAATATAAAATGAATTTCTTTCAAACACGTACCCTTTAGGCCCCGAGGGATGGGATTCATAAATTTTTTACATATTTTACTGTGAGTTTTTCAAACAGGCGAAATGAAATAAATAATTTAACTATAAAGGTAGTCATTTTAATGTATGTATTTCGTCTGTATGTATCGAGGAAGATAGTACAAGTGTTCTATATTCGCCTTCTATTTCATACCCTTCGTACAATAAAAAGATTTATTACATATAAATATACATTTAATCGTCAGATGAAAGTTTAAAAAGACTTTCGAAACATCCCCCCTTCATGTTTATTTGCATACTGACAGCGCGAGTGCCTGCTACAGGAGCGCGCAGCTTTTGCTTCTTATTTCCGCCACCAGATGTAGCTGTGAAAGTTTCTTTCTCGAAAGTATCTTCAACCGTGTCCTAGAATAAATAGCAGTCCAAAAGCAGGGTAAGGTATCGCTTCTCGGCCTTATGGCTAAGATCAAAGTGTAGTATCTGTTCTTATCAGCTTAATATCTGATACACTCCCCATTGGGGAGTCAGAATATTAATCTGATTTTTGGAAATTGACGGAGCCGTTGGAGCTTGCTCCACCTCTGTCGCGGGTCGGCCTGGCATTGCAGTACCGCTAGGATTGGCCCAACAATTTATATTAAACATAATTTTTAAGCTTTTTACAACTCTATTAAAATTATTCTTAACAGCGTAAGGAGAATTCGAATAATGCGTCAAGACTTCCGTTTCCAAGGTTCGTCGGTAGCACGGCAAGTAACACTGTTAATCATTTTCGATACACAAATAAAATCATTTGCTTCTATCTACATTGTAGATATCTATCCGATAGAGTCTATCGGATAGACCATGGCAGCCCCGTGCTTTTCGATGTCACTGGTTTTTAAGGGCTCTAGAGCCCTCTTACCATCTTAGTGTCACTCGCCACATTACCATTTTAGGTTCGAATCTAGGATGACCCAGGAGTAAATGGTAAGAATATTGATATAGAAATAATAGATTTTATGTAAATAATTTGCACGATTAAAAGTTATTACTCATTTCAATATATATTAACATATAATTTCTATGATTTACAGGGCTCTTTCACGCGGTACCCTGGGAAACAGCAGCGTCTTAGAATGGATTCGTCCTAACAAGAATTATTTATAACGATTACTAAATTTAAGGGAATTACTTAAGTTATATTAATAGTACGTGAAATTATGTAGTGTTATCATGTATATTACACGTATTACAACATTAATAAATACTATGTATTTGGTAAAACCTGAGTCTTCATTTATAACAATTATTCCCATCCTTTCCACTTATGCATTAGATTAATTTGTAAGTTCCGCGTCAGGGGTGGGCAGTAAAAGTTTCGTGTGGAATTTATGCTTAAGTTTTATATATCGGATGACCTTGAAAATGATGACGTCACAGGGCCTAATTCATGCCACCTCTTATGCTATCATGTTCTCCTGGTAGAAAATCTGAAATCCCGTAAAATTTAAAATTTTTCCGAAATCTGGACTTTGTAACAGGAACACATGACGTCATAGGAGGTGGCACGAAGTTCGCGGATTCTTGGAAATGACGTCACAGTTCCAGAAATTTCCGCGAATTAATTCGCGGTCCGGATTTCGAAGTTAGAACGAAAAATTTCAGAAAATCTGGATTTTGTAACAGGATCACATGACGTCATAGGAGGTGGCACGAGTTCGCGGATTCTTGGAAATGACGTCACAGTTCCAGGAATTTCCGCGAATTAATTCGCGGTCTGGATTTCGAAGTTAGAACGAAAAATTTCAGAAAATTTGGATTTTGTAACAGGATCACATGACGTCATAGGAGGTGGCACGAGTTCGCGGATTCTTGGAAATGACGTCACAGTTCCAGGAATTTCCGCGAATTAATTCGCGGTCTGGATTTCGAAGTTAGAACGAAAAATTTCAGAAAATTTGGATTTTGTAACAGGATCACATGACGTCATAGGAGGTGGCACGAGTTCGCGGATTCTTGGAAATGACGTCACAGTTCCAGGAATTTCCGCGAATTAATTCGCGGTCCGGATTTTGAAGTTAGAACGAAAAATTTCCGAAAATCTGGACTTTGTAACAGGATCACATGACGTCATAGGAGGTGGCACGAGTTCGGCCCGGTGACGTCATCATTTTCAAGGTCACCCGGTCGCTGATAACTCTGCACTATCTGACCAAAATTTTACGAACATCCAAACTTTGTAATAGGAATACATGATGCCAAAGGAGGTGACACGAAGTCCTGATTTTTCGTCGATTAGCAAACGTTTGTTTTACGAGTAAGAGGGATGGGTTTAAAAGAACAAGTCAGTGATATACCATTAATACGATTTATTCAAAGACTAGTAATTTACAATAATAAGACCTACAGTCTATAGGCTAAATATAATAATTGGTAAAAGTCTATAGGCTAGATATAATAATTGGTAAAGCATATATTTCATAACTTATACGCTAAGTGTCTTAAATAATCCATCACATAAACTAGAATCACTGCACTTGCTGATCGTTGCTTTAGATAGTTTCTGCAATACCGTTTCCATCTGTAAACACACAAAGAAATCGATTATTTATTTAGCCAATTTATATTTACCAGTGAAAAAGGTTAGCAACAAGTAGAACGATCATCGATCGTTGTAAAGACCAGAGTTAGGAGGGCCCTGGAGGTTCCATTGTATGTTAAACGATGCATGCAGGCAAAAATGTTCATCTACGACAACGAGGTGCAGTAAATCTATTGAAATTCCAACGTGTCGGCAATTCAGTTTCGTGACGCGAAACCCCGTAAGGTGCAAGGTCCATCCTATCTCTCGTCTGTGATTAAAATTTTGCGTCGACTGTGGAATGACAGTGCCCTTACCGACACCGCGACACTGCTGCCATCTTTCAATGTAACGTTAAACCTTGGTTCAGTACCAGTCGGTACGTCAGGGACCGTTTTATCATGTACGGTGTCTGAATAGTAAGCGAATTTTAGAAAATTGCAGAATCATTGAAGCTCGTTTGTATTCCATGATTGCTGGCTGGTTAGATAATCTGTGGGACCGTTTCAATTGATAATACGAAGCCACAAGGCCCTGACAAATGAATAAAGATTGGAAAGATGTGCTCTGTTCGACGATCAGCGCAGGAATGGTTCTCCATCATTGACATCGCACATATATCTACGTTGATATTATTCCGTGCGCAGTGCGCAACACGTAACTCCGGAACTGTCATCTATCCCCTTAAATTTACCGTCTAAACTGTTACAAAAGTCTCCGTATTTATTCCGAACGGAAAACGATCGAAATTCCAGTAATGAATTCCAAGTTTAGAATCCCAACCCCAAAATTTAAAACGAACGCGTATCTTTGCAAATCTCGAGATGCTGATGGGAAAAATTCTTTCGCACGTGATGTTTCGATAAACATGTTCCATTATTTATGAATATATGCACGATATGATTCAACACAGGAAATCGCGATGCATTTAAACACACTCGGCGAAGTTTGACCAAGTTAATCTGAAAATTCGTGCGTAGAAATAATAAGATTGCTGCGTGAAGCGGTCGCGGGAGTTTGCAGGTTTCGTAAAGCGCCTCTATCCTTCGTACACAGAATTAAGAGACATGTCGTCCGACGTATTCGGTGGATTAATATTCTTCTGTAAAGATGTAAATAAACTGTTGGTTAGCTGACCAGTTCGTGGGATGAATCGTATAAAAATCGCAATATGAGCGTAGCTATATGTACGAGTGTTTATCGAAGAATCCAAAGGTACGTAAAAAAACTGTCTGTGTACATACAACCGTACACCCGTCCGCGAATTTACCGAATAGCAGAACATATTGCTAAACGTATTCGCTTTATCGTTTTTCCAATCGTATCGTTAAAATGTGCGCAAAATTTACGCGTAGCACGTACGTTTCGTCAAAACAACCATAACCAGCCGGTCACACGACCATTTTTTACCACGCTTCACGATTTTTTCGAACTACCTGGCGAGATCTGTCATTTTCCTCTGACACGTATATACCGCGATTACATTTGCATACGTGAACTGGCGGAGTTGTATTATTTCTCACTCGTGCATACGTCAATGTGACAGTTCTTTATCAATGAATGAACGACGAATAATAGTATCGGGATTAATCGTGCGAATATCTCGGTACGGAAGTTTTGTCGGCGTTCCTGAATGCGAGATAATTTCGATCGTGTTAGGAAGATTTTGTTGCGCGGGAGACAATATTTAGCGAATCATCGCGTTGCGTTTAACACCATAAAAGAAAGTTGATAAGAATCGTGTCTTGGGAGAGGAAATTTCCAGTAATGTGTTTTTCTTTCATTATCAACACGTAACGACTTGTCCTTTTGCCCGCGATAACTTTGTACACTTTTTGTCAATATTCTGTGTAAAGTGAATCGAGACTTAAATAACTTTACACTTTTTTTTACAGATGAACGTTCCATTTTATGGAGTTGTCGGAGCTGTCGCCACTCTGCTTGTATATGTTATTGGAGTTGGAACGATCATAAAAATTCTCATTTGTCTACTCGCATTAATTTTAGGGTATGAAAACATAGTCCTGATTATTATAGATTGTATTCAATAATATCGATAGTCCGTTTGAGTACAACGGAGTATAGATTGTTGACAGTCGTTCAATAATGCATATTTGCTTTCAGAACATTAACATGTGTATATAGAACGTATGCCCCAAACCTCAACAATGTTATCGAATCCGAAAGGGAAGACTTAACTAAGAAGACTGAAAAGTTCCGGCAGGTGAGCAGAAACTACAATATAGAATCTCAAACGCACACTTTTTCTCTTCGATAACTTTAATTTCATTCCGCAGTATATCTTAGACCTATCCAAGGAGAAGATGTCTTTTACTTTAGATAGGAGAATCACTGGTAGCCGTATTATCGACGAATCTCTGCAAGTACATACTCAATTTCACCATCTAACCCGACTATATAACCAGTATTACATTGACAAAAAAGATAATTTAGCAGCGTACAATTTTCTATGTAGGAAATATTAGATTTTGTTATCAGAGATTACGTGGAGCCATGGTACAACGTTATTACGGACGACGAGGAATTCATATACTCCGTTCGGGACACTGCTCAAACAATAGCTATCAATATTGCGAATCGGTACGTAATATTGATAAATCGCGAACCCTTTATTGCAAAGGTAATTCGACAGTCAACCGTACTAGTTGCCATCCAAATAATTTCCTCCTTCGACTGCCACATTTTCCACCACTGATCCTTCTTTCTTCGAACAGTGTGAAAGGTGTAGACTGGATTCCCTACCTAACAACTCGTCTCGTGGACGATGCAGCCTCCCATGTGCGTCTCTACAGGCAGGCCAGGGCGCGAATGAAACAAGTGCGTACCAGGAAGCTTCAAAAAGGCAGCGCGAGTTCCAGCACTTCCGGCGGAACGCCAAAAAAAACGCCGACGCATCGCCGGAACAAAAGTGAAACGGACGTGTCGTGGTACTCGCAATCGAAGTTTTACATTCCGAATTTATCCTCCCTCACCGAGCCGATCGAGAAAGAGGCCGACGAGAGGGAGGAGGAATCGCTCGAGAAGATATTCTTCGACCTGGAGGTGCAGATGGAGAACAATCTGATCTGCCGAGACGTCGTCTGCACGAACAGCACGCAGGAGCTTGAATTCCTGAGCGAGATATCGGAGATCCTGTTGTATCTGGTACTACCAAAGGGAGATTTTGACTGTCTGACTGTGAGATTTATATTAAGGGAGTTGTTAGTGAACGTTATAATTAGACCGTTGTTGGATTTATTCTCTGACCCTGATTATATTAATCAGACGTGTGTATGGCTGGTAATTATTCGATTAATATCATCATTTTTATAAATAATACTCCCTGTGTCCCATAATACTTGATAGTTTTCGTTTTGTGACCGCAACTTATCAAAATATATGGCTCAATTTCAATATTTTTTTTTTTTACGAGGTTAATTGATCATACTTCTTTATAAAAATCATAGTCTAAGATATTTAGTCAACAAGACAACGCTAGACCTCATATTTTACCAAACGATATGAATATCTTGGATTTGGGATATTTTAGAGCTATCCAAAGTCCCTATTATTCAACTAATCCATCTACTATTGATGACATTATCGAATTTGTTACACATTTTGGAAAAATAAACTAGTCGCAAATAAAAATATATTAAGTTTTTGCCAAGAAATCAATTTTAAAGAAATATATTCAGTAATATAGGACAAGAAAAAAGTGGAAAACTATCAAATATTATGGGACAGAGAGAGTACGATTGAAGTGCGGAGATTTAATTAAAATTTCAATTTTTCAGTGTACTAAAGAAGCTGGATTGCCGAGCGACATGTTTCTCACGGTGATTAGGGTAACGGATAGCTTAGACGAATTAACAGCGACGAAAAACATAATCTGCAAAGAAATCGCTCATCTACGCTCGAAAGATTCCGGCGGGGACGACGATCTGTCCGTGAAACAGCAGCTGAACAGTTTGCTGTACGTGAAGAAGATTTTAGAAACGAGGATCATCGGGATGCAGGAGGGACTGGAGACGGAAACCGACGGGATCGGTGCTCAACAGGATTGGAATAGGTTACTAATACCAGGCCAAAAATTAGTGAATTTACCACTGGATGAGTTACTAAAGAATAATATCGCGTTAAGTTACTTTATCGACTATATGACTTCGATTAATGCAGAAGCATACTTATTCTTTTATTTAAATATCTACGGCTGGAGAGTATCAGCGGAGCAGCAGATATCCGACATAGAATTACAGAAACTACACGCAGCTCAGTCTGTTCCCAATTTAATGGGAGTTAGACGTAAGAATACAGACTTGGAAAATCTAAAGGAAGCAGCTATTAAAATTCATCAGCAATATTTAAGTGACAAAGCCTCGCTAAAGTTACAATTAGACGACTCGTTGGTGAAGATTTTGTTGTCTAAAATTAAGATGGAAGCCGTCAAAGAAACGTGGTTCGACGATCTTCGAGCCTGCTGCTACGAGAAATTACAAAATGAGGATCGTTTTCTACCAGGATTCAAAAGATCGTTAGCGTACGTGAAACTACTTGCTGAACTGGACTTATTGAAAGACCCAGCGTCGGAGGACGACTCGAAATCGCTCGACAGCATCAGTTTATCGAGTACGAACAACGAACTGGAGACTTTGGACGAAATAACCGAGACATACAGAGCGGAAGAAACAAGAACAATTGAATTGAAGGACAGTCAACAAAGATCGAACTCTTCGACGAGTTTAGCAAGTATGGTAGACACTGTTGATAGTAAAATACTGGAAGAAACGAACTCCGATAGTTCCACAAATGTAAAACCAGCGAAAATACGAAAATCGTCTAGTATAGACTCAGAAACCGTCAGCGAAGCGAAAGATGTCACGTTTTACCTGGAATCGAATGCAGAACAATACGTGAAACTGGACGAGAATACTTACGATCAGAATGCGATTAAAAAATTACAGCAAGGACGATTCGAAATCTCGGCGAAAATTATAGAAACCGGTATAGTTAGCGATAGAGGGAAAACGTATGGAATTTACGCGGTGGCTGTGACGAAAAGCTACGATTCAGGGTATCATGAAAAGTGGCACATCTACAGAAGATACTCTGATTTCTACGATTTATATCAGAAGATCAAAGAGAAATACTATGATCTGGCGAAACTTCCATTTCCAGCGAAAAAAGCGTTTCATAATATGGAGAGAACGGTGTTGGAAAGAAGAATGTTAATGTTGAACGGTTGGCTGCACCAGCTGACGAAACCTGCGGTCGTCGATGGTCACATGGGTTTGCAAAATTTGTTGCTAACTTTTCTGGAACAAGGAGATTATGATAAAGGAGTGACTGGCGGACAAATTTCGAGAACGGTGAGCGGTAAAATTGAATTCTGAACGATGGTACATTTATAGAATTGTACGTAAGAATTATTACTTCGGCCTATTGAGCGATCTAAAAAACTCTATACTAAATTTAATTACATACAAAATATTTTTAACTCACCCATCTACAGTGAGGAAGGATGTTATTAACTGTATTAACTTATTAAAAATATTTTTTATGTAATTTAATTTAGTGATAGAGTTTTTTAGATCGCTCAATAGGCTGTAGTAATAATTCTTACGTACAATTATAAGTTTTGGCGATCGTTAAAATTATAATTATTTATTGAACATTTATATAATTCGTTTCTTACTAATTCCTCGCAATACAGATAGACACTCTGATGAATCCTTTGAAAACCTCGATGAAATCCGTCACGCAAGCTGTGAAAACAATGCCGGATAATATGCTGAACACAGTAGACGGTGTTATGGACAATATAAGCAAACTGTTTGGCAATCCAAAGAAGGCGAACGTTTTTTACGAAAACACTAAAGTTGGTGCTGGCCTCGACGTAGAGGTATATATCAGTTTCATATAAAAAAAATAGTCTCTAAATAAATTTAATTTGCCAACAAATAATAATACGATGTATTTTTATTTTCAGACCGACGATAATATACCATTACGCATAATTTTGCTATTAATGGACGAGATCTTCGACTTAAAAGTCCGAAACCAATGGCTCAGGCGGAGAATCATCACTTTGTTAAGACAAATCATTCGCACGATGTTCGGGGACATAGTGAACAGAAGAATCGTAGAATACGTGTCGTTATTAACTAGTCCAGCGAAAGTCGCTGGTTATTTAAAATTGTTTAAGTAAGTTCTATCGAAAATCATAATTTCTAATCGAAGAAATTTAATGAGAAACTATTTTACCGACGATTTTTGTTAATTTTAGAAATAGTTTCTGGCCGAGCGGTGCCAAGCCGGAGAAAAAACCACCGCGGGACACGGAAACGAAGAACAGAACCAGAGTAGCGGCCAAGGTGGCGTTGCTTTCTTGCCTGTCGGACGAACTGAAACATATCATTGGCAGCGAAACGACCAGACGCGGGCTGCTGAGGGTTTTCGAACTGTTCCAGCGACCCGTGCTAAATAGAAGACTGTTGTACGTACTCTTAGAGGGGATAATAGAGACGCTGTTCCCGCAAAACAATTTAGTAGAAATTTTCCGAAAACTCTATTCCGTTTCGCCACGAGTGAAAAGTCGAAACAAAGCGAAATCTTGATGGTAAAACGATTAATAATTAAGGATAAATCTCATCGATGGATATAAAAACGGATAGCGATATATTCAGTGTTCTTAAGAAGAAAAAAAAAAGTCTAGTTAATAGTAATCGATCGATTAAGATAATTCTTTCCCCTCGACGGATTAAACATTACACGAATTAGATAGTCTGAGACACCTTTCTCGAGTTTAGGGGAATATTTCTGTCCTGTGACAATTGTATCATACAGAACGAAGAATTAATTTAAAGTGCTACCATTTTCTATCGACGCTCAAGTACTACGAAAAAAAGGCTTGTTAGGAATTATAAAAGGAACGTTTACTCGGTCTCCCGCAGATATTTCGTAAAACAGGTAAATTACATACACTATCTAGCGCATCGTTTGTAAATCAAACGTTCTTTCGAGTGGGAACAAAATGAAAGTTTTCAAAAGCTTTCGTAATCTCGACGATTTCTATATTCGGTGATAAGTAAGCAAGCGCAGTGATCCAGTGGCCAAATAATACGATACGCTGATTTAAATGGTTTTAATCGAGTCCAACCTCGGGCTGCGGTTATTTTTTTTCGGTATTACGTAGGATAATGATAATAAAAAAAAATAAAGCGAACTTCTTGTGATTACCTCGTAGGGAAACGTACTAAGGGCTATGCGAGCATTCCATTTGCATTTTAAGATGTACTTCACTCTAACGTTAATTAAATAACTTCTTTTACACGTAATCGAGGATCGACGCCGACACCTAAGTAACAAGTTTGTTATATATATATTATATTAAATACTGTACACGTCACTCCGTGGTAGTAGATTCCTGACACACATTCGTGGAACAAATATGTGATCGTAAAAACTAATTTCGCTAGCTGTAATTTTATCGTCAACGCTATTACTTAACTTATCGGAACACTTTTTAGTGTCTGTGCCATTCGCACGTTGCGACGTCTATTTATTTATTAGTGAACAAAAGAAAAAAGGATACTTATTCGATACCGGATACCTTCTCGTGGAAAAATAAACATCGTAGGTGTATAAAAATAAAAAAATGAAGATTTAATTTAATTCCAACGATAAATTATTAGATAAGAATCTGTAAAATTGTTGTAAATGTCGTACGGCTGTACATAAAGTTATTTCTATCGTGTTAAAGCGCCATACCTATCACGTTTAATTATTAAAGGAATTATTTATAACACGCTGTCTTATTTTCTTATTTCGATCCACAAGGTTACGCAATATCGATCAAGACACTAACGCATCCCTCCTTAACACGTTGAAAGCCGTGGGGGTCACCGGTGACCGGCAACGACAATTTCTACTTCTTAGTAGAAGTTCATAATTATAATAAATCTCAATACTTACACATATTTCGATGCCATCGACGTTACTACAATGATGTGAAGAAATTAATGCGTTGTAAAAACACCTAATAATATTTCTATTTATACATGAAATATGCACGCAAAGTAAACAAATTGTAATGTTCGAAATCTGTCGTGGCGCTGTAAGCAATCCATGGAAAACTCGCGTGGCATTCAACGTGTTAAAAAACTTTTCGTCAAACACTCATCGAACCCATTTCAAATCTCCCTTCTCCAAATTATTCCAGAAACGAATTCAAAACGAATATAATTTCCTCAACGAACAGGGCGAGAAGTTATCCCTCCATGGGCCCGTGTAACTTTCAGGTCACATTTCAATTTATCAACATTTTACCAAATCATTATAGCTTTTTTCATTAGATTTCGCATAAATCTTAATTCTATAACGTTAGCAAGACAACCAATATCAATATTTATCGCCGTTGCCAGAACGAAACCATTTGACCGACTTGATATTATTTATGGTTCTGTAAGTTATTACTAAACTAAGAATACTGCAATTAATAGCTCTGGGCTCTTACACCAATAACAACCTACTTGTTTGCATTTCAATTTTCAATTTATTATTGTTCTTTTTTATGTTTATAGGCCATTGTTACCAGAAAGTCATATAGTGAATATAATGCAATAAAATTGTTTAAACGGACTTTTTGTATTCATTTGCATATATAGGTTTATAATTGCTGATTTTTCGTTCACCCAATCTTTTTGGATTTAAAACAAAAATTCGGCCCAAAGAGGGTTAATTACCCCTAAATTACCAACTTACCCAACAGACCCGATAAAAAACAAAAACAACAGAAACAAAAGGGGTGTGTGGGGGGAGGGAGAAACACTCCGCGAAGAAACGAGAAGAAAAAAGAAACAATCAAAGACCGCGTAAAGACAAAGAAACTTTATTACCAGGCTTGCCAGAGGAGCACATACACATCCCGATTAGGGGGAGGAGTGTATTAGAAAAAACACACACACACACAGACACACACATACACATCCTCGAAAGGGGTACAACGGGGCACAAGAGCATCGTCTCGTCGTTCCCCGCGTCATACGGGGACATTTTGCTCGTGCAGACCGTCGTCGCGGAGGGGGCTTCTAAGGGCTTCGAAGGGAGACAAGGGGGGTTCCTACGGGAAGAGCGAGATAACTACCCACCGATTTCCGGGACGTTAAACAGAGAAAGAACTATCGCAAAAGGGGAGGGGGGGGGCCATTGTGCAAAGAGAATTGGGTACCGTGGTGTGTTGGCGTATGCGTTTTCAGAAGGGCAGAAGGGCAGAAGGGGTTCGCCGGCCCCCGGGCTTTTACTAAAAGGGAGGGAAAGGAGGGGGAGGTGAAGAGGGGAGGGGAGGGGAGGGGGGGAGATCGTTACGTACATACACGACTACCGAACGTAACGGCGTACTAACGAAAGAAAATCGATATGCATGATTCACGCACGCGAGAGACCACGCCGTTGGGGAAGTCGTGCGGGGCACCCGGACGAGGGGGCAGGGGGGGAGAGAGTGAAACCTGGAGGGGTTGAGGTGGGGCGAACGGCGAGCAAAGAGAGAGGGGAAGAGAGAAACGGAGAGGCCACTTCTCCCTCGTTCTCCCTTTTGCCCGAACCAAGGGGACGGTGGAGTTCTATGTACGATGAGCGGGCACACACGTAATTCTATACAACGGCACGAGGAGAGGGATATATTCCTACAATGCTACCCCCTCGGTCACTCGATCAGTCGTGTCCGAAGTTCCATGCCGTTGGAAAGCCTCGCGACGTCCCGTTAACGACGTCGTCGACGATGTTCCGCGTATCGTCGGTAATTCGTGGTGACGTCACGGGTTAACCCCATTTTCGCGAACGGAAGTTAATTGGAGGTTACGTTATAACCCACGTTACGTTTTCCGCGGGCGTTCGATCTAACCGCGTGTCGCCGGTGGGAAAGACGATGGCGGGGGGTTTGAATCTCCGTGGCGTTTACCCGCGCAAAATCGAACGACGCGACGGGTTTTCAAAGTGCGCCCCTGACCTTTCCGCTCGAGCGATTCGCGTTCGATAGATATTCGACGAATGATCGACGCTGTGTGTACGGAGAATATATAGATGCGTGACCATCGATAAAACAGTGCGAACACCGCGGGATAACAGAAACCGTGGGAACACGTTTACTAGAAACAGAAAAAAAAAACACACATACAGACACACACACACACGGACGAATCTGTGCGCGTCGCACAGGATATTTTCGCATCGAACAGGTAAAACTTTAAAGGAACTTACTACCGCAACGGAAACTTTATTATCTCGATTTGTGAAAGAAATTCGAAACAGGGACACAACTCTCTATCTATCGAGGAACAAAATACGATCTGTTCTATGACGCAATAATCTTTCTACTCGCGTTTAAATACTTCTCATCCGTTCGTTGCATCAGACTATATATAACAACTTTAATATCTATAACACTTTACCAACTGCAAAAAATACAAAAAAATACGCACTTAAAAAAAAAATCTTTGTTTCTCGTATAACCGGACGTAATTCTTCATTTTCTATCGATATAGTATCTTATATTGAATATCCTATTTATTTCGATGATACTAACGCTAAATTTTTGTTTGATATATTACAAAGTTTTCATTACAGAAAGCCTATTAATCGGCTACCGGTCGGTAAAGTGTTAAAAAACCCGAAAAAACGCTAAAAACCTGCAAAAAAAGCGTAACCTACAGCCGGTGCTAGAGTTTCCGCAAAAAATCGACTCACTCCAATGGGAAACCACACGGAATAAGTGATCCAGCGATTCGACGAGGACGGTAGGGGGTGGCTCGGGGATTTCGATGCAAGGCTAGCAACGTGCGGCGTCGTGACGCACCGTTACAAGGCGTCGATCGCGTTTCCACTCGTTCTTATTCCGTTTCCCCTCGCTCGTTTCTCCGTCGCACGATTTTTTTTTTTTCTTTTTCCCCCGATTAATTCGCAGCAACCTATATACGTACATGTACAGAGCGAGTACGTGTATTAGCAGTCGGTAACGCAAGAGAATAAAAACGAGAAAACGATGCCGGGTTGCGGTCAGCTGGGTCTGGTTCCGAAACAAGATACGCCTGGGACTTAAAATAAACAAACAGTAATGTGTCTCCCGCGAGGAGACCGATAGGAGCTAGAGAACACGATCGACGACCGATCCGTCCGCACTCGCCGGGTTCCTCCGGACGTGGAGGACGAGCCCCGTGTGTCCCCGGTGGTGGTCGAGTTCGAGTAGTCGATGGACGGTGTCGCAAACGTGACCGGGATTCCCCCGGGAAAGTGTGTATCGTTCAAGTGATTAATCGTTCCGAGTCTCTTTTGATCGTTGATCGCAAAAATATCGCAGATTTAAATTTTGAACGTTGTCGTGAGAACATCGGGTGGAAGGGAATATTAGATTTTGGGATGTGATTTTTTTTTAATTGGAGTGAGGATCGATAGATGATTTTTAAAAAAAGTAGAGATAGACAGGGTGATATATAGAGGGTGTAATATAAATGCGAAAGATGAAAAAAAGGACAGCAAAGTTTTGTTTAAAAACTACCCCCTATAGAGATATAAGCGCTTTTGGAGGAAGTTTTTTAAAAAATCATATTTCCGAAATGGTACGTCGTAGGGGACCGATTTCGACTGCAATATAACCGGGGAAGATCAAAGTTAATAAAAATAAATATAATTTCCGCGATTATTGCCGTTAAATAGTATTTATTCTTGTTTAATCCAATCTCATGAAATTTCCAGTTGTAGAAACTTTCAGGCGTGGGAATTTGAAACGCGTAAATCTTCCAAGCGTAGAAATCTAGAATCGAGGAATTTCTAGTTGTAGAAATTTTCAGGCGTAGGAATTTGAAACGCGTAAGATTTCCAAGCGTAGAATTTCCAGTTGAGGAATTTGAAACGCGTAAGTTTTCCAAGTGTAAAACTTTCCAGACTTTTTTTTCATCTCTCGCTGCCTACTATCCAATCTAAAAAACATTCCACCCATTTATAATACACCCTGTGCATTTATCAGAAAAAAAAATAGAAAAACGGCGGAAAAAGATTACCACAATTCTCTTATAAATTTACCAAATTTAAATAATTCTATTTATAATGAAAATAAAATAATTTCAAGATAATACAAATATTTATTTCTAACGAAAACGGAGGAAGAAATTGTTAAAAATCCCTTTTTTTCACGCGGTCGGGACAGAACACTTCCGTAAACCGAGTCGAACGAGCAAACTGCTGAAACACACGCAGGAAAAAGGAGACCAGTCGTAGAAACAACACCTGCGTAGTTGGGAAATAGCTTTCACGAGCATCTGCCCGCGATCTAGTGGCCCATTTCCAGCTGCGTTTTCACCAACCCCCGGGGGCTCCGTCGTAGCGCGATTAATTCAAAAAATTACCCGAAATCACCCGACGTTCCCTAATGCCCGGTTGATAGTGATCGCTGATTCGTTGCCCGGGAAGAGACAATTCAAAAGTATCAAGGACTCTCCCGGACATCTGTCGCGACGTAAAACGCTGCGGTGAACAAAAAATCTTTGTTGTAAAATCGATTTTCCATCGTTGCTTTAAACGAGAGTATTTAAATAAAATAAAATAAAATAAATAAAATTGTAGATAATTTTTAAAAAATCTAAAAGGTGTTTCTTTTGCGATTAAGACACTCGCTTATGTTGTAAAATCAATTTCCAGCCGTGGCGTAAACAATTCTGTTAATTTCTAGAATTTTTAAAGTGATTTTAATAAATTACTATTTGAGGGTATTTAAATAAAATTATAGGTAATTAAAAAAAAATCTAAAACATGTTTCTTTTGCGATTAAGACACTCGTTTGTGTTTTAAAATCAATTTCCCAACGTTGCTTTAAAGGAGAATATTTGAATAAAATGTTGGATAATTTTTAAAAAAAATCTAAAACGTGTTTCTCGTGCGATTAAGACATTCGTATCGTTTAAAAGCCTCCGACATGATACGTACGAGGTATTAACTTACTTAGCTTTCAACGAAACAACACGGTATGTTCTATTATTCCTTCCGCCAAGGTCGTCGCACCTGGGGAAATCCATTCTTCGTGGAAATTTTTCTGGAAAACTGAACCGTACCCAGAGTGTAACGTTGTTTTAACATTTTTAATTCGAGGATCGTGCTCGGAAACACTTTTTTCTGTATTCGAAATTATTCCGAATTATTAAAGCATGAAAAATTGTGCAGAGAAAGCAATCAATATGTTATTTGGAATACTTAACGAATAAATGTATTAGTAGACCTCGTACTTACGATATTTCTCGTTTTATTAAACAAAAGTCATTTCCCGCAACGTGTTAAGTTTTATTTCTAAAAAAACAAGATTTTTTATTTATTTTTTAAATATTAATAAACAGAAACAGATTAAAACAATTCAAAACTCCAAAAACCTACTAAAAACCCTAATAAAATTAATATCGTTCATAAAAATTGAATAATCCTCGCGGCAAATAAATGCATTAGTACACTTCCTACTTACAACGTCTCTCGTTTTATTAAACAAAAGTAATTTCCCGCAACGTGTTAAATTTTATTTCTAAAAACAAGACTTTTTATTCATTTTTTTAAATATTAACCTTTTGCACTCCGCGCTTCTAGTTCTTCTCTTACTCTGTCCCCACACAGGGGACACCGGAATGCAAAGGCTTAAAAAACAGAAACAAACTCAAACAATTAAAAACTCCAGAAACCCGCTAAAAACCCCCGAAGAAACTCCACATCCTCCATCAAAATCGCACAATCCCCACAACCAACGCTACCGCTACCCACGTTTCCACCCTCCTGATCATCGATCCCCCCTCCGTTACCGTTACCTTCCTCCCCGTGGAACGAGGTGTCCGTGCATCCTGGGACACGCCGTAGGATCCAGTTCTCTTCCCCCGTGTAGACTAAAAGACTCTTCGTCCTCCCAACAAGAACACCAACAAGAACAGGAACAGTAGACAGGAAGACAGGAGAGACCCTGTTGAGAGGTCGAGTAAGGTATATAAAGACAAAACGAAAGAGAGAGAGAGAAGAAAAAAAAAGAAAAAAGGAAAAACAGAGAGAGAGAGAGAAAGATACACATAGGTGGTCGCAATTTGCACCTAGCACAGAGAGCACCGATATCTAGTATCCCGTCGTATTATTACGCTCGAGGGCCCTCGTAAGGGGGAACGGAGGTCCAGAGATGGCCGCCGGACGGGACGGGGGGTAGGTGTAGGCTTACTTTGGACTCTGGTGTGGGATTACCGTACTTATATTCAAGTCTAATATTAAGTTACCATTTTGCTTTACGGCAAGTGAACAGGCTGCCTGCATATAGGAAGCCATCCGAGCGCTCCTGGGACAGTCTGGCCTGCCCGTCTGGGCCCACCTACGATATAGAAAGCACCGGGACACCTTCCGTGCTCGTCGCATCCTCGACGAATCGCGTGAGGAAAACGTTTCACGACGGAGAAAGTGACGCAATCGTCACCGGGGGATTTTTTTTTTAATTGGTTTCTTGTTGTTTTTTTTTTGTTATCGGTGATACGATCGGATCGTTGTGAAATATTTGGAAACTGTCTATATGGGTGTAGCGTTGAATTTGTAAACGTTCTTCGGAGTCTTTTTGAAAGGGTTCCCCAGCGGAAGGAGGTACGTAGTGTGTATGGACCGTTTATTTTGAAAGTAGTGTAAGTTGAATTTAAAAAAAAATAGATATCTTGGTATTTCTACCGAATTTAGTGTTAATTTTCTATTTATAAAAAGAAAAATAAAACAAATAATGGACTTACACTACTTTCAATGTAAACTGTGCATATATATGTATATACATGGACAGTATTCGCAGTGAAAGTATTAGTAAGTCCAATTTAAAACAAATGAGATATCTCGTTTTTTCTACCGAATTTAGTGTTAATTTTCTATTTATAAAAAGAAAAATAAAACAAAAAATGGACTTACACTACTTTCAACATAAACTGTGCATATATATGTATACATGCACAGTATTCGCAGTCAAAGTATTAGTAAGTGGTTGTTACGTGATAAGTTCATAGAAAAGGGTGTAGTAGCTTCTTACCGATTAATATCACATTGATTAATTTAACAGAATAACATCCAAAAATATAGTCTTACTATCAGAGTACCGTAATCCATTTGATAATGGTGTAAGAACATTTTTTTTGCGACAGTAACTAGATCCGTGTATGTGTTGAATTAAAATTCGTAATCGATATAATTGTGCCCATAATTATGAAAGTGGTCTAAGTCAATATTTAAAAAAAAAATGTGTCTTGATAATTTCTTAATAAATATCTCAAAACCTTTAAAAAACATAATATATCCAAAATTTTTTAAAAATCGATTTATACCACTTTCCTAATTATGGACACAATTATGTCAATTTTTAAAAAATTTTGGATATTACCTTTTTTAAAGGTTTCGAAACACTTATAACCAACACTATCATTAAACAATATATATTAATATTCAATATATCATACCTTATTCTTAAACACTTAACAATATTTACACGTAACAATATTTAACTTATTATTAACAAATTACCAAGACTTTCATTATTTTTCGAAATATTCACTTACACCACTTTCATAAATTACCTGCACACATACATACAATCATTGAATGACGTTGTTGCATATGGTACACGGCAGAATTCACCGGCTGTCACATCGAACCCTGACCTTTTTCACCGTAACAGCGGATTTCTAAGGCTGCGGCTGGGAGCAGCGTGAAAAGTCGTTCGTCGATTCACAATGCTCCAAACACCACGCCTTCGGTAAACCAGTGACACAGGGCAGCTGCACGTACAACTTCCACGCACACGGAAAACGTTTTGTCTGCGGCAAAAAAACATTTTTTTTTCCTCTTTCTTTCTCTCTTTTTCTCTATTCATATAGTCTTGTCGGTAGCATTATTATCGCGGCAGTTAAAATATAATCGTTCCTCGGGGAGAAAAAGAGGGGGGGGGGGGGGTAGAAATCACGAGGAGTCCCGTCAGCAATAAGAAGGCAGAGGTACTGACTTCTGTGCGTGCTGGGGTTTTTCGCTGGACTTCCTAGCACCATTTGAAATCAGTACTACTCTTCTTAGCAGTCCACACGTCGAGGAAACACCTGGAAAAACGAAAGAGAATCGCTGGAGGAGGGAATTCGAGTCTCTGGTGCGAACGTAACGTAACTTTTTTTATATAGTCCGGTGGTTAAAATGTGTACCAATAGTTTTTATATATGTTTCTCAGTTCTGTTTCTTTTTTTTTGCGGTACAATATTTACGTATGACTTTTTTTTTATACGAATATGTATATATTTACTAATACGTTTTGTGCAGTATATCTCCCCGCGGTTTTTTCTAACGCCTGTTCTCTAATCTCATTTATAAAGACTCTTCGACGTTTATATAATTACAATATATATACTATATATATATATATTTATGCATATAATTATTACATACACGTTTCTCCGTTTACGCTCTTTATTCTTCGCTGAAGTGTTTCAACACTGCTCGATGAAAGTTTTATCGAAATATTTAGTCCGATTTTAATATCGTTTTTCGTTCTTTGGGACTCATCTTTCGTCAACTGTACACATACAGGGTGTAACAAAAATACTGGGACACTTTTTCAGTATTGATAGTACACACCAAAAGATGAAAAAAGTCTATAAAGTTTTTCGACTCCTTTTTTAAAAAATTAAAAAAAAATCATATCTCCGAAATGGTACGTCGTAGAGGACCGATTTTTATTGCAATATAACCGGGAGAGACTAAAGTTTACGAAAAAATATCACTATCTACGCAAAGGAAGATTTAGTGAGTGTCCTTAATTTTTCACAAGTTGTTACAAACCTGCTACGATATGGGTAATCGAAATTGTTTTACAGCACTAATCGCAGCAATTATATTTTTTTCTATTATCTTTGATCTTCTTCGGTGATATTGCAATCAAAACGGGTCTTCTACGACGTACCATTTCGGAGATATGATTTTTAAAAAATGCTTTTCAAAACTTTATAGACTTTTTTTCATCTTTTGGTGCGTACTATCGATACTGAAAAAGTGTTCCAGTATTTTTGTTACACCCTTTATAAAGTAAAAAATTCCGAGCGTAAAGCAGATGCATTTTCTCTTCTGTTTTTTTTTTATTATAATTATTATTTAGCGAGGAAGTATGAAACATCGTAATAAATAACTTTTACGCCCGTACGGCCCGGGACTACGATTAATGACTACGATGATGGCATAGTAAAGTAATAAGTGACTATATACAATATCAAAAAACCTCCGCGACGGTTTCTCGTAAAAGTAACGCGACACGTCTGTGAAAAACGAACGGAAAGTTCGTTCACGTTCACATTCGCGTGACACACTATCGAAAAAAGGTTTCGTACGCGTTTCGAGTTCCGTCGTTTAGTATTGCTCAACGAAACGCTATCGAGTGACCAACTAATTCTCAAATGATTCCATGCAGTCAAGGACACTTGGGCTCTTGAACGACGTATCGCTGGTAAAATCGAAACACTCGCGACATCGTTTAACGCTGATCGCGAGAAAACAAACGAATTTTCCTTACGCGAAGCGTTAAATGAAACGATCTTCTGGTATTTGTCCAGTCGTTCAAGTTCTACACCAGTAACGATGACTTAACGGCTACTAACGTAATTAGCGAGTACTGGAACGATGCCACCCGCGACACAAAACACCGGGTGGCGATTTCGACGTGGCGTTAACGCGCCACGTCGGCGAAACAAAGACAACGGCAACGACGTAACGACGGCACAAGACAAAGACATCGATTGTTCGCGATCGGAGTCGCCGGTTAAGTGGAGTCTTCTCTTAAGTTGGTCGACTGCAGCATCTTCCAGGTTTCACCGAGTGCTTTCGCGAAGTGATCGTCAACTGCAAAATAAAAAAATGTGATACTTTTCGGATCTTTTGAATATTTTGTCGATTTACTGTTATACAGAGATGGTATATAATAATTATCTAGTTTAATTATTAAGCGTCTCAACTGCAAAATAAAAAATATATGATACTTTTTCGTTTTTTTAAATATTTTGTCGATTTACTATTACACAGAGACGATCTATAATAATTATTTAGTTTAATTATTAAACCTCTCAACACCAAAATAAACAAAATATGATACTTTTTCGTTCTTTTTAATATTTTCACGATTTACTATTATACAGAGACACTTTGTAATAATTATTTAGTTTAATTATTAAATGTCTCGATTGATTACACACCACTGAGACCAGTTTCTTTGTCGGTGGTGGTAGCATTGAAAACAGCCGCGTATTCCTCGAGGCCCAGGGAACGTTTAAAATGCTCGTCTATCGCGGGGTCGCTAACACCACCCGCTGTTCTGATACCAGTCTTTTGGCCTCCGGCAGAAGGTGTGAACGTGGGGGTGGGTGCCACTGACGTGTCCTCGATTGTGGTACCTGAAAAAATAATCGATATTCTATTACAAAATTGATATATCGAATTCTAACATCCTAATGTAGACAATACAATTTTAGGGCCAAAATAAATCTGTTAATATCAAAAACACTAACAAAGCAGCTGTGGTTTTCTCCCGAAACAAAGATACGATAACTTAGTAACACTAGAATTACCAATACAGTCAATAATTTCTTATAAAACTCACTGGTATTTATAACAATGCATTTTCTGAAAATCTTCGTTACTATATACCCTTATGTAAAGAAATAAATCGATCAAATTACTATCTCCCCCCCTTTCTTTTTCGCAAATATATTTATCTAATGTTTTTAGTTATCTAATGCTTAGTTACAAGTATTTTTTGGTTAGTTTTGATTATCAATTATTATGTTATCTAATGTTTTAATCGAAATAAGTAATCCTCAGTAATTCTAGTGTTAAAACAAAAAATTTACGTACACCTATTTTAAAACAACCAACAAAACAACAATTACACACAATCACCAGACCCTACCACATACAAATTCCCCCAAAATTAAAAAAAAAAAAACACATCCGACGGATTAACTTCCGAACGAATTCCCCACGTGGTGAAACCACCGACCCCATCATCGTCCGTCATTTATCCGACGATTCCCGTTTCAGGGTGCACCCTGTCGCATCCCCACGTCGCCAATGGCGGTCGACTCACCAGGTTGGGGGACGGTGGGCACGATGACGCTCGGCCGGTTGTGACGCCGCACCCTGGCGGCGGACATGTCGATCGCCTCCCTCTGGAACGGGTTCGCCCGTCGGTTACGTCTCGTCGTCTTCGCGGAGAACCGCACCCACGGGCTCATCGGCTTCGGGATCCTGTCGGCGTTTCGGTTTCCGCCGCAGTCTGAAATTTAAAAAAAAAAAAAAAATGAGATTCAACGACGACGACGGCGGCGTCGACGGCACCGGGGAAACCGGCGGGGAAGTGGACTTAGACAACGAGGGGGGAGGACGGGGAAGGTGGTGGAAACGAGTTCGGTTCCCAGGACGGGGCAGGAAGTGCCTAATAGCCGTGAGAGGATCGTCAGGAAGACGGTGAAACTGGTTTAAAGGCGACGCACGAGGCAGAAACCTGGGGGAAGATGAATGGACCGATGCTGGACGGAAGGTGAGATACGCAATCAGTGCGTTCAATTAACTTTTGCTAATGTCCGCCTGTGGAAACGCTTTTTTTCCGCCTTTCATTCTGTTCAAATCCAAAATTTGATATACACTAGCATTCACAGGACTTTAAAACACTGTAAGATACTATTAATTAAATGAATAGATTAATAATTCGATGTAAGATAAAGATTTAAAATTTTAAAGTGTGATAATAATATTAATTTTAGTGAATTTTGGGATTATTTAATATTTTTTTGTAGCTAAATATTCGATTAAAGTCTACGGTATTTTTGTCATCTGATCGACCTAATATTATACCTAATATAATACCTAATTTATATACGGATTGAAAGTTTTCAGAATTGAGCCACGGCTGCCAGAGGCACCTTCTCCTGGACGAGATCTCCATGCCGACCTTGAGAGCGTTCACCGCGAACGGATTTCACTACCGGACCTGGATAACGGCTCCGAACGTTAGCTACGACTCTATTCAAATTTCTAACGATCCTCCGGTGAACCTTCCCCACGCACACTTCCCTCCCGGGTCGCCAAAAGTGTGCAGAAATTCACGAAAAAAAAATCCCGCGCGAATTGCGGCGCAGCAACAGGAATGTCGCATCGAAAAAAAAACAAACAAAGTAGCTTGCTATTCGTCGATCAAAGCTCTTCCGCGGCGTGTCGGTATCCTGGGGATCTTCCTTTCACCGAAATAGCAGGTTCCCATTTTCAACGATCAACGTCGAAAACTACATCGAACGGTTCCTGGAATCCTACGTGTCCCCCGATCCCCCAGGAGGAGGATAATCGCGAAAGTATCAGGTCGAGATAAACAAAAAAAAACGACAACCTGGTGGAATGAAAAGAGGTGTGCGAATTACCGGCCGCAGAACTCGCGGGGGGAACACCACCGAGGATAACGATTACGCTTTGCACCGGGTGAACAGCGACGAAACCACCGGGGAAAGGAGTTTCTGAAAAGCGGCGTGGATTCGTGAATGCCCCTCTTACGACTGTCTTAAGATTCATTCATTCATCCGGCTGGTCTCATCGTCTACCCCCTCCACGCACCACCCTGGGAAGGTTACCGTTTACACACGGCAAGGATTCCTCGTCCACGTGTATATGTATGCATCACGCACACCGTTCGACACGCACCTCCTCCTCCTCCTCCTCCTCCTCGTCGTTCTTCCTGACTCTGTTTTTACTTTTCGTTTTCTCGACGGGTAAGCAGAATACGTGGGGCTCTACCTGTCGATCGATACGCATGTGCGTCCACCGGGTGCACGTGTGCCGCGAAATTCGCGATCATCGGCGAAAACGCGAGGATTCGCCGCTACGGGGGTCGGTATTCGTTAACCGGTTAAGTGTGTGTTAAGTGTTTGTATCCGTCGATACGAAAATTATGTTACCATTTGATAATTAAATGGTGATATATTCGCAAATTTTAATATGTTCACTAGAACTACCGAGGATTATTTTGGCATGTTTAAAAACGTTATGTATAAATATATAGAGAGAAAGGGAATGAGAAAGGATAGTAAATTGATCGATTTAATTAATTTATATGTAGAGACACAGTTAGAAAGAATTTCAGAAAACGCACTATTAGAAATCTAAGCAATTTTAATAAGAAATTAAACACAGTCATTTTGGCTGCCTTGGTAGTCTTAGTGTTAACGATAATAATTCAATAGAATATTAAACTTATCCGGCTATAGCCACACTTAACGGGTTAAAAGAGTCTAACTGATGGGACTTCGAAAAATTGGAATAATGAAAATCAGAGATGAAACATTACGGTACGACGTGAATTAAATAGTGTCTGGAATTAACGATCCCTGAATCGATGTATCGGATGATTGAGTTATTACCATTGCTTTAGAATAATTGCTGAATTAATCGCTCTTGAATTACGTATTAGAAGATTATTAAGTTATTACCGGCACTCGATAATGAGTGCGATGTCCGGTGTCCTTGAATTTCGATCGAGACTACTGTGCGACAAAAAAAACACTCGTGTCACAGATCGACGTTTTATCACAGAGACAATTAGCGAGAAATGTCGAGTATTTTAACGAGCGAAGTCCGTCGCGATTTCCACAAACAGGAAAACTCCCTGTGGAAGACATCTTCGTCGATCATCCGACGCTCGTTTATCGTACGATCGTTTCTCCCGCCCACGTTACTTGTTCTAACCCTGCGGATAGATTTCCGGCGTGTCCGCGATAACAATTCGCGGGGTAAGATCGAGGCACGACGTTATCCTCCGAGAATCATGAGGCATTAGAGTGGAATTCCAAGTATTTTAATAGCACCGCCGGCATCATACTCAGCGGCAGATAATCGTAAAATTATAAGACCCCCACCGAACACTAAATCGCCAGGTCGTGGGCGTGAATTCGCCGAATGTATTGCGGTAAGTAATGACTTACCCGGGGAGGGAAACCGACGTTATCTCCCGGGAGGCCGGAAAACGTCGATATATGCAGCTACCTCTTTATACCGACATTTTTTCCCCTCTGATCTACGCGCATATAGATCTAGATCGAATACGAGAAAGAATTGAATTAAATCTATTAAGGTCCTAGGGGTATGATCTTTTTTAAGAATATTTTATAGAAGTATAAAAAGAAATATAAAAGAAATTGAATTTTGATCAAAATGTAAAAGAGAGAGAGAGGGGGAGAGAGAGTTAATGAGAATCGCGCGTGTCGGTGTAAACATAATCGACGGGGAGGCCCCGGAATGTGCTGAGTTAGAAAATCGCGAGCCGTTTCTAAAGCGAGCTACAACGTACGAATTATTGAAAATTAATACCGCGGTTTAAAGTTACCCGCCGGTTCGTACGTGAATAACGCACGAGTGTACGTTAATCGGCACGTATCGCTGAACACCGACTAACACACCACTGCGAGTGCGTAATTGAATTTTTCAGAATTCGCGCGGGTATACATATACGTATAAATCACCGACGATTCAAGATTACAGATCGCGCGGGCGAATAATATCGATAAAAACCGAGGAATGCGATCGATTATCTGCTTCACCGACTTTTTTTTATTTTCATCGCCAAGATATTATCGTTCAATTCTATCGCTGATCTCCCGCACGGTTTCCTCTATGTTTCATTAATGAGCGTATCCGTCTAATTCAATGTCGGTGATAATTGATTCGCTAATTAAACCCGAGTTTCACTCTCGGGCACGATATCGCGCGTCTCCACACCGTGTAATTATTCCGTCGATCCCGCGAGATCGACCGGCAATTTTCGCGTAGACGATGATCGTCGTTTTTTTAACGCGGTCGAACGTTCGACACTCGAGGAAACTTACAGAACGCGCCATCGTTCGACATCGGGCAAAACTACGCGTGGTATTCGGAACAGGTTCGAACCTCGGCATTCCATCACAACAAACCACACGAACGAGTCACACGTACACGCATCAGGGCCGAATAAGAACACTCATTACGATCTGGCGTCCGTCCGATAGGAACCGCGACCGCTTGATTTATGAAAATCATCGGGAACGCCGTCGGTCAACAACCGGCACGCGTGTGCGTTTAATTACTCGGCGTCATGCTTCAAGTATTTCTGTGTTCCACCCGTTAAAAGTCACGCTGGAAAAGTAATCGGACATTTAAAAAGCCGCGATCGTTTCGCGCCCGCAATTTGTCCCCGCGACGAACTTGTACTTTCATAATCTAGAAAAATTGGAACACTGAGGAAAACACTCGATGATACTGACAAACGGGAAGGATATGTAATATCGAGAATTTTTCTGTCGTTTTTAGAACGTGCGGAGGATAATCATAAATTTTCCAACAGATTTTATCTGCCCGCGTGTTTCTGCAATTTTATCGCGCGCCACTATCACCGCGTTTCAGCTACATAGACGGTGTGTTCGATAAGCGTGGAAATGGCGCGATGTAACTTTATCGTTCGATTCTTTTTTATTTATTAAATTAATTATATAGACGTTCCGCGACGTTATCGGAAAAAACGTATAAACGTCTCGCATTCCGTTAACGAAAAAAAGGGGGGAGTAACGCTTCGTTTACTAATATTTAACCCGTCCGTTTCGCGATCCGCTGACACCTCGGTTTCGCAATTCGTGAAACCGAACGTCTTCCGCTTATGGTTTTACAGCTTCGATTTAATCCTTCCATTCCGAGAAACTCATTGTTTACCGCGGGTAAATCGTCCTGTGTCATCGTGAGAATCGAATACAGTTGCACAGGTTAGCGAACAATTCGAATTCCGACAGTTTGATCGACTCGTTGGTCGATAAAACTTGAAAATCCAACGATGTCGAAAGGTTAAGCGGGAACGAGTTAAAGAAACGGGGGAAAAAAGAAACGAGAGGGAGAAAGAGAAACATTTTTGCGATTCTGATGTCAAACGGTTGGCAGCTATTCAATGGTGCGTGAAAACTCGGAGGAGCAGTCACGTACATGCATTCACACTTGGCACACGCACGGCCACACACGTGCACTTCTCGTGAAGTAGAACGAGTATGTGTATAACGTATAACAGAAAAGCTTTACTATCGCGATGAATTTCGAGTGTGCCAAGGAACATCACCGCGGATTCGCCACACGGCGCCGTCGACGAATCTAAAATAAACACTGCACAATGTTATCTAATTCGACGTGAAATCGGTATTCCGTTGGAATGCGAGCTTGAAACTGGAACGAAATATCGTTCGAACTATTTACATCCTCGTCGCGATTTCCCCTTGGAACGACTATCATTCATACGAGTGTTTTCAATGATTCTAACAATTGATCCCATGGTATCCCGAACGAAGAGTGTCGACAACCATAAGTCAAATAAAAATCAAAGTACACAATCCAAACGTGGGCCAAAAGGTTCGATAGAGAGATTAATAAATGTTCATCGATTCTTTTTGAATTTAAATCGATATTGCGTTACTTTCGCGGTGTAATTCCGTCAGAAGTTTAACCCGCGACCGTGTTTCGCTGAAAATTACGTGTCTGACGAAACACGCGCGGAATTCCAGTAGTGTAAACTGACCTTCCATCATCGTCACCGCCCTGGAGAGGACATCTAGTGCGCTTTCGACGGTGGACATTTCCTCCCCTGGTTCCTCTTCCAGTTCGTCTGTCTGCTTCACCTCCCTTTTCACCCTTTCACCCGTGAACGCAACCCTTTCCGTGTGTCCCCGACGTCAAAGACACGCGGGTGTCGTTTCGTCGTTCTCGTCGCGGGCACCACGTTAATCCGACGGCGTTCTCGAGACGGCAGCTGGTCGGATGTGCACAGGTGGTCAAGCAGGGTGGCGAAACTACCCGCGGAGTATCGTCGTCGTTGCGAAACCCTTGTTTTCCGACGATATTCCCCGACGACGACACGTTCGTAGAAAATCAGGCCCCTGGGGACAGAAGTCGAAGTTAACCGTTTGGGGGCCTTCCTCACGGCCGAAGCCAGCACAAATAAAGTAAAACGGGGATTAAAAAACGTGACATTGTCTGTGGAATGCGGACCCCTCACCAGAACACCCGTCCCTCGCCCCTCCACCACGTCCCCGCCATCCCCGTCGCTTCGCGAGTCCCCACCGGATCCCCACAACGGATCCCACTCCACCCACCGTTCCTCTTCTTGCTCCTTCCTCCTTGCTCCCATATCGTCCCCCCCCCTCCACCCCCACCTCCACATCCCTCCTTACATTTTCTGAACCTACACGACGCCCGGCGTCGCAACTTCGTGTATATGTATACGAACGGGCATAATAAACAATGACACGCGCACAGACGAAATTTACCCCCTCCCCTCCACCTCGGGACCACCCCCGACAACCCTTCGGCGACGTTAAGAGGGTGGAAGTCGGGGAGAAAAGAAGGACTGCGTAGACTTCCGTTGTGGAAAATGTAGGAATGCCTCGGGTGCATGGGAGGTGGTTTGGAATTTAAAAAACTTTTATTTGGTGAGTGAGAGAGAGAGAGAGAGAGTATTTTGAATGTGTTAGGGAAAATAGTGTAGATGTGTCGGTCTTTTTGCGAAAGGTACAGAGGGTGCGTGAGAATTTAACACTAGAACTACCAAGATAGTAAAAATGACTAATTCCTAAATTCATATAACAATTGCTTACGTTTCGAAAGGTGATTTTCTGGAATTCAACCTCATCATTATAATTTTGTTTCTATATTTACATCATTAAATTGATCAATTTACTATTCTTCTTCATTACTTTGGTTCAACACTCTTGTGTTCTAAATGTACCGAATTAATCCTTGGTAGTTCTAGTGTTAAAGGACCCTTCTCTGTGATTAGTATGTCGATATTCTAAAGTTCCCTTTAAATATATATATATGTATATACAGCTATGTGATTATGTATTGTAATTGTTTTGGAATAAAAAAATGTTCTTCCAACGTCGACCTTCCGACGGTAGAATGCTACGTTTCCTCGCGGGATTCCTTCTGGACTGTCCGGAGCGATACAATCTGGCGAAGCGGTGCGATATGCATTTTATGAATCATGCGACACACGTGCGCGTGCTTCTTTAAAACGAAAGAGTTGGTCGGATTGAGCGTGCCAATCGAAAGTTATGGCACTCCGCGACGTCCCGTCCATGCAAGTGGGACATTATTTCGGTGTGCGGTCTGGCTTGATTGCTAACCCGCGATCGTTAAACGTTTCGTCAGAGCAACATCGTGGAATACCTTGCATTGTCACGAGTTTAGAACCCGGGGGAGATAATGTACTTGTCGGAGGAAAACGGAAAAAAAGAAACCGCGCCTCGGGTTCTATCGTCTCGCGGAAAATAGCAGCACACCACCCACCCCCCGATAAGAAAAACTCAAGGAAACTCGTTGCATTCCGTGAACGCCGAGTTGACGCCACCGAAACGCAATCCCCTTCGATGGAATTAACGATACCGAACATCCATAGGAATGTCACTGTCGCAATGTCCGAGTAAATAAAAAAAAAAACTGTTTCGAGTAATCAGAGAATCGGGATCTACGCGAAAAAGTCGATCACTTTTACAACAACGGACTCGTGGGAATGCACATCGAGTGCAGGCATTAGCAAGTAGTTCAAATATTAAATATAATTTATCTATCGCAGTTTACTGGCGGATCGAATTGTCTAGGAGCGAGTGGGAAGGCATTTTCCTAGGCACCGCGTCTGTCGTTCGCAAGAATCAATAGAGGAATGCGGCGTAGCGTAAAAAAAAGAAAAAAAGAGGAGAATAAAAAAGAACGAGGCACGCATTCCTTAAGGTAAATCGAACGGGCTTTTTCTTTCGCCGTTGAATTCTACTCACCGAAAAACCTTCTGCGAGTGACACTCACGAATGTACGACGTCAAACGTCCGGCACGATATATCCTGGCATGTCGAGCGACGGCACGGCACGTATTTTCATTGAAAACGATGAAAATCTAATGGTATGCGGGCGGACACACAGAACACGGCCTGTTTGACACGAGAGGTAGGCTCGGTCCCCACCACTTCAACATTACACTGGAATGCTTGGTATTCGGTTGCCCGACGCGCTCTACAGGCAAAACTGCCAACCGTGCATATGCCACACTCCGTGTAAATATGGTCTAAAGTCCCTCTCTCCCTCCGAGAACTCTGTCCTCTACTATCTTCCATCACCGCTGATTCTACTCGTTGAATGTATAGACGCGTGTCTATTACCCGAAAAATTCGCTACGTATCGTTTCAATTTATCGAGTAGCATTAAGTGGGCTCGATATGATTTTGAAAGATAGGAAAGATTCTTTAAAGTAATCCTCTTTTCCTTGCACTTGATTTTGAACATTGAATTTGAGTAGTTATCATTGTTTCAAATTTTGGGATTGGAATGTATTTCCTGTGGGTGTTATTTGATCAAAAATGTTATTTGGATAATGTCATTCGTTTATCTTGGTTGGTTCAGTGTTGGAGATCGGTAGAATGTGCAGGATGTACCGGGGAAAGATTCTTATTTTAATTATGGAATCGTTTCGTACATTTATTCCTTTTTAACGTTCACAAGTATCGTGATAACTTACGAGATATTACGTGACGTGAACACACACACACAGACGTTGAATGTCTAGTCTATCTTAAAAAAGAATGAGTAAAAGAAGTAGAAAAAATGCAGTCGAGTATCAGACGTGGTAACTGTTATTCGAACACGCTGAGATGTATGTAAAAATTGTACGCTCATTCTTCCGAATACTCTTACAGACTCATTAAAATTCGTTATTATATTTCGTCAAGTCCTCGAAATACTGTTTTCAAGCTTATACTTCGACTATGTACGTAGACTCTGTGCTGTAAGGTAACGAGAAAATTCTTTCGTCGAGATAGGAATACCAGTAGATCATTTTTTATTAATTTGCAGTGTTCGACTGCTCGTCATCTTCGCTTGAACTGTCTAAAGTATAACAGAGCTGAAAACACAAACACATAAAATGAAGTTTACAAAACCTCGATTCTTGTACACGTAGATAATCCTAAATTACTCTGTACCTCGTCCAAATCAGGCCTTTTAAGAATCTCTTCCAAACCAGACAGCTTTTCCAAATAATTCGGTATGTTACAAGCATCGAGCACAAAAGAAAATCCGCGCTCCTTGTATTTCGTAATTAGCGGTTCGGAACACGCGGTACACGCCGGGAACCGATGCGTAATTGTCAGCTGCATTTCATAATTCCAAAGGGACCCGCGTACCGTATGAGGTACACCACCTAAGAGACCAACTAAATTTCCATCGTTTGGTCGAAGAGTGTCTCTGTTTTCGCTCATTAATGCTCCAGCTTCAATTCTATGGATAAAAAGTAATCATAAAAACCCTTTAGACATCGGAATAATTTTCAGAAGTTAATTACGTTACCCCTGAGGATGCTGGAGAATGGCCATTAGTAATTCAACCGCTAATCCGGCAGCGATTTGAGATAGACCCGGTCTACTAACGGTGCACTGCTGATCTAACGTTCTGTCCGTCTGCGACTAGATAAATTGATTTTCAAACGATTAGTTTTACGAATACGTGAAACGTTGGTTTTTCTTATACGTACGTTTCCAGGCTGTGTTACATCGTTACAGAAATAGCAACCAAGTTCCGATCCAGTTGGATTGCGCACGGATAAATCCGGCGAGGACCGACCGATCGAATTGCGAGTACCGTGTCTCTGCACGGTGTACGAATCGAAACCTAGTGCACCGTTAATGGCTATTTTATTCATCGCGGCGCATAGAACCGTCGGTAACCACCTGGCCTCGCGAGAATCCAATAATAAGAAGACAACGTCGTGCTGTTGTATAAGTTCCTCTAATTTCTGCACAGACTCTTCGGTGGATTTCATCATACTTGGTCCGACAACATGGCCTGGCATTGGAATGTGTAAAATCACACCATTTGCGTTCTATGTCATCAATAGAATGGATTTTACTTAAAAATCATTGTTAAGTTTATGTGACGTATCTCTGCGAGAGAAGTATTTTGATTAGAAATACCTTTGAGTACTCACTATGCTTGGTTTAATGTTAAGCAAAGCGTCCCGAGCTGCTTCAGCTTTGAATCTGTGGTTCACAGCATCTTCGTGACTGTACAAACTTTGTCTGACTGTATTACTGTGCGAGACATTGGAACCGTCTACGAATGTTATGTGATTCACACCCCAGCCGAGAAGTACTCTGGCCACCGAACAACCAAGGGTTCCGGCACCCAGTAGAAGGCATTTGAGATTACTGATTTTCTCCAGGTCTAGATTCGGCACCAGACGCCATTTCATTAGCTTCAAATTGAGATTGATTGCTCTGTCTGACAGTCTGATGTCAAATACAAGTGAATTAAATTGTTGTCTACAAATGTATTTATAGAAGACTTAAATTTTGAATAGTTTACTTAGTAGGATCCATAGTATTTGATAGATTAACCATTTTAGGACCCAATTTGCCCCTCTCGTTGCTCTCCCAGCCAACCAAAGAACTGTTAAATATGGAATCTCGATCAAGTTTGTTATTTTCAGAATCTACAGTTTTGAAAGTAAAGACAATACTCTTTTCCCCTCTGTTTCCTCGTATGGATATGATCTTAAAGGGCTTTGTAAAACACATTGTAGGACAGTGCCAGAATAACAGACACAACAGATTACGCAAAGGCCAACCTGGTCCATCACTTGTAGAAGGATCATAAAATGCAAAGTAAACTTCACTACTTTCCTGAAAAAAGTAAATCAGATATATATGACAGAAAATGGATAGAGCATTATTGTTCCAACATTAAAATACTACCTCCGACTCTTTCTTCTCCACATTGTTAACTTTAACAAATTCCTTTATTCCTGTTGCTAAATTGAGAACGTTTAAGTCACCATCTTTACAGGTCACAATAAAATAGTTTTTCGCTTTGCAATCCAATTCACTAAAACTGGTACACAGCTTCTCCATCTGACTGCTGGTAAATTTTTCGCAGGCCAACTTTGGATGCCTTTCATAATGTATTTCAGGCAAATAAGAAGGAGTTGGATGTGCGACCCAGTAAAAAAATTTGTATGTCTTTAAATCAGAGTGTGCAAGTACTATAAATACTGAGAGTTTCCAGGGCTCCTCCAAAATTGAACCATCCTTGATACTATCAAAAATGTCCTTTCCCATAGAGTTTATAAACGATTCTGGTTTAATTTGTCTGTATCCTTCGAGGGTATTTGTATTTATCATGTGCCCGTAGCAAGCTACAGATGTCTTATGCGAGGTAGTTTCCACATCCCTGAAAATTACCTAACTGAAGCTTATTCAGTTTCATATTTGTGCTATAGATCTAATTTGTATTTTAAGTCCCGTATAATTGATTACGAATAAAATAAGTGAATCTTGAAATATAACTTTAGCTTACTCGTTAAACGATGTAAAGTCCAAGACCAATGGATTTGTACCGCTTTCGGTGGTCGATTGAAGATTAAAGCTTCCCCATAACTTAATCACAGCCTTCTCATCCAATTTATATTTGTCTATCTTTAATTCTGCAAATTTCGCCCAAAACGAGCAGTCTGTGACAGTTCGGAATTTACTAAATTTTACAAAATCGGACGACATTGTAACACCTGTGAACAGATTCAAGTTTAATGTATGAACATCGCCTTTGTTTGTCTTTTTTTGGTAAACAATGAATCTTCGTTATCGAAAAAAATAAAATTATATAAGAATTAAAACTAACGAACAACAGTAACAGATTAATAGAGTAACCTCTACTTACACGTTATAGAACGCGTTGACAATTAAGCGTAAAAAAATATTGGCGTAATAGACGAAAGCTTTTGTTGTCGAGAAAACAATGCCGCTACTGCACTTTGCGTGTCATTTATGGGATTACTGAAGTAAAAGAACAGACGCATGCGCGCGTTAAATGCAAATTCACAAAATGTTCGCACCGCATTCAAAATTTCATCGTAGAGAACGAGACGTTTCCTCTCCATTTAGACATCTCTATTCTACCACTATTTCATTATTATGTTACTGCATGTGGTCTTCTATCTTCTCGAACGGATTAGTTCAGATATCTTTTGTTTATTACAATACATCGTTCTATTCTTAGTTGACAATATAGTCAAGTAGAATGTTTTATCCGTAATGTCGCAACGATTAATAAAAGCAATAATTCTTCGTGTGCAACGAAGCAAACAGCGTTTTAATTAAACGCTCCTACCATCGTCATATACGATTCGAAATGACTAATTTCCATCGAGAGGCGTGTTCGTCCACGTGGACATTAAACGGTTATCAAATCGCATGCATGTAAAAGATTAAAATATCACTGATTCAACAGACTTTCCTGACACTTTACGACTGCTTTTTCCCAACGTAGTACAATTTTCCCGACATTTTTATCCGTACGATTCTACCCCCGATGAAATAATACCAACTTCTATCCGGCGATGGTGTCGTATGAATGAGAAATTCATTAATGAAATTGTAAACAAAATTCTTAATGGAAAGTTAAAATTATCGACAACTCTTTCCGATAGTTCTCGCGTAACGTAATAAAAATGCGTGCGTACAGCACTGTGACTGTGACGTCATAAAGCCAGTATGGCCGGACAGCATCGGCCGTCTGCATTGCAATTATAAAAAGGGCTTTCCGGGGGTTCTGAGGGGATATTTTAGAGAAATATGTCGGATTACTTAAGATCCGCCCTGGGATACTTAAATGGAGCGACAAGCACAAACGAGTACGTCGGGCAGATCGTGGAAATTAACAATGTGAAGCTACGCGTGACCAGGCTACTTGCCGAGGGTGAGTCTTGCCTACCCTTCCACTTTCCGACAGTGTCACGGATATTATTTAAATAGTGCTCTAAGTCACAATGACTGTCTCCAAATACCGTGCGAGAACGTTTGTCTCTTCCTCGGCTACCCGTAGACATTACGAAACAACCACGTAAATTCCTCGACGAGTTGGAACGACGAACTGTTTGACATGTGTCAAATGTGTTTTGACATCTAGCTATATGTGAAGTTATACACGGATTCGTTTAAAGCAGATCTCTCTCTCTCTCTCCGTTACTTCCGCATTTCGAACTATTGTCAGGAGCACACCAAACTGTTTTCATTCAGTACTTGCTGCTATGCTTCTGTTTATAGTACTGTTTTAATTCAGTACTAGTCTGTCCTACTTTCCTGTACACGTATTACAATTTATGATATTTGTGTACTGCTTATCAAAAACAAAGATCGCTTAGAATAAAAGTAGAGTTCTTGAATCTGATAGTATCTTTACATCTGATAATAGCAACGCATTGATCACGTAACTACAAATGTGAATTCATTGTTGACAATCTCTGGAATAAGCTACTATGATTATTTATAATAGATGTTTCTCAGATGTTGTCATGATTAACAAACGATTATGTTTCTGGGAAACATACTTTTTCATATTCTGCTTAGTATTTTATTCAAGAGACATATATATGTTTGTATTTGCACAAGCTTTCTTGACATATTTGGGAATAAACGTGCAGTTGTTGTAACAAAGTTATCCATCATTATTAACATTTAGATAATTTGTGGCAAACATCGTATCAACAGGTGGTTGGGCTTTGGTGTTTGCGGTAGAAGATGTTAACACAGGAAAAGAGTATGCACTCAAGGTAATTTTTTCTCTATCCGCATTACCAAATATGTATTGCAACTGGACACATGTGGTTAATACATGTTTATGTTTTCAGAGGCTCATTGCATCGGACGAGGATGCTAATAATGCCATCATACAAGAAATAGAAACATTAAAAAGATTATCAGGCCACCCGAATGTAATTCAATATCTGTATGCCCAGCGATTGGAAAGAGAGGACCGCAAAAGTTTTGAATATCTACTGGTCACGGAACTATGCCCTGGTGGAACAGTAGCGGATATACTTAGAAACTTATCAGCCAGTTCCTTGAGCCTTGCCCAAATCTGTAAAATAGCCTACCAGGCAACGAGAGCCGTGCATCACATGCACAGTCAGCAACCTGAACCTTTTGTACACCGCGATATTAAACTAGAAAATTTCTTAATTGGAAGCGACGGGCTGGTGAAGCTCTGTGACTTTGGAAGTACTACCACTCAGCAGATTTTGCCAAACCCGTCATGGAATGCTCAAAAACGTGCTACTTTAGAAGATCAAATGGCGAAATTCACGACACCCATGTATCGTGCACCAGAGATAATGGATACGTGGAACAACGAGCCTATTGGCCCACCAGTCGATTGTTGGGCCCTTGGTTGTATCTTATACGCCCTGATAACACTCCGACATCCATTTCCCGAAGGTAAATCAAACATCACACAAAAGTCCACGCTAATAACAACGCTTTACTGACTCCGTATACCCTAGGTAACAAGCTCGCGATCGTAAACGGCAAGTATCCACCACTTCCTGCCAATCCACGCTTAGCCTGTCTTCACGAATTAGTAAAAGGCTGTTTAGAAATATCTCCCGTCCGACGGATGACCACCTCTACAATTTTGGAACGTCTCGCAGCGGTAGCTGAGTCGAATAACTTTGATCTCAGGGAACCTCCAAAGGTGGAGGTTGCCGTAAAGCCTCCACCACCTCCCAGACCGGCTCCCCCTCCACCCACGTCCACGCCACCCCCGCGTCCAACCCCTCCCGTCAACACACCACCTCCGAGACCAGCTCCTGCCCAGACAGCCGTGGCGAAGATGCCGGTGGCACAACCAACAGGCCTATTCAGGTACCTTTAAAATAGTACAATTTATTCTACTATAATTCACGTTAAAGTTACTTCAACGTTCACGTATTGTATATGTATATTTGGTAGATTGTACAATCAATAAACTTCTTGTATTCAGCTCTCTAAAGGGCGGCGCCGGTAGCATTCTGCGCAATCTGAAGGACACCTCCAGCAAAGTGATGCACACCGTACAGCAGAGCATGGCCAGGACTGAACTGGACGCTAGTTACTTAACGTCTCGTATACTAATCATGCCGTATCCGGCGGATGGAATAGAATCTGCGTACAGGGCGAATCACGTGGAAGATGTTAGAGCGTTCCTTCAGGCCAGGCATCCTCCACCGGCTAGAATTCAGTTGTACAACTTGTCCAGGGGACGACCGAACGTTACTAGGCTTCCTGGTAGACATATTGACTGTTCGTTTGCCTATGCCTCGACGGATTCGAACGCCCCTTTGTTATCGGCTCTGTATCAGATTTGTCAGGATATTTATCGGTATCTAAACGCAGACTTTAATCACATCATAGTGTTGTACTGTAACGTAAGTATATTAGTGGAAATTCTGATTTTATATTATAATCGATTTGTACTATAAGATAGATAATATATTATAATCTGATTTACAGGATGGATATCGAGCCAGTGCTACAATTGCATGTACTTTGCTCATTTACGCCAGGGCGTTAGCGACCGCGGAGGAAGCGATCGTCTGGTTCACCACGAGACGCTGTCAGGCACCTCAGATACAGCCCTCGGAATTACGTAGTATTAATTACATGAGCCTGCTGAGCAGTGGTGTGCATCCGCACACGAAACCACTGGTCCTTCGTTCTCTACTTATTCAGCCAGTGCCGTTGTTCACCAGGGCGAAGGACGGTTGTCGACCCTACATCGAGATCTACAGCAACGGCGCGCTGGTTTTCTCCACGAAACGACCAGAGTACGAGGAGATGAGATTGTTCGGCATAACGGAGGGAAAAGTGTCGCTGGCGGTCGGAAACGCCACGGTTCGGGGAGACGTTACTATAATTATGTTCCACGCGAGGCAGCAACTCGGTCGCGTGATCGGGATTAAAATTGGGTCCGTACACTTCCACACCGGGTATATACCACTGACTGAAACCGCTCTGACGTTCGAGAAACGCGACCTGGACGACGTGCCGGAGATAGGCGGAAAGTTCCGCGTAGTATTAAATATTATGATAGGGGAAGAGAATGCGAAATTGGCTAGAGTCCCCGCACCCTGGGAGGCTGAATCGTCACCGAAACCGGAACCGGATCCATTGTTTGGTTCTACGTTAGAAATGGAGGAGACTTTGGAGAATTTCCGAACTGCTCAGTCGGAAGAGGTATGATGATGAAATACAATAAATGAAATTAATGCTATAATTATTATTATTAAGATCAATGGAAATACGATTTTGTATCGGAATTTTTTCAGGTACAAAAGGAAGTACCACCTGCACCCGTGGCCGAAATACCGAGCGAGCCGACTGTACAACCAGAAGTACCTCAGCAAGTAGAAAATGTAGTAGAAGAACGTAACGAGGGAGCGAAATTCCTAGAAGCTGATCTACTGAACTTGGGAATGCCAGAGTCCAGTACCTCAAATACTCCGCAACCTGCAGCGAATCCAGGATTAGATATTTTTTCTAGTTCTAGTCAAAATGAAAGTGATCTCTTAGGAGGTTTTGGTGTTTTTACTCAGCTAGAAACGAAAAACGCCGTGCCGACAATTAGCGATCCAGCTCAGAATGATTTGATGTTCGGAAACGCGCAGCCTAATAGAAACGATAGTATTAATAATAATCTTAATATGAACGATTTGTTTTTTGGTCAAAATCAATCGAACCCCAAAGAAGTCAACGATTTTCTGTTCGATCCTCTGGGCGGAAATTCTAGCAGTAATTTATTGGGTGGTGCGGCCAACTCCAAACCGAACACCGCCAAAACTCCAAACACTGAGGAGAACTTTCCACGGAATTCCAGCGTGCCGAATTTCGCCGCGCAGAACAAAGATCCTTTCGCGAACCTTGCCGGATCTTTGGGGGCTGGTTTAACGTCCAGTTGGAACGGGACACCTAGAAACTCGAATACTCCACAGTCCGCCAGTCCCGCGCCAGCCAGTACGCCTATCCACTCGAGTCCGAGTATGCACAAAGCGAATTCAAGTAACGAGAACCCCGCGGAAGGTGCTGCGGCCGGCAATAAACCCGGTAAATCCGGGGACGCGTTCGAGGACCTGCTCGGCAGTCAGGGATACAATTTCTTTAGCTCGAGGAAGTCGGAGAAGGACAGCCCGAAGACAATAAATCAAATGCGGAAGGTGGAAGCTGCGAAGACTATGGATCCGGATCGAATGAAGATTGCCGAGTGGACCGAGGGGAAGAAGGGCAATCTACGCGCCCTTCTGTGTTCCCTACATACCGTTTTATGGCCGGAGGCTGATAGATGGCAACGTTGCGAGATGCATCAATTAGTTTCGGCGGCGGATGTTAAAAAAGCTTACAGAAAAGCCTGCTTGGCCGTTCATCCGGACAAGGTTATTATATTTTCTATTAAAGTATCATTCGAAAATAGTCTACCGAATAGTTAATACACCTGTTTATCTCTGTCTGTTACAGCAAGCTGGTACTGCGAACGAAAATGTAGCGAAATTAATTTTTATGGAACTGAACAACGCGTGGAGCACATTCGAGAACGATGCGTCGCAACAAAATCTATTTAGTTAATTTTAATGACTGTTACTTGTTACAGAGAATAAAACTAAACGCTATTGTCCACGATTAAGGTAGTTCCTAGCGGACAGAACCGAAGATACTATGTTATTTGTAAGATAACTCTGTATTACATTCCAACTATGTTATCGTAGCTGTAGCAATCAAGTAACGGATTCATAGCAAACAACAACAACAACAACAAGGCAAAGATTGAGCTGCATTTTATTGGCTACTGTGTACATGCATCTTTATCATATTAAGCCTTATAAGATCAATTACTGTCTTAATCATACTGCGGCATAACATATATGTATATAAGGCAAAATGTAAATTAAAAAAAAGATTCCAAATATATAAAGATATTTTCCGGCCGAATATCTCGTATACTACCCTTCAACCCTACCTTCAACCCTTCATTCTCTCTAACAAACTAATCCTACGTAATCGTAGCAACAAATTACGATAGATATACCAGTAATCTTAACACGACTCGTGTACTTTTTCTCAATATAATACATATCCCTAACTCTCCGATTTCAAAACGGAACAAGTGTAGTATAGTATTGTTGTTCGATGCTCGGCTGTGGCTAAACAGGGGTGGGATACACGTACGAGAGAGAGATAGATACGTATACATAGATACATCTGCGCGAGCTAGCGTGTACTGTAGGGGTGAAATTTAAAGGGAGGGGCTGCTCGAAAATGGCTGTTACGCACGGGGTAGGACGTCTGCAAGAGGGCAAGTGACGGTTCATCCCTGTCTTCCACATTGACCAATTGACATTATTTTACGACAATTGATACGGTTAACTAATCGATAGCTATTATGTGGCGGCTAAGCAGCAATCTTTGGTCTCTTCTTAACCCATCCCCGGATCTACGGCATACGGTTCGCTTTGTTAAAAGGTAAATTTCTCTCCGACTTTTCTACGCGAAATACCGTCGCAATTCTCATCTGGCATCGGTTGACTAATTTTTGGTGTTATTACGTACGCGGTGGATCGAATAAAAACACGGTACGCGGCTAAATGGAAATGATCTCGCCTGAAAGCGGACGAATATCAAGTGCCTTTGGTACGTTAACGCCAGAAAGTTGAAATAAAAAAGTGTCTCCAGCTGCAGCACGATTAGCCGTTCGAAGATGTGCAAAGTTTGCGAGAGTATTGTTTCCTCGAAATTCTCTGAACCGCGTCTGTATTCTAAATTGTCAACAATACGATACCGAGCCTAATGCGCTCATGAATAATAATAATAATAATAATAATGACAATAATCATAATAATGCTAATAATAATAACAAGTATATGTATTGTATACAAGTAGCAATGATGAAAAGGAGTATTTATTAATTTAAATATTACTAGTTATAGATTAGAACCTTGCGTGGAAGATGTAAGTCAGAAAAGTTAAACCAACAAAAACTAGAAGAGGAGGCATAGGAAAATTTGGAGAAGATGCTCGGCTCTTCCTGGAGGATCGTGTTTCTTCTTTCACTAGGAGTGCTGATCTGCTCGATAGCACACTGCACGGCAGATGCGATTAAATCTGCCAGGGCAGCCAAAGCACGGCTCAGAACATCCTATGCTCCATGGCGTATCATGATATGCCTCACCCAACCACAAACCCCATTTAAGACGGACGTTCAACGAGCATGGGACGATGCAAGGCTGCAGTCGTCTCATGGAGACATGGACGTGTCGTACATAGAGGCAAGATTAACACCAATGACAGAATCACTGTCATACCCACTGTCATTGCTAAACAAATTCTGTACGGAGATTGAAAATGGGAAGACAGTGCTCAGTATTATTATCGGAGGTGGTTCGGCAGCCAGATTTCTTGTGACTGCTGCAGCTGCATTGAACCTTCCGGCTCTATGGCTGCCATTCACACACAAAGATTTTCTTCGACAGGTATATTCTGATATGTCAAACATTAACTCAAGTACAGAAAACAGTTGGATTACATCTCATGTATCTTACAGGGAAACTACGGACGTTTTGAAAGTCGTATAGGTTCAAGTTCCAGAGAAGTAGGAGCAGCTGCTGCCGCCCTGATGCACAGAGCGAACTGGCATGCGTTCACTCTCCTCATTGACACCACGTTGCTCCCAGTAACTCATCTTTTACACAAGAACCATCCGACTCTAATACCCAGAACTATCATACACCTTCCAACAAACGACAAAACTTTAAGGATGAGATTGAGGAGGGTGGCAGAGGAAGGAGGAAGCGGAGGAGTGATAGTCATGGGATGCGACCTGATGAACGCACGAAGAATCCTCGCCGCGGCTGGAAAATTCGAGATGCTCGCAGGACGGTTCCTGTGGCTCTGGCTGGATTTGAAAGCAGAGCTGAGACCAAATGAACCAAATATAATCAGCTCGCACATCATGCACAATTGGAGATCATCGATTGCAACGAATGAAAATCCCTCGCCGATGGAGAATATCGAACGCGGCGCGAACCTCGTACCTCCTGGTGATTTAACGTTGAACTCGTTACCAAGCTTAGCTAACGATATACATCGACTACAAGAGTACAGGTGGCAGAGTGAAAAGACAGTGGTTAAAAGGGAGGAGAAAGGTTTCAACTTCGACGAGGACGAAGATTTTCGGACAATGGACAAAGAATTAAATTCAAAGAACTTCATGCCGGTCGGTATGCTCGCGTTGAGACCATCCGGTATAAAACTGATGGGTAGCGATACAATACTATCACGAATGTTAAGGGAGACCTCTCAGGACTTGGACGACACGTTTTCCGAATTGAAATTCAAGTTGAACAGTTTGAGGGAGTCGCAATTGAAAGAACAGTTTATACCCGAGTGTTTCCCAGAGGCCAATGCCAAATTTTTAACGAGCGAAGTAAGAAATAACGTGTCCAAGACCCTGACCCATAAACTGCGAAAATCAATGGGTCAAATTTCTAAAGACAAGGCTGAATTCCAGCTGCTAAATTTACAAGCAGTCAGGTTCCCCGGAAATAAAACTCAACTAAGGTAGGCGTGAATTATTCAATCCTCGATCGATGTCAAGTGCTCGTATATCCACTGTGTGACACTTCTATCTCTTTTTCTCACCAGGTGGACCAAAGTGGGTACCGTAAAAGGTGGGAAAGAAGTTCGTCTCGACACTATCGTTTGGCCGGGAGGTGGCATCGTCCCGGCGTATTTGGAACAGGGTGGCGAGAAAATCGGGATGCCTGTTTATCGCATCGTAACAGCACTCGCCTCACCGTTCACAATGGCAACAAATTTGCAGGAGGGCCTTTGTCTACGTGGACTATTCTGCCGTCAGGGGAACACCCTGATGTGTTGCTACGGTCTGAGTATGGACTTGATGTCGCTAGTGTCCCGCGAGTTGGGCTTCCGTTTCGATTTGTACGTAGTGAAAGACGGACTTTTTGGAAAACGAAACGGCAGAAGCGGCACTTGGAACGGGATCATGGGGGAACTGGTGTCAGGTCGGGCACAACTGGCGTTCGCACCGCTCAGTGTTTCTGCTCACCGAGCGAAAGTGGTCGACTTTACGACACCGTATTTCTTCAGCGGAGTCAGCTTCCTGACGGCGCCGAAGGAACGAGCAAAGATACCATTGTTCGCGTTTCTGTTCCCGTTTAGCACGGAACTATGGATCGCCGTGTTCACCTCCCTGAACTTTACTGCCATAGCAGTGGCGCTGTACGAATGGTTCAGCCCGTTCGGTCTAAATCCATGGGGTAGACAACGAAGCAAGAACTTTTCAATAGCGTCCGCGTTGTGGGTAATGTGGGGTCTTTTATGCGGTCACCTGGTAGCGTTTAAGGCTCCGAAATCCTGGCCTAACAAGTTTCTGATCAACATTTGGGGAGGTTTCTCTGTTATTTTCGTGGCTTCCTACACCGCTAACATAGCAGCCCTCATCGCGGGTCTCATCTTCGATTCGGCGGGGAGCAATTATCACGATAAAAGCGTGAGTGAATCTCATTAATTATTATTCTATCTTTCTGTTAGCACTGTGCGAATCATCCGAGTTAGTAACGAATGCCTTTACAGTTGCTGCTGCAGAAAGTCGGTGCACCAAGGGCATCCGCGGCGGAATACTATGTACAAGGAGCAAATCCACAGCTGTGGTCTCACATGTCTCGGTACTCGCTGTCGAACGTCGCCGAGGGTGTGGAGAGACTGAGAAACGGTAGTTTAGATATTCTTATAGCAGACACCCCTATTTTGGATTACTATCGGGCGATCGATGACGGCTGCCGTTTGCAAAAGATCGGCGACACCATCAACGAGGACACATACTCCGTGGCACTCACCAAAGGTCATCCTTTGAAGGAAAGCATATCGAAAGTAATAGCTAATTACACCAGTACCGGACTACTCGATATTCTACAGGAAAAATGGTAATAAACTGTCCTTGAAATCCTTAAACTATTCTACATGGACAAATTTTTCCAGGTACGGTGGACTTCCATGTATTCGTGGTAGGTTAACTATGGACCCCAATACGGAACACGTGCAGATGGGACAACCTAGACCACTGGGTGTGGCATACGTTGCGGGTGTGTTTATTCTGCTTGGCATGGGCGTGGTGCTGGGCACCATCATCCTAGCCGGGGAACATTTGTTTTATAAGTACACACTGCCGAGGTTAAGGCACCGACCGGAGGACTCCATATGGCGCAGTCGGAACGTGATGTTTTTCTCCCAGAAATTGTATCGGTTCATCAACTGCGTGGAACTCGTGTCACCACATCACGCGGCTAGGGAATTGGTGCACACGGTTCGTCAAGGACAGATCGCGTCTCTTTTCCAGAAAAGCGTAAAACGAGTAAGTGTACCCTTAGTTTCTACGATCTGTTCATCAATCACTCGTTTATCTACAAGGTATCCATGTTCTAGAAGGAACACGAACAACGCCGAAGACGCAAAAGTAAAGCCCAGTTCTTCGAGATGATCCAGGAGATACGAAGGTAAGATCATAATTGAAATCTCTCCAAATGAATGAATAAGACAAAATCACTCTAAACACGCAGAGTTCAACAAGAGGAGAAGATCGAGGCTGTCCCGGAGGAACCAGAGAAAACTGGAACGATAAAAAAAGAAGAGAAATCCGTCAGGGGCCGAGAAAGAAGTCGCAGCAAAAGTCCCCTGATGCCGCGGAGTCCGAAACGCTCGGAGAAGAGTCGTAGCTCCATCAATCTCTCCGGTTCGCGTCTAGGGCTTTCCCCGGTGAATTTGGAAGCCCCGATGAAGCCGCGGGAGTTCACCCTGAGCAGTACCAACCTGAGAGCGAGGAGTCCACTGGAAACCGTGGGTCGTCGGCTGAGCCACGGGGACGGTGGCTCACCACCACCACGTCTGGGCTCCCACTTCGGCGGCAGTGCCACGTTAAAACCCCTAGCCCCCACCAGGAGCGACTCCACGGCGGGGACGGCGACGATCAGAAGCGAGTCCGGAACATCTGGGGCACCGACGCCCAGGTATTCCCGGAGCCCCGCGCAACGTGGACAGTCGTTCCCTGTGTTCGCCACCCTGAGGCCGCCGCACTCGGCCGGCCACCAGGTGTCGAAGAGTCCCCTCCTCTCGCCGAACAACGAGCTGACGTGCGCGATAGGGAGGAAATTGTCGCGCGAGTGGGGCTCGGGAACGATCGACCTGACCAGGTCGACGGAGGCGGTGGCCGGCGGGTCCACGTACACGTTGAACCAGGAGACAACGCTGTCCCTGGAACGACCGCCCCATGGGAAACAGGTGGAGACGCTGATGCCGCTGAAGAAGCCTATACGTCGCGCGAGGAGTCACGAGAACAAGGAAAGTGGTAAACTGATGGTGGATTTGCCATCGCCGAGATTGACTGCCCAACCGGTGGTGGGAGGCCGATCGGTAAGCGAACGAACCAAAAAGCAATTAGAATCCGAACTGAAAGCTATTTTAAGTGCCAGAGCTCATCATCGCGACTTACACCCCCCTTGATAGATTAGCGGTCCGTTAAACATAAAAAAAAATATAAGTTCTTGAAAGCAATCGGCTTTGAAGATCGTTGCCTCTGAGGGGCTTTGATTGATTTAAGCAATATCAGATTTATAGGTCAATTTGTAGAAGAATTCGACAATTTAACAGAAAAAATATAAAATAAAAATAAATAAATTACAAAAAAAACACATAAACACACACACAGTATAGACACAGTCTCGGGGGTCATGTAACAAAGAGAGATTTTACGTGGGAAAAAAAGCAGAAAATCTCTTTGTTCATGTTGTTACATACATTGATAATATAATAGGATATGTTGATAAAAAGTGCTATAAACTTTAGTAGAAATGTCTTAATAAGTAGTACTTATACGAATACTAAAATATTTTCTTGTTGGCATTTTAACTCTACATTAACCGTCAGCCTGGGTGAGTCTCTCTTTTAATTGCAATGGTATTAGATATCGCGTCTACAGTATTTCTCAACTCGATTTTAATTACTAGTGGCTCTATCGACACTCTGTAGGAAAACAAATTGCTTCTCACGTCGCCGAACGCCGATACTTTTCGTTAACATCGACTCGTTAGCCGTACTAAAACAAAATAATAATACTAAACACATATAGATCCAGACTATCGTTACGAATCTTTCAGCGCTAAATCAGAACTAACGAATCATACGTCAAACACACCGGGATTGCCGATTAAAAAAAAAATACGTTGTACGGATTTCCAGCATTCGAACGGAATATATACATATATATATATACAATATATAAAAAAAAAAAAGGTTGAGAAACGCTGGTTACAGAATTCTGCTGAATCGGACTGCATTACTGCCACTTTAATAATCCTCGTGATCGCGAAAGGAGAGACTCGCTCGAAGGACTCTCGGCGTAGAATGACCATTTACTACCAAAAAAAAGAACAAAAAAAAATGCATAATCTTATAATCGTCACGCCCGTTCAAACGGAAACGTTGGAAACGGGCGAGATTTTAATCGAACGAATCATTTTTGTACCGATCGCAGGGATCCGATACGCGAGGATTTAAGGTCAGCAAACAGGTAACCTTAGGAACATGATTTTTCGTTCTCACTCTGAGTTTCACTATATTTCGCGGTAGTGGCTCGTATCACGGTAAAAAAAAAACAATTATATATTATTAATACCACGTAATCGTATGTACGTTTGCTGCACCTGACGAAGTCCTTATTAGAGCGTACCCTTCGTCGGACTGTTAGACTGATAGATAAAAAAAAAAGAAGAAATTTATTCAGGAATTGTAAATGTGACATCATGTGGAATTGAACACCGTTAACATTCATTTGATGTGCATGTCCCATTTTTTGTCTTTCGTTTTCCTCCGAACGTGATCCTTTCAATCGAACGAAAGCGATAACACACGGACACACGTATACACACACGTTATATAGTACACACTTGTTTCATTCTTATTATTCAACGTAGACCGTTAGAATGAATGTGTGGGACTAAATTGAATAATTAATTTTAAATAATTCATGAGCGAGGCCTTAGGAGTAGTCGATCCGCCCAATTCTTTACTTAACTAATAGCGTTATCGTATTCGAATAATTCGCATACATTCTAATTACATTAGAAAACATAGACTATTTAGTTTCATAGTTTCACGTTAGACACTATATTCGGACGTATAATTCTATATTTCCTGAAAGTCTTGGTCAGAGTAGCGGACACCCGAAGTAAATATGTAAAGCATCGTAATGAATTTTACATTCGATACTAAACGATGTGTGTCGTTGATCACGTATGGGTTTGCAACACGAGCGAGGCTACGATTTTAAACGTCAATGGCTAATGTATCGATAATCTTCGTTAGTAATTCTGTAACACTTACGAATTTACGTTTAATTGCATGGTAAATAGCACACGCGACTGCTATCGATGAAAGTGTCCTGAATGATTGCATTACTTATTCGACATCGTTTAACGAACAAAAAAAAACTGAAATGAAATGAAAAACATACGTGAGAGTGTGTTTTATCGATATCATTTTCATCTTACGGATATTTCCGCGGGTATCTGGTTCTTTTAACCGATAAACACGAAACCGCGATGTTTGTTTCGTTCGTGACTTAAAATAATGACTAAACAGTTTTTATCAAATAATCTTTCACGGAAGCTTTTAGCGCGCATTGTCTTCTACAATCAACTCTGGAACGCAAAAAAAAGACAAAAGACGAAACAAAAAATAAACAAGAAAACTAGTTTCATCTAAATATCGCGGATAGAAACCGATGTATTGCAATTAATTCAGGAAGTGATCAAAATACAAACATAGGGGGCCAGATTAGAGTCACCCAAGCCTAAAGAAATCAAAGATAGACTTATTAAATTAATTCTAGCTGTAATTCTTTGATAAGCGGGTTCTGCCGGTAATTTAGTTCACTAATGGTCTTTCTGTTCTTTTTACGAATTTTCGTTCTCACAATACGAGTTATACATACGAAACGAAATCTGTCTTCTGAAAGTCCTTGTACATACGTGTCTTCTACTAGATACCTGAAGAGAACATTATTGCACTGAATTAAAGGTCGAGCCCCCTACGTCATTGTGCGCCAACAAGAACCTGTACAGTTGGAACATTACGTGTAAAGATCAGAGCGAAGATCCATTATTTATCCGTGACTCTGTAATCCTCGAGAAATTGGCGGTAAACATCCCCGAAAAAATATTGAATACCATTTAAAACACACACCGCTAATGGACGAACGATAGTTTGAAATATTTTTAAACGCGTGGAAATGTAAATCGGCCTATTCACTTCTAAGGAGAAGTAGAAGAAGACATGCTCTATTCTTGACAAAGCTTTGTAGATGAATCACGTAACATCTCTGATCTCCTTTTTCACTGCTCTTCTCTTTCCATTCTCGTGAATCTCGAGACAAGTGTTCACAGAGATTTTTACGACAAGGAGCAGGTATTATTTAATCGTGTATCATCTGCGTGACGAAAGTGCTCGATAAATCGATAACAAAAAAAAGTACGAACAGGTAGACTTAAAAATAATAAAAAAAAGCGTACAGAATATAAGAATAAAGAAAGCAAAATCCCTCTAACGAGTGCCAACTAGAATCTGTTGCTGCTTTCTAAATATAAGGTAACAAAAAAATAAAAAACGATTCTTTCGTTTCAGTTATTAGACGTAAACTAGCATTAGCATCATATTAATCATGGTATCATATTAATTCAATCTCTAATGGCAATAAGATTATTCTACACTACGAAGCACTGCCATAATTTCAACAACTGTTACATTGATTTTGAAATCCTGCCAAAAAAAAAATAGCATCACCGTTACCATATTATCTAATAAATAAGTCCTACCATGCCAAGATATGAATTAATATGCGATCATTCGATGGTATCGCGAGTTTCGACATTCCAGCAAAAAACTTTCACGGAATTCTTTCGCTGCGATTTATATTCATTTCACCCTGAGGGAAATTGGGTACATATTTAGTATGCGTATTCCAGTATGCTTAGAACCCCCTTGTAGAATTTATTATGATTATTGTGTCATTTCCAATCATTTCAAGTATACATTTTGATTCGTCACTTGGCGTGGCATGGTTCGCATACCACATACGTGTTAGATCTTACAACATTTCTAATTAATATAATTAATTGTAAGGCACAATAATAATTACGTATATTCTGTTGAATATTGCAGAGACGGACCGTCAACTATATTTTTCGGTCATTAAAAAAAACACAGATGTAAAGCTAAGTACGATAGGTATGGAGTACGAACAAAAGAAAAGAAGAAAGAACAATGGGAATATAATAACGACCCATACTTATTTCGCAAGAAATCAACGCGATTTAAACCAGTGGAAACTTAAACGTCGATCTCTATGCAAAACTATCGAACTGTATTACACGATCACGTTCCCCAGGCAACTGTGGAATTTATTTTTCCAATGGCCACTGCTTCGGGAAATCGCAAAAAAAAAGACAGAAAAATAGACGTTTAAGTTTCATCAACACACCACTTTATATTACGCTTAAATCGCTTTGATTTCACCAAAATAAGTAGGGGGGGCTCCGTATTGATTTCCAGTCTCCATTGCGTTCGCATTCCTTTTTTTCCCCACGAAAATGCACAGATATTTTAATTTTGAATTCGTAAAGTAGCACGATAATAAAGTCTCTATAACTATCGAGATCGCATTAAAGTTGCCGGAGACCTATAATTCCAACGCCGTTGTTTCTCACCATGGTGTTGTAAAATGGTTCGCGTCACGCGTGCAACTTTAGTGATACTAGTAACTGTTGTAGACCATACCGTAGCAAAAACCTAAGTATAATGATCACGGAGATCCTGTTACCGCGGTGACTTGTTGGCGTACGGTATTAGGTTAGGTTCCTTGTAACCTACCTCGTCTCTCTTGTTACGCCTACTACTACACTGTTATTGTTGAAAACTCCATATTAATAAGAAGTAAATATATTGTCTCGAAATAAAACAAGCAAAAAAAATATATAAGAATCGTTGTTTGTGATTTTGCTCCTGTCATCTTCGTTTTACAAGTTGCCCCGCGCCACGGTGTTTTCAGTGTCTACCTGGTGTTTACGTTTCGTCTGACCACGATTATTCGACTCTACTTTATCCACCGCGTAGAAGCGGTTTGTTTAGACAACGAGGAACGAAAAGGCTATCTAAACAAGAGGAAACCGATCGGTTACAACAACGCGCATATTTTTCCGGGAATAGAACTTGCACAAGATTCAATCAAAGTAACGTTTCGCAACACGCACTAACGTTCCGGAGGATTAATACATATATCATGATTAATTCAACAGACCTCTAAATTATTCGAAAAACTTGTCATTTCTCACTGTACGAAGAAAAAACCACCTTCTATCGCGTTACGCGTGTGTATATTATACGTAAAACTCGTGCGGTGTGGATTACGCGTAAATGGCTAGACCGTACGATCAACAGAAATATGTCGACGTAATCGTGATGAATACGGACACCGAAATTTAAATTCCCCGTGAAAACGATGCGTGCTCGTTAACGCGACGAACGAAAGTGTTCCTCTTCTTCGTGGAAGAGTCAACACGGTATGTTATAGCTACGTGTAGAAGTTACATGCTCCATCGGGGCCGGAGGGCCGGAGTAAGCGAAAGAATTTGCAAGTCATTCGAGTCATCTACGGTCACGATTGCTGTTTCACGGTCGAGCTTTCGTCCGTGTCTGTTTCGCGTGCGCGGCTCGCGCATTAATACGTTTTTCGTCACTCAAGAGGAACACAGCGAAACATTTAAAACCAGTGCGTTATACGATGTAAGTGTTTTTCCCCTCGGATACCTACTATCGCGATGTCTTCCCGTTTCTCATCGGTTTCCGATCGGTTTCTGCCAAGTGTATCGCTCGAATTTACCCGAGTACGCCCTGTCTCTCGGTGTTTCGACTGTAAATTGTATATACAAGAAGCGTCTTAGCCGCGTGTGAAGCGCGTGCGTGATATAACACACACACTGCGGTGGGTTCCCTCGATCTATGTGAAACCATCGATCGCATTCCCAAAAACGTCCGACTTGTAATCACCGTCGTTCCCTATGAATATCTCTCTCTCTGTTAATATGTCGTAGCATCGATGTCTACTAGAACGCACCACGGAACGTGAAGGTACCAAGATTGTTTGCGATCGTGACGAGGCGATCCAGTCCGTTCGGGGACAAAGACGAAACTGTCAACGCGTAAGATCAGTCAGCGGCACGTGCGTATGGTAATTCTGTATTTGACGTGTGAGAGCGCACATTCGAAGTTTGGTGACATCGCATCTATCGAGAACCGCAGCGTGCCGCCGTTTAATCCCTGCGTCATCGTGGAACATTAATGAATTAATCGTCGATCACTCGCTCGAACTATGATCCTTAAGCTGCACCTACTGTGCCCTTCTTAGCCGCCGAGAGAATCTTTGTCCACGCACGTCTCTTTCGATACTGTAGATTTTCCTCTACCAGAAGTGCCTGAGTCAGCCTGTACGTATCCATTCTATTTGCTGGCATATTTTTCTAATGATATGTATCCGAGACGCATATTTCTTTATCAGTGAAATAATGACATAAATATCAAGTAGATGTGATAGAGAATAGTTATATCGCTTCCAATGTTTATTTCATATGTAATGACTGTTCCACTTCTGACAGTATACTTTAATGGATGGAGAAGAAGATTATCAGCAGAGAAAAGGGGCTCAGAGTAGCTTCCGATCTCAGAAGCATGATTCGGGTTCACCAATTATGTCAGGAGACGAGAAGGACTTGGAATGCATGGAAAAGAACGGAGATCTCGGGGATATGACATTTTGTATGACCAACTACATAAAGGAGGCCATGAAAATGATGTTTATGATGCGTAGTCATCATATGCTCACAGATGTCATATTGGAAGTGGGTTCTGAATTATTTCATGCGCACAAAGTGATTCTAGCTGCGGCTAGTCCATACTTTAAGGTAATTTGATTGATCCATTATCAAACTTATCGATCACAGAACAATATTAGAAGTATATAAATTATAGGCAATGTTTACGGGTGGCTTGAAAGAATGTGAAATGACAAGGGTTAAGCTTCAAGGTGTCTGTCCGACAGCCATGGCACGTCTAATGTATTTCATGTACACTGGACAAATACGGGTCACAGAAATCACAGTGTGTTCACTATTATCAGCAGCTACAATGTTTCAGGTATAAACATTTCATAGAAACTATTAACCTTTGCAATGATACAGAATTGTGTATATTAATTTATATCATGATGCAGGTCAGTAATGTAATAGATGCATGTTGCGTTTTCTTGGAAAGACAACTAGACCCAACGAATGCTATCGGAATTGCGAATTTTGCCGAGCAGCATGGTTGCCAAAATTTATACCACAAAGCGAATCAGTTCATTGTTCAACATTTTAGCCAAATATGTCAGGAGGAGGAGTTTTTGCAATTGTCGGCGATACAATTGGTATCGCTCGTACGAAAAGACGAGCTTAACGTGCAGGAAGAGAGAGAAGTCTATAACGCTGTATTGAAGTGGGTAAAATACAACGAGGAAGCAAGAGGTCCTAAAATGGAGCACATATTGCACGCCGTGCGATGTCAATACCTGACGCCCAATTTCCTACGGGAACAAATGAAAAACTGCGATGTATTAAAAAAAGTACCTGCGTGCCGGGAGTATCTGGCACAGATCTTCAAAGATTTGACTCTACACAAGAAACCAGTCGTGAAAGAAAGAACTCCGAACACACCGAGGGTGATTTACGTTGCCGGTGGTTTTCTAAAACATTCGTTAGACATTCTGGAAGGGTATAACGCCGACGATAAAACATGGACGCAATACGCGAAACTAATCGTTCCTAGATCTGGTTTGGGCGGAGCATTTTTAAAGGGAATGTTCTACGCGGTTGGTGGAAGAAACAATTCGCCAGACAGTAGGTCTGTATATTGAGATAATACACGATAGTAAATTAAACATAAAAATTAAAGAGTTTGCATAAACGCGACTTTTCAGATACGATAGCGATTGGGTCGATAGATACGATCCCGTGAAGGATCAATGGAGACCCTGTAGCCCAATGTCCGTGCCAAGAAACCGTGTTGCTGTGGCGGTAATGGATGGTTTATTATACGCCGTGGGTGGTACCGCTGGTGCCGAATACCACGATAGCGTTGAATGTTACGATCCGGATCAGGATACGTGGACGAACGTAAAAGCGATGCATATAAAGAGACTCGGAGTCGGAGTAGCGGTGGTAAATAGGTAAAAACAACAACTAGTCGCGTTATGTAAGAAGCTTCAAGAAAACTGCTGCATGTACAATACATACATGAGAATAATCATCATCGAAATGCATAATTTATATAAATGAAAATGTAATAACACGACAGACTGCTTTATGCCATCGGCGGTTTTGATGGGACAAATCGACTCAATTCTGTAGAGTGTTATCACCCGGAGAACGATGAGTGGACGATGGTATCCTCCATGAAATGTAGTCGATCGGGTGCTGGAGTAGCGAGTCTCGGTCAATATATATACGTCATAGGTGGATACGACGGAAAGACACAATTAAACTCGGTCGAACGATACGACACTGAACGAGATATATGGGACTTCGTCAGTAGCGTTAGCATCGCTCGTAGTGCTCTCAGTGTTACGGTACTAGATGGAAAATTATATGCAATGGGTAAATAGAATTAAACTAATTCGTACGTGTGACTATTCTATCCGAATATATATCTTATCGTTTTCTTTTAGGTGGTTTTGACGGCTCGGAGTTTTCAAGTATTGTAGAAATTTATGATCCCGCGAAAGATCAATGGGAAGAAGGTGTACCAATGACTTCCGGTAGATCTGGTCACGCTAGCGCAGTATCCTATCATCAGTGCCCCATACACTGCGATCATTTAGATCACCATATACCCTTGGAGAGATTAGCACCGTCGTGATGAACGTAATTTCTGTGTTTTGAAGATAACAGACACATGGATTTCTCGCCCCGAGAAACTACTCATCAGAAACTATTCGCAATCAGGCGGAAGGAACGAAAACGACAGAGTACAGGAATGTACTACAATCGAAGCACCGGATAGAAGCGATTTCACGCACCGCAATCAGACTGACACCCGTATTTTCCAATTCGTTGAAACGAGAGGTCTAGTTCCTACGAACACAGTAGTTGATACAAGCCGATTATTCCCCGCAAAGTGCGAGTCCTGACGGTCTAACTGTTCTAATTGTATATGACTTAACGCGCGAAAGGACCAACGGACATGTTACGTCCATTAAGATAAGACATTACCTCGCCGTAATGTGATCAGTTTTTTTTATAAAGTCACGTGACTCTGTAATTAATACTGTGTAAATATACATAATATTATTTTTGAGGAATTTTTATAGAACTTTCTTATTTGAGTCACTGTACATTTGTAATATATTAGAGTAATCTTCCAAATATACGAATAATGTACAACGTGCGGTTTCGACTTCATTATTTGCAGTTACCGATATCGAGAGAATTTATAGTAAGAACCTCATGATTCGCGTAGCTGTATGAAAAATGATATATTACTTGAATTCTGCCGATTAACGACGCACTGGATGTTTAACTGTTTCACGTGATACAAATTTGTGGCCAAAGAAACATACTTTTTTATGTTACATTAAATTATTACACGTGTGATACTTCGTAATATATTGGAAATTGATTCGAAAAGTATATCGCGTGTCCTTTGTGTGAAGGTGTAGGTATGGATATTGAATATGAATAAAAGATTTCAAGAGATTCTTGTGTAACTTAAAATTAGGATACATTGAAAAAGGTATGTCTGATCGATACGCCAAAACAAATTTATCATTACCGCCGATAAATCGGGTGAAAAATTCAGAATCAATTGCGACGACTAACATGAATAACACCGAATCATGGCCCAATGCTGTCGGAGGTATACATTTACCTACATTACGAGATAGGTATTCATGACATAAATCCAATTTCTCGTTCATCAACGTTACTATGTTAAAAGAGTTTGAAATAAACGAACATTCGGTAGTAATATACATTTTTTTTTGTACTGCAGTAAACAGAAAGTAAATGATCAATCCTCTACCGATGCGGGCGATTACACGAAGATGCTCGAGTGTAATTTTTTGGGTGTGCCAGAAGCGTTTGAAAATCCGCAAGAGGCGTTCAAAGTTGCTGTGCAAAGCATAAAGCAAAATGACTGGCACAGTAGTACACCTGCCTTAATAAATCTTATGCAAATTTCTCGATTTCACCCTGAGTTGTTGGATTCCAGCATGCCTTTGATAAATAGAAGTCTATGCAGGTCGACTAGAAATTCCGTTCTATAAATTTGTAATTAATTCTCTATTCTTATTTGACTTGTATGGAATTTTTCTACTCTATTTTAGTCTATTAAAAAACACGAGATCTCAGATTGTCAGAACCGCTTGCCAAATAGCTATGGAATTGTATAAAACTATTCAGTACAGTCAGAGGCCAGAATTTGACGAATTAGTTGGCATGTTATTGTTGAAAAGCACACATACAAAGAAAGGAATCAGAGAAGATGCCAGGAGAGCATTGGATGCTATGGTGATTCATTTGCCACCATCGACTAGCATCAGAGTTTTAGCTAGTGAACACGGTGCAGGGTAGTTATCAATTATAAAAATTTCACAAATTGGTTAGGTGTATATTCTAATCAGCATTGATTATATTAGTCATAAAAATCCATTTATCCGAGCAACCGTGAGCTCTCTACTTCTTAATATTGTGAATATGACTGGAGTGGACAAGCTGCTATCGAACCAAAATCTCAAGGATGTTAGACAGAAACTATTTTCAATGTGCGCAAAATTCCTGATCGATGGAAACTATGAAACAAGGTAAAAATCTCGATAATGTCACTGCTTATATGAATATTTTTAAAAATACATGTTTTTCAGAAACAATGCGAAAAAAGTTCTAAAATCAATGATGAGTAACCCTGATTTTGACACTTTGTTTTATCAAGACGTTGATCGAAAGACCGCAGATAATATAAAAAAACAACTTGTATCATTAAAATATACTTGTTAGATCCACGATGTTCGAGAAAATTTAAAAACAACAAAAATTGTTTGAAGTAATTCCGACCATTAAATATTCCATCCCAAACGAGAACCCGTCCCGACTCAAAAGCACACTTACTGTAGCTCCGAAAACTGGTTCTATTTTCAAGACGGGATATGCTAATCGATATTTTCAAAAGTGAAACCCACCGTGGACGATTCTACATGCAACGAAAATCTACGTCCGAACAACGAATCCCAACGATTACTTGTTCTTCGCGGTCTAGACTGAAACACTACAGTGTCCGCATTTTTTAAATTACGGCTGTTTGTATACAAACCGCACTATAGAGATCGTCGGAGTAAACGTGACCGCTCGTTGATGCCCGTCACCATTTTTCTATGGTGGTGAGGTTATAAATATGGTGTTTGTTTGAGCCAAGTGATTTCGATACGAAACGTCAAAAAGATCGTCGTCAAAATGCCAGCCGTTTCTGTGGTACTATTTACCGATTTGGTATCTACGGAAATTCGGTGGAGGATGTAAAAACAGGCGTAATAGCACGACGATGAAATCCATGTACAAATTATTTTTCCTGTGCCTTATATTAGTTGCTCTAATAATACTGCTCAATTTGACCACGAATTTCTCCAATAAAATATACGATGCGCCGACGAAAGAATCTGCAGCTCTTACAACGACTGCTAAAAAATTCCCTGGTCTATCCTCGGCGGGGGAAGTGACAATATGCGTCGTCGTTTGCGGCGACAGGTTGGACGAGGCATTGACAATGTTAAAATCGGCCCTGGTCTTCACGAACAGATCTCTACAATTTATAGTCCTTGCGGAATACGACCTGATACCGGCTTTCAACGAGAAACTGGCAGAATGGAAGCTGATGTCGAACAAAACCTTTGATTTCATGGTCAGATCGATCACGTTCCCTGAGGGTAGCGATGCAGCAATGTGGAAAAAGCTGTTCAAACCCTGCGCAGCTCAAAGATTATTCCTTCCGGTAAGTAATGTAGAAATCTTTTACTACAAAAGCATCTATAGCGAAAACTATTGTTCATTTCTCTTTATTCTTTACTCGTACAGACAGTCCTAAATGAGACAGATGCTGTTCTCTATGTGGATACAGACACCTTATTCTTGGCACCACCAGAAAAGATTTGGGACGAATTTAAGAAAATGAATTCCAGTCAGCTGGCAGCCCTGAGCCCGGAACACGAAGATCCTAACACAGGCTGGTACAACAGATTCGCCAAGCATCCGTATTATGGAAAGTTGGGAGTGAATTCTGGAGTCATGTTGATGAATCTGACGAGAATGAGAGAGTTTAGATGGATAGAATATGTTATACCCATTCACAAGGAGTACAAGTTAAAGATAACGTGGGGAGACCAGGATATAATCAACATTATCTTTCATTATCATCCAGAAAAGCTTTACGTGTACTCCTGCAGATATAACTATAGACCGGATCACTGTATGTACATGCCAGTTTGTACAGAGGCAGAGAAAGAGGGTGCTTTAGTTTTACATGGATCCAGGGGTACATTTCATTCTCAGAAACAGCCACCGTTTAAAGCTGTTTACAAAGCCATGCAGGAGTATCAAATAAACACGGATCCATATGATTATTTACTTGTGCCAATGAGAAATTACCTAGCTCTGGAGCATAGATCTAACTGTGGCAAAGTGTGGAAAGTATTCATCATTCAGCCCGAATTACACTTAGGACATAACATGTAAACGTATTTAGTAACGTTACGACCACGCGTTCGGGACTATTTCCTTTCGTGATCATTCATCGATATTTAGACGTACATTTTCGACAATATAAAATTTTTAAAACACTTCATAGCTATAACGAAGCAATAACACGTAGAACGCAGTATTTCGAAATGATATTTGCCGTTTCTTTGGCAGCTGTAATATAATTCTCGTCGATAAGAAAACACGTGTCACGTGCACGTACAATTTCCAAGTAATATAATTAATTAACGATGGACGTAATATTCGTTAGCGTAGAAATATCACGTATCTCGTGATGTTAATGTAATCTCCTTATATACAGACTGATCTTCTTCCATAGTGCATTTTCGTTTTATTTGTTAAAAAAATGCGCTGTGATTGTTACTGTTTATGTCATGATTAAACGATATAAAACGTATGTTATTAACAATTTTTATCTAAGATCTTTTTGACAATACTCGTCGGATAGCTTAGAAGCGAATCTAGCGTGAAAGGTCTTCTTATACTTAAAAATAAGAACAGTTGTACTTGATTTAGATTACTTTAATATAAACAAAGAAAAAAAAACACAACTCGCGATTGTTATATATAAAGTTACGCGTACGGTTCGAAGCAAACAAACGAAATGAAAAAGGAGTCATCGAAAAAATTTTTATACGACAATGATTGTATCTCGAACAAAACCAAGCGTTTTGTACCCTTCATTATTCTGTAATTTAATACGTTGTTTGTGATACTTTTCTTACGAAAAAAATAAAGTATGTTCGAACACGGTGATAAAAACACGTCTACTCTTATTTCTCTTTCCCCCCCCCCCCAGTCATTCTCAATTGTAAATAAAATAAGCAAAAAAAAATCCACCGAGCAAAACGACTGCACACGAAACGTACAGTTAATCCAAGATTCTAAGCGTCGAAGTTAATTAAACGACGTGGCCGAGATACCGTAACGTTTCCTAGGGGAAGGGGCACATGCGAATAATGAATGTTCCAAGGGCTCTCGACCCGGGGGGGAACCCCGTTGTTAGTACGGAGCTACGCTCCTGTCGGTCACGATCGGAATCGGGGCCCCGTAGTGTTCTAACAGACGGTAAAATCCAGAAAATTCGTGCATCGAAGCACTGCAATCGCGTCCACTAAACGGATTAACAGGCCTACGGGGAACACGCGGCTGTTTGGATCGACGGGAGATCGTTTAACCTATATGCAAACTGTATTTCGAGCAGTGTTGCGCAAAAGATCGAAGTAAATGTACGCGCGAACGCGCGGGACCAGGATGAAGTATAGCGGGCACAGTGGAAAGGAGCGATAAGAATCGAATGATAAAGGTGGGAACGATAAAGACTGGTTTCTCCAGCGAGTAGAAAGATCCGCTGGTAGAGCGGGTCGGAATATGACGGATCGCAGTGACTTTTGTTCCGTTTCCCTGCACCGCTAGTCGCGTTTTCATCTGGAACGGCAAAAGTCTTTCTACCTGTGCCCCATCGTCGAAAAAGGTGAGAGGTCGTGCGATTTTCGAGAGTGAACTTTTTCATCAGCGACAAACGTTTCGATAAAGTGACGTGGAATACGTGAGAACGATCGACCCCGATGTGGTTATGGATTATTCGATGATAAATCGATAACGTAGAAATGATTTATATATACGTGTGTTTTAAACGTATGCCAACGACCTGTTAAACCGACACCACCTGCCGCGTTGTGTTGCTCGTGTAATTTGAGGCCATCGCGAGAAATCTACCTGTTATCACGCATTCCTTTGATATCTGTACTATACATGTATAGATAAACGTTTCGAGACGCGCACTATATGCATAAATTCCAGAATTATCTCCTCTCGTGTAGAACACGAGTATTTTTCTTCTTTTTGTCTCTTCTGGCGAGCAGAGTGACGATTCGAATCACATGACCCCGCGAACTAACGAAATGTTCGGTCCCACGGTATCATGCTGCTGAATGAATGCGTGAGACACGCTGGTCCTCGTTATAATTGTTATCACCGTGTGCTGTAATCTTAATAATTGTACGTAATACACGTTCATAATAGAATCACGTTCGAGATAACTTTGCATACCTACTTTGAAACACGACGATCGTTTCATCTTATTCTTTCGAACGCCAGCGATCTGAAATAAGAAAAAAAAACAATTAGAAAAAACAGGAACTTATCCACGAAGTGTGAATTATCACTAGAACTACCGAGAATTAATTCGGTATATTTAAAAACATTGGATAAATATCTTTGAAAGTAAGAAAGAATGGTGGATAATGAATTAAATCGGTTTAATTATTTTTATGTATAGGAACGTGGTTATGAACAATTTTGGAAATCGCAGTATTATAAATTTAAGCGATTTTTGAAGAAAGGCAGAACCAGTCATTTTGACTGCCTCGGTTGTTCTAGTGTTAGATTTAAACCCAGGCTTTTTTCGCAGGTAAACGAAGACATGCCACTGTTCAAAGCGCGTCCAGCGACCAGGTCGCCGACGTCGGACAAAATTCTGAATGGCACGCGGCAAAATAACAATTATCAAAACGGCGCCGAGAATGGCCAGGATAACCCCGAGGCGAATGGAACGGGCCAGAAGACGCAGAGTGCAACTCAGACACCGGATCAACGGAGATCGTCGAGGGTCTCGCGACCGCCGTTGGTTTTCCATTGCCAACTGGCCCACGGTAGTCCCACGGGACTTATATCGGGTTTCAGCAATGTGCGAGAACTTTATCAGAAAATAGCCGAGTGCTATGATCTGCCGGCCGACGAAGTGAGTGAATTCTAATCGGCTCGTTACGAGGATCGACGAGATTTATAGCGTTGAGAATAATTTATGATTATAACATTGAAATTTCCGTGCCTCGCCCTTCGTGGCGACAAAACATTAAAATCCATGTAATATTAAATTTATCTGGCTATAGTACGATCCTTTATAAACTTATATTATTCTAGCATGATAATTAGGAAAAATTACAAAAAACTTCGTGGTAGAATAATATAAGTTTATAAAGGATCGTTCTATAGCCAGATAAATTTAATATTATATGAATACTATCTACGATCGGAAATATATTTCACTAAAACATTAAAATGTTGACAAATTTCAGGACTTATATACATATGCATAGAATTTAAAGATAATGAATTTGAAAAAAATAATTTTATATAGAGTTTTTTCGATTGCTCAATAGGCCGAAGTAATAATTCTTACGTACAATTATAAATTTTGGCGATCGTTAAAATTATAATTATTTATTGAACAGTAGTAAATTTATATATATATGTAGGTGGTCGATGTAAAAGAATCTGTGTATTTTTTGATTGTACATCGGTTTACGTACATATAGTTAATTTCACCATGAGTGCTTTCCAAAGGGAGAGCCGCGTACCGAATGCAGGAAACATTGGTCACGGGCCGTGGTCTCTGGTCAACCCGACGGATATGTCCTCCACGCGGGAGAGAGCTGCATACAATATAACTACATAACATAACGGGCGTAATAGCACGTAAATTCACGGATGACTATACTATCCGCGCCATCCGCCCCCTCTAATTCGCTCGAATTGAACCGCTCTGCCTCCGGAGCTGGTGAAAGTTGGACGATTGATAACGCTGCAATAAAACATGATCGATACGTGGAAATACGAGAAACGAATTGATTTAAGGCTCGTTTAAAAGAGAAATTGAAATATGCAATAGGTTAGGTTCTAGGAGTACGAGGTGTAGGAAACGGGAACGAAAAATTCATTTGATAAGATTACGCGTCCGGAAGAAAGCTGCGTGCACTGCGTGTAGCTAATAATATTATTGAAATATCAGGGAATAGTTTTTAGATCGTTTCTTCCGGCACGCTATTATTAGAACTTGATTAACGTAATCTCTACAAATTAATTGCAGATTCTTTTCTGTACGCTGAATACGCACAAGGCGGACATGACGGAATTGCTGGGAGGTCAAATCGGAGTCGGCGATTTTATATTCGCACACAGAAAAGGTTGGTACAGTTTCACGATGTTCTAGTCGGAGGGAAATTTCGTGTGAACTAAAATTCAATTTTATATTTCAGGAAGGCCGAAAGAAATCGAATTGGTAAAAACGGACGATGCTCTAGGATTAACGATAACCGACAACGGCGCAGGATACGCTTTCATAAAACGTATAAAAGAGGGATCGGTGATCGATAGGATAAAAGTGATCGAGGTTGGCGACCATATCGAGAAGATCAATTCTACCAGTTTAGTTGGCAAACGACACTTCGAAGTGGCGAAGATGCTGAAAGAGATTGTTAAAGGTTCCACGTTCACGCTGAGGTTGGTCGAGCCACAGAAAAACGGTTTCGGTAGTATCGGTCCACGTGGAGATCTCAGAAAAGGGAAGAAATCGGGATACGGCTCCGGCAAGGAAACTCTGCGATTTAAAGCGGACGGAAGCACGCAGATTATAGAAAAAGTAATTAGAAATCACGCGAAACAAGATACGTTTGTCTGAAAAATTAATCGTTTCCCTACTGATGAATTTTTATTTTCCAAAATTAACGCAGGTAGACGACGCTGCCACGGTTGGAATTGAAAAAATCAATACGATTCTCGAAAGTTTTATGGGTATATTCGACACGGAATTAGGTATTTATTTATTTTCATAAAAATACCGTATTCCCCTAAGACTTTCAGACTATAAATTTTATTTTACCAACAGCCACGCAAATTTGGGAACTTGCGGAGGGAAAATGCAACAGTATCGATTTCGCGGAGGCGATAGATAATTCCGATTTGGAAGCCTTCGGTTTCACGGATGATTTCGTCATCGAATTATGGGGTGCTGTTACCGACGCCAGGGCGGGAAGACATCGATGATACGAAATAAAAGATAAATAATGAATGATCGCGCTGAAGACTAGGAAATGTAAGGAGAGAACGTTTCGCGGTGGAAACTGGCAATCATGATTCTCACGATCAATGTGTTATAACGAAGAAGAAACCCTCGGTATTTGCGGTTACTATCAACATAGAATCTAATAATCATTGCAACGTAACAAACCAAGGACTGCGTTAGCAAAGTAGTTTTGATACGCGACCAAATAACAGCTCAATCAAACGTGAAATTAATAAAACTATACAGATTAAGTAGTCTCTACAAGATAGTATTTCTACGTTGTACAATGAGTAAACTGATTAATTTATAAATGTATAGAACAATAAGTAAAGTTGAAAAAAAAAGAAATAAAATCTTATAAGAAATATACTGTGTCATGTTCCGATATCTCGTTCCCTGATATCGTACAAAGGTGTGGAATCGTTTAATCCGACGATATCGATAATAACATTATTTTCACGGAATGCAGATGATGTGGTGTGATTCTCGCAAAAACAAAGCGGAGAGACAAACAAATTTATTAAGAGAGCATTGCCTAATCGCGTCTAGCTTGTTTGTATCCAAGTTTTGTTTACCGTTTACTAGGTTACATAATTTTGGGCTACACACAGAGCTGTCGACGTTTAAAATGCAAATGACTGGGCGCGTTTACGATTACATACGCATTTTGTATGATTCGTCTATGTGTTGAAAATATACATATATGTCGACGGTCAGATTCGTGTTTCTTGGTTTCGTGGCCTCGCGAAAGCCGTCGTCCTCGGCAAGCAAACAAATTTTTAATCATGCCATATTTTATCGTTTGAACCAATAGTAGACGACTGTTTTCGATTAAAATTACCACACGCTGGTCTTATCTGCACCGTCAGCACAGTCGGCGTCAGTATTTCCGTACGAAAACGTGCCACAACCATCACACGATTTAACCTATAACGCCGTGGACCACTACAGAAAAATATTATAAGCGAAACACCATGGCTTTCGCGATAAATAGGGTCAGCTGCATGTTTTGCCGCGCCAGCACCACTTCGCGAAATACCTACAAATACTTAAAACTCTCGAGGGTACGTAAAAAAAATACCGACTAACCTCTAGCATTCTATTGAGTATTTCTGTAATTAATTATTAAATATACCGTACTAAAGTGTTTTATTTAATAATGAATAAGCTTGGAGTAAAATAATCTAGAAGCGTTAGTTGTTTACAAATCACATCGAGCTGAGTTTTTAAATCACACTTATTCTTTTGGAGATGACATTCAAGTATTCTGTACACCGCACAGTATTCTAAATAAAATAAAATTGTTCAACAGGTTTGTTCAGTTAATTTCTCAATCAAAGCTGATATCCCAGAACCAGAGGAGGAACCCCAAAAGTTAGTTGCACCGGTAGGAGATGGAAAAGTATTCAAAAGTGTAGATGAAGTGGTATCAGATATACCAAATGGTGCCAGACTTTTGGTTGGTGGATTCGGATTGTGTGGTATTCCAGAGAATCTAATCGCAGCTATATTAAAAAGAGGCACTAAGGACTTAACATGTGTATCAAATAATGCTGGAGTCGAGGACTTTGGCTTAGGCAAGCTACTGAAAGAACAAAGAGTCAAAAGAATGATTGCATCTTATGTTGGTGAAAATCCTGAGTTCGAGAGGCAATATCTCAGTGGCAACTTGGAAGTGGAATTAACTCCACAGGTGAGAATCAATTAAGATCATAATATAACATTCATAACAACATACACATACATTTCGAACACATAGGGTACATTGGCAGAACGTATTCGTGCTGGTGGGGCTGGTATACCTGCATTCTACACACCTACAGCATATGGAACGATAGTACAAGAAGGAAATGTCATTGTGAAGTACGATAAGGATGGCAAGGCAGAGATATCGGGACAAGCAAGAAACGTAGCAGAATTCAATGGCAGGAATTATGTTATGGAGACTGCACTGACGGGCGATTTTGCTCTGGTGAAGGCATGGAAAGCAGACACAGCTGGAAATTTAATTTTCAGAAAATCAGCAAGGAATTTCAATCCAGTAATGTGTAGGGCAGCTAAAATATCTATCGCGGAGGTAGAGGAAATTGTAGAAGTTGGTCAGCTGGATCCTGACCATGTTCATTTGCCTGGTATTTTTGTTGATAGAATTGTTAAAGGTCCAAGTTACGAAAAACGTATAGAGGTTCGTACATATTTCTTCTCTGATGAGACAAATGCATGACAGCGTATACCATACTTATCAATATATCTCACTCCTTATCTGTTGAATAAATTAGAAACGATTAACGAAGCAGAGTGTCAAACCCAAGAAAGTAACACCAGCTAGCAAGGCCAGAAATCGTATTATTAAACGTGCTGCGCTTGAATTCAAAGATGGAATGTACGGTAAGTCGCTGAAAAAAAAACCATGAAGACCACAATGAGATTTCTCTGTTTCAATGATAATTCTTTCTCAGCCAACTTGGGAATCGGCATACCTATGCTTGCCAGCAATTACATTCCGAAAGGTGTGAAAGTAACGCTGCAATCGGAGAATGGAATTCTCGGTCTAGGCCCCTTCCCAAATGAGGAAGACGTCGATGCAGATTTAATTAACGCTGGAAAAGAAACCGTTACTGTTTTACCCGGTGCTTCGTTCTTTAGTAGCGACGATAGTTTCGCTATGATACGAGGGTACATTATTAAATTATTTTGAATATTTCATCAAATATTGTAAGTTTTACTAACTCATTGGATTCCCTTAGTGGTCATATTGACTTGACGATCCTCGGCGGTATGCAAGTTTCGGAAAATGGCGATTTAGCCAACTGGATGATTCCGGGAACCATGGTAAAAGGTATGGGAGGTGCCATGGATCTCGTCTCCGCGGCTAACACGAAAGTGGTAGTCACTATGGAACACAAAGCTCGTGATGGAAGCCCAAAGATTATGAAGAATTGCACCCTGCCCGTAACAGGTACCCTTGAATGAAGATTTCTATTTTTTAACGTATGAAAAAATACTTATTCACTGATTTTAATGCCTTTTTAGGTCAACAGTGCGTAGATCTTATAATTACAGACTTGGGAGTGTTCGAAGTAATTAAAGGAGAAGGCTTGAAACTTATCGAAATTGCACCTAACGTGGATATAAGCGAAATAGTTAGCTCCACTGGCTGTGAATTTTCGGTAGCCGATGATCTGAAAGAAATGGGTCAAGTGGAAACAGACGAATGTTAAAGGAGATGTTAATGAAATCTTAAAATATTTTTGAATGCTGATAAGATTAACGATATCTGCAAAGACTCGCATAGCTTTGGAGCCTGGTAGAACAGTATTTGCAGCTGTTACGTTATCACGCTGCAAAAAGAGATAATACAAAGGATACGATCGCTAAACAAAAAAGACTTAATCTTGAGGAAAAATGTAACAAACACACGGATGTAAATATCAATGCTTTTAAACGGATTTCTCATACGCAAACTATTTTTAACACTTAAGGATTCGCACTGGAAAGATTGTATAGTTTATCATAAGTGTATTATAAGTACGTATACGCTGCAGTATAGTATTTCGTGCAGATTTCCCTATAATTTTGTAATATATACGACGAAATAAAAGATTATACATTTTTAAAATTAGCATAATCTATATTTTATATGCCTATTTATTATTTTCTAACAAAATATTAACACATACCTAGAAAAATGATATTTATCACACTCAATTACTCTCTAAACTTTGCTTTCACTCTCGCCGGTAACGGCAATAAATACAGCACACTGTTCAATATAATCAAACCCACAGCGAACGCCAATGAAATTAGCAAATTCAAATCCACGTTCAGCACCTCCGAAATATTTTCACCTTCTCTCGTAAAGCGTTCTATCAAGTAAGTCTTGCCATCCGGATACCGACACAGCTCTGGAATCCCAGGACACGTGAAACTTTCGTTATAGTGTAAATTCGAGAAACTGGGTATATCTATGGCCAATTGATTCAACGCCAGCGACGCGTATCTGACCGGCAATGCCGTGGAAACTGCAGCCAGCCAATACGGCAATCCTTTGAGGCTTCTGATGGCTCCGGATGCAATAACGAGAGATAACAGCGTCATGTATAACACCGTTATTGCCCCTGTTATGGGTCGACCGACCACCATCAGCACTGCCACTGTCACCTGTTCAGCAGCCACGTAACTGGCCCAAAGAATACCCGAAGCATATGCCCACGACGAGAGATCGAATTCTAAAATAGGCGTTAATATGCCAATGGTGATCATGGTGGATAGAAGACTCAGGGGAAGACTCAATAAAGCGTAGGCGGTTAGGAACATCGCACCACCGTAGAGACCTTCCCGTTTCTCCTGATAGTATCTCGCACGATATCCTGGAACTATTACACCACGTGAATATACACTAATATACACCTTAATTAAATGTCCGATGTACTTTTGCGAACTTACAGAGCAGAGCTGTCGCAGCTATTCCAGCTACGTAAAATAGAGTGAGTACGTTAAATACTAATCCACCGGTTTGTAGAAAAATCCTGGACTGTACGGGAGTCGAATGCGAGTAGAGTATACTCATCAAAGCAACGGCGAATGGTAATAATAAAAGTCTAGTTGCAAAGTGTCCTAAACCACTTCTGTTAAATGCGAACGTTGCTGCCATGCCTCTCCTAGAATTTAATGCTGACTAAGTAAGAATTGTTAACGCGTTAATACTAGAACTACCAAGGCAGTCAAAATGGTTCTTAATTTCTTAGTGAAATCCTTTACATTTATAATGGTGCGTTTTCTGAAATTTTCATAGCTGTGTCCCTATATAATTATAGTTTGCAATTACATTACATTTTCTTTCTTTGTATCGTCTGGCTTCCTGTCCTTACAGGGGAGTTCCCCTAGGACGAAATATATATATTCATCTATTAATCTATTAATCTATATATAAATTAATTAAATCGATGAATTTTCTATCCCCTTTTGCTCCCTTTCTCCAAATATATACTTATCTAACGCTTTTAGATATACCAAAATAATCCTCGGTAGTTCTAGTGTTAAAATACCATCGTCGGTGAGAATTCACTCACAAGTATAATGCTAAGAGCGTGGAGAAACATCCCGGTTTAATTCCACGACCTAATCCTTTATGCATGATACCAAGAGGAGCATCTTTGACGCTCGGCGGAGCTTGCGGAGCCTCTTTCATGTAAAGAACACCCTCGGCTTTGAATTTCTCCACCAGGACAGATATCTGCTGATTCGATTCTAGAAACCGATCTCTGGATCGACGATCAACGGTCGACAGACACACTGCAACGGTTCGATCAATTTATTTCCCATTCAATCAAGTGTTCCGTACTTTAATTGATAACTGTATAGCTCTCGAGAAATACTTACGGTAATACATTAACGGATTCTCGAGCTCGGGGCACGGGAATCCGATATAAGTGAAATAATCGAGCATACTCCTTGTCGGGCCCGAGTAAACCACTGCTCCCAAACATAACAGAGTTACTCGGCTCACGAAAGGCAAAACGTCGGATCTAGGAGTTTCCATGGTTAGAACAACAATGGATCCTCTTCTGGTTGCGTAAGACCATAGCATGGAAACTATTAAATACGTGTTTAAGGGATCCGTGTCCCATGTTGGCTCATCTAGCAAAAGTAACGTGGGATCTTTCGCCAATTGTACTCCCAGCATTAATCTCCTGTACTCCGGCTTTGTCAGGTCGTTCACTGATCTATTGGCCACCTGGGACAATGCTAGATCCGCGAGAGTCTGACGAACCCTGGCTTCCCGGTTGTTTAAATTGGCGAGCCACGTAGCGTAGGTCAGTGTTTGACGGACTGTCAGGCTGGGTAGAAGGTGACACCTGTGCGCTACGTATCCACCGTGTCGTCTGAATAATTCTGGCGTCAATAAATTATTATTCAACGTCACCCTGCCCCTTGTTTCCCCTTCCGCTCTTCCGGCTAGAAGAAATTACGAAGAATCATTAAGTAATCCTGAATCGATGATAATAGAAGCTGTACTTAGCAAAATCCCCGTACCAATGACATCGAGGAGTGCCCTTTTCCCGGATCCCTTCGAACCTAAAATTGCCAAAACCTCTCCGCCGTGAACGCGGGCCGAGACGTCCCTTAACACAGCGGTGGGCTCAGTTTTACTTAAACAACTTCCTTCTATCACCACGGCGGTCGAGTGAAACACGTTCGATATATCCAAACTGCATTCCGACGGAATCATTGTGGAGCAACGCTAAAAATCTTAGAATCTTCCGATCACATTCCCTTCTTCGATACAGCAGGTGTTTGCGGAATTCAGTCTCGTTTAAACTCGGAACACTGACTGACTGACAAACCTCGACGCTCGAGAGCGATTAAATCATGCGATCATCCGTTGAGTCTACACCTGTGTTCCAGTGTCTGTGTATGTGTGCGATGTGTCAACGTAAAAGATGAACACCGCGGGCTGTTTGTACACCAGGTCCGTTCCTCCAGGATTCCACGCACGTTCCAAGAAATACAAACTTTCCCGGAGGAACTAATTCAACGATCTACGGGCACCGTGATGGTGGTGCCTGGTCGAATGTTGCATGTAAAACGTAGCCATCGGTAACGATACCTGGCTGGGGAGTTGGCTATACGAGGTGAATGTCTTCTCTCGCAGGAGGCTGGTGGGAGGCCGAAGGTATCACCGGTAGAAAACAAGGCTGTATCTAGAACAACGAAAACCCCTGTTACTTCAAAATTCTTTCTCCTCAAATAGTACTTCAAATTAAAAGTAAATTAAATTTACCTGTTATTCAATTTCGAATAATTCTCCACATATTTTAGTTTATCAATCTACACACCTTTTTTACCTAAATAACATTTTCACACTATCAATACACACAGAAAACACTGTTCTGTTTTTATCTTATTTTCTAATACACTGCTCCCTTTCGACAATTTCTATATTTGACAATAAAACTGTCCCTAATTTCCCCGTAGAAATATTCGAACACGCTGACCAGGAACGAGGGGGGTTCAGGCAACAGGTGTATTCGTCACTGCGAACTTGAAAGACTGAAATGGAAGGTAGGGGGGCTCCTCCAGAGGGGGGTCGGTGGTGGCTCGTGAAGGCACGTCTGTCAGAAGCAGAAGGCAGCGTTTGGAAAAGACTCCCTACGAACGTTTCAGCGTGCCGATGGTATTGCAGTATCGCGATCGCGGTGATGCGCTCCGTGGACGCGGGTTCCTGGGGTGACAGACGAAACGCCAGAGGAGTCGCGTACTGACGGGTTCGTCGGCTACGAGGAGCAACGGATATCGAGCCAAAGTGTGTGTGTGCAATCCGACGAAGTTCAGAGGGGAACAAGGAACGGGTCCGTCGGAATGGAGAAACAGCATCGCCTTGACTCGACACTCGGTTGAAGGCTCATCGTGAATACCGGCGGTGAGTCATTGTCACGAAGATTCTCCCCGGTGATGTATACATATACGTACACACACACACACATACATATATCTATATCTATATAGCGTTTCGTGGCTTTCCGTCGACACCACTTGGCGGATTTACTTATTTTACTATTTTCTTCTTATTCCTCCTCTTCTTCTTCTTCTTCTTCTTCTTCCTCGCTTGTACGAGTGATTCCCCGCAGAAGCGACGCTTCGATCCGCGTAGTTTTCACGTGTGCGTGCGTTTGCACGTGAGATTTTCTTTTAATGATAATTCCGTTGAAAAACGGAATAATTGTACTCTCGCGAAACGGTAGATCCCATCTTAATTGCGCGATTTCGTTTCATCTCGATCTGTATAATTATTATTAGTAGACTACGCTGGTTTTGCGGGCAAGTAGCGGGTCGTTCGAAGCGTTGACAGCGAGATTCCGTGGAGTAGGACTCAATTAACGGTCGTAGGGAATAGCCGTACGGTATTCCTCGGTTCACGGAAATACACGTGGCTGCAGTTTCGCTTACGTGATTGAATTTTTCAGCGCCGCCGTTACCCCGCTGGCCGCGTGTTCCCGTTCCTACGGGAAAAAAAAATATATATATATACATATATATGGGACAGTTAATATATGCGGCGTGTACGCGTTTAATTCCGTGGAAGTCACGGTTCAACGACTGGGAACCTGATTTTGCATAATGAGAAAGGTGTATTTTGTACGGTGAAAGCAACAGGTGATCGACAACTTTTGCGATATGTTCTTTTCGGCGGTCGCATTTTACGCACTCGCGTAACACACGGAATCCGGTGGCAGTTTACCGGCGACGGCGGGAAATTACGTACTCGTACGGAACGACGTGTTACGTGACACTAATTTCTAATACGGCTGGCAAAAGTAATAAAGAGTCGTGGAAATATGTTTAATATTCCGATAGATTAACTTTCAATTTCGCTAACGAATGTACTCTCACTACGTGCCTCTAACAATGGACACGCGAGTCCGAGGATGTTAACACTAGAACTACCAAGAGTTAATTCGGTATATTTATAAATGTTTGTAAGTAAAATAGTTACTTTGGCTTATTGAAGCGATCAGAAAACTCTAAAAAAGATAAAATTAAATTAAATGTAAATTCACTCATCCATCCACAATGAGGAAAATAGTTATTGAATTGAAAAATTAAACGTCCTACATAATTTAATTTAATTTGATCTTTTTTAGAGTTTTTTGATCGTTTCAATAGACCAAAGTAACTATTTTGCTTACAATTATATATATTTTGCGATCGTCAAAATTATAATTATATATTTATAAATATTGCATAAATATGTTTGAAATAATGAAATAAAGGAGGATAGTAAATTGATCGGTTTAATTATTTACATATAGAAACCAGTCATTTTGACTGCCTCGGTAGTTCTAGTGTTAAACAACGGAAAACCGCTAATTCGAATACTCTTGAAACCGCGAAAAATTCGCCATTTAACGAAGATTAAAATCTTCTCAAAACTTTCTCGCTCGTTCTCCTCGCGCAATCGTTCGACCGAGAAAGAATTTACTGAAAACCGCCAATTAAGTGAAAATTCGTACGCGGAATCCGGTAACGTTCCGGCGAACCCGGAGACTTCGATGAACGCACAAGAAGCGTAGCTGCACACCTCTAAGTTTTCAATGAGCGACCGCAGCTATTTGCAATTTTATCACTAGAACCACCAAGACAATCAAAATGACTAATTCTTAATGACTTATAAAAGCCACAATAGGTTATAACAATGCGTTTTCCGAGATTCTTTATAACTACGACCCTAAATCTACATAATTAAATCGATTAATTAACACTCCTCCCTGATTGCCTCTTTAGAAACATATTCATCTGAAGTTTTTATATAAACCAAATTAATTTTCTGTAGTTCTAGTGTTAATTAACACTTTATCGACCGGTCGTGGTTGAGGCTGCCACACAGTAAGTACCGGCTAAATTTCCGCTATTCATTGTGTTGTGCCATATTTCCTTTTGTTTCGAAGGAATTTTATCGACAATTATACTTTATGTAGCATTTATTTTATGTAATAAAGGGCCTTATAAACTAATATTCATAAAATATATTCAAGGTAATAGTAATTCAATTTTTAATAACTCTTTAGAGTGCGACATCGAAAAGCCGATTAATAGGCTAGCAGTCGATAAAGTGTTAACCTAACCCTCAAGAACGTACGCGGTACCTTCGTGGAATAATGAAAGAAAAAAAATAGAAACAACGCGATAGAACTGACCGCGGCGCATGCCCCGATATAGAAATTCCTCGGCGCGTTATTGCCACTCGTGTTTACTTTCATTCCGTCCACGAAATGATTTATTTTCAGAGCGTAACGCTGGCAAAAGATCGGAAAATTGATGTAATCATGAAAATGATTTTACTTTTTTTTTCTCTCTCTCTCTCCTTTCTTTCTCTTTGGCGAATCGTGCCAAGGTTCCACGTGGTGAAATCTCGTTCCCGTGGAACAATGCGTGTCGCTGGGGACGTCGTTCGAATTTTTCGGCGGACTTTCCACGGTTTCTAACGAGCGACTCCGTTTGTTCGAGTTCCTGGGTGCACGTGGTATCCAGGCCACCTTTATTGAGATACGGAGTCACGTGTACTGGTTGACTGGCGTACGAAGAAATCGGTGCGTGGGACCGTCTCGCACGGTCCGGTGAAAGAGATCTCGAAATCGGAGACATCGTTCGCCTCGCTGAACTGCATACAACCCGAAATAAACGGAATCTCGGACACGTGAAACCTGCAACCGGGAATAATAGACGTGAATTCGAACTGCAAAGCGGTTACGAAGAATATGTGACAATTAAATTAGTATTCCTCAATTAAAAAATCGGGAATTTTGAAGAAAAGATAACTAAACAATAAGAAATAATTAATTTTAAAGTTTTGATTTGTTATTTTTCAATAAGTGACAATTAAGTTAGTATTTCTGAACTAAAAGATAGTGAATTTAAAAAAGCAGATACCTTATCAATAAGAAATGCTTAATTTTTAAGTTTTCGATTTGTTATTTTTCTAAATTCAATGAATATCGTTCTTAAACGTGTACCATAAATATAACATAAATAATATACACCCATTAATAGGATAGTAGGCTTCATCGAAGCGTGTACGTATTATTAGCGACCAGCATTAATTATGTATCACTTTCCATGAGGTTTAACCATGCCCGACCGAATACCACGCATGTTAACACTTCTCCCAGGGTAGTGTGTAACTTCGAACAGATACACCGGTGAGCATGTTACATTTCCCCGGGTACGCTAGATTCAACGTACTACCTGAAAGGCCGGTAGAACGCGATGAAGGGAAAAAAAGCACAGTTACGGTGGGAGGAACGGCGCCATATAATGGCTAATTCATACCGCGAAAACGTTTCGAGACCGGCCGATAGAACTGTTGCAGAAACGGGATATGCAAATGAACAGTTAACTCGAGACTAACGTGGTTATTGGCGGCTTGAAAAAAAGTCCGCTGTTACGCAAATTGGAAAGACATTTCCAGTGATCACGCCGACGGAATTATTCTACGATAAATAAGCTTAATTTTAATTTTAATATTTTACTTTGTATTTTCGTTTTGTCTCTTGTTCGTCGTCCTTAAAGGGTCCATCCCTAGGACGCATAATACATTATCTATCTATCTATCTATAAATTCGGACGAATTCTACAAACTTTGCCCATGTTAAAACGAATCGATTGGATGAAAAATATCACGATAACAACCCGCATCATTTTTATTTCATGCGGGTTAACGAATATCACACGAACGAGTTTGTAAACGAAGATGAAATAAATACGAAGTGGAAAATGCTGACGTGACTCATCGATCCGTGTTTACGAGAGCCTCGTCTGGTAAGAGTAAAAGAAATTCCACGACCTTCCACAGTTAGTAACTTCGATACAATTTCAACACCGTGGAAAAACGAGCGAGTAACTAGAAGAGAATTCCGCGGGCGGGTATGATTCACTGAACGAATGGATAATAAATTACGGTGGCAGGAAGCAGATGAAATAAAGGGGAGCTAATAAGCGATATAAATTATTTGTTAAATCATTTTCAGCGGGATCGTATTGCGGAATGATGAGATCGCTATCGGGAGCGGCGATTAGCTGTGCGAATAGCGTAGAATCTTGTCTCGCTTTGAAATGATGACCGGGCATACCGTTACTTCGTGACAGGTAAAAATATCAGCTGATGGACGCCGCGTAGCCAACGGGTCCGCGTAGACGGACACCGGTGATCCGTTGACTTAATCGACGTCGATACAATACCCAGGTATTTTTACCAAGTCGAGAATAATTTTAATATAATCCACCGAAACGATCAACTCGAAACTGATACCAAAAGAACACGTGTATTCGTGATATCATAGTGATCGAGACATCGTAAAAAGTTTCCTATTTAATTATACACAGACGAATTCCGTGTGGCACGGAGTAACGTTATGCGTGAAAAAAAAATCATCAAAAATCAAATTAATCATCGTACACCGGTGATCCTCGGTTTCGTCCGAAGAATCCGCCTCCGAGTTCGCGTCTAACGGGAAATTCTTGTACGACGAAACGAAAAGAAAAAAAAATACCAATCCCGTGTCATCGGGGATAACACTAGGAGCACGGACCACCCAGAAAATCACTCTGATCGATATCGTATAATAATAATAATCAATAAAAAAAATTCCAGAAAATTCACTCCACTTCCGAATCGACTATTCCTGTATCCGATTGCACCAGGTGCTCGATACCACCGGTATCACTTGATCGCGTTTCATATCGAGTGCTCCGCTATCGAAGGACACAGAAGGAATATATCGGTCATGTTTAATCTGTAAAACCATTAAAAGGCTTGTCGCGGCGAATGAAACAGGTGGTCTCGCGTGCATTTTCAGGTTACGTCGCGAGCGTAGCCACCGTTAAACGGGATGCTGTGGTTTCCAGCCTCTCGCACGTATATGTACACGCTCTTCCAATCGCGTGTCTATGCACAATGAGTAGAATAACGCTGGTGTTCCTGTGTGTGGGTTTCTACTGGTACGACGGGTACTGCATCCGCACGTGAAGTAGGAAGCACGTCGTAGAATCCGGCGACCGGCGTTCTTTCTTCTTCGTCGGCACTTCGGTTTCACCTCCGGACGCGGATCACGAACTCTGCAAACGAAAGGAGATGTTATAACGATGGAAAACTGTCGAATCGGGCCGAAGTGCCCCGGGAAAAGCCGAAAACGGGGGATTTCGGAAATTTTCGGTCGAATCGTTTGTTTGGCCTTGAAACTGGGGGGGGGGGGAGGGCGAATTAAAGTTTTCTTGGAAAAGTATCTTAACACTAAACCTACGGATGGTAGTTGTAAATCTACTATTGTCGTGTTCGGAGAAAATTTTATTTGTTATTGAATGTATACATATAACGCAAAGAACTTTCGTGAAATTTTGCTGCAATTTATTTTTATTTCGAATTTCATATTTTATCAGTGATATGATATTCTTTAAATATTCGTAGTGGTAGGTTTAGTGTTAAGAAATGGACACTGGACACGGAGAAACGGTTTTAGGAATTGCTTTCTAAACGTCTGAAATTCCCATAAGATTCTATTCAACTAAGAAACCAAACCTGAAGAGAAATGGCACTAATAGCTTTTTTACGTGGAAAGTGTATTGCAACACTATGTGTATCAGATTCATAGAAAATAGAGATAGGATTACCCGGTAATGATATTAGTCTTGTTTCTCAAATGTATGGGTATATAAGAACCGATCGGTGAGATCTAATGAGTTCTTCTAATACGCTATCAAGATATTTCATATCAGATCGTTAACGTTATATTTTATCGGGTATCATTGCCGTTTATTCCTATTACACGGTTGAATTATGATCTTTCAGTGTCGCTACTCCGATACTTCTCGCAGGAATGTGTCAATCAGATTTATTCAAGCATACGTAGTGCCGTGGATACGCCAAATAGAATAAAGCGTACGGTAAACGCTGCCACGAGAATCTCGCGCATGTTTCATGATTCACGGACTATCGAGCCGAGCCGGAACAGACCTTCTACTTCGCGATAAAATTCACGAACTGGCTCTGCCTTTGTTCTCCGACAACCAGGGCCGTACGCGCAAGGAATCGATCGAAATTTCAAACGCGATTTACGTTCCGGAATATACAATCTACGTAGTAACAATAATAATTATAAGCTATCCTTCTAAAAAATCGGTGATATTTTCGCGTGAAAGTTTCTACGATTCCTCGAAAATCCTGCAGGAACAAGCCCACCGCGAAGAATTTCAAGCGTCGAGTAATTTCAAAGGCTCGCCGATTATTTGCACGGCGTACACGCACGTTCCTGGAATGCCGGAGTGCTTTTCAACGTTCTGTGCGCACCGTTCGAATATAGCTGCATCTGTCACCGCGTATATATGCTAGAGCCGGTTTCGCCATAGATTTACTCACTTTAAATTCGAACGTTTCGACATCTTACACGTCGGAGGAGGTTCGGGCGTTCGCAGGAAAACGCGAGGAGATCGAGCGCGGTCGGATTCTATGCGACAAAAACAACCGGACTTGTTATCGCGTTTAACTCATTGACTGCCACGCGAATTTAGCGCGTCTTGTCCTGGGGGCCACGGTGTTATTTTAAAGAAGACATGAATTTTTACAAAATATAATAATTTTAACACTAGAACTACCGAAGATTAATTCGTTACATCTAAGAATATTGTATTAATATCTTAGGACATAAGGAATGAAGTAGGATAGTAAATTGATTGATTTAATCATTTATATGTACAGACAGACTTATGACGAATATTTGAGAAAATTCACTGTTATCAATTTACGCGATTTTTAGAAGAAATTAGGAACCAGTCATTATGACTGCCTTGGTAGTTCTAGTGTTAAGTTACTGATATAATTTTCATAATAAAAATTGATAATTAATGTAGTCTCTACACTATATACATTTTTCATTCATCCTTTCTAATAATTCCTAATTCAAATGGACATTTGTAGCCAATCACACACTACGATATATCTCGTAGTTGGCAGTCAATGGGTTAATAGAAATTTTAGCACGGTGACAGAGTTGGGATTCGCAGAAAATTTAACCAGCTTGAAATTGTCTGTTCAGCTACCGCAAAATATGGGTTCGGAAGCTTGGGAGCTGGAGCGAAGGTATTCGGTACCGGGAGCCCTGGATACGAGAGGACTGGAGCCGCCGGCTAGCGAAGATTTGCATGCATGGTCGATTTACAGGTGATCATTCGTCCACGGTGTAATTTCAGTAATTCAGCCACCGTTCCACCGGCTCCTTAACACTTTATTGACCGCTAGCCTATTTATCGGCTTCTCCATTGCCAACGCTTAGCGATCGCTAGCCTATTAATCGGCTTTTCGCTGTTACACTCTAAAGAATTATTAAAAATTGAATTACTATTACCTTGAATATATTTTATGGATACTATTTTATAAGGGCCTTTATTACATAAAATAAATGCAAAATAAAGTATAAATATCGATAAAATTCCTTCGAAACAAAAGAAAATATGGCACAACACAATGAATAGCGGAAATTTAGCCGGTACTTACCGAGTGGCAGCCTCAACCACGACCGGTCGATAAAGTGTTAAAGCGTAGGCTGTCCCTTTATCCCCTGGAACAAGAGAACTTTTACACAGTGTTCAATTAAACCTCGGTGGAACGTGAAATACACCGAGTGGAGTAAATGTGGAAAACTGATTTTCAGACAAAACTTGAATTCCGATTTCACGGACTCCGCGTTGGGCTCCGCGGAGAAGTCTCCGCTGCCCTATGGGAACTTCCAGCTTCGCGATTCGACCGTTCAGAGTATCCTAAGGCACCCTAGGTACGGGCCGAAGAGTCCATTGGCGAACAACTCGTACACCTATTTAAAATTCGGCCTGCCACGAGTCCTTCCGCCGAGCTCGAGGAACCGCGATGGATCCAGCGGATACGATTCCAGCGAGGAAGGGCGTAGGGTGTCCCATGCGGGGACCTCCGCGCACGGAAATTCCGCGATGCGCTCGGCGAGGAGCGACCCGGACTTCAGACACGTCCACGCGATGCCCAGGGAACACGCCCACTCGCAGTTGACCGTCGCCAGGGAGAATCCCAGGTTGAGAAGCGCGAGCGAGGCGAACCTTCTTCAGGGTGGAGTGCGAACTAACAGAAGACATAGCATAGCACCTATAGATCCTGGATACGGTGCCCATGACAGGGGTAATTTTAATAATTCTAATTCTAACAGATTGCGGAAACTATCTCGCCTCGCTAATTATTCTTTTGAAATTAAAATTCTACAGAAAAATTTGTAGAAAATCCTATAATATATAATATAATGTATATTATATATAATTTTATATAATATAATATATATTATATATTAATACCTTGGTTTTCATTAATTGAAACGGATAATGATAAGTGTTAATCATCGTTAGATGTAAACAAAATGAATAGAATACGTCTAAAGGGTACCATACAATTTTCCAGGACACGGTATTCTGGGACCAGAGAGTTACACGTTACCACTGCGACCAGTACCGTGTTTACAGCATCCGCATTTACAGCTACGCGGCGTGGAGGCGTCGGGATCCGACGGTTTACCGCTCCTTCGAGGTATAACCCTCGAAGCCGGCGCGACCGAGGTGCTAGCGATCATGGCGACCACCGAGAAAGAGGGGACGCAAATCGTAGAAACGATCGCCGGTAGGAAGCGCATAAAGAGGGGTGATATTTTGCTCAATGGGAGATCTGTATCCTCTCGTTCCTTGAGGTACGGCATTAAGAAACACCGTCTGTCGCCCGTGTACTTAATTGCGTTTTAATTTCAGATCCCGTGTGGCGTACCTGCCGACGGAAAGCGGCCTGAGTCCCGGTCTAACGGCCCAGCAGACTCTCAGTTTCTACATGCTGTTACGCGGCGGTGCAACCACGTCGAAACTCGAGGCGGACGCCATACTGCAGGAGCTAGGCCTGGAAGCGACGAAACACTGTTTAGTAAACTCGCTAACGACTTCCGAGGCTAGACGGCTAGCCTTGGCGTGTCGCTTATTACAAGATTCTCATATACTCGCGTTAGACAGGCCCACGCATGGCCTAGATATATTCGACGCTTTCTTTTTGGTCGAGTATCTGAGACAGTGGGCGAACAGGGGCCAGAGACTCGTCGTATTAACTCTACATCCGCCGACCTATGAGATTTTAACGATGGTCTCGAGGGTCGCGCTTACTTCCGGTGGTAGGATAATGTACTCGGGGCCCAGGAGAGACATGTTGCCATATTTCGCACTCGCAGAGTTTCCATGTCCGCCGTTCAAGAATCCCTCGGACTATTATCGTGCGTATAAAACGTTTAATTGAGATTAATTAGACGTTCATTGTATAATGTATGGTAATTAAAATGTACGTACGATTTATTTGTTTTTTTTTTGTTTTGTGTTTCAGTGGACTTGGTAACCCTGGACGATTTATCCGCGGAGGCGATGTTAGAGTCCTCACAGAGGATAGATCACCTGGCGGAGCTCGCGCGGACGCGATTACCGGCACTGAGCGACCCAGGGCCACCCGGTGCGCTGCCCCCGTCGATCTCCAGTCCCAATATATTCACGCAGATTTACGCGTTGCTTTTAAGAACGCTGGTTTACAGTCAGCCGTGGACACTGACGAGACTCCTGCGGAAGATCGTTGTCTCGGCGTCGCTCAGTATTTTACTTGGTGCAATATTCTGGGACGTTGCCGGCGATTCCAATTTGTATCTAAGGGATAGAATAGGGTTTCACTATGCCAGCCTCGGTGTTTTCTTCTGGCCCCTGAGCCTGTTGGCGATAGGCGAAATTGCAGACAGCAGGCCGAACGTCGAACGAGATATCAGGGACGGCTTATACGGGAGAATCATTTACATTTTAATAGAGGTAATTATGCCTTCTAAAGATAGAGCGAGACTATTTGCAATTATAAGTCAATTAATACCACCTTATGTTTTTATGTCCAGTTACTCTGTGGCGTGTCGTCATGGTGCGTAGTTTATCTGATATATCTAGCACCAGGATTCGCCATGTCGGGACTGCATCTGGTGCCCGATGAGAATCTATCATCCCTATGGAATTACCTTGCCATCGGATTGATGTATCTAATGCTGCAACATTTAATATGCTCATTTTTTGCACACATTTGTAAATGGACCTACCTGGCATCATTATTCTCGGGTATTGTAATCGGCGAGATGACCCTGGCCGGTGGGGTATCGTTGCACTTGGAAAATCTGCCAGGATGGTATCAAAAAGTCAGCCCCATGCAGTGGTGTCTATCCCTTCTACTTCCGCAGCTTCACAAATCCGAGAGTATGAGCAAATTGGCCAACTGCAAACCGAAACAAATACAACGTCAGGATATCATCGTTCAAGCCGCCTGCGAACCACCCGACGGTGGTCTGGCGTTGTACGAAATCGCCCTGGACAAGCTTAACGTACGTGGTGAACTGTGGCTCGGTATCGGAGTAGCAATCGTCGCGCTATTAATCATAATCGCATTTTTATGCGTTAAATACACCACGCCGAAACGTCCGAGGAGTGCACCGAATAAGCCATAGGATGAGATCACTCTGCAAATAAAAAATAAAATGAGAATGTAAGTTCTTTTCATAGTGGTGCCCTACTTTAAAGCTCATTTTAATGGTGTTTTAAGAATATGCCTTAATTTACTCCGCGTCTCAGTCGATGTGTTTCTTTTTTATCGATGTAAATGATAATAGTTAACATTACACCTTTTACGTAGCAGTTTACATGTACAATAGTAGGTATTAACGAACAGCGTGCTCGGTAGATCGTGTTACCAACGTGGTCTATTTAACGTTTCACTACGCCTCGTAGTGAAACGTTTTGCGCTGAACTCATTAGCCTTGGCGATTGTCTACGGTTGCTGCGACTTTTTAAAGCGGAGGACTTTAGAAACTCGCAGGGTAGACAAGTATGGTTCTAAACCAGGGCTCAATGGGATATTATACTGTAATCTCTAATTGGAGATCGTCGTAGCGTTTAATAAAAAGAAAACGCAAGCTTAAAGCCGTCCTTGAAGCATTGTAACCGAACGAACGACGTCATTTTACAGAATAAACGTAATTAAAGAAGAAACGATATTGAATTGCCTTACATTTGATAAAGTTAGAATGTGAAATACCCGAGTTCCAATCCACGGTGGGTTAATCGTTGGGAAAATGAATGAATTTTCGTAAAGGCGCTGCAGAACAATTCAAATCTCAACGCGTCGGTAATACAGTTCCCAGATTAACCGCCGTTAACCTCTTCAGAAACGTCAGAAAACATGCGTACCCTTAGTTTTTTAATTTGAAATTATTTCATGTGGATAAAAAATGATTTATCATTATCTAAACATTAAAAATCCCACTATGTTAAAAGTTTCGAGATCGTTAACCAAAAAGTCTTGAAAAAAGAAGTTCTATAGTTGTTATACGCTTCCAAGAAAAAGTAAATAAATATGGTCGTCCTTTAAGAGATTAAATTATATGTAGAACTATCTGATCCTTTGTTACGTAAGTGGATTAATCTATTCCTCGTCTGTGTCTGTTTTGCAGGACGCATCCTGTCTATAGTTTGCCACGTTTGTGGCTCCATCTACGAAGCTTAACGCTGTCGGTAACGGTTCATATTTACCGGATTATCGGTAAGATAGAGTTTCTCACTTACAGGACGATGCATCATCCGCATTAGCTCACCGTTTTAAAAACGGATTTATTGATCATTACGTATTAACCGGTTGTTTACAACGCATCGAACCGATTACGCATTACATGCGTGGAAAACGCTCGGTAAATTGCGCTATTATGTAGACGCAGAACAAGTTTTATTCTAAAATCGATATCATCCCCTTTTCCCGGAGACGATCTTGTCCCGGTTAAAAACGATCTCATAAAGTATTAATATCGAAGACATTTAGCTAAAAAATCAATATAGCATTGAATAAATATAACTGCAAAGATATGTCGGCGACTTGCGTATTTTAAAGTTAACTATGTGAAATATATCGTCCTGTATTTGGCAACGAATTAAACCAGAACAGATTTAATGGCGATAAAAATCATGATATACACATTACGGAGGCTAACTCGTTCCTTAGGCTGATTACATTGACTTATCTCAATACAAATAGCTACTTATACTTGATCGTCACGCGATTCGTCGTCTGTTTTCTTTCATTAATTAGTTTCGTTCGTTCGAAAGCCGATGTTATCGCGATGATTTGTTCGTTCATGATCCCGCGGCAACGTATTAATGAACAATTCCCCGTTGATGATCGCGGACAATAATCTGGCAGCATCGGATAATATCGCTAACGGTCTGATAACGCTTTACGAGAAATGGAAATGTTACGGTCACGCATCGGTGAGTGTGCGCACGGATTTTTTATTCGCCTGAAGAATCACGTTGACGGTAAAAGTTAAAGAGATAACCGAACCGCGAAGATCATTTATCTTTAAATGTCAGATACGTATTATACTCGGCTCGTGTGATTTACAAGGTTACATTGCAGTCTCCTCTGGAATACAGTAATTTTAGATTTTGTGATAAAATAAATATTATACCTTCGTCACATCTGATGTCGAAGATAAATTATTTCATACGTTCCGTTTAATTACAGTTAATTTCTGTTATTTAAGTGAGAAGTTTCAGGAATGGGTAAACTATACTATAGCTTTTGTAGTACTACGGTCTCGAATTTCTCAATGAATCGACCTTTGTATTTACACGCAGTGCAAGACAGTAGTTCATTGATTTAGTGTACAGTACCTATGATATCGACGGGATGGCAAATACAAAGGTCTACGTCTGTGTAGAAGCACAATGCTATAACGAGATTCTACTGGTTCGTCAGTCTAATGAACTAAGTCCACGTTTTTCCGAGAATTCTTCTTGCGCAGTCACACACAACCTACGCGACGGGTTAATTACTTTCATCGACGGAAGTCGGCATTTACGACGGTTGCTTGTCGTCAATTTATATTAACTCCCAACACTCGGAACGAATAAACATAGAAAATTGAAATTGTAAATTACATTCACTGTTTAATCATCCTACTCCGCACGGCCAATCCATCCGTGAAATTACTCTACAATTTTCATTTTAATAAAAAAAAAATTCATTTACTTTTCGCCTACGTTCGATTCGAAAATAATATCGATATTAAATGCCTATATCCGCTGTAATCAATTAGAATCTAATACTAATTGACAATGATTCGATTAATTTTAGAAAGAATATAGAATAATCTATCAACATTTTTACTTAAATTCTACAGAAAATTATATATGTCTCCCATGGGGTAATTTCCGCAAAAATATTACCTATTAAACACGGTACACCAGTTTCAATGACGAGAATCCACCCCTACGATGTTCAGGCATGAATTACCAGACACCCCGCCGAAACAATGGGTGACCCCTATTCGTCACACGGTGCAACGAGGGAGAGTAGTGCCGTAGGTTGAATCGATGAACCTAACCTAGCCGTACCGCTATCCGCGAGCACGAACTGTCCCTCCCTACCGTTGCTACGATTCGGCACAATTCCTAGCAAGGTCTCGCGATGGAAGGAATAAAAACGGCATGGGATAGTGGTCCGTGCGTGGGCGCGCTCTTTCTCCCCCTCCGTCCCCGTTCGCCTCTTCATTGATTATTTTACTTCGACTTTCCCACCTACCATGTGCCACGCGGGACCCGTATTAGCACCGTAGGCTACATTCACACCGGGACACGACGAATGGAATATGATCGTTATAAATTTTCCGCGTGAATTTTAAGGAGGAATTAAGATATTCGTATGAAATTCGTGGGTCAGACACTGTGGACAATAGAGCGTGTCGAAAAGAGATTTATAGAAGTCCGTTGATTTGAATTAATGCGTTTTCGGTGTGAAAACTGCCGTCGATTTGCAACTACGTTGTGTATGTAGTGCATAAATATGGACGTTGGAAAAGCATTTATAACGAACGATGATTTTTAAGGAATTTTAGTAAAAATTGTTCTACTTCGTTCTGAAGTTAGGTATATGTATGTTTGTACCGAATAAGAACAGGATACGACCGATGAGAATGATTTTAAGAACGATTATAGGGTGGAATTCATCGACAGTGTTTTTTATCATGCTGTCGATATCGATACAATATTCATTCCTTACAGACAGGAAGAAAGAGATACAGAAGTATATAAAGGGTTAACCTATACTACTGTACAGGTTATATTATTGTACATTGAAGATGTCAAGAATGCAGAAATATGCCGAAATTCGCGAAAAATACGTTGCGTAGTAGCAAAGAGATTTGGATTTCTTACCTTCCGCTGTAGCTCGATTGATCCTGTAGTACAGGAGTTTTACTTGCTTTTGCCATGATATTCCGATTAGATTCTTCCGTTTTAGCGTAGACAAGTAAAAATTCAGACTTTGACTTTGTTCAAACTGACGATTTCTTCGATCGAGATTCACACTTTCTGGTTACGTTTTGAGAGAATCGATCTAACGTGACGATTGTGCCTCCTGCGACATATCAATAAAATAATGAAGATTGTAGTAAGAACATTGTAATTCAATAAATATTTCCAGAAAAGATAATGCAAAAGAGAGCGTACATGAATCGTAAATCACCCTTACAAGAAGAAAGCGGACGCCATTGTTACTTGCTGCCCGCGGAATATCGACTTTGTAATGACAGAAATTTTTCCGGTAATCGATCGATAGGGGGAGAATGCTCTATCGATTTATATTACACTCGATCATTAATATTTATTTAAATTCTCGGTTTTAATATTAAATAGGTACGAATATTTTCAATACAGAGTTTCGTACTATTATTTATTTATTATAAAATTTATTATTTATTTCGTACTATTTAATAGGATCATGAAAAATATTCAATAATAAAAAATTGGCGCCATCTTTTCAAAATTTTCGCGCGATTGTCACCGCAAGAAGAAGAAGTCGCGTTGAGGAAGCGTTCCTAGTGAAAGTGTGTCGTCTTGTGTGAAGTTTCCAGAGAAATTTAATTGTTAACGTTCCACAGGAAACAAGCAACAATCCGAATCGACAGGTAAGACATGTGTTCCATGTGCTCGATTGTTTCGTTTCGTGCGTAAAGGGTTACACGGGCACACCTCTGAAATCCGGGGCCGTATTGCCTAAGTATCATATATCTAACCGTCATAGAAGCCCATGAGAGGCAAAGAGGAAACGGGGTAAAATCCTGTAGGCAGTTTTATAGCTGTAGATAGTGAATGTGGCGAGAGCTTGCATCGTGGGTTGTACTACGTATATATATGTGTATGAATGTATGTATGTATATATGTATGTATGTACATGCGTACCCCGAGGAATGTGGGCGCACCAGTTTCAAGAGTCATTGAGTGAGACGGCCACTGATATTCTGATCTCTATGCTGATCCACCGGCACCCGCGGAAAACAACTCTAACCTAAAACAATGACAGCGGTTGTCATCGCGATATATTATGTTAATCCGCTACACCGATGCGAATGTTGTCCCGCGTATCTATCCATCTTGTTTACTCTTGCCGTCGAATGACACGATAGCGGAAAGAATTCAAACTATTTCAAGTCCGATTTTTCCACCCAGATAAGGCTTTCAGCGTGAAAATGCACTCATGTGTGTGCTACCAGCTTCGTGTATTTCTTCGTTTCTCGTTATCACAGACAACAGGATACGATTACTCACAGCGACATGCTGACGAATATCAACAGACCGTACGCTGCCACCGTCATTAAAAATAGCGATCTGTTTAATGTACAACCGGCGATGACTAGTTCGTGTATTTTGGAAAGCCACGCGATCGGCTAAGACGTTCGACAATATTATGTTTTCAGTAGTCATTAATTAAACAGGGAAACCTTTGTTAATGCATAGAATTTTTTCACATTCCTCGCAAATGCATAATTCTCTCGAATACTGTTAATGATGTAAGTGCAATAATTTACAGATTATCCGGCTAGATAAGTACAAGCTTCCTTGTGTGTTTCGCACACAATGAGTTCCTTGTTTCTTTCACTTTAATAAGTTCGCGTCAGTTCGCGTACAGTAGCGAACTTTCTAAAGAAGATTTCAAAAAGAATTTCTTCCATCAACGGGAAAAACGAACGTGGCATGATCCAATATGGCGGACCATTAGATCGGACTAAAGGTGTTGTTTTAAGCTTCAGGTCCGCGTGCAGGATACATTCGTACCTATCCTTAAGTGACACACAAAGAAGCCTTTTATAACATTTGAGTCGGCCGCGGCAAAGAAAGCTGCCGGATGCAGGAGAGGCGAGGGACGTCATTATCTTATCTCGAACCATTTCCTGTCAACCTGGGGCCGCTTTTCGTAGTAATCACACGCACACGCCCACGCATACGTGCAGGCATACGGTGCTTACGCACACGTAGCAGGGTGCGTGCACTAATGCGCGGCCAAGTGCTAGGGAGTATTGCTTCCGGTGCGTACACATACTGTACACACACGGTGGGCCATAAAAGGTTTTGTACACTAGAGTGAAATTCATTTTATTCGACTAAAATATTCAAATTACTTTTTTTATTAATAAATTATTATAATTTCCAGGTACTGAAAATTTTCAGCGGCGATGGATTAAAAAACAAATTTGGTGGGCTACTATGTGTATGTAAATGGATTAGGTGTGCATACACGTACCCTAACTAACCGTAGGTTCGATATTACATCATTTTATTCGACTAAAATATTCAAATTACTCTTTTTATTAATAAATTATTAAAATTTCCAGGTGTTAACAATTTTCAGCAGCGATGGATTAAAAAATAAAATTTGGTGGACTACTATGTGCATGTAAATGGATTAGGTGTGCATACACGTACACTAACATAACCGTAGGTTCGATATTACATCTGGCGAAGCCGACTGTGAACCCGATAATCGGTTTCCTCGTCCGGTAGTCTGCAGGATCCTCGACGCAAATAAACGCACGGGCTGTGTGTACTGTTTCCGATTCGAGGAAACTGTGTGTGCACGGCTTCGAAACGATCGACACACTTCCTGCGGATGTTTCGTTTCGTTAAAACCGGGGGAGCCGTTTCAACTCTCAACCTTTGAGAAGCTTCTGTTTAGAGACGCTTTGACTCTCCCGCGGTCACTCACTGAGAACCCCACCGATATCTCCCACATACTAACGTGCGTATACGTATAAGTAATGCGGTATCGCAGGAACACGTTGAGGCTGGTCAGTATCCGTACGAAGCGTTTCTATGCCCCCGTAGATTAAAAAGCTTATATTTATTGCTCGATGAATTTAAAGGGATATCGGAGATATTCAGACGGATGATTCATGTAACAGGATTTTACGTAAGACCGTATAGCGGTAATTAGTCACGGAAAGAGGAAAGTTTCTATTGCATTGAATAGAATACATTTTGATCGAATATATGGTCGACGGGTATCGTCGTGAGAAAAGTGCAGCGTGTTCGCTCGTACATACAAAGCGTACTATAGAATCGTGATTGAGTAACGCTCCGGCTGTGACTTCCGACTACATCACGAAATACGTAATGGCTCTGCTATTAAGTATGCACACCTGTTAAGGTCATCAACAGGTATCACTTACGTCACCCTAGAGTACACATTACCGGCGTGCTACCATAACGATACTCGGCGCTCGGCTTCCTTAACGTAATACTACGACTTTCCTTCGTTACGTGCATAGTTCGCGATTAACGTACGATCAATAATCACTTTAACGAACCTCATTAGCGACGTGCATAGAATAGGCTCACGTACGCAACCAGACATGTGTCGAAAACAGACTTCTGTATCGATCGAACAAAAAGCCGGAGACCACTGTTATGTTTTTCTCGTTGCGCGTATCGCCGCGTTAACGAAGGGAAAAGTCTTTATGTAATCCGCAAAAGAAACGACACGAACGGGAAATCATCGTTCGCCCCCGTAGAAAATATTATTTCATTTTTTTTCTTCATGGTTTCAGGTTTATGCCTTTTACACGTTTGGATTTACCGTGCAGATATTATTCTGGCTTCGTGCTAAGTGTAGCGCACTACCTACACCCACGCGTCCAGGGTATAGGATTCCGCGGCATCGAGTAAACTAAAACAATTCCAACCTTGTGGAATTAATAGTAGGTACGTGGGTAATAAAAGTTCTTTATTTTTGAAAAGGTCGCTACCGTTGTTGATACGTCGATACCCGTTCCTCATTAGCATCTGCGTCACGTTTTTCACTCGCAAATACGAGACGGAAAATGTGTATGTGGATTTCATTAACATTTACCGCTAATTAATTACTCTATTCTCTTTTTGCAGGAAGTCCTAATCAAATGGTTATTAACACCGCTGTGTACGAACCGGTCATACGATTCCAGTGGTATATCCCTGTCCGACCGTAAAAACAACCGAGTATCAAGGAGAATCCACGTCTGGTGAATGAAAAAGTTAATTCTCGTAGTCTGTACCGTGCCACGATTGATCGAATCGAGCCGTAGTACTAGAGACTATACATATACATATATGCCATACGGTCGCTTTATCGGGCTCCCACGCGATCGAATCGAAATTCGTCTCGGGCACGCGAATGCCCGTGGCTCGTCGAAGGCCACCGGCCCTTTTTGTCTCCCAATCCGGCCTCCTCCCTCGACCTACGCTCTTTCTTTCTTTCTCCTGGCGTTATAGGGGTCGCGATAAAGTGGCCCTGCGCCGTCGGCCGTGATCGAACGTGAAAATCTTGAACGACAGCAGCCCAAATGAATGGAATGCCAGCCCACGCCTGAGAGCCGCCTGATAGGCTGCCCGACCCGAGCCGAGGCTTCACGTACAGTACAGCAAAACTCAGGGACGTACGATTTGCTGGGGCTGTATATGAAATTTAGAAAACTCGTTCAGCTAAGGTTTTTTAATTAAAATCATTTGCGGTATTATAACAGGCATCGTTGCATCGAGTATAATGTATTAGAATTGAACGTACGGTACTTAGAGTTAGAATTACGAGGAAGGTTCTGATTCATAAGTTTTTATTAAGAACGAGCTTGATGCTGAGATAAAAGAAGTTATACAACTGAAGTTTTTATCTTTTTTAAGAATCAGATTGCCTACAGAAACATCATAATGATTAGTTATCGAATATAATCGTCCGATCGAATAATTTCGACGATGATTAGTACGAATGAATGATCCTAGATATTTTTTCAGGTGTACCGTGATTTTTCAAGTGTTGTAAAGCTTTCACGATGGTCCTCAAGAAGAATCCTGCGAAGGAAAAAAGTTGAAACGTTTTCCGATTTCCTGGGGCGACGGTGGCGTCCGCGCCGCGCCTGGAGGAGAAGCAGCACGTGCACGCGAGTGTGCGTGCACGTCGGCACGAAGTAGACTTTAGTAGACGACACTGTCTTTCTCGTGTGGATCGTAATAATATGCGCCCACGCACGCGTGAGAGAGTGAGCGTGTAGTGTACGATCCTCCCCTCGCCCTGCCTGTCCTCCGCTTCAACCGACAGCTCGGTCAGTACCGACCCCCCGACCCATCTACCCACGCCTTGTTAATGAAAACATCTTTTGTCAATGAACTGACGTCAGTCCGACCGGCGATTGGTCGTCCGCCGGGGACCACGTGATCCGGTACCAATCACCACGAGGAATCGGTTCCCCTACGCCGTGTAGATCGAGCGCCATTTGCCCATTCTCGACGGAAGGACGCTCGAGGTAAGGTGTGGCCTGCGGCAGGCTGGCTAGAGGGTCGGAAAGAGAGAGGAATAGAACAGGAGAGAGAGGAGGAGATACGAGAATCGTGAGCGACTGGCGCGGTGGTGGATAGACCACGGGATAGAGCGAAACGGAGCGAGAGCGCGGAGAGAGAGAGAGAGGAGAGAGAGCAGGAAGTCTGTACGGCAGCCGAGGGAAGAGACGCGTCGAGCAATGCTGGAGGGATTCGTGAGGTGAGGGCGACGGTCCCGGAATCGCGCTGCGCCGAGATACGCGACCGATCTTCTTCCTCGGATTGGTATTTCTTGTCCACTTGGTTTGGCAAGAATAATCGACCGTTGACGCGGGTCCAGCAGGTACGCGCAGCATCCCTCTACGAGGACAGGCGAGAGTGAAGGTGGCATAGAGGAGCGTTTTAAAGGCGACGTTGGTTTTGTTAAATTTAAGAACGATCCTAAGAACGCGCGGAAAGAACAAGACGAAGAGAGGACAAGAAGGGAGACAGACAGAGAGAGAGAGAGGGAGAAAGAGAGGAGAGAGAAGCGTGTTTTCGGTTTTCTCGGGACCGCGTCTAACCGCGAGGATGATGCCACCGCTACTCTCGAGACAAGGCGTAGCTGGTTCGCGTGAACCTCGGGGATCACAGCCGAGATAAATGATATATCTGGTGGCACAGCTTGGACGATGCATTTCCCGAACGGACAGAAACATTCCACGGTTGTGGCGTTAATTGGACCTGTCGTCTTTATTTACAAAAGGATCAATAATCGAGACGAGCTGGCGGTGGCGGCGGAGGAGGAGGAGGAGGTGGAGTAGAGAAACGGCATTAAAGTGCCGCAGGAAGTGATGGCAACACGTGAGGAAACGTCGGATCGTAACGTAGAAGCGCGAGGATAACGCGAGAGAAACCGAGAGTAAACGACGTGTGCGTCTAGATGCCTGTCTGGGAAACTCGTTCTACCTTACAACTCTAAGTGCCATTTCGTCATATCCAGTAAATATTAAATAGTAGATACATGTAATAACGCATGCATACACACATACCGCGCGCGCAGAATGTACATACACTCGTTTTACAATGTCCACATGGGTGAATATGCAATACTAAATTAAGAAGTTCAAAGTTGTATGGGCTACGATATTTAAGTCAAATGTCACATGTATGTAATGTATCGATTGTTTCGTGCAAACTGCCTGTAGCACATTGTCTCTCGAAAGTGCCATACAAACGCATTATGTTTCCCTCGATGGGTAAAAACTTGGGAATCAATTTTCCAAAAGAATATCATGGAAAAGAATGAATTTTGTGAAAGGAAGAGATTGTTTCTTTAACTAGAAACAGGTGCATCACAGAAAGGTCAAGGACCGCAGAAATACCAGAAGTTTTAGCAAAGGCTTGCAATATGCCGGGTGGTAATGTCATGGAGGAGGACCTTTTGGGCCCTGAATGGCTCTTCAGAGAACTTAGGTCACAAGACGGTCCGAGCAAGCTTCTCATCTTAGATTGTAGAGCTCATTCTGATTTCTCTGAAGCTCACATAAGAGGTTCAGTTCCCTTAGCTATACCAAGTATCATGTTGAGGCGATTGGCTGCAGGCAAAGTTGATCTACTGTCAACGATAAGGTGCTTAGATCTAAGAAATAGAGTGGAAGTGTTTCTGTGTGGAGATGAAAACACTAGAGGAACATTTGTATTAATCGGTGACTCTACAGACCCTGCGGGACATCAGGGTGAAACAATTCAAGTTTTAAGCCGAAGACTTAGGAGCAGTGGTGGATGTGTCACTATTTTACTTGGTAAGGAAAGAAAGACAAAATTTTAGTTAAGATTCTGCATATATTTATCCATTTCCATTGATCTTTTCGAGTAAGAAAATGTGATCAAATCACTGTTTACTTATTTATTATCAGATTTAGAGGACTTATCATTATCAGATAACAAATGAAACAGATATGAAAACAACTATCTTCTATTCATTGTTCAATTGTGAAACTACCTTACACATCCTCGAGAACAGAAATTTTATGTTATTCTCTTACAAAATATTGTAAGCTATGTCAGGCTTGGATAGTTAAGATAAGATTGAAAGTTGTTTTATGTATGTAAATGTGCAGTTATCATATCAGCTATAGTAGCAGCGCAAAGACCTTCATAGATATCACCTGAGACATGGAGAATAGTTGTGAATGAAATATTGATTTGTGTGGGAGGTATTTCTGTTGAACCAAACACTTAAATCCCTATTCTAGCTTTATCAAATTTACTTTAACCACAGCTGTGCCCACTCAGTACACATTTGGTTTAATCTAAGATATTCACTATTGTATACAAACATGCATAAACATTTTGTTTTACTACATTTATCTTTAATTACTTTTATAAAAATGATAGCATACACATAGTCATATTTATTTACATACAAAACTCACATATATATTCATGGTTCACTTTAGTGTAAATCTAGAAAACATTAAATATTCATTTGCATTTTCATATTTAACTTTTGTATACGCATAATATAGTTTAAGTTTTGCTGTTTACTTTTAGGTGGTTTCGAAGCATTCAGGGATAGATATCCTGAATGGTGTGAAGGAAGTCAGGCTACTGGAGAGGGTCCTCCTGGTCAGGACTCTAACGATGGTGAATTAATGGGTCTTAGATCCCTCAGAATATCTACTCCACCGACAAGATCCTATTCAGACTCTGATAGCGATAGTACATGTGATTCTGTTGGTCAGTATACTTGTGATTGAGATGTCGTCGTATTAAAATTAAGCAGATTGAGTAGAAGAATGTGTATTAATTAGGTCCTGAAGAAGATAAAGACTTCCCAGTTGAAATTCTGCCTCATTTATATCTTGGAAATGCAGCCAATAGCGGGGACAGGGAGGCTTTAGCACGTCACAGGATACAATATATACTCAACGTAACCCCTGATTTGCCAAATGTATTTGAAAGCGCTGGTTCGATAAAATACATGCAAATACCCATCAGTGATCATTGGAGCCAGAACTTAGCTAGTTTCTTTCCACAAGCAATTCAGTTCATTGGTAAGTATTACTGTTCTTTCTTTTTACTGCACTAGAAACAGTTGTGTGTCTGAAGTAAAATTTTCATTTATATGTCATGTCCGTTTTTTTATTGTTTTTCTGTCTCTCTTGTAAACGATTTGGCTTTTCATATGTATGTCCGACATGGCTTTGGCTGGAAATTCAGGGATTGAGACGCTTCTTAAACAGGATTTCCTGTTTAAGAAGGTCTCTGCGGTCTGTAAAAGAGGTATTCTTATAAATAGGTCTGGTCTAAATAGAAACTTTCCCACGTGGCGAGCAGGCCGCGCTAGACAATTAAACAACGGACGTCCGGTTAAATCGGGAACTATACTTAAAACCAAATCCTCGTTTCTACTGGGAAACGACATACACTACCAAATGAATTCGACGTATCATTTCATTTATAATCGTGTCCCCCTTTTGCGAGAAACTACTAATAAGTTACACCAAGATTTATTCATAACTTTTCGGAAACTATTTTCACATTTCTAGAGGAAGCACGGAGTTCAGACAAAGGAGTGCTGGTTCACTGTCTGGCCGGGGTGTCCCGCTCCGTCACGATCACCGTAGCCTACCTAATGCACAAGTGCAGTCTCAGCCTCAACGACGCTTTCAATTTAGTGCGTAGCCGAAAATCGAACGTCGCCCCGAATTTCCACTTTATGGAGCAGCTGCACAGCTTCGAGAAGGAGCTACGGGACCGGGGCGACAGGAGCAAAGGCGATCAAAGGTGCATCGGGGCCTGCAGACCCGGGGCACCCTGCAACTGTCCCGCGCCCAGCTTTCTCAGTCCCATCGACCTGGGCCTCAGCCCGGATTCCGGGATAGAGTTCGATAGATGGGCTGCTAGTACGCCGGCCGAATGAGACGGGCCTGGGGGGACCCAATACAAGTTTTAGGTCCCTCCTTGTGCGGCATGCCATAGTTGAAAAAAAGCCCTAATTGAAGGGTACGGGATTAAATGAAGAATTTACCCATTTCCCTGATCTACAGGAATAAGTAGATCGGGGACTATCGAGAACCTTTAGTGGGAAAAGTTGTAGATTGATAGGCGGGAGGGGGGGGGGGGTTAGATATATGTTCGTTGCGTGCTACACAACTCTGGTATTTTTCTATACGAAATGTTTACGTAGGCTTCTGTTAAAAGACGCGATTCTTTAATTACATTGCTTAATGTAAAGAGAAAGAAAAGAATTCGAATCAAGACAGCCTTGATGAAATGGACGTTCTGTTTTTCTCAGAATATATTTCCAAGTATTCCAGTGCAAAGAAAATTTCGATCTCGATCGAGCAAAAACTTGTAAATGTTATTAACATTATTAATTATGATTCTCAAGCTTTGGATTCCTCGTACACACGGTCAAATTATCGTAATAATATATATAAACATATTAAGAGTCACGTTACAATTTTAGGGAGAGAATATAGAATACGACTGTCAAAGTTTTACGACTCTTGTTTCTAAGTTGCTATTGATAGCATATTAAATATTGAAAGTATTTTATAAACTGACATCTGTAATTTCTTACCATGCAGTACAATTGTAACTGTATATTCTGAGACTATGCTTCCAAGTCCGAAATTTTGTAGCGTGTACGGTAAATAGTGTCCGGGGGTATATCGAATTCGTTGTTCAGCGCTACGTTGCCACCGCATATTCCTACGATATAATTTTATACATATTCTGTAAACTCGAGAGACGAAAAACATATATTTTAATACTTATTTCCTGAACCCTTCAATTATCGAGGCTGTGTGTTTTTATTTTCGTCGCAGATGATGCTTACTTGGAAATATTCTCTTAACGAAATAAGATTCTCAACCAGGCAATCACAAGTAGCAGAAAATAAAGAAAAAAAACAAGAGTAAAGATCACTGCTTAGTATACTAAGTTGAAGTTCGGAGGTACAAAATTGGAAATGTCTCGTACTCAGCAGTTAGATTATATAAAATAATTCGAAACTCAAATGTAATTTTTGACATAGTTTTTCAATACACTGAAGTGACTTATCTTGAGAAGAGCTAAAGGGGAGAGAGAGAGTTACGCTCGATGCATTCTGACTTTTAAAAGATGCAAAGGTGTATGCACGTTTCCTGAGATACGTATGACAGTTAAATTAAGAAGGATATATCTACGGATCAGTGCATTTCTATAGGGCATTCCGAATCTCTTCTACTTTTCAGAAAGTCAGGGTCGTCACCGGCAGAAGAGTTTAAAAAAAAAGAAAAAAGTTTATTTTCCAATCACATGACACGTATAATATACATATGTATATGTATGTATATATATATATATATACACACACAAATATTGTAATATCGGCAGATGATTTTATTATCAAATCTGATATTGTTAATTATAGAAACCGGGGAGATAATGATTATCATACGCGTCACGTTTCTGCCGATATCGGGATATAATATTGGTCTCTCGGATTTTTTATAGAAATTTTCTATACGGCGGTCTTGATCCTGTGCATCGATACGAGAATGCAGTTAATTATATGCTGTACAGCAATTTGAAACACTAAATTCTGAATTGTACGAATCAGCACTGTTTCTATTATCTTACAGATCTCAGATATATATTTAAAATTATTTTTGTAAAAAAAAAATGAATCGCATTCACATTCCCATAATGAGCCACAATGGCCTGATACTGTAACTATCTTTCATGTACTATATGTATTGTTCATTGAGCATAATTGAAGTTAATATGAGTGTATACAGTGAATGTTATTTTTCATGTAATTAACTACAAAGTTGTGGTAACCAGCTCTTGACTATTGCGAGAGTAAATTGATATACAACTAAGGAAATATATATTTGACGTTAATGTAATAACAATATTCTACTATTACACTGTTGTCTGTTGTATGTTTACCGGACGTGATGTCTGAAAAAATTTAATCAAATATTATGTATATTACATAAATTATTATTTTATATTCATCGTTGTATATATATTTTAATTAATTTTCATTAGAAATACAACTTATCTTACCTGAATTCAAAAGAGCAACTATCCCTTGAAAAAAGGAGAGGTGTTATTAATACTGAAAGTAAAATGAATAATTAACAATCAAATTAACTTCATTAATGTTAAAAGCGAAACAATTTCATGTATGGCAAAATGTCGTTTTATTAGCAATTGGTATTTTTAATGTTTTGAACATGAAACTGCAAAAAATACAAGAAACTTATTCAATGCAATATCGATAAGTATACTCATTAATTATATCATTACTCATTTGAGTGTGACAACTTCATTGCTCGCTTAGTTTTCGTGAATTTTTTACGATCTTAATCTCTCACATGTCCACGTCTCATCTTAAGTGATCAAATCAATAATCTGTTTCGAACAGTTCGCCAATTTGTTTACAGCATTGGTTTGAATTGTCGTTTCGGAGACTGTTTTCAGAACGTTCAATGCAGCTTCGGAGTCTCGCACCGCTTTAATTAAATCATTACGATCCTTGGGATCAGACGTAGCCGACAGAAGCGTTCCCAGACCTACGAGGGCTCTGAACACCGCTTCCGATTCACTTAAACGAGGTAACACGAAGAATAACACGTTCATAACTCGTGTCCGACCAGCCATGTCGTTGTACTTGTTCAAGGCCACAATTACATTCAATATATAAGTCGAGATTGCGACCTGAAAATATCCAGAAGTTAGTATTCAAATATTCATAAACAGTCTAGTATTCGTTTAGTAGAGTAGCTCTCGCACCTGATTATATTTGGTTCCAAGGGACTGTAGTTCAAGTATGGCTTCCAGTACCTCGTCTTTACGATTCAGGCATAGCTTTTCCCCTTTCTCGTGGGAGAACATATTTGCTAATAGACGGAAAGTAAGCATTTGATTCGAGACGGGCGCGTCGGATTTAATATGCTTCTTTATGATCTGCAGAAATTCATCTGTACACAGCACATCGTTAACTTGTTTATACAGTATCGCCAGTCTAGCGATATCGAGGACAGGGAATACCACTTCATTCGGCCAATTTAAGAGCACTTTTAATGCGCTGATTGTGTCCGATTTCAATTCCCCGGAGGCTTCGTCTCCCGCGAGTTTTACTACAGACTCTAATTTATCATCCGAGATCTTACAGGAATTCGTTTGCTTAGAGTTGAAGTCCTTTAATTTTTCTGTAAAAAGAAATGCTTCCTAGATATTTTCTGACGATTTGCTATTACTGTAATGATATCACAAGATGAAATTACCTAAAATAACTGATAGATTCGCTTGTTCAAATTTTAGGTATTTAGTGTGGGGAATATAAGTCATAGATACTGAGGTATTTGAAGAACTAAGCGATGATGTTCTTATAGATTCCTGTTCAGGCATATTTGGTACTGTTGACTGCGGTATATATCTATTGCCTCCTGTGAATGGATCTGCATACTGTGCACCAGTATTAACGATAGGAGCCTGTTGCGCGTTCTTGATTATGAAATTCGCAACCTGATCTAGAAATAGTTGGCTAAGATCGTTATCATGGAGGAATTTCTGTGCAGCATGCCAAGGATCCTGGCCGTTGTTATAGGGTAATTTTAAAGGTGGTACACCATCCTGTATGTCAACCGAGAAAACAAAATCATATTCTTTGCCATTATAAAGTTGTTTTCCAGACGTTGCTGTACTACCACCACTTGCACCCATCACATCTCCGATCCTTATCCATCTTTGCTCACTCTGTGACCAACTGTAAGCCCTAACTGCTTCCCCATCATTTACAATTTTTGTCTGTCCATCTCTCTGTCCAGGCTGATCTAACACCCTTGCATCTGGTAAGCTGTAACCAAATAATTATTACTCTCTACCATTTTTTTTCCATCTTTCACGATTTATCACTCACTCATTTATTTTTATTCCTCCTAATTCCAGTGCAGCGTTCAGTTGAGTACTGGCTACCTCTTCCTCAAACTGCTGTAGCTTTTCTGGATCGGCGTATCTTTCTGGGTTGCATGAGAATATTCTTAGAACACCATCAGAACTTCCAGCGACTATGTCTCCATTCGAGAGTTGATCCATACACCATACTGATTGTGTTGGCAGGGTAATGGTTTGTTTTTGTGTACTATTATGCCATACCCTGATTGTTCGATCCTCGCCAGAAGTAAATACATTTGTACCATTTTCATTAGCTACAATACTATATATATAATTGTCGTGTGCAAAATAATTTCCTAAACAAGCACCACTGGATGCATTCCAATGGCGTATTGCAGCATCATTAGCACATGTTAAAAACTCATCAGGCTTTATTGCAGCAATATCACGAACACAATCAGTATGTCCCGATAGTTTGTGTTGTACAGAACCATTGCTTGCCCAGACAATGACCATTTTGTCTGCAGACCCAGTTACTATGCAACCCTTGGGTAAATCTGCTACGCACCATACAGCAGCTGTGTGACATAACAGCGTTAATTTTGGTTTACTTAAATCACTAATATCCCACAGTTTTGCGCTCAGGTCCCACGAACTGGAAAGGAACGTTCCATTCTCCCTGGCAGTTCTTAATTTACATACAGTGTCCTCGTGAGCTTTAATGATGTTCACAGGTTCCGCTTGATCCGGTACATAAACACATATAGTCTTGTCATTGCTGCCGGTTAAAATGAAACCCGTAGGATTCTGTTCAGTCGGATTAAGAACACATACAGAACTAACAAAGTTAGAGTGTCCTGTCAGGGTTACACTGTGATTATAATCTCTGCCATCTCTGAAACATTTATTTTAAACAAATATATCGTAACAACAACGAAACCGTATAGGGGAGTACGATGAAATCTTCGGTGTATTTAAAAACATTAACAGGTTACCCGGTCGGTTTCCATACGCGTGCAGTTTTGTCACGGGAGGCTGACACGATGGTTCCATCCATGAAAATTGCCACGGCCCTCACATCGCCACTGTGTCCGGCGAGAACGGTGCTCAGTTTGTAAAGCGGCTTAGCCATCATATGCCGTTTGCCGAGCGAAATGTGTAGGGGGTACGCGAGTTGTGCGAATCATGCACTACATGAATCGTCTTGACCGTAATGCTTGAACGCAGACAAATGCAATTGGCTTTGACGTTTAAAACCCGTTCGAGCATGCGTAACGTTCTGGCGTGCATGCACAATGTATACATTTGTGCAGTTACTAACACAAGCAGACAGCTTTGTTGCTGTTTTGTCATGATAAACGAGATAAAATTTGCGACAAAGAAGAAAATTGATTGGTGGAAGAATAAAGATGATGTATTCCTACGATTCCTATGCATAATTTCGTTTGTCAATGAATGACGTACTATTTGCAGTGTAATCTGTCACATTGTTTATTAAATATCATGATAATTTCATTTGTATCATTCGGGTCTTTTCAGATCTTGTTTAATAGTAATTCTTTGTATTCATGGTGTGTCGTGAACTTGTAATAGTAGGAGTACGTATTACAATATTTAATTGATAATTCGTAGCAGGTGTTTTAATTTAAAATGTTTCGTTTTGAATTCGGTATCGTTTCTGCTAGTGAGTTTCATTCTCACAGTTTGCTGAAGTGGCATGTCACTTCCGCGTGTTAATAGCTTCCGTTTGGTTACGTGTTGTGTGTGTAACAGTGTGTAGAGCCGCCGCATATTAGCCCGTTAGAACCGGTGTCTCGTGGCAGAACATAGAACGTGTGCACAATGAAATTTCTCAATCAGTTTCTGTGTTTTCTCTGTATTTTCGGTGCAGCGAATGCCGCCGGACCGACGCTCGTTCTAGTCGACAATTTAGCTATAAAAGAAACACATTCCATATTTTTCAAGACTTTGCGGGGTACGTAAACATCCGTCTGCCGCCAGAGAAATGGCCACGGATGATTGATCGTTGACAGTTATTTAGAACTATTTGCTTTAAGGAAATTCGAGCTTATTTCGTATTCCTGTAACAGTCCTGTAACGTGGAAGCATACGTAGTTTTATAGTAGAACACTAAACAGACTGTTTGTAAAGGTTAGGCTTTTTGGGGTCAATTTCTTTTTATTTACTTCTTATCGTATATTTTTTTACTCTAGCGTTTCTTATCATATACTCATGATTGAAAACCTTTTAAGTAGACTACCTCTACATTTTACAATTTTTGTTTTGTTTTAGACAATGGGTATACACTAACTTTCAAGTTAGCCGATGATTCTATGTTACAACTTTCCAAGTATGGAGAATATTTATATCAACATTTGATAATATTTGCTCCATCGGTCGAGGAGTTTGGTGGAGCACTTAGCGTAGAGGCAGTGACAGACTTTATTGATGGAGGTGGAAATGTCCTGGTGGCTGGTTCTTCGCAGTCCGGTGATGTACTGCACGACTTGGCATCAGAATGTGGTTTTGAAATCGACGAGGAAGGCTCTGCTGTCATAGATCATTTGAACTATGATGTTTCTGATAATGGATATCACACTACGATAGTAGCAGATTCTTCCAACTTAATAGATGCCCCTGTTATTGTTGGAAACAAAAATGTACAGCCCCTACTTTATCAGGGAACCGGTCTGATTGGAGACACAGATAATCCTTTGGTTCTGCGTCTACTAACAGCAGCCAGTTCTGCATACTCGTACAATCCAAATAATCCTGTAAAAGAATATCCTCATGCTGTAGGCAAGAACACCTTGTTAATTGCAGCTCTTCAAGCCAGGAATAACGCCAGGGTTGTGTTCTCTGGTTCCTTATACTTTTTCAGTGACGAAGCTTTCACCAGTCCTGTTCAGAAAGCTCAAGGTAAAAACATTTATAGATAGTAATAGAAAGTTTCCTTTCAGATTTCATTCTTCTAACAACATTCTTCTAAAATAGGTGGACAGAAACATGAAAGGTCTGGAAACGAAGCGGTAGCCAAAGCAATCGCACAGTGGGTCTTCAAAGAGAACGGCGTGATTCGCGTGTCGTCCGTTCATCATCACAGGGTCGGCGAATCTGAGCCACCTGCAGCCTATACCATAATGGACGACGTAGTTTACTCGATAGAGGTCGAGAAACTCGCTGGCAACAAATGGGTTCCATACGAGACTAACGATTTGCAATTGGAATTCGTTCGGATAGATCCGTTTGTCCGTATGACCATGAAACCCGTCGGAAACGGCCGATATGAGGCCAGATTCAAGATCCCGGATGTGTACGGGGTATACCAATTCAAAGTAGATTACATGCGAATTGGTTTAACGCATTTATATAGCACGACACAAGTTTCGGTCCGTCCCCTGCAGCACACGCAGTACGAACGTTTCATACCTAGTGCGTTCCCCTACTACGTGAGTGCTTTCTCGATGATGGGCGGAGTATTTCTATTCTCGCTTATATTCCTGCATTACAAGGAAGATACGAAAACAAAGTCTGAATAAACTCTTTGCGTGGACAAAGTTGATAGACAGTTTACATCTGGCGAAATACTTACGATGTTTCCCCAATTTATATGTTAAGGAGAACTGTCAGAAATGTCTTTTCTGTACGATGTTGGATCACTTTGAAAAACATTTTTATGATTACTGTAATAAATGGAGAAACACAATGTTATACCTATCTTTTTATATAGTCTCATATTTTTTATTTTTTTTAAATTGAATTATCTATGTACACTGTATTATACTATGATTGTTAAGATATTTAAGTCCTAATTAGAATGAGTAATTGCGTGAGCAATTGGTAGCAATAAATGCTAAATATTTATCGTGATGTATACAGCGAAACCTAATCATCTATATTGTATGTCTTTTAAAAAGTTCATTCTCATTGGCTGTTAAGTTTGTGTCTCGTGTATGTACTTTGATCGAGCATGAACCACGTAACAACTAGACCAGAATTGTCGTGACAAAATAATACGCGAAAAATACTATTTGCCCCTTGTATTTTTCTAATATTGCGAGTGAAGTAACTACCTTGATATCTCCGCAGAAATCCTTTTTGAAAAATCTCCAAATCATAGCTAGAAAGTAATGAATACGCGATCCGGAGTCCGAAGGTCTTATAATATATATGATAATAATGTACTTGCCAGTACATACTTGCTCAGTATAGGTAAATTCGAGTCTTTTACGCTGTACGAGAGGAAACTTTAATTACGTGTATCAATAAAGAACGAGTTGTGCGCTTTGAAAGTTTTGTGCACGACGTCAAGGCGGTTCGAAGTTCCGACGTTCGGTGTGCAATCGATGAATGTTGTTTAAAATGTTTTGTCTCAATAACATCGAAATATTTCCGAGTTTTCGTGATAAACGGAATAACAATCGGACGTGAAACATGCCATTTCCACTTCGGACAAACCTTACTGTGCTAATAACACGACCCACAAATGCTGTTATTTCACGAGCTTCGAATGTTTAGATGAAATTAGAAAGTATAACCTACGTAGGTTATTTATGCCTACTTCTGTATATATCTTTGTTTTTGTAGTTGCTAAGGTTGTGTTCGATTTATAAAAATGTTGGAAGGACTCGTAGCCTGGGTGCTAAATAATTACCTTGGGAAATATGTAGAAAATTTAAATACGGACCAGTTAAGCATTGCCTTGTTGTCAGGTAAGGTTATGTTTCGCATTGAAACTTCACTTACATTTATTTAAAGATAAGTGTAGCTCTTCATAGACAGAAATCTATTTTAGATTAGATTTGAATATTTTACTACTGCAAGATCATCTTCGTTTATTAATATGTATCATTTTCATTATTAGGAGAAGTTGAACTAGAAAATCTACCTTTAAAGCGAGAAGCATTACGCCACATTGGATTACCAATTGAAGTAAAGGCTGGCTTTATTGGTAAAGTCAGGCTACAGGTACCAGTACGACAAATAAGGACGGCATCCTGGGTTATAGGTATAGAACAGCTTTATTTAGTGGCAGGACCCATCACTTTGGATGAGGTATATAGTTAATAATTTTGGAAATAAGTTATCTTTCAAATGGATTTCTATTTCTTTAATTAAAGTGATATTCAAAATATATTTTAGTTTGATAATGAAGCAGAGGAGCAAGCAATTCTAGAATATAAATTGAGCCGGCTGGATTCTTTGGAAGCAAGGTGGAGGGCTGACACAAATTGTGATCCCGGATATTATGCCACTAGCTATAGTTCTTGGGTAAATTATGGCACTTCCTTAGTGACAAATATTATAGAGAATTTGCAACTCAACATTAAAGATGTCCACATCAGATATGAAGACGGTGTGACATTATCAGATGGTATTATATTTAACTATGACACAATGGAAATGGAATGTATTAAGAAATGGGCAAGTGAAGCTAGGTGTGGTTCTGATTAATAGGTACAGGAATCGCACTGGGAATTACTATAGGTGGACTAACTGCACAGAGTTGCGATGCTACCTGGATACCCGGTTCCACTTCGTGGAATCTCACGGATGCTTCATTTAAGCTTATGGAGCTTGACAGGCTCTCTGTTTACTGGAATCACTTGAAAGTAAACCAGTTCTTTGGTTCCCTTAATCTCGGTGATTTAGCTGTATGTATCTACATTTATTCTAAGTACTTAAAAGTAATGTCTTACAAGGAAATCAACGATAGTTTTCTTTGATTGTTAGATTGCTATGAGCGAATCGAAAAATATAATAAAAAAACATATTCTATCACCTGTGAATGCCAGAGCACATATCAAGAGAGACAGGTCTGAGAGACCCCTGAGATCTACAAATAAGCCAAGGATCATAGTAGATCTTCATCTAGACGATGTGCCATTATTTCTTACTGATGTAAGCGATGCACATTCTCATCTAGAATTATGCGCACAACAGATACTGTAATAAACCAATATCATTTTAGGTTCAATACGATCAAATAGTTAAATGTATACGAGGCCTCAAAGACATAGATCGTTGTAAGGAACAAAGACGTTGTCGACCAGCAGTCAGTGTATCGGAGGCACCTAAAGAGTGGTGGAAATATGCGGCACGGTGTCATATTGGTAGAGAAGCCCTTAAACCCAAGTTATCATGGGAGGATATGCTTTGCAGAGCCAGAGAAAATGTTTCGTATGCAGAGACTTATACCAAATTACTAGGTACCGTAAGAATAATCAAGCAGTGTTCTTTTCGTTTATATCACTCCAATATTTCCGGTTATTTTTTAACAGGATCACCCACGACGATTTTACCGCCTGATATTAAAGAGTTGAAGGAAAAGATAGAACAGGAACGTAGTTTTGACGAGCTTCGGGTGTTGAGGGAAATAGCTATGCACAGGGTGAAACCACCGAAGCCTGTTCAAAATGCAAATGGAAACGCACAGCAGGCTCGTGGCATGCTCGAGCAGTGGTTCCCGCAATGGTGGGGGTGGTATTCAAAGGCACCACACACGAATACTCAAAGTACATCTTCGACTTTCGACGGAGAGCTTCTAGACGTCCTGGCGGATACTATGGACGACGATACTTTATTGCGTCGCGATACCGTGTTCGGACAGTTCAACTTTACTTTATCCAAAGGCGCGGTGTCCCTTTGCACTGCAAAAAATGGTAGCGATATGACGAAAACTGTGATAGAGTTACAATTCGAGAGAGTACACTTAAGTTACGAATCACGACCCAGATCCGGGTCCCACAAATTCGCGATAAGTTTAGGAGCTTTGTATCTGCACGACTATTTAACGGAGAACTCGAACTTTCCGATATTAGTACAACCACAGGTGATATCCACCACGACGTCCCGGGCACGTAGTTCCTCGGAGAAGTTAACCAATCAAGTACCGCAACATTTGTTCGAGTTAATTTACGAGAAACGACCGTTACACTTGAGCGCGGATCACTCGTTGCACGTGCACACGAGATCACTGGACGTGGTTTACAATCCCGCCGTGATTTATTGGTTGATAGACTTCATGTGCAAGCCACACCGGTCGTCGTCCAATCAAAGACTGCAAGCCATGAAGCGTAGAACGCGAAGACAACTGATGAAAAATTGGGAACAAATCCTCGAGGGAGACTTCGTGTACCGATCGTCCTGGGATCTACAGTTTAATATATCCGCACCGCAGATTCTGCTGGTGGAAAACTTTAGCGATTCGAATGCCGCCGTGGTGGTCGTGGATTTCGGAAAGCTACATTTATCGAACGCCATCGAGACCGACGAGGTAGTTATAAAACCTGGTTCGGGAACCAACAGCGACGACGAAGATGAAAGATTCGAAACCCCCTGCTCGACACCACCCGGTAGTCAAGAGAATGGTTCCGTTCAAGACTTTCAAGGCTTGTCCGAAGCTGCGTTACATAAAAAATTGTACGATCACTATTCCATTGATTTAGTTGACCTGCAGATTCTTGTTGGCAAAGTGAAAGACAACTGGAAACACGTGCGGACCCGGGGAATGTCCACGTTACACGTTCTGGAACGTTTCAATATATCTTTGACAATCGAACGAAGAGTGTTCACCACCGCGGATCCAAATTTCCCGTCGGTGACGGTATCCGGTAACCTACCTAGGCTAGTGGTCCACGTTAACGAGCAGAAAGTAGAGGCAATTCGATTGATGTACAATCTTCTGTCCAGCTTCTCAAAGTCCACCGGGATCCCGCAGTCCGACGTGGGTAATCTAGAGCCCGAGAGTCCGAAAAAAGAGGAAACCGCCGATCGCTCGATGAGCCACGCTGTGATGGTTCAATTCATCATCGATCAGATGACCTTCGAACTGCAGTCGAGGGGTCGCAGCGTGGCAGAGTTGCAAGTGTCAGGGGTTCGAGCGGCTTTGAGCAAAAGGACAGCCGACCTGAGCGTTTCCTTGTCGGTGCACGGATTACTCCTCGTAGACGCTCTTCAGGAATTTGGTCCCGACTTCGAGCTGTTGGTAGCGAGTCACAAACATGTCGGAATGGACAGCGTGTCCGGGAGTTTGAGGGACTCGGAACCCACGTCACCCGTTTCACCGGTGTCCCCAGGATCCCCGGATCCTAACGTACCTAGAAGACTAACATCCCCCGTCGCACTGACTAACGCGTTATCGAGTCTAGCGAGCAAATCGAAGAATCCTCAATCGCCAAGAAACAATTCATTAATTGATCTAGAGAAAATGGATTCGGAAGCGCTGATCGTCGTGGAGCTCACCCTGGTGCACGACGCGTTGGAGTCCCTCAGGATGGCGAACATACAGTTCAACAATCTGGACATAATCGCCAACCAGGAAACGATAGTGGAGTTGATGGGTTTCTTTCGCAGAATATTCCCATCGCGGAAAATAAGACCTGGTGGTATAGAACGACAGGAGTCCGTCGCGAATCAATCAGCAGAGCCGAAAATTTCCACAAGAACGGAGATCACTTTCGACTTTCACCGGCTGAACGTTTTACTCCTGCGCGCCGTGATGCACGATAATCACCTAGTCGGACAGAAAATCGCTACGGCGACAATGTGCGACGCGCGTATACAAGCCACCCTGGCGGTGAACACGTCGATCTCCGGATCTCTCGGCGGTTTGCAGGTCCTGGATCAAACATTGACCGGTAAAACGCACCAGCGAATCGTAAGTGTCGGAAGGGATCCCATCGCGGACCCTCAGCAGCAACTAGAATATTTCTCCGGGTTGTCCGATCAGCCAGAGGCTCTAAGATTTTCTGCCAACAGGAGTACCAGGCAGTCCACGCAGCAGCAGGACGGCGTCGAGACTCTGATAGACTTAACGATACGAATAGGAAGTGTCTGGTACACGCATGCTCCGCACTTGCTCTCGGAGCTACGTTCCTGTGCTGACGAGTTCAAACAGTATTTAAGCAATCTTGCTCGACAAATCAGCGCTGCGGCTACCGACATGGCTATCGGCCTGGTGAACGCTGAAGATTGGACGATACCACCTCGTAGACGACTGCCAAGTCTGTCGGTAGACCTGGAGAACTCGGTTCTGTTTTTTAAATTGGATATCGTGCTCGACAGTCCTGTCCTGGTGATTCCCCGGTCGTCGCACAGTAGACAGGTATTCGTTACCCACCTGGGTACCATGTCCCTGCAACACGAACCGAACCCCGGCTCCATGGCGAAGCACAAGCTGACGTTGGAAGTGCGTGACATGAATCTGTACTCCCTGGAGATATCCTCGACGGTTACCCAGGTCCATAGCAATCTGCCTTTGAGAGCTGAAGACATGTACTGTTGCAAAGAGTTCGGTAAACCGATTCTTCATGATACCGTGCTGAAGATCGTCGTGGAGAAGGAGAACCCGTTGGCGCAGAGCCCCAGCTTCTTCCTGGACAACGAATTCTCGAACAGTCCGATTGTCCAAGTCCATGGTGTCGTTATGACACCGTTGAAAGTGTCCCTATCTAGGGGACAATACGAGCAACTATTGGACACCATAAACAGGTTGTTCTCGATGCCGGTGTCGGTACCAGCGGTCCAGAAATCCCAGGCGATGAACAAAATACCGAATTACTCGGACAAACTTGATCTTTCAGTGAAAGTCTTATTCGAACTGCCCACGTTGAGCGTGGAATTGAAACAGGGTCCCATGGAGCACCCGCTGGTGGAGTTGTCAATGCGCGACTTCGTAGCGAGATACGAAAAACTACAGAAAAACGAGTCCAACATCCAGGTAGCCCTACGTTCGCTGCTCATGGAAGACTTATTATGTCCCATCGGGTCTCGTCATCGATACATGATGCAGTCCTCGGCACCGACGCGTGCCAAACTCCCTGCAGGGGTGTCCAAGTCCTGTCCGGACTTCGTGTACGCCCAGCAGTTCCGCAGCGAGTACGGTCGAGGAAGTCTGCCGGACAGACTGGAGGCGGACACCGTCTACGGGGCGATTCCTCCCCATTGGCGTAGGAAACCCGTCTCCCTAGCTGGTACACCGAACACCCCACCGCCGTCCCCAGGTGCCACGACCAGCGAGGAGAACCTAGTACTAATGAGCATCACCATAACCGAACCCGATCAGGATAGCAACGAGAAATTCCAGCAGAAGGTGGCAACGGTGGACTTCAACTGCCTGGACCTGGTGATAAGCGTGGAGTCCTGGATGGTCGTCTTCGATTTCTTCGGAATTGCTGGACCGACCAGTATTAATCCCAGGGTCACCACACATCAAGCTTCCACTGATAGCGATCAGCTTGATAAAACGGATAATTTACCTCTAAAATCGGAAACCGAGGTGGAAGTCAGGTCACTGACCTTGGTGTTGATTCAATCAGAGAGAGAAATTGCGAAAGCGAACGTTTCGAATGCGAGTATGCATATTTATAAAGCGAGTGGTAAAACGAAGATTTCTGGATCACTTGGATCTATGTCTCTCCTGGATCTAACGCCACACGGAAGGTTTTATAGAGAAAGATTTCTATCATCTGGTAGGAAAGCGTTGAACTTTCAGTATTCTAGTTACCTGGACTCCGAGAGACGTCCGCACGACGCTCAGTTGAAGCTGGAGATGTCCGCGGTGCACTACGTGCACACCCAGAGGTTCGTCGCGGAACTTCAAGCCTTCTTCGGGCACTTTTCTCAGCTCTGGACGATCATGGCGAACCTCCGAGCGGGGGCTGGTGCGATCATCGACACGAACAAAAGGAGTCTAAGGTTGTCCCTGGAGCTGCACGCGGGCGCCCCGGTGATCCTGTTGCCCGTCAGCTCCAGGTCCGACGAACTGATCCTGTTGGACCTGGGGGAGTTGACCGCTCACAATAAATTCGCCACGTCCGAGGAGAACGATAAATGTATGCTCGATATCATGTTCCTGGAGCTGGTGAACATGGACGTCTACGCCGCGAGGAGAGTGAAATGCGACGACCAGTCGGAGAATATCGACACTCTGATGGTCGGTGGTTTTCTGATAAAGAAACTAGGAGCCTCTTTGCTTACAGAAATGTGCCACCTGAAGCTTCGCATTGAGAGGAACCTGGACACTTATATCAGCAGGGAAATCCCCGATCTGAGTATCCACGGGATACTGTCCACCATGGACTGCGCCCTGGACCCCGCGCAATATATGTTACTTCGTGGTCTCCTTTCCTATAACATCGGGGAGAACCTGGACGATCTACGACTGTTTATGCAGGACCTGGACAACACCGTCGAGTATTCCATCGTCAGCGTGGACAATCGCGGAAAAATCTGGAAAAAGTCCTGCATAACCCTGGAGCTGGTGAACGTGACCGTGAAACTCCATCCGAATCACAACATCGCCGCGTTGGCGTGTATCAATTTCATCAAATCAAGGTTGACCCTGGACTCGTTGAGCGACGGCTCCCAGGACATCGACCTGGTGTCCCAGGAGATACTCATCACGGACATGCGGTTCCAGGACGAGCCCGCCAGCAGACAGTCTAACGTGTTCACGAGTATTTTACAGCCTCTGCGGGATTCCAGCAACGAGGACCGCGTGCAGGCCGAGGTGCACCACCGGAGACGTAAAACGAACGCCGCCACGACGATCCTGTTGCACAGCATGCGGCTGACCGCTATCCTCGACTGGTGGGAGGCCGTAAGAGACTTCGTGATCCTGAACTCACCCGAACCGGAGCTCATCCCCGGGATCGTGCACACGTCCACGTTGCAGGACAACGAGGCAAACTGTACCGCTTTACCATTTGAATTAAAGATCAACATCACCGACTCTGAACTGGTCATCGTAGAAGATACATCTATTCGTGATACAAACGCTGTTATATTGAAAAGCACCGCCGTCCTGGCGTACAGATCAGCACCGCAGGAAGGAGAAAAGCCTCTGTCTTGTAATCTATCACACTGCGAGCTGTTTTCCTGTATTTTAGGACTAGAAGACGAGACAGCTCTCTCTATAATCGACCCAGTCGGTGCTAGTTTGGAACTAACCAAACAGAAGTGTCTCGAAATCCAACTGCAACCCCTCTGCGTGAGACTGAGTTATCACGACGTAACGATGTTCACCAGGATGCTGAGTTCTTTACCCAAACAGACCCTATTGGCGAAGCAACGATCCAGCGAGGTGCTGAGTCCCACTGAACGTCAAGTTCAGAAACTCGCCGCCCTGGGATTCACCGACACCGACTGTAGATCCGCCCTGGATCTTTGTCATGGACAATTGGACGACGCAGCTTTATGGTTGACGCAGAATGCTGTCCCGGATTCGGACGTCAGCACGAAGAACGAATCCATTTTTCACACTGTTGAATTGCAAACAACCTGCGCGAGGATTTGCATAATCGACGACTGCAGGGATGCTGATGTCCCTCTACTCGAAATGACCTTGCTTGACCTTTGTTTGAGACAGGCCTGTATGGGACCAGGTCTGGTCTCCGCTACTTTCAGCATAGATTACTATAATAGAGTGTTAAGCGGCTGGGAGCCGTTCTTCGAGTCCTGGAGGGCCACCGTTCAGTGGGAACAAACCCTGACGAATTCGCTGAACTCCAAAAGGCTGCAGATATCCGTTGATTCTCAGGATTCCGTGAACGTGAACGTCACGTCTACGTTGATAGAACTGATACAGCTGGTGAAGCATAACTGGATGCAGGATTTTTATTTGTCCAGTAAGGATGGCACCGTGAAACCTATGGGGAATGGACAAGGGTACCGACGGAGGTTACCGTTCATCCCATTCGCTTTGAAAAATGAAACGGGATGTACTTTGTGGTTCAAAACCATCATAGCTACTGCCGATAATAAAGATAACGGGCAGAATTTTAAATCCAAGAACGTCCCGAAGAAGGATGATACCTGGATGGAGGTAACTCCTGGGGATACCGTCCCGTTCACTTTCGAGGGCCGGGGGAAACTGAGACATCACGCCACGCACATCGTCAGGAGACATCAGATTACCGTGCTGGTGGACGGGTGGATTTCCGTGGACCCTGTGACGGTCGACCGGGTTGGGATATACTTTCGACACGCGAATGCGAATATCACCGGCTCCCAGGTACGTAGATCGCTAAATTATGGAGAGATTAAGGAATAGAGGGAGTTGAGATATTATTATAATGATTTTATTAGTTTCAGATGCTGACTCCAAAAGCCAGAATTGTGTTTGCTGTTGAGCTGGAGGGATCAGCTAGAAAATTGGTAACTGTGAGATCGGCTCTTCAAGTGTCTAATAAACTACGTCACGCGATCGAGATTAAAATGGAAAAATCGTTGAATCAGTTTGGATGTGAGTCCCTCGGTGATTTAATATTTAATGGTTGTTAACAATTACATTAAATTTGTTAATTTTAATTATTTTTTGTAGATCTGCCCCTGACGACGTCTGTCAGCGATAGAATTCTGCAAGTACCTGCACAATCTATAATTTCCGTACCTCTAACGCATACCGGTGTACAAATGTGCCTGAAACCCATAAATTTAAACAATCTATTCCAATATTGTATGGAGCCGATAGATTGGACGGTAGTGAAAAAACCATTAGAGGTGATAGAGAATCGTATCGCGTGTAGAGCTAATCAGAATAATATATTTAGGTACGTAGACACAGTATCATAGTAATTATACTTAAATAATGCGTTATATTATCATTTCGTTTCATTGTGGGCTCAGGATGTGTGTGGCGGTGATGCGAAATAATTATCCAGCCGACGTGAATCAAATGTTACCCGCACATACGATAACTGTAATGGCTCCAGTCACGCTGACCAATTTATTGCCTCACGAATTATTATACGAAGTCGGTACGGAAAACGGCAGGATTTCCCCTGGTGATAACGCAGATTTGCACAACGTGAACATAGAGGAACAATTAGAAATTACGATACAACTCGATGGTTATTCCGGAGCTGGGACGGTGAATAAAAAAAATAAATAATTGAATTTAATTAATCATCTTCATAGTTAAAACGTTCACAATATTGATGCTTATATTTAAATTATACTTTTCAGATGCTGCTACCACCGAATACCAGTTCTTTCACAGCTCGACTCAGGCTAACAGACTCTGCCAGTAGAATATTGTTTTTACACGCTGCAGTCGCGATAGAGAAAGGTTCCGCAATACAAATCAATATTACTGCACCGTATTGGATCATGAATAGAACCGGACTGCCATTGGTATTTCGTCAAGAGGGTGTCGGAGTCGAAGCTGCCGGACAATTCGAAGAACACGAAAGAGCTAGAATGGTAGCACCGTTATTATTCTCGTTCAGCGATGAAGAAGCCAGTAGAACATTATCGGTCAGGGTTGGCACCGCGGTGCATCCCCAGGGAATTCCACAATGGTCCCAGCATTTCCACTTGCAGCCCGGAATTCAGGTAAATCGTGTTCATTTGAAAACTAATCATGTTCAGTGGAACAAGGCTGTTTATTAATTCGATTTTTCACAGGTGCATCGTCTCAGAATTTCTCTACGTGATGGACGACCCGATATTGTATATTTAATCAGTGTAGCAACTCGACAAGCACGGGGAAAGTACAGAGCCACGACGGTGGTCACGTTGTCTCCTAGATATCAGCTGCATAACAAATCTAGTTTTACCCTGGAACTGGCGCAAAAGTGTTTCACCACTACAGTAGTAAGTGACACGATTTAAATTTGAACTGCTGTTTCAAGGGTTGAAAATAACGTCATTGTCTTCTCTTACAGAGTCATCCTGATGCACAAGCAACGTACATCAGAACCATGCCCGATTGTCACATGCCGTTTCATTGGCCACGTCTGGACAAAGATATGCTGTTATGCGTTCGTATCATAGACGTGAAACAGTGTATGTGGTCGGGCGGTATTCGACTCGACGACAATTACTCGTTGACGATCAACGTCAGGGACGTTACGGGGAAAATGCATTTTCTTCGGGTAGACGTTGTACTGCAGGAAAGCACGTATTTTATAGTGTTCACCGATGCCGATACCATGCCACCGCCGATCAGGGTCGATAATTTTTCGGAGGTTCCTTTAGTAGTGAACCAGGTAATATTACAAGTATTTAATATAGTATACAATTTATTTTAACATCAGGGATTCGTCCAACCGGCCATAATTGTGCCCATAATTATGAAAATGGTCTAACACTTGTAAGTCAATTTAAAAAAATAATGAAAGTCTTGATAATTTGTTAATATATGTCTCAAAACCTTTAAAAAACGTAATATACAAAATTGTTTAAAAATTGACTTAGACCACTTTCATAATTATGGGCACAATTAATGTCTTTAAATCACATTTTGCATTCTTTTCTTAATTCACAGTTACACAGAGAGACATTAGTTTTTTGTTCGTCTGACACGATCGATTGGAACTTATTTTCAAAAAATATTTTTACAGATCACCGTACACGACAATTTACAATGGACAGTCAGACCTCACTCCTCTGTTCCTTACGCTCTAGATGAACCGATACAATCCACCGGATTGGTTTTAACCGCACCCGGTGGTATCACCGCGACCTACGATTTGAATATACTCGGTGAAAGCAGGGGTTTGACGTACGAGAACTTCATTTACATTGCATTCACTGGTAATTACTGCAATAATATATATATTTACAGCATAGATTCGCAACATCGTACTCTATATACTTTGAGTATATATTTTATGTATAAATAGAAGTATTTTCAGATACTTTTATAATGCATTATTTTCTTTACACTATTATAGTAACGACGGTAGTATCGAAAAATATCAAAGTATCGACATTTATTATAATTATGATTTTCTACTGATCAATAGAAATTGCCCGGCCGGTCACTGGTGGCCCCACGGCGCTGTAGCAGAGTCGAGTGCCGGTCACCGGTGACCCCCATGCCATTCAATGTGTTAATATTCAATAGAGTATCGTTTGACATAAATTTCTTTCAGGAACGTTCAAAACCGATTGCGATCTCGGAACAGGAGAAGGTGGTCTAGATCCGTTGGACGTGGAAACACAGAGATTAGTGTTGGAAGCTGGACCCGGTGGGTGGGTCGCGTTGAAAAGAAAACAATACGGCGCCAGGTCTCAACTTTGGAGGATGACCGGCGACGGGCAGTTGCAGCACGAAGGTGAGAAAGCATATTTTATTATTGTTACTACGTAGATTGTATTTTCCACGAACGAAAATGGCGTTTACAATTTGACCCGCTTCAGATTTTTGCGAAAAATTAAATTTTCGAAAAGTACAACTATTATATATTGATCTGGCGTAGAATTTCCTAACTAAAACAATAGTACAAGTCCCAGATCGCTATCTCAAATATTGAGCGAATACCGACCAAAAAACTGGTAGAATTTGACGAATTTTCGCGATTTTCATAATTCCTTCCTCATTTTCGTCATTTTACAAATAGACTTAGGTCACTTTCAAAATAAACGGCTCATTTAATTTAGAAACTAAAGAAAAAATAAAACTATTAATATTTTTTACGAACAGGTTCTAGCCCGCCGAGGGACAAACACTCGAAAACACCGGAAACTGTGTGGGTTTTGGATATCGCGGGCACAGCACCGCAACCATTCACATATTGCGCGCTCGCTTTGAAAAAACCGGACTCCAGACGAAGATCAACGCAAACTTGGCGATTCACCGAGGACGGGCGATTATGTTGCGCGCATAAAAATATGTGTGTTCAGTCGAAAGATGGATTTATGGGACTACACGAAGGTTTGATTCGAAGCAGTTACTCGTTGTATAATTTAGGCCTATGTCTCATCTTGTTTAGATATATGTATATATATTTATATTTACTGTTCTGTTAAACTTAAGGATTCCCCATTCTTTTCATTGCCATGTTTCTGTTGAACAATTATCACTTGAAAGTGCTTTTATGATCAGATTAGAATAGACAGAGATGTTTCACTAGTTGTCACGTTCATTCATTTCGGTGCTTTGCATTCTGTATGGTTTATTTGCGAAGCGCACATTGATATGAAAATTTAATCATCTGATCATTTTATATTCATTCTACATTGTGAATTTATATCCGAATTTTTTATTTGTAAATATTTGGATTAAACCAATGGCAATAATTTTAATTTGATTAATTCTACCGTTAAATAGAAATTTTAAAATTAAAACAAGTTAATTTTAGATTTTTCTTCGTTTCGTGAGTTACTAATCAGCGTGGCGTTGAACGTAACAGTCGAATTAAAAATTAAAATTTGTCTTTTCGTCTCGTTTTTCTCCGTAATTCCCCTTTAAATTGATTTCAAACTATTCTATTATCTTTTTTTTGTTTCTTATAAGAGTAACTACTACTATTCGAGTGGCTTAAACTGATAATGAATGTTGCAGGCGGCAGTGTCGCCCGTTGGCAAATGTGTACGTATAGATTCGGAGTACACTACGATCTGCCAGTTTTTAAATAAATTTACGTATAAGTATTTTACGTGCTAGAATCTCTGCTTGTTTTTTTATTTCGTTAGCGCTATGCATTACATACTCGATAGCTTTCATGCAATGATAATCTATAGTTCTGGTTGATGTGGAAATTATACAGAGATTAACACACTTGTTTTTAGGGAGCGAAGCAGTGCTAGGTCCGCAAACACACAGCGTTCCACCTCCAATCGAGCAACGCGTGGGCAGACAGAAATTGCGACCAGGATCCGGATTTCTGTCCGTCAGGGTGACGACCGACGGACCCACGAGGGTCTTACAAGTGTTGGATATTAAAGAAAGGGTCTGTATATTAACGGAATGCGCGATAAATTTTGGAAAAGAGAATTAACCCTCTATGGGCCGAATGTTTGTTTTAAATCCAAAAAGATTGGGAGAACGAAAAATCAGCAATTATAAACCTATATATGCAAATGAATGACAATTTTATTGCAATATATTCACTATATGACTTTCAAATAACAATGGCCTATAAGCATAAAAAGAACAGTAACAAATTGAAAATTGAAATGCAAACAAGTAGGTTGTTATTGGTATAAGAGCCCAGAGCTATTAATTGTAGTATTTTTAGTTTGGTAATCACTGACAGAAGCACAAATAATATCAAGTCGATCAAATGGTTTCGCTTATTTTTACTGCAGGACATTTACTTTGTTATTCCAGGTTGATGAGCCTGGCAACGGTCATAAATATTGATATTGGTTGTCTTGCTAACGTTATAGAATTAAGATTTATGCGAAATCTCATGAAAAAAGCTACAACTATTTGGTAAAACGTTGATAAACTGAAATGTGACCTGAAAGTTACTCGGGCCCATACAGAATTAAATGAATCTAACGAGTGTTCATTTATTTTTCCAGAAAAAAACCTTCGCATTACTAGAAGAACGCGACTGGTCGCACATCGCCGTGAGTCACCGTCCAACCCAAATCAACACCGACGCTGAAAATCCAAACTCCCGCGAATTAGAATTAAAAATCAACCTAACTGCCGGTCTAGGATTGTCCACTGTATCTCGTAGGCCGGTCGAGGAACTCATGTTCGCTCGACTAGCCGGTATCTCGTTGGACCTGGTGCAAACACCGGCGAACACCACCTTGGATTTGAGCGTCGAAGACGTTCAGATCGATAATCAGCTGTTCGAGGCGCAGTGCACGTCGGTGTTGTACGTAACGCGACACACACGTGCTGAGAGTGAACACCGGCCGGCGATACACATGGTGGCGGAGAAGCTGAAGTCGAAGAATCAGAACGCGGAGATATACAAACACGTTATCGTGAGCATCAAGCCACTCTGCATACACTTGGAGGAGAAGTTGATATTAAAATTGGCAGCTTTTATCGGGGCAGGACGATCTGAATTAGAGGTACCGGTGGACGAGAACGATTTCAAAGCTCAAAGATTCATTTCCGAAGTGTCTGCGGCTCACTCGAAAAGATACTACTTCGGTGCGTTGAAAATCGTACCGAGCCAAGTGAAACTTAGCGTACTCACCACTACGAAACTACCGCGTCATCTCCAGGCGATCAAAAGGAAGCTGGGATTGACTTTAATTAAGTTCGAGGACGCTACCATTGAGTTAGAACCGTTTATTAAAAAGCATCCGTTCGAGAGTACACAGTTCCTGGTGCATTCCATAGTAAAACATTACAAAGATGTTAGTTGAATTAATTAATTAATTAACACGTTGAATGCCACGCGAGTTTTCCATGGATTGCCACGACAGATTTCGAACATTACAATGTGTTTACTTTGAGTGCATACTTCATGTATAAATAGAAATATTTTTAGGTGTTTTTACAACGCGTTAATTTCTTCGCATCATTGTAGTAACGTCGATGGCATCGAAATATGTATCAGTATTGAGATTTATTATAATTAGGAACTTCTACTAAGAAGTAGAAATTGACGTGGCAGTCACCGGTGACCCCCATGGCATTCAACGTGTTAATACCCGCGTCTTAGATACGTAGAAACATTCTTCTAACATTTTTTTTCCGTATTTTAGGAACTGAAATGGCAAGCTGCTGTGATATTAGGATCCGTCGATTTCTTGGGAAATCCCCTTGGATTTATGAACGACGTCACCGAGGGAGTCTCCGGTCTCATCTACGAAGGCAGCGTGAAGACACTCGTGAAAAATGTTACGCACGGTATATCAAACTCGGCAGCTAAAGTGACAGAGTCTTTATCCGATGGACTAGGTCGAGTAATTATGGATGAAAGACACGAGGAAGCCAGACAAAGAATTAGAGCAAACACAGCTGGTAGCAGTGATCACTTGGTAGCCGGATTAAAAGGCCTTGGATTCGGATTACTGGGAGGTGTTACCAGTATATTCAAGCAAACGTACGATGGGGCAACGAACGAGGGTTTCCCGGTACATGATAGTCGACTAATAAATAAATACTACTCCCTCTGTCCCATAATACTTGATAGTTTTCGTTTCGTGGCCGTAACTTATCAAAATATATGGCTCAATTTCAGTATTTCTTTTTCTTATAAGTTTAATATTTTTTTAAAAATAAACTACTATTAACTTTTTTGTCAAAAAATTAATTTTAAAGAAACATATTTAGTAATAAGGGACAAGAAAAAAGGAGAAAACTATCAAGTATTATGGGACAGAGGGAGTATATCAGAAACTTTGAATAAATTTCTCAGCCTGAAACTAATCGAGAAATCTTTGCAGGGATTCTTCGCGGGTTTCGGTAAAGGAGTCGTCGGGACGATTACCAAGCCCGTCGTGGGTGTGTTAGATCTCGCTACAGAGACTGCCACCGCTGTTCGCGAAACGAGTAGAAGGTAATTGAACGATAATAACTGTATCTTCGTCCCCAAGATCGTATAAATTTAAATTGTTCAATTTTAATCTCTATCCCCAAGATTGTACAAATTCTAATTATTCAATTTCTATCTCTATCCCCAAGATTGTACAAATTTTAATTGTTCAATTTTCAGTGCTCATCGCGCCATACCCAAACGAGATCGTCCACCACGAGTGGCGAGTGGTCCAGCTGGTCTGTTACCACCGTACAATCGGCAACAGGCAGAAGGTCAAGAATTCCTTTACATCGTGAACAATCACGACTACTCGGAGCTGTTCGTCGCGTACGAATGTCTGCGCAGCGGTACCGAGAACCTGCGGGTGCTCGTGTCGAACGAAAGAGTCCGCGTGATCTCCGGCGGCACCAAGGGGGTCGTCACCGAAGTCAGTCTGGCCGACCTTCTGTACTGCCAGCCGACGCACAAGCTAGAGAGCAACGGGGTCATGTTGTACTACATAGAACTGATATCCAGGTCCGATTCGTCGGCAGCTATTCTCATTGATGGTCCGGAACTTCTGCGAAGACCGAAAGTGAGATGCGACAACGAGGAAGTGGCGAAACGCGTAAGTATCCGAGGAACGAGAGCGTCGTGATTTGGTATATTGTAGGGTGGGTCAAAAAATCGACCTTCTTTTACTAATTACACAGAAAAATTGGTTCGCAGACACCTCTAGAAAACTCTCACCAAAGGTGAGCTCTTAATTTTAATGTGAAGGTCCTCCGCATTATAGTTTTATATATTTTCCTCAGTCCAATAGAAAAAAAATCATATCTTGCTCATAACTTTATGATTTTGCAAAACTTTATATATAATTTTGTAGGAAATTTAATGCTCTACAAAAAAGTTCTAATGTGCTTAGTCGATAAAATTAAGCGTTTAAGAGATACTTTTCTGTGTAACTAGTAAAAAAAAGTCGATTTTTTTTACCCACCCTAGTATATTGCTATAATATCGTTGGTAATACGTTGTTCTAGGTGTCGCAACAAATTAACTATGCTAAAGGAATGCACGAGGAACGTAGCTTGACACTATCTTCGTCGGATAATATGCTGGATGATGTTCAGTACTATAAATAGTCGCGGAAAATGATCGCGCAATGACACTTTATATCTTGCTTCTGATACGCTGTATTTACTTTGTAATGCTAGTCAATTTTCGGTTTTCTTCTCTTTTTTTGTTTTTTTAAAGCAATGCACATCAGTGATGCCCTTACTACGCTTACACTAAGTTGATGATAAGACTGATATGCAAGGCGCCACTAATGCTGCTAATTGTGCTCTCATATGCAAGCAGGATACACGAAACAATTATCGAGCATAATGAGATACATTAGTTCGGTAATTCACTTTGAACAAGGCGTAAATATGTTTTGTCTTCGCACAGGTAGAGAAACACACCCTTTTTGATACGAACAAATTAACATACAAACAAAAGTTTTACAAGACGTGAAAGATTTTTTTAACGATGTATGTATATACGATATGTACGATATAGTTGAGTAAGTTTATTATCTATTTACGGGAATGAAATCTACTTAAATCAATGCAATAAAGAGAAACAAGAGAATACCAAAGTTTTTATATAGGATAGGGTACGATATTTATTTTCTATTAACGAGTTTGATATATTCGCAAACTATTTCCGTTTCGGGCAGACTAAATTTCTTTTAGTGGCGTTATGAGACGTATATAACGTAGCGTTGTATAAAGTTAATGCCAATAATAAAGCGCATTACTGTACATTCTTATTCGTAACTATATGAGTGTAAAGAATTTAAGTATAAGACTTGTATAGATATCAGAGTTATCTCTGTTCAAATTACTTTTTATAAGGCTGGCGCATTGTATAGCTTCTGAGTACAGTATACTATAATATATTTCGTAATATAGTTCGTATTTTACTTGGTAAACACTGTGAATAAATTAGAAAATATTAACATGTTAATGATGTATGATAATCTATTGTATACAACGATTGTCTAGAGATTTGTTACATCCTGAAAATTTCCACGCTGTCGATATAATTTAATAAAGAAATCCTTATATTTTTGTTCGATAGATCGTTTCCCCCGTTAATCGTACGTTTTCGAAAAAAAATCTTTTTGCCTGAAATTTTTAACAAATCTACGTCGAGAAATAGATCGACCGAGTGTCGTTACAATTTTAGATAACCGATTGTCGATTCTCCGTCTTTGAAATCGAGAAATCGGTTTTTTTTATTATCTGTAGATAACGTTATCGGTTAAATTTAGAGTCCACAAGCATGGCGCCTTTCACGATCACTTAAGATGTCAAATTATTAATTCGATTTCGTCGAATACGTGGGCATAAACTCCGTGACAAGTGGCCGCGATTAAAAAATATACGGTCGGTGACGTGTACTCGAATTGGAGATAACAGACCACAACGATTAACCGCAAGTAATTAGACATTTCAGCTTCACCGCGAAACAACTAACCTTGAACAATGGATGAAGCATATCTGGACGAAGGACCAGCGGGAAATTTTGAAACAGCCACGTTAGAGATCGCGAAGGACGCTGATGCCATCGAATTCAATCAATCGAACTCTACCACTAATGGTGGGTGTCAATCCTCACCAAGATACTGAAACGTCAAGTATTAAATCATATGGATATTTGCATGTTGACAGCTGTACACCGAACAGTGGTCTTTCCTTCTGACGGCATGTGTGAAACTCATTAATGTAATACTGTTAATCTGTTGTCTTTGTACTACAAGGTACCAACGCTGCAAAGAGGAACGCGGACAATGACAATGGTGCTCCAAATCACATTCCGACAACAAAGGAAGTTTCCAATATTCCGTTCAAGCACATAGATATCCATTCTTTTTTCTCGGATAGGAAGGAGGTTGTAGACAGGGCATTGAATGATTGCAGGGAAAATTTAATTAACGAAGATGAGGGTGATGTTGTTGGGAGCTGGCTCTTGACTGAGTACGAAGCATTTTCATGTTATAGATAACACTACATATATTATTATAATAGAAACATTTAAAAGGAACAATATTTTCAGGATAAGCTTGTGGGACGTTGAAAAGGAGAGACTTGTATTGCTCACGAAGAAAGCTATTTATTCAATAAAATATGATTTCATTTCTTTAAAGATTCTTGAATACAATAGGGTACCATTAGCACAACTTGATACACTAGTTGCTGGGGAATTGATTTACCCAACTTCTTCTTTAGCACCGTAAGTAGAAAGACATTGTGTAAAAAATGTACGGGCGTTATTTCTATGCGAGAGAACTTTCTATATGTGTACGTGAACTTAAAGACTGCATACAAACATGTCTAACAATTTCTAGACGATTAAGTGGATTCGCAGAGGGTATGTCTTCAATAATTCATTGTGCAGTACGTCAAGAGTGGTCTTCTCTTACTACTTGTAATGGTCTTACACAGTTTGAACCTAGGTATACTGTGTTCTTGCAGAGACGTCACTGTGTCAATGTAATCTTGTGCTTAGTAGACATTTTTAGTTATTTAATTATCAAATCTGGGACAGTAAACAGTACAAAGTGTTCGCATGAAACAAATTATTTTATGTTAAGAGTAGTTCGACTGTTATTTAATTATGGCACAGTAATCTTGTTAATGAATCCCTGTATTATACACTATGTTCCTTTAAGAATGTTAACATCGTTTTCATGTGGTGCTCGCTAGATTGTGCTAATTGTGCATCCATCTATTTCCCTTCTTATTTATACAGATAGAGAATCAATTTTTCAGGAAGCGACACATGACCGGAGTAAGATTAATGTGGAACAAAGGTAATCCGTTGCCAGTGAGCAAAAAGTGGAATCCGTTTGCGAAGGATATACCCTGGTTAACTTATGCAAGTCATCCATTGTATTGGTATAAAGGTAACTTGGAAGTTTATTTGAAATAATTAATTTGGAACGTGTAGAGTCTACACGTTAATCTACACGTTAATCAACACTGTAGACGATTGCTTGCGAAAAAAAATTGGGTTAATCTTTTCAGGATCAGAAGCCGACAAAGCGCGATTCGACGTGGAAGATTTACACTCATCGATTTTAAGTCTTTTACCGACGGACGCTGCTATAAGAAACGGTTCAATTATCATTGAAAACTACTTCGGTTTAGGTGCCTTGGTTCACAATAGAAATAGCTTGGGTTTCTTTAAAATCCGCGGGAAAGTCAGCTTTTAAAATATCATTACGGGCGGAGAACGGGGATTTTTCTCATTCGCGTCATTGCTTTGGTCTTTTAATAAAGATCGAATTTTCGAATTCCTATGAAGTTTTAGTTTCAGATTTTACAGTACTTGCAACAAGAATATCGCTATTACAATTTAAGATCTAGTCCACAGGTATGATGATTTGTGATAGATCTTTTTTAAACAGATCTGCATTTACGATATTCTATTATTAATCACAACGATACTTGACTTTTTAACTTTATATGTATATCTATGTCTGACCAAAACTCGAACTTAACCGGTGATCGAGCTTTTTTCAGCTACTTTTCACGTGCTACATTTTCGTCTGATTTAATCTTACGATTCAATAGTCTGAAAATATGTCGTTATACATTCTATCATAGGTAATTCTATTACATATATCTTTACTCAGTACCTGGCTCATAGATAATTACGAATAAGAATAAGTTAATTACTAATAAATATATGTATACATCACATTTAGATTTAATCTACTATAATTATAAAACATTACACTATGTTTTATAACTATGTATCGAAATGATTGGGCTTAATCTTTAACTTAATAAATGAAAACGATTCGTCGAAATGATAATACATTCATTATTTCTATATTAAAATATGACTTCTTCGTGAAGCCTTGAGAAATTAACTCTCGTTCGAAATGTCCGTGGTTCGTATGTTTGGTTATGTTCATGGTCGTAGCAGGTGCACGATACCACCTGTTGGCTTCCTTTTTTTATTTCCTTATCTAATTTTATCTGCAACATGCTGGAAAAAATTCTGCGATACCAAATGCAATTGAAACGTTTATTGACGTTTGTGGATCGTTTCACTACATCGGTCGGTGATTTTACGCGTAATGTGTAAGTATATTCCGGAATTAAAATCAACGCTCGAAGTACGTAAATCTCGATAAAGTTTGAGAGGAATTATCAAGTTCTTATCTTTTAATTTGTTATTATTTTGATGGACTGTTGTGAATTCGATCTTTTTGTTTCTATTACAGGTATTCATATGTTTTTCTACCATTCGTGTGTAAGATGATCTAATGTAATTGAGGTAGCAGGTTCAATAGGAGTCAATTAATATTATTAGATCATGAGCTGACTGTTTCCGTCGGTTAATAAGAATGTTTCAGTATTGAGAAACCAGGGAAAGATAGATACATTACTTTGGCTAAGGACTTGCATTAAAAAATGCAACTCCGCTGTTTGAAAACGAGATCTGTGTTTCTCATTGGATTCGGTATCGGATTTGTCCTTACATTGGTGCTCTCTATAATTCACCATGAGTTTATCAATATTTCTGACTACGAGAAGTCGTTGCAGTATCAGGATATCCCACACAAAAATGTATTCCCCGAATTATTTAAGTCTGCTAATATAATCAACAAAGAGATTGTCTTTCAACACTGGAATGAAAAGCTGGGATCAGACGTGACGTACAATAAATGGCTGGAGAGTCAGAATCTAAAAGTCAGTAGCGTTGATATGGATAAGTATCTGTATGGTCCGAAAAAGAAAAAGGAATCAGAGTCCACTTGGCTGGGATCAAACATTCACATCACTTGTGTCGTTTTTGTGAAAAAGAGTAAAATGGTAAAGTCTATCAAGGACACCTGGGGAAAACGGTGCAACAGTATTTATTTCTTCAGCCAACACGTAAAGAACCCAGAATTGCCTATAATAGATTTGGAAGTAAAATTGATATCATCCTGGCAGTTTTTGTGCGAGGCTTTCAATTATATCTGGAAAGATAAGGGATCTTTGGAGTGGCTCATTGTTGTGAAAGATGATACCGTAGTGATTCCAGAGAATCTGAGGTATATGGTTGCACCATTAAATCACACGCATGGCCATTATTTAGGCCATGCAGTTGTTATGTGGGGACAGTCTTACAATCTTGCTCAGGCAGGATATGTAATCAGTCAGGGGTCCCTTAGCAAATTAGTTAACACGTTTAATACCTCTGAAAAGTGTTCTGCGGGTGGCAAGTATTGGAAGAAAGAAGATTATTATCTTGGTAAATTGGCTATACTTCTATAATCCTTTAGAAGGTATTACTGATAATTTATATTCTAATCCCAGTTCATTTTATAGCCAAACATTTATCCACTATGGGGATTTATCCATCCGATACAAGGGACCAGTATTTAAGGGGTACATTTCATGGATATTCATTGTTAAATTTGTTGTGGGGTGTTGCAAGACCTGGCAGCTATTGGACGCATGCTGTGTACCCTGTGAAAGAGAAATCTTGCTCCCCGTTGTCCGTTACATTTAGTGCTGGTGAATCCGATAAAATGTACACTTTGGATTATTTATTGTACCATCTACACATTCTGAGAACAGAAAGTTTCTTTGGCTCTAAGAGGGCTCCGAAACCGATACCAGAAAAAGATGTATGGAAATATCTGTTCATTAATTCGCACTTATTTGCCCTCTAACTATCTCTCACGAAATAATTATTTTTAGGTATGGAGGAGCGCGTTGAAGGAGGAGTTCAACATCACGTATAATGGTGAAATTTCCAGTGACGCTTACTTCGAAATATGGCACACAAAGTATTCCGAGCCGGAACAATTAATCGCGAAGAATTATCAAAGCATGCCAGACGTTCTGAGTTCCGTATTAACTGCGTACGAACTGGAAAGCAAATCGTTAGATAAGGTCGCGTCGTAAATAAGGTGCTAAAATATAGTACAATTATTCATCGCTGAGGGACCTTCCAAAGTAACATAAGTATTTTTATATAGCCTTTACAAATGACGGTGCTGTTAGACTGACAAGATTTTTTTTTCCCAAAGTTATTTAAACGTTAAGGGATGAAACTATATACCTCACAGATAACATAGCGCTCACGCGAAATGCACGAATTAATGTCAGTATAGAATGATCTATAAATCTAGTTAATTGAGAGAAGTATTTATATATTTCATATTTTACATTAAGTTTCTTTCTAACTGTGTATTGTACATATAAATTTGCGAACGGTGCTCGCGTTGCATTCGCAGAATTAATTATAGGTGTTACTCACGAGACTAATATGGCCACAACGGAACGGTGTTAACAGTTTGATAAACCATTTCCCTTGTTGCTCCCTTGCTGCGTTATCTGACTAATTAGCAGCATATTAATACTTGTAATAACCGTGATAACCAAATCTCGTTTCCCCGTTTAAATGTATGTCAAGAGCAGCGAACAACGCATTTTTTTTCTCACAGTATTTCATTTAAATGATCCGCATAGGTATTAATTGTAAAACATAGATAAAGGATGTGCGAGGGCATTTTTTTTACTAAATGTAAGATAAAATCCATCGTACCTGACACTATATCTAATTACACGCACAATAGAAGTGCCTTACACATAATTACAAGGAGGGATCAGAATGTAATTCACGAGGATATAGAATAAAACGTTGATCTGTATTAATAAAACGAAAATCGACAGGTATACGTGCGAAACTTTCTACGAAATCTTGCCGTACTGACCCATATTTTTTTCGTCGAACAAAATTATCAACTGGGGCTTGAGTTTATCTGTTATCCGCTTCCTTTTAGAGGTGGCTATATAAAAGAAGAATTGCATTAATTAACACATATTCGGCGAGAGTAACTCGATTCATGGTGATCCGTGCTACATTTCTTTTTGCCCCGATGAGCGTATTATAAACTTCGTTCAATATGATGCTGTGGCACTTGTTCTTAAGCATCATAGTCACCATAACTATCACCAGTTATGAAGTTAAGGGGATCGAGTCTACGGAGTCTGTCGATGATAGCAAGTAAGTTTGTAAAATGCTTTCTTAAATGAAACATTCAGGTGTTCTGAAGGAAAGTTCATTTTTTAATCTTTTCTTTCCTTGATTAGCACAAGTTTGCCGAACGATGAGCCATACACCTACGATTTGACGAATGTGAAAGCGACCAAGGGAAAAAGAAGACGTGTGTTCGTCGGTGGTTGCACCAAGCATCCGGATGCCCCTGTGAACGGCAAAATACGATGCTCTTTGGATAGGTAGAAAGACCTGAAAGTCGTCTAATTGTTATGCGTAGATTGTTGTATATTTAAAAACTACTCATTTTGAAGTTGTACGATTTTTTTAAATACAATTTCAATTAATTGTGAATTCATATTCCATATTCAATGAATTAATCTTTTAATATCTACGCGCCGATTGTTCTATATTTAAAAACTACTCATTTTGAAGTTGTACGGTTTTTTTTAATACAATTTCAATTAATACGAATTTAAATCATAAATTAACGAGGTTTTCTTTTTTTTCAGTGGCTGCATCGCAACTTGTGATACCAATTACAAGTTTCCAAACGGTGTAACGCAGCTAGCCATAACGTGCAGTCAGAGGGAATGGAACATTTTCGGGACAGAATGGAATTCCGTGCCCCACTGCGAGCGTGAGTTTCACGGGCGAATTACTTTGAACAGATAGAATTTGATCAGTAGTAAAAATGATGTTGTAATTTTCAGCGATTTGCTTGCCGGAATGCTTGAACAACGGAGTATGCATAGCACCACATCAATGCGATTGTCAGGAACATTACACTGGCCCGCAGTGCCAGTTTGAAAATAAGCCGTGCTTAGATTTCCCGCCGCCTGTTATTAATTCGTACAGGCGATGTAATTCAAAGTATGTAGATATATTATCTTAAAACAATTAATTTTAATACTTTGTGAACTAGTCCATCAGTTAACTTGTAATCGCACTTGCATTATTTATTTTAATTTCTAAAACTCAGTATTATTTTAATTATGAAATAACTGTAGATAACACAAGATAGTTTCTGAGTTAAATTTCCGTCGAACAATGTGTTAATACGCCTGAAATAATGTACACTTTTTAATTATAGATCCTGTACGATATCCTGCCTGAAGAATTTCACTTTCCCGGATGGCACTTCCGTTACCAATCTCATCTGCAAGAATGGAAATTGGGAACCAACACGACAGGACTGGGTTTCTGTCCCGGATTGTAAACGTGAGTTTTTAATTATCAAAAAATCATGCTGAATAATATTAATAATAATAATAAATCTGTGTTTTATTCAGCGGTGTGCGATCCACCCTGTCAAAACGGGGGTAATTGTCTCCCCTCGAATCTGTGCCAGTGTCCGCAAGCATTTCGCGGGCCCCAGTGCCAATACTGTGAGTACCTTTGTCGCAATTATCATTTTTTCAACTATTTAATCGAACTTATCTCATTTTTCAAGCCGCGGACGCGTGTAACGCCGAGCGAATGGGATTCAACGGTGGGTTCTACTGCACGTCCGTCGACGATTTCTACTCCTGCACACTGAATTGTCCACCCGGGATCGAATTCGAGTTCACCCCGGCCGCCGCGTACACGTGCGCCTACGACAAGGGTGTGTTCGAGCCGCAACCGCTGCCGCAGTGCAAGTACAGCGAGAATATGAACGTCATTTCACTAGGAAGCACTTATAATTCCTACGTAAGGGAAACAAACCACTCCTGGACCGTCCAGGACTTTTATAACGCCATCACGAAACAATTACCAGGAGTCTATGGTGGTAACCTGACCTCGAACACGGTACTGAAATACATAAATTTTTAATATACACAAACAAGAAATTATTTTGTCAATTTTTACAACAACTTTGTTTTTTTAGATGGTGTACAATACGCTGAAAGACAATATGCTGTTAATCGAGAAGCAGCAGCCAAAGCCGAAGACCTGTTTCACCTGGGGCGGAAAGCACTACAAGACCTTCGACGACAGTATTTTCAGTTTCGTCAGCGATTGCTCGTACATCCTTGTGCAGGACGCGCAGAACAGCGTGTTCACGATAATGGCGCAGAACAGTCCCGGTTGCAACGTAGGAGATTGTTCGAGGATCATCAGGATATTCGTTCAGGACAAAGAGTACATTCTCTCGCGCAACGAGTTCGGTGCGCCGGAGTTCCGAACGCCCAGGAAGTCGTTACCGATACCAGCGCAGCTTCCTGGTTTACGGGCAGAGATGTCCGCGCATTTCACCGTGGTCACCCTGGACTTCCTGGGGATTCAATTGAAATGGGACGGTGCTTCGTTGCTGCAAATAGAGGCGTTAGAAAATATGTGGAATAGGACGACGGGGCTCTGCGGAAACATGAACAATGACAAAAGCGACGATTTGATTAATAAGAACGGGGATTATGCGAGAAGCATCGCGGCTTTCGCGACTTCCTGGCGAACGGAGAATATAGGAGGTAATTGGATATATGAGCGGAAGGAAATCATTTATTATTTGGCAATTAGAATAATTTCTGTCGTTTTGTGCTGTTAAGCGTAATTATAGAAATTAATACTATAAGAAATTAATTCTGCAAGAAATTAATTCTAGAGAAACTAATTCTATGGAAACTAATTCTATGGAAATTAAACCTATAGAAACTAATTCTATAATTAGCCTAATTGAAGAAATGAATTCTATAGAAATTAGTTCTATAATTTGCCTAATTAAAGAAATTAATGTTATATATAATAAGTTATGGCTCAACCGAGTCCTGTGATTCATAAATTTAAAGTAATTCAGTAAGTGAAGTCTTCGACACTAATTTCCTGCGTTTCTTTTAGAATCGTGCGACGATTACCCTGGCACTCGTCATTCCTGCGTATCGAACCCGGAGTTCACCAAAGAAGCCGTGGAGTTCTGCACCACCTTGCTCTCCGACCACAGATTCCATGCGTGTGCGGCTACCATTAATTATTCAGAATTAGAGACAGCCTGCCTATGGGATTACTGTGCCTGTAATCACGAGGACAAGAGGAAGTGCGCTTGCGACACCATGAACGTGTACATCAGACAGTGCGCGCACAAAAAAATAGTTTCGTTGGCTGGCTGGAGAAACAATGACACCTGTCGTAGGTTGAAACATCATTAACACGTTCACCTGCCAAGTCGTTTTTGCCCAACTTGCCGTACAGGCCACTTGATGCATTTTTTTAACAATGCCTCATGCTTTTGTTGGAAATATATTTTATAGAATCAAATTTCCCATAAATGGCAAAATTTAACGCGCTGAAAACATACATTTTATGACAAATTTGATTCTATAAAATATATTTATTAATTATATTTTTAAATATATTTAAGTTTAACGTGTACCATAAATGGTACACCTGGCATGGAACGTATTAGCACGATTGTCAATTAATTAATAGCATATTAAAATCCTTTTATTCGTCGCAGCGATGCTGTGCAACAACGGCAGAGTGTACATGCCTTGCGGGCCAAGAACGGAAGCTTCCTGCTGGACGGAAACTGATAGAAAATCCAGCGAAAATTGCGAGGAAGGTTGCTTCTGTCCCGAGGGTACCGTCGCCCACGAGGGAAGATGCGTGTACCCTGAGGAATGTCCATGTAGACTTCGCGGAAAATTATTCCAACCTGGTACCAGCGTGCCGAAAGATTGCAATACCTGCACTTGCTCTTCCGGGAAATGGATATGCACCCAAATTCGTTGTGCTGCTAGGTGTTCGGTGATTGGGGATCCCCATTACACCACTTTCGATGGGAAACACTTCGACTTTATGGGAAAGTGCAAATATTATTTGATGAAAGGCGAGGATTATAGCATCGAGGGGGAAAATGTGCCGTGTTCCGGTGCAATATCAGAGGTTCATTAATAATATTTATTAGGATGGGTCAAAAAAATCTCTTATATATAATTTCTTACAAAATTATATATTAAATTAAGAGCTCAGTTTTGGTGAGAATTTTCTAGATGTGTCTACGAACCAATTTTTCTGTGTAATTAGTAAAAAAAAAGTCAATTTTTTTTACCCACCCTAATATTTATATGCATATGTGATAGTCTTCGAAGTAATATGGGAAATGATTTTAATTGATAAAATATTTGTTTTAGAACCTGGGACTCGTTCCAACCGACGCACCGTCATGTACGAAAACAGTTACTGTGAATTTCAAAGGTGTTTCGGTGAAATTGAAACAAAATCGGCAGGTGTTAATTAACGGAGATGATTTAACCATGTTTCCTACGATGTTGAGCGATATCAGAATCCGCGTGGCGAGTAGTATATTCCTGGTGGTACATTTGCCGAATGGATTGGAAGTCTGGTGGGACGGGATCTCTCGAGTTTACATCAACGCACCCCCAGAATTCCATGGTTAATTTTTTTAAACATTAAAACTCGTTTATTAAACAATCAAGATGTTCACACTATTACTAATGAACATCAAAAATTAATTAGGACAAACGAAAGGGCTCTGCGGAACGTTCTCCGAGAATCAGAAAGACGATTTCATAACACCGGAAGGCGATGTGGAACAGGGTGCAATTTCCTTCGCGAACAAATGGAAGTGCGACGAGTACTGCCTCGACGTTCCTGAGGAGGAGTCGAAGCATCCCTGCGACGTGAATCCGCAGAAACGAGCAGCCGCGAAGAAATATTGTTCCTATTTGTACAGCGAACTTTTCTCCGGTAGCCCAATTTATTTCCATCGACTTTCACCTATTTTTCAACGTGCAAATCAATGATATTCTACAATTTTAATCAGGTTGCCACTGGTACGTGGATCCCGAGACCTTCCACAGGGACTGTCTCTTCGACATGTGCGCCTGCGAGGTGGAAGTGGAGTCCTGTCTCTGCCCCACGTTGGCCGCGTACGCGAAGGACTGTGCCGCCGCTGGAATAAAACTCTTGTGGCGGCAGGACGTCGACGAGTGCAGGATACAGTGCCCCAGGAGTCAGGTGTACCAGATCTGCGGCAACAGCTGCACCAGGTCCTGCGGGGACATCTCGTTCTACGAGAACTGCAAGCAGGAATGCGTGGAGGGTTGCAATTGTCCGGAGGGTGAAACGTTGGATGTCAATGGGGAATGTATTCCGATTGGTCAGTGTCCCTGCATGCACGGGGGACTGGAATTCCAGGCTGGACACCGGGAAGTGAGGCCGGGAAACAAGGCCCTGGAGCTGTGCACCTGTGCAGGTGAGATTTTTCCAAAAAATTTTATTCTATTGGGTTGTCGAGGATGAAACTTGTAGGTTACAATTTTGTCAACTTTGATAGGTTGTTGTTTGACGATGAGTCAATATTTTACTGTTCTGTTTCTTTGGGTAAGAAGTTACACATGTTCCCTGTAGGAGTAAAGTATTCGAAGCTCTAAAAAGTATTAACTTTTTTTCAAAACGATTTTGTTTTGATAATGGATTGGTCGGACATTCGTACTGCCATGATTTTTTTACAAATTTCATACTTGACGACATGATACGTACTTTCTGGACTGAAATTTTAATAGAATTTTGAAACAGGAGGTGTCTGGAGCTGTCGGCAGGCGAGTGCGGATGAGATTCGAGACTATCCTGCTGCCAAGGATCTGTTATCATCCTGCGTAGCTAGTGAAAATCTGGAAGTAACGGATTGTGTACCAGTTGAACCGAGAACCTGTCGAAATATGCACAAATTAATTACACAGAGTCCCTCTATCTGCAAATCTGGGTGTGTTTGTAAATCTGGATTCGTTCTTGATGGACCGAATGGGACTTGTATACCAGAGGAAACGTGTCCTTGTCATCATGGGGGACAGAGTTACAAAGAGGGCTCGGTTATACAGAATGAATGCAACACGTGCGAATGTACCAGCAGCAAGTGGAATTGTACAGACAGAATATGCACAGGTGTGTTAATCTTAACGATTCAATAATTTTTATTAGAAGTTATTAGCTATAATCTAATCGTTAGACAAGATACTGTCTATTCATTGTTCTATAGCCAGGTAAATATCTTCTCATTTATTAAAAGAAGATATTTACTTTCTTTATAGAAACCCTTAATTAGAAGAAATTTCTTCTCATTTATAGAAACAATAATACGATCAGAAAAATAGTTTCTATATAATATAATGATTCTGTTTTCCCTGCAGGTGTTTGTTCCGCCTGGGGCGACTCTCATTACAAGACGTTCGACGGGAGAATCTACGATTTCCAAGGAGTCTGCGACTACATTCTAGCGAAAAGTTCACTGAGCAAGGAAGAGTCTTTCGACGTGGCGATTCAAAACGTTCCATGTGGTACCACTGGTGTTTCTTGCTCGAAATCGATCACCCTGGCGATCGGTGCCGGTGAAAATCAAGAGACAATTGTTTTAACACGAGGAAAACCGATACCGAATGGGAATTATAAGAGAATCGCAATTAGAACCACGGGAATGTTCGTATTCGTCGATGTTCCTGATTTAGGTCTAACCGTGCAATGGGACAAGGGTAATTAACATTTATTTCACCTTAATCATCAACGTAGAACGTTTTTATTGTCAGTGATGTAGTAACGTATGCTTGTTCATGTATTTCATTCTTAGAATTATTTTTCTATTTACTTGTTTTTGTTGTGCTGCGCCTTGTCCTTAAAGGGAATTCCCCCAGGATGGATAAATAAATTCTCTACTCTACTCTACCCTATAACCTTTTACTCATATTATTATAATGTCCAACAGGCACCAGGGTGTATGTGAGACTGGATCCAAAGTGGAAAACTCGTACGAAAGGACTCTGCGGCGATTACAACGACAACAGCGAAGACGACTTTAAAACACCGTCCGGTGGAATATCGGAGGTTTCTCCTAATTTATTCGGGGATTCCTGGAAGAAAGATGACTTCTGCCCGGAGCCAAAGGACGTGAAAGATCCCTGCGAACAGCATCCTGAGCGAAAACTGTGGGCCGTCGAGAAATGCGGGGTTTTGAAGTCTTCCGTTTTCCGTCCCTGCCATTCAGAAGTTAACGTGGAACCCTATCTTCGTAATTGTGTCTTCGACACCTGCGGCTGTGACTCCGGTGATCAAGGATTTCCCTAAAAAAATTCCAAATTCTTCCAAAATCCAGGAATTAGAATTTTTGTCTCTTTCCAGGCGGTGATTGTGAGTGTCTGTGTACGTCCCTCTCTGCGTACGCGCACGAGTGTAACGCCAGGGGGGTTCCCATAAAGTGGAGAACGCAGGATCTTTGTCCCATGCAGTGCGATGAGAGCTGCAGCTCCTATTCTCCCTGCGTGACAACTTGTCCCCGGGAAACGTGTGACAATCTGTTGATTTTGAAAGATCAATCGCACCTGTGTATGCAGGACACTTGTGTGGAGGGCTGCGCTGTCAAGACGTGTCCAGTGAATCAGGTCTACTCGAATGACACCTACAAGGAGTGTGTTCCCAAAGAGACGTGCAAGCCTTTCTGTGCTGAAATCGATGGTGCAACTTACTACGAGGGCGATAGTGTGAATAAGGACGCTTGTCAGTCCTGTTTCTGTACACGTGGCAAAGTAATTTGCAAAGGGGAACCCTGTACAACTTCCTCTCCGAGTACTGTGCCACTGGAGGAGCCAAATAAGTGTGTCGATGGCTGGACAGAGTGGATAAACAAGGATCCAGCGATCAAGGGGAGAAAGTACAAGGACGTTGAACCTTTACCCACAGAATTAGATTTGGTAAACAAGTTTCTGTAGCTATTTCATTTATTTATTTTATCGATTAAGTATTTCTCACTCATTTTTCAATATATTTCAGGCTAATATAGAAGGGTCAGCAGTGTGCGGAAAGAATCAGATGGTGGATATAAGATGTAGATCAGTGAAAGGACACTTAACGTCGAAAGAAAGTGGTCTGGACGTAGAATGCAGCTTGGAACGTGGTCTCTATTGCGTATCTCAACCGAACAAACCTTGTATTGATTTTGAAATCAGTGTTCTATGCCAATGTTCGCCATCTACCACGCAAAAAATGATCACTGAACCTGAAACGAAGTTTGAAGAGTGTGATAAAAACCGTCCGAACAAACCTCACCCCACGGATTGTCATATATTTTATCATTGCGCTCCTGGAACGAACGGAAACAAATTTTTCGAGAAAACATGCGGCCCAAACATGTTCTACAATCCGGAGATGCAGGTTTGCGATTGGCCCAACAGCGTTATTTTGCTGAGACCCGAGTGCTCCGTGGTTCAAACAACGCCTAGTGAAACCGAATGGACTGTCGACAAGAAAACGAAGTCTAACACAACGATTTCTACGACGTTGGAGAAGAATATTATAACTGCGAGTATGGTCGCTTTTCGTCGTCTTTTAGAATTCTATTAAAGTAATGGTATTAACCAATTAAGTGTGTGTTCGACGACTATATCCGTCGTACGAGAAATTATGTTACTATTTGATATTTAAATAGTATTATTGATAAAAATCAAGGTACATTCACTAATTTTAATTACGTTTAGAACGTTTAGAGTTCAATAGAATTAATTTCACACAGTTATTACGTTCTGCAAAGACGTCGCCGCACATAACTGGTAGCTATAAGTATTTTAGAAGTATTATCAGGATTTTATATCGTGAAATTATGACTTTCAGAGGTGTGCAAGGAGGGCGAAACCTGGAGCGAGTGTGCGATTAAATGCAGCAAGGCTTGTGACTACTATCATTACGTTTTAACAGAACAAGGACACTGCAAAACTTCTGATTGCATTCCGGGTACAATACCTCTTCTATTTTCATTCAATTTAGTTTCCCCGATCGAGTCTTTTTGCTTCATAAAAGAAACTTTTAAAAAAGGTTGAATAGAACAAATTAGAAAAAATTCACTCAAAAATATAATGAAAATTATAACATTTAGATATAAAAAGATCAATTGTGATCGTGGGATATACATAACTTTTTAAATCTCAGTCAATACATATTTTTTTTATAAAAAGACAAGTTTACAATCTTGATTTTAATGTCATAATCTTTTGTATTTGTATTATATTAGGATGCGTGTCGATGGAGAGACCGGAGTGTGCATCGCAAGAATTTCTGCGGGACGCGAAAACCTGCGTCGATATATCGGACTGTTCCTGTAAATCACACGATGGAAGATCGATAATTCCAGGTGCCGTTATTAAAGAATCTGAATGCGAGATTTGTCAGTGCGTCAATAATTATTACACCTGTGATAAATCGTTGTGTCCCGATTTAACTACCGTTCGCACGTCGACCAGCAGGACTCCTTCAGAGTGAGTAACTCATAATGAAATTCCATTTCATTAATTGTCAGATAATTTAATAAAATACATTTTATATTTTGCAGAACTCCTAAGAGTAACATTATCATCGTACCCAGTACCGTCAGCCCGTTCGAGGAATGCGTTAGCAATAATTTTGTTCCCCTCGTGGAAATGTTGAATGATCAAGTGTCTTTCAACGCCAGCAGTTTAAAGCAGCCTATTGAAAACACTGGTTATTGGGAACCAGAGTATATCGATACCAATCAATGGTTAGTACAGTTTGTTTTTATTTTTATTTGTCTTTATTTATTTTTAAACCTTTATTTACCTTAAAAATAACGAATCAATTGTTTAATAAAAGATCTTAGCTGTTTTCAGGCTTGATATAAATCTGTAAAATCTTATTTATCTCTAAAATGACGAATTAATTGTTTAATATAAAATCTTTGGTGTTTTCAGGCTCGATATAAATCTCCCGCATCCAGAACCCATTTTCGGAATCATCGTTCAAGGCAGTCCTTTGGAAAACATGTTCGTCACCAGTTACAAAGTCCTGTTTTCCGAAGACGGACACGCATTTTCCTACGCACTCAATGAAAAGAAAGAACCACGCGTGTTTCGCGGTCCCGTGGACATAACGAAGCCAGTAGAACAAAAATTCTACGAACCAATCGAAGCGAAAGTCGTTCGAGTAAATCCATTGTCATGGTACAATGGAATAGCCATGAAAGTAGATTTACTTGGTTGCCAGGACTTATTGACCACTCCAGAAGAAGTTGAAACAACTACACCAGTAATGTTCGAGAAAATCGTGACACCAGGTATCATTTTCACCCTAATTGCGGACTTTCTTCAGCATTCAGAGAGAATCTTTTGCTTTTAAATTGTTATAATTAAAAAAAACATCATCTAATTCATGTTTTTTTTAGTTTGCAAGGATCCCATGGGGGTGGACGACGGTCTGATTCTCCCCGAGCAGATTTCAGCATCCTCTTCCTTAACCGACCTATCACCAGGTCTGAGATTAAGTTCACCAGGTGTATGGCAGCCGAAGCTGGACAATCCGCACCAGTTCGTCGAGGTCGACTTCCTGGAGCCGCGAAACCTCACGGGAATCGTGACAAAAGGGGGCGACGACTCCTGGACAACGATGTACAAGGTTTACTATAGCAACGATCATCGTCAATGGAATCCAGTGATGGATAATAAAGGCGTCGAGGAGGTGTTCTTGGGTAACTTCGATCCGGACAACATCCACACGAATTACTTTGAGAAACCACTGCAAGCTAGATACTTGAAAGTTCAGCCGACGAAATGGCACCAGCACATCGCTCTGAAATTTGAGGTTCTCGGGTGTTTCCTTCCTTATCGTAAGTAAAATTTTCTAGAGAAAAATCTTCAATGTTATTAACGGAAAAAAATTCATACAGCTCCAGTGACCACCGAGAGAGTTTCCACCACTTCCACGAAGATTATTCCTGAATGCAACGTATGTGAGGGTGTGTTGAACGATCAGGTGAATTGCAAGTGTGAGGAGCAATATTGGTGGAATGGGGAATCCTGTGTGGCACGTCAAGAGTGTCCCTGTGTGGTTGGACATATTCCGTATGTATTTTATAATAAATTTCAAACCATTAACCTATGTTCGTATTTTATAATAAATTTTAAACCATTAAGAAATGGTACATGCAGACATATTCATTTAAAGTGTTGAAAATATACACTTTATGACAAATTTGATTCTATAAAATATATTTCCAGCAAAAGAATGAGGCATTGTAAAAAATGCAATATAGAACTAAGCACATAAATTTGTTTAATCGTTATAATTGTGCCTATAATTATCAAAGTGGTTAAGGGTAATTTTTTAAAATTTTAGATATTACGTTTTTTAAAGGTTTTGGAACATTTATTAACAAATTATCAAGACTTTCATTTTCTTTTAAATATTGACTTATACCACTTTCATAATTAAGGGCACAATTATATACAATAATTAATAATTACATACGATACAATACAATAATTTACATATAATTGTTACATACAATAATTACATAATTAAAACGGCTTGGCAGGGAACGTGTTAAAAAGAAATTTCGATTATTGCCCTTTTAAAAAATTTCAGGTACAACGTGGGGGCAATGTACGAGACGGAGGACTGTCAGCAGTGTATCTGCACCCTCGGCGGAGTTTCCACCTGCCTGCCAAAGAAATGCGAACCCTGTCGCGAGCCAGGAATGAAATCCGTTGTCACCGAGCTCTGCAATTGCGTTTGCAAACCTTGTCCCGTGGGAACGCGACACTGTCCCACCAGTGACATTTGTATCGACGAAAGTTTATGGTGTAACGGGGTTCTCGACTGTCCGGACGACGAAAGGGACTGTCAGACGACGACTCCCTATCGAAATGTCACTGAGTCCGTGAAGGACGATATCACTACACCTGCTCCGACGACAGGTATCTCATTGGTGAACAAATATGTTAATTTAATCGTGTAGACAAAGTTTAAGTAATCTTTTTATATTTCCCACAGTTCCACCGATTATATGTCAGGATCCGATTTGCCCACCAGGGTATAAAACGGTGTTAATATTACCGGTAAAGTCGCATCAGTATCCTAACGTTAAGAGTCGTAAAGGTGGTGTGAAGACTTCTGCGAGACACTCGAAAACGAAAGGACTTAGGTAATACTTGAACACCAAATGATAATGAAATACATTTCGGATGGTATATATGATTTAATAGAATGCTAAACTTATCCAGGTATAGAACGATCCTTTTAAACTATTTTATTGTAACCATGATATTAGGAAAAATACTTTCTTCATACACAATAAGGCAATGAAGCTTAATTAGAAAATTATATCGGACGTTTAGATTTAATTTTTGCACCCTCTACAGGGAACTTTTATGGTTTTTTGTTTTCTAAGGGCAATTAAAACTTAAATAAGTACTTATATACATAATAAAAAATTCACACATTATAATAAAATAACAATAAGTACTTATTCTGAACGAAGTAAGTATCATTTTTCGTAATATTATGGTTACAATAAAATAGTTTAAAAGAATCTTCCTATAGCCGTATAACTTTAGTATTCCATTAAATATTTAAACTCTTTATAATTAATTTTCATTAACAGTCTAACGAGTAAATTAATTTGCAGGAAAACTATGCATCATCCGGGTAAAATCGAGGGTACAAACGTCACACAAGAGTGTCCACAGTTCACCTGCGTTCCCAACAAGCCTCCGCCTATTCTCGACTCGAAAAATCCGCAGTCCTGTCCGGAGGCCTCGTGCCCACCAGGTTACACCGTGGTGTACCAGAAGATGAGCATGCACAAGCTTCAACGTTGCCCGAGATACACCTGCAAACCTCCAGCTCCCCAGGAGGTGACTTGTAACGTCACCGGGAGAACATTTAACACATTCGACAAACTTGAGTACAAATATGATATATGCAATCATATTCTGTCGAGGGATATGTTTGGCAATAAATGGTACATCACGTGTAAGTGTGTTAAATTAATTCTAGACACTACATTTGTTACTTTTAACACGTTGAACCGATAATTAGAATCGCTCGAGTTTAAATCTATTCATTACTTTTTACTTAATACTTGTGTTACATAGGGAAAGTATTATAAATTAATTTCTAAAATCTTATTTAATTGAACGTCAACCATTTACGTGAACTCTGCGAAAAAAATAATTGTCACTCAACGTATTGTTCAATGTATTAGTCTAACTTTGAAAAAAATCCCACAATTTATGCCTAAATATTATATTTTACAGTGGAGAAACAGTGTAACGCGTACACAGGCTGCACCCGAGTCCTGGTGGTGACCCTGGACGACGACGTGGTGGTTCTCTACCCGGACATGCACGTGGACATCAACGAGTACACGTTCACACCCAATCAAATCGCTCGACTAGCGAATAAACTCTCGTCGTTCAAAATATCCTGTATCGGGGACGCAATTTATTTCCTGTCGAATTATTATGGGTTCTGGTTGATCTGGGACAGAAATTCCAACGTCAGGATAGGCGTCCCGACGAAGTTCGCGGGTCACGTCGACGGACTCTGCGGATATTTCGATGGAAACATGATGAACGACAGACAAATGCCTGACGGAAGTCAGGCGAGGAGTACCGTTGAGTTCGGGAACAGCTGGGCCATGGAAGGAGTCCCTGAATGCGATCCCCAGGTCTCGAGGATGATTATTAATAAGTCAAAGAACTCTTTCAGGCACAGGATTTTGGGAAACAAATTTTTTTCTTGCACAGAAATTTTGTTGTGTTTGAAATTAAACGAAATTAGTAGATTTTTATTAACAAGGAATCATTTAATATAAAAGCATACAAAGATTATTAGTTGGATGAATTTTTTGTTATAGTTTCCTACGTAAGTAGGACTAAATATGATTTGCAAAAGGTGTTTAAATTAATTTTTAATCCTGTCATGCCCCAAAGGGTTAATTAAAGTTTATTTATTATATTGATTTTATTAACTTTCTTTTATTAATTTTCAGGTTTGTCCGTACGACGTTCAATCGGAGGCCTGGAACATTTGTAACCTGGTGAAAGATCAATCTTTCGCTGATTGTTCCGGCATTGTTGACGTAGAGAAATTCGTGTCCCGCTGCGTCGAGAGTACGTGCACTTGTCTGCGTGGTAATCAGACGTACGACGAGTGTCGCTGTCGATCATTGACGAATTTCGTTACCCAGTGTCAAGCTGGTGATTTGAATATAGATCTTTCAAGCTGGAGAAGTGCTCACGATTGTCCTGCCAGTTGCACGGCTCCATTTGTTCATAAGGACTGTTTCAGGTGGTTAACACAATTAATTAACTCACCCCAGTACTGCGGACAATTCACTTGTATTGGAAATTAGAGTGTGGAAATGAACGCGATTCTCTTTCTTTCAGAAACAAATGCGAGACCTGCTGCGAGAATTTACAGCAAGTGGATCCGTGTCCAGTGATGCCCGGGGTGTGTTTCTCCGGGTGTTTCTGTCCCGAGGGAACCGTTCGCAACGGTGACAACTGCGTGCCACCGACGGAATGTCGCGACTGCACCTGCGAATGGCTTGGAAATTCGAAATTCATCAGTTTCGATCGAAAGAACATCCAATTTGACGGGAACTGCACCTACGTGCTATCTCGAGATGTTTTAGAAAGCAGAAAAAGCTCACCAGGAAATCATACTTATCAAGTGAGACGATTTGACTGAGATTTTGAAAAAATTTATTCATATTTTATTAAATTAAATAGAATACTAAATTTATTCGACTATATATCTACTAATTATGATGTTAGCCTGTAATTATCATATTATATTAATTATTATTATCTGTAGCCGGATAAATTTAGTTTTCTATTTAATCATATATACGATTAGAAATATATTTCATTGTCATTAATTTTATTAAATTATACGTGTTTTTATAGGTACTGGTTTCGAACGCAATTTGCGATAAGGGAACATGCACGGAAGCTGTCACGGTTCTCTATAAGGAACATGTAGTTGAAGTTAAACAAAATGCACCCTCCACCGAGGTAAAATTCTATGTCGTATGAAAACCACAGAGAAAAAACTCCATTAAAAGCTATGGAAATAACTAATCTAACGACGATCGATCATTTTTAAATTTTCCTGGATTTTTTTCCCCTGTGGTCTTAGTGTTTTTCCACTTTATACTTTTATAAAATTATGGAGTACGATTAAAAGTATAATTTATTTATTTATGTGGAATAGTTTGCGGTATTCATCGATGGCTTGGAGGTACACGATTACCCAGTGAAATCCTGGTTGACGTTGGAGCAGACAGCCTCGAAGGATCTAAAACTATTGATACCGGACATTCAATTAGAAATCATCAGTTTCCAACCGAACTTTGCATTCACCGTCACACTTCCTTCGCACATTTTCGGTGGCTCTATGGAGGGTCTTTGTGGCAATTGTAACGAGGACTCTGAAGACGATCTGAAGAAACAGGATGGCGAAGTACGATATATATTATAAATTAACACTAAACGTACCCATAGTTTCTGTAAACATTCTTATCGAATCCTAAAAATGATAACTTTCACAATTAATTTCATGTGACAGTTAATTTGGCATAAAAAACTATATTTTCTTTATGTCGATTAAACAAACTAGGCATTTTTATAAAAAGTTTATAAACATTTGCTTAACTCACTTCGATACGTTTAGTGTTAAACAAACTATTTAAATTGCAATAAAATTAAAATACACTTTCCACGGTGTGAAATTTCTTTAATTATCTAAATTTTAATATTTTTAGATGACAAACGACGCGGAGATCTTCGGCACGAGCTGGTTACTCAAAGAATCACCACCAGGAACCAATTTGAACACCGAAGCCTGTTCCTCTAATCACCAGACAAAATGTATTCTTCCCCCAGCTGATCTTGATCCCTGCAGGGAATTATTGAGCACCCTGGAGTTCGGGCAGTGTCACAACCTGGTGGACCCCATGCCGTATTTAATGGCTTGCCAGGACACCCTATGTAGTGGTGGACGTTACTGTGATAGTTTCGAAGCGTACGCGAGAAAATGCCAGCAAATGGGAGTGTGTCCCATTTGGAGAAGCAGTGAGATGTGTCCGCACTCCTGTCCACCACGTAGGTGTCACCACTTCCTCATCGAATTTCCATCAATAAATAAAATACTAAATTTATTATCGTAATTTTAACGATCGCTAAATGACCAAAATTAAAATTCTTTATATTTGAATTAAAATACTGAACTTTTTTTCATCAGACCTGGAGTACAGGCCCTGCGGTTCGAGCTGCGAGGAAACCTGCGACACCCTGAACCTCATCGACAGCGGAAAGTGTTCGAACATCGTCGAGGGTTGTTTCTGTCCACGTGATTTCGTTTTGCACAACGAAACTTGCATTCCAAGGGACAAGTGTCTCGTTTGCGACAACGAGGGCCACGTGGAGGGCGATACCTGGCACCCGGACGTGTGCACCAGGTGCATTTGTACGGGAAAAATCGTTAGCTGTGAGAAAACCGAGTGTCCAGCGGTGGACACCATCTGCGAGGAGAATATGACACCTTCTCTTGTGAATGGAACCGAACAGGAATGCTGTGCGAAGTATCTTTGCCGTACGTTAACCATTTAATTTTATTTTAATGTCTTTGTAACACATATTGTAATGAAATTTTTTTATTTAGTGCCAAGATCAACGACTACGATGACTCCTTTGTGTATCGAGGACACCCAGAAGCCGGAATGTGGCTTTGGACAGATAATGAAAGTTTCTAACGATGCCAATGGATGCAAAAAGTTCATTTGTGGTACACACTATTCGTTTTATAATTATATACAATTTTAACAATCGTATATATAATTACGTATAATCAGAGAATTGAATTAATTTATATTAATTAAATAACTCAAAAACTAATTACAATTTTCTAGAAAAAACATTTTATTACTTACATCATCCACATCCTAACCATATTTATGGTTGCAAATAAGGTTTGTATGGCTTATTGTGGATGATGTAAGTAATAAAATGTCTTTAGAAAATTGTAATTAGTTTTTGAGTTATTTATAATGACTATACGTAATTATATTTGATTTTATTTTGAAATCCTGGCATTAAATGGTTAATTATCCGTAGAATGCCTCCCGGAGAACGAATGTCCACCGCTGAACGAAGTCAGCCTGGAAGTTGACGAATTCTGGCCCGGTTTCGTGCAAGTGATGAACACCTCCGGATGTTGTCCACGACCTGTCCGCGTTTGCAATCCAGAAACTTGTCCGACCGAGCCAAAGTGTCCCAATTATTACGAAGTAAACAGCACCATGAAAATGGACGCGTGTTGTCCGGATTACGAATGTGGTACATACAATATTTTTCCATAACAATGCCCAGTAGATCGACGGGATTTTTAAGAAATTAAGTGCTTTATTTCCAAAGCGAAAAAAGTGCATAATTAATATCGCTATAGTAGATAATTAAAAACGAACCTAAGGGTTAATAATAGATTCATGAATTATCTTTGCGGATTATTAGAAAATAAGTTTAATGAAAGGTTAATAAGATTAATTTTAACAATTATTTTAAGATTAAATTTTACTTTATTTCAGATTATAAGTACGATTGTAAGATTTACTAACAATTCTCTGTAATTAGTTCCACCGAGGGACATCTGTCTGTACACCATGGGCACGGAGAACATCATAGAATTATCCGAATACGTCGTACCGAAAAAGATAGGCGAAGAATGGATGGATGGAAAATGTACCACCTGCAAGTGCGAACCGTCGAACGACGGTCCACAGTCAAAATGTTTGAAAACAGAATGTTTAAAAGTGACGGAGCACCCGGACATTTCAGATTTCGTTCTAGAAGAAGTGTTGGTGGACGACAAGTGTTGTCCGAATTTCGAGAGGTCCGCCTGTAAGGATGGTGATAAAATATACAACGTAAGAATCAGTTTTTATATTTCCATTCACTCGGAAAATATTAGAATTAATTATTTAAAATTTTTATGTAAGTTTATTTAGTATAGAGTTATTTGGATCGCTCAATAGGCCGAAGTAGTAATTTTTACGTACATTAATTAATAATTAATTTAAATAGTTTTTAATTAAAAGATTAATTATTTATTAAAAAATTAATGAAATTTTATCATTGAAGATCGGCGAGACATGGCAACCGAATCGCAACGACAGCTGCGTTCAAATGGAATGCGTCAGGGATGTAACAGGGGTTGAAAAACAAACTAAAATTCAATCCTGCAATACCCAGTGTGATCCTGGTTTCGAATATCAGGCATCCAGTGATAAGAGCAGCGAATGTTGCGGACGTTGCGTCGCCGTAGCCTGCGTTGTGGAAAATGAGATAAAAAATATCGGGGAACAATGGTACTCCGAGGACCATTGCACAAAATATGTTTGCCAGTCGAATAATGGAAGTGTAAGTAAAATTCTCGGAGAATACAATCGAGCATAATCGATATAATAAAAGGATTATTATAGATATTAACAATCTATACTAACTTAAATTAATATGCTTGGCAATTGAATAATGAGCACAGTGGTTACAATAAAACGAAGATTATTATTACATTATTAATATGTACTAACTTAAATTAATTTCTAACTTAATTACAGGTTCTAGTGCAATCAGTAATCGAGAATTGCCCGATAATAGACACGGACGAGAATCTATTCGAAACGGAAAAGATATTTATCCCCGGCCAGTGTTGTCCGAAGGTAATTAAAACCGGCTGTCGGTACAATGGGGATCTGTACAAACCCGGCGAAAGGTGGAAGTCTTTGGAGGATAATTGCGTCACCGAGATATGTTTACCCGATTCAAACGCGACGCAAAAGGAAGTCGAAGTCTGCGTGAAACAATGTCCACCGGTATGTTTTTCAATTTATAACAAATTCAAATTGTATAAATTAAATTTTGATATTTTTTAAATTTGGATATTTTTAAATTTAAAGGGATGGGAGTACCAGGAACCCGAAGGTAGAAACTGCTGTGGGAAATGCAAACAGACACATTGCGTGACCGGTGATGAAATTCACGAAGCTGGTTCCACCTGGACATCCCCGGATGGCTGCACCACGTACTCCTGTCTGCCGCAAGCTGATCAGGCTAGTTTCATGAATGAACTTTACGTATGTTTTTTAAAAGAAACTCAGATAATAACGTAGCTATTTTTCCTCGTAGCTGTCCGTCAGCAGCAGTTCAATGGTTTGCCCGGACATAACAAACTGCCCGCTGGAGTCTATTTACAACGACAATTGCTGCAAGCAATGCAATCTGACCGCACTCGATAAAAAGTGTAAGTGTTCGCGTGATATTGTTTAATAAATTAAGTATGGCGACCCTTTTTTAGGAAACTATTAGATAAATATTTTAAACATATTAAAATTTGCGAATGTATGATCCGTTTATTTTGAAAGTAGTTAAGTCTAATTTAAACAAAAATAGATTTCACGTTATTTCTACTAAATCTATTATTAACTTTTTATTTACAAAGAGAACAAAAAACAAAAAAGAATAGACTTACACTACGTTCAGAATAAACCGTCCATATCTTGGTTTTCACCAATATCACGATATAAATATCAAATAGGAAATTAATTCTCGTACGACGAATATACTCGTCAACACACACTTAACTGATTAATTACGTAACGTTGTTTATTTCACACGATATTTCTCCACAGCGGACATGTGTGCGGCCGACGTATTGGACGGGAAAACCACCATAGGCATGTTCGTGGTGAAACACCGTGTACACGGGACCTGCAGGAACTTAAAACCCGTCGAAGGTGTAACGGAATGTCGCGGTAAATGCGACTCGTCGTCGTACTTCGACAACGGTGAGAAAGAACACGACAGAATTATTTTTAAATTAGTAACAATGTCCCGAATGAATTTCAACGTCGTTTATCGTCCGTTCGCAGACAATTGGAGTCAAGTGGTCGATTGCAAATGCTGCCAGCCTACGGAGTACATCGGTCGCGTGGTTCAATTGACATGCGACAACAACAAGATATTGAAGAAACAAATAGCAGTACCGGTTTCATGTTCCTGCGACGAATGCGGCTCGGGGAAATTTAACAACAAAGTTAGAAAAGGTGGAGTGAAAGGTTGATAAACGAAGAAACGAAGAAATGTGCAGAAAAAAAGAAGAGAATCGACACAGTATTAGTTATTTAAGGCATTAGAAATTAGGCAGAAAATGAAAATATCTTTATTTTTCCATTTTATTGAATGATGTATATACATATACACTTTTTTTGCTTTTTCTTTAACAATTTGTATATCAGCTTTCTCGAAAGATATACTAAAGTCGTGTACACTTTAAATTCCGAAGACATACTAAGTACAATAAAATTAATTCAGTCTTCCTTAACAAGACTTTGTTGTTACTTTTTTTTATTCATGCAGGCACACACACAGTCACACGCGGACGACGCGCACACGCACACAATAGTGCTGTTGTTGTTGTTGTTTTTTTAAATCTTTTTTTTTAATCGACGCCACGAATTTCTCTCGATTTTCACCGACGATTGAAGTTTACCGTAGCTGCTTCCATTCTCCTAAGGTTTTTACGTACTTTGTTTACACAGGTCTTACGTACCACTGTACAATAATCACTTATCAGCGACTGAAGCCCGGCATTCGTCGAGAAATTGACGATATTTGTGCTCATAATTATGAAAGTGGTCTAAGTCAATTTTTAACAAATTTTTGATAATACGTTTTTTAAAGATTTTGAAACATTTATTAACAAATTATCAAGACTACCATTTTTTTTTTAAATATTGACTTATTATTAGACCACTTTCATAATTATGGACACATTCATTCCTTTGGTAACAAAACTCGGGACGTTTTCCCGTTCGACACTCGCGAGTGGAACGTTAATTTGTTTTTAAATATTTGTTTAAATATTTATTAAAACAGGTTTCGATGTATCGCGATCGTTCTTTAAAGGGATAAATAATGCCGGGCTTCGCTGACGACAGATAAATTAAAATCACAGTTTCTTTCCCTACATATAGTAAAAATAAAACCTTTCGTCGTTGATCACTAACGTTTATTCGCGTATCATTGGAAAACCGAAGCGGGGAACAAGCTCGTTTCTTTTATTTTATTTTTTAGCTCGAAAACGGAAGAAAAAAAAATCATTTATCACGGCGAAATCTCGAACCTTTTCGCGTTATTTTGCATCTCGGAGAGGACGAAAAAAAAAATAAGTGAAAAATGAAAACGCACAACGCTTATCGAACGAACGGTGGACTAGTTATTCGGAACTACGATCGAATAATCATTTATCGAAGCTTGCGATCTGGGAAAAAAAAACGATTCGCAAGGAAATCCGCGATCGAGATCGCGAATAGAAAAAAAATTGCAAAATCGTGTTTCGTTTCTTACTTTACGCGAACCATAGCGAGACGGGTTGTATATATATAAAAATTAAAAACATCCTAAATTAGCATACTTTCGCGATTCCGTCTAAACTCGTATAGTTCGCGCGCAGAAGGTGGCACAACGTAAAAAAAAATATATATATATACATATATATTTTATATACATATATATATATATATATATATATCGAAGTCACATACGTCGTTTCTTTTTTTCTTTTCGTCTACTTTACAAACGTGAGAATGATAAAATTTCAGTAACAAAACATCAATATTTTAATCTCCTTATATATAACTTATCCTTAACATTTATCTCTTCGTCAACAAATCATCAATCGTAACAACGCACCTCCGCTACAAATTTTGTCAGCAGTTTTTTTTTTACGACGAAAATGACAAATATGGCGAACTATTAATACTTCTCCAGGGTTATAAAATTTTCTCTCTCTCTTTCTCACTCTCTTTCTCTCTTTCTTTCTTTCTTTCTCTCGATACGCAACCATACAATCAGCTACGCATTCAAAAAATACAAACGACTGTAAATCTACGTACAGATATCGCGCTTTTGTTATGTACACAACACCTTCTACTCCTACGCGTTATTATAACGATCATCCCGGAAACTGAAATTCGATTTATCGCCAGCCCCTCGATAACAGAGGAAAAAAAAACACGCTAAATTTTTATTTATTATAATTTTGGCAACGAAAAGAAACGTGGTTGTCTATTTAGAAAGAAAACAAAGTGTAATATTAATAATAAATACAGATATATATATTTTATATTCAACGTAAAAAAAAATATATATATAATCAATCGAAACGAGAGAGAAATATATATATATATAATAATTAAAAATTTTTATGAAATAAAAACTTTAATAATTAATTTTTAATATTTAAATTGTAAACAAAATTAATATATATATTATTAATATATATATATTTTTTTTACAATTGTAGCTGTAATATTAATCAATTTAAATATTAAAAATTAATTATTAAAGTTTTTATTTCATAAAAATTTTTAATTATTATATATATATATTTCTCTCTCGTTTCGATTGGGAAAACGATGAAAATTTCAGCGAACGCGGAATTAACGATACATTGAACGAGTTTCCAAAATAAACCGGTTGTCTATGTCACAGCAATAGGATATATAATATAAGTATAGTTTCCTCTAGTCTATGGTTTGTTTTTTTTTGTTTCTGTACACGAAAAGCAAAAACCGACGGATCGTTTGTGGTTTACATGCATACACAGGCCTTCTACGGTTATTATCATTTTAACTATATCGTGGATCGACGATAATCTTCGATCCCTGGATCGTCGATCCTCGCAAAAAAAATACGGAACTTCGAAAGGAAAAAAATCCAAAACGCCGATAACGATAAGAGAATCGCCGTAAAAACTATTTTCACAATTGATCTCTCTTCTCGAAGTGATTTCTACGATCGCTACGCTGAACATCTATTTTACAATTGTACATTCTATCCATGGGGATAATTCTGATTTTTTTTGCAAAAGTGAAACTGAAGGTGTTAACAAAATTTTTTGAAAATGTACAGAAAAGATCCACCGTGGTTAGATTTCTAAAACGTGTGTTTTTTTGTTCGGTGCACGAATCGAGTAACTCCATAGAAAATGAAGTTTTTGAAAGTGAATTAAATCGTATTAAATCGTAATTAAATCGTAATATTGGTGAAAACGAGGATATATTCGTAAATTTTAATATATTAACACTAGAACTACCGAGGATTATTTTGGTATGTTTAAAAACATTATATAAATATATTTAGAGAAAGGGAATGAAAAGGGATAGTAAATTGATCGATTTAAATAATTTATATATAGAGACACAGTTAGAAAGAATTTCAGAAAACGCATTATCAGAAGCCTAAGCAATTTTAATAAGAAATTAAAAAACAGTCATTTTGAGTGGCTTTAAATTTAAGCGGATCTCATAAGAACTTCGTAACCACTCATTTTGACTTGGTCGTTCTAGTGTTAAATACCATAATTATGAAAGTGATCTATATCAATTTTAAAAAAATTTTGAATATTACCTTTTCAAAGGTTTCGAACCACTTATTAACAAATTATCAAGACTTATTATCAAAACAAAGTGGTCTATATCAATTTTTAAACAATTTTGAATATTACCTTTTTAAAGGTTTCGAAACATTTATCAACAAATTATCAAGACTTATTATCAAGACAAATTGGTCTAAATAAAATTAACAAAAATTTTGGTTACTACGATTTTTAAAGGTTTGGAAACATTTATCAACAAATCATCAAAACCTTCATTTTTTTAAATATTCACTTAGACCACCTTCATAATTTCTATCACAAACAACAAATCCAAAAAAGAAACGAAAGGAAAAATAAAGTTACTCAATTCGCGCAGCTCACAGCTCACACTTTCCAAATGTCTGAAGCACTTCGAATGTCTTTCACCATTCCAGCTTCACCATCCTCTTCTTCACAGCGAGGAACACACAGACAGACAGACAAACAGACAGACACAGTATTCCCGGACGTATGTATGTCTACCTGAAAGGAGAACGACTACTTTTTCCCACACTCACACAACTGATCGTTTCGATCGACCTTTGGTGTACCTTTTGCTACCTTCAACGTAACAATTCGTTCATCCTCCCATCCACAAAAAAAAGGATCATCGTCGTCATCGTCACCAGCCTCCTCATCCTTTTTTTTTTCGTTTAAAAAATCCCTTCGCGGCCCTTTACTCGGGGGCCGTAAGCAAACCCTAGGCGAGTTCCCGTTTGCCCTTCGCCTCGGCGTAGAACTGCGAGTTTGCGCTGCTGGTCACCGAGCTCTGGTGGAAATGTCTCGTCAGGATGTAGACAACCGCCTCGTAGGTGGCCATGATGATCGCCGTATTAGGGATTTGTCGGATGAGCTGAGTGGCGAGGCCGCGGTATAGCCCTTTCGGCCCTTCCTCCGCGGAGACGGTTCGAATGGTCTGCCAGAAGGTTCTGTACTTGGTGCCCTCCTCGCGGAGCCTTGTTCGCGCCACCTCTGGAAATTGAAAAGGTTGAAAATTGGAAAATAAGAAATTTGCACTATAATTTAGATATTAGGTGCCTAGAACACAAGGGGTATAAGTGATATTCTCAAAAGAACTGAGATCTGTGCCATGAAACTCTGAATTTACCATTCTATTGAGTGGTAAAGGAATCTAAGTGAAATGTCCACCCTGTACATGGTTTACCATTCTTGAATAAAAAAAAAATGTATTTTATTGTGATTTGTGAGCATTTGCGAGCTTTAAACTTAATTTTCTCGGAACTAAATGAAAGTCACTTATACCCCTTGTATTCTAGGCACCTCATATAATGATTTATATATGATTTATGATAGATGTAATGATTTATATATGATAGATATATGATTTATAATAGATGTAATGATTATATATTAATAGATGAATATAAATATAACAGATTTCAACTATAATTATTTATTAATAGATATAATGATAAAATTAGTATTATTATTTATTTATAACCATAGTTAATTATAAAGATTAAATTTAAGGAATTCGGTAAAATAAATATATTCGCCTATTTATCTATCTATGGAAAGGGAATCTTAGTGCCCTTAATTTTTCCCAAGTTATTAAACACCTAATATGTTGATTAAACAAGAATAAATGCCATTTAACGACAACAATCGCAGCAATTATATTTTTTTTATTAACTTTGATCTCCCCCGGTTATATTGCAATCAAAATCAGTCCTTTACGACCTATCATTTCGGAGATATGATTTTTTAATAAATTTTCACAAAAAGTCTTATATTTCGATAGGCAGAGATTTTTAAACAAAACTTTCAAGACTTTTTTTCATCTTTCTCATCTTTTTTTCATCATTTATATTACACTCTGTATTTAACAAACGTTGGGAAGTATCTTTTAAGGAAACTTTCTGCACAGGAAAATTCTGTTCAAAGATAAGTGAAGGAGGAAAATCTGCTGAAATTCTCCCCTGAATTTGATTACGTTTTAACAGGTAGCCCGATCGATCAACGGTTGTACGAGTACCCGACCGGTACCGAGTCAACGTAATACGTAATTGCATGTCGAGTAGCTGGCACGCGAGATATATAGCTCACGCTATCTTTAGAACCAACTCGAAGAATCTTGTTAGCTGTTCGCGATAGCTTCTTCGATGTTTCCTTTCGGCGCTAACCGATCGATTGTTCACCAAGTTTCCTTAACGACTCTTCCCTGCCGCAATTCCAACCTTCGTCCCGTGGCTATTTATTCCCAGGAACGCGGGCACGTGACTTTTATTTCAGGAATATCTTTTTTTTTCTTCCAATGGATCGCGAATTCCAAAGATCAGTTATACGGAATTGCAATTAATTTTAGGAACTACTGTAGCGCAAATTAGTGTTGAAAGAGCCTGCTCTGGTTTAAAGTTTATTCTACGAGACACTAGGGATAGTTTAAATCAAAATACTTTGGAAGATATTTAAATAATTAGAGGTAATTTCCACCTTTTTTCATTTTTTAAATAAATAGACCAAAGAATCTTGAATAAATCTATTCCTTATATTAATTCTTATTATATCATATTATTTTTATATAATGTACACTTCTATTATCAATTTTTATACGTTTCATTAACTATTATTATTATTATTTCTATTATATTTATTTATACATATACTACTGTATCAATTTGTGTAGTATGCACTCTATAAAAGAACTAATAAAATGTATTAAACTCTGATAGAAAATAAATTTAAAAAATTAATTACTCGGAACTGAACCCAAAACTGAAAACTTAAAACATCCGAAAAAATATATTTTTTTTTAATCGAACCAGAAAGAAAACGAAATGAAAAAAATTACGGTTAGAAGGTGGAACATGTGTTTTTCAGGTGAGAAAAAAAATGAAGTTGTTTGACGCAGCTGGCTGACCTTACCGTGAGGATAGGCGACGGTGGAAGCGATGGTTTTCGAAAACGACCCGGCTGCCATGAACTCGAAGAAATCACGGAACGTCTTCCTGTCGTCCGACCTGGACACCCGCGACCTGTGCGTTGCTAACCAGGCTTTCACCGCCTCGTAGATGACGAAGTGTATCACAGTCTCGCTTATCCCGACGTAGGAGGCCACGATGCCTTTGTAGAAACCCAGGATACCCTGGAGAATACATGGTAAGAATTAAAAAGATGTGAATATATTTTATAGAAATATTCGGAATTTTAAATAACATTTAGTGGAGATGGGAATATATTTTAGATAAATATTAGAAATTTTAAATAATACATTTAGAGAACGTTTAAGAATACGTTTTATTTAAATATTAGAAATTTCAAATAACATCGAATAGAAATAGAAATATATTTTAGATAAATATTAGAAATTTTAAATAATACATTTAGAGAACGTTTAACAATACATTTTATAGAAATATCATACATTTCAAATAACATTGAATGGGGATATAAATATATGTATTTTAGATAAATATTAGAGGTTTCAAGTAACATTGAATTAAATTGAGAATTCATTGTTTATAAATATTAGAAATTGCAAATAACATTCAATGGAAATGTGAATACATTTTCCACAAATATTCGAAATTTCAAATAACACTGGATCGAGTTAATTCTTCGTAAAATCGTCGGAAATTTCCTACGTAAATTTCAAGGTTGTATCTCAATGGGGTATCATCTCGATTGGAGTGAAAGAGACCCCCCAGGTGATAAGACGGACTTTAAATTTTGACGGGGATCGATAAAAAAAAAACGTGTTATCTATAAAGCAGACGATTATTAGCTATCTGAATTGGTTTCCTTGGGAGACTCCCATCCGGATTATATTACTTGCTGATTGTAATATCGCTGTTAATTATCTTCGCTCGACGTTTTCGACCCGAGACGCGAAGCGTGCAAAAAGATAAGGAAATTTCCGAATGGACTTTCAAGCGTGTCGTGTCACTCCCGTATTTTTTTTTTATACAACAATAATTTTTTTTTAGCCGGGTGCAAATTATTTTTTATATTTTTTTCGAATTAAATAACAACGTTTCACGTCGATGAATGAAAAACTCGAGCGATCTACGTGCACGCGGGTGGCGTGCGCGAGTGATCTATCGATCTCGAGCACACGTGCGAAGCGTGATCACGTTATCTGACGAAAGTCTGACGATAATGACCTCTTCGCCGTCGACGGAGCGTGTCGCGCGAAATTCCGTCTGCGAATTTTATTTGCCGAAAGTTCGACGAGTTTCAAAATTTTTAAAAACACAATTTCGCTTTCATTTGTCGTATAATTATTACTTTTTTTTTTAAAATAACAAATCCCAACTTTAAAATACATAACAATAGATAATTATTGAATAATTGATTCAATATTTGTATGTATTTTAAAGTTGAAATTTGTTATTATTAAACTAGACGATGATCCAGAAAATGATTGTCATGATTGTAATTAATTATTTTTTTAAATAACAAATCCCAACTTTAAAATACATAACAATAGATAATTATTGAATAATTGATTCAATATTTATATGTATTTTAATGTTGAAATTTGTTATTATTAAACTAGACGATGATCCAGGAAATGATCTATACGATTATCTATAGCATGTAAATACATCATGATGGTAATTAATTAAAAAAAAAATTTGCGAATTGGACACGGTAAAGATCAGGAAAACAGATCACGGTCTGTCGAACGAATGATTCATTGGAATATCAATTTCGCGACGTAATTTATCAGATTCGCGGGGGGTAAAACGATCCATCGATCATGTCAGCCGATGTTTACCAAGTGGAGTCTATTTTTTTCGCGAAAGCGAAGTAGATATTGCGACGCGGGGCGCCAGCAGAAGGAAATCAACCCGAGCGGTACATCGATCTATAGATCATTTCGATGATATACATACGTGTAATACGTGCAACGTCGTATTTTCCCGCGATATTTCAGTCGCGATTCGCTATTCGTAGGTCGCGACAATCTATTTTCGTTTGAAATCAACTCAGCAACGAGAATGCAACTATCTATGCAACTATCGGTATTTTTTTGGACTTTTTTTACATGGAAAAATGGAGTGAAGTTTTGGATTCGTCCTATGGTCTGAAGATATTGAAAAAAATTAAAAACTAATAATAATTAAGGAGTGATAGTACCGAAAGCGAAGATAAACCGAATATTGCTAGTACAAGTTATGTTAACAATAAATAAACATTTTGATCCGAAAGTAACATTAAAATATCTGTTTCTAAAAATCATCTTATACTAGAAATTTATCTATTATATTTTCACTTTTAATAAATCAAACAAAATTTGTAATTATTTGTAATATTAATTCAAGAGTTATTAATTTAGTTATATATAATATTTGTAATATTAATTTAAAAGTTGAATACTTGAAATGAATGAACTTTATTATTAATAATCAATTTTAGTTTATCAATTTACCTAAATACTAAGTGCGTCTTTTCGTCCGAAAAATACATTACACTTTGAGAAATTGGAACAAACATACGAAGTTTCCCAGTCCATTTGCATTTGCTCTATTTAATGTTATTTAAAATTTGCGCCCACGCGAAATTCTCATAGAAACGTTTTTCGTCGCGTTGAACACGTCGGGTTTGACAATCTACTAAATCACTTTGCAAAACGACAGGTGAAAATCTTTTTTTAAAAAATTTAAAGTATTAAATTTAACTAAGTAAGTACTTCAAAAAATTTTAAGTATTAGTTTTAACTAAGTAAGCACTTTTAAAAATTTTAAGTATTAAATTTGACTAACTACTTTTAAAAATTTAATGTATTTAATTTTTAAGTAGCTTTACTACTAGTTTACGATAAATTTTATAAACTAAATAAATAAATTATTAAAATATTTAACTTCCACCGTCAGAATTAATCTCACCGGTTAATATTGATCGTTCGAACGAGTGTTTATTTAGACCCGGTGGAAGAAAATAGCCTTGGCGAGCCAAATTTTCTTCGCAACGACGATCCTTGCAACATCGTTGTTGACTCTCGCCCGACGAAAGATCGATGCACACGATCCTATAGATCTCGATCCCTCGGGCAACAAGACGGTCGAAAATTATTTTTAAACGTCGCGGTTTTGTTGTTCGATTTCCGAAAAAAAATTTCTCCGTCGACGGAGATCGACACCCTGACAACGTTAACGGGTGTGATCGATAAACAATGGAGGCCGCGATGAAGGGTTTTCCGCGACGCGGAGAGCTCCACCGTGGGTAGACGAACCTAACCGCACCTAACCACACCTAACCGGACCAGGGTGCAGCAGACGGGAAGGTTATCGATAGTGTCTGGCATGGGGTAAGAAAACTCTGTCAAAGTTTCTCAATGCTTTCAATATACAGTGTTTTTTTTTAAATTTAAACTTTTATAAAATGAATTTTATTTATGAAAATAAATTAATATTATATAATTAAAGCTTTGGCTATATTAGACGTATGAGAATGTCATGCATTTGTTCGATATACTGTGTGTGTGTTTTTTTATAAATTGTATCTTTTATAAAATGAATTTTATTTATGAAAATAAATTAGTATTAAATGTTATTCGTGTTTCGTTATTAATTAACCCTTTGTACATATAATGAATAATACGAAATAAATTAATTCCTAGTATAATTTTCAGGATCGCTAAAATATAATATTCAAAAGAAAACTTTACAAGTTATAAGTTATATAAATTAATAATTAATTTATATTCAAAGGAAAACAATCTTATTTGGCCCTTTAAGCGATCATAAACTGTTTATTTATAAATTAATTCTCCCTCCAAAAAATTAAATATCCTCCAAGTGCAAATAAATTTTCAAAAAAATCTGCGGGAAACAAGGAACACCCGGTATATTAATGAAAGGGTGATAAATCATTAAAGGCAAATCTGTGTCAAGTTATTTTTTTTTCTACGGTACGTTCTATGTATAAATTCTAGTGTAAAATTGTGCAAGGTGGTTTTGTTGGGAAGAAGTTAATTTTTTTTCAGGGATTTGATTTTTTTATGGGAGCTTTGTCTTACCGATTGGCGATATATCCTTCGCATACATTCTATCGCGGTGATTCTGCCCGTCCGGTGGTCCAGCTGAAGTCTGGTCTTTACGAACCAAATAGGATTTGTCAACGTACACGCCACGAAACCTGCAAAATGAACGTAAGTACGTGTTTTAATCCAATCTCGCTGGACTATGGGGGCAGATCAAAACGCTACGTCCCATCTACTGTGTCTGTAATTTGTTTATAAACAATATTCACTTAACACTAAACTCCCTATTCTTATTAAACTTCTTAATAAACGTTAATTATTAGGGAACAAAATTCCCAATTTTCCAAAAGAAATAATTTGAATAATTAGAAATGGAATAATTAGATATAATATTTTACAAAAAGTCAAACGAGTGAAAAAATGACAATGAAATAATTTGAATAATTAGATATAATAATAATTTACGAAAAGTCAAATGAGTGAAAGAAATGACAATGAAAGTACAATTCTAAAGGGTATTTTGTTTAACATTAAATACTCGAATCAATTAACCCTAGAACGACCAAGGCAGTCAAAATGACTGGTTCCAAAATTCTCATAAAAATCGCTTAAATTAAAAATATTGCGCTTTCCAAAATTCTTCATAATCATATTTCCATATATAAATAATTAAACTGATCAATTTACTATCCCTCTTTATTTCTTTCTTTCAAACACACTTATCCAATATTTTACAATATACCCAATTAATCCTCGGTCGTCCTAATATTAATTAAATCGCTAATCAGCAAGTGTATTCCTCTTCCCAAATTCGCGGAACGTTCCAACAAAATTGCAAACACGTAATGCGGCTGCACGAATAGGCGCAATTACCTTCTGGCAAAAATGATCGAACCCGGTGTTCCGGCGGATGTGCCAAGTTCTAAATTTACAATTCCCCGCATGAGAGAATCGATAATTTTCGCGAAACAAACGACCGCCGCGGTTTCGATCGCCGCGAATACAAATGCGAAACAATATTTTCCCTACGATTTTCGCGACATTCTCGCAGGCTAACCTTCTCGAACGAGACACAAGGTCTGCGGAAGCCGTAGCAGGTTTAATTCGCGATAATTTCCCGTCGTCGAGAATGCGACGCATCAACCTGGGGGACAGGCTACCGGGTGTGACGATGTACGAACAGCTGCCGGAAAACGAACGAAACATTTTGAACCTGGTGGCGAACATGAAAGCGATCATCTTCGGCGTACCTGGTGCATACGTGCCAGGATGCTCCAGGGTGCATTTGCGGGGGTTCATAGAAAAGTATAATCTCTAATAGTAATGCCTGTAATTTAATTTCTATTTTTTCTTCCCTCGGAATTGTGTTCCACCGATGTTGACTTAATGAATTTTAAAATTGAAATTTGTTATTTTTCCATATTCAAAACTAATAAATAGGAATTTACCTGGCTATGGACTGAACATTAAACAATAATTGTTAATAACAATAGGATGAAATAATTAACGTTAACACTGGTGTATAAAATATAGAAATAATCAAAAATTTGTTACACCATGGTTAATGGTAATTATTTTATCCTATTGTTATTAACAATTGTTGTTTAATGATCGGTGTATAGCCAGGTAAATTCCTATTTATGTATTGAATTAATAATAAGATAGGAAATATATGTTCTATATGTATAACATTCCAAATAGTAGTACGTAATTTATTTGTCGATTAGAAAATAAGGTACCAATTTAATATTTCATATTTTTAATTTAATAACGCGATTGAATTGTCTTTGAAATAAAACGGCGGTGTTTTTGCGCTTTGAACTTTCGAAATTGAACACGCTGAAGATACCGCGATATCGCGAATGCAAATGTTATTTCACGTGATACCGTAAGTCTCTAGGAATGTCTCGAATTTTAATCCAAGGCTTCTCTCTCGTTTTTTTTATTTATCCCGAACGGGTAGATCGACGGAACTGAGGCTGTTGGGCTACCAGGAAATCATCTGCGTGGCTGTGAACGATCCTTTTGTCCTATCCGCCTGGGGAAATGCGAAGGGTGCGGGTGATAAGGTACATTTCGACTGATAAGGGGAGGCTGCGAGTGCAATCTGGGGTTTTTGGATGAAATTTGAATGAAATGATAAGGGGTGATGAGTATAAAGTCCCTATAAAATTTAAAAAAAAATTAAGTTAAAGTTATCATTGAATTGATATCAAAGTTTTTTTTGCCATTAAGTTTGATAAGAAGAAAAAATTCTTCTGCAATTTTATCTTAGATTTCAGACAAAAGTTGTGTATCTACACAAAATTTCCTACGAACTTTTTTGTTATTAAAATAATATTTTAGTTAAAAATACAACCTCCTTCAGTATTAAGTCAATTTTTTATCAAAATTAGCTACCCATAAACAACTAATTTTTTACAAAGTCTTTTAAAAAGTTTATAAAATAAATTATCATATAAAAGTTCAAATTAATCATAAATATTAAAATAGTTTAATAAAAATTTTAATTTGTGATTCTAAATAAACTTATCAACCCTAATATTTCAGATTAATTTTATTCAAAAGACGTTGACGGTACTCATAGCCGTTTTTTTCTTAACGACAGATATTTTTTCTGATAATTTCTCTCAAAAATAATTATCCAGGTGCGGATGCTGGCGGATCCCACGGGATGTTACACGAGAGCGATAGGAATGGACGTGGACATTCCGGAACTGGGTGGCCTACGAAGCCGTCGTTACTCCATGGCGACCGTCAACGGCGTGGTGAAAGAATTATTCGTCGACTCGTCGAACGTAAAACTCACATGTTTACAAAGAGACGGCGTCCCGACGTTCTGCACGTAAAGCAGTGTCAATATGTGTAATCAAAAAATTGCAATTACAAACGAACAGGTGTTACGTAAGACTTTTAGTAAATTGATTCAAGACACCGTCGACTGTATCAAAAAAGAAAAATCTTATATGAAAATTTGTAATTTTAAAGTCTGATAATAGCTTTAAGTTTATTAAGTGTAAACTTTATTATCGTTCTTTAAAATTGGAAATTTTCATATTTGAGGTATTAAATTTTTGTTTACTGTAGCTAAAACTAAAAATCTTTCTATTTTAATTTTAAAGTCTTTTTAAAGCCTTTTTACAGTCAAAATTTAATTTTAAAGACCGTTTAAAGTCTTTTAAAGTCTTTTTACAGTCTTTAAAATTCCTAATTTTAAAGTATGATAATAGCTTTAAGTTTATTAACAATAAGTCTAAACTTTACTATCACACTTTAAAATTGTTATTTTTCATATTTTAAGTATAAAATCTCCGGAGATTTATTAAATTATAAAAATACACCTGGGGCAAATTTTTTCTTACGATTATCTTTCTTAATTCACACAGTTAATCACACATACACACACGTACGATAACGTTCGGTCTATTTCTAACCAGATAACAGCCGGATAAGAATGAAGCAATTCCGTCGACTAGCACCTACGTCCATCAGACTTTACACACACATTTTTGTATGTGTGTGTGTGTGTTTCTTTGCGTATACAACTGGTGCATGTGCAAGTTGAATGTGTGGCGCAGTACGCACGAAGGCCGAGCATTATTACGTTTTGTTTTGGCGTTGTTACAAAAGCGAGAGGGTATCGGTCGATATCGCACGCACACCACCGCAAATTCACCGTGAATGCATAATTAACACGAGAGTCCATGAAAGTGTCTAAAGAAATCGCCGGGTTTTGCTCTATGTGTCTATATTTAATTAGTCTCATGAATATTCCGCGATGTTGTCCCGTCGATCGTGTTTTCGCCTATTTTTCCCACCTGAATCGCACTGTACGATCGTGTTACGAACACGTGATAGCAAATCATAAGTTATATATAACTTTTTAGTGTCACATACACACTTGAATGTCGTTGAGTTTTATTTATTCGTTGTACTTAGTTTCATTTGTTCAACATGGATTTTTTTTTTAAATTCTGGGCAATTAATTGATTAATTAAAAATCGTAAGTTATATATTTCTGTGCTTGAAAATTTAACGCTTGAAAATTTAGCGCTTTGAAATTTTTGTGCTTTGAAATTTCTGTGCTTGAAAATTGAGCGCTTTGAAATTTCTATGCTTGAAAATTTAGCGCTTTGAAATGTTTGTGCTTTGAAATTTCTGTGCTTGAAAATTTAGTGCTTTGAAGTTTCTGTGCTTGAAAATTTAGCGCTTTGAAATTTTTGTGCTTTGAAATTTCTGTGCTTGAAAATTTAGTGCTTTCAAGTTTCTGTGCTTGAAAATTGAGCGCTTTGAAATTTCTATGCTTGAAAATTTAGCGCTTTGAAATTTTTGTGCTTTGAAATTTCTGTGCTTGAAAATTTAGCGCTTTGAAACTTCTGTGCTTGAAAATTTAGCGCTTTGAAATTTCTGCGCTTGAAAATTTAGCGCTTTGAAATTTCTGTGCTTGAAAATTTAGTGCTTTAAAGTTTCTATGCTTGAAAATTTAGCGCTTTGAAACTTCTGTGCTTGAAACTTTAGCGCTTTGAAATTTCTGTGCTTGAAAATTTAGCGCTTTAAAATTTCTGCGCTTAAATTTGTCACGCTTTAAAATTTCTAGTCTATATATCTTCTTAGTGTCACATAGACCCTTAAATGTAAATGTAAAAACCATCAGAAACGTTGTTTTCAACGTTACACATTTCCAAGAAACTTTTCCACAGAATTTTCCGAAATTTTTCAAAAATTTCCACCGGGAGTTCTTGACCCATCCGACGCGGTTCCTCGGTTTTATTTAAAGACCCACTTGGTTAGATCTTGGCTATGTGTTCGGTCCCATTGACCCAGTTCCCCGTAAGACCGCAAACGGGGCAACGCACCACTTCTTCGTCGCGCGACCACGCAGCCGCAAGTCATCCGGATTATGCAAGTGTTAATTGAAATTGCGGATCAAAGGAAATCGACCGACGGGGCTTCGTTCCAAATGAATTCACAATTTGAAATCGTCCACTCACATTTTTTTTTCTTTTTTTTTAATACTATTGAGGATAGGTCAGTTTAAATACCATTGAACAAATATTTTCTTTTCCCGTTCACGGATTTGACGAACCGTGAAAATTTTCCGCTGAGTTTGTGTACGTTTCTCTTTGACACGCGGGAGATAAGAATTTCGTCGCGATTAGCGAGACGAGACGATGATTTACCTCGCGAGTTAGCTTACGCTTCGAGGCTTGTCATTCATACTTATCTCGCTTGTAGTAATATAATCGTCATCGTTTGAATTTTTCATTAAACATAGCCTCTATACATATTTCAACGATGGAACCCGAAGAATTTTAGTATTTATATAGATAGACATTGTGTTTACCGATTTCACGCTAGTCACTTATCGCGAAATGGTAAACAAGCAATTGGAAAATAAGAACGACGTGCCGTAACAGTACTGCGCAGCAATTTTCTTATTTTCCGTGAACCACCTATTTCTAACAGATAAGACAATAATGAAACCAGATTAACCACTTAAGTATTTTGAACGTTTAAAAATTTACCGTACTAAATTAGATTTGTAACTTTTCTATCTTTCTTTTCAATTTATTTACCCATATTCCTAAGATTCAATCCAAACTCTATTAATCTAAAATAAAAACTAAAAATGAACATAATATTTTTTATCTATTTTTACAGAAAAACCTTTATAAAAAGAACTTTTTAGAAAAACATTAGGTGGTTAAGCATTTTGAACGTTTAAAAATTAAATTTGTAACTTTTCTTTCTGTCTTTTCAATTTATTTACCCATATTCTTATGATTAAATCGAAACTCTATCAATCTAAAATAAAAACTAACCAAAACCTGATATTTTTATGATCTATTTTTATAGAAAAACCTTTATAAAAAAACTTTTTAGAAAAACATTACCATACTAAATTAAATTTGTCATTTTTCTTTCACTCTTTTCAATTTATTTACCCATATTCCTATGATGCAATCGAAACTCTAGTAATCTAAAATGAAAACTAAATAAAACCTAGTATTTTTATGATCTATTTTTATAGAAAAAACCTTTATAAAAAAGAACATTAAGTGGTTAAACGAAGAACTTTTCCCAGTTAATCGGTGAACGCGTTAATTCCACGTTGAAAGCCTCGCGATCGGACAATTAACGAACGAATCACGATATCCGGTTCCCAGCGATATCTCGTAATCGCGTGCTTTGATTCGCAACGAGCTGTGCAAAAATAGACCAACGATGGTGGCGGAGTGTTTACGAGGAATCACGTTGCGCTTATTACCGGGGTAACACGCCACGGGAAGTTCAATTGCGAGTTGTATGAACGGGCTGTCCCCTGTACTTCGGGCTCGTCCCCACGGCGGCGACGTAATTTGAATATTATATTTGTCGATTATTTGTTAATCGTACGCTCGTTGCAAAATACATCTGTCGTCGGTCGTTGCGTTTGATGTTATCGGTATTCATTGTAATTTGCGATTCAAGTGCATCGTACGGTATCTGCAATTCAAATGTACATACACACGGACACGTGTGTGTAAATCTATTTACAGCTTCTGTTACACCGTGTATTATTATATGTATGTATATAAGGTGTAAGAAAAATGCAGGGACCCTTTGAAAAAAGTCTGTAAAGTTCTAACAAAATTTTTTAAAAATCATATGTCCGAAATGGTAGGTTGTAGAGGAGCGATTTTGATTGCAATATAACCGGAGAAGATCAAAGTTAATAAAAAATATATAATTGCTGCGATTATTGCTGTTAAATGACATTTATTCTTGTTTAATCCAAACAACTTCGATTACCCATATCTTAGGCTCATGAAATTTCCAGTTGTAGAAATTTTCAGGCGTGGGAATTTGAAACGCGTTTAATTTCCAAGCGTAGACATTTAGGATCGTGGAATTTTCGGTTGTAGAAATTTTCAGGCGTAGGAATTTGAAACGCGTAAGTTTTCCAAGCGTAGAAATATAGAATCGTGGAATTTTCAGGCGTAGGAATTTGAAACGCGTAAGTTTTCCAAGCGTACAAATTTAGAATCGTGGAATTTCCAACCGTAGAAATTTTCAGGCGTAGGAATTTGACGCCTAAGTTTTCCAAGCGTACAAATTTAGAATCGTGGAATTTCCAGCCGTAGAAATTTTCAGGCGTAGGAATTTGAAACACATAAGATTTCCAAGCGTAGAAATTTAGGACCGTAGAATTTTCGGTTGTAGAAATTTTCAGGCGCAGGAATTTGAAACGCGTAAGTTTTCCAAGCGTAGAAATATAGAATCGTCGAATTTTCAGGCGTAGGAATTTGAAACGCGTAAGTTTTCCAAGCGTACAAATTTAGAATCGTGGAATTTCCAGCCGTAGAAATTTTCAGGCGTAGGAATTTGACACGCTTAAGTTTTCCAAGCGTACAAATTTAGAATCGTGGAATTTCCAGCCGTAGAAATTTTCAGGCGTAGGAATTTGAAACACGTAAGATTTCCAAGCGTAGAAATTTAGGACCGTGGAATTTCCAGTTGTAGAAATTTTCATGCGTAAAAATTTGAAACAACTTCCATTACCTATATCGTATTAGATGTTTAACAACTTGAAAAAAAATTAAGGGCACTCGCTAAGACTTCCTTTTTGTAGATAATGATATTTTTTTCGTAAACTTTAGTCTCTCCCGGTAATATTAAAAAATGAAAATCAGTCTTCTACGATGTACCATTTCGGATATATGATTTTTCAAAAATTTGTTACAAAAAGTGTTATATCTCTATAGGGGGTAGTTTTTAGACAAATCTCTAGAGACTTTTTTTTCATCTTTTGGTGCGTACTATCAATTCTGAAAAAGGGTCCCCGCAATTTTTGTTACACCCTGTATATACTACCTCTATTCGCGGTAACAGTTTCCATAACACAGAAACATCATGTCCCCGACTTGTGAATACATAACTTGATAAAGTGATTGTCATTGAATTCCACGCGATCCGGACAGATTTTCTTTCATGTTTTCGACCTTGGGGGGCCTTGCGAAGCGCGTAAACGAGATCCCCATTGAGGGAAACGAGAGTCATGGTTTCTTCGATCGTCTGTCTGTCCGGTTGCTTGTAAACAGTTCGGCGAGACGTGGCGTTCAATTACGTGGCTGCCCTGCTAAAAATAGAAGTGCATAGCACGCGACAGTGTCTCTCAGTTTTCTTTTGCTCTCGCGATTCCCGTTGGTCCTGCGACCGAGATATTCAATTCTAACTCACTATTGAACCGTACACTATACTACCAATCATTTTTCGAAAGTCTTTTCTTAAATTTAATTAAATAGTGAAAATTAATTAAATAATTTTTGATGAAATATGATTATTTTAAGATATTTTTAAAAATTATTAAAAAGTTCCTTAGACATTAAATATATTATGTATATTACATAATTGACTACCTACGGCTGTTTATTTGTGACGGACAACACGAAACAAACATCAACACGTTACAAAGTGTGCTATAATCTTCTAGATAAGTGTCATCTTCGAACCTACATGAAATATCACTGGTCTACCTCGAGCATGGATCTATTTTTATTGTGTTTTTTTCTTTTATTTTTCTTCACACTGTATCGTTCTGCTCCATCTCTGAGTGTAGTCTTATTTTTCCTATTATTTTCATTATTTTTATTATTATCTTGTTCTATTTTTCCTATTATTTTCATTATTTTTATTAATATCTTGTCCTATTTATACTATTATTTTCATTATTTTCATTATTATTTCTATTTATTTGCCTTTATCGCAAATTTGTTGTTCTCCATTTGCCTTTAGAGGTTGAAACAAAGTATCTACCTATCTATCTATCTATCAATCACGCTGCACACTTTGTTGTTCGCCTCGCAAGCTGCGTATCGCGGGCCCACGTCAAGGTCGGTCTCCAATTGCATAAAATTGCATAGAATCGCGCTACGCGATAGTGCGGATGCAGCGACGGATAAACAAGCGCTGCCGGAGAGCAAAACAAGATATTTCTGTTACCGGTATCGCGATCGAGGTCGTGAGAACACGAATCCACCATTTTTCACCGATCAATTTCCATCGATGAATCGATAACAATTAGATAATTATCGATAATTAATAAATTAGATATACAGGGTGGAACAAAAATACTGGGACACTTTTTCAGTATCGATAGTACGCACCAAAAGATGAAAAAAGTCTATAAAGTTTTGTCTAAAAACCAGCCCCTATCGAGATACAACCCCTTTTGTAAAAAATTAAAAAAATATATCTCTGATATGATACGTCGTAGAGATTTTGATTGCAATATAACTGGGAGAGACTAAAGTTTGCGGGAAAAAAACCTGCTACGATATAGGTAATCGACGTTGTTTGGATTAAACAAGAATAAATGCTATTTAACAGCAATAATCGCAGCAATTACATTTTTTTTCTATTATCTTTGATCTTCTCCGGTTATATTGCAATCAAAACGGGTCTTCAACGACGAACCATTTCGGAGATATGATTTTTTAAAAACTTTTTACAAAAGTATCTCGATAAGGGTTGGTTTTTAGACAAAACTTTATAGACCTTTTTTTCATTTTTTAGTGCGTACTATCGGTACTGACAAAATGTGTCCCAGAATTTTTGTAACACCCTGTATAATAAATTAGATAATTATCAATTCGCACAAAAAGCACATCCGGGACGAAGAGTGTCCATCATCGGCGATCGAAAAATGTATTTTAACGTTTTTATACATCTCGACCCGGTCTACGTGACCATGGACACGTTACTTTCGGCAACGGGGAACCCGTCGACAGTGGAAAATGATTAAATGGTGCCAGTCACCACGCCGGTGGCCTTAAGCGAGACGGAAAGTGAACTCCCGGGGGGGGGAGACGCGTTTCCCCAGGTAACCGGTCAATGAAACGATCGTCCGAGATTAGATTTTACGCCTGGGTGTAAAAATAAACCGCGTTATCGGTGTCCGTTGAGTTTTGCGCGTCTACCTGACGGACAGGTGTTCCTCTCTCTCTTTCGTTCTCTCTTTTCATTCTGTTTTTTCCCTCCTTGCTAATAAATTAACGTTTATTGCGTTAGTCTTAAGTTATGTTGGCTTTAAGTCTCTATTATTTCATTAATTTTTCTCATTGTTCACTGTCATTTACTTATTTGTTCATCATTCTCTTTTCATATCTTTTCTTTCATTTAATTTCACAATTTCCGTATTCATAATATATTTAACCCATCTGCATCACACGGAACAGTAGCAAATTGTCTTTTATCACCAAAGTTTGTTTGATTGTATTTAAATGAAAATGTTTCAAATATGAAGAATAAAAATAATATTATATAAATAAACAATTTTAAAGAATTTTTATTTTAGTAAAAAGCGCACGCACATGTGCGCCTATGATGCAAATGGGTTACTTTTCGTTGATCACGTTCTTTTTCACATTTTATTATACTTTATATCACGTTTATTTTGTTTTTCATTTTGTTCTCCGCACTTTTGTCTACGTTTCTATTTTTATTTTCATTTTTATCGTATTTCATTTTATTTCCAATGTACTTTACTCATCACTCGTCGTTATAGGGGCCAAATAAATGTCTATCTATCTACCTGTCTCTTTCTCCCGTTATCTCTCGCGGAATAACACGATTCACATGCAGCTGATCTACCGTTAACACAATCGAACATAACTTCGAGTCGATTTCGGTTCTGTCGAACAACAACACATCCGCTTTAAGAATAATCGTATCGCGTGCCGCGTCGTGTCACAATCGTTATTTCATTAGCGAGAACGACATGGGGGACTCGTTTAAGAAACATGTATACATATATACATACAACACTGTGCGTATTCGGCGGAGAAAAAAATAATAAGCGTGGCACCAGAGTAAACAGATGGTTCGCATGTGTACACGAGGAGCTCCCCCGCGGACCGATGTTCCGGGCATCTATTGTTCGAGGTCGAAGTTCAACACGTCGTGGAAGTTCGGATAAGATATCGGCCTATTAAACGCAAGGAGTCGTAACCGACGACGTCGCAATAAAGCGTTCATATACAAAGTGACCGGCACTTTTCGCGCTTTGTTTAGCTTTCGTTATATAATTATTTGAATTCGTGGAAGAATTTTAACCCTTTCACTGCTAAAGGCGTTTTACCAACCCCCTTTTCCTCGATTCAACAGGGAAAACTAGTAAAAATGGATCAAAAACTGTATATTTTTCATTTATTTGCATTTACGTAGTTAATTAATGCCTATAAAATGGTATCAATCTTCGACTAACGTTTTGCTGGACTAACAGTTGCCTTGTATATACAATATAAATTTGTTATTATGTTAATATGTTAATAAATGAAAAAAAGGTAATTTTGTTATTCCAATTCTTAAAATTCTTACTATTAATTCTAGTTGTCTTAAAGTTGATAAAGCAATAATTTTTTTTTTAAATCAAATTCATATATATAATTATATATACATAATAATTGTATATAAAAGATTTTAAAAAGCACTGTGTGCTTTCTATTCACTATTAAAAACTTCATTTTTTATAGAGTTGCCATCTATATCAATAGTATTTTCTTCGAAACTGTGTCGCAGTGAAAGGGTTAATCTCTACCGTCACAAATCATGCAAAAATTTCGCAGATCTTCACCCTCTCTCCGTATCCAAATCGAATAATTCTCTTTCGAATCCTCGCACTCGAAAATCGCAGAAAAATCGCCAGAATCCTTCTGATAGAAAAAAATAGGTCTCTTTTCGAGTAATTAATTCGAAACGGGTCATCGAATGTCCGTCCTTAATCGCCGGCGATCTTCGGCTTTGTCGCGGGAGAACAACGGAACGATCGATCCGGCTCGATGCAGTTGCCCGAGGTGATATACCCGGTAGCGTGTACCCAGTGTGTTACATAGGTTATCGGCATCAGGGGAGATCAAAAGTGCGTCACAATTGTGGAACTGGTTATTTGTAGTAAGAGACGGCGATGAGTCCATTCAGCAGATAAACGGGGAATGACGCGCGAATTGACCCCACTGAGGTTTCTATCTGTCGGCAGCCGGCTTGCCCCGGGTGCGTATCTATATCGCGAAATGGAAAAACGCGATATCGCTTTGATAGATTGTAACATTGTGAGGCCCGCGAGCAACGGCGTGGGTAGTTGTAATCTGCTATAAGACTATTTCTGTATTAGATAACCATAGTCTACGCGTTATACTAAAATTAACAGGAAGTTTATGTTTTATATTTATCGAATGTATCAACGGAGAAAAAGATCGATCGATATTTCCAGCGAGGATAAATATTCCGTGTCGGTGATATTAATAGAGCGAACGATTTAATTTATTGGAGGAATTATCAACCGAAGGTTGACGTTTGTGCGGTTTTTAATCGTTCCTGTCTGTTTCGATGCTTTGAATTATATATAAAGATGTGTATATACAGGGTGTAACAAACATACTGGGACACTTTTTTAGTATCGATAGTACGCACCAAAAGATGAATAAAAGTCTATAAAGTTTTGTCCAAAAATCGCCCCCTAACGAGATATAACACTTTTTGCAAAAAATTTTTGAGAAAATCATATCTCCGAAATGGTACGTCGTAGAGGTGTGATTTTCATTTTAATATTTCCGGGAGAGACTAAAGTTTACGAAAAAAATATCACTATCTATGGAATGGAAGTCTTAGTGCCCTTAATTTATTCCCCAAGTTGTTAAACACCTAATACGATATAGGTAATCGAAGTTGATTCAAATTTTTACGCCTGATAATTTCTACAACTGGAAATTCCACGATTCTAAATTTCTACGCTTGGAAAACTTACGCGTTACAAATTCCTACGCCTGAAAATTCCACGATCCTAAGTTTCTAATCTTGGAAATCTTACGCGTTTCAAATTCCTATGCCTGAAAATTTCTACGGCTGGAATTTCCACGATTCTAAATTTTTACGCGTGGAATACTTACGCGTTTCAAATTCCTACGCCTGAAAATTCGACGATCCTAAATTTCTACGCTTGCAAAACTTACGCATTTCAAATTCCAACGCCTGAAAATTTCTACAACCGAAAATTCTACGCTTGGAAATTCAACGCGTTTCAAATTTTCACGCCTGAAAATTTCTACAACTGAAAATTTTATGAGCCTAAGACATGGGTAATCGAAGTTGTTTGAATTAAACAAGAATAAATGCTGCTTAACAGCAATAATCGTAGCAATTATATTTTTTTTAACTTTGATCTTCTCCGGTTATATTGCAATCAAAATTGCTTCTCTACGACCTACCATTTCGAAGATATGATTTTTCAAAAATTTTTTTAAAACTTTACAGACTTTTTCAAAGGGTCACAGTATTTTTGTTACACCCTGTATGTACACAGTGTAGACGTAAACGGAACAACGAGGAGTTATCGGACAGTGTACGCGAGTCCGGCAATAATAATAACAATAACACGATAATGCGATGCAGGGAAATAATTCGATGCAGAATGGAAACCGAGCGAGTGTCGGATGTTAAATCGATACCTCCACCAAAACAGAAGGCGTACAGAAAAAGAACCTGACCTACAGTTCAATCGCAGCGCGGCTTTTCACGTGATCGGAGGATGTACCCCGGGTGGTTCTCTCTCTAATCGTTGGCCAATCCGGAAAGATAGGATCGCGCGATATTTCGGCAACGATCCAAACCCATACTTCTTCGTATCGATACAACTCGACAGTCTTTGTCGTTTTATTTGATTTTCTTCCGCCGTGTAAAATTCACGACGACGACGTCGATACTGTATCGCTCGCGAAATCCCTTATCACCAAGAGTATTTTCTTCGCTACACGTTTTTTTTTTCGCGTACGATCTCCGCGCGGTAACGTCGGGGGACATGAAAAGAAACCAGGATGATGATAATGAGAATGAGAATGTCGTTTTCGACGATACGATGATATTTCTAAGTGATGAGATCTCTTACACGAATCTTACCAGCGCAGGAGGCGGAGAACACGTGGACGACCGGGGTGTCCGGCGGCAGGACGGTGTTGAAAGCGCCCTTGCTCTTGGAGTAGGCGCAGAAGTAGATGGCACGCGAGGGTGCGACACCCACCAGGTTCGGGCCCAGCCCTTTGAACAGGGCCCGGGTGCCCTCGTTCTTTACGATGTACCGGATACACTGGTAGATACCTGGTGCTGGGTGCGGGGTGCCTCCCGGTGGCGTCGAGACGCCACAGTGTGAGAGGGCCACCAGGGCGTACCTGAAATGAGGTTATTTGTGAATTAAAAAAGTTTTTATCAAAGGTCAATTTGGAACGGAGCTTTTAATAGAGATATCACCTTCGCGACCTTTTCCTCGGCTTAATACGTTCTACACTTGAAATCCAATTGTCTGTGATGCCAAGAATACTCAGCTGATCGATCGATCCATTTTTTTCAGCAACGCGACATTTTTAGCGAAAGCACGGTTGTTACGATTTTGAATTTCTTCGGGAAATATGACACGGATTTATAGACTAATTATTAACGTTATTATTTATCGAACAATTTAATTCTATCGATAAAACTAATTACATATTACGTACAGTATCATTGACAACTGGAGAAATGACAGCTGCGATTTATACTTCGAGACACTGTTACACATCGAAGTATTTTCTAACCTATCTTTTAAACGTAAACACTATCACCAATATAATTTCGAAAGTGAAAGAGTCTCTAAGAATAACCTAAATATATTATAAACACCGATGAAATATTTTTAAACGATGTCATCTTTCCAATTCACTATTAATAACAATAATAACATTCTTAACCTCACCTGGTGTATCCTCCGGTGCATAACCTCCTTCTCTGTTCGGGCGTGGGGAAACTTTTGCACGTGACATGACCGGAAGTGAACTCCTTGTTCACCGGCGGAGGGTAGAATCCCGACGAGGAGGATTGCAAACGTGTTTTGACCACTTCGAGGGGACAGGTCACTATCGCTCCCGCCGTGCCAGCCACTCTATTTACACAAAACGAGTCGTTTCGTTAATTCATCCGATGGATCGATAGAGAGAAAAAAAAACGAAACCGAACGATTTCACCGCGTCGATCAATCTCGTTAATTTTCATTCGAATTATCGAGTTCCGACTACGTGCTGGCACTACGGTTACATTGGCAAAGTTATCGCGCATTTCCGAACTTCATATCGGTGACATAATGTGCGTGTATGTTCCCATGATAATCACTGCGTACACGGTAGTAGTCACTATCGTCATTATCGATATTCTTTCTTTGTATACAGCACAGTTTCGACCAGTCGGTCTAGTTTCGCGTAACTGTAACTGTGTGCGTGTGTCGTCGTTTTCGCAGATCTAATTGGCAGATATCCCCGGGTGTCCGGTGCTAAACGTCGCGGTCGTGTTTGTAACAGTAAAATTTACGCGAAACTTTACGATCCGTTTACCTCGTGTTTACAGTCGGTAACAAAGGGTGGTACCGATTCGCGAAAAAAACACGCGAAATCGACGAGGCAATTTGTTATCGCGCGCACTGTATAAAAAAGAAACGAAATTTAAGCATGCGAAACTCCACCCACCCCTTTTCCGTTTACCCGACGTTGAAGACGGACGTCAATTATTGCACGCTATTATGAAACGAACGGTGAACGATAGCAGCGGGAGAAAAATACCGATTGCAAAGGGGAAAGACGGTGGTGGCGGAATTTGATCGGCTCAATGTGAACGCACTTGCTAATTGCCAGTTGATTTGCATGTTGCACGCAACTCCGCCGCGTACCTTTCCGTCAACTAATTCGCGTGTCCGCTAAAAAACTACGCATCCGAAATTCGCACGAACGGGATGTCATTCGCTGAAGCACGATATTTTTTCTTTATTTTCGTCGAATAACACGGTATAACATCGAAGAAACTACGCAACGTTCTTGAAAATTGCACGTAGCGTTCAACGGACCGCCAGACAGAGACAGCGTAACATATTCCGAATTGGGACGATCAATTTATTACGTTTTAAGAACAGCCACGAAAAAAACAGATACCATCGACGGTGGTGTAAAAAAGTGTGCTTGGTAAACCCGGCGATGTGGTGGTGTTCGAGGCACATCCGTAGTCCCGTGAATTCGCGTAATTAAACATCCCGAGTGCCGAATTTCTTATGCGGTGCAAAGGAATGCGTGGAAACGACGGTACTGCGCAGAAATGCGTCTTATATGCATGTTGTGATACGCGAAATTAGCGTATTCGTCGTTGTCAGCGTTGCCTTTCGTACCGGGTGCAAACGGTCACTAAATTCTACGCGTATTAACAGAAATAACACAAAAACTCTACGCGTTTCGCGGTTTCACCAGCTAACTGGGGGAAACATCATAACAGAGGAACCCACCCTCCGGCAACGAGGTGTATCGCCGTGTCGCGATCCAACATTCTCCGAACTGCGAATTATAGATTCTTCCTCCGTTCACTGGGCTATTGGTATCATCTAACGTCCCGACGATGAAAACCGCGAAACACTGAAAGATCGCGCGCGTACACCGCGTCGGGATTCCGGGCGAACGGGTCCACTCGGTGTCGCCGATGTTGTTCGACTTTTCTTTCCGCGAATCAAACACAAACTCGATCAGGGGAACAACACCGTCGCGTACATGCGCTCGAAAACAACTGATCACATTGACTGAAACTGTGCACGGTGCATCGTGCACCGCGGAGAAGGCGACTCGTAGACGCGCCGTCGATCATCGGGTTCGAGACTGGCGGCTAATTGGGGTACGAGCGGATTTGAATTTGGCGGGAAATCGATTACCGTTTGAAAACTGGCTGACGACTGTCCGAGGCAGATACTACATACTGATATTTTTATACATCGAAATTACTGCAGTTTTTTATTTTTTCCTTCGTTAGGGTGCGTTATATAAATAGATTAACCACCAGATTTTATTATAAAAACGTTATAAACATACATAAATATCTTATAAGTTATACTGAGGTATTAAAACTTAATAATACTTTTTCGAATATGTCGCACTTGGATGTAGTGATGCAAACGTTTTAATTTTACAGCTCGTATTTTAAAAATTAAGATTCTTCTCATTCTGTGATGTTCTCTTCTTTTTGCCGTTCGACGGCCAAGTACATGGCTCTTATAAATCGAGTGAGAGTGCATTTTTTAGTTCGCAAGTAAAGTGCGTGAGCTAGAAACGGTATTTTTCGCAGAGTTCGTCCGCTGAGGCCCATACTCTCCTGACTTAGTTCCATCAGTTTGAGGCTGTTTTTTGTAGTAGAACTCTCTTCGTAGCCGAGCTTCTTTAAATGTGATAAGTCATGTATTTCTTCTGGTTCCATAAGTTTCGTCTGAAATACGAAAAACTCAGTAATTTATTCCATAGAAAATTAATACCAATGGCTTTTACGTACTCTCATTAACTCTTTCAAGCATGATGCATATATTTTGTATATAGCGTGTATTGTTGGGTGACCAATATACTGTTTTATATCTGCCCGATCAATAAATGCCAGGTCAATGGCTTCTGACAAATTACTTGTGGTCAGAATTAAAACATTTTTATATCGTTTTATCTGATCCAATTGCGTGAGCAGCGCGTTCACCACTCTTATGGAATCACTGGGTTCAGTTCCATTGCTGCATGCTTTGCGTGCATGAGCCAATGATTCTATTTCATCGATTAGAATGCATACTAAACCTTGTGGTTTTTCAAGAAGAGCTTTTATTTCATTAAATAATTTCATAACCAACTTTCCACTCTGAAAGAAAATTAAAACCTTTAACACCTGTAGTATGTAACAATAGAATTATTTTAAAAAATATTGAAAGAATCACCTCCGAAAACCATTTGGAAAATAAACTGTGACTATTAATTTCAACAAACTCCCCATGAGTAAATCTATCTCCCAAGCGAATAGCAATTTTCTGAGCAAGAGCTTTGCACAAGCTAGTTTTTCCAGTGCCAGGTGGCCCGTGAAGCAGTACTACTTTGTTCCAACTTATAACATTGGAATTGACACAATGGTCTGAAAATATCATTGTGGTCTCCACAAAGTGTAGTAGCTAAAAAAATAGGATGAATACAATCAGTGAATATACATAGTAAAAGAAAAGGGGAAACATTGAAATACTTCAACTAACATCTTCTTTTATGCTACAGTCAAAGTAGAGGCTTTCCCACAAGTAATGAAATTCTGTTGCTGGTAAAATCCAATGTGAGGACACTGGTAAGTCTTCACTGTCGTTCTGCATTGTTTCAGTAGCTGCATCCTCTTGAGTTAATCTATAGACGTGGAACTTTAAAGTAGCAGTTTGTACTTTCATATGATGTTTCTGTAATTATAGAAATTAATTCTTATAGCATTCTCAGTAAAGGAACACGATTCATTCAAGTTAGTTACATTTACCTCCCCATGACTGCAAGAACATATCATAGATTCTATGTGATTCTTGGAGGTATCTTTTGTCAGATTCTCTCCATACATAATAGTATCTAACGTAACTTCTTCCAATGCATTGATCTCTGCGTATGCTAGATTTTCTATCTCCTCCTTTGGCACTGTGCTGAAACAGTTAAAGAATCCTTAATACTTACAATACTAGTGTAGATCAAAGTGTATATAGTTTTTAATGCATCTATTTCAGTGATAGAAGTATTTTTCAAACAAAGTGTGAAACCAAGGAAATTAGGAAGAATACATAACTGTGGGATGACGTTGACAAAAGATCAAACAATCGACAAATACCTGTGGATCCTTTGACAGATTTCCACATGTAGCACGTCTGATCCTTCCATTTTTCGATTTTTCCCAAAACCGGCTAAACTCTTCTAGACACTCGGGAACAAGTTCTATACTGTTCCTCACAAATCCCGGTCGAATCACACGCGAAATATCCGTCTACTTTTGCTATAATTCCGAGAGATTTGAACCGCGATTTGAAGCCGATTGCGCAGGTGTTTCTAAACGTGCAAGAAGAAAGAGGGGGATCAAAAGAATAGGAGAGCGAGAGAGATAACATAACCTAAGATAGAAAGCGAGAAAGAGAAACGAGAGACTGAAGCACCGTTTCCAATGAAATTTCGCGCCTTTCGCAAGAAGTTTCAACGATCGCGCTGCCAACGGATCGCGATCGCTAGTCTCGATCGCGATCTACGTCGCGGTGATCCATGGTAAACGACCGGACGCTATAGCATTTCGTATTTTTGTAAATCGACAACGGTCAAAACGTATTACGGGGTCCGGTTGACGGTTTGAAACACATGCGTTTGAAATGTAGTGGATGACAAACCCACGGCTGATATCCGGACGAGTTACGATTAGGGTGGTCGACTGTTGGCAGAGTACTCAACGGTGGTTAATCTAATTTTAATGAGATGAGCACGGGAGCGGACGAGGAGGAGCGTAGAAGACGCTCTTTGGAGGCGGGCAGAGAAATGGTAGGCCCCCATAGACTTTTTTTTATCGTACGCTTTGAATCACGGTAGAATCTGATGTCCGTACGTTCTTGATAACTCGTAGATTCGTATCTTGGCACTTGATTTCGAAGTCTTACGTGTCATTTCTGTGTTAAATAATTCTATTTGTTTAGCTACACCATGAAGGTGAAATACAGAATATACTTGTTGAGTAATTTAAATTTTCTGTGAAAAACAAAGGAACTTCTAGGGAGTTCATGTACAGATAGAATGTGTAATTGAACGCGACACATGTTGGAATACTTTAGTTCTTTGGAGATTAATTTCGATTAATTTCAGTTGGAAAAGTACAAGGCTGGGAGAGCGGGTAAAAGTAAAAGCCAGACAGATGAAGTGTCTGACGAGGAAACGTTTCATAATGACAAATCTATTGAACACAGGGAGTCTTGTGTAAGAAGGATTGATCAATTAGCAATCACTATATGTCTTATTTTTTATTAGAACCTTAACGGATAGTTATTTTTATTTACAACAGGCACATGAGGGTATGTCCTCGAGAGATGTGACACACAGCAGTGTTAGCATGAGCGAGGGTGAGGCTGATGGTGATCTAGAAGGCCTAGCAGGAAGGGTAGCTAAATTAGAGGAACTTCTGCAAGGCAAAGAAGCCATAGTCGAAGCGCTAAATGCAGAGATCGATCATCTAAGGGCAGAAGCGTCATCCCCTAACTCTTCACAAAGTCACAACAGCAGTATACATGGCAGAGATGTTATATCTATGTATCATACAAAAGTACGTTCCATTTAGAATGACAGTGTAAACAGGAATGGCTGGAATTTATTTTTCTTACTCTGTATATAATGCTCAAGCATTGTGTTTTGTTTAACAGTTGCAGGAATTTGAGAAAGCAATAACCCAACGTGACAATTTAATAGAAGATCTGACATGGTCTCTGGAACAAGCATTGTCCGCCAGAGATGGTCTCGTTGCACAATTGAGCTCTTTAAATGCTATGCAAATACCTGATAAAGATAGTTCAAGTACCATAAGTAACATGAATTTGCAGGAGAAGGTAGATCAGGTTTTGACACTTCAATTTAACCAAGTAATGTATGTATTCGCGGGTTCGTTACGGGAGACATTTATTTTTAGATCGACACGTTGGAGGAGACGTTGAGCGATCAGAAGTCGGTGATACAGATGTTGAACGGTCAATTGGCGCAAATTCAGAAGCACGTGCAAACGCTGGAGATGGAGAAGGAAACGCGGAACGCAGAAATTAACGATTACAAGCTGCAAATAAATAATTTGAACGAACAAATTCGACTCGGTGCGGCGGACAGGAATCTAAACATCGCCGAAACTCTCGAACAGCAGAAACAATACGAGACTCGCGTGGACAAGATAAAACAAGACATGCAACATATTCTCGAGAAATTCTCCGCCGAAACGAATAACAATACTGCTCGTCACCAACAAGAATTAAAGGTTCGCATTCGAAGCTCATTAAATACCAATAGATTATCTCACATTCTTTTTACAACGTGTTATACTTTGTTTCCAGGAGTTATCCGCGAAACACGAGACGGAAATAATGAACATTCAAGCGAAATACGAGGAACGCATGAGACAATTGGCGGAGGAAAACAAGGCATTGGCCGATCGTCTGAATAAAGAACTACCCGATTTGGAGACCAGACACGCCAAGGAGCTCTCCGTGTTCCAAGCGCAGCTGGCCTACTACAAGAAGACTGTCGAGACTCTGAAACTCGAATTAGTAAATCGTTCGGAGTCGCAGCAAACTGCGCAGGCTGAGTTGAATCTCTACAAGTCGAAATTAGAGGAACTTAAAATCCAGTCAGAGAACGGTCTACGCGTGCAGGAATTAAATCATCACAAAGAGAAGCAGATGCTCAGCGAGCAAATTAAATTACACAAATTACAATTGCAGGAGATCACTTCGAAGTACATGGCGGCCACTGCGGTTCTGGAATCGAAAGAAAGCATCGAGAGATCACTGGAGCAGGCTTTAACGAACGCTGCTACGTTGAAAGACGAGAATGAAGGCTTAAAATTCAAGCTGGACGATTTATCCTCGAGATACTCGGCCGCACAGTCGTTGATCGAGAACACACAGGCTCACGAGAGAACTCTGAGCACAAGGATCTACGACCTGGAGAAATCCCTGTCCAGATTAAGTGGTATAAACGTCAGTACTCTCAGCGAATTGAACGAAACCACTTATCAAACGTTCGACGAAGTGGCAATTCAGTATCAACTGACGAAACAGAAGCTCGACGAGAAAGCGGAACTCGAATTACTTCTCGTCGATAAAATTCACGGCCTAGAGAACGATGTTCGGAATACGAAGGAGGACTTGGAACAAGCAAATCTCACCAAGGAGTCCTACGAGAAACAATTAAAAGACATGAAGAACATGTGTGATAAATACAAGTCCGAAATTGCCTCTCTAAAAGAACCTCAGGTCAGCGACGAGAGAGTAGAGCGAGAAAAGAAAGAATTTGCCGATCTCCTACATAAGACTGAAGAGGGCAAGCAGGAAATTAAATGTCTGAAAAGTATGCTCGAGCAGCGGGAGGCCGAGATCGTCGATTACACGAGGAAGCTCCACGAATTAACGGAGAAGATGAAAAAATCCGACGAGGAATGCAACCAGTTAAAGAACGGCCTGGCCACCGCGTGGGCGCAGTGCGCGGAGGTGGAGGAAAAACTGAATCAAACCCTAGCATTGAACGACAGTAGAATGGATGTATCTCTGCCGAACTACAGTGCCTTAATGAAGCAGTTCAGGAGCAGGATCAACGACTCCGTGAACACCACCGTGGACCAAAGCGTAGACAGCAAAAGGACTGACGGAAATGACAATAGTATTCTACAGGAAAAACTGGCGGTTTCGTCACAGGAGAATGAAAATCTGCTGACGGAATTAGAACACTTGCTGGAGAAACAGACCGACTACGAGGAGATTAAAAATAAACTGACGCATTACACCAAGCTTTCCGAGGAACTCTCCAACGAAAAACAGGCCCTCGTCGAGGAGAATGCAGTTTTAAAAAAGAAATTCGAGGGATTGCGTTCTTTACAGGACACTGTGAATCAATTAAGATCGGAAAAAGAGTCCCTGCGGAAAGAAATCGAGTGTTTAATTCACGTTCACGACGAGCAGATCAGCGCAGTGAAAGCGGAGACCTCTTCGGAGATCAGGAAGATGCAGTCGATGTTCCTGAGCGTCAAAGAGGGTACCACGAACCTGCACGATCTGAAAAACGAATTAGAAATGCGACACGCGAGGGAAATGGAGGAATTGCGAACGTATTTCGAGCAGAAGTGTCTGCAGATGGAGAAACAGTACTCCGAGGAGATCTTCAGCCAGCAGTCGAAGAAGATGTCGGACAACGACAGCGAAATCGCGGATCTAACCGACGGTCTCTACTTCGGCGGTGCTGGGGACTGTTTAAATGTCTCGAACATGTCTGCACCAGCATCCAGAATAGATTCACCGATCGAAGAACACTTGAAGCACGATAATCAAGAGATTTTAGGAAAGACTGAATTAGAATACGAAACGAGTATCAAAACACTGCAACAGGAATTACAGTGTAAGATAACTGAGATGCAGGAGATGAAGATACAGTATGAGAGAGAATTGGAGGATCAAAAGAATTTATTCGAAAGAGAACTTTATGATGTTAGAGACAAAGAGAGACACGAATTGCTTCGTGATCTAGTGGACCAGGTAAGCGTGGTATTACGTGTTTCACATTTATTCTTTATACGTTTGATTAACACACTTTACTCGTGTTACTTTGTGTTAAATGTACGAACAACTTTTTGTCCGTCTGAAAAAACGTGCTTCCGTGTTTATACGAATATTTGTCACATTAACGCGGTTACATGTTAACCGGTATTAAAAAGAAGAACAAAGTAGCACTCGAGAATTTGCTATGCAATTTTCAATGACGAATGCACGGTGTGTTTCTGTGTGTTTTTAATTTCGTTAACGTGTGTGTTTATCAATTTTCTACAGCCAGTTATCGATAGTCAACGAATTAGCAATTAGAGCAAATTAATTTGTGTCGCTTTAAAATAATCCTAGTTGCATAGAATTATAGATTAATGATTGTATAATAATTAATAAGAATAGAATATATGAATATACATTAGGGTGGTCGTTAAAAATTAAATTTTTTGCGACGCCCCCTAAAAAGCTTTCTTTTGATGAAAAATACTGTGAATTTTTTTTTTTTTAAATTGAAAACAACACGTGCCTCAAGACGATCTAAGTTAATTTTTTGGTACAATAGTATTGTTTTATAAGTATTGTTGTTGATTATTTATTATATTCATTTGTAAACATGATTATACCAAAAAATTAACTTGGATCGTCTTGAGACACGTGTTGTTTTTAATTGAAAAAAAAATTTCCCAGTGTTTTTTCATCAATAGGAAACTTTTTAGGTGGTGTAGCAAAAAATTTAATTTTTAATGTTTACTAAAATATTTATATTTAAAAAAAAATAGATAATTTTCTGAAGTTCTTAGTCGCTCACAACATTTCATAATAGGAATTATTATCAATGCATTGACTATCGATTTCGCGTGTAAGCTCATCTCCGACTAAAACGCAATCGTTGCATATTCCTGTTGTAACTAACATGCTACTGTGTGACCACACACGTGTGCATGCAGCATTGTCAGACAGAGTGGGATGCGGGTGCGTTGGAAAACGGTGAATTGTCGCAGCTGCGGGCGGCCTACAACCTCCAATTGGAAGAGCAGATAGCGCTAGCTAGATTGGATATTGTCAATGCCCTGCAAGAACAAATTCAGGTAGCCAAGAATGAACCCCGTCCTTCTTTTCGTAAACGAACGGCCGATCTATTTAGATCTATTTTGATCCTTCCGTTGTTTTGTCGTCCCAGAACAAAAGTAAATCAATTTCCCTAATAATGCATAGATGTCGTCGATTAAAAATAATTAACGTTGTTGTGGTATGGTTTCGTCGCTTAATAGAAACCGTTTGGATATCCAAACGAAGCAATTTGTGTGTGTGTGTGTTTTAAATGATTTTTATATTCGCTTATTGTACAGGCACTTCTGGCGGTAGAACCGGACGGAGAGGATAATTGGCCGTCCGAATTGCTAGAGCTGCGAGATAAGTTCACGAGCAATGCCAAGTGCGAGATGCAGCAGCTGAAAGAAACGCATGCCACGGAATTGCATCGTTTGAAGGAGGAGCATTCGCGTAATATCTCCAGGATGATCGAGCGTCACCAGGAAGAGCTCGGCAGGATAAAATCAGAAAGCTGTGAGAAACGGGACGCTGAGAAAATTGTTCCCGGAGACATCTCGAAAGACAGGTACTCTTCAAACAGTCTAAAATCTTGCGAAATTAAGGGAAATGTTTTACAGAAAATTTTACTATCCACAGGAACAGCTTAAACAAGGTATGCACGACGCTGAAAGTCCTGGTGGAGGAGCTGATCAAGTATTTCATTGTCTGCGAGGAGGAAGTGAATAACACACTAATCACCGAGGTGTTAAAACGACAGTTATCCGATAGTTTGAACCCTGAGAAAATCGACGAGACAGATTTAAACGAATCGAAAAATGTTCAAGAATCCTCGAGCTCGTCCGAGAGGAAAATTAAACGAGTACACTTCGCACCGCAAGCGACGGAAATCGTATCGATTCTAAACAGCGATACCGACACTTTGCAAACACTTCTCGAAGAGGACGAAGGTTTAACGGAGAAACTGCGACAAGAATTGGGCAATTGCCTGCGTCGTCTGAAGTCCGAGAGCGCGGAGATTCTCGGAAGATCTTTGTCCACCGGCGAAGATCGTTTCGGATCGCTTTCCAAGGAGATCATGTGGATGAACAAAGTAAACGAGGAACTCACGATGAAACTGAGCCACGCCGAGGCTCTGCTTATAGGATACCAAGAGGAAACGGAGCAGCTGAAAGTAAACATTTTGGAGCTTCAAAGGAAGCTCGCGAACGCGGAGAATAAAAAAGAAATCATCTCCGAAGGCTACGGAGAACACGACGATACTGGCGGAGATATAACCATGCAAGATTTCTCACAGTTGCAAGAAAAAGGTGAAAAATGAAAGATCTACATTTTTGTTACATGAGTAACTCAATTATCAAAACAGACAAAAAAAAACTAATATAAATTAATAGAAAATATATTAGGTACTTACTTAACATCCATAATAAAGCAATAATCTTTTTTTTTGTAATACTTTCCATCGTTTCGGTCATAAATTGTGACCCTTTTCAGGGAAAAATTAACAATTATTTACCTTATTATGGATGAAAAGAATTTTTATAATTCCCTTATAAGGTTACATGTTTAGATGATTTAAAGTTACATGTTTATGGCGAGACTGATACGAACTGCAACTCAATTATCATTGTAAACATTGAATTATATTTTACAGCGAGGCACGTGTTGTCGAACGGTGGAGGCGACTGTTCGTATTTGCTTCAATTGATCGAGGAATTGTGTAGACAAAGCGACAAACTAATGGAAGACTCGAGAAAAGAGAAAGAAGATCTGCAGCAGCAGGTACGACTCGAATGTTCCCGTACGAATGCACAGATTGCATGATTTTTTTTTTTATTACATAGAATTGGTATGCTACACATATGAAAGTTGTGGTGCATTGCATATTGAAAACGAGTTCTGTATTTGGTATAATTCATTACTCTCGTGTCATCTGTATCTTATGAGCTTGACGTTCGTTACATCGCACAAAATTGATTTCACAAGTTTTTTTCGTAGTGGTAAAAGACTTTGTTGTTGTCTCACGATGGTTTCACGTTTAGTTTCATTTTGTTCACGCATCGTTGTATTCACTGAATATTGTGAATGTGTTAACGAAGTCTTCGAGAACCTTTCAGGGTTTCGTTTGATTTAATTCACACAAATTAACGCGTGAGTAAGATCGATTGCTATTATAATCATTATAATCATACCGGGGGCAAATTCAAAGTAACATAATTTTTGTTTCGATGACGTTAGTGGATGTATGTGTAACATAGTGAAAAAAAATAGACACGGCAGGTAAAATCTGTACGGCTCGGTGATGCAGTTTTAAAAAATTGATTGGCGTTCTGTTATCTTGCCAGCAGGTGCCTTTAGAACCTACTCCTACCCCAAACATTCACAGGGTTTGCTGCCGAAAGGTAAATTATAGACTTACTAATACTATTTTACAAGCTGCTCCGTAAGTTACTCTTTAACTTTAACGACACACGCATCTACTTTAACGGTGGATGGAATTCTGAAACCTTTTGCCTGGTGAAATTTTACAAATTGCAACGTGTCGTTTCTTTAACATTTAATTTCATGTTGCTACGATAATACCATCTGCATTTAAACGTAACACGAGTCTCGTGATCCACACTCGTTAAACGTGGCATGTTTGCTGTGCTGTATTTCTTTATATTTTGTTTGCATGCGTACAATCGAATTGTCGATTTAATTTCATTCTTCAGCGATTCGAAAGAGTGGCGTGAATTAGTCTGCTAAACCATTTTAGTATAGTGTGCTAAATACTTTCCCCAATTTCTCATAGTTCAAGCATGTTAATTAGACATCTAAATAGGCACGATCGATGGCATTCACGAAACACAACAATTTTAAATGCAATTGTTTGATTACCATTTCCATAGCTTAAAAATATAGTTTTCTGATAGCAATTTAACTATTTGAAAGCCACTGTCGTGCCTATTCTTAAAAAGCGAAGCTTTACTCTTTTTCTTCAATGTTCCCAAAAAATGAAATATTCCCCAATTTTATGTTGTGTCTAACACCTTTCCCGGTTGTATTCTACAATCGCACAGTAACTACTACACGTCCCACCGTTGTAATACATTTTCAATGCCTATACATGTAATGCATTTAATTAGAACCGAAGTTCCCTCTTATTTTAACAGGTCTCAATAATTTTTCCACGACGAACTCCCCTGTTTATTGGTTTTCTTGAAGTCTGAACCCATTCCCCTAAATTTTAGGGGTTTCTTCTAATAGCATTTTAATATGTTTAGATCGAGGCAGCAGACAAGCAGTTGAAAGGCACCCGCAGGTTCCTGGACGAGCAGGCGAGCGAAAGAGAAGCCGAAAGGGACGAAGCAGCCAGACAAATACGTCTCCTACAGGAGCAAATTAAAGAAAGAGAACGAGAGAAAGAACGAGACCAGCGAATAACGTCTGAAGTATGTTATATTTCAAGAGAATACTATCATAGGGAAAACTGTACGGTTTTTATCGGATTTAATAAGAAAACTAAGCTTAATTAAGTTTTTTTTAAATACTAATCTGACTGTTTTGGGGTGGGAGAATTTTATATAATTTTTATTACTGACACTGATTTTTATTACTTTAAGTTACACTTATTAAAAAAGGGAGACAATGATGTTCTACATGAAATCATTTGAAAATAACAATTAATTGATATTTGGGCTACCATTTTAATTTTTGCTATTGTTTTTCATCGGTGTTTAATATATAATAATGTAATTAGGCAGCTTATAACACGCATTGTCACTAATTGTATTAACACGAGTTTTTCTGCACTTCTGGTTTTGGTTTTCTGTTTGTCGCACAAAAGCAGTCGTCACTATCACCTGAACCAACGTCAGGCGACCGTGTGCCTCAGGCTACTGACTACAGTGCACCTGTGAGTGACTTTCTATTTATTATAATCTTCCGAGTGATTTACGAATTTATCAAACGATACACGAACTACCATGTTTCAATATAAATTCGAAGAAAATTTTTTATATACGCGTTCCATGCATGTAATTATTGGTTTTCGAAAGACGGTCACTATAATAGAGCACTGGCTATTCTCGTATACGCTTTCCATGTTGGTGGTGCTTCAATGCGGTTAATCGCGGTTACGGTCAGCGAAAACGCGTACCACAATTTCGTTCTCTAAATAAATATCTGCGTCCCAGGTGGAAGCCCTCGAGTCTCAGATGAGAGACATGTCGTTCCTGATGTCCGAGACCGAGGCCAAGAAGTGCGAGGTGGAGAGCGAACTGAAAGCAGCGGTGGACAAGATCTGGGTACTACGGGAAATTGTTACCGACCTGGAGCAGCAGCTCCAGGTGAAATCCGAGAAGGAAGAGTCGCTACAATTACAAATCAATCAACTAGAAACCGTTATTGCTGCGCAAACAAAGAATCAACACGAACTGGTGCAGGAGTTGGACGCCATTAAAATGGGCAGCGAGAGCAGACACCTGAACGAACACATTAATCATCTGCAGGACGAACTCCGGAAACATAAATTAAGTTCAGAGCAATTTAACGTAAACTCCGCAGCGTTGAAGCAGATGAAAGTCGAGCTTCGCGAGATGCAGAATCACCTGGACAAAAGAATCAGGGACCTAGAGTCCGCACACATGTGCGGGTCGAACTTGAGCTTGAGTCAACCTAGCGAGGACGTCTCCATCAGGGAGCAAATCGACGCTTCGCGATGTCCCACCCCGGACGACCCGACCTCTCCGCCGATGTTACCTTTAGATCAATTATTGAAGCTTAAAGAGAAAATGATGAAACACTCTAGGGCCGAGGACGGAGCTTTCAAGCGCATCAAAGACCTCGAGATGCAGCTGACGACCCTGAAAAATCAGAACGAGGAGCTACAAGCGGAACAAGAGATCCTTCAGCAGACAGCATCCGAGCAATTGTATCAAATAGAAGCGATGCGGGGTCGATTGGAGCAACACAAACAGAGCGCACCGTTCGCCCAGCGACAGGCGACGTCCCGGTTAGAGCTTCAGCTCCACGAGGCGAACACGAAGTTCCAGTTTCTCGAGCGAACAATCGCCGACAAGGACCTGGAGCTGAGAGACATGAAGAATCACATAGACAGGGTGAACCAGCTGTTGCAGGAGAAAGAAGCAGAGATCGCGAACGTGGTCCAGGTGGAGAACGCCACGATCCAGAAGCTGAAGGATCACCTGGAGGTCCTGGAGGAGGAGAAGAAGATCCTCCAGGCGAAAGTTGGCGTCCAGGAACACGCTCAGATAGAATTACCACGTTTGATAGACAGCATGCTGGCTGATAAGAACGACGAAATCGATCATCTGAAGGAGCAACTGTCGAAGAAGGACAAGCAACTGGAAATTTACTCCTCGTTGACGGTCGAGGAACTGCAATTACGCGAAATGATGCGACAGGCGGAACCGAAGAACAGCGCTCGCACGCTTAGCGATATTCTTTCCATTCACTCGGAGTGCGAAGACATGTCGGAGGCTATTCGATGCGCAAACGTGACGCAACAACTACCAAATGTTTCCAGTTTCAAGGTTCCCACCTCGTCTACGCTGTCCAAAGACGTGCTAGACGTTTCTGTAGTTCCCTCAATGGACACCAATAAGATTAACGTATTGATACCGCCGTTAGACCTGGGTTCCCATTCTCAGAGTCTGTCCGGTACCTCGAATCAGCACTCCCTGGGGATGGATTTGATCCAAAGCGGATTGGAATCGAAAATTTCATCTCCGGAGACCCACGTGTCGGTGGACCAGGCGTCTGTATTGCATGAATCAATCAAGGACACGACTTTCAGCCCGGAATTACGTACCGCTGCGAACGATTGCAACAAAACACCGGTAACTTCGGTGAAACACACGCAGACGAGTATTAACGAGACGTTGAAGGAGATCGAAATTATGGAAAACCAGCTGCGGGCGGTGCAAGAGGAACTCCAGGCAAAATCTGCGGCCCTGGACAAACGGGAGTTGGATTTGATAGCGTTGCAGAAATTGTACGACGAGTTGCAACAGGAATTCAAAGACGCCGTGGAGACACTCACCAGGGACAAGTGTTTCTATCAGAATCAATACGAATTATCGAAAGCCTCGGAGAGTAAAATAAAGAATGACCTACTGGAGGTGGAAAATGTCTTGAAACTAAGAACAGAGGAAATCCAAGAGCACAAGAGTAAAATGCAAGTGAACGAGAAGATCATTATGGAATTAAATTCCGAAAATACCAGACTGAAGAGGAACGTCGAGGAGAAGGAGAACGAGCAAATAACAAAATATAATGCTTTATTACAAGAGAAGATGAAAGAGTTGCAGAATTTGAGGGATACGATTCTTGGCAAAGACATCACGATTGAAACTATCCAAACGCGGAACATCGAGATCGAGAACGAGAACAAACAGCTGTACGAATTCAAAACCAAGTATCAATTATCGAAACAGGAAATCTTAGAGTGTCAGAATGAGATTCAAAGATTGACCGAAGGTTTAAATAACAGAGATCAGATTATCAGAAGACTGGAAGAGATGGCCAGACGCAGCAGTTTATCGGGAACCTCTTCCCCCTCGGATGAAAAGGACCAAGAAATACATCACTTACAGGAATACATAAAAGAGAAAGACAAAGTTATACGGCAAATGAGCGACGACAGTAAGAGTTTGCATAGAGCGTTGGAAACGATACAGAGCAAGATGAAAGAATCCGGGAACGTGGTGGAGTTGAGGAAAAAAATAAAGGACGAACGGAAACTCAACGCGGAGTTGCGTGACATGGTTGAAAAATTAAGCAGAGAACTGAACGACTTGAAACAACCCATGCGTAAGTATATTTTAGAAAAATATAACTTTTAAAGGTATTAAAACGATATTTCAATAATTTCAGGACGATCGCAGGGTGAGACTGACATAGAGGACATGGTGCAAAGAGAGTTAAATCTATCAGCGCATTTGGACAGACAAATAATGAACGCGATCGAGAGTGATCCAGAAGATCGCCCGTATCGAGTAGAAAAACAGGAATCAGAGCGTCAACAAAGCAGTTTCCAAAGCCAGATAGAGTTGAAATTAAAATTAAGTCAATCGAATAAAATCAATGAAGAATTAAAGAAGCTGAAAGACGATCTGGAAGTCGAACGAGGAATGTTGAAATGTCAGATCGCGGAGTACGAGAGTCGAATCTTCCAGTTGAAGGCCGATTTATCGGAGGAGTCTAAGAAAGTAGCGAAATTAGACGAGGAATTATCCGCGGAGAGAAACTTCGTGCGTACGCTGAAGATTCAAATCGAAAGGGACCAGAGGGCGATGCAGTCCGGACACATTCAGAACTCTGAGCTCATAGAGTTCTTGCAGGACAAGCTGAAATCCTCCTTGAACAGCGAGGAGAAGCTCCGCAACGAACTTTCCACCCTTCGTGAAGAGCACAAGAATCTGGAAGTGCAATTGACTTCGATGAAAGAGCACATACAGTCGCAGCAAACTGATAAGCTACCGAAACTGACGGATCTTTTAGAGACTGAGCGAAAGAAGTACATATCGTTGATGGAGGACTTTGAGAAGGAGGAAAGGAATAACATAGAATTGAAAAACACCCTTAAGAAGGTTCAGGTTGAAAAGAATCGATACGAGAAGCAGCTGGAAGTAGCTGTGGAGGAGAAGGAGAAGCTGATAAGTAGCTTGGCTCTCGTCGAAGGTGTAAAGGAACACTTGGAAACGGATATCAGAAGAACCAAAGAAGAGCTTAAAGTAAGGGAAGACGAATGTGAATGGCTACAAATGAGAATTAAAACAATGTCTGACGCTGAAGCGAAAAGACAGGACCAGAGAACAAGTGAACATAACGAGCTTAAAGGATTGAGGAGGGAGATTAATAATACGAGAGAAGTGATGGTTAGTATTATATCATATTTTTGTTCGTGGGACTTGATGGAATGTTTGAATATTAAATATAACATTTTCTCTACACAGATGGACCTGGAGGCGGACATGAAGCAGTCGAAGAGAGAATTGACAGAGTCTCTCGAACGCGAGATGAAATTAGCAGAAACATTGGAATCAGCCAAAGAAAGGGAAGCTGATCTCACGAAAAAGTTGGCCGCTGCGAAAGACGAAGAGAAGAAACTAAAAGAAATGCTCACCGATTTACAGCAGGATTTAAAAATGTCTACCAGAAGGGAGTTGGATCTTACGAAAGAATTGAAAGGCAGATTCGCAAATGAGAAAAACGCGCCTGCGAAATTTGTACAGAAAATCAAAGTATGAATTCGCGACAAGTATACACATATTAATTTCAAAGTTATCCCTGCGTTACTTATCATTTTTATTAACAGGACCTCACTGATATCAACGAGAGACACGTGAACGAGAAAGCCATACTCCGGGACAAGTTGCTGAAGGTGCGAGAGGAAAAGGAACATCTCAGTCAGCGTTCAAAAATTCTCGAAGCGCAGCTTCTCAAACAAAATAAGAATCCTCAAGATATAAAGAGCACAGACAATGTAGAGAAGGTACTATCACTCTCAACATGTTCACTCTTTAATTTTATTTACTTATAAGAAAATGTTTTAGCTACAACATTTCTACGGCAAGTATTTGCGAGCTGAAAGCAGGCGGAAGTCTTTGACTTATCAGAAGCGTTATCTGCTGTGTATGTTGGGTGGCTATCAACTTTCCGAGGAGAACACGCTCTCCGTTCTCGCTCAGCTAACGAAGACTCAACGATCCCTCACTACCGTGGACCACAACCGAAAAAGTCCACGAGCACGTTTCAGAAGCGTCGCGTTGGTTTTGGTTAGCATACACAGAATGCGATGGATGATTGTCAGATGGCGAACAGGCAAACGTGTGGGGGCGAAGACTCTTCTGTGGAACGTGGAACAATCGTTTGTCATGCCGCCGAGAAACGCGTTGAATCATTCACCGCCGGTACGAGAAAGACCTATCTCAAAGTGAGTTTTATTTAATTATTTATACATATACCGACCTACTAGGAATAATTTAATTTTGAAATTTTAACTTGCGTTACAGTGGGGACAGTGGTTTAGATGGGTTTCCACTGGAGCAGTATTATCAACGATTATGGAATATTCAGCAGACATTAGGTTTAGCAATCGCAGAGACTGGAAATCGTCAGATTATTCCAGAATAGTATTATATACCCTTAGATTCGATAGAGTCTCGGACAACAGCGTGAATGATATTTACTCGAGACTGTGATTGTAGAAAATCACGTTGTTTTTATGAAATTAATATGCAGCCATTGAAAAATGGTCCTGCATGGGATTGCTATTTCTATTCGTTAAATCGAATAGAAATTGATTGGAACTGGGCATTTTGATCAGAAATGTTGTTAAAGTTTTTTCCCATTTTCTTGTGTATTTTTTTACAGAGTGTAAATAGGACTTGTAGAATAATAGAAGTTGAGAAACTGTTGAAATACGTTAAACTATCTCCGTTGTTCACATAGGTAAGTCCAAGATGTGCTTTTGATCTTCGTGCTATTATTTTTAAATAATCCGATTGAGGAAACGAAGGTAATAGTGCTGAATATGTGCTCATTTAATCGTGTTTTACCAAAGCTACAATATCGAGGATAAACTTTATTTTTAAGTATACTTTAGTCCTGCAAAGGATACAAACCTGTGCCTTGTAAATTCGAATAAGTGTCTAGTATTTATTTATTGATGAAATGTATGTTTTTATATCGTGAATAAAAATGTGGAATGACTTTTTATGAAACACCGGCATGAGAAAGAAGTCGATGAGTATGATTTTGTATACCTTGATATACATATATATATCTATATATTGTTCGTACATCTGTATATTTTAACAAAAGAAACAAATATCTACACCGTCATATTAACGATATAGCCAACACTCGTAAGCTTTTGTATACTATCTCAATAAATACAATTGCAATTTGTACGATCCGGCGGATTAAACGTGACTCTCAACAGCATTTTATCGCGAATATTTGTTTTAATAGAGTACGAGGATTCTGGTCCTTTGCAGTTTAATGGGAATTCGTTACGCAATTAAACTAACTAATCGGACATAATTCCAACAATCACTAAAAAGTTCTTAAATTGTAGAATTGTTCTATAATTATTTATAGTGTTAACAATAACAGATTACAATTTGCCATTGTTAAATAGTGCTCGAAAAGAATCTGAACGGAATCATCGCTTATAGAATGATAGATATTATTTACATATATACAATAGGATGTGTGATAAAATATATGGCAATTATCTAGCTCTATTATACCCTCGATATATCTAAAGCTATGTTCAAGATTTGGTTTAAACATAACCTAAGAATATAAGGCTTCCTTTGTTAAAGAGTTAGAGTCATCGTCTAAACAGTGCAAATCGTATGTATTAATCTCTTACTAATTATTCTTCTTCTCTCATCTTCTAGAATCGAAATTTTCTTAAAACGAACATAAGTCGATTCGTTATTTTACTGGGAACTACGTATTACAATCTTCATTGTCGTAACAAATCTTAACGGAGCTTCTAATACTTTCTTTTGTAAAGTTTATGGATAACGGAAATAATTTACCAATTATTCCGCTTGAGCTCGTAGAATTTCATAATTTGCACTGTACAGTATAGTCGCACATATTATATCGGTCGGCTTGAAATTCGGAAGAACTTTCATAAACGTTTTTCAGTACGTTACGCGGATCCGCGGGAAGAAAAAGTATAACAATATATATTAATTAATAAGCGGACAGTACCATTTCGAAAACTCGCGCGGCGTTTTCCCGCGTAAAAGAAACGGCGCGCTTCTTTACGTCTAAATTTCAAACTATCCGGGTCTGTGATTGGTGCAGGCGTCCTTGAAGTTGGTCGCATTAAACGGTACGAAGTAATCGTCGTGTAACTGTCGAATGATCGTTTCAATCGGGCACAACCGCGAATCCCTTCGTTTATCCGCGTCTTTTTCGCTGTAATTTGCGCTGTAAAAATTCGCGTTCCGACAAAACGGTATCTTCTGCGTGAAATCTTTTCCGTTGATAACCACGCGGAAGTAGAAATCGCTGGCCACGTGATTCTCGTTTTTGGGGTTGATCCTGTATACCTCGATCACGAAACGAGAAGCATAATGGGGTAACGTCATTCTGTCGGAAAAGATCCCCAGGGCAGTTGCGAGGTACTCCAAGGTTTTATCGTGGCCGGAGTAAAGGACGATCTTTGGCTTAGCCTCGGAGATGATGCGTAGCATGTAAGACACTATACTTCGTAGAAGTCCGTACGCCCTGAGCAGCCCGTACTTTCGCCGGCTGCTGCTCTTCGCGACCTGTTTAGATTCCCATTCGGTGTACGCGAAAAGACCTGTTACGTGTTCCGTTTTCACGCATACTCTCTGCGTGTCAAAGTCAACACAGGGTAAAGAAGCCCCGTGGCAAATGTAAGTGAGTAAAGCGTCCTTCAGCGTGTTCGGGTCCGTGGTCTGGGCCGGGTCGGAAATCTCGAACACTGCACTGGAAGCCTGACGAATGAGCTCGGCGACCGCTGGATGGGATTTAAGATGATCTGACATCTCCTACGATAGATTTATTACACGCATAACTATGTGATAATGGTTTGTTGCGATGGCAAATGATGATTTTGTAAATTACCTTTATGTGTTGTTTGAAAAACTTTTCAGCCGCTGGGCAAGCACAGTCCGTGTTACAAAACGCATAGCTTTGACTCTCTTGCATCGTGATTTTGGCCAGGTTTTGAAAGCCGTCGGTTTCTAGCAGGGCATATAGCAGTGCAACTGCACTCTGTACCGTTCTTCGATACCTGGTACTATAAACGACAACATCTTTTGCAGATATAGTACCGTTTCCTAGATTGAGCTTATGGTAGTAGGCGTTCCTGAGGATGAGGCCAGTTTTCAACAACTGCCCTATACCTAGAGTTGTTAGCTGACCGATTCTGCAATCTTTGGAATTAGCGGGTAGCATAGGAAAACCATGGAATGGTCCCAGAAATTGTGCCCATGCCGTTCTAGAGTAACTGGAAACGTTTTGTAGGAAGTTCACGTAATTTTGGTACAGTGTTTCTATTTCAGGAACAGTGTTGAACTCGCCACCGCAGTTCACTATGCTAATGTTTCGAATGTGAGCCAGTGGGCCTCTGTCTCCATGTCGAATGAACACTAAAATACCTCCTAGTGTCAGGTTTCCGTCTAATTTACCTGTGTACAAGAATTTCACATCAAGATCGTCCCATTAATACACAATAATAACATATATTTTATCCTGGAATCCTAATACCTTCAGTTTCCGCTGTGATTTCATTGGGAGGATTGCAAAATCGAAATATTTTCTTGGTTTTGACATCTGATTTCAGGTTCCTGGGGAATTCCCGGATGGAGATATCGCTTCCTGGGACTCTTGCTTGCATAGCACTCTTCTCATCTATCCCAATGTATTTATACATACCTAGGAAATTGACAAAACATAATTTAACTAATTTTCTCTTTCAACAGGTAAAAATGAATACTACAAATAAATACTACACAATCTGCAACATCAACATGCTGCAAATTAATGGATAATCCTAGTTTCCCTTGCTGCCTATTATCCTTGAGAAATAAAGATCTGCAAAATCTTAAGACTTTCCTTGCGTATGTGTGTATGTGTGTGCGAACCCGCATGTGCGTAAGTAAATACATGTTCCCTATGAGAAAACAATAAGCCGGCATTCGATCGGCTTCGTATAAAACGAAAGAAAAAAAGATCGAGTGTTGCTAGGCTCTTGAAACATGTTTATGTATACGGCTTACAGCCGGACAACAAAGCCGATAAAGTAAGCGTGTGTCACGTTGTCGCGTGCATTTACCTTCACGTACACACTATGACACGATAAAAGAATGCTCCGATAGTCAAAGGAACATTGTAATCCTCCGACAAAGAGTTAATCTTATTAATGAAAACTTTCAACGTCATACTATATCATCTTCGTTAATTCCACGAAAATCACTGTCCGATTTCGTCTCACAATAACATGTCGTAAATCATTTTATTTAATATACTATGCCACAACAGAAAACACAGTGAATGACCAGGACGAGTATCAAAATAATAAAATACAACAATACAGAAGAGTTATTTAATATTTCTTATTGATGGACTCTTATAACTGACTTAGGCAAAGTATTTTCATTTCGGCAACAATAATACGGCATCAAGAGGAGACGAAACAACAAACTATCAAACGTAATTGAAGCTAACACAACGTGTAAAGTTACCAGCAACGAGGAGGAAGATCCAGACGCTGAGGATCACGTAGCAGTAGAACGCGCGATGCTGGTACGAGAGTCTGACCATTTCCGCCAACATCCTGCGGCCGATCCTGGACACCGCCACGGGCACTATCCTGACGAGCACGTCGCCGATGGATTCGGCTTAGCACCCGAGGCATCCTCCCCCTTCAGCCCTTCCGCATTTCGCGTGGAAATCGGGACACCGGGCGGCCAGGATGGAACGCACCAGGTCACAGGACGCCGGTATGAGCGCACGCGTACCTGACATCACCCAGGAGATACCTTCCGATTCTAATCGAGTGCTTATTTTTCCAGGTTGATCGGGACAAGGATGACTGGGATGGATTTTACTTTAGGGTTGTTTGGGCTAGTAGGTTAACGACGAGCGCAGGCGCTTCCTTTCCGCACTCTTGCATCGCTTCCTTGAAGTGGTCGGAATCTACCCTTCACCCTTACGATTTACCCTTGGAGTTCCAGCCCCGAAGAGTTTTGCGGTCTTTTCTATTATCCCTGTAGGATAGAATGAAGATATAGGTAGTTTCCGAGGTGTACGAGATCCCGGACGCTACCCTGTATCACTTTTCTTAATTCCCGTGCTATAGATAGTGTATTCATGACGAGAAGATCCGTACGTGGGTCTGTCTAACGTCACCCGGCATCCTCGCGGAGTTTAACTTCACTCTCTACTTCGCACCTTGAAGATTTCACCGGCGAAGTTTCACCAGGAAAGTGTCGCCGAGTTAAACGGTGAAACGTGAGACCACGGAACGATTTTTTTTCCACCCGACAATGATAGGCAGAAGCCGCGCTCCTTCTGATAGGAGTAGGTTATCACAGGGCGCATGCGTTTCACGGCCGTCCAGTAGTTACCCTCCTCACTTTCGCATTGGTTCGTGCTCTATTTCAAATCTATTTCGATCGGCGGTCAACGGAGGAACGAGAAATTAATTTCGCCGGATTAAGGTGCGAACATTTGACGAATGACGTCGATGAGCACATAGAGGTCCTGGAGAGCTTTACAGAATCGTTCTCGATCATTTAAAGCCCCAGGAAGGCAAATTTTAAATGTTTTACACATGTTTTCTTTTTATAGATTTCAATTTCATTCTTCATTAATTACTTTACGTCATGAAAGTCTTACGTAACCGCGTTAGCCACATAATAATGAGATTGAAATTGACGCAATCGCGGCGACGTAAGCACCTGAACATATATATATATATGTATATCTTTTCATCGTGTTATATATAAACGCTTCGGGTGCTTCCGTAAGCGGCAGGTAAAAAGTTTGACGAACATAGACCTAGCCAGGTATCCGTTAAAGGGGTAAAAGTAGGTGACTCCGGGGGCGCAGGCGCCTCCGTATCTATTTCCGATTTCGGACATACTCGCGAATCTTTTTTTACCTATCCTTGACATGTCTCAACGTGACCCACGCTCGAGATAAATACGTTTACTTAATCTTCCTTTCGTCGTTCAACCCAATAACTCCACGTTACGTTTCACCCAACGATTTTCATCAAAAAATATTTAAAAAAAAACAAAACTTGTCTTCGTACTCGATGTTCAAGAATACAGTCAGTAAAATGATTACAGGAACAGAAGCAGAAGCGCACCAGGTTCCGGCCGGTTCAATGACGACGGATTTAAAGATATCATCCCCGTGTTTAAACGTCTTCGGGCGATAGATCTTCTCCGTCGCCTCTATCTCCCGTGTCCTCCTACGTCGAGACGTGCCCGGTGAAACAGGCGGGGGCGTTGAATTGGCAATCACAGCCAGCCGACGACGTAGACGGGCCCGATTACGTTTCTACGTCGAGCCGGCTCGTGGTAACTCGGGCTAACTGGCCTGATATGAGAGCCCCGAGACTAACCGGCAACTACGGACAATCTAGCCATCAACCTTAAACGGAATATATTTACGGTTAGATACGTACACACGCTATTTCCCCTCTCCCTCTCTCTGTCTCTTTATCTTTCTTATTCTGTGTTACAGTGTGCCCGTGAGTTCACGCCTGCACGCGTACATGGGACTCCTGGAGTCGGATGACGTCAGTTTCCGTTCCCTCGACCTTTCCGCGATGACACTTTGAACGCGTGGATTAAGGGTTTTGCCACTTAACCCTCTATGGGCCGAATATTTGTTTTAAATCCAAATAGATTGAGAGAACGAGAAATCAGCAATTATAAACCTATATATGCAAATGAAAAAAAAAATTATTCACAATATATTCACTATATCTAACTAAAATTTTATCAATCGTGTAATAATGTAAGAAATTAATAACATTTATCTGGCAAAAACGATCAATATAACTAAAGGAGTTACATATTATTAAATCGAAAGAATGGAAAATGATCGTTTTTGCCAGATAAATGTCATTAATTTCTAATATTCACTATATGACTTTCAGGAAACAATGGCCTATAAAAACAACAATAACAAATTGAAAATTGAAATGCAAACACGTAGGTTGTTATTGGTCATATGGTTTCGCTTATTTTTACTGCAGGACAGATTCCACTGCATTTACTTTGTTATTTCAGGTTGATGAGCCTGGCAACGGTCATAAGTATTGATATTGGCTGTCTTGCTACCGTTATAGAATTAAGATTTATGCGAAATCTTATGAAACAAAGCTATAATTATTTGGTAAAATGTTGATAAATTGAAATGTGACCTGAAAGTTAGGGCCCATAGAGGGTTAACCCATCGAGCATACTTGGAAACTCTATGGTGCTTGCTGAAAGTTCCTGTATTTGCTTTCTTTTTTATTCTTTTTTTCGTTTATGAAAGCGTGGTTGAAAAAAAGCGACACGAGAAGCTTTTCACGGTGGTTTTACGGATTCGATGAACTCTTTCTACTCCGATGAAGTAAAAGAGCTTTTAATTCACGGCTCGTTAGCGGCGAGTGAACTTGTATCAATAACAAACACGTCAGCTATCGATTGTTCGTACGTACAACGTGTAAGAGCGGCGTGTGTTACATGGGAGCATCTCTCTGGCTAAAGATAACACTTTATAAACACTGTTGATCACGACCGTGAAACTCTTGTTACATTTTATTCTATAGAGTGATCGTTTCTTTTCTTTTTTCTCTTATTTATTTATCTCCGTCCACGTGGCTCGCTCGGAGAACGTTCGAATTAGACGAGAAGCGAAAGAGACGCGTGCCATTAAAGTCTCCGTTAATCCATGGAGCGACGTTACAGCCGCTTTTATCAAGGTCTAGAATAGTGTATCGCAAGACTGACATTAAACATGCAGCGGAAGTAGCTAAAAAATAATCGTGTCACGCTCCAATTATATTTCAAAACCTCGTTTATTATATAATCTTCGTCCAATCGAGCTAATTTTAGAAATCCATAAATAATATTTATTGTAACACGAACAATTGTTTGTTCCACAGATTAATAGAACCCGTCGGCGAAATCCACGTTCCGGCGATCCATGATTCAGATCCGGATCGATGCAAGGACACCGCGGAAATCCGATTGCATAAGTGTCGCATTAATCAGGAGGGCAGAGTCTCTGAGCTACATTCCCAAGGATTCTGTTGTCAGGGTCCGCGTCTATCCCTCATTATCATCATTATCAGCGATGATCGTGTATCGTGTTTGATCTTGCAGCCTTGGCAAGATCATTGTCACCGTATCGGTCGGCATCCGTGGAATTTAGGCTGACTGGAAATTAATTTACACTTTAACACTAGAACTACTTACCGGAGATCGATTCGGTGTATTGCAAAACATTGAATGAATATATTTGAAATAAAGAAATAAGGGAGAATAGTAAATATGGTTATAAAGAATTTTAGAAATCGCAGTGTTATAAATTCAAGCCACTGTTAGAAGAAATTCAGAACCAGTCATTTTGACTGTCTCGGTAGTTCTAGTGTTAAAACTGTTTTCACAGTCATATTCGCGGGATCAGCGACCAAGTCGGCGAGCTTTTTTTTTTAAACGTCTTTGTATTCACTTTACTTGCGTAATTGTAACGTTGCGAGGCGATCGTAGGACCGCGATTACGCTGGTTAATTGCGTTTAATCATGCTCCACTTGTATACCGCGAAACAGGGTTTATTGGATTCATAAAACAGCCGGTCAAGGATTATTCTATTAATGCGGCACACCGCGAATAACATCCTCGAGTTAACAGCGTGCTCGCGAACTCTTATTGTCGCTGGTTATACGCGTAATGTATTCATCGCGTTGGCGAACGGCGGCAATTAAAGGCGGCGGTTTCATTAGCGTTTTTGTAATATAGAAAGTCCGCGGACCGTTAGGAATTCCTGTGCTTTCGACAAGTGACATGTATCAAGAAAACTATTGCAATCCCGGAGAAAGTCGCGATTACGATTTCTGTGTCTACGTTACTTCAACACGTGGACGTTAATCAACGAAAATTCAACGAATCGATTATCTCGTCCCGTCCGTTACACCGCGATAGTTTGTTGATATTTAATTAGAAATGTTTTTAATTATCGTAGAAGATCACGTGGGGAGAGTTCGACTAGGGGTTGGACGTTTGACACCGTCGATTCACCATGGATCACGATCCAGATCGCAATCAACGGACGAGGCACTTTTACCCGAATTAGTGAAACTTGAACGAAAACGAAAGGAAATGAAAGCAAATTGGCCGGCCTGGTAAATTGGACCGTATTAAAGTGTAAAGTTTAGAGTTTCGAAGTACAGAGACACGGAGAAACGTTAGAAATTGGAGACACTTAACCGATCGGGAGCTTTCACTTTCAAATCAAAGAGAAAATCATTCTTCCTAATTAACCATACCTTTTTCTATCTAATAACACACAAACGTATCGACTGATTGTTCGTTTTACTTTTTCAGATCAAAGAAAACGCCGATGATTTTTCACCGATCGCCGTTGCCGAGCTCTCGCGTGGAATTCGTTCTCGTAAAAATCACCGGCGGTCGTCCGAGGTTTCCCAAAATCTCCCGGGTGAATCTCTTTTCCGGGAAATGGGCCAGTTACCTGCTCAGGTAGACGCCGCCGGAGCACGTCGATTCACAAATCACGGATCTGATCGTGGGGCACCTGCTAACGTCCCATTGTGTCGCGAAAGATTTTTTTTTCCCTGCGGCGGAGTACCTTTTTCCCCCGGAGATCACGTTGTGCGAACGAAATCGATTATTTCGACCACGCACAGGTTCCGGGATTCGTGCGGGGAAATCTGCGCCCACATCTTTTGATGTTGCGACACGCACCACCGTTGACAATGTCCCGCGATGATCGCGGAGAGACCCGGTGATCGCGATCCTCGATCGATTCCGTGTTTCCACGTCGTTCGCTCGTTTTGTCGGCAAAATTATTGTCTATCATTGCGCCGGCAACCTTCACCGATTTCAAAACGTTGTGATAAATGGTGAGAGGTGTTGTCAACCTTCGTTTGTATCGTGATTTTTTTTTCCACGCGCGTACTTTGCTTTGCGGTTAACACGATAACCGGTGAACTCCGTTTATCCGCCACACAGAGACGTCGTTTCAGTGAAAATATTGTATTGCTTGTATTGATGCTTCGAATAGATCGACGGTAGTTTGTTTTCCCCGTGGAAATAAACACACGTGATATTTCGTTGGTGTAAACTTTGCGATTATTGCAAAACGATCCGCGACCTTTCGCCGTTTATAGCAACAACCAGCACGTGCCCCTGTACGTAGTTATTAGTATTCGAGCAAGATTTTCATTAACCGTTTATTGATACTTGCCAACGAACGTTAACTAACAATATTAAGCGAATAGAAACATGTTTGCCAATTTTTCTGAAACAAGTATACTTGGCCTTTTTAAGCGATCAAAAACCACAAAAACTAATTTGTAATTAAACTAAATTTTAATTTTACTCACCATCCACGAGGAGGAAAACAGTAATAAATCGAAAGATTAATAGTCTTACGTTTCGGTCCTAATTTCGGTCCTAGGAAAATTAAAATTTAGTTTAATTGCAATTTAGTTTTTGTGGTATTTAATCGCTTAAAAAGGCCAAGTATACTTAATTTATATTAATATATATTTTGCGATCGTTAAAATAAAACGGTTAAATTTTTCTAAAACGTTATTTATTTTAGGGAATGCCGGCGATGAGATTCGGACACCAGATTTCCCGAGGAAGTGGACAACTTTTCCGGGAACGATGGAGGAAATTTTCGAGTGGGTAACGCGGTGCAGACAATTTCTTCGTCGCTTCGCGCGGATCTTATCGATGCGAACCGATTGCAGGTCAACTGTGACGTGACGTCAACGGAAATGCGGTGCAGAAGTGGTACATTCGATAATGGAAGCAAGGCACTCGAGCTCCTTATCTCGGCGATGCAATCGCAACGGCCGAGCGAAAGGTCATCCTGGAAATTCGATTTTCCGTAAAAATCAGTTATCTGCCCTCTTCGATGGACTTGGAACAATTTTATCCGCCATAGCAACCGATTTCTCATCGGCAAAACCGATGTACTCCATGTGCACTATTCACAATATGAATGAAACAGATCGCTGACGGAAATGTGCGACACAATCTTGGTAGGAAGCATCAAATTAGATAAACTTTCGCGACTTCCGTTTCGATAAGAAGTACATTCTTTTTCTTATAAAATTCTCACTCGTCATTGGGCGAAACTGGGCATGATTTAGATTAAGGGGGGGCTAAGGGTTTCAGGGTAAAAAGAAACACTTTCTTTGCGATTTGTTTTTTCAGACGTATGAATAAAGCAAATATTTAACTATAAGAAAAAGCAAAAGAAAAATCGATTTCTTGATAATGCAAACCCTTATCCCACCCTTAATAAAATTATTTAAAGATATTTCAAAGTGTCAAAAACACCAGGAAAATCATCATTTAATTAATTATTCCATCGGACCCCATGAAATTCAATAAAAAGACATTTCCAGCTATCAAATATACCACGAAAATAGTCATTTAATTTATCGATCCTTGAGATTCGCGGAAGTCACCCCCTTCTAATGTGATTTTCAAAAATCCAGATAATCCCCGTTGAAATGCCGCCCGGCCGAAGTCACCGGCGAAGAAAGCCGAACCCAGCCGACCGGGACGACGACGGCCAGCAGCGGGATTCTCGAACGCGGCGACGGGCAGTTCGAGTTCGGCGTTTCCCTCGCTCGAAGCAGCCGACGATGACACGGTGCCCGGAAACGCGCAGGTGAAGTCGAAAAAAAACCCGACCAGTGTTCGAAATCGTGTTGTCGACGACGAAGAAAAGTGACGAAGATCCGCGACACAGGGAATTCCACTGCGAAAAGGTTCGTCGTAATTAATTTCACGTCAATTAACACTAAACCTACCGAGGTGGGTCAAATGACCGTTTTCAAATTTTTTATTAATGTGCCTATATACAACGTTATAGCTTTCAACGTTAATTTCTTTAATCGATATAAAGAAAATACGGTTCTTTATGCCAAATTAACTGTTACCTGAAATCAATCGCAATGGTTATCATTTTTTCGGATCCAATAAGAATATGTACCTAGACTCTCGGTAGGTTTAGTGTTAATAATTAACTAAAATTTGATCGATCGTATAATAATGTAAGAAATGAATAACATTTATCTGGCGAACCGATCAGTATAACTAAAAAGTTACGTATTAATAAATCGAAAGGATTGATGAAATATTTGAAAAAGAATATTAATTTATTAATATGTAACTTAGTTATACTGATCGGTTTGCCAGATAAATGTTATTAATTTCTTCATTTCACGTCGGTTTGAAATATTGAAACATCCTATAGGGTGAAATTTTTAAATTGTTTCCCTTTGAGCTGTTGCTTCATTTAATTTGAATGTTTACTTTTTAGTTGTGGATAATTTCGTCTGTTGTGTTGACTTTGTTGTAATTTTTACAGAGATTGTATATAGAAGTTATTAATTTTTAATTTCCACGAGAATTTCCATTGATCTTATCGGAAAAGTATGATGAATGTGTGTGTGCAGCTTCGGTTTCGCTAAAACGGAAGAATCTCGTGAAAACAAAACCGCGATCGACGGTTTAACGACTCCCTCGGATATTCCTTGTATATCGCTAATGATTTAACGACTCGGTTAATATTTTAATCGTAAACAGGAAGTTGTTACATTGTCGACGAAACCTTGCTCGAAAAATCGCTCCGATTTTTCGCGAATTACGTAACTTCCTGTCGTCGGTGAACTCAGGATATATTATTAAAAGTATCTTGACTCATCCCCGACTAAAAAAAAAACACACTCTACATCAATCTATTATCTCAATTGCTGACTCTGAAACTAATAGAAATTCCATTCCTATCACCATAACGTTATTTTCACGCTTCACGATATTATTTATTAACTTTCTAATCGACGAGGTTCCCCAAATAAAACGTTGTTGCGTAAGAAATTCTCCTTCAAACACAGACGTTTGATTCTCGTTGTTCAATGCTTCAGGAACGATCTGCGAATTCTGTGCTGGTACATTCGTTCGGGGGTATCGTTGTCATTACTTTTAATGCGGCCGATTGTTCTTGTTATCTCGCGAAGATATGCCGTTGAATGTGCGTCGTGGCGACGGGTCAATCAACCGCGGTGTTTATACCCCTTGAACGCATCGTCCCCGTAACAAACTGTTGACCTCGGTACGAAAGGGAATTACGAGTTACTCGTTATCGACGAATCGGTGCAGAGGGGAACTCGGTCCACCGCAAGATCCTCTATTTTTAACTCTTTTTAACGCGTAATACCAGCTTCCTATTAACTTTTGTCTGTTTTTTTTATGAATTAACACTAGAACTACCAAGGGGGTGAAAATAACTTGTTACGAATTTCTTCTAAGAATCGTTTAGGGTTTATAACACTGGGATTTTCAAAATTTTTCATAACTATGTTTCTCTATGCAAATATCGGATAAAATGAATTTGAAATGATTAAAGTTTTTATTTATTTTTGTTTCGGTTGTGATTAGGTGATTTCTTTTGTTTGACGACTTTTAAATATGTTACGTGTGTTAATGTTAAAGTTTTTACGAAAGTATATGGAAAAATCTATTTTTTACGGAAAATTCATTGTTTCCTGAGTTCGATTGTAAAAGTTCTCATTTTTACACAGGTCTCACGGGAATTTTGTACAGAATTTGTCTATAGTTTCATTGTTAATTTGTAATTCATCTTGTCCGAATTTCTGTTATGAATGTCGAGGTACAGAATTTTTGGGCGCGGAAATTTCCAAGCATTACAACCCTAGGCATAGAAATTTAGAAATCTAAGAATTTTTGCGCAGAAATTTCAAAGCTCTAAAAATCCAAGCGTAGAAATTTCAAAACTCTACAAGTTTAGGCGTGGAAATTTCAAAGCTTTAAATAGATCAATTTACTATCCCCCTTAATTTCTTTGTTTCAAACATATTTATCCAATGCTTCTAAATATACCGAATTAATCCTCGGTAGTTCTAGTTTTAATAGGAACTCCTGGTGGAATCGAAGACCCATCCAGTTTTCCCGTTCACGTCGAGAGAGTCGCATACGTACTTCGCAACTTTGCCTGGGAGAGCGTCAGAAATCCACTAAAAGTGAAACTTCGCGGCAAACGCACGCGTTTCGTTGTTTCGTATAGAGTAGGGTGGTCGTTAAAAATTAAATTTTTTGATGAAAGAACACCAGGAATTTTTTTTTAAATTAAAAACAACATGTGCCTCAAGACAATCTAAGTTAATACGAAAGAAAGTTTACTTAAGCCTTAGAGTGAAGAAATCTAGATATTAAAATTACGTTTGTACTAATTTAGTTTTAAAATAAAAATATCAATTTGAATATCTTTCATTTTTTTATTTAATAGACCAAATCAACTGCGAAAAATTTTGAATTTAAAATTTGGTTTATCGTTATTTTAATTAACTAATGTTTTTTTATTGAATTGTGTTCTATAATTGTTTATATTTCGAATAAAATCGTATTTTTCATAAAAATTCGCAAAAAATTAACTTAGATCGTCTTGAGGCACGTGTTGTTTTTAATTAAAAAAGAAATACAAAATTCTCCCAGTGTTTTTTCGTCAAAACGAAGCTTTTTAGGGGGCGTCGCAAAAGATTTAATTTTTAACGACCATCCTAGTGTAGAGCAAGGGATACATAATCGTCGATTCGCGGCGGTGCGAGAATGATCTCGATGGAACGACGTAACTCGACGTAGATTGCATCGATTTTTCGCGACTCCAGCAGCGGCGGTTTTCGCGTGCAACTATCGCACAGATTACTCTCGATTGACCGCGAATCATCGTTACACACGGACGAAAAGAGTTAGGTGTGTGTTTGTACGTAGCGATCCCAGGAAAATAAACGTTGTGTAACGTCGCTGGGTCCCGCGGGGAGTGAAATTACGATCCGGAGAGTTCTCTTTCCAGAAGAGAACATCGTTTCTCTGACGGCCAGGTCGTCATCGTTGTAAATTACCTCTTCCGCCGTGTAAAACGTTGTACTTGATATTGTTCTGCAGGTGCCTCCCTTCGTGCGCGTTGAAACAGTTCAGAGGAGGATTATTCAATCTTTTTTTTTTTTGCACCAGAGACATCAGAAATTATTTTAGAATTTGTTCATATCGGGTGAAAATATTTGTTGTGAAATATTTATCGATAGTAGAATAATTTAATTTTCATTGCCCACCATTCGTAACGCTCGATCGACGTTCGAAATAATCGTTAACATTTCTCTCCCTGATACATTTTCCACGGTGCATCGTTTCATTACCTTCGAAATCTTAACATTAACTCGCTGTCTTTCGAGGCGTTAAAAATTCTACGTCTATTTCCAACCAGAGCAGAACCACGATTAATTTTATTCGATCTCGCGAATAAAATTACGCTTCTACGGGGAGAAGCAACGCGATTACTTTCGATCATTCCCGTCGTAAAAGTAAAACCGGCGATTACGCAATCAAAAAATTTCTCGACGGTAATTTTCTCGGATTACCAATTTCCGAGCTTTGTTATGCCTTCATGGCGAAGTTTCTCGGTGGTACCATCGAAACGTACCGATATTCCGGGGCGTTCACAATTTTTTTTTTTGAGACTTTGAACGCGTCACCAGGTGAACGTTACTTTTCTCAGCGAATGTGGCCACTCGACGGGGCAATAACGTTCAGCTCGATCAGGAATCGCGTGCTTTCAAACCGGAAGAGATATCAGAGTTTAATTTATCGGTTACGGGGAATCGGCGATGCTGCCGAGAGAACGGCCTCTCATTTCTTCCCGATACACATATATACAGGGTGTAACAAAAATACTGGGACACGCCAAAAGATGAAAAAAAAGTCTATAAAGATTTGTCCAAAAACCGCTTCCTATTGAGATACGACCCGTTTTGTAAAAAATTTTTAAAAAATCATATTTCCGAAATGGTACGTCGTAGAGGACTGATTTTGATAGCAATGTAACGGGAAGAGACTAAAGTTTTCGAAAAAAATATCACTATCTACGCAAAGGAAGATTTAGCGAGTGCCCTTAATTTTCCCCAAGTTGTTACAAACTTGCTAGGCTTGGAAAACTTACGCGTTTTAAATTCCTACTCTTGCAAATTTCTACAACTGAAAATACTACGGTCCTAAATTTCTACGCTTGGAAATTCAACGCATTTCAAATTCCTACGCCTGAAAATCTTACGCGTTTGAAATTCCTACGCTTGAAAATTTCTACGGCTGGAAATTCCACGATTCTAAATTTTTACGCTTGGAAATCTTACGCGTTTCAAATTACTGCGTCTGAAAATTCCACGATCCTAAATTTCTACGCTTGGAAAACTTACGCGCTTCAAATTCCCACGCCTGAAAATTTCTACAATTGGAAATTCCATGAGCCTAAGATATAGGTAATCGACGTTGTTTGGATTAAACAAGAATAAATGCTATTTAACAGTAATAATCGGTAATATTTTTTTGTATTATCTTTGATCTTCTCCGGTTATATTACAATCAAAACGGGTCTTCTACGACGTATCATTTCGGAGATATGATTTTTTAAAAATTTTTACAAAAGGGGTTGTATCTCGATAGGGGGTGATATTTAGACTACTTTATAGACTTTTTTTTCATCTTTTGGTGCGTACTACCGATACTGTAAAAGTGTCCCCTCATTTTTGTTACACCCTGTATATACACACATATACACATACGAGAGTGAATGAGAGGCCCACTGTAGGTAACCGGCGTTTCTCTCATTTAAATACACGGTATCCATTGAATCTTGTGTAACACCTTTCGAGCTATAACACTTGATACCCGAACATTATGCAACCAATTTAGCGGCTATTAACGTGAAAATCGCACGTGGCTCTTGTTTCGGGAATGCTGCCAGCCTCAGAACTCCCGGAAGTTTCACCTACGCGAGATTAATATACGCGATTTTATTTGCGGAACGATTTTACACGGAATTTCGTAAAGATGATTTTATCGCCGACACAATGTTTGCGGATCGTGGAAATTGCGAACGTGAGCCTGTTTTAGAGAAACCGTGGCGAGTGTGAATGAGTCCGGTCGGGAAGAAATTATGGTAATGCGACTGGATGATCCTGTTCGGAGAAATTGCGAATGTGAACCCGACGTTGTTTTTTTTTCTCGCGAGTGTCAAGGTAACTTCTCCGCGGTGCGAGGAATTTAGCCGGAAAGGTCATTAATCTCTTTTCGATCGGGATATAAAGTGTTAATTACGTTGAAAGTTATTTAAATAATTAATTTTTATAAATTCTTATAAATGAAAATATATATATGTATTATTAAATATATATATTCTGATGGCGTCGATTTCATCGATCGAAAAACTAATAATAATTACACTGAGCTCTTGCGTATCACTTGCATCACTGCGGGATAATTAAAACACCAGCGTTACGTAGAAAACCATAGCCGTAATCGGATATTTACCCGGATATCCGTGTACCCGTTCCGAGGATAATAAATAATCTCGTGTGTATTTCGAGTAAATTTCAATCCGCGAGCAATTATCATAAAAGAAACTTATTCCGTTAAAACATCGAGAGCCAGATGGATAAAAGTTATTGTCCGTGTTAGTGTTTCTTTTTTTATTACGCTCGGATATAAAGTCACATAATCAGGGTAATTTCCGTGAAACACGGAAACTCCGTCTACATCCTGACGAATGTTCCCGCGTGTGTGTGTTTTTTTTTATAAAAACCCACCTGATTTTATTCCGATTTGTTCAGCGGGGGCGGATAACGATCTAGCGATCCACCCGGTTTTATTGCGCGAAACGAGAACTCTGTATAAACTTCCTTGCTCTGTTACATAAAGTAATGTAATCTAGAATGTCGATCCAAGTTTCGCAGATGGAAGCGTCGATTTCGAACTTTACAACGTAGTTATTGTTTTTTTTTGTGTTTTTTTTTTACAATGTTATTGGATCGACGTAAATCGACGGATATTTATCGATCGCACTGTGAAAATTCCTCGATCCATTTGGACGCGTTCCGTTATGACCCAGTGCTGAAGGCGCAATACTAACACCATTACATTCGGGCCCATAAACAAACCTGCACCGCGAGTTCTGACGTATCGAGAGGCTTCTGTCCGGCGATATTTAAATATTGAAACCGTAACGGATCAGTTTCACGCGGTAATTTTAGCGGAATTTTAAAATTAAAACGAGAAAATTTTTAAAAATTAAGTTTTAAGTTATTCCGAACGCAAGAAATCTTCGAAACTTAGAAAATTAAAGGGCACAAATTTGAAAATCTACAAAAACCTACGTTCTATAGTAAATATAACGTTGTATATTAAAACCTACATTGATTTTTAAATATCCACACCGTGACGGATCGGTTTCACGCGGTAATTTTAAAATTAAAACGAGCAAATTTTTTAAAAATTAAGTTTTAAGTTATTCCGAACGCAAGAAATCTTCGAAACTTAGAAAATTAAAGGGCACAAATTTCAAAATCTAGAAAAACCTACGTTCTATAGTAAATTGTATATTAAAACCTACATTGATTTTTAAATATCCACACCGTGACGGATCGGTTTCACGCGGTAATTTCAGCGGTATTAAATACAGACAGGTGCTGAACCTTCTGCAACGATGTCGGAATCGATTCTACAAAATTCTATTTCACCCGGAGAACGTTCGTCTGTCGCAAGGTCTTTGAAAGTTGCATTTTTTCCCCTTCCGGGCGTGTTTATCCGTCCCGTAATTTGCATCTAAGTGTCTCTAATGAAATACTTTGTTTATAATAATTTCGCAAACGTGCCGCAACTTTTAATTAACCCTTCGCCGGTTTTAGTGGCTCGACAGTGGCCGATGTGGAAATTACCGGTGACACGGGGTCCGTTTCCAATTATGGTGGATCTCGTCGACATTGAGAAAAACCCATTAATCGCCGCGAGTTAAGAATTATTAAACAAAATAAATTTTTATCGATCGCTATAATTATAATGAATAACTTACGAACTTCGGCCGTTTTTGCGATCTTTAAACTTCAAAAATAAACAATAAAAAATTAATTTTACTTACATAATCATTGTGTACCTAAGTAAAATTAATTTTTTATTTTTTATTTTTGAAGTTTAAAGATCGCAAAAACGGCCGAAGTACGTAAGTTATTAGTTAAGAATATTATCGCCGAGAAATAAAAGATTCGGTGACCTGGTGAGCGAGGTGCAAGTGCCTTCCCAGGAATGTCACCGCGTGTATCGGATAATTAATCGGTAATACGTTAACCCTCTCGTAAAACCGAGTAATAAAGCTTCGATTTACGCGCGTCATTTTCAGGAACGCGCCGCACGCACAGCCTTGTCCCTATTTTCCCGCGGATTTTGCAACACGTGTGTATGTACGTGTATATGCCGGTAAACGGGAGAGAGAGAGAGAAAAAAAATGAAAATGAAAGAGAGATGAAAATAAAAGGAATAAAAAAACGGACGGGAGCCTGCATAATTCCGTAGCGTTTAATCGACGTAAATAAATACATCGAGACACGTACGAGTTCGCGGTCGTGTTTTGTAGGTCGGCGACGTGGAACGGTCATTCGTAAGTGGTTAAAAAAAAGTGAAGGAAAAAAGGAGAGTACAGACTGTTTTTTTTTGGCCCATCAATTTCTGATTTAATCGTGTCGGGTCACTTTTTATTCGCCGCGACATTGTGCTCCACTTTTGTTTTTGTTAATCGTGATGTAATTCGTTGCTGAAATTTCTGATCGGTTCGTTTCGTTCGGTTAAATAAATTTTACGAAGTGTTTCACGTGGTTTATCGATCCCTCTATTGATAGAGATTCTATAAACTTAAATAGTTGGGGATGTGCGACATTAAAAGAGAGTTGCTAAAACATAATGTATAAAGTGGGCTTCTTACTGTACAGAATGAAAGTCCTTTAAATATCTCACGTCGTTCCTTTTTAATTTATTTTAACATCAATTGTTGAAATACACTGTAATATGTATATGTGATTTCCTCTCAAACACATCCAGATTGTTAACATATTAAATTGGAAATGTTTGTTACGTTACGTTTTAGATATCAAGCTTCGTAAAAAGCGGGCCACCAAGTACATTTAATAGAGTAGTAAACAGATTTAATTATTAATTAATTTTCATCTTTTTAGATCTATTTAGATCGTTACAGAGGCCAGAGTAAATTAATTAATAATTATATTTAAAAACGATCGTTAAAATTAAAGAGTTTAGTAAACAAATTTATTCATTAAATGAGAAGACACCATATTTTGGGAAATTTAGTTAATTGAATATATTTACTTAGCGATAGTATTGTGTCGATGCTCTACGATAATTTATACTTGCTCAACTTTGATTGATATCAAATCCTGTGTAAAATGCAGTTTATGTTAATGAGCAACCTAATCCGATGTAACATTCTCTTGTACTTGGCCCATAGCTTCGCATTTTCGATGCTACTTTGTGGATTCTATTTTAGATCGACGATTGTATCGATACGGTCAATCCCATCAGATGATTTCTGGATCATCCGGGACTGGTTTCCCACGTGTAATTACGAGAAGTATTTACACATTCGTGTGTTACGTTCTGCGGCGCTTAGCGGATGCTTAATGTAACAGGATCGCCGGAGTTTTACGGGGGCCTGTAAAAAAAGCATTCTGCCTCGTTGAGAGAATTATGTGGCTCGTTAGAGCAGCGGGTTATTAACGTCCACGCCACGCGAGGTATCAAGTGTGCCGGATTTTAATATCAACTTTATTATTTAGAAACGCCAGAGTGAATTTATGGAATGAAAGGAATATGTATATTAGGGTGGGTAAGAAAAATCGAGTTTTTGTTTTTTACAAATTACACAGAAAAATTGATTCTTAGACACCTTTATAAAACTTTCAGCCTTTGATAGCCAAACAAAATGAGAGTTGAAATATCAGTTGAAGCATTTTTTTGTTTGTAAAAACTTAAACTTACTAAAATTTGGATATAACTCATGAATTAAATTGAAATTTTTCGAATTACTTATCAAAAACTGCTAAGATTGGTATTCATTAAAATTTGATGACGAATATCTTTTAACCGCAGCAATTATATTTTTTTCTGTTATCTTTGATCTTCTCTGGTTATATTGTAATCAAAACTGTTCCTCTCCGACTTACCATTTCGGAGATATAATTTTTTACAAATGGGATTGTATCTCGATAGGGGGTGATTTTCGGACCTAACTTCCTTGGTCCGTTTTTCACCTTTTGGTGCGTACTATCGATTCTGAAAAAGGGTCCCCGATGATATGTTACACCCTGTATACTTTTGCAAATTGATAAACTTATGAGCAAGATATGAATTTTTTCATATCAAGGACCTTCCCATTAACACTAGATTTATGGACCGAGCCAATTTGACTCATTCAAAATTTGATTACTATATATATATATAAAAGTTTAATATAATTTTCGAAATATATACGTTGGTTTTTAGTTAAGTAATGAAACATATGTAAATGTTAATTTACACTTATTGTTAGTAAATTATATTAGTATATTAGTAAAGTACACTTCAGTAAAAGTAGGTATATAATCAACATCCGTAAATCTAGTGTTAAAACTAAGAGCTCAGCTTTGCTGAGAGTTTTCTATAGGTGTCTACGAACCAATTTTTCTGTGTAATTTGTAAAAAAAAATAGCCAACTTTTTTTACCCACCCTAATATACAATGTGAAAGATAACCGTAATTTTTTCGAAGCTTAATAGATCGCGGTTGTTGCTTATTGAAAACAGTTTTAGAGTCGTTTGACGTCACGACGAATCGAACGTGACTGTGGTGGTAAATCGATCGTTAGTTTTCTACTTGAGCGTCCGCCGGGTAATTTGTTCCGTTTCGTCAGTTCCACGGTGCTTCTTCGTCTACCTGTTCGCAACATCTGCTTCTTCGGCAGGTTGATAAATATGTCTGGCAACACCGTTGCAGATGAATTGTCTTCCAACCGGAAGCGAAAGTCTTTGAGGTACTTTCAAGTAAAAAACGAAAAAAGAGAATAAAATTAACGGCGGGACCGCAGACTCTTAATGACCGCGTTAATTTCTTCGTTTTTTTAATTTAGGGAATTAATTATGAAAACGTTGAGCCAGTTGGACATGAAATGGAGACTGTCGAAGGAAAGTTCCGGTTCATTCTCTTTCGAGGAGATTGTGCGAAGAAAGGCACACGTAGACTTTATACAATTCTTGGCACTTTAAAGTAACTCTGCAGGCTAATCTATGATAGGTTCTATACTTAAATATATAATTATAATTTTAACGATCGTGAAATATATAATTGTAAACAAAATAGTTACTTTGGCCAATTGAAATGATAAAAAAACTCGAAAAAAGATAAAATTAAATTAAATGTAAATTAAATTTGAGCGAATTTACATTTAATTTAATTTTATCTTTTTTAGAGTTATTTAATCGTTTCAATAGGCCAAAGTAACTATATTGCTTACAGATACTATACTCTTCTCTAACTTTGAAAGCGCGAAAATTTGAATTTTTAAAAAATTCTGGACGCAGGAAATCTTCAAAGCTTAGACAATTCAAGGACAGAAATTTCAAAATCTAGAAAAATCTACGTTTTCGAAAATTTATAGTTTTCAACGCGTAGATCACAGGTGTTTACCATCATTATACACTTTAATAGATTTATACGACACCTTTAGTTCTCAATTTCAGTTATTCATTATGAAAGGGTCTTTCATTTAGACGTAATGATCAAATTCGAAAATGTAGCGATTGACAAACCGTATCTTAGTTTTCTCTACGTCGTCACGTTGCTCGTTCGCCGCGTTCTACGTGTCGGTCGCGATTGAATGTGTGGGGAATGCAAGTGCGTAATTGCGACTGAACGGCGGCATATGCAACGCGAAATGACGATGGCCATCGGCGAAATGTCTTGTTGAGCCGACAACGTGTTTAAAAACTATTTTACCAATAGTTTTCATCTTTTTTCCCAATGAAACCTTTCGCGATAATCAGAATATTTCTGGCAACGATGAATTAACACTAGAACGACCGAGGATCAATTGGATGAATTGAAAAACATTGGATAAATCTGTTTGGAACAAAGAAATAAAAATTATTTACATATAGAAATATGGTTAATTGTTAAGTTACTTACTTCGGCCTATATTACGATGAAAAAACCTTTGAAAAATGAAATTACAATGAACGAAAAATAATGTAATTTAAAAAGACTCACCCATCCACAGTGGGGAACTGACTTACTGAATCTGAAAAACTTTTCCTACGTTTCGGTCCTTTTTGGGACCCTCATCAGGGACTATTTTCGTAAAACTATGTTCCCTTGTTAACAAATAAAATAAACTATTATATCGGGACATAGTATAAATAAAGACTAAGACCAAAAAATTGAATATTCTTTGAATTAAACCTTATCGTATTGTAACTAATAAACACATTTTTATCTCGCATGAATCACTGTACATTTAATGGACACTGATATATAAAGCACTGACTAAGAACATGATTAATCCACTTACCTACTATGAATGTAATACTATACATATATTGATTGAAATATGGTTATGAAGAATTTTGGAAATCGCAACGTTTTAAATTTAACCTGTTCTTATAAGGATTTCGGAACCAGTTATTTTCACTGCCTTAGTCGTTCTAGTATTAATTCGTCATCTAATTTCTCTGGTAGATTCCTACGATTGTCAGGGAAAAATTCACGGGTGAAATGGAAACGGAAAGATCGCGTTAGCAGAACAGAACGTGCGATTAGAAACGATGCTAATCGCTTGTGCGCTGAAGTGGGTGACTCGGATCACGATGTGTTTCTCGCGAGTTAATTAAAACGAAAGCCTTAATTGCAGACTGTTCCAGCTGTTCGTACTGATTTCAATGCAACGTGGGTTGAATTTAACCGTGGAAAAGCTTCCAGGCAAAATGATACAAATTAATCGCAGAGAAACGGAAAACAAACGAAAAATTTTGCAATAATAATTTTCCTATCCAAATATTAAAATAGTAAGTGTACAATTAAACGACGTTGATTCGAAGATAATGTAATTTACGTTACGTTCACTAGGCGTAATTTGAATTTCACGATTTCGCCGTTAATGAAGAAAGTTTTGCGAATAATTTCCTCTGCGGTTTTTACGATATACCGCGGTTAACTGAGACTTCGCTCGCGATATACAGGGTGTAACCAAAATTCTGGGACACTTTTTCAGTATCGATAGTACGCACCAATAGATGAAAAAAAAGTCTATAAAGTTTTGTCCAAAAACCACCCCCTATCGAGATACAACCCCTTTTGTAAAAAATTTTTAAAAAATCATATCTCCGAAATGTTACGTCGTAGAAGACCCGTTTTGATTGCAATATAACGGGAGAAGATCAAAGATAATAGAAAAAAATATAATTGCTGCGATTATTGCTGTTAAATAGCATTTATTCCTGTTTCATCCAAACAACGTCGATTACCTATATCTTAGGCTCATGAAATTTCCAATTGTAGAAATTTTCAGGCGTGGGAATTTGAAGCGCGTAAGTTTTCCAAGCGTAGAAATTTAGGATCGTGGAATTTTCAAACGCAGTAATTTGAAACGCGTAAGATTTCCAAGCGTAAATTTTAGAATCGTGGAATTTCCAGCCGTAGAAATTTTCAAGCGTAGGAATTTCAAACGCGTAAGATTTCCAAGCGTAGAAATTTTTAGGCGTGGGAATTTGAAACGCGTAAGATTTCCAAGCGTAAAAATTTAGAATCGTGGAATTTCCAGCCGTAGAAATTTTCAAGCGTAGGAATTTCAAACGCGTAAGATTTCCAAGCGTAGAAATTTTTAGGCGTAGGAATTTGAAACGCGTAAGATTTCCAAGTGTAGAATTTCCAGTCGTAGGAATTTGAAACGCGTAAGATTTCCAAGCGTAGCAAGTTTGTAACAACTTGGGGAAATTTAAGGGCATTTACTAAATCTTCCTTTGCGTAGATAATGATATTTTTTTTGTAAACTTTAGTCTCTTCCGGTTATATTGCAATCAAAATCGGTCCTCTACGACGTACCATTTGGGAGATATGATTTTTTTAAATTTTTTACAAAAGGGGTTGTATCTTGATAGGGGGTAGTTTTTAGACAAAACTTTATAGACTTTTTTTTCATCTTTTGGTGCGTACTATCGATACTGAAAAAGTGTCCCAGTATTTTTGTTACACCCTGTATAAAGTTGCACGTCATAGGTGGTGGTGTAATTACAGGGAGACAGTAACTTTTGCACTTGTTGCTTCTGTTCTCCGCACCGCGCCCGGGGAAAACACCTTCACTTTACGCCACCGGAGGTCGAACGAATATAAAGGAAAAGTTACGTAAATCCTCCGGCGCTGTCCGTACCCGGGTCGTTTATGCTTCGTTTGTCAAATCGTTCGTTTCTTTGCGGTGAAATTAACTGTTTAACTTTTCCACGAATCTTACTTTGTTAGAAAATAATTTCTAATTTTTTTCCCATTTTTTTTATTCATTCGTTCGTGTTTACAACGAACGCGAGATTATTCTTTTACGGCAGTTTGGCGTTTATTTTTATTTCTTTGAAGTCGAGAGGGTGTTTAGGGGATGAAAAATGTGGCGGAGATCTTCCGACGACCTTTTCCGGGAAAAACCGCATACCTGTTCGGCGCACCAGGTCAATCGTTTCCCTGAAAATAGTCTTCGGGACGAATTCACATTCCGAAAGGAAATCTGTCTTCGTAGATGTATCTTTGGAACCTTTTCCAGGCTACATCTTTATTTTGATCTTTTCCGGTGCAGCTGCAGACCAATTTTTTCTCCCTCGAAATACATCTTTCCGCCTACTTTTCACCGAAATGATTTCTCGCGTGGAATTTAATCGTCTCTCGCTATCTTTTTTCCCGTCGGAATCTTCGGTCGGACCGAGCGTCACTTTTACTTTCGTTTTACGTAATGTTCATTATACTTTTACCGAACGAAATTGGGCCTGAAAGCATTTCGAAGGCTTCGTGGTTATTTTACAACAGTCTCCCCATGGATCCTCGTAAAATTCGGATCGTCACGTAACGCCATTAAAAGTCTCGCGAAACTTCCGGGCTGACTTTGTGTCCATCGCTCTCGATCAACAGAATTTTCAAACTTTACTCATCGTAAATCCACCAAAAGTGTCGTAAACGTGGAAATTAAAACTAATTTCACCGCATTTGTTAACGAGGGACATCCTTAAATTTTTGTTAATTTGTATTCCTATAATTTGTATTCCTATAATTTTCAATTTATCAAATAAAAATATGAATTTATCATTAACAAATATAATAATTAATAATAAAATTTTAAGTAGTAAATATCCACCGGTGGAATGCGTAGGATAATTAATTACAGATAAACCCGTCGACTTATGGGGTCAGGAGATGATAACGTCAATGATAGAATGGATTTCGTAATAAGAATTATAATCGCAGCATTTGCATGGAGAAAAATTGCACGGGGAAAAAAAGAACAGAAAATTCATGGTGGCTCGATAAATAACATTCCTGCCAGGTGGAAAACTGGAATTTTTCGCAATCCCATTGACATTTGCCGCCTGCGTTTTCCCTTTTTCGCGATGAGTGCTTAAGGTATGATTCTTCTACGTATACATACACACATACACACGTATGTTAACTACAAACAGGTGCAGCGTGTCGACGTGAAAGCATGTCGAGACCAGGGAAAGAGTGAGAATTTTCCATTTCATTATTTATAAGCGTTACTCTCCGTTCACTCGTTTAACCGTGCGTTAATTTTTATCCTTGCAACTACGAAATACAATTGCACAATATTCTGCAAAAGAGGATCGTGACCGAGGGTGCAGAGAGGATAATTAAATTTCTTTCTATAAATTCTGTAAATGATAATATCAATTTTAACGATCGTGAATATAATCATGAATTACGAACCTTAACTGGCTATAAAACGATCAATATAGAAAAAGAAAAGAGAGACTAATAGGAATTAATAGAAATATTTGTTAGTACTTACCTATCATCCATAATAAGGCTATAATATTTTACTCTAATACTTTCCAACGTTTCGGTCAATTGGTGACCCTCCTCAGGGAAAAATTAACTCTTATTTATCCTTTATAAAACAAAATAAATTATTATTCCTTGATAAAAGAATGAAAACAGAAATTACGTGTTATTTTATATAGAAATAATAGGGTAATAATATTAAACTGAAAACCATTATTCCATTATTTCTAACAAAAAACCAAATTAAATAACGTCATACTTACTTATTATGGATGAAAAGAATTTTTAATCCCATATAAGGAAACTTTAGGCAATCATTTTCATTCTTTCATCAAAGAATAATAATTTATTTTGTTTTATAAAGGGTAGTAGTATCATTCACTTATTAATTGTCATTATTTTAATAGGAATTGTAAATTTAACTATTTTACCTGCACTTAAGCAGTATAACATATTGGTATCCTATATGTATATATTTAACCTTGTTGAAACGCTCTTAAACATTTCAAATCAAGTATAAATGGACTTTGGCCACTTTCAAAAGAAACGGCTCAAATATTTCTCTCTCCAGAAATTAAATCTCGGTAGCTCCAATCAGCGAGGCCGATTTCGTGGATTTTTAATGAAATCACCTTGATACTGTGCGTCGCGTACGTTCGCGAACTAGTTTCGGACAGGTGTTGCGCGGGTTTCACGAGTCACGAAATCCGAGGACGCGATCGCCGAGTGAAATTAGATTGTTGAAATTCCCGACGGCTCGCTTCGCGTGCGCGGCATCCCTGATTGGCTCGTGTCATCCTTTTCATCGCGACGAATCATCGTCATCGTCAGTGTCCGTCATTTTTCGACGAAACGATCGATTTCCCGCGACGATTCGCTGAAAATCGATATTTTCTTCGATTTCGACGAAATTCGAGAGAAATTCCATCCGATGATTTATCCATCTATGGGCCCGTGTAACTTTCAGGCCACATTTCAATTTATCAACATTTTACCAAAAATAATTATAGCTTTTTTCCATGAGATTTTACATAAATCTTAATCCACAAAAAGGCATAAAAAATGCAACGATAAAGGCCAAGTACAAGAGGACGTGACTTTGGAATCGATTGCTCATTAACATAAATTTCATTATACGAAGTATTTGAAATGAAATAAATGTGAGCAAGTAGAAATTATTGTACAGCATCGACACAATAGTATCGCTAAATAAATATATTCAATTATTATAGCTTTTTTTCATGAGATTTCGCATAAATCTTAATTCTATAATGTTAGCAAGACAACCATAACAATAATTCTTTTTAAAAGGAAAGAAAAATTCTTTTGCAATTCTTTCGATTTAATAATATGTAACTCCTTTAGTTATATTGATCGTTTTTGCCATATAGATGTTATTAATTTCTTACATTATTACACGATCGATAAAATTTTAGTTAGATATAGTGAATATATTGCAGTAAAATTGTTTAAACGGATTTTTTTTTTCATTTGCATATATAGGTTTATAATTGTTGATTTCTCGTTCTCCCAATCTTTTTGGATTTAAAACAAAAATTCGGCCCATAGAGGGTTATAATCGTTTGAAAAATTAAAATTCTCGGCAACGTATTCGCAGAGGTGTTCGTCAAACAATCGATTCATCATCGGTGGTAGTTAAACCGTGAAAATAATGACCGGTGTATGGCAGCTGTCGGAGTAAATATTCGGATAATTGCATTTCTCGATGACGCTTTACTCGCAATTTCTCCGCTCGTCCTCGTTTTCTAGGATATCCATTTTTCCCACAAAAGGTACCACAATTGCACGATGTAACTTTCTGCGGATCTCTAATGGGAATTTCTCTGAATCGTCCTGTACAAACCTTTCTAACGAAGGATAAACGTTTCGATTAATTATAGAATTAACACTTACAATTAGAACTACCAAGATAGTCGAAATGACTGGTTCCTAAATTCATATAACAATCGCTTACGTTTCGAAAGGTGAGTTTTCTGGAATTCATCATAATTATGTTTCAAAAAAATAAAACTAATAACGAAAAATTCTATTCTAATTAAAATTATCAAAATTGATTATTAAAGTAATTGATATTAAAATTCCAATATCAACAATTCGGTTACATAAAATTGTTAATATTCTTGATGTAATAAATTCTGTAGTTTTTACTATCATTAATGTATTTTTAAAGTCAGTTTTTTATTTTAATTTAAGACTTTATATTTACATCATTAAATTGATCAATTTACTATTCTTTTTCATTTCTTTGGTTCAAATATATTTACCTAGTGTTTTAGTTATACCGAATTAATCCTTGGTAGTTCTAGTGTTAAATTTGTTGTCGAGCATCACGTGGTAACTATGGTAGTACAATTCGAAGATTATCAACGATGTCACGGTTCTTTATGATTGGGACAGTAACGACAACATGTGTAGGGATCGAAGTGCATTGTGTCATTTATTGTCACATATTTATAGCTGCGGATCACTAGGACGAATCACTCGTTTGAATTTTTCTGGTGTCGATTCTCGATAATCTAAGGTCGTTCTATCATCGTTTGTTAATTAGGATGATTGGTTCTAATAAGAATAGATACGATATTGATTAGCGAGTTTAAAATAATTAACTAAGTTTTCCATCGTTGTTCATTTCACTTGCGAGTGAAATGAGGAAAAAATTGTTTACTTCTGTAAGTGTCTTATGAAACTTAAGCGGTCCGACGGGCCGAAACGAGTTTGAAATACCGTGTCAAGTACTTTTTCACCGTGTCGACATTACGATTTAATTCAACGAGGTCGAAAGCACCGATTGTTATTCAATCGCGGCCTGGCCCGATAAGGAATATTCATTCAGGTCGTTACTCAATGAATTGTACCCGCAATTGAGCAATTAATACATATTTATTGCCTATGAATTTCTGAGTGGTCTTGCTTGCAACAATTTATTTTCCTCTTTGTTCGGGTCGCGCGAAATGTCGCGAGTGTCTTGGCGCTACAAATCGTCACTATTTCACTGTAAAAAACAAATACTATGAATTGGGGTGGGTGAAACTTACAGAAAATCATTAAAATCCAAGTAATATATTTAGTATTTCGTTGTCACGTATTATAAATTAATAGTTATATATATTTTACATTTGTAACTTTTTCTTTTGCATATATATGTATTTATATGTTGTATAGTATACATATAAGCTTACAGAAAATCATTAAAATCCAAGTAATACATTTAGTATTTTGTTGTCAGGTGTTATAAATTAATAGTATATATATATATATATTCATTTGTATCTATATACATATATATATTTAAGATATATTTATATATTTATAGTTAAATATTACAATATTAAACTCAAATGCAAAACAGAAATATATAACTATATATTTATAACTATAAATATATAAATATATCTTAAATATATATTTGTATATGTATACAGATATATGTATATATAAAACATATATATATATAAAAATCGGAAAAGATGTAAACTTAATTTCCAAAAATGATAGAATTCGAGGCTCAGAAATTTCAGATGACACTCGAATACCCCAACGTGAAATATTAGCACTTAACGAGTACGGTGAACAAAAGCAGTGCATTGTTACGCGAACGTTATCCAATCGGCCGGTTCTAATAAGGCGCCGCGTGTTTGTATGTATGTGTTAGTTACCCAATAGTCGTCAATAACTTTCTCCGCGATGGGCACGGTGCCCGTACGATTGGCCTCTGAACTTCGCGAAACTCCACGTGATCTCCGCGCGGTAGCTGCGAACGCAACCTCAAGGGACAAGGGGAGGTGTGGAAAAACCAGCTGGAATCGAGTGCAAGTGGTTTTAGAAAGTCGTTCACCGTCTCGCTCGAATCCATGTCCGGAGCCAATGTCCTTCCGTTCCACGAATCTGCCATCGTCACTTTCGAATTTTACGTCGGAAATTCACGAATTCATGTAATTGTCCTTTCATCTGTCGAATTAAAAAATATCCCAGTGGAAAACGCTGGTGCTTTCATTATTTGAGTCTTGGGAACGAAAGTGTCTTCAACCTGCGTAACTATTATAATTGAGCGATTAAACAAGAAGAAGAGGATCGTGGAATTGCGTAAGAAATCTATTTGTTTGTATTTAAAACGAAGAAATTTCATGTAATTGTCCTTTGATTAATCAATAAAAAAATCCCAGTGGAAAACGCTGGTGTTTTCATTATTTGAGTCTTGAGAACGAAAGTATCTTCAATAATCAATAAATGATTGAGCGATTAAACAATATAAAGAGGATCGTGGAATTGCGTAAGAAATCCATTTGTTTCTTTCAAAAAATAAAATCCCAGTGGAAAACGCTGGTGTTTTAATTATTTGAGTCTTGAGAACGAAAGTGTCTTCAACCTGCATAACTATTATAATTGAGCGATTAAACAAGAAGAAGAGGATCGTGGAATTGCGTAAGAAATCTATTTGTTTTTATTTAAAACGAAGAAATTTCAAGTAATTGTCATTTCATCCAAAAAAAACCCCAGTGGAAAACGCTGGTGCTTTAATTATTTGAGTCTTGAGAACGAAAGTATCTTCAATAATCAATAAATGATTGAGCGATTAAACAATATAAAGAGGATCGTGGAATTGCGTAAGAAATCCATTTGTTTCTTTCATAAAATAAAAGCCCAGTGGAAAACGCTGGTGTTTTAATTATTTGAGTCTTGAGAACGAAAGTGTCTTCAACCTGCACAACTAATTGAGCGATTAAACAAGAAAAAAAAGATCGTGGAATTGCGTAAGAAATCCGTTTGTTTCTTTTTAAAACGAAGAAATTTCGTACTTATTTTTTTACGTGGTTGTCGAAGGCTATCGTGTCAGGGCCGAATTCAAATTCGACTAAAATTCTCGTTTTTTTTTAGGTTTCTACGGATGAATTATTATGACGTTTCGTACAAAATTTAGAAAACAAAAGAAACAATTAAACGAGTGTCGCGATTGAAGACCGGTTCACTAAGCGACCGTGTAATTAGCGGATTAATTAGCGAGCAGTGAAATGAGTTAAATTACTCCGCCACGTGCTCGTCGGAGGAAGAAGAGAGAAAGAATAATCACGTAGATAATTCTATGGTGAGACATAGAAGCGTATTGGGGACGCCGTGGAACCGATCTCCAGGTGTTACGCGATCATCGGGGCGCCGTGATCTTGAAATGCACACCTTTGTGTTTGAAACAATGCCGTTTTTACATCCGGTAGCTTGTTGTAGAACGATTAATTTCGATTGGCGGATCTGATTCCCATGCCGGTACATTTTACACATTTTTTCACTTGTTGCGTACACGTTTATTTAAAAATTTTTTCGCATTAGGAGTTTATTTAATTTTCTGGGCAAGTGAGAGCAGTAGATTTTATGCGAACATTAAATCGCTCGCCATTTCCGTAATTTTTGAGCTATTTAAATGATCCCGGACGTTTTGGACGCGGAATTCGAAGCCGAATAAGACAGTGTTAGATTCAGGTCGATATCTAAAAATTTTCCGAAATGACGAGGAAATTACGAAAATCGCGAAAAATCGCAAAATTTAAGCAGTTTTTTGATCGGCACTCGCTCAATTTTAAAGATAGCGATCTGCGACTTGTACCATTGTTTTAGTTAGGAAATTCTACGCCAGATCAATATATAATAGTTGTACTTTTCGAAAATTTAATTTTTCGCCAAAATCTGAAGGGGGTAGGTCAGGATTCTTTGCGATTTTCGTAAATTGCTTGCCATTTCCGCAATTTTTGAGCTATTAAAATGATCCTGGGCGTTCTGGACGCGGAATCCGAAGCCGAATAAGCCAGTGAAAGAATCATTATGATATCTAAAAAATTGTGGAAATGACGGGCGAATTACGAAAATCGCAAAAAATCCTGACCTACCCCCTTCAGATTTTTGCGAAAATTGAAATTTTCGAAAAGTACAACTATTATACATTGATCTGACGTAGAATTTCCCGAGAAATTCAATGGTACCGGTCTCAGGTCGCTATCTCAAAAATTGAGCGAATGCCGGCCAAAAAACTGCCATGATTTGGCGATTTTTCGCGATTTTTGTAATTCCCTCGTTATTTCTGTAATTTTTCAGCTACCAACCAGAGTGTGTTACGAACTAACTCATGAGCAGTACAGTAACACTGAATCTTTGATTATTCCGATTAGAAATAAAATTGTTCCTTTTATTGAATAAAGTCGTTTTTTTGACCCAATATTTCAATAGCGACACTTAACTGTTGAAAACAAATGAACTTTGTTTATAATAAATAACAAAATGATCCAGTTAAATCTCATTTCAGTTTCCCGTGCGTCTTTGCCCAAACGAATACATGACGTATTAATACGTCAAACGTAACCAAAAGGTGAAACACTCGTCGCAAAAAAATTTTGCGAAACACCTGTAATTTTTTACCTGGTCGCCGAAGTTCGGCGAGTTCTGCAGTTCCTTGCCCTCGAAGTTCTCGCAATCTTGTCTCGCATCTGAGAAATTAATAGTCAACGATGATCTCGTTGCGATTTGATTATGCTAAGCGCGTATTATTGTGCGCGATCTGGGTCAAGTCCGACGTCACTTTTGCAAGCGTTTTCAATGACGTTATACCGAAATATTTCACCGTCGGGACCCCCCTTGAAAATCCATAAGGATAAATAAGAACAATATTTGCATCTTGTTCGTTGAAAATCTCTTTAGAGATATTTAACCCATTCGCTGCCAAACCTAAATTATATGAAGTCATTCCCATTGCCATTTATAATTTGAGTGGTATTGTTTACCAAAGTTATCAAATAAATTTTATTTGTAGTATTTTTGTCAAGTTTTCTACATTTGGATAATTATGATTGTGGTCACAAAAAATTTACTAATTCAATACCCTATATGTTATAACGTATTGAAAGTAGGACGAGTATACTCGTCTTGGCAGCGAATGGGTTAACACTAGAACCACCAAGGCAGTCAAAACGATTGGTTCGAAGTTTCTTCGAAGAATCGCTTAAATTTCCAATCCTCCAATTTCCAAAACTCTTCGTAATCATGTTTCTATATAATATAGATAATTAAATTGATCAATTTACTATCATCCGTTATTTCTTTCCTTCAAACACATTTATCCAATGGTTTCAGATATTCCAAATTAATCCGCGGTAGTTCTAGCGTTAAATTTCGCTGGTGGTACTTAAAATTTTCAATCGAAACATATCCGTTTGTTTCGAACACTTTGATAAGAGTGAGTTCTAGGAAGGAAAGAAATAGAATTAGGCATTATTACGAGAGACAGGCTTAAGAGGACGGATGTCTGTGATTCCCATCATTAAAATTGAATTGAAAGTGAGTTTTTGTCGACGGTATGCTCGTTACTTAAGAAGAGGACGGATGTCTGCGTTATTAAACTAAGTGTGCTTTTTCATGAGCATCGTGCGTGAGTTGCGCCATTTACGATATACACAATAGTCTCCTCGTAACCGCGAGTACGTACCTCCTAACCTGTGTTTTTCTCTTTTTCTCTACAGGTTTTACACTATGTGTATCCAGCGTTGTTTCATAACGTAACAAATCACCCGGCGAAAGAGGCGAGAGTTAATTTGCATGATAATCCGTAACGTTGGCATGAACATTTTTTCCCCCCTTGCGTTTAATACCGTTTCACGGGGGGGTTTTGCGGTGAAAAACCGTTCGAACGAGTAGAAAAGTCATTCAACAGTCGACGACCACTTTTACGTAACGAACGAAAGAAAAAGCGGGATCTGCATTCCATGATTTTTCGTTCGCGGATTTAACGGAAACGCCGCTATACCACTTTTTATGGCTGTGACGGGCAATTTGTACATTTTTTATAAAGAATTCAATTTAAAAAATTTTTTAAATTTACTAGACCGCGATCGTACTGTGAATTAATTCCAAACATTAACACGTTCCCGCTGGCATGTACCACCAGTGGTACATAGAGGGTTGTCCCATGTGACGACACGCACCACTGGTGGTACACACACAATTGTCCAATCGACCGGCATGTACCACCAGTGGTACATAGAGGATTGTCCCATGGGACGACACGCACCACTGGTGGTACACATACAATTGTCCAATCGACCGGCATGTACCACCAGTGGTACATAGAGGATTGTCCCATGGGGCGGTGTATACCACTGGTGGTACATACACAATTGTTCCATCGGGCGGTATGTACCACCAGTGGTACAAATGAAGCATTCAATTTTATGTGGGACAAACTATGAATTAGACAGCCGTCCGATGCCGAGAACTACAAATAAGACCGGCGGCGATTGATATTTGGAATTAATTCACGCTACGATCGCGGCCTAGGCTTAGGCCACTGTCTGGCGGGAATTTCACGTGTTTCAGAATCACATTTAAAGTGCTGATGGACTTTCAATAAAGTCCCTCGTGAGTCTCCCGTCGGCTGCTGCGAAATATCGAATTATTTTAAGGTCGCTGACCGTCGGGACCCTTAAAATTACCATCAGATTTCCGGGATTTTGCATTTCGCTTTGTTCCCGCCGGTGGCCCCGATTGAAATTATAATACGGTCCGCTTGAATAAAAAGACTTCACAATTTTATTCGAAATTTCGAAATCCTGACGGTATTCGGAAATAGAATAGTTTTCTCCTTTTTTCTTGTCCCATATTAGTGGATATGTTTCTTTAATATTAACTTTTTGACAAAAACGTTCGTATATTTTTATTTAAGAGTAAGTAAGTTCATATTTCAAAAAATATTAAACTCATAAGAAAAAGAAATATTGAAATTGAGGTATATGTTTTGATAAGTTGCTTTACTTTAGAATTGAACGATCAATTTTTTTCTCCATTTTTTCTTTATCCTCGTATAAATATTTTCATCGATTAAAATCGAAATTTCGCGATTACGCGATGCTTGTCCGGTGGCAAGTTTGCACTCGGTATGTCAGGAAGTGTTCCAGATTTATCAACGTGATCGTCGTTTTGCAAAATGAAACGGTAATTGGCCTTAAAGTCGTTCTCGAACGGGGGTCCTGCTTTCTACAACTCGAATGCCTGTCGCTCGAAGAATTGCCCGTGTAAACAAGAACCCGCAATTATCGACGAACCACCGGCGATTTATTCCGAGCGTTTTCGCAAAAAGCGACGGTGATTTCGACAAGTTCCTTGCGAATCCAGATTTGTTTGCTGAAAATCACGGCGCCGTTTTAATTTTTTCTTCGCGTATTTTCTCGTTCATTGCCCGTTTCTTTTAACAGTAGCAAACAGTTGTATTCGATGTATAAACGTGGTCATAATTATGAAAGTGGTTTAAATCAATTTTTAAAAAATTTTGCATATTATCTTTTTCAAAAGGTTTGAAACATTTATTGACAAATTATGAAGACTTTCATTTTTTTGAAATATTGACTTAGACCACTTTTATAATTTTAAACAAATTAAATTTTACCGATCGCTTTACATTATAATTAATAACTTACTTTCTTCGGCCGCTGAACATATTAATAACAATTTAATATCAAAAATCAGTTGAGACACTATTTCACTGTAGCTAATTAAAATAAAATTATGTATCAATTGGATCAATGTACACTTATTAAAACAAATAATAAAGATATTGTTAATTGAACATAATATTTGGTCGACTCACCTACTATGGATTTTTTTACTTTTATAATTATGGGCACAAATGTAAACGGGTTTCAGATGATTTTTATGTGTTGAACCGATAATGGAAACGATCTATTCTCATTGTTTCAGATGTGGCGTAATATGACGTGCGTCGACGACTTCCTGAACCGAGCTTTTCACAAGCTCGGTTTGGTCGTCGGTCGTCACCCAGGATACTTCGTGATCGTCCCCATTCTACTCGCCTGTATTTGTTTCACCGGATACCAGCAGATTCATTACGAAATCGACCCGGAGTATCTTTTCTCGCCGGTCAACGGGCCCAGTAAAATAGAGAGAAAGGTCGTGGAAGAGCATTTCAAGGTCAATTATAGTCATCAGTTCAACCTGGGTCGCATCACCAGACCAGGTGAGTTCGATTGTCATTTTTAATTAAATTTTAATTAATACTATTTCTACCAAGAGGTGTCAAAAGACACCTTTCAAATTTTAACATAAAATCATTCGTTAAGTCGAATCATTTCTCCAGAATTAATTTGTTGACTTTTTATACGATAGTTGGTAAATTATCTACATTTAACTTCTAATTTGAAATCCCAGCACATTTGGAGATATTTGCATTCAAACGAAAAGGTTTCAAAAGACAGCTTTTGGTCGAAATAGGTACTATACACATAATCGTGGTAGAAATAGTGTTAAATAGAAACTTAACCCATTCGCTACCAAGACGAGTATACTCGTCCTACTTTCAATACGTTATAACATATAGGGTATTGAATTAGTAAATTTTTTGTGACCACAAACATAATTATCCAAATGTAGAAAACTTGAAAAAAATACTACAAATAAAATTTATTTGTTAACTTTGGTAAACAATACCACTCAAATTATAAATGGCAATGGGAATGACTTCATATAATTTAGGCTTGGCAGCGAATGGGTTAATATTATTTTATACAAGTGATTCTCTGTATTATTCAAGGTCGACCTTCTGTTCGGTTTATAACAAGCTTTTAATCGATGGAAAATATTTGTCACCACTAATGTAAATTATATTACTTGTACTGATAAGATTTCGAAACAACGGTTCGCGTTTAATTAATTGCGGAGCATGGTCGAGCATTATTTCCTCGTTTCGCGGTTCGATAGAGTCGTTATCGCTAACGAGTTGGTTAAAAGAAAAAATAAAAAAATAACGAATATATGTTGCACGCGCAGAAATGCAAGTGCATGTCGCAAAAGTTCAAGGAGAAAGTGCATCGAGTTCCCTAACAACGTTGCAGGCTGTTTCCTTGTTTTCAACGGTGGTCTAGACCGTGATCGTAGCGTGAATTAATTCCAAATATCAACTTCCTTATATTCATGTAATTACGATTACATCTTCTAATTTAATATATATACGTTTGTATAAAAGAAGCGAAAGTACAGAAAAAATGATAACATGGTGACATGGTCACAATTAAAATCTGTTTACGCGTGTAGCGTCTCTGCAAACTCACATTAGCTGCTGAAAAACGTTTGCCAAATACATATATTGCCGTTTATATTGTGTATTAATTTTGCATATTTATCATGACTGATGCTAACCAAGGTGAGATATATAATTTTTTTTATATTTTAGTATTTAATTTTGTGTCACGGGTTTAAATTCTACATCGCGAAAATTTTATCAATTTCTTAATTGTTGAATGTGTTAAATTTTGATATATAATCACAAAATATGGATGGATGTTGTAAATAAATATTGAATGTGGTTAATTTTAAGATATACATAATTACAAAGTATGGATGGATGATGTAAATAATTATTGAATTTTATTTCGTTATTAGCAGAATTATTTGTTATTGTAATTTAAACAGAATTATAACGGATTGTTATAGTTTTTTTAATGTTTGGAATTAATTCACGCTACGATCGCGGTCTAGACCACTGTGGCGATGTAATTTTATCGCGTTAAAGCGAACTCTTCGTTTTACCATTTTTTTTTCACGGGGTGTAATTAAAAGTCGATAATGAACCCGGTGTGACAACGTTTTTTTTTTCACCGTGTTTCACAGGTCGATTCGGTCACGTGATCATCACCGCGAAAGACGGCGACGAGAATCTGCTGAGACGAGCGATTTGGGACGAGTTGAGGGAACTCGACGAAATTATTAGAAATACCAAGGCGAGTTACGAGGGTGAGGAGTTCACCTACGACCAGATCTGCGCCAGATGGCTCGACGAGTGTTTCAGCAACGACATTCTGAACCTTCACCACGTGATAGAGTAAGTGTCGGCGAATTTTCCCCCACGATTTATTTAAATCGGAAAAATCTACTGATTTCCATACGTCACTCAAATCCCCGGTATTTGCGAGCGATTTAACACTAAACCCACCGACAGTTTAGGTAGATATTAATATCATTTTTTATTTATAAATTTTTTATTTATTTATGAAAAATGATAATCTTTTGCGATTGATTTCAGGTAACAGTTAATTTGACAGAAAGTACTGTATTTTCTTTATGTTGATTAATACTATTTCTACCAAGAAATTAATAACCTTTATCTGGCTTTAACCGATCAATGTAACTAAGAATTTATATATTGATAAATTGACAAAATTAACAAAATATTGGAAATAAAAAAAAATAACCTTCTATGTAATTAATTTCCAACGTTTCGCCCTTTTTTATTAGGCCCCCTTCAGAGATAAATCACGGTCTAATACCCTTAATGGAAAACAAAGGAAAATTATAATTTTAATTAGTGTTAAGCATTCAATTAATGAGAACTAAACTGAAACACTTTTAGAAAAACTGAAACTAAATATTTCGATTTATTCAATCATACAGTATTTTAATCGTTAAATCTACTCACTTATTATGGATGGTTTCTTAAATTAATTCCCTAAAATAGGGAGGCAGAGGACACTTTCAACACATGTTTTTATTTTTTATTAATTAACTTTGAAAGCTATAACATTGCATATGTATAGGCACTTTAATAAAAATTACTTGTAATTCTAGATCTATGGAATCTCACTTGTGAGTATTAAATGATTCAAAATGAATTGCGAATTACATGTTTTTTAATTATTTTTTGCGTTATATTCTCAGCATGAAATATTTCGTGAAATATATTCCTTATTTATTTATGAGCTACCTCGGTAGGTTTAGTGTTAAATACACATGGAAAATCGTACTCCCACGAGTTCCCATGGGGTTTTCGTCGCTTCGATTATTTAACTATATTCGTAGAAATTCGGAAACGCGGAATTTTCACGTGGAAATTCTCAAGCTAAAAGGGGTCTAAGTAGTCGGTAGCATTTTCCAGTGAAGTGGAGAGGCGAGAGCTGAACCTGACCTTCCCCATGATGTTCAACCCCATCACCTGGGATGCTCATCTATTCCCGGTATACTTTGGCGGAAGTGTTATCAACGAGGACCTGGTGATCGAGACGGTGCCATCTTTACAACTCGCTTATTTCCTCACAGTCGATAGTACACGTCAGGATGCTATGTAAGTTTCCAAATATCAAAAATAAAATATGAAAATATTATCAGAAATAAAATGTCAAATGAAATTAACCTATTGACGCCCTTGGCCACATATGTGGGTATTTAGTAATTTCTTAAAAAATAAAAATCCCATTACCAGTGCATACAAAGCAAACAAAATTTACTTCTTTTATTGAGGGATTCTATCAGTGGCGTACCTAGAACTTTTACCGCCCGGGCGGTCTCCAATTTGCCACCCTTTTATAAAAATAGAAGATACTTTTTTAAAGGACAGAAGAAACTTACTTCCGGTTAGGCGTAGAAATGGAATAGTAAACTCTTGAAGTGAATAAGTTGTTTTTTACAACTAAAACTACTTAAATATAAAAAATGCCACTCGGTGCGGATCGCACCCACCGCCCTCCCCTAGGTACGCTACTGGATTCTATAGTGAATAATTTGATTTATTATTGACAGTAACTATTATATATAGTAATTAATAATTCTTAACGATCGTAATAGTTAATATAATATAATAGGAAACTTATCTGGCATTAACGATCAATTCAAACAGAACAAAAAGAGAAATAAAAAGTTGAAAGTACTAACTAATCATCCATAATAAAGCAACTAATTATCAATACCTTCCAACGTCTAATTATCAAGCAACTAATTATCAATGCCAGATAAGTTTCCTATTATAGTAACTATTACATAATAATAAAAAAACTAAACTTCCACCAGCAATAAGTCTACGTTTTATCAGTGAAAGAGACATTAATTATTTCTAATCCTCAGCGGGGCGTCCTGGGAAGAGGCTTTCCTCGACACGGTGAAAGAGGTGGAGGAAAGCGGCAGGTTCAAACACATAGCCACGGCGAGGTTCGCCTCCAGGACGTTGGAACTCGAATTGGAGGAGAACACGAAGACAATAGTGCCGTACTTCGCCAGCACGTTCCTCCTTATGGCACTTTTCTCCGTGGTGACTTGTATGATGACCGACTGGGTCCGCAGCAAACCCTGGTTAGGGTTGCTGGGGAACGTTTCGGCAGCCATGGCAACAGTGGCAGCGTTTGGATTGTGTATTTATCTGGGAGTTGATTTCATCGGCCTAAACCTTGCCGCACCGTTCCTCATGATCGGTGAGTTCTCATTTAATTTCCAATTAAAAAATTTAAATAAATTGATATACATATAATAATTTTAATTTTTATTTTTATATATAGTTTTTATTCTTATTACTGCTAAAATTTTAAATTTATGACCTTTTTACAAAAATAAAAATTAAAGTGACACACTTTTCGGTGTATCGATACCAATCTCAAGGTCGAGAATACGTTTTTCTTTTCTCACTGGGAGTCGGAGGATCAGCTGGAGCCTTGGTTTCCGTTAAACGGCACTATCTCTGGGTTTTCTTTTTTCATTTTTTTTTTGTTCTCTCACTGCAACGCACAGTGTTCCTAATGCGGGTTAAGCGTATTCGTGACGCGTGGAGTCGCACGCGGAATAGCAATTCCTGCCGCGTGTCGATTACGAATTCCGATCGAGACAGAAACGATGGAAACCGGTCAGCTGGATCAAGGCTGTCGCCCGAACGTGCCGTAACGTCGCCGCGAAAACCTCGCTTTTGCGAAAGAAAATGGCCTCGTCTCAAAAGCGACGGGGATTCATGGAAAGTGGTTCGGGTAGTCTTACGAAATCCCGATGGTTAAAAGTCTCGGAAAACTTTAACATCCATATTTGCAATTTATAACTTCGATGAAACACAGAAACTTTTTCACGTAGTACAAGGAAAAGATGAATAATTAAAAAATACAAATTCTCCGAAAGATAAAGCACGGTGAAAACCACTGGCAGATGTGTCTCGCATATTTTTTTTATTATTCTAATTAACAAGCATGTGTCATCGTGAATAATGGATATGTTAATCATTTACTGTACACAATGACTTCGTGTTGTATACACGATTTACTCAAAAATGATCTTCCTTTTAATTACATCACCGATTAATGACTCTTGCCAATAAGTGTGATTTTTTATTTATATCTTTACCGACGATTTATCTTTTTTATTGTTTTTTTAAAGAAACCCTGTTACAATCTATTATACAATCTACAATATTGTACATGATGACTTTGTGTTGTATACACAATTTAGTCAAAAGTGATCTTCCTTTTAATTACATCACCGATTGCCAGTAAGTTCGATCTTTAATTTATATCTTTACCGACGATTTATCTTTTTCTCTCTTTTTTTTTTTTTTTTTAAACCCTGTTACAATCTCACGCGACTTCTCTCGTATAACCATGTACACACACGTGGGTTTCGCAACGATCCAGTGGAACGTATCGGGTGCAATCATGGTTGGTAATCAAGCGACTTTGCTCGCTGTCGGGCGCAGGCGAGCGAAACGGTAGGGAAAAGCGGTACGGGGCTCCGGGACTTCCGCTTTTCACGTAAATCACCGTCCGTTTATCTTACTGCTTCCATGATTCCCGTCGATGGGGTTGGAACAATGTCGCAAGAATTTCAACAGCCGCGTCGCGGCCTGTTATTCCTCGAAAGTTTCACTTGTCACGCTTCATCGCTTATCGGAATCGACGGATCAATTAGAATTACGGAATTTCCAGCTGTAATTATTTCCTAATTAAAGATGTAGCAATTTCTCGTTTAATTTGATAGTTAGTTGGGTGTGTTTTGGATCGTTTGTAATAATTTTAGACACGTGGGGGGTTATCCGTGTTTTTTTCTAGTGGAAAGCATTGTTGTAAAGTGTCCTTGTGCGAAATTGAATAAATTATAGCAGGCATTTATTACACGCTATAAATAACCGTCGAAATGTACCCGGTTGACGGGGTGAATCACGAATAAACTGGCCATTCTGATTCACTCGGTGCGCTAACTGCGGCGTCGTTATTGCGATAATGACACCGCAGTCGTTTCTGCAATAAGGGATGAGTGATGACAAATCACTCTATGATACTAATCTGAATGATAATACCGCGATCGCTTTTATAAAATGTAAAATCAACGTTTGGAATGTTGGAAATTAATTTTATAATACATTGTGAAAATTTCAGATGTTAAATATTACATTATTGTTTAATTGATCGGACTGTAGCCAGGTAAATTCGTATTCATTTATTGAATTAATAATACGATCGGAAATATATGTTATTTATAATATTAAAGATTACAATTATATTTCAGATTATTAAAAATTATGTATGAAATTACTAACATTTAGCTGGCAAACCGATCAGTATAACTAAAAAGTTACATATTAATAAATCGAAAAAATTGACAAAATATTGGACCCTCTTCAGGGATACATCACGGTATAATACCTTATTACGGATGGTTTTTAAATTTTCTTCCCTAAATAGGGAGGCAGAGAACACTTTCACCACATATTTTCTCTATGTGAGACTGTTACATACTGCGAATAATATAATAATATTTCGGCCCAACATATGGGCCGACCATTGGAAATTAATTAAACAGAAGGTAATTCACCTTATTAGGGATGGTTTTGTGAGTAACTTTTATTCGTTTTCAAATATTTTGTCAATTCTTTCGATTTATTAATATGTAACTTTTTAGTTATACTGATCGGTTTGCCAGATAAATGTTATTAATTTCTTATATTATTATACGATCGATAAAATTTTAGTTAATTATTAGTCTACTCAAATTTCGGAGCGTAGAAATTCGACGCTCTGACCGGATCCTTACGTAATACTGTACCCGATTGTTTTCATTCACCAGGAATCGGGATCGACGACACGTTCGTGATGTTGGCCGCATGGAGACGAACCAGCATCATGAAACCGGTACCGGAAAGGATGGCTGCCACTCTCAGCGAGGCCGCCGTCTCGATTACGATCACCTCTTTGACCGATATGATATCATTTTTCATCGGTATCCTCTCGCCGTTCCCTTCGGTGCAAATATTCTGTATCTACTCGGGTACGTAAAGCTAACTATTAACTATTAACCCTTTGCGATCGGTGTCTCCGTAACGGGGACGTTATTTAAATCGTCGTAGAAGTCGGTGTCTCCGTAGCGGGGACATTTTTCTTCTTCAAATCTTTAAAATGTCCCCTCTACAGGGATTTAAAAATGTCCCCTCTACAGGGACACCGACCGCAAAGGGTTAAAATAAACACACGTAAAATCTTACATAGAATTGCTCGATTTTCTGATCGTATCGCTCGGTAGTTTCTTGGTCGAAAAATCGATTTTCTTTAGCGTGGTGAAAGTTCTCGCTGCAACTGTGATCAGGAAACTGCGTGCGATCGTGTGAAAGAGATCGTGGATCTTGAAATATGACGGGGAAAGATCAATCATTCGTGGGAATTTGATTTTTTATTTTCTTTTCTTTTTGGTTGACTAATTTATTTAATTAAAAATTTTTGCCAGTTGATTTGATCTATTAAATAAAAAAATTAAAGATATTCAAATTGATATTTTTATTTTAAAACTAAATTAGTACAAACGTAATTTTAATATCTAGATTTCTTCACTCCAAGGTTTAAGTAAACTTTCTTTCGTATTCTTAATGCCTTTACTTCTATAATCAATCGTTGATAAAACAAAAATTTTGAATTTAAATTTTTGTTTATTGTTACTTTAATTAACTAATGCTTTTTTATTGATTTGGGTTCTATAATTGTTTATATTTGAAAAAAAAATAACTTAAATCGTCTTGAGGCACGTGTTGTTTTTAATTTAAAAAACAAGAAAATTTCCCCAGTGTTTTTGCATCATAAGGAAACTTTTTGGGGGGCGTCGAAAAAGATTTCATTTTTAACGACTACCCTATTGACTATTCTCTTTTCAACAGGTTTCGCGGTGGTTTTCACTTTCCTGTTTCATCTGACGTTCTTCACCGGGTGCGTGGCGATCAGCGGTTACTGCGAGCAGAAAAATCTGCACAGTATAGTGTGCTGCAAAGTGGAGCCACTTTCCAAGTCCTGTAAGTATCTTTCATATATATATATATATCGATTAATAATTTCTGATCGTTACACGTTGTCAGAAATTACCACGAAAATTTCCGGGTTGCGTAAAGTCTAATATGTTCGAAACGTCTCATTAGCCGTTGTAATAAATCCACGAATTAGATGTAATAAACTAGAGCGATTCTTATCGTAATAATAATAACAAAAAAAGTCGCCGAACCACGTAATAGAAATGCTAAGAATTCACCGGTCGACGTAAAAGTAAGAGTTGGGTTTCGACGATTACTGTATCTGATGTAACTATCATATTTATACACACACACACACACACAGACAGGAAAACGCGGCCGTGTACACGGAGGATTGAAGGAACACAGACCATTAAACCACGAAGACGTTACCCGGAATACTTTCACGGGCTCCACTACCTCGGACGTATCATTCGGAGTTTTTATTTGAACTTTCATTTATTTCTCGTGGCTCGATACTTTCTACGCTAAACGAACACCTTGTTCCCTCTCTGTGTATTAATATTATTTCACGTATCGGGTCCGTTACCGTTTCCCCGAGAAGGTCATCAATTCCCAGTAGAATATTTGCAAAATGATTTTTTTAACGAGTCGAAAGTCCGTACAGATTATTAAAAAGATCATTAAATTTTTTAGAAAATAAAAATAGCGTGCAGGGTGTGCTTGAGAAAAAAAGACAATTTTGAACAGGGATTAAGATATCAGGAAATAGTTCGAATTGAAGAAAATTGTTGTGAACTTCCTCCCGATTGACGAACACGGAAATGAGAAGCCGGCCTGTCATTGAATAATGTCAGTCGATTTATAGATCACAATTTGATGTCCTGTTACGAGAAGATACTGTGTACCTCACGATTCACCGAATCGCAACGGATTTCCATGATTTCTTCGATTGCCTTCCATTCCCATTTGTTTTCGAAAATAATAATTTAATTTGTATTAAGTAATATTATATTAATTTATATTATAATATTCTTAATATTAATCTATTAAGAATATTATAATATAAATTAATACAATATTAATTAATATAAATTAAATTATTAATTTCGAAAACATATTCTTAATATTAACAATAATATTAATAATATTATAATATTTTTACATCCGATATACGTCTAATTTGACTTGCAAAACGGTTTAAATCGCAGCTTCGGCCACGCGATCCGATGACATTGGGGATTCGTCGGTTTCGTCATTATGGTGTAATTAAGATCACGATCCGATCGATCCGTACTTTCACTCTCGCGGCGTTAATTTTGTCATTCCGCCGAACTTTCCCGTGCCCGATGAAAAATCACGATTCGAAAACGCACACGCCGCGTGTCGTGGCGTTACGTCAAAGAAATCTCCGGCGCGTTACGTTTGAACGCCGTTAATTCGTTAGATCACATCGCGTTACGTAATCCGCAGAAGTTTGCTTTCTCCGGCTGTCCGGGGCATTATCAGCGGTATGTCAACGTTGTTACACGAACAATGCTACATATATATATATATACATGTATATATCTGGGCCTCGGACGAGCGAGATAATTTCTGGGAATTTCTATTCAGTCAAATAGAAAGCATCCGGTAAAAGTAAGCGATCGTTAAGTTTATATTTAGAGTTGAATTCGATCAGGAGACATTCAGATAATCTTATTCCTTTATATCATAGTTTCGCTGGTAAACAGGATGCAAAACGAGAATAATTCTTATTTTACGTTTCACGGACAATTAGATTAGAAGTGTGGATAATTCGTTTATATTGAAAGAACGATATTACTCGATTAATTTGAAATTAATTTGAAAGTCTATAGAGACCTGTTTACAGTTCCTCAAGTCGATTCTGAGTAAAAAGTGATCGGTTCCCGTGGTCAGACGGGTCTCGGAAAGGCTTTGTAATCGATTGTCTTTTTCAATTTAATCATAGGAGATACGTGAGACGTGTGACAATGCAATTAGCATCGCCGCTTGGCACGTGACATTGTACGAACAATTGCACGGTGATACCTTTGTCCTCCCAACAGTGATCTCATCATATTTTTAAAGCCCTTTTGATGCCAACAGAAACCACATCACCGCGTATAAAAGTTTTTAAAATAAACTATATCTTGATAATTTAAAAATAACAAATTTCAACTTGAAAATATTTAATAAAAGATAATTATTGAATCAATTTATGATTAATTAATAAAACTAGCCATAATATTTCTTTAACTCCCCGTAAACTTGTACCCATTAAATATCATCAACCCTTTCATAAATCAGTGTCTAATTTTTTATTTTATCTTTCAGCTCATCGATCCTGGTTCTACAGAGCGTTGTGCACCGGTGGTGTGGATCCCGACGATCCAAACAATCCGATCGACAACCCGGAACACGGCTGTATGAGCTGGTTCCGCGATTATTTGGCGGCAGCTTTGAACTGTGGACCGGTCAAGGTCGTGATTATACTGATTTTCGCGTGTTACCTCGGCGGTGCTTTGTACGGGCTGACGACCCTCGAGGAGGGCTTGGACAGACGCAAGCTCTCCAAGGAGGACTCTTATTCCATCGTGTTCTACGATAAGCAGGATTATTACTTCAGGGAGTTCCCCTATAGGATACAGGTAATTGAAATCAGATCGATTACACGGGTCGTTTGATAAGTTTGGTAAAAAAGCAGGTAAACAGTTTTCTTTTTTTTTAAAGTAACCTTTATTTTTCAACATAGTCTCCTTCAAGGGCGACACACTTAGCCCAGCGAGATTCTAATTTTTTCATCCCTTCAAGAAAGTGTGATTTGTCAAAGTCTGCAAGTAGGCATTCACGGCATTGATATTTCCTTCATTCGACGAGAATCTCTTCCCACCGAGCCATGTTTTCAAGTTGGGAAATAAAAAAAAATCACAGAGAACCATATCAAGAGAATAGGGTGGACGCGGAATTAATTTCAAGCTCAATTCGTGTATTTTTGACATTGCGATTGCGAAAGTGTGAACTGGTGCGTTGTCCTGGGAACTACTAAGTGGCTCGTTTCAAATGTCTATCAAATCTAAACAAAGTGTCGCTTTTGGGAAAAACGTGATATTTAGCAGCCAAGTGAGTGCCACTTTGAGATTATGTACTTCAAAATTTGTTGCGATGCGATATTGTTCAATTTTTACCAGACTTATCAAACTTATCACGATGTATATCTGATTAGCGATTTAAATAAGAAAGGAAAAGTTCACGTGGGACCTGGCGGAGAGTCGGAGGAAGCTGACGCATAATCCGGTCGTAATTATGTCACTCCACACATGGTATGCACGGTTCGCGCAAACAACTTTCTCCGGGTAGCGGGGAATTTAAGAAAACCGTGTTGCGTCAGGTTCGCGAGAACCGAGGATGTTCTCGGATGTTCCGAAAGAGTCTAGATACATCTATACAGGGTGTATCATATCATCGGGGCCTTTTTTTCAAAATCGATAGTACGCACCAAAAGGTGAAAAAAGGGCCAAGGAAGTTAGGTCCGAAAATCACCCCCTAACGAGTTACAACCCCATTTGTAAAAAATTTTTAAAAAATCATATCTCCGAAATGGTACGTCGTAGAAGACCCGTTTTGACTGCAATATAACCGGAGAAGATCAAAGATAACAGAAAAAAATATAATTGCTGCGATTATTACTGTTAAATAGCATTTATTCTTGTTTAATCCAAACAACGTCGATTACCTATATCGTAGCAGGTTTGTAAGAACTTGGGAAACAATAAGGGCATTCACTAAATCTTCCTTTGCGTAGATAGTGATATTTTTTTTCGTAAACTTTAGTCTCTTCCGGTTATATTGCAATCAAAATCGGTCCTCTAAGACGTACCATTTCGGAGATATGATTTTTTAAAAATTTCTTAAAAAACGTATCTCGATAGGGGGTGGTTTTTAGACAAAACTTTATAGACTTTTTTTTCATCTTTTGGTGTTTACTATCGATTCTGAAAAAAGGTCCCCGATGATACGTTACACCCTGTATAATCAGGAAACATAATTCAACCCTGAAAACAACCGTTACAACGTTCCATCTTTTTCTAGGTGGTGGTCGACGGCGCCTACGACTACAGCGACCCGGTAATTCAGCAGCAGGTGGAGAATCTGACTCGTTCTTTAGAATCCAGCAAGTACATAAGCGCACCGATCTACACGGAAAGCTGGCTGCGAAGTTTCCTGAGTTACGTACGAAGAAGCGACGAGGATCTCAATATAGGTGACGAGAAAAATTTCACGGATACCTTGAAGAAGACCTGGCTGTTCCCAAAAAGTACCTTCACGCTTGACGTGAAGTTCGATGAACAAGATGAACATATAGTAGCGAGTAGATTTTTGATACAGGCGGTAAATGTCAGCGGGACCAATCAGGAGAAAGACATGGTGAGGGAGCTGAGACAAATTTGCCACGACTCCCCGTTGAACGCCAGTGTCTTTCATCCGTACTTTGTCTTCTTCGACCAGTTCGAGCTCGTTAAACCGACGAGTATCCAATGTATGGTCTTCGGAGCGCTTGTCATGATGCTTATCAGCTTCATCTTCATACCAAATATCATGTGCTGTCTCTGGGTGGCTTTCTGTATCGTTTCCATCGAGTTAGGGGTCGCCGGTTACATGTCCCTGTGGGACGTCAACCTGGACAGCATATCCATGATCAATCTGATCATGTGCATCGGATTCAGCGTCGATTTCACTGCCCACATCTGCTACGCCTATATGAGCTCTAAACAGAAGACTGCTGAGGATAGAGTGAAGGAAAGTCTCTACAGTCTGGGTCTTCCGATCGTCCAGGGTGCCACGTCGACGATTCTAGGATTAGTCGCGTTATTGCTCGCGGGGACGTACATATTCATGGTGTTCTTCAAGATGGTCTTCCTCGTCATTTTCATCGGCGCCATGCACGGTATATTCCTTCTTCCCGTTCTTCTCTCGATCTTCGGCCCCGGGACCAGCGGGGACAAAGACACCGATAAGAACCAACAGAAGAAGATCCAGGAGAAAGATCTGGGTTGCAAACTCCAGCCTTACGTAATTCCGCACCCAACGCTCTCCTTCTACCACCCCACCGCCACGAAAAGTCTCCAGGGTAGTCCGGCGACGAGTCTGGCAGCCTTTGAAGAAAGAGACCCAGGGTTGGGAACCAGCGAGGACAGCAACTCCACCGAGAGTTCGCAGAGTAGACGCGAAAGACAGCTGGAGCAGGAACGTCAGAGACGTCACGACGTCTGGAGACGTTCCATCGGTGTCCTTTATGGTGTCTCGCAGTTCCAGACAGCGGTACCACCTGCCCCGGCGCCGGACTACCCTGGTGCCCCGGACGAACGGAAAACGTTCAAGACTGTGCCCTATCTGGGTTCGTACACCGGACAGAGGCCACCGAATCAGATGCAAAGAGATTACAGGAGGAGCAGGTCCTACCATAATTTGCATAATCCATCGAGATACTTGACGGATCCACGGTACCCTTAGGCGAGGATGTTGTTGGGGATGGTGGACTAATTTGCTTAGTGCTTCGAGAGTTCAGGGAGATTTGGGAATCAGAACTCGTTCGCGTTTTTTTCTAGGGTTCTCTTGCGTGTGTTGTTAAGGAAGGACAAAGGATCTAGTGGATTCCTAGGGAATTGTGAACCTGGAGATATATTTGTGAGGATGTTTGAGCGTTCGGCTATTGGGATAGATCTCATCGTACCTCCGGGCGGAAATGAAGCGGTTTAAATTGGGGAACCTTCCTCGTCTGTAAATAATCGTTTCCTGTTTTATCGACAGTACTGGGAACGAAGGATGCGAAACGATGGAAGCCTTTCGAGACTTCGAGTGATTTTTTTTTTAAAGACTTTTATAGCGAAAAGTATGAACGAAGAAGTCGACGCGACGAATGCAATCGAAATAGAGACTTGTTTGTTGAAATGCTTGTTGTTAACATTCGAAACGCGAGGATCCGATTGTTTTCAGAGACTTCTTCGCGGCGGAACTGAAATCGGGAGATAGAAAAAATAGGAGATGCCTCGGGAGAACGTTTTGGACTGTTAAATTATTGCACACGGTGCGATTCTATAGCAATAATACATTTTTAAATAAGTTTGTTACATTTTTACCTTTGAACTATAGATGCATGACGGACATCGATCACGATTATCTCCGAAAAAGATTCCTCTTTTTTAAACGTTTTCTCGGTGTTCTTTCTTTTAGGAAATAATTAATACGAATACATGTAATTACTTTAGCATTTTATTACGTCACAGGAGTTAAATATATATATACATATATATACTTGTACAGGACACCGTGGCCGGAAATTTCGAATAAACCCGTTTCGAATTACCGATGTGACAAACAAAATGAATTTTACCAAATTCTATTTATTCGGATTTTCCGGCGAACGATCCTATTAAGAGCTACGATCCATAGATCCGAAACTGGACATTTTTTAATATAGTTAGGAATTGTTCGCAACGAACAATCAACGTGCTCAATTTAAATCAAAAACCAAAATCCAGCGGGAGGGTCGCCAGCGAGGAAAAGTGTTTTTCAAAATACACCTGTGCATTATATTTTTAAAAATCTCGGTAGTCTATTTCGTCTACTTTACCAAAAAAAAAACACACACACACAGAAAAAAATATAATAAATCCTCAGGAAAATAGAATAATCTTGAAGAACACTTAACTGACAAATCCACATCGTACAACGTGTCGTGCCTTATCAAACAGCAATCGAATCTTCTCTCGATCGAGAGAGAGAGAAAAGCGAAATAAAAAGGGAAGATTAGAATCGATTCAACGCGGAGTGCCTGAATAAATTAAAATCGACCCGGACGAGTGTGCTCGACTCGAATTACTTATTCTTCGGAGAAGCTTTTTTAGATTGAAGCTCCTCGCGATGCGGATAAAATTCCGATCGAAGCTCTGTTTTACCGACCGTATATATCCGTGAAATGACGCAATCACGTGGCACGTAGATACGCAGAGTGGGTGAGGCTTCACAACCCATCATTATGGGCGACACTTATTACCATGCAGGACGAGTTTTCTTTCCACTTTGCAAAATGATTTTCGATTTTGAAATTAAGACCCAAGTTTATAATGAAGATATTATTAATTATAGATGAGCATTTTTAGTTTATCGTGATTTTTTTTTAAATCAAGATTATAGATGTTTTTTTTTATAGGAGGTCGAAATTTAATTAAATTTTTATTAATCAGATTTTGAAGTGGCGCGTCGGCTCAACCTGCATTTTCTTCCCCCATGAATTTTCCACGTTCGACCGTGATTTTCAGTATGCATGTACCGTATTTATGAATGTGAGAGTGCGTGGGAGACCATTGTGTACTAATGCGTCGCTGCCATTGGAAGAATTCTTGTAAACGAAAATATATTCTGGCAATGATACCTGTGGAATTTATCCTGACTTTATCCATGATCCTCTAATTAGTTAATGCAATTAATTGGATACTGATTATAATTGTTCGAGAATATTAAGAAAATTTCCAGAGAGTATAGAAGAGTATTTCAATGAATTTATTTTGAATTTTATAAAATCTGTAATAATGGAAAATGATACGTTTGTTTCATTAAACCTGGATCAGAACCACATGTAAGGCGGGTTCTTATCTGTCAGGCGCCAGTCGTACCGCAATCGGCAATAAAATATCATCGCAGACGAGGGATAGGATGGACCTATCGTATAATGGCGGTTCGTGCTCGGAAACTGAATTACCGGCGCGATAAAATTTCAATCCTTCTAACGTACAAAATTCTAACCGAATAGTCAATTATAGTTAATTCGATATTTTGATAATTTGCTTTCCATATGCACGTAATTTGTTCAGATCCATGTCTATATATAAAATTATTTTTAGTTTGTACAATTCGCAGAAGCAACAATGTTATAAGTGTTTGAAAATTGAATAATCGAAGAAATCCGACGATTTCCGAAGAAACCCGAACGTTCGCGTGCCGTCACATTTTCGTAAATGCGATCACATTCGAAGTTTAAACGTTTTAGACTGAAGGTACGTACAAAATTAGCAAATTTCAAATAATTAGAATGTTGCGGTGCGACGTCTCATTTTACGAATAATGTTTCGCATAAGAAACCTATATTATTAGCTGCCTGACAGTTCTAATTCCGTGCATAATTTAACATTGGACATCGAATAATCCATACGAAATGGAGAACAGTACACATTCTTGTTGATCATATTCTTACGACTCACAGACTTAGCAAAATTATAACTATTCAAATTAAAATTTTATGAAAGTATGGGATTCTATGAAATAATAATTAGAATCGTTCGAAAATGTCGAATAAGACAAATATTCAATTACGAATATATTACATCGAAATCGTAGGAGTAACGTATGTTCAAATTTTTTTTACATAGAGTGTCACGTGACAGAAACGGTTTCGACGACGGACCAATCAGAGGCCACGAAAATCTTGCAAACTGCAGGTTTAAACTTTTTCTATTGCAAAGTCTCAGAAGACGACTGTCCACCGAACGATCCGCATCTTTTATTATTACGTGCGTCTCTTTTCTACGAGCTTGTACGACATTGCTTGCAAGATAAACGCAAACGGTGGAAGGTGGGACAATAGAACGTTAGGGGTAAGCAAATTCCTGGAATCGAGCTCGATTCTTTTTCTCCGAATTTATTTGTTGCGGCAATCGGCTGTTCAAAGTCGTAATTTCTATATTTTCGTGATCGCGCTTTTCTGAGAAGAAAAAGATCTTGTCAATTATATTTTAAATACGCAATAAGACGAATTCGCGATTGATTCTGGTTTTGACGGATTTTACTTTGAATACGTTCTCTATAATATAGCATACCCACTTTAAATATATACTTTTTCTAAAATATTAATATTCAAAAGTTTTCGATATATACATTAAAGGTATTCACATTTTTCTAGAATAAAATGTTATTCAATTTTATTTTTTCAATTATCGATAGCAATTATATTCGAATCATTTTGATTCAGTATATTTTCAAGTAATTTATATAAAATTATAAGTATTCAAATTTAAATTTTATGAAAGTATGGGATTCTATGAAATAATAATTAGAATCGTTCGAAAATGTCGAATAAGACAAATATTCAATTACGAATATATTACATCGAAATCGTAGGAGTAACGTATGTTCAAATTTTTTTTACATAGAGTGTCACGTGACAGAAACGGTTTCGACGACGGACCAATCAGAGGCCACGAAAATCTTGCAAACTGCAGTTTGAACTTTTTCTATTGCAAAGTCTCAGAAGACGACTGTCCACCGAACCATCCGCATCTTTTATTATTACGTGCGTCTCTTTTCTACGAGCTTGTACATTGCTTGCAAGATAAACACAAACGGTGGAAGGTGGGACAATAGAACGTTAGGGGTAAGCAAATTCCTGGAATCGAGCTCGATTCTTTTTCTCCGAATTTACTTGTTGCGACATTCGGCTATTCGAGATCCTTAATCTTCGTATTTACAAAAATACTATTTTTCTGTATCTTTCGAGACAAATACGATGCTCTGCGTTTTCAAATATTATTTATTCGTAATATTTTACGTTCAGGTTCTTACGCGGCACTGAAAAATTGGCTGGTTGAAACAATTGACAATTCAAAATTGGCGATTCTCGAATTATTGAAATCAGAATTCAAAGTGACAGGTAAAATTTTTGTACTTTTATTCGCCATTACTTTAATTATTTTAAGGTTTTGAATTTTTCGATTGATGGTTGGGATAATTGATTAATTAACTTTTTTATTTAAAGAATGTTTATTTGTTATAACAAAATTTTAAATATAACGATATGACGCAGTTGTATTTCTCGTGAATATATAATTGTATAGCTCATTTTTGTATTCGTCTTTAATGTTCCAGATATCGGAATATCATCTTTAATATCGTATTTACGATTTAAATTTGACAAAAATAAGAAAATACTTTCGATAGTTATGCAGAAACATCGTGAAACTATTCGTAAGTGGCTTTTTTATACTTTTTTAAGGTCGCTTGTACCTGTCCATACTCGTCCGGCTTGCCTGTACCTTTATTCCTATCTTTATTGTTGTGATTTAGCGGATCAAGTACAACCGACCTCTGATACACTCGACCTGACATTCTCAAGTACAAGGGTAACCATTTGTCTACGATAGGACGTCCTAGAGTCAACACGTCCTACTAACGCGCTCCGGTGAATTTTTCGAGGTACATTTCATTTAATTTCAATCTTATTCGTTATGATCATTAACATTACATTTTATTTGTTGCTCGGGCATTATTAATTGTGGATAATATGTTGTTGTATTATAATTAATTTCTATAAAACTTTTTAAACTTTTAAAATAATATTCGAATACTTTTTGATTTACTTCAGTTTAATTAATGGAAATAGTATAATTATTTAAATATTTAATTTTTGAAAAGTATTATTTATTTTTATCAATTTCCACTTGCAATTTGCAATTCATATTCATTCTATCAATTCTATTTTGTATTTGTGAAATGTCCATTAGAACTTTTTCTATCTGCATGCAAAATCTGTAGAAATGTTTAATTGGTAGCGATAAAATATGAAAAAACTTTATGGTTTTAACATTTTTATTATTTTTACCATTTTTATGCATAATCTACTTTATTTTAATAGGTCGAATAAAATTCAAGCTTTGTTACCTGCTGTGGCCCCTCTACCCAAAGTTTATTTGATTTGCCCTTGTCAAGTACACGGACACGCATCATTCTTCGATAAGCTGTGGTGGTGTTAAGCATAATCAAAGGACGCTCTCTACTGCTCTACAAGGTATATCACATTACTTTAAACCATTTTTCTTTGTCCAATTCATTTCTATTCGATATTATAAGTAATACCGTAATAAAAAGGAATATTACAAATCTACATTTATGTCAGCTGTTGCCGATATGATTTAAACAAATAATTACATAACTTTTGGAAAATATCTTCTTTATTTTTAATAATTTTTAATAACAATTGGTATTTGCTTCCTTTTTTCATTAAATTCATTGTATATACTTGGAATTTTTATATTTTTATAGTTGACATTATCCTTTCTTTACCTACCTTGAAACATTTGAAATGTAATTCTAATTTTATTTTTGTTTTTAATTTCAGAGCCAACTATATGAAGATAAGTGCAGCACACATCGGGAATTTTCTGGGGGTAGCTGAAGGCCACCACGTTCGGTAACGTAAACATAAACAAAGATACCGGGCTTCCCAGCGGTTGAAAACTACTTGTTACGTACTTGACATTGATCGAAGCTACCATTGTTCACGTTTTAACTATAACTGGAATTTATATTTTCCGAAGGGTATTGTAAGGTTGAATGCAATCATCGTTTCGCTAATTTATCATAAAACGGACATTATAAATATTTAATTGTTTGATTCGTCGACTATCGCAATGACTGATCATTTGTGCATTTTTAAATAATAATCGAAACTATTGCAGTGAGAAATATTTCACTGAAGAACAACAATATTCATTGTAATAATTTAAATTTATATAAATATAGGACAAAGGCAATATTTCTAATCACGATACTTGGGACTTAAAAAGAAGATTATTTTCAGCTTTTGTGACCGCGCGCAATGCGGTTTTAGAGTCACTTGCTCCGCGGAAAACTATTTCGCGAAATAGAATCAGTGCTCTTGCGAATTTAATAAATTATTCTTGTTCGATACACGCGTGCTTAAAACCGCCGGATGTTGTGAAAATGGACTGCTACAACGTAAAAATCGGTCGCGAAATTCTCACATCTTTTTCAATCGGGAAAGTAGAGTCAGTTAGTTCGCCGGAAATAATTACGGTCGGGAGTGTAGTCTTTCTTTATTTTTATTTTTTTTTAAATTATTCGTCGCGATATATTAGAGGTACGCAGCAGCTGCGGAGAGGACCTCCATCGGGAGTCGTCGCATCAGGCAGCAGGTAAATATCATTAAATTAGAATTATTCTTTCAATTTTTCAAATTAAAGATCGAGTGAAAGTTTCAATATTGAAATCCAAGTCGAGTAAAAATGTAAAATGAAAGAATTGGATATGAAATACAGTTAAACTATAAAGAATCTCTTCTTTTTACGTTACAGACATCATCAGCAGACATACCAGTCACAGTATCATCCCTACCAATAATGGAGAAGAGGAACTCGTCAACCAAAGGTGGAAAGGACCTGGACAACCAAAGGTGGACAGGATCTGGACAATCAAAAATGGAGAACAACTCTACAAAGGTGCAGAAGAACTCAACGACCGGTGAGTGGAGAAATTTACGGTTCCTCTGATCACTCAATCATGTCGTAGGACGCAAAGGTCCGAAGCGACACGTGTGATTGGTTGTAATTACAAATTATAGCGAGCATAGTGACCGCAAGCACTAAAGTATTTTATACTTTACGTTTGTGGGTAGTAATACCTCACTTTTCTCAATTGAGAATATTTAATTAGCTCAGGCAGGGGTCTTCTTGTAGTTTAGCTTCACGGGTGATTTTTTTTCGAATACAAATTAATGATTAATAACCTCGAGCTTCATTTCTCTACATTCGCGGTCGTGTAAATTAAATATAAATAAAAGCACGTATGTAAAATGTTTAATATATTTGAGTTTTATATTTTAACGTACGATGTTCGTACTGATTTAACTTCAGTTAGTTTCCATATTTTTTATAATCGTGTTTTTCTGAAAAGATCTTTTCATTCCATATTTTAAATACGCAAGAAGACCAATTCGCGATGGGTTGATTCTGGTTTCGAAGGATTTTATTTTGAACACGTTCTCCACAATTTAGAATACCCCCTTTGAATAAGGAATCAACCAAGGGTTTCAATTCATCATTTCAACTTTTATACATCCATACATAAAATCTTTTTCTATATATTAATATTCTAAAGTTTTAAGTATATACATTAAAGATTTTCACATTTTTCTGAAATAAAGTTTTATTCTTTTCATTTTTTTTCAATTATCAAATGCAGTTATATTCGAGTCATTTTAATCAATATATTTTCAAATAATTTACATAAAATGAATTAAATGAATAATTAGTCCGTTAGATGATCTATTTTAATAATCATTTTGTAGCTCAGGATTTTCAGCACACATCAAGACTAGTTTATAATTGCCACGTTCATGTCCCTATTTGGCTTGAACTCATTCGTGGGCCCAGGTGCTGTACGAATGGGTGATGGCGGTGAACGTGGCTCATTATTTAATTAATCTGAATATTTTGGCGACTCTTAAGCGTTAGCGATTGTGCACGACGTACGTTCCACACGTGTGTGAGTGTGTCTGTGTATAATATAAATATTTTTGGTGGATCGTGCGTCGGTTGAGAGCTATCTTTTTTTTTAGAAATTGTTTTTTTTTGCGATTTTACATTATTCTACTCGAGTCCTTTTTTCCGAATATTAGATTATTAAATTAAATTAATTTTCAATTCGAGTCAAAATGCAGGAGCATTATCGGTAACTATAGTAATTGTTGTATCCAATAATTAATTCTAGTTTTCTACTTGTACATTTCACGTAGATAATTTTTCATTAAATTAATTCCAATAAAACTTAAATTCTAATAGAGTCTAAATAAATCGCAATGATCGCTGGCCTTGGGAGTCGATTTCAGCAAAAAGGTACGTAACTGAATGTATGTCTGGGGTTTGAGTCGGTGTCGGAGACGTCCCGGGACGTCTCTCGTAGAGGAAAGCATCGACTTTGTGTGAGAACCGTGGAGTGATGTGTGTTGGTGTGCCTGAGTTTGCCATTTTTTTAGATATAGCATAGGTAGGTAGGTCACTTGCTGGTATGTGTGCTCTAATTTTAAGCAGGAAGGGCCAGGGCTGAATCACTGTTTAGACTTTATTAGGGCCCCAGTGATATCATGCACCTGGATGTGAGGATAATAATCTTGTCTTTTTTAAGTTTAAGCAAATTCTGCTTGAACATTCGTCCAACTGGCTAACCGTTTGCACTGACTGCAGTTGTGCTTGTCTACACGTGTTAGCCTCATTAGTGTCGATGTTAGGCTCGGGTAGGGTTTTATTACAATGTGGTTCCGAATGTTCTTGCGGAATTAGATTGGGCTGTGTCCCGAAGAACGAAGAGGCTTTACGCCGAAGAGGCTATGTGCCGAAGAGGATACCTAATGTCTGTCCATTTTGGAATGTCGAATTTTGATAATTCCGGAATGGACGGTCATTCCGTTACTATTAAGTCACTATGCTCGCTATTACTTAGTACTATTTATTTGATAAGTTTCCGCGGGTTGAGGTGAGCTCCCCGCGAAGACTCTGCCCCGATCTGCATTAAAGTTTTTCGAATCATTTTTCTTATTCAATATCTTTAAAAAGTTTTTATAAAAAAATATTTTTTGCATTTCATATTACATTTTTTTTCTGATAGAGTCATTATTTATATCTTTATAATTAAACAGAGTTTTAAAAATTATTTAAGTAATTACTGAGATATTCTTAACATTCTTCCTAAGAGTCCATTTTTAAGAAATTATTTAATAATTTTCAAGAGTTTCTTGTCATTGCTAAAGTTCAGTGTTTGATTATGGTAAATTTGATAAATTGAATTTTTGGAAAAAGCAGAGGGGTAGAGTATGAAACAGTGTGCAGATAGACAAAAATTTGCACACTGCCATCCGCGCCGGGTCGTTATTTTTTGTCACCACTGGCTGCACTTCTGACTTCGCGGATTTATTGATAATTTATTGACACATGTTTTTCTTAAACATCCATATAGAATTATAATATCTTTTTAATAATTCATTTATAAATTTCAATATTATCTAATGTCGTATCGAATCATTCTATGATATAATATTTATAAAAGATCAAATTCTTGTATCGATACTTGTTTAATTTAACGTATTTATATTATATTAACAAATATAAACTTCTATTTTTTAAATTTAATATACGAGACTTTCTCAAAGAGTTATACATAGTTTTTATTCTCAATATAAATATTTCAATGAAATTTCCGAAATTATTATCATGAAATAGACGCGATTCGATTTTTCTAATATAAAAATATCATAAACTTTAAAGCAGCTAAGTGACTCGCGAATTGCGTCGTACAACGTCGACTTGGTACGACGCTTTTTAAAACAACCATGTCCCAAATATTTATTAAAAGGAATATTGCCATCATGTCATTTATAAATTGCATTTCATTCTAGAATGTATAAATTTGTATAATAGCTTACAATCTTATACACGATTTTCATTTCAGCCAAAAATAAACTTGATCTTTTTTAAGATCTTTTCGCGTTAACGATCATTTTTCAGTTTAATGTATTAAAGTATGATCAGTCAAAGCGGTCGTGAACTCATAAAACATTATTTTTACGTGCCGGGTTTTCCAGAGAATTTTCTCATTTTAGTTTATCAGTTTTGCAGAAATATTCGCGATCGTGTAAAAAAATAATTATTTCGGCGTGCTTAACACGCATTTTTTGTAATGAAACTTATATCTATATACTCATTTATATCTTCTATGTTAAGTGATATAGATCATGCGTAACAAGTAGTTTTTCCCTCAAACATAGATTAAGTAGAATAAGTAAGTCATTCTTCATCCAATTTTGATTTTAGTGTTGCGTTAACTTAACGATGTCGTCATTTAGCCACGTTTAATAGCGTGATAAATGGAGACAGATATTAAAAATGCTTTCGCGTCGCGATTTCATTTCCTTCCATTCCATTTCAAGTTTCAAATTAACTTTCCGATTGAAGTAATCTTAATACCTAGAAAATGAAAAATACATTCCCCTGTGGGTCGGGGAAAGAATACACCCACGGCATTCCCTACCTGTCGTAAGAGCCGACTAATAGGGACGTTTTGGTCATTTTCGTGAACAAAACGTTAATTTAAGGGGAGATCACGCACCAATTCAACTTCGTTTTCCGTCGATCGTCAAGAGAACGCAACTTCTTTGCTCGTTTCGCGTTATTAAATTCACTCTTATCTTCAATCTCTAGCTTCAACTTCTAGCTTTAATTTTTCCCTTCAATTTTTACTTTTTCCAAGTAGTCATTTGTTCGTCACTTGCGCGTTTGTCATACCCCTACGTCAAAACAACACGAGAAACGGTGTTGTCGGCCAAATAGCCTCACGGCTATCTGGTTAAGCCGCGATCTTGCGATATGTTCGTGGAGCGTGTCTTTCGTCGGGTTATGGTTCCGTTCATACTTTGGGTGGCCTAGTGTCGTCTGGAAAGGTGAGCCCGTGTTCGTTCTGGGGGCCTGTACACTGGTGGACCGCTCTCCGGCGGGGTATGGGACGTATCAGTGTAGCCGGTAGCGATCGGACCGTCTAGACTGATATGGCTTAATCGGTGTACAGTTCGACGTGATGATCTATATCTTCGGATATATTTCATCTTCGATGTGTCTCTGGTTCGAATCTTTCGTGAGGCCTTTTCCTGTAAATCGGCCCTTCGTTAATCCCTTCGTATGGATTAACCATGGTTCGGCGAAAGTCACGTGAAATGGATACTTTTCAAGACCGTTGTACGAGCCACCGTGTAAGTGTGTAAATTGTTTTGCCGCCGAGTTATGGGAAACGTTTAGAATCACCCGCGTTAGTCTTGCCATGAAGATGCTTTTCTTGGTTGGTCGACATTTTTCACTCTCTTCACCTGTCCACTTTTATTGTAACGCGGAGAATTGGCGAGTGATGGGGATGGGTAGTATTAGTGATATTGAAACATGTTTCAATAATCTCTCGATCGTGATCTCATTGGCAGACGTGTCTTTGAGATCATGGTTTTTAGCTCCGCGTCGCGGTCGCGTGATATCTTCATTTTCCATCTGAAAGTGAAGATCAAGCTCGTATTTTTTAAAAGGAGGGTGGATGGGCGCCGTGGATAGGGTGGGTCTCCATTCGTAGCAACCTCCTCGTGGTGAGACCTGGATCGATATTATTTGCATCAATCGATAATGAAATTCATTATTATTTTTCGAAAATGTAACCACCAATAGCTGTAACGTAGTCGTGGTGGAACGTATCGCTTCGATGCAAATGGTATCGAGCAAATTGGCTACGAATAGGGTATATATTTCTCTTGTTAGTTTTTCTTTAATTAATATTCAATTAGAGTTAATCTATCTTTAGACAAAGATAACGTATATCTTGCTCCTTTGTACCTACTATGGTATTACTATACTACTAGTCATTCGAAAATCATGAAATTAAAATAGTTTTTTGGTCGCCAATTGCTTAATTTTTAAGCAATCGACCTATGTCTTCGATATATATTCATTACAACTCAAAATTCAACAAGTCTTTGCAAAATTACAAATTTTATGAAAGTACTGAATTGTAAATTCATTGTCTTTTATTCTTCAGTACTTTCTCTCGATTATTAACACAAGCACAAGGTCTACCCCAGATTCGAACCCGAAATGGTAACGTTGCGAGTGACACTAAAATGGTAAAGGGTCCTCTACCCCTAAAAACAGGCGACACCGAAAACCATAAGAGCGATGCGTCCCTCCTATCTCTCGTCCGTAGTTTCTATAACTTGCCGTCCGTGGTAACTTGTTGTTGGTCGGTATTACGGGATAAGAAGGAATCTTCTATATAGATATGTTGATAATTCCGCGTGCTCCGCCAGTCGCAAAAAACAGCGTCGATAATGTAACAAGAAACTCGCCACAGGGAAATTGCCATCTATCAGGGGCTCGAAATAGTTCCTCGGAAAAGAAACATTCCAATTACACCTCGCAAAAGGTCTCTTTGATCCTTTTGATCGTTCCCCAAGAAAAATTCAGCTCGAAAGCTCCTGCATGGATTTTCCTCCGTAAGAGATACTTGGAGGAATGTATATGTGATCCCGGAAAAAGGTGAAGCTCGGATTCGAAACCCTTTTCTTCCGCTCACGTGTCCATCGATGCGTGAAACGGCGATTTCAGACTCGAGTTGCTTCTCTTCGACTTTTTCCCGATGCCAAATTTTTCAAAGGGCCAACCAACGTGGGGGATTTTGTCTTGTATCTAATTTCTCGTCGATGTAGGCAAATTTCAATCCCTGCCTCAGGTGTATTTACTCGAAAGGAACTCCGTTAATAAAAAATTTCGAACGGAGAAAGAAGCAATGCGTAAACGGAGCGGATAATCGATGGCGTTAAATAATTCCCCATGTTGGGGAAAAGAAGTATCCACGGAGTGCGGTTTATCCGTTTCGCCTTCGACAGGATAACACACCCTTTTCACCCCCCCCCCCCCCCCCCCCCCCCGGAGAACGTTCTCGTAGGTAAGCACGGTACCACCTGCGCAATTTGTTGTCAAAGAAAACAGCTTGGTAGCCGGTTGAAAAAGGAATACCACGCGGTGGAGTTGGCCTCCTTGTGCCAGTTTCTTCAACGTTGGTGAAAAAAAGAAATTCTACGTCGGGACACGGGGAATACTCCGTTGGTTGCCGTGCGAGAAAAATAGAACGTCGAAAGCTTTCGCTAAGTCGACGAAATCCTCTTAGACGTTATGAGAGTCACTTCCTGGCCCGATGATCCTTTTCACCGTTTGAAAAATTGATTTATTTATTCCCCCGTTGTAATCACCTTTAACTACCACGAGAAAATTAGAAACGTTATTTCAAACGTTCAGGTTTAAAGTGCAGGGTTTTAAGAAACGATGAGAAAAATTGGAAAAATTCTCGATTGGCGAGTGATAGAAAAGTTTTGATGTCTTTGGAGTAGTCTAACGTAGCGTGTTTCGATTCATCGAAGACCATTTCGATGAATCGATCGTCGAAGCAAATATAGTTACGTGTTCTCCAGCTATCAAGGCGAAAGAAGAGGGAAAAAATTGGCAATTAGTTTGACTATGGATAGAAGTGGTATACGTTGGGGGACGGCAACATATTGGTCGTCCATGAATACAGGTTTGATTGGACGTCCCATGTCCAATAACGCTGTTGACGTTTGCGTCCTGTTGTCAGGTTGTACCGGTGCCACCGTAGAATGATGTGCATTCAACGATATTAGGAGCTACAACCTCCAATGGGAATGGATTACTGAGATGTCTACTCGGTTGGTCGAAGGCAAATCAATTTGCCTGATCAACATTTCGCGGACCGCGAAATTAGCTTTCGATAAACCGATATGCAAGAGTTTCCTTATCGATCTACTTTTCAGTATGGTATATTTTCTATTAGATTAGCGAATGAAATTGAATTTGTGGATTTTCATTTATTTTATTCTGGTTCATCGTTCCGATTTTAGGGATTTTAATTATTTATGAAACAGGAAGGGGGTTGTGGAATCTTCGGTGAAATTATAGTCACAGTTTCTCGAGCGTAATTTATAGAATTTGCATGTGTCAATCTGGAGCCTGGCTATCAGCAGACGTGTGAGATTCCGTGTCGGGATCATAACTTGCCCCACACGTACACCAACGTTCATAAGTCATGGGACACGTAGGGGTTTGGTGGTCACCTGGAGAGTCTTTTTTTAAATGGTTCTTTAAATGAAAATTTTCTGGTAATAGAGAATTCCGTGTGTAGAAAATTTCTGAATACGAAATTTGAACGTGCAGACATTCTTGTGGTTCAACAGAAGAAAAATAGAGGATTTTAACGCGTTGAATTTTCAGGGTATTAGAATTTCCGTGTACAGAATTTTAAAGCGTTATATTTCCCGGATGTCAGAATTTCCAAGTAGTAGAATTGTAATGCGTGGATTTTCGGGTCGCCAGAATTTGTAATTAGTAGAATTGTAATGCGTGTAGATTTCCAAGGGTGGGAATTTGCAAATAGTAGAATTGTAATGTGTAGAAATTTCCGGGTGCCAGAATTTCCAAACATTAGAATTTTGCAACGCGTGGAAATTTCCAGGCGTCAGAATTTCCTAATAGGGGGATTCTAACGCATGTAAATTGCCAGGCACCAAAATTTCCAAACATTTGTAATGTTATGCGTGGAAATTTCCAGGCGGCAGAATTGCCAAACATTAGAATTGCAACGCGTCGAAATTTTCAGGCGCCAAAATTTCCAAGCATTAGAAACGTTACGCGTGAAAATTTCCAGGCGTCAGAATTTCCTAATAGGGGGATCCTAACGCATGTAAATTGCCAGGCACCAAAATTTCCAAACATTTGTAATGTTATGCGTGGAAATTTCCAGGCGGCAGAATTTCCAAACATTAGAATTGCAACGCGTCGAAATTTTCAGGCGCCAAAATTTCCAAGCATTAGAAACGTTACGCGTGAAAATTTCCAGGCCACAATTTCCAAGCCACAAAAATTCTAAAAATTCTACGATCAAAATAAATTGCCTCTCAATTTCGCGGTCGCAGACCACCTGGAGAACGCCGACCGTCTCGTCTCCTGGTGGTGTCTTCCAGCCGCAGGTTATCGTCGGGAGAATCCGTTAGGCGGGTTCCTGGCCGGGAGGTACCCGACGTATCCTGACAAGCAGCCTGTTGCGTGACCTGGCCGATCAATATCTGTGCGGGCGCAACACCCGCGACTCCTCGTATCTTCGTAACCGACTCGTCTCGTTCAACTCCGGCGCGCACTCCCTTTTCCGGCGAGTCACCCGCTGGACGACTGAAAAAAACGTGTCCGAGAAAGAAATCGGTCTCCATAAATTGGAATTAATTGCATTTTTTGTATCGAAAGTGCAGCTTGAACTTTGTCAAACAGGGCAACAATTCAATTTCATTATTTATGGATTTCACAATTAATGCGATGCAGAGAATTTGGGCAATGACTCGAACTTTACATTCGGTTCGCAGGGAATATCGATATGGAAATATTGATTGTCTGTTCGGTTAGAGGTAATTGGCAGAGAATTTATGAGAATTTTAGCGCGTTGCTGTTGAATCGGGTGAAATCTCGGGTCTGTAAAACGCAATTTTCATTCCGGTAGGTTGGCCATTTTTCATCCAGCAAGATATACGGCGAACGTTATACTTTTTGCTCCAGCTATTCTTAGTCCAGGATCGTGTAATTTATGTTTTCTTTTTTTTAACCGGCCGAGTGAAACGGGAAACAGCAGTGGCGAACTGCGTTCCGACGAGGAATCGTTGGGATTTCTTTTTTTTCTTTTTTTATGCGAAAGCAATCGGCGCCTGGTAGTCCAAATGACTGTGCGATGGTCGTCGAGCGTTTCGTTTACGCGACTGGCTTGTTATCAGGGTTGCTGCACGTGCGAGGGGTGATAGAGAGAGAAGAAAAAAAAGGGCGAGGGAAAACTGAAAATGCACGCATAGCTACTTGAACCGCTCTCGAATGCGCAGCGAAAACACGAGTTCGCGAAGTCATTTCGCGTGTCGCACTTTAGAATGTGAAAATAATTGAAAAAAAACACCGCCGGCAATCTCGTGTGAAAAATTCTCTTCCCCGGGAACCGGATGTAGAACTTTATCCTCCAAATCGCGTTCCATCGCCGTGAAATTCTATTAAACCCCAACAATTTCCTAAAAAAAAAACAACAAAAAGTCGCTACTTACAATTCCATGCAAATAAGTTCCCTAATTGTTCTCCGTGGTATTTAAAAATCCGTCTAACCGTGTAACTGGAGTCTGCACCTCGCGTTTCTCATCTTTCAAAAACATTTTCGTAATCATCCGCGGTCCAGTCGCCGCACACGTTTCTTTCCCGCGTTTTAGTAACTCGATTCCCGTTTTCTTTGAAACGCCCCGGAAAATCGTGGCTGAAATATACATACATATAAATGTAAGCAAAATAGTTACTTTGGCCTATTGAAACGATAAAAAAACTCTAAAAAAGATAAAATTAAATTAAATGTGAGTGGATTTACATTTAATTTGATTTTATCTTTTTTAGAGTTTTTGATCGTTTCAATAGGCCGAAGTAACTATTTTGCTTACAGATTCTATACTGTTTTCTAACTTTGAAGGCACGAAGATTTGAAGTTTTAAAAAATTCTGGACGCAGGAAATCTTCAAAACTTAAAAAAATTTAGGGCATTCACTAAATCTTCCTTTGCGTAGACAGTGATATTTTTTCGTAAACTTTAGTCTCTTCCAGTTAAATTGCAGTAAAAATCGGTCCTCTACGACGTACCATTTCGGAGATATAATTTTTTTTTAACTTTTTACAAAAAGGGTTGTATCTCGGTAGGGGGTGGGTTGCGCCCACAACTTATAAGACTTTTTTTTTCTTATTTTTATGCGTTCTGTCCATAAACCTAAAGTGTCCCAGAATTTTTGTTACACCCTGTATAATTGTAACGCGAGGAACTTGTGCAGAAGAATTAAAGGAATTAAAAGGGGCGGGAGGTAAGACGATACACGTTGGGGTGGCTGGTATCGTTAGCATATGTACGTAAGCCGATACGGGAGGGTGGTGGTGGTGGTGGTGGTGGTGGTGTGAGTAGGTGGTTGGAATACACGCGATCCAGAGACGGGCAGAAAAATGGAACCTCGGGGAGCGCCACGTCCAATCGATTTAAAGGAAACGCGTGAGCTGAACGGAATTACTCGTCGCGATCATCTCGACTGATAACCGTCGATCGAGTCGTCGATAAAAAGGAACCTTCGAGCGGCGGAATCTGATATTTTTTTTCACCCACCCCCTTTTCCGCGGGAAAACGGAAATTTCCGGCATCGGCGGAAATAAGTGAAACTGAAATTCCTCGTGGCTAATTTCCAGTTGTTTAAACTTCCGTCGGTGTCTGAATTTTACAGGGAGTTTGGAAAAGTTCCGCGAAACTTTCGGCCCGGAGAATTTTCATTCTTTCGCCGTTCCCGGAAGACTTACCGCTCGTTCTTTCTTGAAAAGCTAATCTCTTTCGTTTAGCGTATCGTTAGCGTTTCAGAGAATTTTCTCGATATTTCCTTTTGCATAGTTCTCCGCGTAGATTTTTACGTTTTCCGATGCTATGTAAATTAGGTGGAAGTTCCTTGTTTTTTTTTTAGGTTAGTTTCTTTTCGGTGGTAATACTTATTCGCGCTGCGTGGCGGTTTCGAAAAGAACCCAGCGGGTTTTCTTTTTCCCGGCGTATAAACATGTTATTTCGCGGCCGGTGCCCGGGAAAGCGTACGTGACGACACGTCTCGCCGCAAAGTTCCTCGTACGTAGTACCTTAGGACGTAGTACTACGTCTGAACAAAGTAGCGGGACGGTCCGCCTCTCTGGAGGCCCGCTAAAAAGCGTGTCCCGGAAAATAGTCAGCGTAATGCGACGGTATTGCATGTAAGGCGACGCTCAGCTTGTCGCAACGAAACACAACACTTTGAAAAATTTACCACCCCGACCGTAGGGGTGGAGGAAAAGGAAAACTTCTCCGGGAAAAGTACATGCGGTCATCGGGCGAAATGATTATTTTTTTGTGGACAAATGTGAATGGGAAAATAACGCGATTTATTTGATAATTTATTTTGTTCGGATTATTAATTGAAATTTTCTCATTTTTCTTAAATTTACTGGTAGAGTTTTAGATTAATCAAAATTATTTTCTTGGCCTTTGATAGCGATCAAAAAGCACGACAACAAATAAAATTAAAATTTAATATCCACGATGAGTTGTTGTGGTTTTTGATCGCTATAAAAGGCCAAGGAAATAATTTTGATTAACACGTTCCTGCCGGCGGTCTTATTTGTAGTTTTCGGTATTGTACCACCAGTGGTACATGCCGGTGGGAACGTGTTAATATACATATTGCGATCGCTAAAATTAACGGTAGAGAGTTTTAGATTTGCGGAAAATTCCAGGGTTGCAATTTTTAAGTAATCGGAGAATTAGCAAAGCTCAGGATGTGTTGTAAACTTGTGTAAAATGTAAATAGGGAAGTCGAACGGTGGGCACTTTGGCACAAAGGGCTTGATATTCTTATGAATGGTGGGTAGCGAACGTCAAGAAAGTTTTTAAGAAAACCGAGGGTGTAAATTAAGGTTTCCTGCTCGTGAGTCTACTTTTGTTTATAGCCGTGGCTACCAAACTTCTACCACGTACATCAACTACTTAAGCTTTTAGTAGTTCCTGCGGTACAGCCTGCTAGGATTAGATACACTTAGAAATTGTGTACGTTACTTTTCTAAGTATTCAACCGCGTCTCGTTAATTAGGTTTTTCATATCCTTTTTTTTTCAAAGACTACAACACGGTTAGAAAAACTGTTAACACCGAGTGGAATTATATCAATTTGATAAATATTAAAAAATGGGAAATCTCGCGATAGTAACTATATTCCTCACTGTGGATGGGTGAGTTAATAACAATTTTTCTTTTCCCGTTTTATGTAATTTAATGTTTTATAGAATTTTTGGATCGCTTATCAGGCCGAAGCACCGATTAAACAATTCTAAGTTTCAGCGATCGGTAAATTTACAATTATCCAAATGGGAAATCATTAGAAAATGGTAACAAAACATGTGTTGCAGGGCTCTATAAAGAAAAATCATTGTTCAAACGGCAATGTATTGGGGAAAAAGAAGAATTATCGATTTTTCGAGACTGTCGCAGTGGTATCTCCTCGTAATCTAAGTTCTCTGTAGAGGTTCTCGTCGGTCGACCAGGATTCATTTTCCGTTTCTTTAGCGGTGCACACTCGACTCTTTTTTTTTCTTTCTTTTGTGCCCTCGCCTATTTACCCTGCCCCAGTTTTCCCCGGCCCTGCGTAGGCTCGAATCCTAATTGCAGCCGGTTGCACCGCATTACCTGTGTGCGTGTGTGTGTGTGTGTGTGTGTGTGTGTGTGTGTGTGTGTTTGTTCGTACGTACGTGGGCCGTTGTGTATCTAGACGTGCGTGCTAACGACACCGAGATATTCGCGTCTCGTAAATTACTGACGCGTTTGCGGCTGCTTAGCCATTGTCGTGACGCGGCCGTGAATAATTACCGAGCGGCGGAAAACGCTCGGTTTTTCCAGTGAAAGTAAGCACTTTCCATCAGAAGCACCGTGACACGGCTCGGTAATTCCTGGAGTGAGATTCCCATAGAAAATAGGGTGACCTACGGTGTGAAATCATTTTTCCGTTTCTCGATGGTGTTAACACTATTTCTACCACGATTGTGTGTATACCTATTTCGACCAAAAGGTGTCTTTTGAAACCTTTTCGTGTGAATGCAAATATTTGCCAAAACTGTTGGGATTTAAAAATTACCAGTTAAATGTAGATAATTTAACTTATCTATTGTATGAAAAGTCAACAAATTAATTGTGGAGAAATGATTCAACTTAACGAATGATTTTAAGTTAAAATTTGAAAAGTGTCTTTTGACACCTCTTGGTAGAAATAGTGTTAATGAGATAAAGTTTTTTTTTTATTTGGGGTTAATTCATTGACTGGTATCCATGTAAAATGATTTTTGACTCCACAAGTGTTTTTATTGGTCCCACAGCCCTAACTCGTTATCTTTCCATTTACCTGACGCGTTAATACCTGTCGGATGGAAGAGCATCGAAAGATAGAGAGAGAAAATAAGAGAAGGGAAACGTTAACGAAAATAAGGCAACGGATAAAGCTATTTATTACGAAGGAATTTATGTTTCCCCGAAGCGCGATACTCCCCGGGGAACTATAGAAACTTTTCCATGGATTTCGCAGCCCCGTGCTTTCTACGTTTAATTAAAATCTTTTCCCGTCTCTCCGACATGCTATTATATGATTAAAACGCATGCGGCATGTTAATCGCGGATTGAATCGCTCTCGCGAAAAAACAAATACCGTGGCGTTGAACGTTTACCTCCGAATTGTAACGTTAATTTAAGTTCTCCGTGGGCTCCAGGTTCGCGATTATCCCCGAGTCAACCGGGAAACGAAGCCGGGAACCCGGGGAACCGTATCGAGAAATCCCGGCTAATAAATGCCAGAATGCCGCGGGCCTCTCGAGTCAGCCTCTGTTATCGGAATTCTCCAATTATTGCAAGTGACATGTCCGCCGAGGAGCTCAGATAACGCGTCCATGTTGCAAAAGAACGGCTGACGTTAACGTCAGTCGTTTCTACTTGCCGGCTGACGTCACGCATCCGATACCACTTGCCAAAGTGCAGGGGGAGAGGGGGAGGGGGGCAACTGTGTCAGTTTCGAAAAATCAATTTCTATTCAGTTTGTAATCTCGCGATGTTCCGGGCTTCGGGAATGTACTTCGAAAAGTACATTCGAATCCGGGGATCGGGGAATAATTCCTGGAAAAAATTGAAAGGGTTTGCGAGTAGCTCTTGCAAAGTGTATCTCGATCGTTATTTGAAGATTGTGAAAATTGGAAAGTAGGATAAAGGTGGATGATTTAGGGAAAAAGTGTCGGATGTTGGTGAAAGATTGAAAATGGTAAAGATTCGAGATAAAATGATGGAAGTCGAGGGTCCACGGAATAATAGACTTGGGATGCGTAGAAATTTCCGGGTGATAGAATTTCCAAATATTAGAATTGTAGCGCGTGACAATTTTTAGGTGCTAGAATTTCCAAATATTAGAATTGTAATGCGTAAAAATTTCCAGCCGCCAGAATTTCCTAATAGCAGGATTCTAACGCAGGGAAATTTAAGGCACCAGAATTTCAAATATTAGATTTGTAATGCGTAGAAATTTCCAGGCGCCAGAATTTCCAAATATTAGATTTGTAACGCGTGGAAATTCCCAGGCGCCAGAATTTCCAAACATTAAAAATCTAATGCGAGGAAATTTCGAGGCACCAGAATTTCCTAATAGGAGAATTCTAACGCATGAAAATTTCCAGGCGTCAGAATTTTCAAACATTAGATTTGTAACGCCTGGAAATTTCCAGGCGCCACAATTTCCAAATATTACATTTGAAACTCGTAGAAATGTCTAGGCGTCAGAAATTCCAAATAGTAGAATGGTAATGCTTTGAAATTTAATTTGAAATTAACATGACGTTGCTCCGGTGTAAGTATATCACCAGGTTCACCCGGAGTCGAAGGGAATTTCTCGACCACGTCTTCGTAGACGGATTGAAGAAAGTGGTCTGCGTGGAGTCTTTAGTTTGGGGTTAGATTACCTCGACCGATTACTTCTACAGCTTTGTAATGCCGAGCTCCGGAAATTACCTACTGGCTAATCGATTATCTACTCTGTAGCACCTGTATGGATCGCGAAGGAAATACGCAGGTGCGGAATACTCTCCGCGAGCAGGGCACCGAACACAAAAGCTCGCTTTGTTGAGGTGAAGTCGATTCGATTCCCTTTTCGAGCATCGAAACCACCCTTCGAACATTTCCAATTCACGATGGAATTAAATCATCTTGGAAGTTCGAGATGCAATACGATTCCCGATCCGACTGTCCCCGGTTACCGCGGGGACATTGGAAATTTCATTTTTAATTCCTGCGTCGAAAGCGATGGGAATCCACCGGGTTTCCGTGATTAAAGTATGGTGTTCATCCGGTTTTCATTTGATTCCTGTTTCCATCATTTTACATGGAAGACTTTTCAAGATACTTTGCAATTAATCGCGAATGAAGTTGTGTAGATATATAGCGTTAATATTATTTGTTCACAATTAACGTCAGGGATTTCTAGAAGTTTTATTTATTTTTCCAGAGAATCCCTAGGAAATTTGTTTATACCAGGCCCTTTCCCTTGAATCCCTAATGAAGGATCATTCCTGTAATCCCGTAATTAATTATGAAAATCTTTCGTGGGTATGAAGAATATTATTGTTTCCAAACGTTAGAATTGTAACGCGTGAAAATTTTCAGGTGCAAGAATTTCCACACATTAGAATTGTAACGCGTAGAAATTTCCAGGCGCAAGAATTTCCAAACATTAAAAATTTAACGTGTGGAAATTTCCACGCGCCAGAATTTCCTAATAGTAGAATCGCAACGCGTGGAAATTTCCAGGCGTCAGAATTTCCAAACATTAAAAATTTAACGCGTGAAAATTTCCAGGCGCCAGAGTTTCCAAACATTAGAATTGCCACGCGTGGAAATTTCCAGGCGTCAGAATTTCCAAACATTAAACATTTTCGCGTGGAAATTTCCAGGCGCCAAAATTTCCAAATATTACAAACTTAACGCGTAGAAATTTCCAGGTGCCAGAATTTCCTAATAGGAGGATTCTAACGCGTGAAAATTTCCAGGCGCCAGAATTTCCAATCATTAGATTTGTAACGCGTGGAAATTTCCAGGCGTCAGAATTTCCAAACATTATATTTGTAATGCGTGTAAATTTCCAGGCGCCAGAATTTCCAAACATTAGAATTGCCACGCGTGAAAATTTCCAGGCGCCAGAATTTCCAAACACTAAAAATTTAACGCGTGGAAATTTCCAGGCGTCAGAAATTCCCAATAGTAAAATTGTGATGGTATGTTATTTTTAAAAAAGTTGTCCACACTTTTCGTGCTGACGGATGTTCCGGTGAATTCGGTGAAAGTTCCCGGTGACTTTGGGCAGCCTCCTGGGCCCAGTCAGCGGGGATCCTGTCGCCCAGTGTCGCCCTGATCCTGACACCCGGAAAGAAGGCATAACCTGCGGGTCGGGCGCCGCCAGCAGGTGGCAGGTTCCGCGCGTATCGATTTCTTACGAATCCAGCCGGGCTTGGAATCGCTATAGAACTGCTCTCGAGTAAAACGGCCCTGAAGCGAGCCTCTCGACCTATCCTCGAACTTTGTGCAACGATCGACCCTTTCCCACGGGGGACATTAGAACTAGGGGAACCGTAATCTTGACGAATCTATCGCGAACTTTCCCTTGAGCCACTGCTGACGTTGTCCTACAACCCCCATGTAAACCATGGGACTTATGATAATCGAATGATATTTCTCGATTTTGTCATATTTTTATTCGTATTTTTTCCCTTCGTTCATGTTGCTCGATTCGTCTAATTTTTCTTTTGTTACGTTTTCTCGTGACAGGGTTTTATGTGTTTTTTTTTCAAGGGGATGTAAAGATGGATTATGTAACGTTAGGTGTCGAAATATTTTTTTTTTGGGGGGCAGGTGTGAACGGCTCGATCTACGACGTCGACGTTCCCGGGTGCGGGTTCCAGTGACCGTTGTCGGAGTGCCGGTAAATGAAATTTAATCTCGGTCACTTAAACGTGCGCGTTACACGTGCCGAGACACTTGTAACGACCGACAACACGTAAAGCGATCGTTGAATTTTGTGTTGAAAGTCTTTTATTTCTCCTGGAGATCGTGGTTTTTGAGGGAAAAATAAATTTTTTTCGATAGGTGATTAGGAATATTTATCGGTGATGTCTCGTTTCGCGGGAAATTTCGAGGGTTCCACGGCGGGGTTATAAAGGTCACGATGCCCGAGTTCGCTAACGAGTAAAGTCAATCAGGGTGCGAGTCGAACGAGGACCAAGCCCGAATAAAGGTTGTCGGGTTCTGGTGACGTAAATAATGACCTGCACATCGGCCCGGGTTTATTCTCGACCGGGCAATTGTTTGCCCCGGCGTTTTTGACACCGCGGCTTTCGTAATATTAGCATCACACGTCTATTATAAACGGTGATCCAATTTCTCACCAGTGATCGGAAATACCGGGTGCGATTTATTCTTGGATTCGTGCAACACTGAGGGGGCCGCGGCCGTTAAAAATTGGATTTTTCTGCTGTTTTTACGTTATTGTTGGTATTTATTTGTTATATTCAAAAGAAAATTTTATTTTTGCCCTTTAACACGTTCCCGCCGGCGGTCTTGTTTGTAGTTCTCGCCATCGGACGGCTCTTTTATTCATAGTTTGTCATAGTTTGTTTGTTAATCCATAATTGTTTTGATTCGGTCCATTTGCAAATTTTGTTGTCTTTGTATTAAGAAAAAAGATATATAAAATTGATTGCTTCATTTGTACCACTCGTGGTACATGCCGGCGGGAATGTGTTAAGCGATCAAACACCCTATATTACTTAAATTAATATATTATATAGAACACTCAACCATTAACAATGAGTGTGTATACTAATAATTTATTTATTATAATTTGTTTATACTTAGCACCCTAGTAAACGTTTTAGGAAATGATAGGGAACGGTGTCGTGGAAAGTTTAATATTTTCTCGTTCGTAGAACCGATTATTCGCGGCATAATGTTGCCGGCGATGTTTCGCGAAATATTTTCCGAACGACACCCGGATATTTTCCCGCGAGTTTTCCAAGTCTGTTTGCGACTCGTGAATATTCAGGCGGCGAAGTTTCCCGGCCAAATACGCGATGTTTGATCGACTAATAAGAAGTTTCCAAGTACTCGCACATGCCCGGATGAATCGAATGGAAATAAGGCCACGTCTACGGGGGTGGAATTACCTCTTTAAATACACTCGACTACGGAACGTAATCGGGATTTTTAAATTAAAATCGAGACACGGAAGGAGCTCGGTGTTTATCCGCGAAACGGGAAATTATTCCACGCACCACAGCCGGCGAAAGAAACTCCGGTTGATTCGAGCGATCGAAAGCTCGTCGACGCCGTGGAAAAAGTGAGTCGCTAAACCATCCTCATTGTTATCTGTGCTCGCAATCAATTTCTTTTTTTTTACAAAACGTTTTTCACACACGTGGAAAAAATCGCGAGCACTCGATACTTATCGTGGAAAAAGTGCAAATACGGAGTCGTTGTCAGGCTTGTTGTTTCTTAGAGGAAATTTTTGAAGAGAAAAATATTTTTGAGTGGTAATTAGTAAGATGTGAACTCCCGTGGTTTTAAATTTTTTTCTGGTGGATCTTTCGAATTTTTGTATTTTGGAGGTTTGGATAGGTTTGTTTGGTAAAATTTTCTGTCGCTATTTTTAGATTTGCGATTTGAATTTTCTATTTAAATAACTCCCTCGATATTCATCTATTATTCGACGAAATTTGTTTTCCATAAGAAAAGCCACTTGCCGGCAATAAGCTACGCCGACGCAAATTACACGGTGTATGCGCGATTATGGAAAAACGGAGCGGAAAATAAAATAGATAGAGAGAAGAAGAAGAAGAAGAAGTTCCGTCAGCGTAAGAAAGTTACGTAAGCGAAGTTAGAGAAGCCCCCGGTAGAAATGATATATCCTCCTTTAATACGATGTTAGGACTCGGAGCAATCTCGGTACATAGAGTTCAGAAACTGCTCGTCGTATGTCGTAGACGGGAAAGAGAGAGCAACTGGATAAGGCTTATAAGAGGGAATGGTGTCAAGTGCGCGCTTAAAAAAACTCCTCTAAAAAAAGCAAACTTTTCAAAAGCATCATGTATTAGAAGAGTGCAGTTAAGAATATGTATGTATCGTCGAGCAGGCCTCTCCGTCCCGGCTTTTCCTTTCGTAGATCTCTCTCTTCCTCTCTCCCTCTCTCTCTCTCTCTCTCTTCTTTTTCGGCAGAGAAAAAGAACCACAGAGAGATTGGTTCGCGAGTTTATTTTTTTTTTAAAGGAATTTCCATGCTGAACTTCTACCTGGACGCGTATCGATGGAATGTTATATTAATCGATAACTTGGAGCGTGATTTAAGAACGTTAATAAAATGGATATTAAGCTCACGCTAAATGGAGACACAGGGGGGACGGTGAGACGTAAAAAAAATAACTAGTCCGATTTAAGATGGAATTAATTACGGAATGGGAAAGGTCATGAATTATTTTCGGCCGTCACGATACCGCGATATCGACGAAACCTTCAATAATTAACGTTAATCCCGGTACAAAGCTGTCGCGTGTATAATATTGGGAGAGTAACGCGATTAGGGGAATTTGTTCGAGTTTATTCTAATATGGCAGCGTTATTTTCACGGCGTCATTGGGTTTCGGTAAATGGGATGTCAATCGTTGACGAAAACCAGGGAACAATGGAGATTCGCGACGAGAAGAAAGCCACGTTCAAAATTCACGTAAATAGTCCGGGATATTTCCGGGGTGGAAAAGTGTCACGAAATATCTTGTCAATATCCAGCTTGTATTAGACACTGTTGAGAGAGAGAGAGAGAGAGAGTAGAATGAATACAAATGGCAATGGATAGTGAGAGCATGTCGATCGATATCACGGCAAATCGAAGACGAGATTACGGGCATCCTGAGAAATGTTCCAGCATCCTTACACGTGACACCTGGAAGACAAACAGTATTTCAGTAATGACTATTCCAATTAATACTAGGCTCACGGATATTTTTTGTCGAAAAAAAGATTTACTTAATTCAAAGACAGCTTGATTGTATATCGATTATTCGTTTCGATATACAGGGTGTAACCAAAATTCGGGGACACTTTTTCAGTATCGATAGTACGCATCAAAAGACGAGGGGTTGTATCTCGATAGGAGGTGGTTTTTATACAAAACTTTATAGACTTTTTTTTCATCTTTTGGTGCGTACTATCGATGCTGAAAAAGTGTCCCTGTATTTTTGTTACACCCTGTATATTTAATTACTTCATAAAACTCAAAAAAAAAAATTGAGTTCTATTAACAACAGTCAGTCAATATTCCTTGAAAGTAATTATAAGTAATCTGTGTAATTGCTCTCGTGAAATCCGAACGTCGTAAAAGGGTTGTCAAGGGAAAAGTGTGCCGTGAGATTTTTCGAATGAAGAAAGGTCATGGAGTGACCCGCTGATACGTCGGGTGACTTGTTTCAATTACACCGTCGACGTGTAACAAACAAAACGTGGTTGGGGTCCTGGACGATAGGGTTTTACATGGGAATGCGTCGGGGACGACGTTGCGTCCTTGAACTCTAATTTTCATCCGTTAACGACGTACCCTCCCCCCCCCTCTCTCTCTCTGTGCCGGCTGGTGGCCGTGTGTTCGTTTCGATCCACGTGGGACCAAGTTTCCAGTGAAAATCGAGTCAGCCGAATGGAATTATATCGAATCAACGTATCGTGAATTGCATCCTGTAACAAGATGCGGGCCGCTTCGGCCGCTGGTAATCGGAGTAACTTACAAATGGACTGTCATTGCAATTGGCAGCGGAAGTGACTCGTTGTCCCCTCGGCCGAACCGACCAATCGTTATTCTCTTGGTACACGATCATTGCGGGCAACGTGACCGAGCCGCGATCAAACGCGTTTCGCCTGCTTCGTTTAAGATCCTCGTCTTCTGATTCCGACCATCATGATGCTTCTTTTGTCTCGCGGGCAAACTGGGATCCGTTGAACACGTCACACTTTGTGTTTGTGTGTGTCTGTGTGTGGGTGGGTTTGTGTGTTGCTTGGTACGGTGGTTCGATTAGAAGCGTCCCGTTAGAATTTTTTCCAGGGGATTTTTATTTGTTTTTTATTGGAATTTGGGAATTGAAGTTGGATGGGTTTTTTTTTGAGATTTTTTGTTGGGAAGTATTGAAATTGTGGGTATGTGTGTGTGTGTGTTGGTAGTTTGGTTCGTAGAATCGTCCCGTTAGAATTTTCACCAGGGAATTTTTGTTTTTTTGGTAGGAATTTGGGAATCAATGGTTGATAGGTTTTTTTGTGATTTTTTTGGGAAGTATTGTGGGTGTGTGTGTGTGTTTGGGGACCAGCTGATACCAACTGGTACCGGCTGGTACCGCGAAGATTTGACGGTTCAAGGACTCGTTGTCTCGAGGAATTTCCAGAGCGTCGGGGGTTTCGGAAAGTTTCGGAAATTTTCGGGGGTTAACTGGCATGTACGTTTCACCTGCTGGGGAAATTCCTGCGCGCGGAAACTTCGGATCTTGGTATTTCCGTGAAGTTTGCGGGACTGTAGTTACTACACGGCGAGATACCGGAGTTCCGAATTTCTGCCTCGGAAACTTTCGGGCCGCGTGAAAATTCCGGATTTCTCGCAGCGTGTCGTGTTTTCCCTTGATTTTCTCTTTTTTTTGGGGGCGGGGGGGAATTTCGTGCTTTGCCGTATTGTTATTATTTCAAACATGCTCGGAGTAAACAACCGGATTTCTCCGCTCGCTAAACACAAAACACGGATAATTATGGTGCCGATACGAGGCCGCGAGATAATTAAGCAAATTAGCAAACGAACGATTCTCCCGCGACACCGCGGAACCATTTCCACCGGGCGATTTATTTATCGTGCTCCATCGATAATTAATTAATCACTGAATAATATCCAACCGCACGAATCACCGGGCAAAACAGGAGAAAAAAGAATGGACAAAGCCGCAACGGAAAGAACAAAATATCATACCAGGCTATCGACGACTTCGACACCGTGCTATCGAACGCGCAAACAGGGAAGTTAATTAATCGTTCGTCGCGAATAAAACGTCGCTGTTTGTTCGCCGCCGGGACACGCGTTATCGCGATGCGCTCGCGTGAGAACCGATGAAAATTGAAAACATACAGTTGCGACCAGAAATCACGGACGGGCGTGGGTGACAAAAAAGAAGAATGAAAGAAAACACGCACACACTAGGGTGGTCGTTAAAAATTAAATCTTTTGCGACGCTCCCCAAAAATTTGGGTTCTATAATTGTTTATATTTCGAATAAAATCGTATTTTTCATAAAAATTCCCAAAAAATTAATTTAGATTGTCTTGAGGTACGTGTTGTTTTTAATTTAAAAACAAACAAAAAATTCTCCAGTGTTTTTGCATCATAAGGAAGCTTTTTGGGGGACGTTGCAAAAGATTTAGTTTTTAACGACCACCCTAATACACACACACACACATACATACACGAGGAAATAGAGAAACCGATACGGAAAGCGAGAGGCTGGATTCTGGACCACGTTTCGGCCTGAAAGACGCGGCATGAATTTGTCAGATGAAAACCGGCTTATCGATATAATCGGGAATCGAGCCACGTTCTAACGTCCCTCTCTATTGCCTTCCCCCCTCCCCCTCCCACGGAGAAATCTAATGTAACGTCGGTCTATTTGATGTAGCAATAAACAAACGGAATTGCGGTCATGATTCAAGCCGGGAAAATATCCGTTACGGAGAAGGAATTTATTAATGATTTAATCGAATGATCAGCGGGTATTTATTTTTTTCTTTCGAAGAACACGTGAGAAGGACGATATAATGACGAACGGTGTGATAATCTTGATCGACGGCGGTGATCTATATTCCACGACGATCGAGCAAACACATTAACGTGGATATTTATTGAATCGTTATCACGGGAGTGATTTGCTCTCGGGACGTGAACTTTTATAGATCGATTTTATTTGTATCGATCCGTCCGATGGAGATTTCTGTTTTCCCAATTTAGTCTCTCTTTGGAATTATTTAGACGTATCGAACGGTTCTTTAAGAGAACTCGTAAATTCTCATTTGCATCGACGATGGTTTCTTATTGTGTGCCAAATTGCAATTACTGTCCGATAGGGGGTTGGATTTTCGGGAAATACATCGAAACTTTCTGTTCGATATACATTAGGGTTAGGTTAGGTTAGGTTTAAATTCAAAAATTTTAATTCAACATTTTTTTTTATCAATAATTGATTATAGAAGTAAAGGCATTAAGAATACGAAAGAAAGTTTACTTAAACCTTGGTGTGAAGAAATCTAGATATTAAAATTACGTTTGTTACTTATTTAGTTTTAAAATAAAAATATCAATTTGAATATCTTTAATTTTTTTATTTAATAGATCAAATCAACTGGAAAAATTTTGATTTTAAATTTTTGTTTTATTGTTATTTTAATTAACTAATGTTTTTTATTTTGATTTGGGTTCTATAATTGTTTATATTTCGAATAAAATCGTATTCTCATAAAAATTAACTTACATCGTCTTGAGGCACATGTTGTTTTTAATTTAAAAAAAGAAAAAATTCCCCAGTGTTTTTGCATCATAAAGAAGCTTCTTTTAACGACCACCCTAATACACATGGATTATAAGTACGTCGTAGGGTTAACCCTATTTTCTTGGTATTTCTTGAGTTTGTTTATTTAACGTTGCTATCCGTTCCGAATTCGCGACATTTTCGCGGACGGTTAATTTTCCCTCGTTGATCCGTCGTCCGGCGAAAGTCGAAGAAGAGTAACCACTTTGTCGCCACGGATAAAGAGGAAAAGTGGCTCTCGGAAAATGGGGCGTGGAGAGAGCGTGAATAAAAAATAAAAAATGAGAAGAAAATGGGGGAAAAAGAGATACGTGTGGCACTACGGGCCTGGATAAGGTAATAAAATGCCCGCCTCCATAATCCATAGAGGCGAAATCGAGTCGTCGATTAATCGCGATAAAAGCACCGACTTTCAGTCGTTGTAACAGGCGAACATGTAAACGGTGTAATTTGACGAGTTACAGCGAAAAATCGCACGTGCGAAACGTCGATTTTCATTTGCTACTTTCATGGAAATATCAACACTGATTATTTCTGCCAGAATCGAAATATATGTCGTACTATTCTCGGTGTCACGATTTGTCTTTTTTTATTGAAACACTCGGTTAGGTCTGGGTTAGATCTGGCTTTGCGTCATCCCCTCGTAATTTCTATTCTTTCGCAGCGTGGAATTTTCCATGCCCTGAAATTTCTCGTCTTTTGTTTCCCATTAAATATTCCCCCCGGTTGGTTGTTCGGTGAATTTCCCACGGAGAACGCTGAACGAATTTCTAAGGCATACAGAAATCACATCGGATTCTCGTCGGGAATGCTGGGGAAAATTTGCAGATTTTTTTTTGCGTTTTTTCTTATTTCACCCTCGTCGCAGAGAGTGGGTATTAACACTAGAACTACCAAGGCAGTCAAAAAGACTGGTTCCTAATTTTTGATAAAAATCATTTAAATTTAGAAATGTGCGTTTTCTAAAGTTCTTTATAACTATGATTTTATATGTAAATCATTAAATCGATCAATTTACTATCCTCCCTTATCTTTCCCTTGTTTCAAACATATGTATTTAATGATTTTAGATATACCGAATTAATCCTCGGTAGTTCTAGTGTTAAGGGGGGAGTTAGGGTTTTCATTATCGAAAAATTGATTTTTTTTTGCTTTTTCTTATAGTTAAATATTTCGAGAGTATTCTCCCAAAATTTGAAGATAATCGGTTCAGTGATTTCAAAACGGGTCTTCTACGACGTACCATTTCGGAGATATGATTTTTTAAAATTTATTTTACAAATGGGGTTGTAACTCTTTAGGGGGTGATTTTCGGACCTAACTTCCTTGGTCCTTTTTTCACCTTTTGGTGCGTACTATCGATTCTGAAAAAAGGTCCCCGATGATATGTTACACCCTGTATAATGTGCAAAAGGTCCGAATATATTTGTTTAATTCATACGTCCGGAAAAAAATCACAAAGAAAGTGTTATTTTTTAGCCTGAAACCCTAACTCCCCCCTTAATCACGGTTTTAAATGTTTCATACGGCGTGATGGAGTTGGTAAATCAAGAGTGTATCTCGATCGGATTTTCCGTCGGGAAAACTTGCCGAGTGACCTCGGCGTTATTATCCTCGGCTCTTCGAATTGCGTTGTTTCTCGGCCGGTGTTACCAGGTCCGGCTCGTGGCACGAACAGAACCCCGAGCATAATAAACAACGTAGATACGAAAGCTCTATCCGACGCTCGGATTAACCGAAACGACGAAGAACCCCTTTACGGGATCCCCTCGATTACGGAACACCGTGCCACGGGAAGCTGAAAACAAACAGCTCGAAAATGGATAACGCGGATTACCCGCTAGCGGAGTTAATAGTTGAATTTCATTCCCCATTTTCTCGGTAATGATCGAAACTCGGAAAGATTCTGTAAATTTTCTTCAACGACGGAGGATGTTGTCCCCGTTTTCTCACGAATTTCCATGGGAATTAGAGTAAATATCGCGACTAACGGGAATGTCGTTTTGGTAAATCTGTTTATCGTCGTTATAGTTAGACGTGTAAATTATCTTGGTAAATAGTTTTCGAAAGATCGTAAATTCGCTATGAAATTAATTCTGCAACTTCGTTAACACCCGTAGATCTTTGTTGAAACACTTAGGGTTGATTCACGGTTCGTCTAAATTGTAGTGAATGATATCCGTGGAATCGCGATGAGGGAAAAAAAAAGTTTTCCCGGGGATAACGGTGACCGACGGTGGAAATGTTACGTGTCAGGCTGCGTGCAAAGACATCCGGAATGCGTGATGTTATTAGACCGGTCGCGACGTGACGTGAATACGTAATGAGACCACCATAGAACTGCAATCTCGATCTAATTTCAATGGATAAATTCCAACCCCGTTTTCGTACCGCGATATATCCCCCGTTGTATTACAATATTTATCAATTCGCGCGTAAATATCGCCGCGATTCATATTATTCCCCGTGAAAATAATTCCATCCCGAAGCAAAGAAATACGGTATCCTTTTTTTTTATGGTTTAATAGCGAGGTCGGTTTTCTGTTATTTCCGAGAGTATTCCCAGCTTTTCCGTGGGGCGTCGGGACGACCAGATTAAGACGTCCATATTGCAAGAGAACAGAATCGTTTCGGGTATCTTTGCGAGGGGGAAAAATACGGGTTAGCTGGAGGGGTGGATGGTCGAAGCAGATTCCCCTTGCTTTAACCTCACCTTGTCTCTGTTTTTCTTTTTTCTTTCTTTTCTTTGCGACGTGTTTCCCTGTCTCTAAGCAAGGGGGAGAAAGAAGAAAACGCTACGGGGGTGGCCGGAGAAAAAACCACGTAAATTGCGAAAAGGGATTTTTGTTAATTATTTGGTAGTTCCGGTTGAAATACAGGGACGAATCTGGAAGCCACGGTTATTTGTCATTTTTACCGCTGTCCAGCGACATAACGAGATTTCTCACAATTATCTTGATTTTCTACCGAGAACATTCACGTGCTTTTCCACGGGAAAACGGACAAACAATATTATTTCTATTTCCATGTCGCCCCATCGTACGGTTTCACTTCGCGGAATAACAAACAGATTTGTTTATCATTTTCCCTCTGGTTTTCCTTCGTCTGGCCCGACGTGGATTCTTCACTTTTCGTCTTTCGGTCGTTCGCGAACAATACGACGGTCTCGGTGTTTGTTATCGTACCCGGGGAAACGGCGGCGGTGACCGCGGGAAAATCGTGTTTTTCTTTTCTCCGGTCGAAATACGTCTACCTGAAGTGCGTGCTATTTGCGTCGCCTCAGCCAATGACTTTCCCGACGACCTGTTTAGTCTTCCCTCGTCCCTCATCCGTGATCACTGAAACTCTCATTCCTTGTCGTACGCGTTTCAATACACTCGTTAATTCCCATAGAAAGAACTGCCGGTCGGACAAACATTGTCGTCGTGAAAATTTTACGGTTTAACACTTTGCGGCCGGTGTCCCCGCAGCGGGGACATTTTTAAATCGTCGTAGAAGACACGCTAAATTTGCTACGACCTGCTGGTACTCCCAAAAGCAAAATCTGCCGACCGCAAAGGGTTAACCTCTTTACGGCCTTGGACAGACGTGTGGACGTTTAGTTTTGTTATTATTATAGTTAGTGTTAATAATATATTGACTAAAATTATCAGTATAGATTATTCAGTATAGAATCACTCGATAAGAGAAGTACACTTTTTTTTTGGTGTGGCTGTACTGTTAATGGGATTTTCATTTTATAAGAAATTACTGAACGTCCACATATGTGGCCATAATTATGAAAGTGATGTAAGTAAATATTTAAAAAGAATGAAAGTCTTGATAATTTGTTAATAAATGTTTCAAACCTTTAATACTAGAACTACCGCGGATTAATTTGGTATATCTAAAACCATTGGATAAATGTGTTTGAGGGAAAGAAATAAAGGAGGATAGTAAATTGATCAATTTAATTATCTATATATAGAAACATGATTACGAAGATTTTTGGAAATCGCAGCGTTGGAAATTTAAGCGATTCTTAAACAAAATTTCGAACCAGTCATTTTGACTGCCTTGGAAATTCTAGTGTCAAAAAACATAATGTCCAAAATTTTAAAAAAATTTACTCAGACTGCTTTCATAAACGCCAAGTGAAGAGGTTAACTCTTTAATATCAGAAAACATATAACAAGTTCAATTAAATAATTTCTTTAATTGCAATGCAATGAATTTGAAAAAACGTTTGATAAACTTATTTCGAAACCCAAAACTCTCGTGTACACAACGATACGTCGGCGTTCGGCACTATAAAAGGGTTAATTTCATCGAGATTTCCCGCAAGCGTGGAAAGAAAAGATTCCACGGGCCGTTTGACGGCGCGACGTGACGTCTCGTTAACGTCCGAACAGCATCATCGGGGAACGGGGTCTGGAAGATTCCCGGGGGTTGTCCCGGGTGATTTCGGGAGAAAGAGAAAGGTGTAAGTACGTGGGCGGGCAAGGACAACGTTTGAAAGATACTCGTGTGCGGGGCGCGTGTGCGCGACACGTACACATACACACACACACACACCCAGTCTCTCTCTCCACCCGCCACCACCACCACCACTACCACCACCACCACCACCACCAAGAACCAGCGCACCTCCAGTCGCTGGCACCTCTACCTCCTCGATCAGTCGACCCCGTGCAACGCGGCACGCCGGCCGCCGCGCGATCACCTTGTTGTTACAACTGTCTGTCTAAAAAAAAAAAAACCCCCGTGAAACCGCCATAAACTCTGATTATTACCCTCCAGTGTGTTTGGAAATCCGTAGAGGAAGAACCGAGTTCGTTTTGACGGAGAATCATTTTTGGACGTTAGGACACACTTGCAGGGGAATTAAATAACGAGATAAAGAAATAAATTTTTCACGACGGTGGGTGCGAGACGCGCGTGCGTGTGACGCGGAGTGCGTGAGACTAGAAAGGTCACGGTGAATTAGGGGATTAGAAGATTGAACGACTGGACGACTGACTGTGCGTGGGAGACAGATAGAGAGAGAGAGAGAGAGAGAGAGAGGGAGAGAGTTAGAGAGTGGAGGTTCAGGACACCGCGCTCAGCCGGCTCCACGGCCCCCACTCGCTAACTTGTTGAGTCTCTCTCGGCAGGTGTGTTTGCCACGATGGATCGAGGGACATCGTTCACGATGATGTTCATTTATCCCATCCTCATCGGCCTGGTGGACGCCAACGTCGCGGCGCAGAGGAACGTGCACAACGAGCCGCTGGTCGTCGAGACGACCAGCGGCCTCGTCAGGGGTTTCTCGCGTACCGTACTGGACAGAGAGGTTCATATATTTTATGGGATCCCATTCGCAAAGCCGCCCATCGGTCCGCTGAGATTCAGGAAACCATTACCCATCGATCCATGGCACGGGGTTCTAAACGCCACGGTGTTGCCGAACAGCTGCTATCAGGAGAGATACGAGTACTTCCCGGGCTTCGAGGGCGAGGAGATGTGGAACCCCAATACCAACATCTCCGAGGACTGTCTCTACCTGAACATCTGGGTGCCCCAGAAGCTCAGGCTGCGTCACAAAGGGTCCGAGCCGCCCTCCAACGGGGAACGCAATGGGGTGCCCTTGTTGGTTTGGATCTATGGGGGTGGCTTCATGAGCGGCACCGCCACCCTGGACGTCTACGACGCGGATATCATGGCGGCCACCAGCAACGTCATCATCGCCTCCATGCAGTACAGGGTCGGGGCGTTCGGGTTTCTCTATTTGAACAAGCATTTCGCTAATAGCGAGGAAGCCCCGGGGAATATGGGTCTTTGGGACCAGGCCCTGGCCCTTCGGTGGCTGCGGGACAACGCGGCTGCCTTCGGAGGGGACCCCGAGCTCATCACCATCTTCGGGGAGTCCGCGGGTGGTAGCTCTGTCTCTTTGCACCTGATCTCACCTGTCACCCGGGGCCTGGTGCGTCGAGGGATCCTTCAAAGTGGCACCCTGAACGCCCCGTGGAGCTACATGACCGGGGAGAAGGCTCACGAAGTGGCCAGGGTGCTCGTGGACGACTGTGGATGCAACTCGACCTTGCTCCAGGAGAACCCGGCGAGAGTCATGGCGTGCATGAGGTCCGTCGACGCCATGACCATCTCCGTGCAGCAGTGGAACAGCTACTGGGGCATTCTGGGCTTCCCATCGGCGCCCACCATAGACGGCATCTTCCTGCCGAAACACCCCCTGGACCTCCTGAGGGAGGCTGACTTCAAGGACACGGAGATCCTCATCGGGAACAACGAGAACGAGGGTGAGATTCTGAGAGATTTTTGTTTGATGATATTGATAATGGTTTTGTTAGTTTAACACGTTCACGCCGGCGTGCTCCACCGGTGGGACACACGTGTCTGTCCCCTATGGGGCGACGTGCATCACCGGTGGGTCACGTCTCTATTTTAAAAATGTAATTCTTTAGTAACCAGAAAACAATTGCCATTAGGTCTTCTTGTGTTTCTCGCAGACACTCTGTATTTATGTAGAATATGTGAATCTTTTTTGTTTTTTATGGATTCTGGTTACTTTATGGGGTACTGGCAATACCACGCCGCCCCACAGAAAGAAACGTGAAAATCGACGTCGGTGTGAAGGTGTTAATTTATTATTTCAGCGGTGAAAATGTAGGGGAAAATTATTTTCAAAGATTGTTGCGATTAGTTACTTTGTGAATGTTTTAAGTGGAATTTTCCTCGAGGTTCTGATTATGCAGGGTGTGACAAAAATACTGGGACACTTTTTCAATATCAATAGTACGCACCAAAAGATGAAAAAAAAGTCTATAAAGTTTTGTCTAAAAACTACCCCCTATCGAGATACAACCCCTTTTGTAAAAAGTTTTTAAAAAAATCATATCTCGATAGGGGGTGGTTTTTAGACAAAACTTGATCGACTTTTTTTTCATCTTTTGCTGCGTACTATCGATACTGAAAAAGTGTCCCAGAATTTTTGTTACACCCTGTATAGGTTTTTTATCGTAAGAGTATCGTTGGAAGAGTGATTTTAAATAGTGAGAGGTTTTGAGAGCGAAAAGATTGAGTTCACGAAAAATTTGAGGGTATCTGTCGGAGTTTATCGGTCCGCTTGCCGTCGCAAACATTCGTTATCAGGTTTCGTTACGTAAATCGCGGCGAAACCGGATTATTCTTCTTCGGGCGAACGTAATCGCGTGGAAAACAATGCCACCGGTGTATTCCCATTAGATAATAGGGAAACGTGTTCCCGTTATTGACTCGCGATCGACCTCTCTCGTTAATGAAAACGGGACTCGTCTGTGTGTTGTTTTATTTTCGGAGATTAGAAGTACCGGAGGTTTTCTTGAAACGACGTTAATTACAAAGATTTTTTAACGATTCGAACCGTTGCAGTGTTAAAAACTCGTATAATGTCGTTTTAACGAATTTCTCAGTCTATTATATGCTACTAGAATTTTAATTAACTCTATTACGCGATCCTTGAAAATATTGAGTAGATCAAAGCCTCGTCCCGTTTGTTAAAGGAGCGTCGTGGAAAAATTGGGTAAAAATTTTACATTTCAATTAAGCCAAGAAAAATAGAGCAAACTGATGGTTCGAAAAAAATAAAATAAAATAAAATACCCTCTGATAAGAGGCTCTCTCGATGAAGCAGAAAAACGAGATCTCGAGAGTTCCGGCGACCTTAGTTGGCCCGATACGATCTCTGACCTTAAGTCGAGGGATCATTAATAGCCGTTTTTCGCTCGAACGAGTTCGAGGCAATTAAGCAGCTCACCTTCCATCGCGTTTTTTTCGTTTTTTCCACCGTTGCGCCTAAATCGGAAAGTTTTCCCACTTTTAGGCGATTTTCACACCGTTCCATGCAAATTTCTGTACGACAAGATTTTCGTTATTTAGAATTTTCCGGACGAGAAATCTACGAGGTGGAAAAATTGCTGCGCTTTGAAAATTTCAGGCGTCGAAAATCCCGGGGTTAGAAATTCCCGGGCGCTAAAATCTCCCCGCTGTGATATTTAACGCGCTCAGAAATTTCCGCTCGTTAAAAATTCAACTGTCGGAAATTTTGGCGAGCGTCGAAATTACTGCGTTTTGAAACTACGTATATGTTGAAATGACGAAGTGTGAAAGCAGCCTAAACCCAGCCAGACGTTAGTTTGTTTTCCCGGAGGTGTTCTTCTGGTCGCGAAGAAAAGCTTGCGTTTGTCGAGCGACCCAGTTACGTTAGTATCGAAGCCAGTCCGATTGGCAGATCAAAGGACGACTTAATTATTATGCAACCCGAGGGCTATTTATCTTCGCAACTGGGACTACGAGTTCTTCAATGTTCCGCGAGACACGGCGGAACACCGTAGACTCTTAATTTCAATCAAAAGTCGAGACACTTTTTTTGTTTCATAGGAATTTTACTTGAAAATTTCATTTCCCAAGTTTCTCGCTGCAAATTTCTTTTTATGTTTTTTTTTCTCCAAGTCGAGTCCACTTGGATATACAGGGTGTAACAAAAATTCTGGGGCACTAAAGGTTTATGGATAGAATGCAAAAAAATTAAGAAAAATAAGTCTTATAAGTTCTGGGCGCAACCCACCCCCTATCGAAATACAACCCCTTTTGTAAAAAATTTTTAAAAAATCGTATCTCCGAAATGGTACGTCGTAGAGGACCGATTTTGATTGCGATATAACCGGAAGAGACTAAAGTTTACGAAAAAAATATCACTATATACGTAAAGAAAGATTTAGTGAATGCCCTTAATTTTTCCCAAGTTGTTACAAACCTGCTACGATATAGGTAATCGACGTTGTTTGGATTAACCAAGAATAAATGCTATTTAACAGCAATAATCGCAGCAATTATATTTTTTTCTATTATCTTTGATCTTCTCCGGTTATATTGCAATAAAAACGGGCCTTCTACGACATACCATTTCGGAGATATGATTTTTTAAACATTCCTTACATAAAGGGTTGTATCTCGATAGGGGGTGGTATTTAGACAAAACTTTATAGACTTTTTCTTCATCTTTTGGTGCGTACTATCGATACTGAAAAAGTGTCCCAGTATTTTTGTTACACCCTGTATATATTTGTTCTTCTCCCCGCGTTTATTGGACAATGGAAAAGTCGGGATCCTGATAACAGGGCGGGTAGTTATCGACCGATTCGCAGCTCCGCATTTATCAGACCCGGAATTTCGCGGTAAGTCGCTTGTCTTTGCCCGAGGACCCCATTCCCCGGGCCGAAATCAATTGGCCCGACAAACCCTGCGATTTTCTCCGCGCCGAGTGGTCATGAAAGTTCAACGAGATTTAGAAACCGGTCCTCCGAATGGCACACCCTTTTTCCTCAAGTTTTTTCGACCAATGATTAATAAATTATAACGTAGAATTTTATTTTCCTGGTAGAATTTTTCTCAGACACTCGATTCGAGGAATAAAAATGATTATTTATTGAAATGTTTATGTTGCGAGAAAACACGTAAATTTTGAACGAGTTCGACCTAGAAATTTTGACTTTTCGTATTTCAAAAATGACCGTCGAAATGAACGGAATTTACGCGGGAAAAATCGGCCGAGTTCGTAAACGTCCGGCGAAACAATTAACGACGTAACTTCGCGATGTGGGTTGCGACCTCGGTTTTCCTGTTCGACACATTACGCGCCGGTCACGTACCTGCGAACCATCGGATTTAGATTTCACGTGCGCGGGTCACATTCGGCCGGAAGTATCCTGAATTATTGACGAGAACTCGCCGCCAACGACGCGGAACGGAACATTTCCCTGTCAATCGTGACGATTTATGACGAAAGGAAAAATAAAACACCATTCCCCGCTGTGATTCGTGAAAAACTTGAATAAATTAAACAAATCATTGTTACGTTCCCCGAATGTTAGTAATTTTTTTATTTGAATTACGTTTCCCGGAGTTTTTCCAAGTAGTAGTAGCCAGTCGATGATCAGCCGGGGATCAAAAAGTTTTCCGCGGGAGGGAAAAGTGTATCCAAGTTTCGTCCATTTAGGAATACAGTTTCATCCTCGTGGCAGATATCAGACGCGTTGAGAATCTCCATGGTTTTCCTCGATTTTTCTTCCGGTTTCCCAACACGACCGGGGGAGGAAAAGCGTCAAACGTGTCGGCGAGAAGAATTAATGAGGCTACCGCTATAGATCGGTGAGAGATTCGAGAAGACACTCGATATACCTGGTGTCGAGGAAAAATTTTAACGACCGCGACCCCCTCTCCCCCCCCCCCGTTTTGCATTCGATTGAAATTCAAAGGCCGCCCGTCCCGTGCCGGAAGTTAGTTAAGAATCGGCCGCGGCTGGACGCGCAGAATTTGAATCTGGGTCGTGAAATTTTTCAGACGTTCAAACTTGCGGAAAAACAGAATTTTTCATGACGGGGAAAACCAGACGGTTTTATGAGCCTTAATATTTTAAAAAAAATTTTTTTTTTATTAAAAAATTAATTACAAATAAGGTTGATTCACCTTATTGGGATGGTTTTCGTACGTAAATTCTCTTTTTAATAACAAAAATTGTTTCTTTATCACTACTATGATACTGTTTAGTGTTATACTGATCGTTTTTGCCAGATAAATATTGTTTAATTCATATATTATCATGCGATCGATACATTTAATTAGTTAATAGTTGTTAAATTATCTACATTTAACGTGTAATTTGAAATCCCAACAGTTTTGGCAAATATTTACATTCAAACGAAAATGTTTCAAAAGACACCTTTTGGTCGAAATAGTTAATTAATAATTCAATTGTTGACGATAGGAATTTGAGAGTCATTAGTTAGAATTATTTTATTTATTAATTGCTGGAAACGATGGTTCTCTTTTGACAGCCGTGTCTTAAATTGTTTATAACAATTCCACGCTGGCTGTTCAACGAACCGAAAAGCGTATCTTCGGTTCGCTACGGATGCGCTATTATGTACGCATTCGGCATCGACAATTTGGCCTATTCAGCAACTCGATATCATATCTTGAACGTGACGCGCGTGTATTCGCAATTCGCGACAATTCAATGCCTCTCTAATGCTACCCCTGTTAATCGCGATCTCGAAACCTGTAACTCATTCCCTAATCGACGCGAATTACCCCAAAAGAGAGAGGGTGAAAAAAAAATCTGACAAATCGTGATCGTCGACATTTTTTTTGCGGTTTTAAGTTCGCGGACCTTAATCTCCTAACTGGGGAATAAACATTTCTTAAATTCGTTTCACAATGGGGACTTTTTCTTCATAAGTACAAGGTGTAACAAAACATGTGGTCATAATTTTGGGAATTGATAGAACGTACCAAAATAAGGAAAAAATGTCTTTACAGTTTTGTAAAAAGCCCACCCCCTATCAAGATACAACCACTTTTGTAAAAAAAGTTTTCGAAAATTATATCTCCGAAATGGTAAGTCGTAGAAGGCCGATTTTGATTGCAATATAATCGGAAGAGATCAAGATTTATGAAAAAAAATATGGTAGCTGCGATTAGTACCGTTAAGTAGCATTTATTATTGAATATAATCGGTAGCATTTATTCTTAAATTTATTCTTCAAGAATAAATGCTAAACAATATGCTCGCATATAACCATGCTGTGATTTAATAGATAAGGACTACGTAAAACTTAATGCGTTCAAAATATTTCAAAATATTACAAAATATTACGGAAAATTACCATGACGAAAAATCTCGTCATATCCAGTTAGGAGGTTAAAACTTTTATTCTCGAATAAAATCCGCTGGAGCGTTAATTTGTTCGGCTAGAGTAGTTTTTCTACCATTCTGTAGATTATTGTAATTCAGTGATTTTATTTTGCGTTCGTGTGTGTATGTGTACGTGTGTCGAGTACGGGCGAACGAAACTCGGGACACGAGTTGTACATGAAAAATGGAATAATGTTTCTTAATGTAACTTTTACTTCGTAATTAATAATCCGGTCTTATCGAGGGTCCCGCGGTAAATTATCTCGGTCGTTTTACATCGTCGTAATGTTTAATCACCCGGCCGGATCGAGTTTCGTGTTTTCTGTGGCGCGAGCAAATAAGAACTCGCGAAAATAATGTCGTCAAACGATGCTCGTAATTTTTACGATTCGTTTCGGGAATATTCATGGGATTCGCGACACGCGACGAAATCGTGTAGTGGATTTTTTTTTATTGTAATTTTTAAGTATTACGCCGATACATCTGTTAAGACCGCGATTTCTTTCTTTCCCTTTTTTTTTTCTTGTACCAGTTTTACGATCGAACGGGGGTCCCCACAGCGACATTGAAAGCGTTATTTCAACGTTATTCTGGATAATATATTCCACTTGGAGTCTCTGTCTATACAGATACAGGGCGTTCTCCGGAGATATCGAGTTGAATTTATTTTCCATCAAAACGAAAGGGATCTGATTATTTGACGTTTAGAAATATCGAGCCTGGGTTTTAAATATGCAAATGGGATTTTTGTTGGAAACTCCGCAGAATGCGGGGATGTAAAAGTGTAAAGATTAATTGAAAAATTTGTTTTAAAAAGAGTAATTAATTTTGTAGCTTCTGGTTTAGCCAATTTTTTTTTTATTCGAGTAGATTTCTTCGATGAATTTTTGAGGGAACGGTTCGTAATTCGGGCCACCCTGTATATTTGGAATGTTTAATTAACGCGGTATGCAAATGAAGCTTTCCTTTTCAATACCATGGCAAAACGGAATTTCTATGATACCCATACGGCAATAGTATTCGTGTATGGTGACAGTGCCGCTCGATATCGCTAGTAGTGCGAGTCAACCATTCGGCGGGCACCGTGGAAATTACGTTATTGTCACTGTTACACTGGGAATTACGTTTATTTGTCGGAGACTCGAATTACAGCTCGTTAAGAATTCCTGCGAACCGATTTCCCCGGGTGATTTATTTTAACAAGAAACCAGAAACTCGACGCTGAAAGTTTAAACAGGAAAGCAGAGAGAAAAAACGTCACCCCTGAGAACCCCCTTTTTTTTTTAATTATTCCAACTGTTTCGTTTCAAAGGGTAATTAAATGTTCCAGATTGAATTTCTCTCTTAATATCTGTATCATGATCATACAATTAAGTCGGACATTAGCCATGTTTGTTCGTTCGTCGGAAAGTATCGTGGAACATTTTAATTTTTATATTTTAATGCAATTTTTTTTTTCTCTCATGGATGATTTCGATGCAAACTACATCTGTGTGTCGGGATACACAATATTTCCCCATCGAGCCCTCTCATAATTCTGTTTCAGTTAATACTAGCCGCGTAAAGGGCTAGTACATTATTTGGTTAATGGCTGCCGTATGTGAATTTATGCGCGTATTATAATCCCATGGCTTGTTGATGTAATTATCGACGATGGGGTGCGCCGTCGTTTGACCTCGTTAACATCGCGTTTAAATCCACCCGTTTTTTTTCTCTAATCGAACATTCTAGATTGGATGTTCCACGGGAATGTGGGAATTTGTTAATTACAGTGAGAAATGGGGGATTTATTTTTTTGGGTGGGAATTCGGGGGCATATGGGGATTTTTTAGATTTTTTAGATTTTTTAGATTTTTTAGGGGTTGCGGGGAAAACTTTGATTTATCCTGAAAAAAAGTCGCGGAAATTTTCAGCTCCGCGAAACCACACCTGCGCAACGTAAAGCTGTATGTGGTTTGTTAGAAAATAAAAAGTCAAGAGGTAGCGAGTTTTCCGCGTGTATTTTGCCCCGGAAGTGATGATTTTAAAGTGACGCGTCGGTTTATCGGAGATTCGAATTTTCTTGAAAAAATCATACGATCCCACGGTTATGAATTTCCGAGCAACAAAAAAAATGGGGTCCGGAATTGTGTATTTCCATTAGCGCAGCTTCGAAATGGAATTTATTCGAATAACTGTCGGGGGAGCGTGAGAAAAAATTACATTTAAAATCCGCGGCATTGTTTACGTAGCGTTAATTACGATTAATCGCAGTAAAAACTACGCGCTAATAAAATACTTTGGCGAGTGTGTTGGTTCACTTTGTCACGTGGGAACACGATTACGCAGATGATTTTCTGTATTTGTTGGCGAAATAGTATACAGGGTGTAACAAAAATTCTGGGACACTTTAGGTTCGTGGATAGAACGCATAAAAATAAGAAAAAAAAGTCTTATAAGTTGTGGGTGCAACCCACCCCCTATCGAGATACAACCCTTTTTGTAAAAAATTAAAAAAAAATCATATTTCCAAAATGGTTGGTCGTAGAGAAGCGATTTTGATTGCAATATAACCGGAGAAGATCAAAGTTAATAAAAAAAATATAATTGCTACGATTATTGCTGTTAAACAGCATTTATTCTTGTTTAATCCAAACAACTTCGATTACCCATATCATATTAGGTGTTTAATCACTTGGGAAAAGTTAAGGGCACTCACTTAGACTTCCTTTCCTTATATAGTGATATTTTTTCGTAAACTTTAGTCTCTCCCGGTAATATTGAAATCAAAATCGCTCCTCTACGACGTACCATTTCGGAGATATGATTTTTAAAAATTTTTTTACAAAATGCTTTATATCTCGATAAGGCCTGTTTTTTAGACAAAACTTTAGAGACTTTTTTTCATATTTTGGTATGTACTATTGATTCTGAGAAAGGGTCCCCTCATTTTTGTTACACCCTGTATATCAAATTCGTGTCCTTTAATTATGAATTTAGATACGTCAGTTTGCCGTACGATTTATTTAGGGCTTTAATTAAATCGATTAGACATTTCGTCGATTCTTGCAGCGGGAGAAATGGCCGCCGGTTGAGATTGAATTCGACGTCCGTGTGGCACACACCTTAAATCAATGACTCGTCGGGATAATTCTGTATCTTTATGCGTCAATAGAACGTTATGACGCGGCTGGCCGATTTGAATTTCAAATGTCCCAATTAATGCGCGTAATTGAATGATTTCCCGCGCGTCAGGCCGCCTACACTCATATTTTTTACGCACACTAGTGCATGGAATTCGTGTACTTGACACACACACACACACACACTTAGACGGTTCGTACGTCGCATTTTCCAAATGCCACGTGTTTTTTTTTTTCTTTTTTTATTATACGTCGACAATCTGGGTTTAATGAATTTCTACATTCATTTTATTTTCCTCTCATCGTGAAACGAAATTGTTAAATGTTGAAAGTTAATTTCGTTGAATTTTGTTGATAATTATGAGGCGAGGAAGCATTTGAAAGTTTTCTATTTTATTGATATTTGCTAGATTTTTGGAAAATGGAAAAGGGTTTTTTTTTACGATCAGATATTATTACTTTTTTCTTTAATTCGAGGTATAGTGTTCTTTTTTCTATATGGTCCCGGGGCGGATCGGTGTACGATGATTTAAAAAGCACAGATCCGATCGAGATAATCCTCGATTAACGCTGGCCATTATCACTCTTGATATTATTACGAGAGAGTATTAGTCAGAAAGCACTTAAACGGATTTCGAATAATGGAAACCGAGGTATAACGGGAAAATGGCGTGATTTATCGTGATAGGAAAAAATTCATTCTCTTTGCTTAGCTGAAATACTTCTTTAATTGCGGCTTGTTTCATTAAAAATCCTGCTAGTGTGTGTGTGTATATTCGGGAATATCCGTCGGAATTATTTTATTCGGAATTCATAGAGATTTTATTTTTATCCCTGGGGCGTTTGAACAACCAACGTTTTTCAAGGAAAATTTCCTGTCGGAACCGTGTCTTTTGTTTCCCAGATTTTCATTTGCCATCCATCGAATTTTTGAATTGTTTGATCTCTTTTCCCCGAATTTCCCGGGAAAATGTACAGCATCCCATAACACAATCGTCATATATGCCCATAATTATGAAAGTGGGCTAACTCAATTTTTTAAAAATTTTGGATATTACGTTTTCAGGTTTTGAAACATTTATTAACAAATTATCAAGACTTTAATTTTTTAAAAATATTATTAGACCACTTTGCTTAAGCTTTCTCGTTTCCGGAAATAACAAAGTAGAAAAGTATCGTCCTGTCGAATTTTTAAGACGTAAAAATCCTGGAGCATGGAAATTTTGAAATATTTCCCACTGTAATTTTCCGAACACAGAAATATCGTCTCGTCGAAATTTCGTTGGAGAAAAATATCAGCACACTGTTACAAAGCGTCGAAATATCTAAACTGGCACGAGATTTCTTAGACCTTCTTCCTTCGCTGGTATTATCAAAAGATGACAAGTGAGGAATTGAAAGTTTTCCCGGAGTATCGACTTGACATCGATAGAAAAATTCCAGGGATCAAAAGGCCGGATAATAGAGACCGGTTTGAAAAGCACTGGATAATCGCGAGAGGGCCCGATGAGTTCGGAGGTTGCACGTGACCTTAACCCTTCGATGAAACATATTTCGAGTAGCTGGCGTCGTTACGACAAGCACCCTTTCGGGTTGTCTGTACCTTAAAGCGGACCGTACGAAGTGTTGGATAAATTCTGAAAAAATTCTAATCTCCTAGACTCCACGAAATTTCGTAATCTTAACCAGTTAAGTGTGTTTGACGACTATATCCGTCATGGTGATGTGGCAGAATTTTGTGTCATGACGATTATATCCGTCAGGCGGAAAATTTTGTTACAATGTGATATTTAAAACGTAATTTTGGCGAAAAATAAACTATATTCGTAAATTTTAATATATTCAAAATGTTTAGGAGTCAAAAATTGAGGGCACGCCGACCAAAAAACTTTTAATTTGAAGGTTTTTCGCGATTTTCGCAATTTGTTCGCCATTTCCGTAATTTTTGAGCTATTCAAATGATCCAAGACGTTTTGGACGCGGAATCCGAAGCCGAATAAGACCGCGAAAGATTCAGGTCGATATCTAAAAAGTTGTGGAAATGACGAATGAATTACGAAAATTGCGAAAAATCGTCATTTTCAACCAGTATTTGATCGGCATTCAGTCAATTTTAAAGATAGCGGTCTGAAACTGGTACTATTGTTTTAGTTAGGAAATTCTACGCCAGATCAACATATAATAGTTGTACTTTTCGAAAATTTAATTTTTCGCAAAAATGTGAAGGGGGTAGGTCAGGATTTTTTGCGATTTTCGTAATTAGCCCGCCATTTCCACAATTTTTTAGATATCAAAATGATTCTTTCTGCATCTTATTCGGCTTCGGATTCCGCGTCCAAAACGTCCGGAATCATTTTAATAGCTCAAAAATTACGGAAATGGCGAGGGATTTACGAAAATCACAAAAAATCCTGACCTACCCCCTTCAGATTTTTGCGAAAAATTAAATTTTCGAAAAGTACAACTATTATATGTTGATCTGGCGTAGAATTTCCTAACTAAAACAATGGTGCCAGTTTCAGACCGCTATCTTTAAAATTGAGTGAATGCCAAACGAAAAACTGCTCTAATTTTACATTTTTTCCGCGATTTTCATAATTTGCGTGCCATTTCCGTAATTTTTGAGCTGTTAACCAGTTAAGTGTGTTACGAGCTAGCTCATGAGCAGTGCAGTAAATTATATTGTAAAATTCCGATCACTTAACGAAATTAAGGTTTTATCATCCCTGAAAAGTTTTTTTTGAAGTAGGCAGCTTCTCTTCTCTCGTTGAATAATAGTATAAAAAATATACTTCCTTTATGCATTTTTAAACCCTCGTGGAAAAAATGATCCTCGTAATTAGGGCTTGAAACTAATTCACAGAAGGCACGGCTAGTTTTTGTAATATAATTTTTCAAAAGAATTAGAAAGGGAAGCCCAGAAAGAGAGTTTTTTTGATTTTGATTAACGTGGATAAACTTGAGGGCCAATTACAATACTCCAGACGCGTGTATATTTATGTGAACGTATACAGGGTGTAACAAAAATTCTGGGACACTTTAGGTTTATGGATAGAACGCATAAAAATAAGAAAAAAAGTCTTATAAGTTGTGGACGCAACCCACCCCCTATCGAGATACAACTCCTTTTGTAAAAAATTTATAAAAAATCATATCTCCGAAATGGTACGTCGTAGAAGAACCGTTTTGATTGCAATATAACCGGAGAAGATCAAAGATAATAGAAAAAAATATAATTGCTGCGATTATTGCTGTTAAATAGCATTCATTCTTGTTTAATCCAAACAACGTCGATTATCTATATCGTAGCAGGTTTGTAACAACTTGGGAAAAATTAAGGGCATTCACTGAGACTTCTCTTTCGTAGATAGTGATATTTTTTTCGAAAACTTTAGTCTCTTCCGGTTATATTGCAATCCAAATCGGTCCTCTACGACGTACCATTTTGGAGATATGATTTTTTACAAATTTTTACAAAAAGGGTTGTATCTCGATAGGGGGTGGGTTTCGCCCAAAACTTATAAGACTTTTTTTTCTTACTTTTATGCGTTCTATCCATAAACCTAAAGTGTCCCAGAACTTTTGTTACACCCTGTATATCAGTGAAATTTCAGCACTTCGTCATTTTCTTGCCTCGTTTCAGGAACGTAGAAGTAATTCCCCTTACGTAATTACGCAGACGCCGACAAAAGAGCCCGCGCGGTTTCGCGTTCTAGCCCTTTCCGGGATTTTAACGACGTTAACGTAACAGCGTCGGGACGCCTCGCGTTTCCGGCGACGTTTGAAATCTAATAACGGCGCATCGGCTACGAATTCGTGGAATTTTACGATGGAATCTCCCGATCGATTTAATTAACAAAATAAATCGAACGAAAAGCCCAGATCTCTCGAAGTTTACCGGCGAATATCCCGACACCGCCCTCTTGATAACTTTCCGGCGTGAGAAAAGTTGTCGAGTTTCACGCGGAGAATTGTTTTTCCGCAGTGTATGCGGTTTTAATTTCCCCTCCGCACGTGACGCAAATCGATTTCAATTTTTACGAGCTCTCGCGTGACCGTATCAAACGTTAATTAACTTCCGATTCGAAGGAAAAACCGTGCGGGTATCGCGAAAGAATTCCGCGTCGCGTGTAAATCATTCAAGCGCGATGGCGTTTGTCACCTGGTCATGTTTCCCGGCAAGTTTGCTCGTTAATAGGCTGGGTGATAAGTTAATGATGACGAATGGGATTAAAGGATCTATATCCGGCGAGAGGTTTCGAAACTTGTTGATCCGACGTATGAAATTTTGATTTTCATGCTTTTTTCGCTCTACCGAGGGATTTTTTTTTAAACTCCGCAACGAAAATTTGATGTGTTTTTCGACGAAACGGGGGAGCGATTTCAATTACAAATGTCACGATGAATTTACTTTGACTAATTAGGCTGATTATTTGGAGTAATAGCGATGCTTGTTTGGATTTCAAGCAATCGCGTTATTTGACGTAGAGCTACGTGGAAATTTGGATGATTTCAAATTTCCACGTGTTGAAATTTCTAGAATTTCAAATTTCCACGTGTTGAAATTTCAATGATTTCAAATTCCCATATATTGAAATTTCTAGGATTTCACGTTTCCACATGTTGAAATTTCAATGATTTCAAATTTCCACGTATTGAAATTTCTAGAATTTCAAATTTCCACGCGTTCAAATTTTCATCCCTTAAACTTTCCACGCGCCGTAAGTCCAACGTTATAAAAATTTCTGCGTTTCCAAAAATTGTTTACATCGTTACCAAAAAGACCGGTGGTCCCGTTTAAAATGCACCCGGGTTACTTTGCGCGGATCTAAAAACCGTGGATTCTCGGAAAAACCGGCGGTAGAGCGTCACCGTGGACTATTAGTCCGCTAATTAAAATCATGCCGGCTAATTAATTTATACGTGCGCGCATGTCCCGGGTAATCGTTGGTAACACGAAACGTTGGATTCACCCTCGGGCAGTCGGACACCAATCCGGGTGCATCGGCTAATTAATCAATCGGCTCATAAAAAATTCCTTGAAAAAACATTAATTATCCTCTGTGTCGCTAATGTGGCCGACTTCCAACGCGCGCCGCCTTTGATATCAAAAAACACGGGCTTAACGAACGAATTAGCTTTGCATTTATTACACATCACTGTTGTGTTCTATTTTTTGTGTTTTTTTTTTATTATTATTTTTATTTCCTTTTCGCTTCGTATTTGGTTCCAAGATGTAAGGAAATTCTCAACGGGATTATGGTAACGAGTATGGTCTCATTTTTTAATTAATTATTCGTTTTTCTCACGCTCTCATAGAGAATATTAATGAACAAGTCCTGTAAGTAGATTATACTCTTCATGGATCAGACATAAAACGAATCCAGGCTTCCTTTTTTATTTTTATCTCGGAATTCCGAAGTTTTTAATGCGTTCGACATCGACCACGCGATAGGATTTTCGCTGTAGTTGATACATGGGTTTTCCGGACACAGTTTTTTTCCCGTTCGAATCCATCGGACATGGGCGTACGTACAAGGAAAAGGTATTACAGGTCCACATGGTAAACACTGTGCATTTACACGGTGAAAAAGCCCCGGGAACATTTCGAAACACACGGTTCCCATTGTAAACAATAGAAACGGGTTAATCCCTTAATTAGATTATCTCCTGTTAACGGCAAAGTCTCGCGATGGAATTTTTCAACCGCCGGAATTTCGCCCTGATAAAATCTTAAACCCGTGGAATTTCGGAGGTGGGAAATTTAGACGCAAAAAAAAAAAATCGAAAACGTGGAAAAACGGCACCCCATAAACCGCGTTTTTTTCTGCGTGAAAACTCGTTAAAAGATCGAAGCTGTCGCGGGCTGCCGGCACACACGGTGTGTGTGTTCCGCGAACAAGAAAAAAGGAGAGGAGGAAAAAAAAAAGAAAAAGAAGGAAACGTACACACAAACGAGAAGATTACTCGTAATAACCTGCGCGTCCGAGGTATTTGCAACGGTGCGCGGAAAATATGTATGTCCGACACGGCCCGGCCTCTGAAAGCCCGGAAAACGCTTTGGCAAAAAAAAAAAAAAGTAATTAACGGAGTGCCCTTTTCCCGGAATTCTTTATGACGCTTTTAATTATCCGATGCGCCGTTCATAAGCTGAAAGACTGCATCGCCTGCTAGCCTTGGAAGCACGCTGCGATTAATGCTATGGGAATATTAAAATTGCTACCATGGGGTGCTGGGAAAAAAAATGGGGGGGGGGGTGGGGGAAGCCGTAGAAAAAAGGAAAAATTTTTTTTCCTTACCTCGTTTATCGTTTATTTTTTTTATCTCGCACCCTCGTTGCCGGAGTTCACCCTACACTTTTTCACCCCCCCCCCACCCCTCCCCGCCCCCGTTTTTCACCCTGGAGACCATCCCCATGGCTTCGACGTCGACGAAGTCACCGATCGAGAAGGGAAACTCGGACTTCCCGACGACCGGGAAATGCGAGAATTTTCTCGCTGCTGGTCGGGAAAGCGGAGAAGAAAAAAAAAGCGCGAATGTGTTTTTCCCCGGGAAAATCAAGGGGTGGGGGTGGGGGTGGGATAACAAAAATAATTACTTGGAAACTCGTCGCGCGAGAATACGAAAGAGAGTATAAGTCGGCGGATTTCCCATTAAATGAAGTTCGCCGCGTTGAGTTCTCGCGGGGGCGGGGGGGGGGGGGGTTGGAGATAAGAATTGGAAAAACAATGTTTCGCATGTGTTTTAATTATTTCCGCCGGACGACAACGAGATAATACAGGGTGTAACATATCATCGGGGACCTTTTTCAAAATCGATAATCGATATGACTTTTTTTTAATTTTTTACAAATGGGGTTGTAACTCGTTAGGGGGTGATTTTCGGACCTAACTTACTTGGTCCTTTTTTTTTCACTTTTTGGTACGTACTATCGATTCTGAAAAAAGGTCCCCGATGATATGTTACACCCTGTATACGAGCCGGGTGGTTTTTCATGGAAATCTTGGCCGCTTTCCCCCCGCATGACAATCGCGACTCTGTCAAATATATTTCTTGTTTTTTTTCAGCGTAATTCATATCTCACCCCCCTCCTCCCCCACCCCTTCCCTCGGAGGAAACCCTCGAATTTTCTGTTTGGTTTAATGAAATTTCTTTTCGACGTTACGCACCGCGCTTTTCCCTCGTAAACTAATTTCCCGGCTTTTTATTTTCAACTTTCATTTCGCGGCGCAATATTTCCCCGCGTTGAATCCGTAATAAAAATTCACAGCGAAGCCGCCCCTGGTTCAGCCATTCTACGGGGAGCCACGGGGGTTTGAATTCTTCATATCCGAGTTGGCGAAAAATTCCGGCGATTCGCTGATCGAAAAATATCCGTTCGTCTCAGAAGTTGGTTTTTGAAAGTTTATTTTCTTTTTTTTTCATTTTTTTTAGCGAGAAACGTTAAAAAAATAGAAAGGAGAAGCGAACGGGGAATCGGGGAATAATTCATTGCCCGGTTCGGGGAATTAGTATGCAGGGGCCGGGGGTCATTAACGCGCAGAGGAAAGTTCCTGATTAGAAAGAACGGGGTTTTTAAACTTAAACTATGCGAAACTGGAAGAATTCCGTCGGCACGTCGTCGTCGGAAGTACGACGGAGCTGGTATTTTCGGTTCTTTAAAATTCCACCGTGACCGCCCCATGCAAATCATTCGAAGTCATGTCTCTAACCTGGACGACGACGCGGAGAAAGATAAAAAGAATATTTTAAAGGGGCACTCACACTTGAACGACCCCCTTTTTTTTAAATATAGTGATTGGGAAAATCTTAATATATTCACTGTCAAGCTTAAATTATATGAAGTTATTTTCATTGCCATTTATAATTTGAGTGGTATTTAATTATCAAAGTTAACAAATAAATCTTATTTGTAGTATTTTTTCGAGCTTTTCTACATTTGTATAATTAGGTTTGTGGCCAAGAAAAATTTGCTAATTCAATACCCTATATGTCATAACATATTGAAAGTAGGACGAGTATACTCGTCTTGGCAGCGAATGGGTTAAAGTAAACGACGAGCGAAGATTTCGATTTTTAATCAAATAAAATCATTTTGTCTTGGAAAAATTAATAATATTCTGAAAGTGCGTCGTTTTTCCAAAAATAAATTTCCCGTTTTTTAGTTTCCCCTCGAAAGATATTAAATAGTGATCCAAATTTGCATACTCGGCCCTTTTACCTCGGAATTTCGCGTTACCGGAATTCCGCACGTACCCGAAATATCTTTTGATAGATTGACCTACATTTTGCGTGGTGAACAATAAGCATCCATAATTCGAATATGCTTATTCACAGTGTTCGGCGGTAGCATCAATAATCAAAGGCAGGCGGCGTACATTGATTTTTTGATGAATGAACGTCCCGTTAAAAACGAGCATTATTTATGGGGATACGTCGGGCCGGAGATACGTCAGGTGGCTAGGGATTACCTCGTTAGTATACATTGGCTAGCATACCAGCACCCAGCTGCCTCCGAATATGCTATACCCCGTGATCGCCATTTTGTATTCCGAAATAATTTACAAGACGTCACCCCCCTCGTGAGCTGTCAAAAAAATTTACCGTTCCCTTTCGGGGACCTGAGAGTCCCCATACACTTTACGGTGAAATGGTTTTTCCATGGGAGTCGGTTGGAATTTTTGATTAATTTATTTTTCTCGAAATAGGAATTTTTGAATTCCCATTGTTTTCGGGGAAAGTATGTCAAGTGAATTGCATGGGAGTTAGGGTGGTCGTTAAAAATTAAATCTTTTACGACGCCACCCAAAAAGCTTCCTTATGATGCAAAAACACTGGGAGAATTTTTTAAAAATTAAAAACAACACGTGCCTCAAGACGATTTAAGTTAATTTTTGGTATAATCATGTTTTTCGGAATTTTTATGAGAATACGATTTTATTCGAAATATAAAGAATTATAGAATCCAAATCAATACAAAAAACATTAGCTAAACCTTGGAGTGAAGAAATCTAGATATTAAAATTACGTTTGTACTAATTTAGTTTTAAAATAAAAATATCAATTTGAATATCTTTAATTTTTTTATTTAATAGATCAAATCAACTGGCACAAATTTTGAATTTAAGGTTTTGTTTATTGTTATTTTAATTAACTAATGTTTTTTTATTAATTTGGGTTCTATAATTGTTTATATTTCGAATAAAATCGTATTCTCATAAAAATTCCCAAAAACATGATTATACCAAAAATTAACTTAAATCGTCTTGAGGCACGTGTTGTTTTTAATTTAAAAAAAAATTTCCCAAGTGTTTTTCATCATAAAGAAGCTTTTTGGGGGGCGTCGCAAAAGATTTAATTTTTAACGACCACCCTAATGGGTGTGTATGGTAAAATGTGTGACGTAATTATAGTAGAAATGTAGTTAGAGTTTCATATGAAAACAGAGGAAAAAGATTGCAAGAAAAAATGAAAAATGTGAGACAGTGAAACACGTTGGTAGAAATATCTGAGAACGATTTCAATCTGTTCGTCATATTCCGGAGTGAAAAGTCTTGAGATTTTTTATCGGTTTGCGAGAAAAATCACTTCTGCTTTCCTTTGAGAGCTCCGTTTAATTACGGAAAGTGTATTTTGTTTACCGTGGACGAGAGTGTCTTTTTTTTTTTTTTTAATGACAATCGTGTGTTTCACATACAAAGTGATCAAGGATTATACGATCAAACGGCGTTGATTTATTCGTGGCAGCTGTCCCATGAATATTCGTCGATCTTGTTTCTATTATTTCGAACGTCAACCCGACGGATCTCGATTGAGACGTTATGTAACGTCGTGTTTCGTACAGGGTGTTTCATAATATATGGAGACCAGAACACGGAAGATATTGAATAAAGTTGACGCGAACGTGGTTTCCCTGTGATTTTGTTTCCGCGTTACGGCCACTTTTGCGCGCCAGTAATATGCAGATGGTTAACTTTATGGGAAACGTGACGAATGGCTTTTCATTCCATCGCGTGGAAATTCTTGAATACAGAAAATTCGATGTGTAAAATTTCTGGAACCTGAAAAAAATACTTTTTGTTCTTGATCATCTTTTGAAACACCCTGTACGTGCAATCTGGGACAGATGGGGCAAAAGGTATAAATCTCGAAGCTGTGGAATTCCAGTAAAAAATAGATTCTACAAAAAACCTTGCCATCAATCCGTAACCCCGTAAGATCGTCGTGGAAAAAATATAAATTTCAGATCAAAAGTTTCGTAGGAGATTTCAATACTTTCGGAAAATGGTGATTCTTCTTTGGAAGCGTTCTACAAAATGTTTTTCGCCCATTTGTCGATCCACAGAATATCTACGTGTTGCTTTGACGATATGTGTGTTTGTCTTGTTATTCTTTTTTTTTATGGTCGTTGGAAAGTTTGTTATTTGTTTCGGTTTATGTGTTTTAACCATTTTATAGATTCTTTTCTTCCCGATTCAAACAAAGTTTTCCTATTTCCGGCGTGTTCGCAAAGTTGCTGAATTTTTCAAGTTTTCGTGCACTCCTTAAGGTGTGGATGTGAGAACTTAATTAAGACGGATGGAAGGGGAGGGGAAGGGAGGGGGGGGAGGATCTTTTTCTTTCTTCTCTCGGTGATTAGGGGGTTAGGAAACGAAGTAGCGATTTTCGGGTAATCTTTCCAAGTCCGACGGACTTTGATACGCGCACGACGAATAAGAAACAAGGAGTAACGACGTTGCTTCGACGAGACTTGGCCGTCGGCCAGATTCAACAGATGCCGTGTGTTAAAACGAGCTGAGAAAACCAGTAGGAATTGAGACGAATCACTATGAACATCCTGATCTGTTTCACGGTAAAAAATACGGCTCGTCGAAAGTTGAAATTTCAAGATTGGAGGGATTTGGAAAATTTATTGAAATTTTAGTTTATAAATTTCTACGCCGTTCACTTCTGGGCGCTGAAATTTGGATGCGTGATAATTTCATCTCCTGGAATTTTGGAATATGGAAATTTGAGCGGTTGAAAGTATCAACAATAGCTTTTTCAAGCACGGGAATTTGGGAAAATGAAAGTTTCGGTGCGCAGAAATTTTGAAAATTAGAAATTAGTAGTGCGAAGAAATTGCTGGGCTCCTGGAATTTCGGAATATAAAAATTTGAGCGGTTCAAAGTGTCAACAATAGCATTTTCGAACGCGGGAATTTGGGAAAATGAAAATATCAGTGCGCAGAAATTTTGAAAATTCGAAATTAGTAGCGCGAAGAAATTTCTGGGCTCGAAAAATATCGCTTGAATAGTTTCGAATAGACCTTTTTACGAAATCTGTGCCCGATTACCATAACTACAACGATTTACCGCGATAATTGGGCGGCTCAATTCCAGATGGAGATTTTCATCGAAAATGTCGCGTGGAAATCCGAAATCCCTGGATCGGACGCATTTACGAGTGATTATCTGAATTGTGGTCTGCGGCCAGGGGATTGGCTGATGGTGTCCGTTACTCGATTCAAGGGATATCAATTTATAAGCACCGTTGAATATCCTAAACATCCCCCGACGTTGATATCCGTCGTTACAACATCCTCGCTTCCCAAAAACAAAAACAAAAACAACAAAAAAAAAAGACTTTGCCCGACTCTCGGAAACTCGTGGCAAACTTTTTCCGACGAAAGCTTTTTTGACAAGCTTTCCCATTCGCAAGGTCGTCCCGGAAAAGACCCGGGGAACTAAAACTCCGCACTTTAACGCTCACAATATCGACAGAATTTTCCTCCCACGATTTTCCAACGATTTTTCTAATGAGAAATTATGCGGATGAAAAATAACGACTAATAACGGGGTATCTGGCTGTCACTTTCGGTAAAATATCGTTTCTCATCTTCAAATGAGAGCTCGGAAAATAGACCAAAAAAAAAAAATGATCGGAGAGACAGTTTCAAAGCTTTGTGTCGGCAACTTCAAAGGGGAACTGTTTAAACCGCATCTCCTGTCGAAAAGAAATGCTCTTCCTTTAGCGTCGCAAAAAACCATGCGAGAAATAAAAGTCCACCCCTATCCCCCCTTCCTCCCCCCCCCCTCCACCCTCATCCCCATGCAAGCATGTAATTTCCATGAAACAGAATGCACTCGTTACTCGGAATTGCGCGTGCTGAATTAATTCACGTGATATCGAATCTTCGCATAATTAATTCGCCGAATCCGGAACGGGGATTTGTCGTTCAATTATCTCGATATTAATTCTCTTTGATTCGAGCGTGTTAATTAGCCGGCGAATCAGTGTCTACTTGTTTAAACGGGACTAACACGTTCCCCCACCCCCCTCCCCCCATTTTTTTTCTCATTTCGCATGGGCGGCCGGTGAATATTTAATAATCAATTTCGCGAGAGGCAGTTCGGATTTGAATGGGACTCGTTACGCATGAAACATAGATTTCCCATAAGGAACCGGGGTGCGGATGCAAGATTAATCGATGAAAATTTTAACGGAATTTGAAATTTCGCGCGGGAACATTTTGAAAATTGGCCGGATTAATTTGCGGGAAAAGTCGAATTTCTGTGGAAAAAAAATTGGTATTAGTGTAATCTTAACGATCGCCATAATATCGTATTCAAAAGAAAACACTTTAAACCCCATAAAAAATATTAATTTGAAAATCCCTAGGAGAATATAAGGATTCGTTTCTGTCGAAGATTTGCGGCGTTTAATAATCAATTTCGTACGGTGGCCAAGGTGGCATTTGAATCGGAATTCATGGGGCGTGAAACCCATAGATTTTCCATAAGGCATCGCGCCGGGATAAAATATTAATCGCCGCAGGTGGCCGCGGATTTTTCTGTGCGTCGCGAGTGAAATAATAAACAGCAGGTGTTTACGACGTGCTCCGTCGCTCGTATTGTTCAACCCAAAGATGGCGGTTACGCCGGGTTTTCACGGAAGAATAACAAACGCTGCTGGATATGATGCTTGCATAAAATGTTATTAATTATTGTTATTGAAAACAGTCGGCCCGTTGAATATTAAACGACGCATCGGTAAACACCGGTCTGTTGCGAGATGCACGCGTGCTTTTTGCTAATAATGCATTCGCCTACGGCTATCACGTAACGATATATGGATTTTCATCATATTCGTCAAGTGTGGGATTTTTGTAGATATGGAATTAATACGCGGGAAATTCGAATTTAGAAATTTCGACGCTAAAGATTATTAAAATACGGAAAATTTTGCTTTTTGCTAATAATGCATTCGCCTGTGGCTATCACGTAACGATATATGGATTTCCACCATATTCGTCAAGTGTGGGATTTTTGTAGATATGGAATTAATACGCGGGAAATTCGAATTTAGAAATTTTGACGCTAAAGATTATTAGAATACGGAAAATTTTGCTTTTTGTTAATAATGCATTCGCCTACGGCTATCACGTAACGATATATGGATTTTCACCATATGCGTCAAATTTGAATTTTTTGGATGTGGAATTAATACGCGGGAAATTCGAATTTAGAAATTTCGACGCTAAAGATTATTAAAATACGGAAAATTTTGCTTTTTGTTAATAATGCATTCGCCTATGGCTATCACGTAACGATATATGTATATTCACCATATGCGTCAAATTTTGATTTTTTTAGATATGGAATTAATACGCGGGAAATTCGAATTTAGAAATTTCGAGGCTAAAAATGATTAAAATACGGAAAATTTTCCTTTTTGTTAATAATGCATTCGCCTATGGCTATCACGTAACGATATATGTATATTCACCATATGCGTCAAATTTTGATTTTTTTAGATATGGAATTAATACGCGGGAAATTCGAATTTAGCAAACTTCTAGACAATAGATTATTAAAATGCGGAAAATTCGGATTGCGATAAATCGATGCGTAGAAAATTTACCAAAAATGTTTGTCCCAAAAGTTCAAAGTCCCAACGTTGGTTAACGCCGGAAGTCCATTCGAAATTCAAAAATCGCTCGACATTTCCTCGCTACACGCGTCTCGCATCTCTCGGGAAAATCTAATCGCACAATTATTCGCCGTTTCTCGACGATCAATCTAAGCACCGTCGACCGTTCGAGACGTCGGAATGCTCGCTGCCGTCGGATGAAAGCTCGACGGGAAGAAAGGTTACAATAAAACGAAGAAGAAAGAAGAAGAAGGAGTAGAGTAAAAAAAGAAAAACAAGATAAAAAAAAAAAGAGAGAAGAGAGAAACGAGAGCAGAGGTGCTTTTACCGCGCATGACAAAAATTTCAGCCTCGCATTGAGGCACATTCGATGTCTCTCTCTCTCTCTCTTTCTCTCTCTCTCTCTCTGTCGACTCTCTCCGAGATATTCACGATGGAAACAGATGCGCGAACAGGCCAGCACTTGCTCGAATAGACTCCCTGAAAGAGCGATTCGATGTTCCGGAGCTTGAATTCCCGAACAATGAATTTTCTTGCGCTTTAATGTCGCTGCGAAACAATCGCTGTTTGAAAATATTTCCCCCGGCTTTGCCTAGGAATCTACGGGAGACTCTACTATCGAAATAGTTTTCCTATTTCGTTGTACTCGAATCGCAAGATAAATAAAGAGAAAATTAAAAAATGTACTTTGGCTCGATTCGTAAATTAAACGTTATCAGACTTTTTTTTTTTAATCAATTAAAAATTGATTGGTGCCCAAATGAATTTATTGCGAATGATTGATTAATGATAATTAATGAATTGGGTGGCGGGAAATTTCCGGTGAAATTGGAATCGTAATAAAGTCCCGGGGTATTTTCGAAACGAATTGAATCTGCTTTAATCCATCGTTGTCGTAATGAATCCCCGTGGAAGTTGTCTCCGGGAATTGTATCTCGCGGAGAGAAACAAGAAGTACAATGAGATTCTTTCGAGCGTTGTTATTAGTGTAAACTTAAGACGATCGTGAAAGGGGGGAGCCCCGTATAACCTTCCGTAAACTCGTTGTTATGGCAACACAGTTCCACGTCTCTAAATTGGAAGTCTGCGCTCACCGCGGACAAGTAACAAGCTCGATTTTTCCCGACCGCGGTAAACTGCCTCTGAATTAGAACCACCAATCAGGGAAATTTCGATGAGAAATTACCGACTCGAGAAATTCGGCCCGATGGAAATTAGACGCCTGGAAAGTTCACAGCGGAGAATTTTCTGTGTTTTAAAATTGTTGCGCAATGGAAATTAATCTTTCAATTAAGATTTTGGAAATTTTGAAAATGTGCGGGAATTATATGGGAAATTTTCCGTCATATGGAAGTTGCGTTTTTATGGTAATAACAGATGTTTTTTTTACGGAATGTTCTCAGCGGAGAATTTTCTGTTTTTTAAAATTGTTGCGCAATGGAAATTAATCTTTCAATTAAGATTTTGGGAATTTTGAAAATGCGCGGGAATTATATGGGAAATTTTCCGTCATATGAAAGTTGCGTTTTTATGGTAATAACAGATGTTTTTTTTACGGAATGTTCTCAGCGGAGAATTTTCTGTTTTTTAAAATTGTTGCGCAGTGGAAATTAATCTTTCAATTAAGATTTTGGGAATTTTGAAAATGTGCGGGAATTATATGGGAAATTTTCCGTAATATGGAAGTTGCGTTTTTACGGTAATAATGGTAGATAATAATGTAGAGCAGATGTTTTTTTTTTTACGAAAAGATCTTGTCTTTGATAAAAGGCCAACAGACAAGGTTCTCGAGCGTTCATTTTCGTTCGAGCTTAATGAGCTTTTAATTGCCGCGTCTCGGACACGTAAGTTTCCATGGCGGAACATTTAGGTGCCTCGCCGTCGAGACCAAGACATCGGCGAAGATCGATTATCGAGCGGTAATTTTCTCGCAAACCTCTTTAAAATACCATTTCGGTGAGAAATCGCGAAAGTTTTGGCACACTTTTATTTCCCAGCCACTTGCACTACGTTTGAAATAAATTTGAGAAATTATTTGACTTAACTATGTGTCTCGGAGATTGAAATTGCACTAATTTCCAAAATTCTAAACTTACTTTCAAATTTGTATTATTCGTCCAGGTTCTATTTTGAATTTAGCTAACTCATAAAATTTTCTGTGACGCGATGTTGGGAAATTTGGAACTTTCCATAAATTTTCGCGCTGATTTCCCGTGGCTCCGAATTTCCGAGAAATGAAAAATATTGTTCAAAAATCATATCTCCGAAATAGTACGTCATAAACATTTTGAGGAAAGTGGGTTTTGTTATAATTATAATATATTATTTATTATGAAAAATGATTTTGATTTCTTGGTGGATTAGTTGTGTTTCTATACCTTGACATTTTTACGCTTTGAGATTTCCATACCTTACAATTTTCACGCCTTAAAATTTCTAAGCTTTGAGATTTCCATACCTTCAAATTTTCACGCCTTGAAATTTCGACGCTTTGAAATTTTTACGCCTTGAAATTTCTACGCTTTGAAATTTTCACGCCTTGAAAATTTTACGCCTTGAAATTTCGACGCTTTGAAATTTCGACACTTTGAAATTTCCAGGCCTTACAATTTTCGCGCCTTAAAATTTCTAAGCTTTGAGATTTCCATACCTTCAAATTTTCACGCCTTGAAATTTCGACGCTTTGAAATTTTCACGCCTTGAAATTTTTACGCCTTGAAATTTCGACGCTTTGAAATTTTCACGCCTTGAAATTTTTACGCCTTGAAATTTCGTATACTTTGAAATTTTCACGCCTTGAAATTTTTACGCCTTGAAATTTCGTATACTTTGAAATTTTTACGCCTTGAAATTTCTACGCTTTGAGATTTCCATATCTTACAATTTTCACGCATTGAAATTGCACATCTTGAAATTTCGACGCTTTGAAATTTTCACGCCTTGAAATTTCCACGCCTTGAAATTCTTACGCCTGAAATTGCCAAGCTTTGAAATTCCTCTACAACGTACTATTTCAGTGATATGATTTTTTTTAATTATTTACAAAAGGGGTTGTATCTCGATAGGGGGTAGTTTTTAGACAAAACTTTAGTCTTTTTACTATCGATTCGGAAAAAGTGTCCCCGCATTTTTGGAACACCCTGTACAACTTTCGACGACTATAATCTGCGAATCTACTTGTAGCCAACCCTTAGAATCATCCCCGTGTCGCTTTCCCTCTGTAACACGAGCCCCTCACTTACTCTCGATCAGATCATCAAGATCACCTAACGTCGTGCCTGTTTCAAGGTTATTACGTAGTCGGTTTGCCCAATCACAACATCAGGGATGGTAATAGAGGGGTTTGTATGACCGGCGTTAACCCGCGTGTTGTAAATGTAGTTTGATGGGCACATTAAAATGTATGAGCTGTTTAGAGCGCACGGTGGGGGTCCTTAGCTTTCACAACGTGTCAATAGCCACTCCAAGTCGTCGACTCATCCGTTCTCCATTTTCGAAAACAGAGAGACGTGTGCTTCAGGTCCCGGTGAACAGCTTTTCTTTATTCTTTTTTATTTTTTTTTTCCTTATTTTTCCGCCAGCCGAAGACTCTCGAGACACTTTCGGGACATTTTGCGGTAAAGTGGAACAATCGACGATTATGGTCGTGGTTGACGGGTATTCGATGCGATGGGAAGTCTGCGAGTGAATATTTTAATGGATGGAAATTCGAAGCGATGGAAAATTCTAATTTCGAGTCGTGGAAATGTGAATGTGTAGGGATTTGGAATTTATAAGAGTTTGAATGAGAGAATAATTGTAATCGGTGGAAATTTGACGCAATGGAATTGGAGTTCGTGGAAAATTTGAATGGATGGAAATTTTCAGCGTGCGGAAAATTCTGATTGACGGAAATTTCAATCGATGGAAAATTCTGATCGACGGAAATTTCAATCCATGGAAATTCGAAATGGAAATTTTCAGTGTGCGGAAAATTCTGATCGACGGAAATTTCAATCGATGGAAATTCGAAGCGAGCGGAAAATTCTGATCGACGGAAATTCGAAACGATGGAAAATTCTGATCGACGGAAATTTCAATCCATGGAAATTTGAAATGGAAATTTTCAGTGTGCGGAAAATTCTGATCGACGGAAATTTCAATCGATGGAAATTCGAAGCGATGGAAAATTTCATGGACTTTTACTGTCAGTAAATTTTCAATGGGTCAGAAATTTCCACGATGGTCCCCCATGGATAAGTAGCCGGAAAGCTTGAAACGATTTGTCAAATTTTCCGGCAACACGATTCCATTGGGAGGGAAATACCGGGTGGTCGCAGTAAGACTATGTTTCCGCGGGAAATTAAAATTAACGACCAAACCCAGCCTTCTCTTTTCGGTTTGTTCCCTGTGTATTTCTAGGATCGTAAGGAAGTGTGTCGTATTTTTTATGACACCATATTTCCGTTTTAGTATCTCATATACCGGGCTTACCACAAAAAAAGATAGCGCTTCTCTATCTCGAAAGTATTCCGGACTCTGTACATTGAAATTTATATTGTCCATCGAGTCCCTTCGTCAAAATGAACCCCCCGACCCAATATCTTTCACTTAAAAAAATCACGATCCATCGATCCGATTTAATATTAAACTTATAAATTTATCCATCGCTAAAAGATATGTATAATTGTTGAATTTCTTACTTCGGCCAATATTGCGATGAAAAAAACCTTAAAAATATGAAATTACTTGTAACGGAAAATAATGTGATTTAATACGACTCATAATGTAATGTAAGTAATTTCATATTTTTAACGTTTTTTGATCGCAATATTGGCCGAAGTAAGAAATTCAACAATTAGATCCGATTTAATACTGAAAATTTCCAATTTCCCCACCTCTCGAATTTTCCACGAATTTTTCCTCATTTTCTCCCTTCGCCTATTTTTTTTCGCCTTTCTTTTCTACGTTTCCACCGCGGGTGAGAACGATCGGCGTCGAGTTTTCGCAAGTGGTCGGGTCAAAGGCAAACGATTGATCGTTTAATGTCGTCGTGGGCGACTTCCGCGCTTCAGCGGCGTGAGAACCCGGCTGAGAATTTATTGATTGCTTGATTAAAACATGACGGTCGAGGTATGTAGGGTAAGCTGCACAGTTATCGACCCTCCGACGGTTATTCGTTATCGTTCGGACTCGTTTGCCACGGATCAAACACTCCTGCCCCCCTCCCCCCCCTAATCGCGATAAATAAGGTTCGCACGAGGACTCTCGTTATGATCGGGAAAAATAAACCCGGTCGTTAGCGGATCGCTGCGAACCTCCCGAGACGTTAATGAGAATCGCGGAAAATCCACGAGACCGACGATTGGCGGCCCTGGGAATGTTAGACGATCGAGAAAACCGGCTCTCTGGATAATTCGAGACGGAATTGGGTTCTTAGGATCATTCTCGGACACTCAAAAACTGATGAGAAGTCTCACGGTGGAGGTAGCGAGGAGATTTTAATTAGAATTTGGGTGAATTATTGAAATTAGTTATTCTATCTCGTTAAGGGGGGGCTAAGGGCCTGCGTAATCGAGAAATCGATTTTTTTTTTGCTTTTTCTTATAGTTCAATATTTCGAGAGTATTGTCCCAAAATTTGAAGATTATCGGAAAAAAAATTTTCGAAGGTATTGACCCATTCTCTTAAATTTCCGACTCATGGAATTCCCATGCCTTAAATTTCCGATCCATAGAAATTTCCGGCTCACGTATTTTCCGTGTATTTCAATTTCCATGACTTGGAATTCTCGTATCTGAAATTATTTATCCATAGAAATTCCCATGCCTTAAATTTCCGACGCATGGAATTCCCATTGTCTTAAATTTCCAACGCATGGAGTTCCCATTGTCTTAAATATTCGACGTATGGAATTCCCACGCCTTAAATTTCCGATCCATAGAAATTTCCAGGACTTAAATTTCCGGCTCACGTATTTTCCGTGTATTTCAATTTCCATGACTTGGAATTCTCGTGTCTGAAAATTTTTATCCATAGAAATTCCATAGATAATTTTTGTTTACAGTAAGGGGTTTTTCCAATCATAAAATGATGGAAATTTTAGTGAAAAATCGTAATTTTTGCTTCAAACGAGCGCCAACAATTTTTAAATGAAAAAATAACAATTAACGATCGTTGGGGGGAGGATTTACTCATTTTCTAATTAAATTTTATTGTTATTTTGATTTCTGATACTTTTCTGCCGAGATACAGTGATTACCGCAAAACGCCTTTTTCCACCGGCTTATTTGTTGATATTTCGCAATCAAAAAATTACAAAGTGTTGTTGAAATAATAATATATAATGTGCAAAAGGTTCGAACAAATTTGCTTTATTCGTTCGTCTGAAAAAAAATCGCAAAAAAAGTGTTTTTTTTTTGCCCTGTAATCCTTAGCCCCCCCCCCCCACACCCTTAAAGTAAATTCGGACGAAAGTGTCTTTATAGTTTCCGTAATTACGAAACGGGGAATATGAATTTCGTTTGGTTGTTGGAAAGGTTTTTAGGAAAGTGTGAGGAATATTTTGTTTTTTGGATGAATAAGCAAATTTTTGGTTGCAATGTTAATACCAGTGGAAATGTCGGGGAACTTGAAAGAAAGTTTCGAATGTTTTATTGTATCGAGTCAACGTTGACCCGGATACGTGTCACGAAATTGGCGTCCCGACGAAGTCGTCGGTGAACTCTTACATTTTATTTCGGTTATTCTTGTCGGTTGAAATGTGACTTTTCCCTAAACCCACCCTCCGAACTAGAAATAGTTGCTACGATCACGGAAACGGTTCGGTTTTCAAGCCGACCTCGTTGTGGTTCCGGTTTATTTTTACCCGTTAAAAGTTTGAATACGGTTTCCACTTTTTTTTTTTTACGTTTCCGAGGTGTGCCAAATTTTGCCGCTGAAAATTCCGCTGCAATCAGAGTTCCGACACTCAGACTTCCTTCGGCGAGAATTCCGTTTTAAAATTCGACCCAGCGGAATTTCGAAGGTTTACATTTCCGCCACGTGAAATTCCTACGTTTTATATTTTTGTACCTGGGAATTCTCATGCGATACATTTCTGATCCATAGAAATTTCCACGCCTTAAATTTCCGACTCACGTATTTTCCGTGTATTTCAATTTCCATGACTTGGAATTCTCGTGCCTGAAATTTTTCATCCATAGAAATTTCCATGCCTTAAATTTCCGACTCATGGAATTCCCATGCCTTAAATTTCCGATCCATTGAAATTTCCAGGCCTTAAATTTCCGGCTCACGCATTTTCCGTGTATTTGAATTTCTGTGACTTGGAATTTTCGCGCATGAAATTTTTGATCCATACAAATTCTCATGCCTTAAATTTCCAATCCTTTGAAATTCCCACGCCTTAAATTTCCGATCCATTGAAATTCCCACGCCTTAAATTTCCACAATATAAAATTTCCATGCATTTAAATTATAACTTAGAATTCTCGCGTGGAAAATTTTCGTCTCTCAGAATTTTCCTCGATTTTAAATTTCCACCGTGAAGAATCTCTGGAAAAACGTTTTCCTCGTCTGTCCACGATCAAGAATTCTACTTGTATCGGTACACACAACCCCGATCGATTTTTTTAATGAAAAATAGAGGAAAACAAGCCGACAGCCATTATGGCGGCATTTTTATTCGCTCGGAGGAAACGTTTCTTGCCGATCCAGGCGAATATTCCGATGGAAAACATCGGGCTGGTTTCGCGATTGAACCTTTGATCGGTCGGAACGTCGTGATTGGAAATGCTTGAATACGCCGGGAACAAACGCCGGCATTCCGTTCACGTGAAACTTGTTGCGTCGAGTAACTGCTGGGAAAATAATTGGGCATTTCATGCACCGCGGCAGAACGGTATTTTTTTTCGGCCTGTTTTCCATCCGTGTTTCCTTTTTTCCCCGGGAATTTTCCCGAGCGCCATGGGACAAAAGCGGTAACTGAGTGTTCGAGGAGAAGCACCAGCACCGAAAAGGTTAAAAGAGAAGAATTTTTCCCGCTACCGTTTGAAAATAAAACCAGATTTTCTTTTTAACGTTGGAAAATTTTGTTTCGTAATTTTCCACTGACTTTCTGTGACTCGTCGATTTTTTAATAACGTTCGATAATGAGAATTTTCTGGTTTTATAGGAAATTTTCTGACTAAGCCTTGCGATTCCCTAAGCTGTCGCTTTCCCTCGAATTTTCTAAAACACACAATTTTCCACGGCAATTTCCACTTGACTGTCTCGTTCTGCGAAATTTTCAATTGCCAAGAATTTCCCAGGAAGCCCATTTCCCAGTTGCTTAGAAAATGTTCAAGTGTCTCCACTAGAGCGACACAATCTTCTTCGCCGGGGAGAAACTCGCGGAAAGATAAAGATTCATCCCGAACAATTTCCCGGAAGACCTGGGGAACGGTCCGATTAAAATCAAACCCTGGTACCCTTATTGACCCACGCTGAAACTTTACTTTTGTATCGCTGGAAGTTATCAACGGTACACTTTTCCGGGCTCTATCTACTATCGAGCGTGTAAGATCGTGCAAATGTCACTGGTTTCTCTGTGTATATGTGTATATGTGTGTGTGTGTGATGGTGTTGGGTGTCTCACACGTGAAAGAGGAATAAAAAGGAAAGAGCTGTTTCCTTCCAGCCGGGCGAAAAACTTAACTTTTCGATTCCGTGTCGTTCTGTTTTCTTGTTGCGTTTTACTTGTTTCCGTACTCTGTTTCCACATATATGTTTGTTTGTGTGTGTGTGAGAGAGAGAGAGAGAGAGTGTGTGTGTGTGAGTGTATCATACTCGAAAGTTTGTTTCTCAGGCACGTGAGGCAAAGAGACTGGGCAACGAGAGAACTGGAAAGTCAATCAATTATGTAGAACGTGAGTCATCCAGTTCTGATCGATACTTCACGGATGGTATAGTTTGCCGGTAGTTACACCATGCCGTCGCTACTTTACTTATTCTTTTCTCTTCCTTCTTTCTGCTATTGTTTTCTCGCCAACTTTGTTACACTTCGGTGCGCGCTTCGTATCGCAACCTATTTCCTGCGAGAGAGGAATCGCGACAATCTTTTAAGTACTTTGATCGATTTCCAGATTGTTTTAGATAGAAATTTTCCTACGCTTTTTTGTATTTAAATGTTTTTTTTTTTTGAGTTTGTGGGGTGGGTGTTTGATTTATAGATTTTTTTTTAAATGAGACGTTCGAAAAATTCTTGAAAGAGTTTACGTTTTAAAAAATGTGAGATATGGACGTTTTTTATCCATAGAAATTCCCATGCCTTAAATTTCCGACTCATGGAATTCCCATGCCTTAAATTTCCAGCTCACATATTTTCCACTTTTCTGTATTTAAATTTTTTTTGAGTTTGTTGGGTGGGTGTTTGATTTATAGAATTTTTTTTAAATGAGACGTTCGAAAAATTCTGGAAAGAGTTTACGTTTTAAAAAATGTGAGATATGGACGTTTTTTATCCATAGAAATTCCCATGCCTTAAATTTCCGACCCCTGGAATTCCCATTGTCTTAAGTTTTCGACTCATGAAATTCCCATGTCTTAAATTTCCGACTCATGAAATTCCCATGCCTTAAATTTCCGACTCATGGAATTCCCATGCCTTAAATTTCCAGCTCACATATTTTCCGCTTTTCTGTATTTAAATTTTTTTTGAGTTTGTGGGGTGGGCGTTTGATTTATAGAATTTTTTTTAAATGAGACGTTCGAAAAATTCTTGAAAGAGTTTACGTTTTAAAAAATGTGAGATATGGACGTTTTTTATCCATAGAAATTCCCATGCCTTAAATTTCCGACCCCTGGAATTCCCATTGTCTTAAGTTTCCGACTCATGGAATTCCCATGTCTTAAATTTCCGACTCATGAAATTCCCATGCCTTAAATTTCCGACTCATGGAATTCCCATGCCTTAAATTTCCAGCTCACATATTTTCCGCTTTTCTGTATTTAAATTTTTTTTGAGTTTGTGGGGTGGGCGTTTGATTTATAGAATTTTTTTTAAATGAGACGTTCGAAAAATTCTTGAAAGAGTTTACGTTTTAAAAAATGTGAGATATGGACGTTTTTTATCCATAGAAATTCCCATGCCTTAAATTTCCGACCCCTGGAATTCCCATTGTCTTAAGTTTCCGACTCATGAAATTCCCATGCCTTAAATTTCCGACTCATGAAATTCCCATGTCTTAAATTTCCGACTCATGTAATTCCCATGCCTTAAATTTCCAGCTCACATATTTTCCGCTTTTCTGTATTTAAATTTTTTTTGAGTTTGTGGGGTGGGTGTTTAATTTATGAAAGGGCCCAAATACTAACCTTTTCTCCCAATAAAATTAAATGTCAACTATTGGAACAAAAGAGTGTCAACCACTAGAGTTTCTCGATTTGACTGGGTGTCAACTACTGTACCAATAACTTTACCGAAATAAAACTCCTATTTTTTTACATTCATGTTATGAACGAATTACTGGTGATATTATGATAGTAAAATGTCAAGTGCAATGGTAATTATTTTTGTTTTTTATATAAAAACATAAACTCAGTCTATGCTATATGAATAAATGTGGAAAAAACATCTTTAAGGTGTCAATTATTGGTGCCTTTACCTTAGTTCGTTTGAAAATTTAAGGATTCCAGATTGATCTTCCGAAAGTCGTGTCGTTAGGTAAAGAAATATTCACTGCAAGTCTAATGATTATTGACAGAGTGTAACGAGTTTCCTGGAGATTTGTTTTAAGCAAGAAACGAGGGCGGATTAATTACGAGATTAATTATATAGAGTACCGCTCGTTACAGACGTAACATACGTCGTCAGCAATTTCGTTGTGCTCGACATTCATTTCAAGAGATTATTGTCTTACGCAGATACCCGGGCTGCTCTTAATTGGATCATCTATTCACGATCACTCGGAAGATCTGCAATACTTATCTGCGATCTTGTCTGCTTCGTGACACTTGATTCTTTCAACGAAATATACAGGGTGTAACAAAAATGCGGGGACACTTTTTTAGTATCGATAGTACGCACCAAAAGATGAAAAAAAAGTCTCTAAAGTTTTGCCTAAAAACCACCCCCTATCGAGATACAACCCTTTTTGTAAAAAATTTAAGAAAAATCATATTTCCGAAATGGTACATCGTAGAGGATCGATTTTCATTTTAATATTAGCGGGAGAGACTAAAGTTTTCGAAAAAAATATCACTGTATACGAAAAGGAAGTCTTAGTAAGTGCCCTTAATTTTTCCTAAGATGTTACAAATCTGGTACGATATAGGTAATCGACGTTGTTTGGATTAAACAAGAATAAATGCTATTTAACAGCAATAATCGCAGCAATTATATATTTTTTGTATTATCTTTGATCTTCTCCGGTTATATTGCAATCAAAATCTGTCCTCTATGATTTTTAAAAATTTTTTTTAAAGTGTTCCCTTATTTTTGTTACTCCCTGTATAATTCTCTTTGACATTTTTCATGAAAAATATTGTCGCATTGTAAGTTTTATTATATCGTTAACGTTTCGAAGGTTATTCGTTTTTTTTTCTTTTTTTTTGGTTGAAATTATTGAAATGTTATCCTTGAAACGAGGTGCAGATTGAAACTCGCGACAAATGTCGTTGAGAAGTGTTTGATTGATAGATTACTGGGCAGCTTTGTCACGATAATCGACCGTCTTGACTCGATAAGGCGGTGAAGACTCTTTAACTCGCAATCTCTTGCAATTTCACTGATGGCTACCAATTGCCATTCGTGGGTGGACGATGTAGAATGCCGATTGTTACCGTTGAACATCTTCTCATGACGATTCCCTTCTAGGACAATGATCTTCGAGGTTCTTGACAGACAAAAAATTTGTCAATGATTTCATTTTTTGGAAAAATGAAAATTTTACTTGAAACTCTCTGCGTTCGAAATCTGCGAAATTTCCACCCGACGGAACTTGAAACTATCTTCCAGCTATTTCTCAAACTAAGTATTTCTAATTCTACAAATTTCCATCCCCGTAAATTTCCGACATCACTCTCCCGTAGCTTAAACTTTCTAATGCCTATATTCTATATACTTCCATGATATAGTACACCATTACGTGTTACATTGTAGTTTCCGTCATCAGTGATTAATTAGTCAATTAATTCTACAGTTCAGCCACACACACACACACACACACAGAATCCCCAGGAAATTTTCGAGATTCCCATTGGATGGAGGTTGTTTAATAAGACAGGGGGATCCCATGGGACGCAAAGCTTCTTATCGGTGTCCGTGGTCCATCGGAATGGACATCCGAGCACGGTTAATGATCTTTCGGTGACGTAATCCCTCATGAATTTTTTAACACGTTGCGAAACCCTCGGAACTTGCCGAAATTGATGTTACTCCACGTCGATGTCAATTATCTCGTTTGAATTTCACAATATTTCCCGGTAAAATTTCCCGTGAATTTCCCTCTGACGGAATTCCTTCGTATTTAAATTTTCCGGGGGATTGAAAATTCCGGGGAAACTGAAATTTCGCGGCTGCGAATTCCCGAAAGATTCGTCTTTTAATTATGGGGGGGGGGGGAGAAAAAGAAACCGAAGAAACAGATTTTCACGTTGCACTTGCTCGTTAAGCATTTTTATCTCGATGCTATTAATCTTCCCGGCTTTCCCGCAGGACGAATGTCCCGGGGAAAAAAGTCGAACGCTACCTTACGTGAAATTTCGTTCGCGCGATACAAAACAATACGTGGGAATTGGTGGAAAATGCGGGAAAAGTCTCGAGGATTTTCCGGGATCGAAAATTTTGTAATTTAATCTTCAGTGGTTTTGGAATTTCTATTCGCTATTCGCGTAGAATTTGTTAAGTTTCAGTTAATTATGTTTCTTTTTTTTTCAACGGGAGATTAAGATTTTCGTGACTTTGTCGCTCGCGGGAAAAGCGAATCGTGGAAATTGAAAACCGAACGGTGAAAACGGCGAATCGAAAATTTCATTTCGGCGAAATATCGCGGGCACGAAACAGGCTACCGGTTTCTTTTTATAAAAAACCGTTTTAGCCGGCGTGCTTTCAATTCCGGCTAGACTTTGTCTCATAAACGTCAGGCTTATTGGAAAACACGCAAACACAGAGGTTTTTACGGCGCCGACACGGTCTCGCATGCCCGAAAACGAAATCGTTGATTTCTCCGCGTGAATTCAACCGTATTCTGACGTTATATGTATTCCCAATTCTGAATAAACGTTCGTCCGAGTGCCTGCGTTTTCATTTCGATGTCAATTTACGTTTGAAATTTCTTGCTAAATTCCACGGCTTTTCCGAGGGAATATTAACGCGGACCTTTGACAGCGGCGTACGAAAATTCTGTGTTGGAAAATTTATCTCTAGAGAAACTCCGAGTCCCCCAAAAATTATAGGCTTTTTAAAAATTAAAGAATTTAGAATACCAGAACTATCAAACTTGAACCCCAAAAAATACTGGCTATGCAAAAAATTGAAAGCTTTAAAATTTTGGATTTGAAAAATTAATGTTTTTAAAATTCCAAACCCAGAAAAATTGAAAAAAATTAAAAAGTTGAGAATTTAAAAATACCGGGCACTTAAAAAATTGAATACTATAAAATGTTTGGCGATGAAAAAATATCTCAACACACAGCCGATATTTTCGAAAGGGTTGCGAAATAATCCGTGTTAAATGGCACGTAAGTTATTCCGGATAAGAAATATACTTCGCCGAGGGAGATCGTAAATTACAGACTTTCTACGGTATTTTTTCTGAATGAACGTTCTCTCCAGAAAGGGATGTAGGAGGGCGATATGTAAAGTGACATAGTATTTACAGTCACGTACCGTGACTGCCATTTACCACCCGTCAGGACTACCAGATAGTTTTACGCTCCCTGTTATCTCTCAGAAACTATATGCGAACGATCACTCTACTTTTTTTTTCCACTCGCGATCGAACTTACCTTTCCCCGACAAAGAATTATACAAATGCAACTTTGAAGTGTGAAATTTATCGAGACGTAGGTATACAGGGTGTAACAAAAATTCTGGGACACTTTTTCAGTATCGATAGTACGCACCAAAAGATGAAAGAAAAGTCTATAAAGTTTTTACTAAAAACCATCCCCTGTGGAGATACAACCCTTTTTGTAAAAAATTAAAAAAAAATCATATCTCCGAAATGGTAGGTCGTAGAGGACCGATTTTGATTGCAATATAACCGGAAGAGACTAAAGTTTACAAAAAAAAATATCATTATCTACGCAAAGGAAGATTTAGTGAGTGCCCTTAATTTTCCCCAAGTTGTTACAAACTTGCTACGCTTGGAAATCTTACGCGTTTCAAATTCCTACGCCTGAAAATTTCTACGACTGGAAATTCTACACTTGGAAATCTTACGCGTTTCAAATTCCTACGCCTGAAAATTTCTACGACTGGAAATTCTACACTTGGAAATCTTACGCGTTTCAAATTCCTACGCCTGAAAATTTCTACGACTGGAAATTCTACACTTGGAAATCTTACGCGTTTCAAATTCCTACGCCTAAAAATTTCTACGCTTGGAAATCTTACGCGTTTGAAATTCCTACGCTTGAAAATTTCTACGGCTGGAAATTCCACGATTCTAAATTTTTACGCTTGGAAATCTTACGCGTTTCAAATTACTGCGTTTGAAAATTCCACGATCCTAAATTTCTACGCTTGGAAAACTTACGCGCTTTAAATTCCCACGCCTGAAAATTTCTACAATTGGAAATTTCATGACCCTAAGATATAGGTAACCGACGTTGTTTGGATTAAACAAGAATAAATGCTATTTAACAGCAATAATCGCAGCAATCATATTTTTTTCTATTATCTTTGATCTTCTCCGGTTATATTGCAATCAAAACGGGTCTTCTACGACCTACCATTTCGGAGATATGATTTTTTAAAAATTTTTTACAAAAAGGGTTTTATCTCCATAGGGGATGGTTTTTAGTCAAAACTTTATAGACTTTTTTTCATCTTTTGGTGCGTACTATCGATACTGAAAAAGTGTCCCAGAATTTTTGTTACACCCTGTATACATATTTTCATCGAATTTCCGAGGAGATAATCAGCCGTTTAAAATTTCCCGTTCAGTTTGCGATTTTCACGAGTATTTCCCATAGAATTTTCCACGAGCTTTCCCGGCCCTCGTATTTATCGAAACACCGTGAAGCTTATGGGAACGTGGTTAAAAATAAAACGCAATTGGCGAGGTTAATTCACTCTCCGTGCAGGCGGGAAGAATATCGGACCTCTTCGGATATTAAGGTCGAAAGCACGGAAGCTCATTAACGGAATGTAAGCTTATTACCTGCCGGCAAAATGTCCGCGGTGTTTTTGGAATTTCAGGAAGAGTCTTCGTTAGACAATAGAACCGGCGGAAAGTGGAGAAAAAATATTAGAAACGAACATTTCTCGCTATTCGATCTCTTTTATTCGAGAAAGTAGAAGAAAAAATTCCGTAGAAATTATTCGAGCGTCTAGTAAATGTTAAATATTTTTTTTTATCGAATATTAAAACACCAAAAAATATCGTACGATTGTTAGAGGTAGGTGTTAAAGGACGACTGAATAAAAGATTAACGGAGAAATATTGGTGTAAGCACCCGAACGCGAGTTCGTGTATTGAAAATATCGATTCTCGATTCCGCGACGCATCTCGTTGAATTACTCGAAGAGCATTTGTCGAACTTATAAATATTTCTTTGCCCGGTAATACGGTTGCAAATCTTTAATCCCCCCCAGCGTTATTGAAAGGCATTTCCTATTTCCGGTAATGCCGAATTCGATAGAGACATCCTCCATCGGGATAGAGGCGGGATGTTCCATGGGATCCCGTAGGAAATATCGGGTCGAGGGTGATAAAAGGGACAATTTGGTTATGGGATGTGAAATATTTGGCGGCGAATTCCTGGGAGCTTTGAGCTATCTCGTCGCTTTTTGACTGATGGATTTTCCGAGAAGCATTTTCTATCGTTGGGCTTTGGAAATATTGGGATTTTTAACATATACAATTTTGGAGAACTTGGAAATTTCCCATGGTAGAATTTTCCATCGCCCAGAATTTTCTAATTTTAGAATTTTTTACGAGTCAATTTTGCTGTTAAGAGAATTTTTTGGGGAATACTACGTTTGAAATATGTATTTTTTGCTGTGAAAAAAAAATTGTGTTATTTGTTCTGATCGGGGAGCAGTGTGTAATGTACATTTTAATTAATTACGGAAGCCAGGAGGATATAATTTCCGTCGAATAGACCATCGCAAACATTTCGTTGCTCGATAATACGCTTACGGGCGTTTAATGAGCTTACCATGACTGAAAGCTTGGTATTTTCTTCGACAAAATATAACAAGAGTGGTTCGACCATCTCCCCCTTTCAATTAAACGATATTTACTCTCATAAGTTGCTTCGTCTGTTTCCCTATCGTTACAAAGACAGGGAGGAAAACTCGGTCAGAAATGATTTTCTGTCTTCCATTAAACGTTTATTAACATCAATATTTGCTGCAATTTATTTTAATAATATTTATCTTGTCCTTTCTTCCAATGATTCTTAACTATAAAAATTTTTATTTACTCGTGAATTTATGGAATTAACGATAAATATGGTTTCGATAGTTTATTGAATATTTTTGTGATGGTTAATAATTAATGTTTATATAATTGTTTGGTTTCTGAGTGATTTGACGAAGAAGGAATAAATTTAATATCGTTTCAATACGTCGAAATTGTCGATGGACGTAGGTTCGTAAGAAGGGTTAGTTAGCTGACTCGCTCGTCGAAATATCCTGTTTCAAATCAACGAGGTCACCGGCTGAAAGAGACCTTCATTAGCACTAATTAGGCCGTGAGGACCCAACAAATTAGATTCCGCGAACGGGTCTTCGACAGGAAACTTTCGAGCCGTGCCTTGAAAAATGTATCAACCCCTCTGTATCGAGAGATATTTCGCTAATACTAATTAATCTGCTATCGAAACTGAGGGATAACATCGAAAGGGCTTGTCGAAGCGTCGGGGAGAAGTTTTTCGGTTATTTTTTTCGAGGGGTGGGGAATTCAAAGCGATAGGAATTGGGGCAGTGGAAATTTGAAAAGTAAAAATTTTTTACGAGAATTTCAAGGCACCAAATTTTAAGGCACCAAAATTCAAGGCACGAAAATTCAAGGCACCAAAATTCAAGGCACCAAATTTCAAGGCACCAAATTTCAAGGGACCAAATTTCAAGGCACTAAAATTCAAGGCACTAAATTTCAAGGCACCAAATTTCAAGGCACCAAATTTCAAGGCACCCAAATTCAAGGCACCAAAATTCAAGGCACCAAAATTCAAGGCACCAAATTTCAAGGCACCCAAATTCAAGGCACCAAAATTTAAGGCACCAAATTTCAAGGCATCAAAATTCAAGGCACCAAAATTCAAGGCACCAAGATTCAAGGCACCAAAATTCAAGGCACGAAAATACAAGGCACCAAAATTCAAGGCACCAAAATTCAAGGCATCAAAATTCAAGGCACTAAATTTTAAGGCACCAAATTTCAAGGCACCAAAATTCAAGACGCCAAATTTCAAGGCACCAAAATTCAAGGCACCAAAATTTAACGCACCAAAATTCAAGGCACCAAAATTCAAGACGCCAAAATTCAAGGCATTAAAATTCAAGGCACCAAATTTCAAGGCACCAAAATTTAAGGCACCAAATTTCAAGGTACCAAGATTCAAGGCACCAAGATTCAAGGCACCAAAATTCAAGGCACCAAAATTCAAGACGCCAAAATTCAAGACGCCAAAATTCAAGGCATCAAAATTCAAGGCACCCAAATTCAAGCCACCAAAATTTAAGGCACCAAAATTCAAGGCACCAAAATTCCAAATGTGAAAATTCTAATTGCAAAATATTCCACAAGCGAGCCTTTCACGTTACAAAGCGGCAGTCGCGGTTTCCGCAGGCATATACTACAAAAATTCTCGAAATTTAATTATTTAAGACGGAAAGTTGCAACGGGGGAAACATACGAAACATTTTCCGACGGAAGCTTGGCAATTAGTCGTGGCCACGGTCAGAGAAGCTCGTTCCGAATCAAAGCGCTGCCCTTTCACCGAAAATTGAAAGGGACTTTCATTAAAGTCTGCGTTTCCCGCGTGAAATTAAACGAACCAACGACGTGGAAAACGTCCATGGTTTTTCCACAGGTTTTCCGCTCCCCAAACGTCAAACTGTCCGTACATTTGTTTCCCAACACTTCTGTGGTGTCCCATGGGCAACTCAACCCATGATCTATCCAATAAAAAATATACCATACGTTCAAAAGTTTCCAAATTATCGTTTCGTTAAAAAAAATTAATTAAAAAATCACGGTGAAATATTTGAAATATTTAAGGAAATCTTCGTTTGAAATTTTCCATTTCTTGAAGAAATTATGAATAATTTCGGATCCAAAGGAAACTGCTTCCACTTTGAACATCTCGCCTATTAAAATCTCGCCGTGTGAATCTGTGTCGGCGATCTAAGCTCGAGATCTATCTCTTGGATCTCCGCCGGCAACTGGATCCTTGGGATCTTTATCGCGAGGTAACACAACCGTGGAGACGCGCCTTTAACGCGAATATCCAAAGCTTATCGGTGGCTTAAGACGAGAGCGTCGCGACGCCCTACGAGACTCTTAATTAATCGCGATCGACACCTACGGAAGGATTATTTTTAATTACCCCTATTCCGAAGGGAAAATTAAGGGAATTCACCCAACTTGAAGGGCTTGAATCATGAAAAAAATATTTAAAATACCCGGAAAATAAATATTGATATAGGTACAAAATTTGTCTTACAAATATAAAATTAAAAATATAAAAAAAAGATAATAATAAATTATTTATTTAAATTTTCGAATTCTTAGAAATTTTTGTTGCAAATAATATTGAAATAAATTATACGTCGATATAAAGTTAATTATCTAAAATACTTTGATATGGCTTTATATTCCATTTAAATTTTCCAAATCGAATTTATCGATCCGCCAAATTTGATTTTCTACGATTATGTTTTTCCGCGAAGGTTTTCATTACATAACCGACATTTGGAGATTGTAACGTTGCTCGTGGGTGGAAAACGGACGGGAATTCCACGTGGTCCCGGATTTCATCGGGGTTTTTCTTTCGCGCGAATTTCCACGGCTTTCATCGAAATCTCGTGGCAAACGAGATGCATGGAATACAGAGTATCCTCTGCGAACACCTACGGTAATTCCGACGAGACAAAAATGCCATCCCCGGGAACCGATTTCACCGACATTCCGTTCCCATTCCCCGGACGAAATTCACCGGCTTATGAAGTACGGAATTTTCCGATAGAAGCGGCTCGATCACCGTGAAAATTAAAATTCTTCAACGATTTCTCCTACCGCTTGTGAAATGGGAATTATTCGACGAGTGATCATCGATGCAAATGATCGACAGCGTTCGTGGAATTGTAGAGTGTGTCGGGGTTTAGTGATTTTCAGTTGTGCAGGGAATTGCGACGCTAGGGAATTTAAGGTATGAGAAGTTTGAGCGTAAAAATTTGACATGGAGAGGAATTTAGAGGGATAAAATTTGGGCGATGAGAGATTTAAGGCGACAGGATTTTGGGCGCCGAGAAATTTAATTCAACAGAATTTTAGATGCTGTGAAATTTAATACCGTAGAATTTTGGGTGATGTGAAATTTCATTCGCCAGAATTTTGGGTGCTGTGAAAATTAATTCGCCAAAAGTTTGACATAGGGAAATTTAATTTGCCAGAATTTTGGGTGCTGTGAAATTTAATTCGCCTAAATTTTGGACGCACAGAAATTTAATTTACCAAAATTTTGGGTGCTGTGAAATTTAATTCGTCAAAATTTTTGGAGCTGTGAAATTTAATTCGCCAAAAGTTTGAAACAGGGAAATTTAATTTGCCAGAATTTTGGGTGCTGTGAAATTTAATTCGCTAGAGTTTTGGGTGCTGTGAAATTTAATTCGTCTAAATTTTGGACGCACAGAAATTTAATTTGCCAAAATTTTGGGTGCTGTGAAATTTAATTCGTCAAAATTTTTGGAGCTGTGAAATTTAATTCGCCAAAAGTTTGAAACAGGGAAATTTAATTTGCCAGAATTTTGGGTGCTGTGAAATTTAATTCGCCAAAAGTTTGAAACAGGGAAATTTAATTTGCCAGAATTTTGGGTGCTGTGAAATTTAATTCGCTAGAGTTTTGGGTGCTGTGAAATTTAATTCGCCTAAATTTTGGACGCACAGAAATTTAATTTGCCAAAATTTTGGGTGCTGTGAAATTTAATTCGTCAAAATTTTTGGAGCTGTGAAATTTAATTCGCCAAAAGTTTGAAACAGGGAAATTTAATTTGCCAGAATTTTGGGTGCTGTGAAATTTAATTCGTCAAAATTTTTGGAGCTGTGAAATTTAATTCGCCAAAAGTTTGAAACAGGGAAATTTAATTTGCCAGAATTTTGGGTGCTGTGAAATTTAATTTGCCAGAATTTTGGGTGTTGTGAAATTTAATTCGCCTATATTTTGGACGCAGGGAAATTTAGCGCGGTAAAATTTGGGTGCTGTGAAATTTAATTCGCCAAAATTTTGGGCGCTGAGAAATTTACTTTGCTAGAATTTTCTGTGCTGAGAAATTTAATTTGCCAAAATTGTTGGCGCTGAGAAATTTAGTTTGCCAAATTTTTGGGCGTTGGGAAATCAATTGCGCTGAAATTTGGTCGCCAAAGTTTACAGCTCTGAAGAAAAACAGTTCTCTCAAATTTTGCGAAGTCGAAAATTCAACGCCTGGAAATTTTCCGCGACGAAATTTAACAAAAGTAAATCCGTCATCGAAGTAATCGGAGATTCCTCGTGATTTGTGATCGCAAATAAGGCCGGCCGAAATTCGCGGCGGCGAAAGATTAAATTAGACGCGGAGTTCCGGCGAGTTTGCGAACATCATCGCGCCAGGATGAACCATCATGGGACCCGGCGAATATGCGAATAGCCAACATGAATCCAGTTTCCGTAATTGTTCCGCAGACCCCCGGGGAACATTGTTCCCAAATAGTATTCGATCCTTCATCAAAATTCTTTGGCAAATAAAATGTCATCCAACCTTTCCAACCTCTAAATTAAAACATTCAATTTCCATACTTTGCAAATCTTAATTTTTAATTCCTTCTCCATAGAAAATCCAAAGTTTTTCTTTAAACTATAAGTAATTATAATCCTCGACAGAATAAAACTCTTAACTATTCTTTCTTTCAGTTATACAATTTCTATTTCGTTACATGGATAAATTTTTTTTTAATTCTTTCTCAGTGATCCCACAGTTTTTCTTTTTTTTTTGTTGTTGTATCTTAACGTTAAGGATTCTTTATCCGGCGAATTTCCGGGTGTCTTTTAACAACGCGACGTTGCCGAAGACGTTTCCTTTTCTCTTACGGAACCGAACGTTGTCGAGGAGGCAAGCACCTTTTCTGCTTTCCGTTCGTCGTTCCGACAGAAGGGCCTTTGTGCCGTTTTAAAGGACGAGTCTGGAATATTTCCGGCGCTTCCTTCCCGCGCAGGAAATACCGAATGAATTTTGTAACACGGAACTCCCGGTACGCTCGTGCCGTCCGAAAATTATTGCCGGAAAAATCGACTGGCCTTGATGAAACTTGGACGATCGCCGGGCCGAAACGAGTCCTATTTTCACGACGTAAACTCGCCGGAAGGAAATTTCAGGTGTCCCGGTATCAAAAATTTAAGGGACGATGGGAGAAGGTTGGCCGAATAGCTGTAAAATAATTTGGAATTTAGTGACGGTCCTCGTTTCGTTAAAATTATGGCGAGATCAATATTTTTGAAACTAAGTGTTTCGGGAAAATTTGTGAAACATTCGAAACGGAGAAATTTGGAAAAAGAAAATTTGGAACGGTGAATGAAATCTGATCGCTGGAAAATTTATAACCCCAAAATTAGGGGGACTCGATACGTCCCTGAAAAATTGACGGCACTGAGTTATTTAACAGAAAAATTTTCGAGATCACGGAAAGGGAAAGTCTTTCGAAGAAATCCTTCGAGATCGAAAGTCATGGAATTCGAGTCCTTGAAAAATTCAACCACAGGAACTTCTCGAAAACTCTCCCCTGGTTTCGTTCAAAATTCCGGATAGCTGCGAATTCGAAAGCATTTGCGAATTATCGAGAATCGAAACCCCGGGAACGGGCAGATAATCACTTTATAGGGAAATCCTTGCGGCGTCGTTCGGAGAATAAATAATGCGAGGGCGTATAAGATAGTTTCCGTAATTACAGCGCAAGTACACCGATTGTTAATTCAATTTCAACAGGGAACGACGAAAGGAGTGGGGAGAGGGGTGGGGGAGGGGGTGGGTGTGGGGGAAGGCATTGCTCCTGTAACAATCGGAACACCGATCGTAGGAATCGGCCGGATTAAATTAGTTTTAATTACGCCCTCGTAAAATTGAAACTTGCCGTAAGGATCGTTTTCCATGGAATCGATAGTCGATTCGGCTTGAAACCTCGAACGATTACCAATCGACCAATAAACGTCTGTGAAAATCTAAATTTTATCGCAAGATCGGCGTTAATTTTTTTTTCTTTTTTATTTCCAATAGGTAATACTCTTCTCGCAGGGATGAAAATTATTCAAGGGGTTATACATATAAACCCCTTAATTAAAGTCGGGGGCGGTAATTGGCAATTTAAGTGTCGACGATTTATAGATCACGTTGGATCGCCGCGTAGAATCTCGATTTTTCGTCGATCGCGATTCCGTACGCGTTAATGTGAAAGAAGACGAGTGATCGAATTAACGGATCGTGATTTCCGCGCGAATTTTCGCTGCGAAACGGATAAACGGTCGCGAGCGGTTTCGAATTCGCGAATCCGTCGCGGATTTCCATAATGAAATTTCCCGGCGGGCGCGGCCGCGGTTTAATTGATATTTTATTTCGCTTTGAATCGGCTCGGGTAATTGTTAATAATACATCGACGCCGGGAACGTCAAGGTTACATTAATTAATCCTGACTTCGGTTTAATTAATAGTGTAATTAATCGCACGAGTCCTCATTCAAGGGAATAGAATAACATTTAAACAGGCTGAATGTTAAAGGCGAACGAAATAATCGAGAAAAGTTGATCGAATATTCAATAAAGAATTTACTTTAATCTTTCTGCCGATTTAAACGAACGCATGAAATTGATATTAAATTGATAGCTCCCTCCGGGAGGGTGTTTTTTTGTTCTTTCGTATTAATTCATGCGATCGTGAAAAGGGATGGATTTATAAAGACCGTGGAGAGGGGGTTGGGGCTGAAAAATTAATGGCAAAACCACTGGGTAATAATTAAACATAGACCACTAAGCTATCGCGATCGGCTTTCGATTGAAAATATCGTGAAAAATTCAAATCGTACTTACTGCTCTTTCGTGACAAGAAATTGTTGCAAAAAAAATTTCAAATCTCCCGGCTACGAAATCATGGGGGATGAAAATAATCGAAATATTTTCCAGTGAAAATTAACGATATGAAATTTTGTGCAATATTCTGGTTATTAGTTATTCAAGTTCTCGGAGGAATTTAGTTACAGCGGGGTGTGGTTGAAATAAAAATTCGGGGGGTCCACTTAAATTAGTTGGCCATTTGCATGTTAATGGGGGTAGGAAGCAATTAATCGTGGCAAGTGCAACAATCGTGGCAAGTCGATAATTGAGAATTGCCGAGCAAAGGCGTAGCTTCCGAACTGGATTGCGGAACCAACTTCCCTTTGTCGGATAATTGCAAACGAGCGAGAAAATGCCCGGGGGCTGTATACCATGGCTGGTTTATTAACCGTTAAAGAAACTTCTGGAAATTCGCGATATCGCATCGACAAGTCCTTCCAGAATTGCCAGAATGTAATTGGCGAATTTCGTATCGTTGCGACGATCGCGGGAATATTGCGATTCGTAGAGAAATTTTGTAGAATTATCTATATTTTTTTTGAAAACAGTAGATTATGCGTATTGATTTTTGTTTTATCAATTTTATCGTTGGAAAATTGAAGGTCTAACAATTTCCAGGGAGTTGTGAGAAATAAATTGGGAATTTCGAAGTAGGTGTTTAAAATATCAAGATTTTTTTTTAAAACAAGTAGATTATGGGTATTGATTTTTGTTTTATCAGTTTTATCGTTGAAAAATTGAAGGTCTAACAATTTCTAGGGAGTTGTGAGAAATAAATTGGGAATTTCGAAGTAGTGTTTAAAATATCAAGATTTTTTTTGAAAACAAGTAGATTATGGGTATTGATTTTTGTTTTATCAATTTTATCGCTGGGGAATTGAAGGTCTGACAATTTCCAGGGAATTGTGGGAAATAAATTGGGAATTTCGAAGTCGGTCTTTAAAATATCAAGATTCTAAGGAAATCCGATGGATACTAAATCACAAGTATTCCCACACGGCACGCGTTGGATCTTTCTTTTCCTTTCCCTTTTTTTTCCCCCTCGTAAGGAAACCCAAGGGAGATTAAAGTCGAGGTACGATTCGTGAGAGAAGGAAACTTCCAGTAAGATCCAATCAGTCGGAAAACTTTATTTTACTCGGAGCTTCGATGTTGATTCATGACTCCTTCGTGGCTTGGACTCGTTAAATAGGCGGACTTTTTCAAATGAGAACTTTATACAAGGATACTATCGGGAGTCACTGAACCACAGGATTCGTGATTCGTTTGAATATTCAGGGAAAAGTGTGGAAGAGTGTCGGGCAAAGTTTCCTTACCTACCCGGAATACAAACAGTTTTGGAAAAGTGAGAAAGTGAATCTTCCAGAGTTGGAATTTGAGGCTTTTAGGATTTTCTGGGTGACAAAGTTTGACACCCAGAAATTCACTGTGCGTAAAATTTTTGCGCCTTGAAAATTCTTATATAGAATTTTTAGCATTTCAAAAATTTCTGCGGCGTAAAGTTTGGTGTTTTCAAAATTCCTGCTACCAAAATTGGGTGCTTCAGATTTCCTGCGTCCTATTTTCCCGCATCCAAAACTGTGCGCCATAAATTTTGGCGCAATAAATATTCCTGCGCCGAAATTTTACCGTTTTAAACATTTCTGTGGTGATAATTTTGGCGTTTTTAAAGTTCCTACGGTCCAAATTGGGTGCCCCAAACTTCCAGCGTCCAAAATTGAGCTAACCAAATTTTGGTGCCTTCAAAATTCCTGCGCCGAAATTTTAGCGTTCCGATAATTTCTGCGGTAATAATTTTGATGTTTTCAAAATTCCTGCGGTCAAAATTGGATGCCCCAAATTTCCAGCGTCCAAAATTGAGCGCCCCAAATTCTGGTGCCTTCAAAATTCCTGCGCCGAAATTTTAGCATTTCAAAAATTTCTGCGGTAATAATTTTGATGTTTCCAAAATTTCTGCGACTAAAATTTAATGCCCCAAATTTCCAGCATCCAAAATTGAGCTAACCAAATTTTGGCGCCTTCGAAATTCCTACGCCCAAAGTTCAACCGGTTGTCCCAAATTCGACCGACGCCAAATGTGTAGCGTTATCGTCTTATCGAAATTCCGATAAACCACCCACCAATAGATCAACCTGTCCAGAATTCCATTCCCGTTTCTAGCAATTGGCTGCGCAAGTATATTGAAAATCTCGCGGAATACCTGAACGGAAACGTGTGTAACAGAATCCACGGGGAACCGCAGGGTGAATTAATTCCGAATAGAGTCAGCGTTACAGGGGTCCGTAGGTGACCTCTTTGTACATCAGGTTTAATCGAACCTACAGGAACCTGGTAAACACGTTTACATCGTGTTTACATTAAACCTACGCACACGCATGCATAATTAAGGGAACGTTAGTCGACCATAGAAAGCAACAATAAAATGCCTGTCAGAATAAAAATCAATTTTTCAACATATTGCATTGATATTGGTTACTTTTGTCAGGCAATGAGAAGGGTCTAGTAAAAACATTTTTTATATAATAATTAGAATTTTATTGGACCCACCTTAAAGAATTTTTTAAACTTAAATTATTCACTGGATGTACAATAGTACTGTTGAAAATTTATTGTAAGTATTTTAGATATTTAATAATAATATCTTGATTCTTAATTATTCAACCAATATGAAATTCTATATTAACTATTGTTAAAATTATTACGATTAATATCAACATTTTATTACTTTTGTAAATTGATATCGAAAATTTCCATCGCAGCCGAAATTCATTGATGTTATTTAAAATCCGACCTGGCCATTCGTATAGTTTCCCATCGAATTTGTTGTTTATGAATTTTCCAAGTCCGTGAGGCTCACAGATATGAAAGATTCTATTAAATCGCGGTGGAAAATGTGGAATATTATTTTAGTGCATGGAATAATAAGTGAATAGAATTTTTTTTTTGTAACGATGTGGAACGGTTTTTATAATAATATACGATGGGAATAACATTCCCGGGAACCTCGTGCGGAACTCATTTTCCACGAGATACCGTGGTTCAGCTCTTGGAAACGTTTCAGGTGGAACGGCGCCACATTTTTCCACGTTTTCGGCCAGCCACGCCACAGGGAAACACGCGATAGTCGAGTTAGATACGAAACACCGGGACTTCTACTACCATTCCGCTCAATTTTCGCGACAGTTTACGAGCTTTATGAACGGAACGTGCGAACATTTTACCAACGTTCACCGGGACGCGTTTCTGGTTACAACTGTGACGATAAATACGTCTCCATTTATACGTGTCGTTCATCATTGCTCATCAATAGACGTTTGATTCAATCGTTCAGTTAAATAATTTGTTGTCTCTATGCGAACAAGGTGAAAAGCAGAGATTTATTTATTGTTAATATGGGAGTGTCGATTTTAGAGTGGAAGACACTGTTTGGAAAGATTAATTAATTGATAATTTTTCCATTATTCTAATATTTTCACAATCTTTTAGATATCGATCTGATTCTTTCTGCATCTTATTCGGCTTCGGATTCCGCGTCCAAAACGACAAGGATCATTTTAATAGCTCAAAAATTACGGAAATGACGAGCACATTGCGAAAATTGCGAAAAATCGTCAAATTTAAGTGGTTTTTCGTTCGGCATTCGCTTAATTTTTGAGATAGCGATCTGAAAGTGGTACCATTGTTTTAGTTAGGAAATTCTACGGCAGATCAATATATAATAGTTGTACTTTTCGAAATTTTCATTTTTCGCAAAAATCTGAAGGGGGTAGGTCAGGATTTTTTGCGATTTTCGTAATTCGCCCGTCATTTCTACAATTTTTTAGATATCATAATGATTCTTTCACTGGCTTATTCGGCTTCGGATTCCGCGTCCAAAACGACGAGGATCATTTTAATAGCTCAAAAATTACGGAAATGGCGAGGGATTTACGAAAATCGCAAAAAATCCTGACCAACCCCCTTCAGATTTTTGCGAAAAATGAAATTCTCGAAAAGTACAACTATTATACATTGTTCTAGCGTAGAATTTCCTAACTAAAACAATGGTACGACTTTCAGATCGCTATCTCAAAAATTGAGCGAATGCCGCCCAAAAAACTGTCATAATTCGACAATTTTTCGCAAGTTTCGTAATTTCTTCGTCATTTCCGCAATTTTTTAGATATCAAAATGATCCTGATCATTTTGGACGCGGAATCGGAAGCCGAATAAGACAGTGAAAGATTCAGGTCGATATCAAATAATTTGCGGAAATAACGAAAATCGCGAAAAATCATCAAATTACCTTGAAAAAACTAGAAAACTCAATAACAATGTCCCCACCAAATTTCTTATTCCCACCCCATCGTACCTGTCCCCACTAAACAAAGAATCATCAGACCAGGTGTGTCCCTCACCGATCGCATTTCCTGTCCACACACTTAGGGGGCATTTTCCCGCGGAAGCCGGGGGTGGTTACCCGACCGGAAACAGGGAAGTTCGTAAGGGTTGGCTACAGCTGCTGACCGAGTTCCGACAGGATAGGCGAATGAATAATTTAGACGCGCCGTGGTCATAATCGTGGCAGAAACCGGCGTGTATTTAGTACAAGGACGAATTGCTTTTGGAAAGTTACACGAACGAAACCCCTTTTTTTTTGCTCCCGTAATTTATTGCCACCACTATACACCACTTCGTCTACTTCTTGTTCATCTTCTTCTTTTCGTAGAAAAACCTTCTATGAACTTGCTTCTGGAGGCGAGTGTGATACCGTTGGATTTGCGTTCGCGAAACTTTTTCGAGAGAACTTTTCAAGAATATTCTTTAGAAAAATGCCTCTCTCACTCTCTGTGCACGTGGAAGGATATGTAAATGCGTTGACGATGTTTTCTGATTAGAGTGTGGTATCTTTTATATAATTTTGAAATACCATTTTCTTTCTTTTTTTCTTTTTTTGATCGGTTTATATAAAACGTGTATCCATTCGGCGGTGTAAAGTTTGGTGTTTTCAAAATACCTGCGGTCAAAATTGAGTGCCCCAAATTTTCAGCGGCCCAAAATTAAGCGCCACAAATTTTGGTGCCTTTGAAATTCCTGCGCCAAAATTTCAGTGCCCCGAAAATTTCTGCGGTGATAATTTTGCTGTTTACAAAATTCCTGCGGTCAAAATTGAGTGCCCCATATTTCCAGCGGCCCAAAATTAAGCGCCACAAATTTTGGTGCCTTTGAAATTCCTGCGCCAAAATTTTAGTGTCCCGAAAATTTCTGCGGTGATAATTTTTCTGTTTACAAAATTCCTGCGGTCAAAATTGAGTGCCCCAAATTTCCAGCGTCCAAAATTGAGCGCCCCAAATTTTGGTGCCTTCAAAATTCCTGCGCCGAAATTTTAGTATTTCAAAAATTTCTGCGGTGATAATTCTGGCGTTTTCAAAATTCCTGCGACCAAAATTGGGTGCCTCAAATTTCCAGCGTCCAAAATTAAGCGCCACAAATTTTGGTACCTTTGAAATTCCTGCGCCAAAATTGGGTGCCTCAAATTTCCAGTGTCCAAAATTGAGCGCCCCAAATTTTGGCGCCATCAAAATTCCTGCGCTGAAATTTCTGTGCCTTCAAAATTCCTGCGCCGATATTTTCTAATTATCGTAGTATCTTTTATATAATTTTGAAATACCATTTTCTTTCTTTTTTTCTTTTTTTGATCGTTTTATCTAAAGCGTGTATCCATTCGGCGGTGTCGTTTAAAAAACATTTAGCGGTCACGGAACGGCTGTTATTATCTCCAGGTGTAATTAGAAGGTCGTTACGTTGAGAACGTAACAGCTGCGACAGGAATTTCCCTTCGGTCGGTTCTTTTTCGTTGATAAATCACACGCGAATCCTTTCGCGGACAATTTCACCGCGGAAGATCACTCGAGAACGGTTTCGAGTCCCGCAGACTCGAGGACGTTAATAAGTCGAGTGGCGTCGATACCGAAATATTCCCGCCGCTCTTTTTCCACCGATAGGATCTTTCATTCGAATTTAATCGTCCGCGAAACGACCCGCGGTGACGTCTATTTTAAAACCGGCGAGAGGTTCTCTCTTGGACGACCCGATTACCCCGTAACACAGATTCCACTTTTAATTTAATCCACCCTATATAACTGGATGATATTCCGGATATGTTGATACGTCGAAAGTTCATGGAAATAGGATCGTCTGTATTTTAGATGATCTGTTTTCTGTATTTAGATGTTGCCGTTCTTTCGGCGAGGTTGTTTGATGTTTGGTCATTTGTAACGAAGTTTTGGTTAATGGTATGTTTGTGGGGTGAAAATTTGGACACGGGGAATTGTTAAAGAGTCAAAAAAATTGGGAAACAGGAAATTTGTAAAGGGACCATATTTTGGGCGCAGGTATTTTGAAATTATCGAAATTTGGGGTGAAGGTTTTTGGAGATTTTCTAAATTTGAGACGGAGGAATTTGGAATGTTCCTAAATTTGAGACGCAGGAATTTAGAAATTTCCTAAACTTGGGGCGCAGGGATTTAGAAATTTCCTAAATTTGGGGCGCAGGAATTTGGAAAGTTCCTAAATTTGGGATGCAGGGATTTTTTAATTTCCTAAATTTGGGGCGCAGGAATTTAGAAATTTCCTAAATTTGGGACGCAGGGATTTAGAAATTTCCTAAATTTGGGGCGCAGGATTTTCGAAATTTTCTAAATTTGGGATGCAGGGATTTTTTAATTTCCTAAATTTGGGGCGCAGGAATTTAGAAATTTCCTAAATTTGGGACGCAGGGAATTAGAAATTTCCTAAATTTGGGACGCAGGGATTTAGAAATTTCCTAAATTTGGGACGCAGGGATTTCGAAATTTTCTAAATTTGAAACCCAGGAATTTGGAAAGTTCCTAAATTTGGGATGCAGGGATTTTTTAATTTCCTAAATTTGGGGCGCAGGAATTTAGAAATTTCCTAAATTTGGGACGCAGGGATTTAGAAATTTCCTAAATTTGGGGCGCAGGAATTGAAAAATTTCCTAAATTTGGGGCGCAGGAATTTAGAAATTTCGTAAATTTGGGGCACAGGCATTCGGAAATTTTCTAAATTTGACACGCAGTTATTTCGAAATTAACTAAATTTGGTGCGCAGATATTTCGAAATTATCTAAATTTCGGGCACAGCCATATTTAAATCACCAAAACTTTGAGGCCTATACATTTTGAAATCACCGAAAATTTGAGACTCAGCAATTTTGAGTGCCCTAGAACTTCGATGGCACGATTTCGTGCGCAGGGAATTTAGCTCGGGCAAAATCCAGCCCTCGAAATTCCTCTCCGGCAAATCCCACGCTATTAAACTCTCTCTAAATTCTCGAAACTTCGATACTTCGCGAACCCGACGTACTTCTCTTCATCAAACGGCGCAAATTCTAAAGGCATCAATCTATCCCTCTCTCCCACCCCCTCTCCCTCTCAATTCCCAAATCCGTCCCTCTCTCTTTGAAAATCGTGACACGTACAGAACGGCGAGTAATTCGCGGAAACTTGCGTTACAGTGTAGCGAAACTTCGAAATCGGAAAGACACTCGATAAACCTAATTATTTCGTCGAAACCGTCGAGCCATCGGGAGCAGAATCTTTCGCGGAAAGTTTCCGCCCGTCACAGTTTTCCCCGAGAATTAATTTGTTAATTAGTTGACCGTGTTACACGATTTCCAGCACGACGTCCCGATTGTTTGCACAGACCCAGGGACGACGTTATGTTTGCGAACGTTGTACCACACAGAGTCGCAAAGTGTTTACATTAATTTGCCCACGGTGTTTCCGTGGGACGAGCACGTACAGCGGTATCGAAGTGTTATTAGGAAAGTTTCGATGATCACACGGGCCGGAAAGTTTCGCGACGTCGCACGGTGGAAACTTGTGTCGCTGACGGAAATTTATGAGTGACACGCAACGCTTTCTTCCGGACGGGAAATAAACGGCCGCAATATCGGTGACGTTTAATCGACTTAGTTTTAGAGACTTTTGTTCGAACGATTCTTTGGGAGTTGTATAAATTTCCGACGGGACAATTTTTCCGCAGATTTTCACGATCATCGAAGAATGTTTACGGGAAAACTTTGTGGATAGTGTTTAATTAATTAATTATGGTGACGTTTCGTTTGTGGAATTTGGAATTGTAATGTAATATTTTTTGGTAAATTTGGAAATGTTGTTTTTAGAGGAAATTCACACCTTTCGAGGTGTTAATACCTGTTTCGGTTCGCCTTGCGATATTTTTCAGGGCTGTCGATATTTTTTCTTACCCTCTCCGGGCCGCGTAAATCCATTTACGTTAGAAGATCTCGATCCCCACGTCCGCATCGATCCTACAGTATTTGTAACGATTCCCTCCTTTGTTGAAATTCGCCCCGCGATTCAAGGAGCCGATCAGAATTCCGTTCGGCATCCAACGATGTACATTGTTCGATCCGAATGTTCTTTGAGTGACACGTTCGCTACTCGCGCGGAATCGTTGTTTTAAAATGTTTGTTTGTAGTCATGTGTACAGTTTGAGGAATAATGTGTGTGCAATATTATTTGAGGAGCTCGGAATAAATTTGAGACGATAAAGAAAGAAATTATCTAAATTTGGGGCGTCGAAAGTGAATGTGTCGAAATTTGCGGCGTTGGAAATTGGAGACGTTAGACATTTGCGGCGCTGGAAATTGGAAACGTTAAAAATTTGCAACGCTGGAAATTCGAAGCGCTAAAATTTTGCGGCGCGGGAAATTGGAAGCGTCAAAATTTCTGGCGCTGGAGATTGGAAATGTTAGAAATTGGGGGCGCTGAAAATTCGAAGCGCTAAAATTTGGAGCGCTGGAAATTGGAAATATTAGAAATTCGCGGCGCTGAAAATTCGAAGCGCTAAAGTTTGCGGCGCTGAAAATTAGAAGCGTCAAAATTTAGGACGCTAGAAATTGGAAACGTTAGAAATTTGTGGCGCTGAAAATTCGAAGCGCTAAAATTTGGGGCGCTGAAAATTTGAAGCGTCAAAATTTGCAGCGCTGAAAATTGGTAGCGCCAAACTTTGGGGCGCTGAAAATTGGAAGCGTCAAAATTTGTGGCGCTGGAAATTGGAAATGTTAGAAATTTGGGGCGCTGAAAATTGGAAATGTTAGAAATTTGGGGCGCTGAAAATTCGAAGCGCTAAAATTTGGGGCGCTGGAAATTGGAAATATTAGAAATTCGCGGCGCTGAAAATTCGAAGCGCTAAAATTTACGGCGCTGAAAATTATAAGCGTCAAAATTTAGGACGCTAGAAATTGGAAACGTTAGAAATTTGGGGCACTGAAAATTCGAAGCGCTAAAATTTGGGGCGCTGGAAATTGGAAATATTAGAAATTCGCGGCGCTGAAAATTCGAAGCGCTAAAATTTGCGGCGCTGAAAATTAGCAGCGTCAAAATTTAGGACGCTGGAAATTGGAAACGTTAGAAATTTGGGGTGCTGAAAATTTGAAGCGTCAAAATTTGCAGCGCTGAAAATTGGAAGTGTCAAAATTTGCGGCGCTGAAAATTAAAAGCCTCAAAATTTAGGGTACTAGAAATTGGAAATGTTAGAAATTCGCTGCGCTGAAAATTCGAAGCGCTAAAATTTGCGGCACTGGAAATTGGAAGCGTCAAATTTGCGGCACTGAAAAGTGGAAATTCCAAAATTTATACGGTTGAAAATTGAAAGTTTCGAAATTTTTTATCTTAAAAATTGAAAGCGTCGAAAAGTGGAAACTCCAAAAAGCGTGAACATTTGCACAATAAAAAACTGGGGCGTCGAAATATCGCTGGCTCTAAAATTCCGAGCATTAAATATCAAAAACCGTAAAATTCGAGGCGTGGGGAAACCCGGCGCTCGAAACTTTCGGCCCTTGAACATCCTTGAACTCGTCGACTAAAGTAGGACATCCTCAATAAGTGTCTAAATAAACGAAAATTAATTAATATCGTTCCAGATATCGACGTTCTATTTCAACCGTTAACGGTTGATTATCGAGCGAACAACCCCGGCGAACTTTTAATGAAAGCAATAAAACAAAATGTTGAAATGTAACGCGCGCAAAGTTCCGCTTGTGTAATTTACAAGCTGACAAGGAGCCAACGATTCGACAATTTCGTTTTCGTACACACGTCCGCTCCAAAGGGCCCGCTAATACAAAGCTTCGACTGTGTCTCGGTCAATTAGAACTTCAGGGCCGTAACAATTCATACCGTGGACCGGAGAAGTTTCCGATTTACCCGCGGAGAGTTTCTTCCTCGTTAACGGATCGCTAAATCCCCGAAATTCTCTTTAACCGTGTTTGTATTCCCGACTCTGGGATTAAGTATCGAAGTATCGATTCGATTGTTCCACCGTCGAGAGTCGACCACGATATTTCACCGAGAGATTTTCCAGAATCGATTTTTTTTCTCCTCGGAAGTGCTGCTTCAAGTTCGAGAATTTTCTTCCATCGGATTCTCGACCAGCCAGATTAAAAATTTACCAGGACTTCAAACCGCAAAGAATTCTGTGTTTCCGGGGAAAAGAGTCCCGCGGAATTTTTTGGGAATTGAAATTTATTTCCAAGAGGAAATTGAAATACGAATTTTTGAGGGTGGAAGGTTATTTTATTTCATTTTATTTTATTCCCTCCGACGGTTCATTCGTTTTCAATGATAATTCTCGTGAAAAAGTGGGATATGGTGTTCGGTGATATTAAGAATGGAATTGTAGAAAAAAAAAATAATAATATGGGGTGGAAAATTTTTCCTTCCATTTTCAAGGCAGTTTTCGAGGAGCTGCCGCTTCTTTGGTCGGTGACAGCCTCGCGATTTCATTTTCAACGACGAAGAATGATGTCTCTGGTTGGGAGTCGAGTCGAAAGGTAGATAAATTACCGCAGATAAATTACGAAAGTGGCTCACGTGTCTGCGAGAGGTAATAAAGAATACCTTGAGAACGAAATACAACGAAGGCATTCTTACGAGCTGAAGTAATGTCTGCTTCACTTTTTATCGTCGTTTCATCAAGTTTTATAGGGAATTCAGCGGAGTCGATGGTAACTTCATTTCGGACGATGCGTGCATGATGAGAATTTAATTTCGACGTTTCACTGACATCACTTTGTCAAACGATACTTGGGAAACGGTTTTGCTGAATAATTTACCGTCGTGGGAATTTTAGAACGCGGCAATTCGCTCATTTTTAGTTTTCACTGCGCCAAATTTGGGTTCGCAAGATTTTCTGGTGTCAAATTTTGGGCCCCCAAAGTTTCCAAATATTAAGTTTGAGTTTCCAAAAATTTCCAGAGCCAAATTTGAGTGCCCAAAGGTTCCCAGTGCCATATTTTCGTTCTCCTAAGGTACCAAACATCAAATTTAAATTCCCAGAAATTCCTAGCGCCAAATTGGTATTTCCAAAATTTACCAGCGCCATATTTTCGCCTTCCAAAGTTTCCAAACTCCAAATTTAAATTCCCAGAAATATGCAGCACCAAATTAGAATTTTCAAAATTTACCAGTGCCATATTTTCGCCTTCCAAAGTTTCCAAACTCCAAATTCAAATTCCCAGAAATATGCAGCACCAAATTAGAATTTCCAAAATTTACCAGCGCCATATTTTCGCCTTCAAAAGTTTCCAAACACCAAATTTGAATTCTCAAAAATTCGCAGCACCAAATTGGTATTTCCAAAACTTTCCAGAGCCAAATTTTTGCCCTCTAAAGTTTTCAAACACGAAATTTAAATTCCCAGAAATATGCAGCACCAAATTAGAGTTTCCCAAATTTTCCAGTGTCAAATTTGAGTCCCCAAAATTTCCAAGTGCCATATTTTCACCTTCCAAAGTTTTCAAACACCAAATTTGAACTCCCAAAAGTTCCCAAATTTGCAAAACCATAAATTTCCCACTCCAAAATCTTATTGTCGCTATAATTTCTCAACATGAAGATCAAATTTCAAAAACGATCAGATCAGTGTGTTTCGGTTTCTCGAAGACTGCTGTACAACAAGCGCGAACACTTGTCAGACGTACATAGACACTTACGCCAGTCGACGGCAACAATGTCGTCGCAAATGACACTTTACGGAGTTTGCGTGGACTTAAGGCTATAATCACACCTCTGGGAACTTTAATGGCTCGCTGAAATGTCATCCATGGCGTTATCGACGCACTCGAGTTTCATCTGACTCCTGTTGACTCACGGTTTACAATTGTGTTTCTCTTAACGGATACTTTCATCCGCTGAACGTTTTCATTCGGCGGTTTTAATGCACGGTGGAAAGTCTGAAATTGAACGATTAACTTATCCGGAATCTTTTAACTTAGAATCAATTAGCCCGGCCGGGTGGAAAGTACTTAAATTTCCGTGTACACCTAACTGAATCAGTAGTCCAAGGTAATTGGAATTACCCTAAGTGTCGCATAATTAGAGCCTCATTATCGAACAGTCACGTCGCGGAAATTCACCGGTGTGCTAATTAAACGACTAATTCCGCGAAACGATTTCGCGAGTATGTTAGACGTATATCGTATTGGGAAACTGATTGAATTTCATCCGCGGTGGCTCTAATCTAACGAAATTTACCGAGAAACGAGGAAATTTTGCGAGTAAGGAAAATTTCGGGTGTCAGAAATAAAGGTGGAAAACTTGAGACGCGGATATTGTGCGAGTTGCGAAAATTTCGAGCGTCTGAAATTGCGAAATTCGGCCGAAATTCTAGCTCGGCAAAATTTGAAAGGGTTAGAGGACGTTGCGAAACTGCGAAATCCCCGAATCCGGCTTTTGTTCCCTGCTCGTCTGACTCCAACCGTCTGTAACCACTCGCCGAAGAATTCTTCGAACAGAACCCTATCGTGGATTCGGATTATTCATAGTCTACTTAACGTAGAATAATACGAGAGTCGGTGGAAGGTGAAACGCGATCGTTTTACATCCGATTAAAACCTTCCAGCCATTTCGGGTTGATTGATAACGGTTTTTAGAGCGTGGCTAAGAGAGTCGTCTGAACATTTCCAATGAAATATAACAGGGCTGACTTGTACCTTCACTTTCCACTTGTATTCTAACTCGAAAGAAACTCTCCGACGAAATAATTATAATTAACTAGCTTAAAGGCCTTGGAATCTTAAATAGTACCCAAAGAAACTCAATTTATGAGTTCTTCCTCTACAGTCCATGGTTTTACGGTCAATGGAATTGTGTACAATAAAAAATATATAAATACTACCCCCATTTGTTTCACTGACAGGTGTATAGATCTCTTGAATAATGTGAAATTATTTTTTTTTGTTTTAAAGTACGTTTGTTTTATCATACCGGGAATAGGGGGAGATAAATAAATAACAGTTGTGGTAGTTAATATCGCCGTGTAAGAATTCATGCCTCTTTTACGGGAGAATAACTGACATAAGTAACATCCCCTGAGAAAATTCCAGAAGGAACAGCCCTGGCAAGAAAACTCGGAATAACGCGGCCACGTGACATGCGACACATGCATATTGTACCAGTCAAATGCACCTGAAGTATATTCCAAAGTTCCCGTGCGATATTTCGGCTCCGGCATGGGATTTCATAGCGTTTATAATGCTCCCGGCGTGGAATTCGCGAAGGTTCCTAATTTCCGGGATATTGAGTTCGCGAGCTCTTTTAATTCCGCGGAAATAGGATTCTAAGAAATGCCTACGGTTAGAGAAACTTCGACGGATGTTTGACAGTTTTTATCGCGAGGAATTTGATACGATTTTTGGGAATCGAGAAATTGAAGGTGATACAAATTTTAGGGATACAATGATCTATCGATCTTGATATTTTAGAATTTAGGAGTTTCCGGTTCCAGGAATTTTTAAGTTTTAAAATTTGAGGGCTTAGAGATCTATGGATTCTAAGATCCAAGATTTGACAAATTTGAGAGTCGAAAGATAACGAAATCTAAAAATCTAAGACTTGGAATTTGGGAGGCCAATGATCTATGGATCCAAGTACCCTAGACTTGACAAATTTGAGAGTCAATAGATCACGAAATCGAAAAATCCATGGTTCGGAATTTTTCAATATCGAGAAATTGGTGATTCGAAAAATTCAAGACTTGATAAATTTGAGAATTGAATGATCACGGAATCCAAAAATCTAAGTCTCAAAATTTGGGAGCGGAATGAGCTATGGATCCAAAATAGACGTGACAAATTTCAGAGCCGAAATATTACGGAATCCAAAAATCTAAGACTCGAAATATTTTAATGTCAAAAAAATGGTGATTCGAAAAATCTTTTAAATCTATTGAATCGGTATTTGAAGTACCCTCCGAGTCCCGCAAGTGGTTTCGAAATTCCCAGGGACAATTAAGCAAATTCGAGTCACCTAATTGGGTAACGTCTCGATTCGAGTATCGTAACAACGTTTCTGCCGTGGTTTCGATATAGTCCGAAACCGTTTATCGATCCCATGCCGCCCACGTCTTATAATAATTCGGTACATCTACTTCGAACTTCTGTTTCCCGGTATTCATTGGATTCCCATGGGATACGTTCGTGTCGATTGGCAGATGCCAACCGCCAGGTCCAACTCGATTTCCCCCCAGGACTTTTCCACCCTCGTTCGTCCTTTACTTCCTTATTCCGTGTCAGAAGTTTTCATCCGATGTTCGTTAACTTATTTCTCCCTAATAGATATACGTATACACGTATGTACACATATACAGGGTGTAACAACAATTCTGGGACACTTTAGGCTTATGGATAGAACGCATAAATATAAGAAAAATAAGTCTTATGAGTTGTGGGCGTAACCCACCCCCTATCGAGATACAACCCCTTTGGTAAAAAATTTTTAAAAAATCATATCTCCCAAATGGTACGTCGTAGAAGACCCGTTTTGATTGCAATATAACCGGAGAAGATCAAAGATAATAGAAAAAATATAATTGCTGCGATGATTGCTGTCAAATAGCATTTATTCTTGGGAATAAATATAACTTGGGAAAAATTAAGGGCAATCACTAAATCTTCTTTTGCGTAGATAGTAATATTTTTTTTCGTAAACTTTAGTCTCTTCTGGTTATATTGCACTCAAAATCGGTCCTCCACGACGTACCATTTCGGAGATATGATTTTTTAAACAATTTTTACAAAAGGGGTTGTATCTCGATAGGGGATGGGTTGCGCCCACAACTTATAAGACTTTTTATTCTTATTTTTATGCGTTCTATCCACGAACCTAAAGTGTCCCAGAATTTTTGGTACACCCTGTATACATAGTATACATATAGGTATACATAATAAAATAAATTATAATTCATCCGAATTCTTATCAAACATCTAATGAAACCACGTGCAATGATATCGAATTTTCAAAATCTCATTTTCCGGAAACACAAAGTTCAATTTACGTTCTATAGTTTCTAAAGAGCTCTCTCGTTTCTATTCTTTCCCGAGTTATTTCGTAATTGAACTCGTCGGCCGTTAATTAGTCGAACTTGAAGAAAAAAAAAAATTACACTTTTCCACCGGGAAGCCTCAAACGTTCGATTACCCCCTCGACTTTTATTTAACCCTGGTTTTCACTCTATTTTCCCGGCCCTCTGCCGCGTTTCGAAAGGCCCCGATATTCAATCTTTGTCCGGTAACACCGTTTCCATCGATGCGAAAAACAAGGCGATATTGGAAGCGAATTGCACGCGGCCGATCGCACCGGAAAACACGAGTCTCTTTCGCAGTACATATTGGATTTATTTCCGATCGCGACTTTCGTCCCTTTTCCTCTTTTTTCTCTCACCCCGCGGTGGCGCACATTATTAAATGCAAAAAAAAACACCGTGAATTCTCGTTTACGTGAGAAAAAGAAAAAAGGAAAATCCCAGTGTTTTTTCGCGAAATATTTCGCGGATTTATTTTTCGACGGGTTTAAGAAGAATTCAAAACGGGGTCAGATTGGGTCATTGTTAAACGATGAAAGAGGGTCGATTAAACGTATGGGAAGACAAAAGGGAATTGTCATCGTGATGGTTACTTGAGGGTGTATCAGTGTCGTTTATAAAATCAGTAGTCTATATGTGAGCAGGGGATATCTCATCTCCATAGAGATCGAATTTTTATTCAAGAGCTGCTCGCCTACGTGACTCGAATCGCTTTCGCGGGCTGCATCCATGACACACATAAAGATCCATTTTTTTTTTTATGTATTTTTTTCTGACGACACCAGATCGCTCGGAATCGTCGGGATCATCGAGTCTTCTCGCTCGCGATACAACCATAAATCTTGCATCGACGGATTCCCGCCAACTAGTGGCATTTGCGACAATTACTTTTTTTATGGTGCCCCATAGAAATTCGTAATTATTCTAATTATCTAAATTTAAAGACCGTATCGTTTTGCAATCGACTCCCAAATTGGACACTCGGTTTTAAATTTAGGAAAAGCTGTGCCAAGTTTGGGACAGTATTTTTTTCTATGGTACACCATAGAAATTCGTAATTATCTAATTATCTAAATTTAAGGACCGAATCGTTTTGCAAATCGACGCCCGATTTAGACACTCAGTTTTACATTTAGAAAAACATGTGCCAAGTTTGGGACAGATTTTTTCCATGGTACACCATAGAAATTCGTAATTATCTAATTATCTAAATTTAAGGACCCAATCGTTTTGCAAATCGACGCCCGATTTAGACACTCAGTTTTTAATTTAGAAAAAGATGTGCCAAGTTTGGGACAAATTTTTTTATGGTACACCATAGAAATTCGTAATTATCTAATTATCTAAATTTAAGGACCCAATCGTTTTGCAAATCGACGCCCGATTTAGACACTCAGTTTTACATTTAGAAAAAAAGGTGTGCCAAGTTCGGAATAGATTTTTTTTATGGCGGGCTCTGCGAAACGCTATGGTGAACAGGAAGACAGACGGGAAAAGGGGGAGGAGGGGGATGAAAAGGGTGAGCAACTCGGCCATCTCTATCGATTCGACGCCAACTTGTTGGCCACCCCACGATTTTCCCGCGCCCCTCGAAAGCCACGCTTTCAGACGCCGGAACGCCTTCCAGCACCCTTCTCTGTGTGTTGTGTTTTTTTTTCACTCCCTCTTCTCTATGGGCGAAGGGTGAAAAGGGCGCGCTTAAAAACACCTTCCTTAGCGATGCTTTCCGGGGTGGTTAATTCACACGCCGAGTATTTAGGGGTGGTAAACCTTTTTGGCTTCTCCGAGAAGTGTTTTTTTCGACACTCCGCGTGTTTCTTTGTCCGCCGCGTTCTTTTTATTTTTTCACGCTGACGTTTTACGGTTCGACGGTTTAGACGCGTGATAAATCCCGCGGTTTATTAGAACGTTTCGAAGACGTACGTTCAGCCATTGTTAAATTGAAATTTCGGAGTATATTGCACGTCTGACCACTGAGCGTCCTATTCTACTGTGTTTCAGAGTAGTTTATGGAAAAAGAAAAGATAGATAGATAGATAGATAGATAATTACTATACTTGCGTCCTAGGGATGGACCCTTTAAGGACGACGACAAGAGAGAAAAAATAATACTACAATCTTACAACTAGGAATAAAATTAAAATTAAAATTAAAATTAAAGTACAAAATAAAATTCAAATAACACAGAAAACTAAAGCCTATGAGAAAAGAGAGAGGAAGAAGATGACAGAAAAAAAATGACGGAAAGCACAGAACTTAAAACTGACGCAACTTAAGACTAAAGCTAGAAATACAAATTAGGGGCTAGCAGACAAAAACAGAAACGCAAACAAAAATTAAGAAGCAGGAAAAAGAAAAAAGAAAAGAAAAATGATGCAAAAACAGACAAGTTGATAAATAAAAAGAGATATATAAATTGATAAAAATAACTAGTGCCGAGATATCTAGGGTGCTATAGCAAGGAGATGGTCAAACAGGAGCTTTTTAAACGTAAAAGAGAGAGAGAGAGAGATTAATTGATTGATTTATTTGATTTCGTCCTAGGGGTAGGCCCCTCTAAGGACAGGAAATTAGAGTACAAACAGAGAAAGAAATAGGAATATAATGAAAATATAAAATATAAAAAATATAAAAATACAAAAATATAAAAAATATATACAAATACAATGAGAGAGAGAGAGAGAAAGAGAATAAAAGCACGAGTCGATTGTCTTGGCGAAAAGCGATGAATACTCGCTTCTAATTGGACCATGGAAACGAATCGCAAGGTAAACGGCGAACGTTGAATAATATCCGAGGTGAACAAGAGAGAGAGAGAGATGGAGATATAATCTTGAACAGGTGAATCACCGGATCAGCATAAATCGCCCGGTTGTACCTGCTAATTTGGCCGAGTGCTTTCAGAAACAAGATCGAGAACAGCCATTCAAAGAATCCCGTAGTTTTTCCGGTTCGGGGATTCGTAGTGTCCGAAACAGAACCCGCGGTGTTTTTTTCCATTTCCTCGAGCAGCGTCGAATTTCAGCTCGTTAATTAGCCCCGTTAATTAGCTTCCAGAATCAGCCGTGTAATAACTGTAGCTCATTAAATATGGAATTTACAGGGTACTATGTTAAAACGTTAATACACGGCATTAATCTGGATTAAAATAGAATAACCGAGGGATTTCGCGCCGGGTTGAAATTTTGAAAAATTTTCGCGCGCAGAAATTTGACAAACGACCAATCGAGTTGCGTAAAAAAATTGAACGAACAGACGGTGCAAAGCTCACCGTTACGAAAGACGTATTAGGTTGTTGGTTTAATTCGGTTTACTTGTTAATTGTGCCCGGGGAAAGTTGTAGATTAAACGTGACGTAGCGGGCACAGTTTCACGGGGACTCGTTAATACGAACAGAGACTACCGACAAGCCACAAGTGTTTGAGTTTACTATCGGTCAAAATGGCGCTCGCGAGGAGTTCGTAATGCCGTGTCCCTGTTTTGCGGTCGGCAGAGGCCACTTCTCTTTCGTAAAGCCCGCCCCTATCTACTATCTCTACGTCCGATCGGTTAACACCACGGGAAACTTTCCCATCTACCCCTGGAAAATCGACGCTGCGCCGCTGGAAAATCTACCCCCGGCCACGGGATACATAAATTCCCGGATCCCGTAGGCTTTGGGATCTAGAACCCGGGATCTATGGCTCCTGGATATCTGGAAATGGGATATAAAAAATCGAATATTACGACGTTGAGAATATTGTTCATAATGGAAGAAATACAATTCGAAAGTTCAGTTTTAGGTTTGGGGACACTGGGTAGATCGGGGATCACTGGATCCTGAGATCTGAGGATCTATGGATCCCACGGGTCTATATTTGGGAGTCCAAGGTGTGAATTAATATAATTCTCTAACGCTATGTAATCTTCGGGTTCTATAATTACTATGAATATTATATCGAATCATGTATTCCTCTATGAAATTTGAATACTTGATTCGTATCGGTGCATAAATATTTCATGCGAGGCGGGATGACAAGATACATGAATTTTCGACGAAATATTTACAATGTAAATACTCCAACGGACGACCGTTATCGCGTCGTCCGACAGGAAATCTTTTTCATCGAAGGAACGCGGCTTCACAGAGAGGTAGAGGAGGCACCCTCTGAAGTCCTCTCAAAGCTTTGCCTTCGGGCTGACGGTTTTTACATATCCCGGACTAAAGGTCTCTTCTCCTTTTTTTTCTTTCTGCCGAACGACGAGAGTAGGAAATTTCGAATGTGTAAACCGACCCGTCGTATGAACGAGATGTCTCTTTCACTATTTTACTTATAACCATACAACCGGATTCCGGTGACACGGATATCTCTTTCTCGAAACATTTTTTTTCCCCCGTCGGAACGTACACTGACTTGGACTACTTTCTTTTTTACAGGAACCTACTTCATCCTGTACGACTTCATCGACTTCTTCGAGAAAGAGAAAGCGAGCATTTTGGAACGGGACAAATTTCTGAACATCATCAACACGATCTTTAAGAATATGTCGCAGATCGAACGCGAGGCCATCACGTTCCAGGTGAGAGTCTATTTTTCATCCACCTATACATAGGGAACATTTTCATTAATCACTCTTCCTTTAAACATATATATTTTATAGTTAAAGGTAAAAAAATATCTCTCTTTTAAAGTTGGACTTTAATTAACGTAAAAACGTCCCAGGTTCTTTTGGAATTCGACGAGCGCATCAATCATTGGGTAATTTCCCAAGGTGTTTCACCTCTTCAGTTTCTTGCGTGGCTTAAGTGGTCAGGGTCTACGATATTCCGGTCACGTCGCAAGACACGCGGAGACGCGGCTTGCAGTAGTAATGGACCACCATAGCACTAACGCAGTAGTAATGGAAGGTTACAGTCAGACGGTACACTCACGTTAATGCGATGTACCTTCGGGTGTACTCGATACGAGAGACGCTGCAGTTTCGGAAGGTTTTGGAAAATTGGATGGATGGTGACTTTGATTTCCGGATTCTTGGAACGACAGAAAATGAGATTTACGGATCTTAGAGATCCTTTAGCCTTTCGTTTTATGGAGCTTAGGATTCGTAAAGCCTTCGATTTATGGATCCTAGGATTTTTACGGCATTGGATCTATGGATCCTGGGATTACTGGACCCCTCGATTTATGAATCATAGGCTTCCTATACCTTTCGATTTATAGATCCTAGGATTTCTACACCTTTGGGTACTCGAGTCCTGGGATTAATAAACATTTGGATCTATGGATCCTGGGATTATTGGATCCCTGGATGTATGAATCATAGGATTCTTACACCTTTCGATTTATAGATCCTAGGATTTCTACACCTTTGGGTACTCGAGTCCTGGGATTAATAAACATTTGGATCTATGGATCCTGGGATTATTGGATCCCTGGATGTATGAATCATAGGATTCTTACATCTTTCGATTTATAGATCCTAGGATTTCTACACCTTTGGGTACTCGAGTCCTGGGATTAATAGACAGTTGGATCTATGGATCCTGGGATTACTGGATCCCTGGATTTATGAATCATAGGATTCCTATACCTTTCGATTTATAGATCCTAGAATTTCTACACCTTTGGATCCTCGAATCCTGGGATTAATAAACAGTTGGATCTATGGATCCTAGGATTATTGGATCCCTGGATTTATGAATCATAGGATTCCTATACCTTTCGATTTATAGATCCTAGAATTTCTACACCTTTGGATCCTCGAATCCTGTGACTAATAAATATTTGGATCTATAGATCCTAGGATGCCTAATAGGATCTATGAGTTATACGATTCCCGGATCCATGGACGAATGGATCATCGGACCGTCCCACCATTCGGTTTATGCATCCTAGGATCCTACTGCCTTGGATCTATAGATCCCAGGATTTCTAACCTAGATTTCTGTGTTTCAAAAGACTCCTCGTCTCGATTCTTTTGCCTCGCAAGTCCGTTGATTAAATGCATGCCGGTTGCAGGTTTTACACAGCCGCAGTCGATTCTTGACAAAGTAACTTTGACGTGTCGTATCACTGATCGGAAAGTAATTAGCGGCTACCCCCCATAGAACAAGGCCTTTGAAGAGTGACATTAGCCGTGTACACAACGATATTGATTACCGGTAAATGCTCCCGTTTCTGAACACCGTCCCGCCCACCCACTTTTGCGTGTGGCCACGATCACTGTTTGTTTCGGGGAAAGAGGAATTTCCGTCTGACCCTGGTCAGACCCGATCAAATGTCATTTCCCATCGATTTCGTCATAACGATACATATTTTTCATTTTTTTTCACCACACTCTACTCCGTCCAATTAATAATCATTATAAATGGATCGATATCGTATCCATTAGCAAATTTTGCTAGGTACTTTCTGTTCGTAGATATTTCAAAGGCTGGGGGTTGGTTGTTAATTGAAACACCAAGGGTTTCGCGATATCGGGGGAAATATTCATGACACCCACGGGGTTATATAGAAAAATAAATCGCGATTGTAAATTCTCATGGGTAAATGCAAATCACGGAGGCGTATAAATATATCGAATCGATGTGGCATTTCGGTTGAAAACGTTCGATTGAAAGTCACAATGGAATTTTGACGATTCGCCGCGGCGAAACTAATTTCCATATAATTCTTGCATATTTTCGATAATACGAGACGGGGCTTTCGGGGAATTTTACCGTTCACTTTAGTTTTACTATCGCAGCTTCCACCGGAAATGCTTTTCCCGGGGAATGCGAGTTCTATGCACGGTTCCACTTTGCAACCTTATTCCCTATTTAAACGACGGGGGCCGCATCGCTTTGCATTTGCACAGCGACGTTTATTTACAGGTCCATTTACAAGTCTTGATAGAACGTAATCTTGGATGAAATTAGTTTCCGGCAGCCCCGCTGCTTCGGGCGCCATTCGTTATCTGTATTTGTCTGCCCCGCCGCAAACCGATCTTAATTATTTAACATTGACAAAGTGCAGGGCGACCCCTTGGAATCCAATGATCCTTCGTCCTGCAAAATCAAACTGGTCGTCGAATTTTAATCGAATATCAAATATTCCATTCCACGAGCGATATTTAATTTTCGTCATTTTCGGAAGCAAAACAAAAAACATCGGAATCTAAAAATGTTTTAACTGACCCCTTTTAATGGTTCAATTTCTCCTGGAAAATTTCATTTTAATCGAATCCACGCCTTAGGGGTGGTACGCGATTAGGGGTGGTGAATAGAAAGAAGCATATCGCTATGGTAATAGAACTCGGTGGCAGCTAAGGCCCAAGGCGTTTACCAAGGATTTACCTTACACCGGTTACACGTGAGCCGGACAAAAGGCTTTGTAGCTGTATCACGAAGGCCGCGGTTCAACTTTTCTTCTTTCCGTCCCTTTCAGTGTTTTTTTTTCGCCTCTGCCCACGGAAACGATCGACAAAGCTCTCCGCGTTGTTCCGTGGCGAAGTTCAGCCAGTTTCCTTGCGTTACCGTGGAGTTTAAAATCTTACCGGGAAACTCAGCGATACGCGTGAATTTTTTTTCTTTGAAAGTTCCTTCTAGCTGAAAGAATAGATGATAACGTGGTAGAATTTTTGGTTGAAAAAGAAGCGAAAGCAGGTGTCTTTTCTTTTTGAAACTGTGATAAAGAATATTTAATTTCAACGTGGTGGGAATTAAAGGTTGATTAATGGGGTGTTGAAAGAAAATTTCTTTAAAATTCTGTCTTCTCAGGAATTTATTTCAGCGATAGATATATACATGTATATAGGTATATAAGCTATGCAAATTCGAATAAAATTTAACAGAGCGCGATAATAACGTTTCCTTTGTGTGATGCGTGTGACTCGGTTTCTTCGTGTTTTTTTTTTTGTGGGGTTGAAAAAGAGATTGGAAAAGGCTTTCCACAGGTGGCAGGGCGCAGATAGCAAAGGCCAGGCCGAAGATAAAAGGGAACACCGAAAATTGATTTCCGACAAGGTGGCCGCATTTACATAGAAGCCCTCCGGCTCACGACCTCCTCCATTTCTTCTACCTGACGGCGAACGTCCTGCTGCACTCCGCCCCCAACCACGATTTACATTCCCACGGGACTAACTTTTGTCAAATATTTTCACCAGCTGATAAGACCGCCTCGGAACTTCTGACCCCGTGCTGCCTGAATTCCAGAGCTGTTGGATTCTTCGATCTACGAACTATAGCATTCCTAAATCCCAGGATCATTGGAAATTGGAGTTAATAGATCCTAGGATCCCTAGATCGCAAGGTTTTCAGATCTTAGGATTCCTAGATCACTAGGTTTTCAGATTATAGGATTCCTAGATCACAAGGTTTTCAGATCCTAGGATTCCTAGATCTCTAGGTTTTCAGATCCTAGGAATCCTACATTACAAGGTTTTCAGATCGTAGGATTCCTAGATCATAAGGTTCTCAGATCCTAGGACCCCTAGATCATTAGGTTTTCAGATCTTAAGAATTCTAGATCACAAGGTTTTCAGATACTAGGATCCCTAGATCACAAGGCTTTAGATCCTAGGATTCCTAGATCACTAGGCTTTCAGATCCTAGGAATCCTACATTACAAGGTTTTCAGATCGTAGGATTCCTAGATCAGAAGGTTTTCAGATCCTAGGCGTCCTAGATCACAAGGTTTCAGATCCTAGGATTCCTAGATCATAGGATACCTAGATCCCAAAGTGTTCAAATCCCAACGTCCCTCGATCCTAGAACTTTCGGGTCCCAGCATCCCTTGCACCGTAGATTCCTAGATCCAAGAATCCCAAACTGTCGGGATCTATGAATCCTACGATTTCCAAACCCCAGGCTTCCAAGATCCCAAGATTTTTAGATTCCGTGATCTCTAAAACCCCGCGAATCCTATTTGCCGGATCCGAAGCATCCCGCAATCTTTTGAACGCGAACTTTGCGATTCTATAGAATATCTAAAGAGAAAGAAAAATAAAAGAAATGTCCTCGTTGTATATCAATTACCCGTCGCGATAGCGGGGAACCAGGTCATCCGGACGAATCGGTAATCGCGAATCCCGATTCGCTTCGGGATTTTAAGAAACGAATTCGGAACTGAATATTCATGCTCGATTTTCCATCGCTCTGTTTACCCCTCCGGCATACAGAGGTTGAAGGACAGGTTCGTTGCAAACAACCCGGCCATACATATTTACGTTGTCCGCATCTGATTTCCCCGTCAACCCCCCCACCTCCCCCTTTCGACCCCCTTGGAACGTCGTTTCCCAACGGTTTTATATTTATGGAAGCTGGCAAGGACAAATATTTGCATACGTTGGATCAGCTGCTGAAATGTCGTAGGAAAATCGAAGCATGGTTACACGTGATCCTCAGGAATATTTTTTTTCGCCGCCGACTGCACGTGAGATATTTCTGTTTGACACCTGCAGCCGGTTCGGCAGTATGAGTGTATCAAAAGAAAACAAAAAAATATGCGAATATTTCGAACAGTTCTGTTTTAAATACAAAAACCTTCGTGAAATACGATGAATAAAAAATAAAGCCTTCTGTGTGGAGATGCGATAACTTCCAGTAGATTTCTGGGGGATTTTTTCTTTTTGTGTTCTTCTTTCTTTTCTTCTTTTTTTCTTTTTACACGGAAGATCAAAGGGGCGTCTCGTTATCGTTAAAAGCTGGCGACGATCGTATCTACCTTGAAGCTGAATGGCCCGTTTCGGAGCGGGGGTGACCAAGATAAGGCTGCAGAACATTTATAATTAACCCTAAAACCAGACTTATCGGGGATCTGGGTCGGTAATTATGAACACGCGTCTACGAATACTCGTGCGAACACCAGAATCTCTCCCCCTACCCCCCTTTCATTCTTTCTTGGATCTCATCGATCGACACATTTTTCCAAATTTTTTTCTATCAACTTACCCTTGCTAGCCACGTGCGAATCGTTAAGAATTTAGGAATGCAGTTGCTTCGAAAAACTGAGGGAAAAAAGATCAACTAGAAATGAAAACAAAAATCGCGGGATAGAATTGAATAACTGTCGTCGGTTATGGATTCCTCGCGAGTTATTGTTCAGTGTTCCGGGAGAGGGGGAGGGAAAAAATAAAAGGGTTCAGGGCTATCTAGTCATTTTTTTAAGGGACATTTTTCGTCGAAACTGTGGACATTGCGCAAACATTTTACGTGAAACCGATAACACCGCTGAAAATCTCTCGTACTGCGAAAAATATTCAGCGTTCGACGGACCCGCTTCGAACGGGCGCTGGATGGGTTTATTTTTAAAAAATGAATTGAAATAATCACGCGGAACGATGTACAGTGCAATGGCAGCGGGCAAAAAGGAAATATTTTGACGTTTATTTATTAGAACGACTGGAGGTTACGTTTAATACGGAGATACATCGCTGCGGGGATTTTCTTTTTTCTTTTCGTCTGCGTTTCCACAGAGTTCACAGTTAATGGTTGATAATTCCGAGCAGGTAATAAATTTCGCTCAAAGCTGAAACGCGCCACTACGCAGTCTCTGTTCTCGGTGCATTTAATTATCAGTAATTCAGGTTACGCCGCTACATCGGAGTTTCGATAAACAGAAGTTTCTCGATGCAACGGGTGTTGCGTGAAAAGTTTACTCGAATGCGTCACACTATGCTGTATAAATATCCTGGGACCTGAGTATTATGGTGTTAAGACACCCAGGGATTTCGAGAATTGTCAGACATAGAGATCTCTGGATCCAGAAATCGTTTGATCCAAAAATCCGAGTCAACAGAAATCCTAGGATCCATAAATCTCTAGATCCAAAAATATAAAAATTCAAAGATCCTCCAGTACACAAAATTCTAAGACTCCAAAGATCCAAGGATTCAGAGCATTTTCGATCCACAGATCCCTAGATTAGGATCCAGAACTCCAAATATAAAAAATCCCTGTACGCACTCATTTCACACGCTATAACATAAAACCTGTTCTTACTACTCTATTCGATGGCGATACACGGCCTATCTTATCGGGATCTAAAATAGAAAATAACAGTTATATACTTTTTCAAAGTATCAACCTGTTTCATAGGGGTTAATGCCGAAGTGGTTGGTGGAAAGTTTACCCCCTTTAAACGCGTGCTAACGCATGTTACATCCGTAAGTGTTTCGTCGGGGCGAGCTGTATTTACCTGTAATTTACGACGGCCGTAAACGACAACCGCGGTGGAATCGATACCGGCACCGTGCAACGGTGATTATCTTGTTTCATACGGGGTTTACGTTAAATTGAAATACCTAGGTTCGTTTGTTTTCACCGTCTTTCGTTGCCTCCGCTGCTCGCTGATCCTTTTTTATCCGTCATTTTATTTATTTCCTATCTTCCACCGGTGGGATGGGATTCTAATAAATTTCTGATACGAAAATATTTTCTACCTCCGACGTAGCGTCGTTTTGTTTCGTATACTTTCTCCGAGAAAATACGAGGAACGCTGTACCATATCGGGCAACGTTATTCGAATAATTATTTAATAACGGATAGACGGATGAAAGTATGATAATCGAAGCGAACGCTCGAGGAAATGATCACGGTGAAGGTTTTTCTCGGGTCACGGGGTAGATTTAAGGGTAGCCACTTATCGAGAAGTCCCGTGTAACCGCGTAGCTTGATTTAGTGGCTCGATAACCGAGGACCATTAATATCAAGCAGCCTGGGAAACGCGACCGGCACATCCCACATGCCATCTGCTTTTCCATGTTACAGCTACCGTGCCATTCTTTCCACCTGTACGTGGAACCGACCGCGAAACGTGACTCGATTTAAATACACGCGAACCCGCAGACATTTGTTGCTCCTACCTACCTGCTTTCGAATTTTTAAGTTCTCGTTCTTTGTTCGCCTCGAAACTAGATTTTCATCCCCGACACCTAGAGGTCTCAGCACCCAGGAACCAAGATCGAGAGATCTAAGACCCAAAGGGTGTTATCATCCATAGATCCGGGATCTTAGCACCTGGATAGGTCCAGAGTTCCATGGAAAAGGAATTCTGGGATCCAGGAATCAGGATCGAGGGGTCTAAGACACAGAATGTTATCATCCATAGAATCCGGATCGTAGTGTTTTGATATCAGAGATCCAGAGATCCAAGGCGAAGGAATTCTGGGATACCAAGACCCTAGGATCCAGGATCTATGGATGATAATATTCTTTGAATCTTAGATCTCTAGATCGTCATCCCTTGATCCCAGACTTCCTTTGTCTTGAATCTCTGGAACACAGGAGACCCATAAAGCCTTGGATCTCTGAATCTTAAGACTTCTGGATGCTTCGACCAGGAAGTTCAGAAATTTCTTGGCCTTGAAGTAAGATTTAATTCAGATTTTAAATAAGATTTCTTTGGTAATTAACGGGAAATAACCTAGAGTGTTGTAAAAATTTCTCGAGGCATTTTCCTCTTTTTCCCAGGACTTTCTTAACGCCCTGGCCATGTTGGATGTCTTAAAGTCCTTCCAGAAAGATTATCAGACAAAAGTTCCACAAGCGAGCATTGTCGGTCGACCGTTTTACAGTCGCGATTAAATTCCGCTTGGCTTTGTTTCCTGCGAGTTCTGCAGGCAACGTCTTTCGTTTCATTTCTCCCTTGTTTCCAGACGCGGGGTTTCTATCGCGAAATAACCCCTGACTCATCGAAACAATGTTCGACGTGACGAAAAATAATCTTACTCGCCGGCTGAGTTCACGGTGGATACACAACGGTAAAAGCTGATGGGGAAACGGATTGAAATCGCAGGTGTTTCTTGTGCACGTGTCATTAAACGGTTTCCATTTACTCGCGCAATCAGAGTCGCCGTTCTTCCGCTGGAGATTCGACAGATTTTCTAATTTCATTGGAGAAACGAAACAACAGTCTGCCTGACGGCATTTGTCGTTGTATTCGCGATAATTCGCTTCGGGCGAGGCCGATCGTTTGTCGTTCGCCGATTTGTTTGCGGTGCGTGGTCGCGTTTCGCAGTATAAATTCAAAAACCATTTTGCCACCGACAGCTGACGTTCCCATGGAATTTCCGCGCCGGACGATAATCATTCTGGACCGCCGCGCCCGCTAATTTTCACGCGATCCGAGCCGTGTAATCGAATCGATAGCCGAACGTAAAGTTTTATCACGCTCGTTGTCTGAATTGCGCGAAAAAATTCATTGCCACCTTTGATTTAACGATCGTTGAACGTGACGTCCCGTTTACGGATACCTAAATGACGGGGATCTATGATCTATAGAGTCAATGGATACCGGGATAGCTCGCTCTTGGGATATCTGGATCCTATGATCCTTATAGTTTCGATCTTTGGATAATAAGATCCCTATAGCTTTGATTCTTTAGATTCTAAAATCCCTATAGCCTTGATTCTTTAGATTCTAAGATCATTATAGCCTCGATCCTTAGATTCTAAGATCCCTATATAGCCTGGATCCTTAGATTCTAAGATCCCTATAGCCTTGATTCTCAGATTCTAAAATCCTTATAGCCTAGATTTTTGGATCCGAGGACTCCTAGCGCCTTGGATATCTGGATCCTAAAATCTTTACAGTCCTGGATACCTTGATCTTTGGACCCTTGGATCCCTATAGCCTCGATTCTTAGATTCTTAGATCCCTATAGCCTTGATCCTTAGATTCTAAAATCCCTATAGCCTAGATTTTTGGATCCTAGGGCTCCTATCGCCTTGGATACCTGAATCCTAAAATCCCTACAGCTTCGATCCTTGGATCCTAAGATCCCTATAGCCTCAATTCTTCGATCCTAAAATCCCTATAGCATAGATTTTTGGATCCTGGGTCTCCTAGCGCCTTGGGTACCTGGATCCTTGGATCCCTACAGCCTGGATTCCCTGGATCCAAAGATCTTCAAAACCCAGATTCCCTGAAGCTTCGAATCCCTAGATCCCTAAATTCCCAGTGCCTTCGGATCTCCAGATTCCAGCTGGATCCAGCACCTCCTAACCATCCCATTAAATCCCAAGATCTACAGAGTGTCTCCTATACCCGAGTATATAGATCCCGCAGCCCCTACACGTTGAACTTTCTAGAAACGTTTTTTTTTTCCGCGGCGCTGATTAACTTGTCTAATTCAGCGTCTATGCATCCTGGAGGAATATCCAGTGTCTAAATTTCGATTCATCGTGTTCGGCGTGGTTGCCGAAGGTACTTCATAAAACTAGTTTTCGCCCCGATATCCAGCCTCCTCACCTATCCAATTCGGAAAGTTATCCTGAAGTTTTAATAGCCAATCCCGATCTTTCGTTGATATTCTCACAAGAATCCTTCGCCCCATCCGCCAATCCCGTCGGTTCTTTTTCTCTCTCTCTCTTTCTCTCTCTCTCTCTCTCTTTCTCTCTTTCCCATGGAAGATGCATAAAAGTACAGACATGAAACGGATGCCCCGGCTCAAGGCGAAACAGTGCCGTAGGACGGATGCACATGAATATGAGAAGAACATTCTTGCTACGCTAGAGAAAAACTGGGTATCGCGTTGGATGCATATGGAATCGATTTATTCAGATCCCTTTCGATTAGGTTTCCCTTTGAAATCTCCTCCTTTTTCCACTGTCTGTTCTTTCGCGGTCTTTCTTCTGTCTTCCGGAATTATTTCACTGAGCCAACCCGGATATAATGGTTTCCAGGGACATGACCCGGTTGAACGTGTTTCTTGTTAGAAATTTTCATTAGGCTACCCTATACCTCTATTCGTTCATTGGTGACTGTAATTTTCACTTTTCTTGTTGTTGGATTATTTTTTTTTTGTTCTTTCATAGAGAAATGTACGTGTGTGGGAACGGGTCTATGGGAATTAAAAGGGATTTTTCGTCGCGTGTACATGAATCGACGATTAATTTGCATAAACAACGAGTGTTAATGCAAATTGATCCTGGAAACGAAGGGAACGCGGAATGCTGCTTTCACGGGGAGTTAAGTCGATAAGCTAACCGCATGCTTGAATTTAAATCCGCGGCTTACGAAACTTAAGGCCGGTTTAACACATGAAAATTGCCTGTCACGCGTAATTATAGGCCCGATTGAGAATCAAATTAACTGTGCCACCCGCCATCAACGACAAGGAACCGGGTTACGCGGTCAGACCGGGGTAAACTTTGCTTAATATCCCCGCGAAATCGCCAACATTAACTTCCGGTTAGCCGAGGTCCACCGAACGGGGCCATGAAATTCTAAATGCGAAAGTTGGACGGGATCCTTCAGGACCCTGGATCCTTCTGGATCACTCTAGAACCTCTGGATCTATGGATCACGGATTCACGTTGCCTGGACGATCGCTGGACTTCGCGAAAGTTTTGGAAATTTAAAATCTCCCTTCGCGGAGAATTTTGCATATTAAACAATCGCCGGGAAAAGTTTTGCTTAATTAAACTTTCGGCCGACGAATAATTTCATTCCATCGTCGTAGCTGCTTCGTGTTTAGAATCTTCCCTTTGGAAGGAAAACAAAGCTTTCAAAATTTCGAGGATACTGCTTCGCTGGGGGGAGGGGGGGGGGGGGGGTCCGCAAACGTGGAAGGTGGGATAGTTAGAGTTTGCACCATCCACATCAAAGCTGGCTCAGATAATTTTACTCTGGCTCTGTGGTGTAACTCGAAATTAAGCGGTTTCGCACTGGACACCGTTTGCTCAAAAAGCTCGTCATACTTAGACGTTACCCCGTTGTTTCTAATTGCACCCCCGTTCCACCTAAGTCAAAGTGTATAATGATAACAATAATTCAAGGGAAATTACTGTAATAATTATCATTTTAACGTTAATCAGTCTTTGATACCTTTATACATTTGCGGGGTGTACTTAATATAAATTCGGGAACTTTGCTCAAAATTGATAGTACGCACCAAAATATGAAAAAGTGTCTCTAAAGTTTTGTCTAGAAATCACCCCTTGAATTCAAAAAATTTTTTTAAAAATCATATCTCCGAAATGTTACGTCGTAGAGGACTAATTTTGATTGCAATGTAACCGGAGAAGATCAAAGTTAATAAAAAAATATAACTGCTGCGATTTTTGCCATTAAATAGCATTTATTCTTGTTTATTATGTGTTTAACGATTTGGGAACAATTAAAGGCACTTCGCTAAGTCTCCCTTTCCGTAGATAGTGACATTTTTTTCGTAAACTTTAGTCTCTCCCGGTAATATTAAAATGAACATCGGTAATTTATGCTACACCCTGTACACGATGAATTCCGCTTGACTTATTTTCAAAATTTCCCATCTCATCCACTGATTCGTCTTTGATGTCGAGCGATAACACTGAATTTCGTTATCATCGCTACAGAATTTTCCACGGGAATTTATTGCGTCGCCTGCGAACCGTCAAGGGACGCCGCGACACCTCTCAATTAATTTCCCGTCTCGCTTCGTCGTCCTCTTCATTCCGATTTCTCACCCTGCCAGAACTTTCGGGAAATAAACTCGTCTGATAACTCGAAAATAACTGATGGGATTCTCCACAGACACACGTAATTACGTATGCTCGTTATTTCCCCGCGAAAATTCAAATAATTATCCAAAAGGGAGGACTGAAAATACACTGATGATGGTTTTCAAGGTTGGTTTTTCATGGTTTTCAAGGTTCAGTCACTTATGTCAATCAGAAGTTCATCAGCTCGTGTTCCCGGAATTTCGCAAACGGGAATCAGGACAATCGTAGGGATTTTCGGGATGATCATCCGACGGAAGATTCGCGGATCCCGAGATTCTTCGGCTAACATGAAATAGTGACACCGCGAGGATTACGTATCTCGTCTGCAAGTTTGATTAAAGCCCCGGTGTGCGCAACAACGGTATCATATTGCAACGGGGCGCCTCAACAAAACCGTTAATTTCACCGGATGCGTTTCCCACACACACATACAGACACACACACATGCCGGGAATTCACGTGGAAATTGGAAGCTGTCCCGCCGACTGAGTTTCATTACACCGGGATAACCAGATCGACTAGAATCAGACATCGGCATGTCCAGAAAATTATAGTTATACAACCGTGATAGAATACCCGAATGCAGATGTTGTTTTACGCCGGAAATTCGCCGGCCATGAAGATTTCCACGGTGGATCTATGGATAATAAAATCCACGTGGCCATAGATCCATGGATCAGAGAAATAGTGAGGGTGAAAATGAAGTAAAAACGTGTTGGAGTGTTTAACACTAGATTTACGGACCGAGCCAATTTGACTCATTCAAAATTTGATTACAATATATATATATTACTATATTATATATATATATATAAAACTTTAATATTATTTTCGAAATACATACGTTGGTTTTTAGTTAAGTAATGAAACATATGTAAATGTTAATTTACACTTAGTAAATTATATTAGTATATTAGTAAAGTACACTTCAGTAAAAGTAGGTATACGTTTCGAATTCCCGTTTCGAATTCCCTGCGTTTTAGAAATAGCGCGCATAGAATTCGGGGCGTTTGAAACTTGAGACGCTTAAAGTTTGAGACGCTTAAAGTTTGAGACGCTCAAAATTTGAGGTGCTTAAAATTTGAGACGCTCAAAATTTGAGGCGCTTAAAATTTGAGACGTTTAAAGTTTGAGACGCTCAAAATTTGAGGTGCTTAAAATTTGAGACGCTTAAAATTTGAGACGCTCAAAATTTGAGCACGCAGAATTTTGGGGTGCTTTGACTTTCCTACGCTTAGAATAGTAGGTATACTTTTACTGAAGTGGTATAATCAACATCCGTAAATCTAGTGTTAATAATCGTTTCTTCAGTGGCGGTGAATTGAAAAACCGAGGAAACCGCGGCGGAAAATTAAGAAGCTGTCCCGAAATTTCGAACGGTAATTAAGCGGGCGTTAATTAGCCGCGCTAATTAGCCGGTCTTTTCTGCGAACGTACGGCGATGGTGTTTTAAATTCGAGTTTACTTGGTATTTAATAAACGGAAACACTTTTAGAATCTCAAGGAGCCTGACATTTGCGAAACTAGACGGCCACTCGAGTTCTATATCGTGAAATGCATTATTTATGTATCCAGAATTCCTTATCCGACAATTAAAAGTCGAACCGTTCTGGTAACCACTCGCCGGATACGTTCGGCATTTAAATGAAGAATTTGCATTTGATATCCATGGAAATCAGTGATCACTACCCAGGGATATTATTCGATCGATCGGTAAATAACGAATCGTCGTTAATTAACGGTGGCTGTGCGGTAACGAGGGGGGAAAAGAAACGAGGAGAAATAAAAGGTCGGGCGAAGAAAGTAGCGGGAAAAGTAGCACACGTAGAAAGACCGGTGAGAATAGAAGTTGAGGAGCTCCCTAATGAATCGGCAATGAAACATGCTCTCTGGACTTTGATCATTATTGAGAAATTATTTTATAGGAAGTCCCGCCGGAGTTCTTTGCTGCTGTTTTTTTTTTCTCACTGGAAACTTTTATAAACGAGCTCCCGATAGAAATTGCGAACACGTTGCGCCAAACTTGAAAACCATACAGCTGCCAGATTCTTTCTAAAAAAAACTCGTTCCCTATCTTCGGAACTTTCGGAATACCTTTTTGTGGATGGAATTGATTTCAGTTCCTTAATTTTGGCTGCCCTGGATTTTAACCGAAGATAATTTTGTTTTCTTTGTTGGGAATTTGGGTTATTGCAAATTTAAAATAGTTGGATTTTTCATCGATTAAATTTATATATATAAATCTATATTTCAAACACTTAGGAATCTGGGGGATGTAAAAAAGGAGGGTGAGAAATTCTATGGGAATTCTGTGTTCTTTCGCTTAGAAGGGTTATCGAAGTCCATTTGTCACAGTGGTTGCAACTGGTACGCTATAAACACGTGCCGATCGATGCGCAACAATTGTTGCTAGGCTCTTTCATAAAATGTAACACACGTTTTGTTCTCCGCACGTTAATTTGTTGCCGCCGTTTTCAGGGATGTTCCGTCGATTCGACAAGGATTGTTCCATGCTTCTTTTTTTTTCACAGTCATATTTTATATTTGTGTCACGGAACAGTGGAACGATAAATATCTAAATAATAATCTTGAAAGGGTACTCTCAATGGTATTTAAACATTTTGAACCGAACTGCAATGTAAGCAATAAACTAATTATTCTATAAAACTTTTCGTATGCTTTGTAAAGTTTTTAATTCACTCTGAGGGGAATTAAAACTTCTACCCTTACAACTCTAAGCGTCTGGAATTTTACGTCGAAAACAGAACGCCAAGAATTTGAAGAAAAATAATCTAAAATTTGAAACACAAAGAATTTCTACCGTTTAAAATTTTAAATAAAAAGTTTGCAAAATATAAAATTGATTTTCTTTAAAATCATTCTTGTACTAATTCATTGAATTGTAATTATGTTACAGTACACGGACTGGGAACAAGTAAACGATGGCTATATGTACCAGAAAATGGTAGCAGATGTAGTGGGCGACTACTTTTTCATCTGTCCGTCTATCCACTTTTCGCAGCTGTTCGCGGACCGCGGCATGAAGGTCTACTACTACTTCTTCACACAGGTAAGTACACATTTCTACTTGATTTTGTCACGTGCGTCTATAGACGGCCTGCATATCACGTGAGGCATACATAATTGATATTTTAGCCTGACATTTCTACGGCCAAGAAAGTCACCTGGCGAATCGATGATTTTTTTCCCTTATCCACCACCGATGAATTATTCAAACTGTTTCCGATCAATTGAAAGACTATAATGTGTAGAATTGATTTAATATTGTTGCACGATATTGCTATTCAATCTCTTTTTCTTCTTCTGTTTTTTATTGCCAGAACGAATCAAATAATATTCGAGTATATTCTCTCACGTAGTTGCGAAACGGTGAAATGGATGAGAAGTTCCAGACGGAACGTAATCATTATATTTATGTTATATTCGATCCATGAAAGGCGGAAACGTTAATATTTCTTCAGTGTTAGTGGGATGTAATGTCCCAGGCCGTAGGTTACATAAATTGTGGAACTGTAATGTCCTCTCGAGCTAAAGAGGCGATGAAAGTTCAAGAGCCTTTATGAGTGGCCCGTATAAACTCGCTTTTATAACTTCGCCATGGGAATATATGTGTGTGTATGTGTGTGTATATATATGTAATATATATATTGGGAAATTTCGTGATAAAGTGGAGAAAAGACTTTAAAACCTTCGATCCATATCTCGGTGATACGCGAAAACCACCGCCACACAAGTTAAGATACAGATCTAGTTGATAGGATACATAATGTTAAGATGAAAATAGTAAGCCGCAAATACTCAGCTTTGCACAATCTGCAAGCCCTTGAAATTTCAGGCTATTGGAATTTAGGGCACCTCAAAGTCCCTGGGCTTCGAAGTTGGGGCACAGAATTCTCGGTACTTAGAAATAGGGTGATTAGAACTTGAGTGTGCGGAATTCAGGGTGCTTGGAATTTAGGGCAGTTGGAAATAGGGTGCCAAGACTTTTAGGGCGTTTCGGATTCCCTGCGATTGGAAATAGGGCGCTTGGAATTTAGGGCAGTTGGGAATAGGGTGCCAAGACTTTTAGGGCGTTTCGAATTCCCTATGCTTAGGAATAGGGCGCTTGGAATTTAGGGCACTTGGAAATAGGGTGCTAAGACTTTTAGGGCTTTCGAATTCCCTGCGCTTAGAAATAAGGCGCATAGAATTCGAGCGCTTGAAATTTGAGACGCTTAGAACTTGGGCGCTTGGAATTTCAGACGCTTACAACTTGGGCGCTTGGAATTTGAGACGCTACAACTTGGGCGCATAGAATTCGGGGTGCTTAGAACTTGGGCGCTTGGAATTTGAGACGCTACAACTTGGGCGCATAGAATTCGGGGTGCTTAGAACTTGGGCGCTTGGAATTTGAGATCGTTTAGAACTTGGGTGCCTAGAATTCGGAGTGCTTAGAACTTGGGTGCATAGAATTTGAGACGCTTAAAATTTGAGACGTTTAAAATTTGAGCCCGCAGAATTTTGGGATACTCTGATTTTCCTACATTTAGAATTTGAGTGCGCCTAATTTCGGCGTGCTCTGAATTTCTTTCACTTTGAACTTGGGCGCTCAGAATTTCTAAGCTTTTTGAATTCCCCGCGCTTAGGACTTGAGCGCCCGGGATTCCCCACGCTCAGAACTTGGGCGCTCAGAATTCCCTGTGCCCATAAATCGAATTAAATTTCCTTTGAGACGTATATTGTCCAGCATTTCAAGGTATCTCGCGGACATGAAAGGGGTGCCAACGGAAAAGGTAAAGGAGGAAGAAGAAAGTGAACGGTTGTCGCGAGGTGGTTGTGGGTCGGCCGTTAAGGGGTTCCTCTAACCAGCAGGCGAAACCGTTATTAAGATTACGGCCGGTGCGCATGAGTAATGACATCCTCCTTTACTTCCACCACCGCTCCCTGATAAATTACCTCCTCCGCTAATTACTTGGGCCTCGGCATTTCGCTTACAAGCATTTCACGTCCCAGTTATTCGCTGCCACTGCTGGAAACAGCCCTAAGTGCTAAAAGGGCTGGGGTGGTGTACTGATGGGAAAGTATAACTACTTTCATTTTCTGCCTCATGAAATTATCCTGGATTACTGCTGGGAATTCTGGAACCTGTGTGTTTCAACTGCGTGGAATTCTAACCACGGTAAATTTCATTCTGCACGGAATTCACCTGGATATTACGGTCATGTGGAATTTCGTGTATCTTAAATGTAAAACACCAACGGGAGTGTAAAATCAATACACTAATTTTCTGATTCGAAAGAAAAAGAAAGTGTCGTGAATTATTTAGTAATAGTATAGTTCATATTCGGGTATTTTAACAACACTTTAGAGAGTAAAGAATTCCTTTAACATGGATATTTATTTTCCCAAGGGACGTTCGATGGAAAGTTGGTAATTTATTTCAATATCGACGTCGTCGCGACGTCTTAGAAAAACCCGGTCATTCAGACGATATTATCGAGCCCCCTCCCCTTTTAAGAGGTCTTTTTATAGACGAATTAAAGTCGAATCTATCAATGCAGATTTTCTTCCCTATTAATCATTTATTATCGGTTGTCTGGCTGCTCGGAATATTCTCCTCGGACATATTTTCCCTTCTGTGGAAAATATTCTACTCCTCTTCTCGGTAGGTAGGAAGCTTTCGCCGGCGGAGAACCGAATGGAATTACAAGAGGCGGGAATAACAGATGCGCCGTGTCGCAATGTACCGCAGTATAATGATCGAATCGCGATAGGTCACAATGTACCGCGTCGCGACGTCACGGATTATGAACGCATGATATTCATGCAGTATGGAATTTTGAATACCTGACGCTCCGTTGCATTGCACGGCCCGAATTTCGATTGCACCCGAGGCTCAGGTGCGACGAGTCGAAAGGTTTTCGCGTGGAAACGATTTGCGTTTCAAGGGCCGCGAATTTTGGACGTCTTGAAACGCGAGCGTTTCAATTCTAATCACTCCAATTCGACGTAGTTTAAATTCAAGACGACCCCCAATCTTTAATCACCCTGTATTCTGGATGTAGGAATAGAATATGAAAAGTTACCCTTAACACGTTCACACGTACACATTGTTTGTACCACTGGTGGTACATGCCGCCCGATGGGAAAATTGTATATGTACCACCAGTGGTACATGCCGTCCGATGGGACAATTGTATATGTACCACCAGTGGTACATGCCGCCCGATGGGGTAATCGTGTATGTACCACCAGTGGTACATGCCGGCGGGAACGTGTTAAGATATTTGTAAGAGTCTTGTTAATTATCGTGACAAACAATTGTTTCATCCGCACTTCTTTAATCATTCGTTCGCACCTGACGTTAATGAACATAACGGAAGCATTGAGAGGAACAGGACAAAAAGAAAATAGGTGAAAAAATGTCGACGATTTTAATTAAAGCACCGAATTCGGACGAAACAAGGGTAGTGCCGAGGGGATGGGGAAAACGTTTCAAGCATTTCCACGAGCGAATTATTTAATAACGAAATATCACGTCGCGTGCGAATCCATTCAAGAATTTTTCATAATTTTAGAAAAATAATTACCGTCGCCGTTACAGCGGCTGAATAAAGTGTTATTATGCTTTCTTCTAGCCGATTCAGCGAGAGAAGGGAATTAAAAAAAAAAAATCTGTGAATATGGCGGCGCGATGAAACGATCGGAAACGGAAGGATTAATGGAACGCATGGAGATGAAATGTTGATGAATGGCCACGGCCCTTTTCAAATCCGGTCCTCTTTGAAATTTTAAGGAAGCGAATCCTTTCACCTGTTTTCTTTCCCCGGGTCGGAAATTTATTATTAGCGGATTCTCATGTTTTTTTTTTAAGAAGAAAAAGAAGACGGTCGAATGAATAAGACGTTTACCCCCTCGGAGAAGAATCAGGGGATGAAAAGCTTCCGGTGGTGCAATCGCGAAGATATTCAAGGGAATCGCTTCCCAAATGTTTTGAAAAGGAACGAGTGTTATTTAAATTGAGCAGGGAAGTCGTAAATATAGGTCTCAAAGGGTCTGGTTTTCCCGCATTTACTGTGAAATTAATGAACACAACCGCCGGTTTATCGTGTTACATTTACAGGTGTAAAGGGAGCGTTTTTAATGAAACGTGTTTCATTGGAATTGAATGTAGAATATGGTTGAAAGGTAAATTAAAACTCCTCTTGTTAAAGATGGACGATGAAAGGTCTGGGGATTTAAATATTCTTGGAATGACTTACTTCATTTGACGGGAGGTAGAATGTATCACGACATTTTCTCATTTCCTAGTTTTTTTCATTGAAATTTTCTCACCCTTAGAATCCCGCGTCATCTACTCCGAGAAAATTCTGTTCGTCTAAAATTCCAAGCGCGGAAAAAAGTTACATTATCCAAATAATAAATGAGTAAAATTTTTCACAATGAAAATTTTGTACGTTGAAAAGTTTGGGTGGGCCGAAATTTCAAACACGGAACATTCTGTACGCTTGGTATTCAAAGCACTGACTATATTTTCCTCGTGCCGAATTCCACCTAGAATTTCTTCCATTTCCATCGGTACAAAGCAACGAAGAATCAATCAAATATTGATACTGCAATCAATCAAATATTGAAAACCGAATATCACCGAATATATTAATATCGATGGAAAGACAGAGATTTCCATGTAACGCTTTCCAATGTGACACGAGGGAATGGAAAAGCCACGAAAATCGGCGGTTCCGATTGATTAAAAGTAAAACACGATAAATCCACCCCGCTGAAACGACGATTCGGCGTTTAGACTGTCTCCGGGGAAAATAAACGCTTGCCGGTGCTTAATGAACAATTTCCAACCGTGACATTTTTACGGTGACAAAAAAAAAAACAGACAAAAAACTCGAATTCCTCGCACTTAACAGTCCACTTCATACTTTCCCTATTTCATTGCGGACGAATTAGAACGACAAGTACGGTTGTTACAACGTCGAAATAATTTATAGGTGAGCAGTTTTATCGGTTGCAATCAGAATTTTTCGTTCGCCAGAAAACACGATGAATTCGTAACAGTTTGAATTTAAACGGTTGCTCTATTTAATTTTTAACAGGGACACTGTGTGCGATGTAATTTATTGCTCGTATACCTTTAATATTTGAGAGACACGACGCGCAAATTGTCGACGCGTGCACCGCGTATACTTATATACGTTTATCACGTGTAACCGTCGGACCGGCCACGGTGCTTGATAACGATAAGACCCGCCCAAGGGTTCAACGAAAAACTTAGATAAAAATAATCTCTGTATTCTGCAGCGTTTTATACGAGTGCATCATACCATGGTACTTTATGCTATGTAAGAAATCAAGACGCTATTTTCAACCTACAATTTTGGACCTCTTGAATTTCATGCGTTCTGAAGATGGGTTTTCTTAGAATTTTGTTGCCACATTTTGAAGGCGTGGAACTTCGCGTGCCCGAAATTTGGGCGCATGGAATTTCAAACACCCCAAATTTGGGCGCATAGACTTCCAATCACCCTAAATTTGGGCGCATAAACTTCCAAGCGCCCCGAATTTGAGTGCATGAAATTCCAAGCGCCCCAAATTTGGGCGCATGAATTTCCAAGCGTCCCAAATTTGGGCGTATGGACTTCTAAGCGCCCCGAATTTGGGCGCATGGACTTTCAAACACCCCAAATTTGGGCGCATAGACTTCCAAGCACCCTAAATTTGGGCGCATAAACTTCCAAGCGCCCCGAATTTGAGTGCATGACATTCCAAGCGCCCCAAATTTGGGCGCATGAATTTCCAAGCGTCCCAAATTTGGGCGTATGGACTTCTAAGCGCCCCGAATTCGGGCGCATAAACTTCCAAGCACCCCAAATTTGGGCGCACAGACTTTAAATTGCCCTGAATTTGGGCGCATGAACTTCCAAGCGTCCCAAATTTGGACGTATGAACTTCCAAGCGCCCCAAATTTGGGGCCCGGAATTCTTAGCGCCCGAAATTCGGGTGCTCTGAAATTCTACGCGTCCACAGCTTACCGCGGGCAGAATTCGGCGACGCCCTCGACTTAAAGCGGCCTGAAATTGAAACGTTTGAAACACAATGGCTAGAATTCGTAGCTATTAGGATTCCAAGCGCCCAGAATCCCAGGCATTCAGGGTCGAGTCCGCCCAGCGGTCACACCGCAGCTAAGTGAGCCATCGTTCATTTATCGCAAACAATTACACTTTCCCCGCTCCACTTGACTGTTCTACAGATTCATAAATTTTATCGGGTTTCCATTGATTCCGTTTGGAAAAAGCCGGGGCGGGACACTATCCAGGTGGGATCGCAAGCAATCAGCGAAATGACGTGTGCATACATCATCCGCCGATATCCGCAAACACAGATAAATTTGCGCGCGTTGCGCCGCGCAAACATCGACATTTAAATAACGTCCCTCGGCCTAGTTCCGAATTTGCAGGGTAATATTTGCCCGCCCTTATTAGCAATTAATAGACATCCGGCATCCCGTCGGAAATTCTTTAATTAGTCACGAGATAAAAAAAAAGGGAACACTCACAGACAGGGAATATGCGGGGAATATTATTTCCGTGGTTGGAAATTTTTGGTGAATTTTTGAAAACGTGTCTGATCGTTTCACAGTCGTTTTTATTCAAATTAGAAGAACATATATACGTATGTAGGGACAGCGTAGACACGTGTCGAGACACGTATACATGGACCAGCTTTCCGAATTAATCCTTCATGTGAGATTAACTTACGTCACGCCTTAATTAATTCTCTCTTCGGAACATCTGGCTCCGCGTTATTGCAGCGAAAGTCGATCGATCGCGTCTTCTCCCAAGATGGAATCTCTCCGTGATGAAGTCGACGCGACGTTACGAAGAATCGCGCGAGTTTTGTTTCTGTGGAACGTTCGAATTTACGAGTAGAGACATAATAAAAATATTATTAAAATCACGTACGGTTGCGGGAATAAAAACGTTTCACGTTCGAAAAGTTAGACAGCTTCCGCGGCTAGATTTCTCGAAACGTTATCTGCCACTCGCTAGACATCTTAACGGGAAATAAGAATCCCGGGTTTCACGCGCGGGGTATATCGTAAAGAACGTGAGCTCCATCGATATAAAGCGGCAGCGGCACGTGTAAAACTTTTAGTATTCAGACGCTTGAATAATAAAACGCCAGGTTGTCAGAAAATATCGGCGAATCAATTTTAAGAAACGTACGAACAACGCGTGCTGCCGCATCTTATCATTCGTTATGGCAGTTTACTCGCCAGCCCAACCGTATGGAATTGAAAGCACCGGCGGGGTTCTAGGTGTCCTAGATTCTAATCGCGTTAAGTTCAGAGTGCCGCGAATCTGAAATTCCACGTCTCATAATTACACGCGCACAAGGGTGTCGGAAAGCGTCAGTCTACCTAGATACGTGGTGCGCAGACCCGGTGCACAATCCCGAGGACTCCTGGAAGCACTCGCACCTAACTACGTCCCTGAACATGGTAACAAGAGTGCTTCACCGCTGCATGGTCATGCCGTCAAGGGAGAGCAGCCACTCGTTCTGTATTGACGAGTAGAGCTTCTCCCTGGCGGCATCCTACACTTCATCCATCTGCGCCTCGTCCAGAGTTCGTCGCAGATAGGCCACGAGAACGAAGGTCATCCCCCGGATAACTTCGGGGATGCCACAGGGACTGGCATTGTACTTTGGTCAACAACCTGGTGTTCCGTTTAGGGAACGAAGGTACTAGGAATCGCTAGAATGGTTTCATTGAGGGGTACGGGGACTGGTTAGGTTCGGGTTAGGTTGGCCTGGTTAGGTATGTTAGATTAGGGCTATCTCGTTTCTCGCAAGGAAGATATTTTTGCGGTGCGTTGTGTATTGAAGGGAAACTGGACCCCCTAGGGCCAACTTTTCGAACTCTGTATGGAAAGACACCTGGTGCACCTAAATTTTGGGAAGCCCAGGTTAGGGTGACTGGAATTTGGGATTTCATCCTAACCAGAGCTAACCAGTCCCTAGGGCCAACTTTTCGTCCTTTGTATCGAAAGGCACCTGGTGCATTTAAATTTTGGGGCGTCCAGGTTAGGGTGACTGGAATTTGGGATTCCATCCTAACCAGACCTAACCAAACCCTAGGTCTACCTTTTTGTATTTTGTATCCAAAGACACCTGGTGCATTTAAATTTTGGGGCGTCCAGGTTAGGGTGACTGGAATTTGGGATTCCATCCTAACCAGACCTAACCAAACCCTAGGTCCACCTTTTTGTATTTTGTATCCAAAGACACCTGGTGCATTTAAATTTTGAGGTGCGAAGGATTGGGTTTCTAGATTTCAAAGCAGCCAAAGTTTGATACGCTTGAAATTTGGGATTTTTAAGTCTCAAGACACCCAGAATCCGGATGCCTATGATTTGAAACTGATAGACTTCAAAGCAACCTACCTTTGGAATGTCTAGAATTTGGATTTCCAAATCTCAAGGCGCCCAGAGTTCGGTAGTTCACGATTAAGGGACTCGAGTTCATTTCGCAGTCTATGGCAGTCTCAGAGTAACGAGTGTTCAAAGTAAACTTTGCGTCTTTGACAGACTGGAGCTAAGTAAATTTAGTGAAATTTTTTTAAATAGAATTTTACTCTGTCGAAATACAATATAATAAAAGTTTCAAGACCACGATATAACCCACTCTACCGACTTTGTACCAATTAAATTTATTGTGTTCTTGGTCTGTTAAATTAGCCTCATTTATCCGGCTGAATTTTTTCGTTAGACTTTAAACGTATTAAAAGCAGCACCATAACTGGTCGAGTTTTATTTCATAAGCGATATCGTTTAATACATATTTATTAAACGGACCGTCGACGTAACGAAATTCCATCCGTCTATCGAGTTCCGTTGGGCATTATCGATCGTAATATCATTATGCTCGCCCCTGGCTTTTCCTCAGACCGACTTCCCTTCCCACGCAGCCTTTGTAATTTTAAGGATCGTTAAAATTAACGACGTTTACAGAACACGGAAGACTGACATAATAGCCATAACGCGTTCGCGGTTCACCATTTTTCCCCCGATCAAATTATAGAAACGGAGACCTAGAAACGATGTTTCCTTTGAGAACGTTGGACAGCGAGATTTTCATTCCAACGAATTATTATGGTTTATCGTATCGATGTATTGGTCACTATTTATTAAAAAAAGTGGAACATTAGTATTTTTTGTACATTTAAAATTTGGGCACCCAGAATTCTAATATTGCCTTTTGAATTCGATGAATGTTAGCTAGATAATTAAATGTTATTTATTAAATTAAATATTAAAATAGATTAGTGTATTTAAATAAATTGTGCTTAACGCGGAAGATATGATGAGTATATTGAGGAAGATCCGAGGTTAAAAAGAAAAGTTTCGTCTGTATGTGTCGGACATATTGGATTTTCGTTTGCTGTCGATAGCTACCGCTGTTTCTGTCAGTCGCTTCAGAATCAAAGAAACTTCCGTGAAAAGATAACGTTACTTTCTGTCACTTTCAAGAACCAATATCCCCGTCTTCGATCTGTACGTTTTTTTGAGAGAGAGCCACGAGTTCAAAAATAATTATTGATTTTTTTTTATATTTGACACATTATTTCCTTTTCTTTTCTTGTCGGGATGAATTTCCAGGGAAGTTATATCCGACGGGACAGAAATTGGAAATTAATTGGGGGAGGGGTATGATTGATCAGTGCGTCTCAATTACGCAACGGTATTTGATGGAAAATTGCAATTACAATGATTGAATTTCCCACGGGTATGAGAATGATTACTCGCGGACGTATAATTGCGCCGTGCCGTCGGGTTCGATAACAATTTTTTCTCAATCGTATCGAATCTCACTGACAAACAATCCTTACTTTCCCCTATTTCAATACCGGTCCAATGAGGTGACGAGGATTCCACGTGTTTTCAATTTGTGGAAACACGAAACTCCGGGCAGTTGAATATAGGCTCAAAATTTTGAGCACCCTAGATTTTCAGGGGCGAACAATTTGGGAACCTCGAATTCCGGGTGCTCAAAATTGTTTAGGGTGAATAAATCATATGACCCGGAGAATTTGCTGCGCTCAAAATGTAAATGGCTGTGACATCGAAACGTTAGTAATTTATTATGGAAAAATAAACAATAACCGGAGGATCGCACGAAATGTGTTTCCCGAATGCAAATTCACCGGATGAGTTTCTTATTTGTTCACCCTACGTGCTATTGAATCATTCACCTTGAATTAAGAAGCCGCCGGTGTGCCGCCGGAAGGGAAATGCAATTCAGTTTATAACTTCCGAATAAGTTGGCTTTGCGGTTAATTCATGGAATGGATTAATTTTACACATAGCTCAGACATTGTTTAACTTTCCATCCCCACCCCGTCAACTTCGGCAATAATATTCGAGTTGGGGAATTAGTTTGATTTAATACCCCGCGCACCTTTTGTATCTCGAGTCTCAATCAATTAACTTTGAAAAGATCTTCACGTGAGATAATTAGTCCGATTTTCCGTATACCGTAGTTTCGGGAGAACGTTGAATAAACGTATACCGTCTATTTCGATGTGAATTAAATCCTTTCGTTATACATTATAGAGGCTTGAGAAAAGAAAAGCCTCAGTATTTCTCAGCAATTAGTCGATAAGCTTCACCGCAGGCGGGAATTGATCGAATTAAATTTAATTCGGTCCTCTATCGAACCACCTGATCCAATTGTGTTCGCCAGCGTCGCCAGAGAATCATCTTTTTATAAATTTCAACGAGACGGATTACGGACAGGCTCTTCACGTTATTTCGGGCAAATCTGGGAGGAGTTTAAGAATACCCAGCCCCGGTTAAATCAATAAATGGCCCAGTTGATAAGACGGCCTCTCCGCGGCAATACTGTAAATGCCATCCTACAGATATGGAACGGACTCGAAATAAACTCGTAGGAAAATTGAAATTTTTCTCATCACCAGTGGCGATTGTCATTCTAATAATCGCTGTCAATTCGTGGGTTGCGATATCACGGCAGTTGGAATTTCGGAGATCAGAGTTTCATGCGATTGGAATTCGCAGAGCGCAGAATTTGGAACGCTTGGAATTTTTGGTATATAGATTTGAGGGTATCTAAAATTTGGGGTGCCTACAAAATAGAGTCCCTGGAATTTGTGTCGCTCAGAATTTTGAGGGTTCAAAATTTAGGACACTTAAAGCTCCGGGGAAATAGATTTTGGGGCGCCAAAAATTTGAGGCGCCCATAATTTGAGCGCTTTGAATTTGTGACGCCGAGAATTTGAGCGCTTTGAATTTGCAGTGCTCATAATTTGGACGCTTTAAATTTGTGGCGCTCATAATTTGGCCGCCTTGAATTTGCAGTGCTCATAATTTGGGCGTATTGAATTTGTGGCGCTCATAATTTGGGCGCCTTGAATTTGCAGTGCTCATAATTTGGGCGTTTTGAATTTGCGGTGCTCATAATTTGGGCGTTTTGAATTTGTGGCGCTCATAATTTGGGCGTTTTGAATTTGTGGCGCTCATAATTTGGGCGTTTGGAATTTAGTGACGCTCATAATTTGGGCGTTTGGAATTTGTGGCGCCCAGAATTTCCATGTGGTGGACATCCAAGAGTGTATAGTTCCCATCGATCTGAAAATAAATCCAGCGAAAGCAGTGTCGAACGGGAAGCGATAAAATAAAAAAATATCCCGCGGAAACAACAATGGCTACTGCTCGTCGAACTTTAACACCGTACCCTATGAAGTTCCACTTTCTTCCAACTTTCTCTTTTGTCCACGGAAGAGTGTAATTCAACTTTTTCGGACGTGCACGTCGCGCGCGGAAACCTTGCTAAGATCATTTACGAACACGTCCGAGGAATTTATTTTGAAAATTTTATCAATTGAAACTACCATTCGATTTTCTCGGATATCTATTTTCTACGATCCTTCTTTTACCACCCGTATGCGATAGATTTGCGGGGAAATCCTTCGGCTTTCGAATCGAAGTTCGCCCGACTTTCTAACTACTCGAACTTTCAATGTAGAACTTGTTATGTGTACTTTGAAATTTCCACGAATTTCCTTTTGGAAATCAAATCTTTCGCGATATTTACGCTCGGTGTTCGCGAAAAGTAATTCCGGGACCATGTTACTTCAAGCTTCTACAATTCTGATGAAACATTAGCAAAAGACGTGTGTTGCAATGGCCTGACAGAATAATCATTCCCGTAGATCCCGCGGTGGGAATGTCAGATTCGGCGACGTTTCGCGGCACAAAGCCCGCGGATGTGCCAAACACACGATCCTTGCGTAACACTCTCTTTCTCTCTCTCTCTCTCTCTCTCGTTCTCTCTCTTCCCCTCCCTCTTTCTCCAGCGTGTTGCATTGTTCCGTTGTAAATGAAGCTTACGGTTCCGTGAACATCTTTGTGTTCAACTATTTCCGGAAATAATACACCATTGCATACTCGAGGATAATGGATTCTTTAATGCTTCTATTCGAAGCGTAAAGAACTTTTGGGGTGTGAAATTTTGGGTGCCCAGTATTCGGGCATTGGAATCTGTGAGCGCCTAGAATTTGGACGCAGGGAATTCTCATTTTTTAATATTTTGGCGTCCAGAATTCTCAGTACTCAGTATTTGGAACGCTGAGAATTCTGATTGCCAAAAGTATGAGGCACCTAGAATTCACAGTGACTAAAATTTGGGGTTCTCAGATTTCCCAGTGCTCAATATTTGGGGCGCTGAGATTTCAGAATGCCAAAAGTATGAGGCGCTCAGAATTTCCAGTGCCTAAAATTTGGGGTGCTCAGAATTTCCAGTGCTCAATATTTGGGGTGTCCAGAATTCACAGGGCTCAAAGTATAGGGTGTTCAGAATTTCCAGTGCTCAATATTTGGGGTGCTGAGATTTCAAAATGCCAAAAGTATGAGGCGCTCAGAATTTCCAGTGCCTAAAATTTGGGGTGCTCAGAATTTCCAGTGCTCAATATTTGGGGTGTCCAGAATTCGCAGGGCTCAAAGTAGAGTGTGTTCAGAATTTCCAGTGCTCAATATTTGGGGTGCTGAGATTTCAGAATGCCAAAAGTATGAGGCACCCAGGATTCGCAGTATTCAAAATATGGGGTGCTCAGAATTCCCAGTACCTACAACTAGGGCCCAGAATTGTCTAAGGGACCCAAACCCAAACCATTTAGTATCTCACATACCTGCTGTCCTCGCAACCCCCCTCTGTATACCTGCCTACCTCTCCAACTTTCCAAATAATTCCCTCTACTTATCTCCAAATTGTAATCAACCAATCAGACCCATACCTGAAAATTGACATTTCACAAAACCAACGCCCTTGCCCTTTCTCGATCAGTCTCGAAGCAACCAACAACCCATAAGTTTCTCTCCCATAATTTGTTACGTCATCCCGTAACCCAGTTTATCTACGTTGAAATCCTTAGATCAATTCAGTACAGAGTGTTAGTTATTATTAAAATTAGTTATAGAAGTGTGAAAAAATTAAGTCTTCCCGTTACCCCTCAACTAATTCCATCACTTTAATTTGGTACACGCGTTCTTAGCCAATAGTGTTTCGCGTAATCGGTTCAGCAACTCCATGGATCTGTCCACGTACAAATCCCATGGTTCCCCATAGTGATCGCGCGTGGTCCCCGGTGCAAATATCCTGGCGAGGACACCATGGTCAGTAACACCGTGACAAATACTTGAAGAGGTGCAACGGAGTATTTACGTTGTGCCCAGGTGTCTCATGGAGTCCCGGAATTATTCTAATATACCTGGCGGACCTTTAAAGGGATCAACGAGGTCCCATAGAATCCAACGAGCCCCCCTTGCACATCCCAGGTTATGGTTATGACCCCGATCCTAGACGCCCGGAAAATCGACGCCCGGAATGATAGTTGGAGATTGAACCACGAAATTGGAATACCTTTGTCCCTGTGAATTTCACTCGTCGGACATTTGTCAGAAACTTGCGAACTCGCTAACTTTCCTTTTGTCTACTCGTACCTTACTGACACGGCGAACTTTTGCGAAATTTTATCTGAGACTCTACGCCAATGACGTCACACAATTTTCGACTGCACCAATTCTCCTTCTATCCGTGTTTCCCCCACCCCTCCCTTCCCCTCGTTTCCCTTTCCATTTTTTCGCCTCCCCCCTTTCCCCCTGGACCAAAGTTACTCTTTCGCTGTAATACATTTCTCTCGCTCGTTTTTAGACGTAATTTTCTTTCCCAACGAGATTTCATTTGCCACCCTTTGAGTGTTGCTTGCACGTTACTTTGCTACCTTTTGTCAAAGCTGATTTTATTTCTCGTTTTAGCGGTCAGTTCGTCCCTTTCGTGTCATCCCTCTTTTTTTTTGTAACGTAACGTGTTTAGCGTATCCGAAATTCGGGAAGTGCGGAATCGAGTGTGTGTGTTTTGAATAAAATTTGTTTCCTTGAATTTCGAGAATCTTTCCGCGGAAAATGTGACGGTTAATTAAACCGACGATCGGCTTGATTACTCCGTGGAATGTCATTAAGCTCGCGTGAAAATTCCGGCGAGCCTCGCAATCGATTAATTGGCTTGAAATGATTTTAACGAACAACCGTGGAAAAACATCGGTGGCAATCTGATCGACGACATCGTTCGAGAATGAATGATTAAAAGGCCAAGCTAATTACGCGAATTATGAGACAGCAGATTTGTAGAACTCCGGCAATTCGAAGGGCATTAATTATTTTCCAAGCAATTTCGTTTGCCAGCCGTGTCATCGTCCACAATTTGTTCATTTATACATGCGACCTGTCCACTCCAAGCTTTATTGCGAATCGTCCGACGGCGAAAATGTATGTATTGTACGTACACGTGTACGCGGGTCTCGGTATTAGGGAGAGAGGAAAAAAAAATCGAACCTCGAGGACACTTGAAATAATAGAAATCTTTCCCGTTCTCTTTTTGCATGGAAATTTCGAGCGGTTGAAAAATAGAGCAGCCGTGGGAGCTTGAAAACGATTGTTTCGAATGTTACGGTTTCACGGGCGAAAAAAATGGGCTGTTTGTGCAGCGCGGTGAAATGTGCATGGCTGTTGCGATACAAAAAACTTAATGTTGTTTCAACGGAACGAATACCGCGGATACGCTGTCGCGGGAAATAGTCGTTCAATTCGATCACGGTCGCGGGATTAATGCGTTTTATAGATGGAACGTGATGTTATTAGATTTTTAAATGGCCGGAATTTAGGAGGCGGGAATTTGGGAGCCTGGAATTTGGGGGTTTGGAATTCGGGGCGCTCAGAATTTGGGGCACTGATCATTTGATATGCGTGGAATATTGGGTACTGAGTATTTGAAGAGACAATTCTAAGTGCCTACTGTTTGGGTCCCAGAGTTTCACATGGAATTTGAGGCACTGAAAGATTAAAGTGTGCAGAATTTCAGACATTTAACATTTGAATTGCAGCATTTTGAAATATCATCAATTTTGGGTACAGAAATTTTTCGCCTGAAATTTGAGGCCCCCAGAATTTGGGATTACAAATTTTGAGGGCTCAGATTCTGAAATACCTTCAATTTTGGGCCCAGAATTTGTTCGCCTAGAATTCGAGGCGCCCAGAATTTGGGACCCCAAAAGTTTGAAGTGCACAGAATGTTGAGCACTTTAAGTTTGAGGCCCCATGATTTAAAATACTGACAATTTAGGGTCCAGAATTTTTTGCCTGAAATTTGCGGAGCCCTGATTTTTAACTACCGATAATTTAATGTGCGCAGAATTTTGGGCCCTTAAAATTTGAATGCCCAAATTATTAAAAACCTATAATTTGGGGCCCACAATTTTTCGCCTGAAATTTGGGACGCCCAGAATTTTAACTACCTATAATTTAATGTGCACAGAATTTTGGGCCCTTAAAATTTGAATGCCCAAATTATTAAGAACCTATAATTTGGGGCCCACAATTTTTCGCCTGAAATTTGGGACGCCTAGAATTTTAACTACCGATAATTTAATGTGCGCTGAATTTTGGGCCCTTAAAATTTGAATACCCAAATTTTGAAGGACCTATAATTCGAGGGTCAGTAGTTGTGGGCCCAAAATTGAATATGCACCAAATTTAAGACACTCAAAATAACATTTTCGCCACCCGACACATCCAAGCGACTAAAATCTTAAGGAAAGTACTCGAAAATTCGAAACATTAGAAGTATCTTCTATTGAACAGTGGTTTCCATGTTACAGAGAACCAGCACCAACCTGTGGGGTGAGTGGATGGGAGTGATGCACGGTGATGAGGTGGAATACGTGTTCGGGCATCCTTTAAACACGTCCTTGAAGTACAGCGATAAGGAACGAGACCTCTCCCTAAGGATGATTCTCTACTTCTCACAATTCGCTTACTTGGGGTAAGTTTCTCCCCAGAGATTCACTAAAAACCGAAATATCTCCCAAAAATATTCCCCAACAAAAATACCTTACCACAATATTTTTCCAAATGATCACATGAAAAAATGTCTCTTTCCAACCGAGAGAATTCTCTTGATTTATATGCAAATGTAACACGAGTCGCGAGATTATCCGCGGGAAAAAGAAGGAAGTAGGAAAATGATGTTTTATGCAGAGAAACAGGTGTATTTAAAAAAAATAAATAGACACCGTAGTTTTTCCATAATTAATGGCGGTAATAATGCAACAAGCCAGCGCGGTTTAAGCCACAATTCTGTAGGGAAACGATATTATGTACGCGGCTTTTATCCGGGCCATATTGTGGAACAGTGCCGTACGATTCTGTACCGGTAAAACAATGCGCTGGGCAAACCGTTCGATCGATACGTACACTCTGTTAAACGGCCGCAAATCAACCCCGGGAAATTGTCTTGCTCGTCTTTTTTTTTCTACGAAATTTCGTCGTGTGCCGGTGACGTTTGGTTAACGGGACATGGAATATTATATTTTGTGGAAAATTCCAGTCTCTTTTGGCGAATTTTCAGCGGGGACATTCGGTATCATCGTTTGATCGCGTGTTTGAACGTGTCTGCATTGTGGATCGTTTGACATTTTTTTTTGCGCCTCAAATTATTATATTTGAGACGCCTAAAATTTGAGCCACGTAAAATTCGGTGAATTTAAATTTTGAGGCATTGAAAATTTTAAGCGGTCAACAGTTGGAGCGTTCGAAATTCCAAGGGTTGAAATTTTGAGGCATCTGAAATTTGAGGCACCTAAATTTGAGGCACCTGAAATTACATATATTTCAATTCTAAGGCGTCTCAATTTTTCTAAAAATTAAAATTGTGAGCTTTTAAAGATTACCTTGCCCGGAATTTAATTGTAATAAAAATTCTATGGGTTTAAATTTCTGAAAACACTGAAATTGGAAATTACCGATAACAACAAGTTGGCGTTAACAGAGAAGGAAACCAGTTTAAAAGAATAAAGTAACAATTCGGTAATTTCGGGAGTTCGTAGTGGGCAAAGTTGGAATGGGTTCGCGTTATTTCGCCTTAATTTCCTGGGCCCGGCATCCTGGATTAGGACGACTAGCTAACCGTGTCCAGCCGGCAAGCAAATGTGTGTTAGAAGTTACGGTAGACCGACGAAATGACTTACGTGCCACGCATACTCGATGCCACTCCACAATATGAGACTTTTCGAACACGCGACCGCTATGCGAAATGAGGAAAAACTGGAAATTTTCCGCTCTCAAAAACTTCCACTCGAAAACTTTTTAATTTACTTCGATAGAATTAAATACATGTACTATTATACTTTGAATTGATCGTAGATATATGTTGTACAGTGACATTTTTATGTGAAAATTTATAGAATTAATGCAAAATTAGGTTTAATAGGAAAATTTATAGAAAAAGGGGAATATATCTTGAAGTTTTTAATATTTAATTAATATTTAAAGAGAGAAATTTCCACGCGTAGAAAATTTAAAGCTTAAATTTCGACGCATAGAAAATTCAGAGCTGAAATTTCCACGTAGAGAAAAATTTGGGGCTGAAATTTCCATACGTAGAGAATTCAAATCATTAATTTCCACGCGTAGAAAATTCAGAGCTGAAATTTCCATGTATAGAAAATTTGGTGCTGAAATTCCCACGCGCACAAAATTCTTAGCATAAATTTTCACGCGTAGAAAATTACATGTGCTATTCCTCGTTGGATTCATCGTTGATATATATGTTGTACAGTTACAATTTTATGTGGAAATATATAGAATTAATGAAAAATTAGGTTTCATAGAAAAAATTCTGGAAAAAAGGGAAGCTATCTTGAAGTTTTTAATATTTAATTAATATTTATAAAGAGACATTTTTTACGTTCCTACGCCAATGAGATTCTAAGTGTCGAAACGTTCTCTCTCGAAATTATTACAAAATTCGAGCACCATTAATTAACCCATCCACGTTTATCCGTCGAAAATTTCGATATCGTTAGTCGACTCCCATTCAAGGTCGTATCAACGAGAGGAATATTCTCGATATCAAATCGAGTGGCCTACTTTGTTACGCTTTATTGATTATTAAACGAGCAATTTGTCTTTTACCCGGACGCGAAGTATCGATGGAACGTTCATAGCGAATATTTCGCATCGAATTAACCGCACGTCATAAATTCACGTTGCGCATTACGTGTATTAACGAAAAACGGATTAAAAGACCTCGGGTAAATCGATGCCCCGTATATTTCATCGGGACGTTCGGCAAAGTGTGTATAAATAATTGTTAAAGACGAATAGAGGATGGATAAAGAAAAAATAAAAAATTACTCACAGTCAGGCCTGGTGTGACAGCTGATGTCTGTCTGACAGATGACGTATCGATCTCCTTGGTACATGGTATCGATAAATAATTTCCTGGTTCCCGTTAACCCAGATTTCGAAATTTCGATGGAAGTTATGAAGTTACGCGTCAATTATTAATTATCACCGAGCATCCTCGTAATACGAGCGTTTACCGTTATAATAAGAAAATATCTTCGATTTCTATAAGCGAGTATGCTTGCGGGTCTAATTGAAATTAAGAAACGAAAATAGTGACATAAAAATTCTATTCTTTTTTTATGTTTTTCTTTTGTTCCTTTTTTTTACTTACTCACTTTCTAAATTACCCACTCATTTTAATATCACTTAGGTGTCCCATTTAACCCCATTAACCGCTGCGTTGGGAGTCTCGTTAATTTCTCGCCAAATTACACTTAATTCTCGTTTATTTTTATCCCGGCGAGGGTTTAAAGAGAAAATGCCTTGAGTTGTTCGCCCGGTGCTCTTCGGGTGTATTTCAAACCGGGCCAGACGTGAATACGAAATGTAATCTTAAATAACCAGCCGGGGAACCGGATGTTTAAATAAGTGAGCGGGAATCGACGTGTGCCAGACACCGTGAACTTCAATTCGGGGGAGGGGGAAAAAAAATAATGGTCGGGACAAAGGGAGGAGTCGCGATGTGTCACGGTAATCGTAAATCACGGGAAATTTCAAATGTCAATCGGGCATACGTGATCTGGACCGCTGATACGGAAGGATTTCCATGTATTAGAACGCGCTGCATTTCGACGTTTAGAATTCTAAGCGCCGGGGATTCTGAGCATCGGGGAGTTGGGACGATTTGAGTTTGAGCGTTTTGATATCTGAGGGATGGAAATGGTAAATGGTTAGGATTTTGAGTGTCGAAAATTTGAGGCACCTTGAAATTAAGGTGATTAGAATTAATGGTGCTTAATATTTAGAGCTATTAAAGATTTGAGCATCTGGGATTTGAGGTGTCTTGAATTTGGGCGATTAGATTTGTGAGGAGTGGAAATTTTAAGTGCTTAGGAATTTGGAGTGTCGAAAATTTGAGGTGTCTTGAATTTGACACGATTAGAATTAGGGGCGCTTAAAATTTGAGGCGTACAACATTTGAGGCACCCGAATTGGTCGCGATTAGAATTAGAGATGCTTAAAATTTGAGGCGTACAAAGTTTGAGGCGAGTTGAATTGGTCGTGATTAAAATTTCAAGCGATTAGAAATCGAGGCGCTTAAAATTTGAGGCGTACAAAGTTTAAGGCGCCTTGAATTTGAGGCCATTATAGTTTGAGACGCCTTGAAATTAGCGCGATCTGAATTTGGGGTGTTTCGAATTTAGTACGATTAGAATTTAGGACCTTTAAAATTTGGGGCTCTCAAAATTCCAAGCTTCGAAATTTGGGGCTCTCAAAATTCCAAGCTTCGAAATTTGGGGCTCTCAAAATTCCAAGCTTCGAAATTTGGGGCTCTCAAAATTCCAAGCTTGACAATTTGGAGCTCTCAAAGTTCCAGGCCTGAAAATTTGGGGTCCCAAAATTTAAAGCTTGGAAATTTGGAGCCCTCAAAATTCCAAGCTTCGAAATTTGTAGCTCTCAAAATTCCAAGCTTGAAAATTTGAGGCTTTCAAAATTTCAAATTTAAATAAATGAGATCCTTTGAGTCCCAATCATTTAAACTTTCACCCCAACAATTTCCCACGACTAAAATTCACTCCGTTTCCATTTCTAATCACCTAAAATTCTAAATGCCTCGAAATCATTGAAATTTTCCAGGAAACCAACACCGGAAGAATCTGAATGGCCGCCATATTCCCGGGACCAGCCACAATACTTTATCTTTGACGCAGAACGCACGGGATTGGGCAAAGGGCCCCGTACGACATCCTGTGCCTTTTGGAATGAATTCCTCCCCAGGTTGAAGGGAGTGCCAGGTAAACCTCTTATTAAACCTCAATAATTATTAATAAATTTACACGAATACTTTCTTGAGAAATTTTATTGATAATAATTTCTCGATGAAACGAGTCTGTTATTTTGTGATTCATAGGGTGATCAAGAAATTGAATTGATGCCACGTGTTGATTATTCTATTCTCCAATTATTCGACGGTTTTCGTGATTTCCAATGTGACCAGTTTGGCTTCGATAAATAATTCAAGCCTTTCCGATCGATGGCCAGGAAGCCTCCACGTTGCTGGTGTTTCTATGTTTCATTACTCGAACGATCGTCGTTGCGTGACGCGTTCCAATACGCCACTCGTTTTCCATTTCCACCCCCCCCCCCTCCCTCCCCCTCTACCCCTTACGTCATGCGGCTCTTTGTTTCTACGGGATAATTTTGAATCGAACGTGTAACAGCTGCACGAGCGAGAACCCCTGCGTGATTAATCGCCTTTGAAATCTAGGCTTTTAAATTTTAACGACCCGAAATTCGTAGGCTCGGAAGTTTCCGCACGCAGAAGTTCCCCGGGTGTGATATTTCCACGTAGAGAAATTTCTAGGAGCGAATGTTGCATCGCATTTAAATTTCAAGAAGGAAATTTGCAGGTGGTGAAAGTTGAAAGCGGAAATTACCACGCGTAGAAAATTTAGGGCTGAAATTTCCACGCGTAGGGAATTTGGGGCTGAAATTTCCACGTGTAGGGAATTTAGGGCTGAAATTTCCACGCGTAGAAAATTTAGGGTTGAAATTTCCATGCGTAGAAAATTCAGAACGTAAATTTCCACGCGTAGAAAATTTAGGGCTGAAATTTCCACGCGTAGAAAATTCAGAGCCTAAATTTCCACGCGTAGAAAATTCAGAGCATCAATTTCCACGCGTAGAAAATTCAAAGCATTAATTTCCATGCGTAGAAAATTTGAAGCATCAATTGCCATGCGTAGAAAATTCAGAGCATCAATTTCCATGCGTAGAAAATTCAGTGCATCAATTTCCATACGTAGAAAATTCAGCGCAGAAATTTCCACGCGTAGAAAATTCAGAGCATTAATTTCCATGCGTAGAAAATTTAAAGCCTAAATTTCCACGCGTAGAAAATTCAGAGCATCAATTTCCACGCGTAGAAAACTCAGAGCGTTAATTTCCATGCGTAGAAAATTCAGAGCATAAATTGCCATGCGTAGAAAATTCAGAGCATCAATTTCCATGCGTAGAAAATTCAGGGCAGAAGTTTCCACGCATAGAAAATTCAGAGCGTAATTTTCACGCATTGAAAATTCAGAGCAGAAATTTCCACGCGTAGAAAATTCAAAGCCTAAATTTCCACGCGTAGAAAATTCAGCACATTAATTTCCACGCGTAGAAAATTCAGCGCATTAATTTCCATGCATAGAAAATTCAAAGCATAAATTTCTACACATAGAAAATCCCACACCTAAGTAATTCGAGGCAGAACTTCTCGCGCACAGAAAATCTACATCAAAATCTCCTAGAAATCTACAGACGTTAAAATATTTGCATCTGATAATTTCTATACATGGAAATGTCAATCCAAAGATATTTCCATACGTGGAAAATTCAACGCGCAGAAAGCCCTGGAAATTCCTCCTTGAAATAATCGGGTAATTAGTTAACTTAATTGTCCCAAGAATGACAAGCACTCTAAAACGGCGACCCAGAATTCTGTGGAAAAGGAATTTGATAATCTTGTACGTGAAAGTAATACCCACGCACACGCACGAGCGCGATCTACGTAAATCAGGATCGCGTGAGTGTACGACGATCGATCGTTCGTACTTAATAACAAGTTTCGCCGGATCACGTGCCAACGGTACCGGTAGATTAAACAATTTTTCCTAATCTGGAACAATGCTTTGCAGGTCAATATAGTGAGTCGGCAACCTGTTAATCCGACAGGAAATACCTGCGTTTTTTTTTTTTTTATTCGTATATAGTGTCGCGTGACCTATATACATCGTGATAATAAATATTTTCAGCAATTAATCAGAGCTCAAGTAGGCAACTTTTCATCGGCCTTTTAATTTACTTGAACATAATTATATCTACTTTGTGACTTGCTATTATACGTTAGAGTGATCGTAGATATGTGTTGTGTGCTGACAATTTTATCGGGAAATGTATCGAGTTAATGAAAAGTCACGTTTAATACAGAAATGTATGAGAAAAGGAAATATCTTGAAATGTAGAGCGAGAGAGGTTGAAGAATTTAATTTGGCACGGGGAAAGTTATAAGTTTCGCAATTTGAGTGCTTGGAATTTCTTGAATTCCAATTTTTTAATTTTGGGGCCCTCAGAATTTCATACTGAAAATTTCTGGACACCAAAATGTCAAATATTTACGGTTTGGGGTTCTCAAAAGTTAAACCTGGAAAACTTGAGACGCCAGAATTCCGAGTATTTAAATTTGTAGCACTCAGAATTTAAAGCATTTAAAATTTGGGACCCTCAAAATTTCAAGATTGAAAATTTGGGAATATTCGAATTTCAAGCGTTAACAATTTTGGACCCACAAAATTTCAAGCGTTAAAAAATTGGGACCCTCAAAATTTCAAGCTTTAAAATTTGAGAAAGTCAGAATTCCAAGCGTTAAAAATTTGGGACCCTCAAAATTTCAAGCTTTAAAATTTGAGAAAGTCAGAATTCCAAGCGTTAAAAATTTGGGACCCTCAAAATTTCAAGCTTTAAAATTTGAGAAAGTCAGAATTACAAGCGTTAAAAATTTGGGACCATCAAAATTCCAAGCTTGAAAATTTGAGAAAGTCAGAATTCCAAGCGTTAAAAATTTGGGACCCTCAAAATTTCAAGCTTTAAAATTTGAGAAAGTCAGAATTCCAAGCGTTAAAAATTTGGGACCATCAAAATTCCAAGCTTGAAAATTTGAGAAAGTCAGAATTCCAAGCGTTAAAAATTTGGGACCCTCAAAATTTCAAGCTTTAAAATTTGAGAAAGTCAGAATTCCAAGCGTTAAAAATTTGGGACCCTCAAAAATCCAAGCTTGAAAATTTGGGACCCTCAAAAATCCAAGCTTGAAAATTTGGGACCCTCAAAATTCCAAGCTTACCGCAATAATTCCTTTAATTCTTCGCCATATTTTCGCGAGACATTATTTCACGACCGATCGCACTTCGTAAATGCGAATCCGCATAAATTCCATTTCCATCGAATCTGTCGCCGCAGAGATTACAACAGACGCGTGCATGAAAGATTTACCAAAAAAAAAAAAAATAGAGGATAAAAGTATCAAAAAAAAAGAACAAAGAACCTAATTCCGTTTCGCGATCGTGCGAACCGGAAACTGTCGGCGTACAAAGGGAATGCCAAATAAGGAATTCGACGAACGTGAATTATCCGCGGTAAAATATTTATGACGAACTGAATCGAGCGCGAAACGAATTTCTTTGTTCCGCAGGCTGGATTATTTTTTTTTTCTCTACCCTTTTCACGGATAATAAAATATAGGTTCTTTGATGAGCGTTTGATATATCGCGGTATTTGCACGATCCAATTTACTTGGAACATGTACCGAGGCATTTCGCGAAGTTTTTCAAGGGTTCCGAATAAAAAGCGGAGAATTTTCGCGTTACTATAGCGTTCCCGGGGTTGGAAACTTAAAACGCGGAGCTGGAAAAATTTATTACATTTGAAAGCAGCAATTTCAATTATGGCGGCGGGGCACGGACGTCCTCGAAGTTCGGTTTATTAAAAAATGTATACGGAAAGCACGCTTTTTTTCCCCGTGCCACTCGACAGAGTGGGGGAATGTAATAGAAAAAATGCAACGAATCGCAGCATATTAAAATCACCGTATCTCCAGTTTCTTTCATTTTTTTTTTCATTTTTTTAAATAATAAACTTTATCATCCCGTGTGTTTAAAATTACATGAGAGTTTGTTCCTTTTTTCATACGTTTTTTTCCTGGTATTCGACAGCAAAGGGCAAGAATTGTCCTATTTCTATGGATTCCGAGCCGCAGGCTTGTCGAGTTTTCTATTATCTGTTTTTTTTTTTTTACCAGACTCAGTTCCTCGTCTCTTTGTAGATTCAGCGGCGGCAGTCATTCCTCTATTTTCTGTTTTTCTAGATTACACGGAAGCAAGCAATTAGCTTTCCTTTTCTATGAATATCCTAGTTCACGTGTTTTAGATCTTTGCGGTGTTTTTTGCAGGCGTAAGAAGTTTTAGGTGTCCTAATTTCTAAACACCTCAATTTTTTAATGCTTCAAATGCTGCTTAGACACCAAATTTCTAGACGCAGAATTTTCTAAATTTTTCAAGTTTTAAGCGCCCCAATTTCTAAGTGCCTCAGATTTTAGGCACCAAATTTCTAGACCCAGAATTTTCTAAATATTCAAATTTTTAGTCGCCCCAATTTCTAAGCGCCTCAAATTCTAATCGCAGAAAATTTTGGGTGCCTCGATTTCCAATCGTTCAATTTTTAAATGCCTCAAATTTTAGGCACCAAATTTCTAGACGCAGAATTTTCTAAATATTCAAATTTTTAGTCTCCCCAATTTCTAAGCGCCTCAAATTCTAAGCGCAGGAAATTTTGAGTGCCTCGATTTCTAAGCGCTTGGAATCTTAGACACCAAAATTTTTAATCGCAGAATTTTCTAAATATTCCAATTTTCAGGTGCCCCAATTTCTAAACGTCCCAATTTCTAAGCGCCTCAAATTCTAAACGCAGGAAATTTTGAGTGCCTCGATTTCTAAGCGCTTGGAATCTTAGACACCAAAACTTCTAATCGCAGAATTTTCTAAATATTCCAATTTTCAAGTGCCTCAATTTCTAAGCACCTCAAATTCTATGCGCCTCAAATTCTAAGCGCAGGAAATTTTGAGTGCCTCAATTTCTAAGCACCTCAAATTCTATGCGCCTCAAATTCTAAGCGCAGGAAATTTTGAGTGCCTCGATTTCTAAGCGCTTGGAATCTTAGACACCAATATTTCTAATCGCAGAATTTTCTAAATATTCCAATTTTCAAGTGCCTCAATTTCTAAGCACCTCAAATTCTAAGCGCCTCAATTCTAAGCGCCTCAATTCTAAGCGCAGGAAATTCTAAGCGCTTGGAATCTTAGACACCAAAATCGCAGAATTTTCTAAATATTCCAATTTTTAGTCACAGTATTTTCTAAATGTTCCAATTTCTAGACACTCCAATTTCTAAACCCAAAATTCCAGACACTCCAAAACACTTTTCCCACAATTCGTCTAACATTTTTCATTTTCTTTTTAGATCCAGCACCGGAGGCCTGCAACAGTGCGATCGCGTCGAGTGTGTCAGCGGGTGCCGAGGATCTACGAAATCCTTACTCGATCACCCTGTCGATCCTAGCGTTCGCCCTTTCCCTCTCTAGGATCATGTAAAGGAACTCAAAGGGTTATACGGAAACCGGCGCGAAACACGCTGCTAAACAGGGCAGCTTTTATATCCCGAAACTGGACTCGTTTCGGTACAGATTTACCCCACCGGAAATCATTGTACTGACACGATGATTTCGGCGATTTAGCCTGTCGGTAGAGATCTTAACACGGGGTTAAAGAAACCAAAAAAAAAAATAATAAGAAGAAACGGAATTCCAATGAGTACTCTGTTCTATGGTGTTGATTGACGAGAATGTTTGCAGGACACTTTTTTCTTTTGGTGTTCGATTTGAATTTTAAAAGGATAGAAACAAAAAAATCTTGCGATTTTGATGATTCACCGGAACACGATATTTTGGTCGTTTCTTGATTAAAGGAACACCGGAAATTTTAAAGAATAATTTTTTTCATATTTTTCAATATGGAGAAAAATGATTATCCCTCTTTGGTTTTGTGTTCCAAGGGTGAAAATGGTTCCGAGGGTGTTGAAAAAGGGCTTTAAATTAATAGCTCGAGGAAACACTGATATTCACGTGGATTATGGAGTAACGGGAAAGAGTACAGTTGATTGAAACAAAACCGACGTTTCCATGGAAAACCGACGATCTGTTGGCAACGTCGACGGCAACGATACAGGTAATTCAATTCTCGCGGATAAAAATAAATCGCGCCGACACGTGGCATTTCGACGGAACACGCGTCATGGTTTTTGCGCGACGGATCCGTCATTCGTTTGTCAGTTTCGAGTGAAACGATCCCCGACATTCTCCTGCGGGGAAATTGTGAATGGAGGAAATCAAACCGTGGAAACAAACAACGGGTGAAATCTTAAACGCTGATATAGTGGAATTGTGAAAGTTTGAATTTGAGGGGTTTTAATTGGGGGCTCTATAATTTGGGGTGCCTTGAAATAGGGACGAGAAAATTTGGGGTATTTAAATTTTGGGAGGCTCAAATTTGGGGAATTTAAATTTTGGAAGGCTAAAGTTTGGGGAATTTAAATTTTGGAAGGCTAAAGTTTGGGGTATTTAAATTTTGAGAGGCTCAAATTTGGGGAATTTAAATTTTGGAAGGCTAAAGTTTGGGGTATTTAAATTTTGGAGGCTCAAATTTGGCGTATTTAAATTTTGGGAGGCTCAAATTTCGGGTATTTAAATTTTGGGAGGCTCAAATTTGGGGTATTTAAATTTGGAGTATCTAAACTTTGGATCGCCTAAATTTGGGGCGCCAAAATATTGAGATATATAAATTTTGAGAGTGTTAAATTTGGAGAACTTAAAATTTAGAGAGACCAACACTTTGATTGGTCAAAATTTGGAGTGGCTAAAATTTGGAGCGGCCAAAACTTGGATTGGTCAAAATTTGGAGATGCTAAAATTTGGATTGGTCAACATTTTGATTGATCAGAATTTGGAGGGGCTAAAATTTGGAGAATCTAAAATTTGCGGTAAATAAACTTTGAGGCACCTAAATAAAAAGTCGTCAAAATTTGACATACCAAAAATTACCACAGCCTAAACACGTGTGATCTCAAAATTCCCAGCATTAAAAATCCAAAATCACGCAAAACTCTTCTTAAAACTTCGAAAATCGCGAACAGGACACCACGTCGCGATAAATCCCTATCACTATAAAGTGTAGAACCTGGGATTGATAAATTCAAAAGTGAAACCAAACAATCTGTTTCCAATTTCCGCTACGGAAACGAATCGTGCCCGCTTTTGGAATTGCCAATAAAACTAAACCAGAGAAAGAACCAACCACCCCCTTCCCCAAAAAAAAAAAAAAAAAAAAAAACAAAAAAGAATGAATTTGCAAACGGGTGTCGAGTGAAGGGGCGACACTGATAAATTCGAAAGTGAAACCAACCATCTGCCTCCAATTTCGATCTATCGTCGACGATACCAATGGTAATTCGTGACAGGTCAGATTTGCAAAAATAGTACGTTACTCGTGGTGTACCAGTCAGTGCCCAGAAAACGAAAAAAAAAAACAACCAGAAAAAAAAAACAAAAAAAAATAGGGGTACACGAAAACCAGTTTGTCCGACGTTCGCCGCGTAAACAGTTGGCACAGCTATTAACCACCTGTTCGTTGCAATCGATAGCTCATGACAAAAGTCTCATTAGTAAAACGCAACAAGTGTTCCGCCGCTTTGCATAAGAACACCAAGAACGGTTTACGCTTCCGTTCGGTGGAAACAAATAGAATGGATCTCGTTTGATCGATCGGCCAGATTATGCGCTACGCGCACAGTAATTCACCTGTCAGTTACTTCTGTGATCCACCTGCGTCGGCAAAAATGGGATCGATTCAAATTTTTTTTCCCGCCTTTCATCTTTACACGTCGAGAAATTTTTATTCGTTCAAATATAGAGGAATGATATTTCCAAGTTTTATTTTTCAGAAATTTAAATTTTGAAGGATTAATAACGAAAAGTCTTCGAATTTTTGTTTTTTTTTTCGTTTGAATCACAATTTTGTGATGGTAGTTTATTATAGATGTTAGTATAAGTAGTGTAAGGGGCGGAGAATATTTTTCAAGAACCCGGAAGAAAAATGCTGTGTTATTTGGTGGACCGAGAATCGTACCGGTGGTCCGTTTTGCTCGGAAGAATTCCGTCAAGCAAATATTATTTCTCTTGACAGTACTTAAGATAGAAGAAGAATCGTCGAGAGCCCTTTTCTGGCGAATGTACGAATCGCCGTTGCACGTCGGGAATTCTTCGCTCAACAATGCGATTAAAATTACGTGATTCTTGAAACGTAAAACTAGGAGGAATGATAGCGAAATTTCAAACAAAAGAATCTCGAAAATATCTCGAGAAAAATTCGTTAGAGACTTAGTAGGGTTTCTGAATAAATTTTGGAATTTAAATTAAATTGGAATTAGAATTAGTACGACTTCAAATTTCGACGCACATTTTCCAAGTGTTTAGTTTTTTAGGTGTATTAATTTCGGGGTATTTTAATTAGCTTTGCCTTCAAAATTCGAAGCTCTAAAGTTTCCACGCCTTTAATTTTCCACACATTGGAATTTCAGCGCCCTAAATTTTCCACGCATCGAAAATTCAGCGCTCTAAATTTTCCACGCTTTGAAATTTTTACGCTTTCAATTTTCCACCCTTTGAAGTTTCTACGCCCTAAATTTTCTACGTTTTTAAATTTTGGCGCTCTAAATTTTCCACGCCTTGAAATTTCTGCGCACTAAATTTTCCACGCTTTAAAATTTTGGCGCTCTAAATTTTCCACGTCTTGAAATTTCTGCGCCCCAAATTTTCCACGCTTTGAAATTTTTACGCTTTAAATTTTCCATGCTTTGAAATTTCTACGTCCTAAATTTTCTACGTTTTTAAATTTTGACGCTCTAAATTTTCCATGCTTTGAAATTTTGGCGCTCTAAATTTTCCACGCCTTGAAATTTCTGCGCCCCAAATTTTCCACGCCTTGAAATTTCTGCGCACTAAATTTTCCACGCTTTAAAATTTCGGCACTCTAAATTTTCCACGTCTTGAAATTTCTGCGCCCCAAATTTTCTACCCTTTGCAATTTCTACTCTTTCAATTTTCCACCCTTTGCAATTTCTACTCTTTCAATTTTCCACCCTTTGAAATTTCTACGCCCTAAATTTTCTACGTTTTAAAATTTCGGCGCTATAAATTTTCCACGCTTTGAAATTTCTGCGCCCTAAATTTTCCACGACTTGAAATTTCTGCGCACTATATTTTCCACGCTTCGAAATTTCGACGATTCAAATTTTCAAGATTTTCACCCTATTTACAAAACGTTTGAATTTTCCAAACTCCGTTCGAAGCCCTGCCGGAAGAAAAACAGATAGATACCAGTGGAAATTGGGATGGAAATTCCATCGAATTAAACGTCGACCCGGAACTAGCCGGGAAAATTCAGGTGCATTTGGGAGCGAATCAAGAATTCCGGGTTAAGTGCAGACCGATGTCTTGGTCGTCGCTTAAAGAGTGTCTTCCGAGCCCCGTTGAAGAAGGTAGAACGTGCACGGGGGGTGGAAAGGGGGTGGAAATACGGCCAACTTGTCTGCTTTGCGAAATTGGACAAACTGGTATATGAATTATAAATAAATTCTTCTTCTCAAAGCTTCAGCTTTACATTCGAAAAATTTCCAAAAAAACAAAATTAATATATCACATTTTCCGGGGGTGGAAAATCACTGATGTTAATTTCCATTAAAATACAGTTCGAAAGTGACCTGATAATAGAATGTATTAACCGCGGAAGTTAATTCCAGGACATCAGTCGCGGACGAGTTTAATCAAGAACCGGAAAATTGTCATCGTTTCGTGAAAATTCAGTTGAAGAGTCGAGGGTTTTCCCTTCCGCGTATTAAATCGCTTGACTCGCGGCGGAAAACTCATGGAGATCCACGTGACACGTTAAAATATCACCTTCCCTAAAATAAAACAAAAGAAAGAAATATAGAAACCACAACAGTCACGTGATTATAAAAAAGTTGCCACGTGACATGTCGAAACAATTTTCCACGTGAATTTATCCAACATTTTCATTCACCCTGATATCTTTCGATGATAACAAATCAGCTGATTTATTTTCCCGACGACAACGACGATGTATGGGGGCTCTTTTTTCGTATTTTTTTTCTTTTTTTTTATCTCAAGTTTCACAAGCGGAAAATGAAACAATTGTTTGCAAAAGAATGGTGGGAAAAATATGGTCATGGGAAAATCGGGGAAATACGAGGGTGACACAGGGAGCAGCTTTCTATGGACGACAATATTTAACAATCGACTTTTCTACATCCGAGCGTCTTTCGATCGACAATAAATCTTCGCTAAATAAAAAGGAAGTAGAGACATTACGGCCTAAAAGAACCTGGCGAATCGCTCTCGTCCTTCTCCCTCTATAGGGTACGTTCGATTTCTCAACTTTTAACTTTTCTACGTGAAAAATGCCACGTGACATCTTTCTATTCTTCTCCGTTGTTCCGTCATCTATCCTTCGCGCTGAGGAAATGAGAATTTTCGTATTTTTCTAGACTCGGGGTTACGAAGTTTTCTATGAGTCGCGATTCTTTTGGAAATTTTTCGCGGGAAATGCTGAACAGTATAAGTTTTACAGGGGGGTAGTTTAAAGGGCCCCCATATTTCTAAGGGTAGTAAGTTTTTATGCCCAGTTTGGTGACGTTCAAAATTTGGACGATGGATTTTCAAAACGCCTCGATTTCTATGGTTGGAAAATTTTAGGTGTCGAATTTCGAGCTTTAGAAAATTTTAGGCGTCCAATTTTTGAGTTTAGAAAATTTTAGGCGCTCAATTTTTAAACTCAACAAATTTTAGGTACCTAATTTATCAGCGTAGAAAGTTTTAGGTACCTAATTTCTAAGTATAGAAAATTTTAAGCGCTTAAATTCTAAGCTCAGAAAATTTTAGGCGTCCAATTTCTAAACGTAGAAAATTTAAAGCGCTCAAATTCCTAGTTCAGAAAATCTTAGGTATCTAATTTCTACGCTCAGAAAATTTTAGGTTCCTAATTTCTAAGCGCAGAAAACTTAAGGTACCTAATTTCTGAACTCAGAAAATATTAGGCGTCCAACTTCTAAACGTAGAAAATTTAAAGCGCTCAAATTCCTAGTTCAGAAAATTTTAGGTATCTAATTTCTACGCTTAGAAAATTTTAGGTTCCTAATTTCTAAGCGCAGAAAATTTAAGGTACCTAATTTCTGAACTCAGAAAATTTTAGGCGTCCAATTTCTAAACGTAGAAAATTTAAAGCGCTCAAATTCCTAGTTCAGCAAATTTTAGGTATCTAATTTCTACGCTCAGAAAATTTTAGGTACCTAATTTCTAAGCGTAGAAAATTTACGTATCTAATTTCAAGGCTCAGAAAATTTTAAGCGCCTAATTCCTAAGTTCAGAAAATTTCAGGTACCTAATTTCTCAGCGTAGAAAATTTTAAGCGCTCAAATTCTAAGCTCAGAAAATGTTAAATGTCTAATTTCTAACGAAAATGTTGGTTATTTACGTGAGAAATTTGTTTAACAAATTTTTCTATGGGATCAATAATATTCTGAGAAAAAGCAACAACAGAATCGTGGGTTTAAATATCAGTTTTTTGCCTCCCGCGACACGATCCACGTGGTATATCAGTGAGAACATGGTTTCTTCGAGCAACACTTGAATTCTTGCGAAATGGACGGCACGTAAATGACAATACAGTCGGCGATGGAAATCGAGAACAAAGTAGAGTAAACCCACGACGAATTATTTCCATTGGGAGCACATCCCATCCGTCGTTTTCGAGTAGCAAGAATTAGAGTCCATTGACAGAAGAGTCCAAGTAACATTTTATCAGCCCGAAATATTATTTTTAGACAAACGGGGTGCACAAACCTGAAACCAACAAATCGAACGATTTTATGAAATAAAAAAATTAAAATTCTCAATAAAATAATAGGCGATAATCAAAGTCTCATTGGACTATAAATCTGAATGATATCCACCCTTAATTATTTTAACAAATAATCAATTTGTTGAGTTATTAATTACCAACAAAAAAATAATACAGTATGGTAATTAAAAATTTAACAATTTTCAGTCAGATTTGATTTTTCGCTGAAAAATTGTAATAATAATTCGTGCACCCCTTTGAAAAGGGATGATTCGATCCCGCAACGGGTGAATCTCTGTTAATTCGGTAATCGCAAGGTGAATTTACAAGGGAACGGCACCTCGTGAAATTAATCGAACACGTTACAAACAAAATAGACACTTAAGAATGTACGATTAAGCGATGTAAATATACGTATACATATTATATATATATACATATAAAGCAAACAACAACAACAACAAACAAAAAAAAAGATATATATATATAAATATAAATATAAATATAAATATACATACACCTTGTAATCTAATTACGCCGTGTATTGTCCAGGGTGACATACGCATAGGCGTAGGAGTTAAGGCACCCGTGTAATTTGCTCCGTGACATACATAAATCTGTAGGTCCAGATATAAAAAGGAAAAAAAATTTTGTGACACTAGGTAATCGATACCGGTTAACGTAACGATAGATCGTTAAGTGCTGTCTGATCCATGGATCAACGTGAGAATGATCCGCGAGCGTTTGTCGCGGGACGATTCGAATTAATTAATAACTTATCATAAATTTGAGAACTTCAAATCTCACTTGCTAAAAAAAAATAAAAGAATAATAATAAATAATAATAATAATAATGGTAACGAATAACACGATTTACACAGATGCATTTATTTTTGCCACGTTATTTTACGGGAAACACACACACCTTCGTGCGTTTAGTAAGGGAGAATTGAAGTCTAATTTTTTTTTCTCGTTTTTTTTTTGGCCTCTTTTACCTTGAAATCGAACGGCTAAAATCCGCGAGAGTTTAATAAACAGAATAGGGATGTTTCGGGGGTGTGATTTATAGTCGTCTCGCGACGAGCAATGGCGTCGTAACACGAATCTTCCATTTGGTACATATCACCTATATAAATATATCATAATAGCGAGAGTTGATTCTATCATTTAGAGTTTTTTCGTAGATAGCATCGAGCGTTTTAATCACCGTGTGACTCTGCGTGCGCACACGAAGAAGAACAGAGAGAAACGAAGAAAATGTGAGCGAGAGAAGTTAAGAAAGAGAAAAAAAGAGAGAGAGAATGTGTGTATGTGAGAATGAGAGAGAGAGAGAGAGAGAGACAGAGAGAGAGAGAAAAAGAAAGTTCGAAAGAAAGGATATTGGTATTTTGATTAAACAAGCAAAGCGAGAAAATATTTTCTACCAAGCAATCGTTGGCTCTAAAAACAATGAAAAAAAATCGTCCGTCGCTTTTTAGGGAAAATCGTCGCGTGAAAACGTCGCAAATTATATAATATTTGGAAAAATTCGATATCATTTAAATTTGTTTTAAAAAATGAGAAAAAAATCCATGGGGTAAGAACGAGTAAATGAGGGGTGGATTTTATATGAAAAATTCGAGGGTCGATGATTCGAAGTTTTATGGATGTCTCCCCCATCGCCGGGGTAATCTTTCACAATTTTTTTGCGGTAGTTTAATACCCATCCAGGGGTGAATCACGAGGGGTTGGTACCCCACCCCCTGACTATGGGATCCCTAATAGCTCATGGTGTGTCTGAATCCCCATGGAAAAATTTACGCGAGTTTCATTTGTTTAAACTTCGACCCCGTTAGCGAAGACTTATAATAAAATGAGAGAAATAAAAAAAAATAAAAATGTTCCACGTGTAAATTCGAATGAAATGGAGAGAAAATATTTTGTAATTGAACGAAATATTGGAAAACGACATTCTTTCCTGATTCGCGAGCAATTTCTGGCGTTTTCACGTGTCGAATGGACGTTTATTAAGAATTACGCGTGCCAGGGCCGTACACGCTTTTCCCAGCGACCCTATCATTCACGATTAACCCGTCACTGGCGGATTGTTTATTGAAAAAAAATATATCCCACCCGCCCGTCGGACGTTCGGTTTCAAACCGACCGGCGGAAAATCGCCGCGGGAAAATTCCCCGGGAAATTCGGCACCCCCCGAACACGTCACTGACTGGGTTGACCGTGACGTCACATATCATTAGCTAACTCCACGCTAGGTGTCCTCGCGAGAACTTAAAATTAGTGATTAGTGCCTCGAGTTCGCGTGACGAGTGAAAGAAAACAAAAGAAAATTCGACGGGAAAATTAACGACGAGAAAAACAGGAGAAAATAAAAAAAATCTTTAAAAAACAGCGAAATATTTACCAGGAAAAATTCGTTCGGAAATTTGCGAAAAGGAAAAGGAAATCACGAGTGATTTATCGATGGCGAGAAATGTGAAAGGGTTAAACGGGGGTGAAAAAAAAAAGAATGAAAAAGGAGACTAATTGAAGTGAGAGGGCAAACTTTCCATGGATCTGTGTTAGATTTGCAGAACTCCTGGCGGAAATGGGCCAATATTTGTCTTTTAGGTAGTTCGACCCTCCCCCCTCCCCCCTTTTTCATCCTCACCCGACACTTTTCCACACGTTTTCTTTCCCATAGGTTTATCATCGCGAAACATAGTTCGCGATCTGCTCTGCCAGAGTTCGCCGCGATGTTTCCTCGCCTAGCGACATGTTTTTCTTTTTTTTTTTAGAGAAAATTTTCTCAGCTCGTTTTTCTTTAATTTTCCACGCTAGCCCTCTATTGTTATTTTTTATCATTTTTTTTAGTCGTTGTTCAGACAGAAACGTGGGACGTGGCCTAGAATTTATCGCCGAGGGCTCTAAAAAAAAATAATTATTAAGAAAATGTGTATTTTTTTTCTACAGGGAAACGTGTCTAATTTTAAAATTAGAAAACGTAAGTCGTCGGACGGCCTAGAACGATTTCGAAAATCCATAGATAATTAAGATCGTCGCGGGGGATGATAAAAAAAATTGGAAAACAATGGGGGAAACATAATTAAAAAGTATTTTTCCCAGTGAAAAACGAAACGAAGTTTCCCGCGACACGATTGATGAAATTCCCGATCGATGAATAATTAGTTTTCCACCGAGGCTTGATATTTGAGGCCAATGGAAATGTGAAAAAAAAAAATATATATAGGAAGAAATTGTTGCGGAATGGAAAACGAATGAAACAGAATAGTTCGCGGATATTTCGGTAATTGACCTACTCGATCGTCCGTGAATACACGCGCGAATAATTTCGTTTTCGAAACGAACGTTTCCGCGGTAATTTTCCTCCCCTCTTTGTGTCCGCGTTAATTTTCCGAATTTTATTCGGCGACACGTTCCGACGGACCGGAGGCTACGACGGTAATTGCTACGATGTTTCGCCACCTCTTCTCCCAATTTTCATTATTTCTCTCTCAATCTGTGAAAGTTTTCGGAAAAGTGTGGCCGACTTCTAATTTGCGAGGGTGGAAACTTTCTCGTAAATTTCTGCGCCACTCGGTTTTTTCTGCACTTTGAAATTTCCACGCCGTTCCGTTTTTTCGCGTTTATAAATTCTCAGCATTAAAATTTCCACGATTTTAAATCCTCAGCCTTGAAATTTCCACGCTTTGAAATTCTCAGCCTTGAAATTTCCACGCTTTGAAATTCTCAGCCTTGAAATTTCCACGCTTTGAAATTCTCAGCCTTGAAATTTCCACGCTTTGAAATTCTCAGCCTTGAAATTTCCACGCTTTGAAATTCTCAGCATTAAAATTTCCAAACTTTGAAATTCTCAGCATTAAAATGTCCAAGCTTTGAAAATCTCAGCCTGAAATTTCCATGCTTTGAAATTCTCAGCCTTGAAATTTCCACACTTTGAAACTCTTAGCCTTGAAATTTCCACGTTTTGAAAATCTCAGCCTGAAATTTCCACGCTTTAAAATTTCCAAGCTTTGAAAATCTCAGACTGAAATTTCCACGCTTTGAAATTTCCATGCTTTGAAAATCTCAGCCTGAAATTTCCACGCTTTAAAATCCTCAGCCTTGAAGTTTCCACGCTTTGAAATTCTTAGCCTTGAAATTTCCACGTTTTGAAATTCTCAGCCTGAAATTTCCACGCTTTGAAATTCTCAGCCTGAAATTTCCACGCTTTGAAATTCTCAGCCTTGAAATTTCCACGCTTTGCAATTCTCAGCGTTAAAATTTCCAAGCTTTGAAAATCTCAGACTGAAATTTCCACGCTTTGAAATTTCCATGCTTTGAAATTCTCAGCCTGAAATTTCCACGCTTTGAAATTCTCAGCATTAAAATTTCCACGCTTTGAAAATCTCAGCCTTGAAATTTCCACGCTTTGAAATTCTCAGCCTTGAAATTTCCACGCTTTGAAATTCTCAGCCTGAAATTTCCACGTTTTGAAATTCTCAGCCCAAAATTTCCACGCCGCTATGTTTTTCCCATACTTCCAAATTCCTCCCCAAATTTTCCACTCGCTTTTCAACGTCGCACCGAAACAACCCCCGCCGAAAAACGAAAAACACAGTTAAAACGAGAGAGAGAGAGAGAAAAAAAAGGAAAGGGGGCGGGGAAACGGACACGTGACAAGGGGATGAAAAAATAATGATAAAGCCTGAAATGTCAGCTGACGCAACGACCTGACGTCACAGCTTATTTCGTCGAGTCTCTCGGAATTATATTTTACTTTTCAAGACCTGAATATACAGATTAACCCCCGAGAGGCACGACAGGGGAGGGGGTGGATCTGTATTTTCGTAAGGGTCGCGGTTTCCACGTGAGGGAGCTATTCATGAGTCTTAAGGAAACGAAAAAAAAATAAGAAACCCAGAAGGAAAAATAACTAAATCGATATAACCAAAATCTACTTTATCGATCACAGAATTAAAAAAGAAAAAACATGATTTAAATACCAAAGACTTTTCAATCTTTTTTCTCGAAAGAAAATTTCCTCGAAATTATTATGCAAATCTATTCTTCTTCGAGAAAAATTCCAAGGGTGGAAATTTTTCCGAAAATCGGTCAAAGCGTTCGATTAAAAATTATCCGACGGTCTCTGAAAACGCGACGCAACTTCGCCGACGACGTCCCGCACGCGGAAAAGGATCTTTCACGGTGGTCCTGAATAATTCATGGGTATTTTATATCAATTGAATATCCGCTTCCCGTCGCAACGGGAATTTCCGGTTCGCCGAACGTCGCGAAAACCATGCGAATCGATAGCGAAACAATTTTCCCGGGGAAACTCGCGGGTCCGGTCGAAAAATTTTCCGAAAACGATCGAGGAAATTGTGGCGGGAAAATGAAATTTAAACAAAAAAGAAATTTGAAATCAACGCGGGAAATTCGTGAAAAGTGAGGAGTTTGATTTTCCCGGGAAAATTCCATCGACAGACAATCATCGTGTGTATACTACTTTCCATAAAAAAAATCATCTCAAAAAAAACGCAAAAAAGACGAAGAAAAGTAGCTGCGAGAAAATGATCTAGCGATCTTCGCGAGGGATCGATCGTAGCTCTTCGTTCTCTATCGAACCGTGCGTTAATCCCAAAAAAAAGAAACGAAAAAAAGTAGACGCAGCCATTTTGTTTTCGCCTCCGGAAAAGCCGTCGATTTCCCGCGTCGCGACGGCGGCGTCGCGAGAGACGAGGAAAAAAAATACGAAGTAAGTAAAAGGCAGCGATAATACCACTCTACAATAAAAATAAAAAAAAAGAGAAGGAGGAGGGGGAGGCAGAACGAGAAAAAAAAGGGAACAAGATGAGACGGCGACAGTAGTACTTAGGGAAAAAGGGTAAAAGTACTGCGATACCGGCGTCGGAATAATGGCGTCGCTGGAATCTGCCTAAATGGAGGAACGTAGAGTGCAAAAAAAAAGAAAGAGAGAAAAAGAGAGACTCTCCTCCGATGGAAAAGACTGAAAGACCGTGGACAAAGTGACGGATATGGAAATAGAGACTCCGGGGTAGATCAAGTATTTCCATGCACGGTTTTTCATCGATCACGATTTCCCAGCGAGAATTCTACCCGGAAAATACCGGAATTTTTCATTTTTCTTTTCGAAATTTTCACCTCTTTCCCCCTTTAAAAAAAAAGGAATCGAATACCACGTGATTTCGGAAAATCTCCGCAGGAAATTAAAAAAATATATATATAATAATTCTCGAAATTGTGTTACACCCTTTATTTTTCATAAACTTTGATAAAAATGAAAATATAATTTTTTTTTAATTTTTTACGAAAAGGGTAGGTTTCCAAAAAACTTTTGAAACATTTTTGTCTTATCTTCGTGCGTTCTATCGACTCTAAAAAAATAGTCCCTAAAGATCAATCGCATCCCGTACACAATATATATATGAAAAGAGAAAAAAAATACTGTGCAAAGGTGTCCTGGAAAATCGTTGAAAAGATTCAAAGGCTCGCGCGGGCCATTTATTATTTAAACGGGATATCTAAAGATAGGCCTGCAGGATATCGTGAATTATTTTCAAGGATGAATCTTACATCTCCTCGCACACCCGGAAGAAGTCCGCCTCGGGGAGGTGGTGAAAATGAAAAGAAGGGATGAATGAAGGCACCACCAACTCTTTTGATAAAAAAAAAAAGAAACCCAAACGGGAAAAATAAGAAAAATATAAGAAACTAGGAATAAGTGGGCCAACGTAACAAATATTCCTGCTACACTTCTCTATCCGGAAAACTTCGAATTTTAACTGTCCCGTTTTTCCGTGAAAAACTTTTTTTTTTGGCAAGAAAAAAATATAAGAAAAACGCGGAAACCAGCGTTGTCGCTTTTGTCGCTCGCTAAACGGCCCGCGCTAATTTACCGTTCGTCATTCGTAATAAAATATCACAGGCCCGCCTTCAATTATTATTAAATCAGGCGCCGCTTTGAGTTCGCCGCCCGTTACTTTGCTCGAACGAATATAACGAGGTTGGCGCTTCGAAATCCGTCGAAAATGAAAAAAGAAGGAGAAAAACCCCCAAAAAAAATTTCAAAAAAGAAAAACAGGCAGATAAAAGTTGGCTGAAATTCTGTACATTTTTTTTTCACCGTAATTTTCATTCTAAAAAAAAATCTCCGGGGGCAAAGGGTTAAGCTGCTCCGCGATAGTTAATTTCTTAGCAGCGTGAATTATTTCCGCGAGTGAATTCTATATCGGGAGCCCGGTGTTTCCGAAATTGGCAAACCGTGTTAAAAATGAATTTTTCAGCCTGCCCTCGTCGCCCACCTTCGCGGGTATAATTACGAGGCCAGACCATAAGTGGGACGGCAAAAAAATAACGGGCGGTAATTACACAAACGGGGTACCAGTTCGCTGGGAATGGAAATCAAAGCGAATTTCGAAAAATGGAGAATTGAAAATAACGGGGAATTATGACGCACAGTGGGGATATTTTCCAGGGGAAAAGTAAATTTCGAAAGGTTACGTAATCCGTAAAGTTTTTACTGTCTGACCGTGTAGAATGTGTGTAGAACGATGTAATAAATTTTTTGTTATTTATTTGGACGTTTAAATCGAAAATCAAAAGATTTTGTGACATCTGTTGCATTTGTTAATTATGCTGTATTTTTTTGTATTTCATAAAAGTTATAATATAACTTGTTGCATTACGGATATATTTTAGAAAATATGAAATCAATTTTTATATACTTTTTATATTTTTATCTTACTTATTTATTTACATAATAGTCCAGTAATTTCAATTATCATTATAAGTATTCACCAACGATTTTTTTATATCTTTGAACTCGTCCTGCACTACTTCCGGTCCAATTACATTCAGTAAAAATTTCTAATTGCAAATCAACAAAATTTAATTGCAATTCTGTTTAATTTAAACTTTCCCGGCTATTTCACAATTAAGCGTTTCATTTGCACCTTTCAATTTATTTTTATATGAAAATCAAGGATAACAATTGTTCTAAAAATATTCTGAAACTAAACATGTTATCTTTTAATCAAAATTTCCATATAATATATTTTCCCGGACTTTTCCGGTAAAATACCCCACTGTGCGACGTTCAATAACTTTCCACATTTTTTTCAAATACCAGGAAATGATAATTAGTGAAATTTCCCGATTAGCGAGTGCGATTAGCGATAAACTTCGCGAAATCCGCGACGATTTTCAATTATGCGAGTAGGTTTAGCGTAACTCGAACGTTCGTGGAAATTCTTACAGGGTAGAAGTGAAGACACAGCTTCCGACTTCACGGTTTCGTAGGCGTTTCATATTCTTAGCCCGTTAGGGGGACAATCGTTATCCGGGGCGATGAATTTCTCCCATTTCGCTCGGAAATTTTCCGAAACAATCCGCGGAAATTTCCGGAAAATTCACCCCGCGGATAATTGACAAACTCGGTGAAGTCTCTGTCCGGGAAAAATATTTTCCGTTCGCTTTTAGAATTATTTAATTGTTTTACCGTACAATTAAATCTTGTTTCATTCATTAAAGAAAAAGAATCTTTTAATAAATATATATTAATATATCTCCCAAAAATTTTCTGTACGATTAAATACCGTTATATTTGTAGAAAAAATAATTTAAGTTCCATACAAATATTTATGAATATATAATTGATTAATTTATAGAAACAAAAAAAGGAAATAATCCCATTTAAATTTATTAATATCTCGCAAAGATTTTTGATACGATTAAATACCGTTGCAAGTGAGAAAAAAAGAAATTAAAAATCCACTATTCAAATTTTTATTTATCTGTCATAAAGTTTCACTGAAAGTGACGAAAAAAAAAATTATTGCGAATGGTCCTTTAATTCGAGACGTTCGTTTCGCACGCGGATCGAGGCTTCACCGTTAATTAGATTTCGCAGATGGACGATTTTCAGATCCTATTCGACTCGGTCAATGTGATAGACAATCTAACGCGAGTAGTCTCAGAGTTTAATCGTTAGAAAGAAGGGCCACGGTATATATATGTATACGCGTCGGCTGATCGATTTACAATGGTCCTCGAGGAACACGGACAGAATAAAAAAAGTAAATAAATAAATAAATAAAAATAAAATAAAAAATAAAAATCACCAGCGGCGAGAACACGACGGAACATCGCGAATTAATTACGCCGTTCACTAATTCAAACGAGAGTCACAGCTCGACGCTTCCCGCTAATTAGTAAATATAAAAGAAAAAAAGTTCTAATGCAAATGAAACTTTAAAATAAAATTAGGAAAATAGGTAGAAAAATAGAATTTTACGCGAAACTTGGGAAAACCGAAGCAGGAAAATGTAGGAAAAATTCAGAAATGGAAAAATCGAGATTCTAAAGGCGAAAGAAAATTTTCACGGACCTCGATCGTTGGGAAATTTGAAAAAAAAAATAGTGTAATAATAGAAAATTATATAGAGGTGGGGGAAATGAAATATGTACGATGATCTTTGACGGGTGGGAAATTATCGGGATTCTAATTTGTACGCGACGGGGTCAGTGAATATTTTCCGCGCTTTTCACCGTGAGTGGCGGCCATTTTCCAGGGATTTCTATACACCTCTCGCGTTTATTTCCAGCGAAACGTTGTATCTTCTGTTCTCCCGGCCGATAAATCGATCGCGGCGAACACACGCGCGCCCATCAACACACACACACACACATGGACACACACGGACACAGAATTTCTACAAGTGACCTACAACTCGGCCCGAAAGTGCTTTCAATCGTGCCCAGATTGCCGGGGCTAATAAGATTAGAGAATTTCTGCGAGAAGAGACAAAGCTCGCGGAAATTTTCCGGAAAATTTCGTCATTTTCGGAAAATCTAAACGTGGGAAGATTTCCATGTTTTCTCGGGAGCTGAACAGTTTTGGGAAATGTCAAAGTGGGAAAGTTTTGCGAGTTGAAGAGTGTCGGAAATTTCTGGGAAATTTCGAAACCGGAAAATTGTTGGGAAATAAAAATTTTTGTGATTTTTCCGAAATGGAAATGATTTTCATTTGTGTTGCATAATGGGCGGGACCACATTCACAACACACACACATACAATAATCACAATACTTAGTCAATTATAAATCGAATCGACGTCATCGTCCTCTGTCAGCCAAATGCTCGAAAAAAAGTCGAAATTATATTTCCTCGATTAAATTAAATTAGAAAACTAATATAATAAAAAAAAGAATAAAATTCCTAATTAGAAATATAAATCGAGGATTAATCTGCTTTCGTCTAATTCCATTTTTAAAAACGCTAAACCATGGCTTTCGTAGTCCCCATAGAAACCACCCATCAATCCCATAGGAAAAAAAAAGTCAAAATTATATTTCCTCGATTAAATTAAATTAGAAAACTAATATAATAAAAAAAAGAATAAAATTCCTAATTAGAAATATAAATCGAGGATTAATCTGCTTTCGTCTAATTCCATTTTTAAAAACGCTAAACCATGGCTTTCGTCGTCCCCATAGAAACCACCCATCAATCCCATACGAAAAATAAAAAAAACAGCGTACCATCGAGTTTCACCTGGAAATCTCTCCTACTGATTCTCAATTAACACGCTGTTTCCCGAAGTTGCCGTTCGACGGGGAAAAATCGCGATATAAAAAACAACGTCCCGGGAAACAGACGGTGGTCGAACAATTTTTAATTGAAACGGTGAATCGACGGTGCGATTGTTTCACGCAACCCATCCGCGCCCTGTTCTTGTTTAAATGAAAGCAAACAACAATAACAAAAAAAACATATGAGAACAGAGGGAAGAAAAAAATCATGGAACACCATGGTGGCGGGCGAGAAATTTAAAAAAAAAAAAAAACGAAAATCAGTGTGGAAAGAAAGTTTAGCAATCAGTGTGCACGGCGCGAGTGTCGAGATAACGTAACTGTACATTAATTATGTAAGCGTAATGGTAATAGCGATAAGACGGGGAATCGATGGGGAGAATGCAAAGTGGTGGAATAAAAAGAAAGAAAAAAATTGGAGAGAAAATTTCGCATCTGCGGAAAAAGAATTTTTTTCGCCGGGAAATCGCGAGGAATCGATGATATTTTTTTTTTATTTATTTATTATATTTGATGGCGTTTACCATGACTCTTTTTTTCGGCGTTATAATCCGGTTTTTTTTATTTGCAAACTGGTCACGGGTTTTATGGGGAAATTCAGTTCGCACGTTTCGCAAATAAAAACTAACGGCTCCGAACATTCGTTCCTGGGAATATTGATTTTGAAAAATGGTGAAGGTTGGATTTTTTTAATGTTAATTAAATCCATGGTCCATTTTTTGGAATTCGATAAATTCATTCCGGGGGAGCCTCTGGAATTTTGTGAGATTTTTTTCCCGGCGAAATTCAAAAATTTCGCAAATTTTTTCAGGCGAATTTTCGACTCGATCGACTTCCCGGCGGAAAATGTTTTTCGAAACTGTATTTTTTTCCCGCGTGAATTTTCAACGCTTCGTCCTCGATCCTCTCGCTGGATCCTCGGAGATCGAAACGATCGATGTGCGCTGATGTGAGAAAAGAAAAAAAGGGAAAACGGCGAACCGAAAGGGGCGGAGAACCGTGGCAAAAAAAAAAATATGTGAAACGAATTGTGCATGTATGTATATAATATATATAATTATATAACACGTATTACGCAGACATATTATATATATACACAATTAAATTTTATATATTATATATATTATATAGCGATATATTATATGTACGTGTGTGTGTATGCGTATCTCACTTGCACGGAAGTGGCGCTTTCGCTTTTATCGAAAACAAAAAAACAAAAAACCAAAAACGACAAAAAAAAAACCGGAGGAGAAGACAGAACCGCGAAGTGGAAAAAAATCCCGGAAACAAATTGGAGAGCGAAAGGAAGTGACTGAAAACGAGAATAAAAAAAAAATCCGAAAGAAAGAGAGAATGAGAGAAAAGGAAAGATAAAGAGAGAGAGAGAGAGAAAAAGTGTGTATGTGTGTGGGAGTGAAAGCAAATCGAGAGACTGTGTGTCACGTTAAATGTTGTTAGGTTATACATAAAGATATTATAAATGTTACACCGTTGTACGTAATTATTAAACAGAGAGAAGAAACAAACAACCAAAAAAAAACAAACAAACAAACAAACAAACAATGAGAACAGAAAAAAAACGCTATGTATAAGAGAAATTAATGTAGTTACAAATGAAAATAAACGATACGACGATTACTACGAATTATTTGTTGTGCTTTCATTCGCAGGTTCTCCGTCGACGATCGACAAAATCGGAATGTTCGAGAAAGTGGAATTGTATTCGATGAAATCCGTAAAAAATATTTTCGATTCGCGATATTTTTTTTTCTTCTCCGCCGGGGAAAACGTGATTTCGTTTCGACCGATTCCCAGGGACTTTTGTTCTTTTTGCTTTTTAAATTTTTTGTTCTTTTTGCTTTTTAAATAGATCGTCGAAACGACGAACGAGCTACGAGAATATTCGCCGGGTGTTTTTCCAACGGTGAATTTAATTTATTTGGCAAATCCTGGACAGCGTTTCTTCCTTCGGGATCAGCCGTCGGATATTCACGGGTCGATAATTGTCATGCAAACGACACATGTTATTCGCATACCTGTCGATGACTGTTGCGACACGATCGTTAGTGACGCGAGAATCACGTGGAAAGTTACCGAGACACGATGAAATCTCCCGGAAAATCTGGGAAACTCCATGGAAATTTAAGAAACTTTTCCACGTAGCTTTTTTCTCAATAAGAAAATTTAATTTTATCTGAAACTTTTAAAAGAAAAAAAAATCATAGCTAAAAAAAATGTCAATTATGAAAAAAAGAGAAATTTCTATAAGATCGTTCACTTGTTTCATTTAGAAAAAAAAATATTCTTCTGGAAATATCGATCGTTGAATAAAAGAAAAGTCTTGACGCTCGACTAATTAGTCCTAGGTTAATATTTCCCGTCGGGCAGTGCCGTACTTGAAAAGGGGGGGCCGACTTTTTCACCGACAAAGTGAAAGAGTCGTTTTAATAACGATTGGATTCGTTCGCCGGTGAAAGAAAAGTTTTTCGTGTCACGTTGAGATTCATCGTCCACGTGGCTTCCTAATTTGTCACGCGAGCAAATTTCAGAGCGACGTCTGTATTAATGGTCTTTCAGCCGGGGGCTTTGATTTATGAACGCGTGCGCTGCTTGTTAGTTTGCTATCTATTATAATTTCTCGACAACGTTATATTCTGTTCGCAGGAAATGATATGGAAGTTATTACGCGCGACACACAAGTGGGAAACTAATGGACGATTTTCATGCCACCTCGATTGCGAGGACTTGGAGAAAAAAAAAAAAAGAAAAATTGTTACGTTCTTGGAGTTGATATGCGAGGGAACCCTGTGGCGCGGGAAAACGCGGCGTAGAAATTTTAAGATGAAGGGGAATTGAAATTTGTTTAATTGGGGAAGTTGCGGAGTACTGGAACTTCGGGGGAGGAATTTAAGGGCGCAGAAATTGTAGGATGGTGGAATTTCAAAGTGTAGGCTTTTTAGGGAGCAGGAATTTCAAAGTGTAGGGATTTTGGAACGTAGGAATTTTAACACGTAGGGATTTTAGGGCGCAGGAATTTCAGCACGTAGGGATTTTAGGACGCAGGAATTTCAACGCATAGGGATTTTGGGACGCAGGAATTTTAACACGTAGGAATTTTAGGGCGCAGGAATTTCAACACGTAGGGATTTTAGAGCGCAGGAATATCAACGCGTAGGGATTTTAGGGCGCAGGAATTTCAAAGTGTAGGGATTTTAGGGCGCAGGAATTTTAACACGTAGGAATTTTAGGGCGCAGGAAATTCAACGCGTAGGGATTTTAGGGCGCAGGAATTTCAAAGTGCAGGGATTTTAGGGCGCAGGAATTTCAAAGCATAGGGATTTTGGAACGCAGGAATTTTAACACGTAGGGATTTTAGGGCGCAGGAATTTCAAAGGATAGGGATTTTGGAACGCAGGAATTTTAACACGTAGGGATTTTAGGGCGCAGGAATTTTACACGAAGGGATTTTAGGGCGCAGGAAATTCAACGCGTAGGGATTTTAGGGCGCAGGAATTTCAAAGTGCAGGGATTTTAGGGCGCAGGAATTTCAAAGCATAGGGATTTTGGAACGCAGGAATTTTAACACGTAGGGATTTTAGAGCGCAGGAATATCAACGCGTAGGGATTTTAGGGCGCAGGAATTTTAACACGTAGGGATTTTAGGGCACAGGAAATTCAACACGTAGGGATTTTAGAGCGCAGGAATATCAACGCGTAGGGATTTTAGGGCGCAGGAATTTCAAAGTGTAGGGATTTTAGGACGCAGGAATTTTAACGTATAGGGATTTTAGAGCGCAGGAATATCAACGCGTAGGGATTTTAGGGCGCAGGAATTTTAAAGTGTAGGGATTTTAGGGCGCAGGAATTTCAGCACGTAGGGATTTTAGGGCGCAGAAATTTTAACACGTAGGGATTTTAGGGCGCAGAAATTTTAACACGTAGGGATTTTAGGGCGCAGGAATTTCAAAGTGTAGGGATTTTAGGGCACAGGAATTTCAAAGCATAGGAATTTTGGAATGCAGGAATTTTAACACGTAGGGATTTTAGGGCGCAGGAATTTCAGCACGTAGGGATTTTACGATGCTGGAATTTCAAAACGTAGGGATTTTAGGGCGCAGGAATTTCAACACATAGGAATTTAAAGCAATAGAAATTTTACGACGATGGAATTTCAAATTGTGGAATTTCAGGGCGTAGAAATTTTAATCTATACAAATGACAGAGCACTGTAATTTCAAATCGTAGGATTTTCAAAACACTATCATTTCACACCTCAAAAATTACAGAGTACAACAATTCCAAACCTTAGAAAATTCCTTTCCATTCCATATTTCTCAACCATCGCAAAATTTCCAAAAATAATAATCAACCACAATTCCCACAAAACCGAATTACCACGTACCCAAAGTCCCACTTGAAAATTCCAAAATTAATATCAGTATTTTCCTCGAGGCAACCTCGAGGTCACAAGGGACAATTCGATTGTCCCTTTTTCTTAAAAAAAATTTCCACATCTTCCAGTCGACGGAATCTCGCGGCGGGAAAATCGAGAAATTGCCGCACGTAGCGCGGGAATTTCGCCGGCGCGGAAATTTGCATTTCAAAGTACCGGTGTGCAGTTTCGCATTTCGCGCTTCGAATAAATCGCGTTTAACGTCGGTTCAACAAAAGTGCACGCGGCCGAGTATCTTCGCCATTAAATATGGGCCACGATCCCCCCCCCCCCCTTTTATTCGCACATTATAATAACTCATAACGCAGCCTTTTCAACCGCGTGACTCGATATACATAATGCGATTCTCGAACGACGAAGAAAAAAGGAGACAATTTTATTTATTTAAACACCTGCTTCGTGAAATCATCGTCGCAAAAAGCGCGCGTGTAATGGTAAATAATTTAAACAATTTTTAGTTTCTTGCAAAGTTGTCCGCAGGATTTTTTTTTCACAATTTTAAAAATATCGAACCCCTCCCCCGCTGAAATACTAATTTTAGAGATCGAAGAAATAATTTATTTATATTATATTTTGTAATATAATAACCCGTATCGAAATTCATCGTCAATTATGTAAGTTAAAAAAGTCGAAAATTAAATTTCTCGATGAGGAAAAATTGTTAAGACGTTTAACCTGACTTGTTTCGCGGTGTTTAAAAAAATAATTACGTCGATGGAATCTGGCACACGTGCGACCCTGTGCCATTAATTGTTTAAACAATCGATGAGATCTCGAGTGTCGTAATTTTAGCCTATTTTAACCGAATGATAAAATTTGTTTTTGCGACAAAGTGCGGGTAGAAAAAAATAGCAATGACCGAGAGTGTTACCGAAATAGAAATAAAAAAATAAAAAAAAAAACATGGCACCTGGTTTTTATGTAACAATTTTGCCTTTCGGAAGACAAGATTCGGACCGAGGTCGACGTCGTCTTTTATGCAAATCGTGGGGGGGGACAACGTAAATAAATAAACAATGACATTTATGGAGTTACTAAAAAGTTTAATCGCCGATCCCAGCCCGATGTAATTAACATTCGGAATCACTCCCGGGTTCCACACGAACAGATGCAATCATTATCATATCTCCGCACACCTGTTATGTCCTATGCAATTCCCATAATTCTAAACATCCTATTTTTAACCGACGAAAAGCCTGGCGATGTTTCTTGAAAGTTCACCAAATGAAATTGTGATTGTTATTCTGCAATTGCAATTTGTCAATTAAAGGAATGAATTTTGCAAAGTGGATGGGTGTGTATTTTTTTTTTTGTGGAAAAAAAAGAATGATGCGCTGTAATTTCAGGAGCGGGAATTTTGAAGTGCGGGAAATTGAAGGTCTAGGGATTTTGAGGCTTGGAAAGTGAAGGTGTAGGGATTTTGAGGCATGGAAATTGAGGGTCTAGGGATTTCAAGGCATGGGAATTGAAGGTCTAGGGATTTTAAGGTACTAGGGTTATGAAAACTAGAAATTTCTGTACTTTGAAATTTCCACGCCAGAAGAATTCAAAACGATTTAATTTTCAGGCCTCAAAATTTCAAAACGTTTTAATTTCCATGCCTCAATATTTCATATCGATCAAATTTGCAAGCTTTGAAATTGCCAGGCCTGAAAATTTCTGAGCTTTGAAATTTCCACGCCTTATAATTTCCAATCGTTTTAATTCCCACGCCTCAAAATTTCATATCGATCAAATTTCTGAGCTTTGAAATTTCCAGGCCTCAAAATTTCTGAGCTTTGAAATTTCCACGCCTTATAATTTCGAATCATATTAATTCCCACGCCTCAAAATTTCATATCGATCAAATTTCTGAGCATTGAAATTTTCACGCTTTAAAATTTCCAGGCCTCAAAATTTCTGAGCTTTGAAATTTCCAGGCCTCAACATTTCTGAGCTTTGAAATTTCCACGCCTTATAATTTCGAATCATATTAATTCCCACGCCTCAAAATTTCATATCAATCAAATTTCTGAGCTTTGAAATTTCCACGCTTTAAAATTTCAAATCGTTTTAATTCCCACGCCTCAAAATTTCATATCGATCAAATTTCTGAGCTTTGAAATTTCCACGCCTTATAATTTCGAATCATATTAATTCCCACGCCTCAAAATTTCATATCGATCAAATTTCTGAGCTTTGAAATTTCCACGCCTTATAATTTCGAATCATATTAATTCCCACGCCTCAAAATTTCATATCGATCAAATTTCTGAGCTTTGAAATTTCCACGCTTTAAAATTTCAAATCGCTTTAATTCCCACGCCTCAAAATTTCTACACTACACTACACTATTCCTATGTCTCAAAAAACCATCAAACAAACCTCACCATACCTCAAATCCTGTAACTACTACCCCAACAAAACATACTAAATCCCCTCAAAGCGACCGGTTTATCCATCACTTATCTCTATCTCCCATCAAATCATCTCTGTGACATAATCAAACAAATCCTCCTCAACAAAAAAAGAATCTTCTCCCAGCAATAAACACGCCCACAACGAAGTCGTTCATCCTCTTAACAAAAGCGACAGCGATCCATTAAAGATCCATCCTAAAAGTATTGAAACCCATACACGATATTATTCTTTCAGGCAAATAAGTTGATCGATCGTTTCCAACGTCGGATTTCATTCGTCGAATGAATCGCCGTACGATTTCCACGAATGTTCGTTCTTGCTGGGTTTCGAAAATAACTCATTCGCATGGATTGACAAAAACCAGGCCTAAAAATATTGTTTGCCAGGTGCCCGGCTGTCTGGCGGATTCGGCGATCAATCGCAAACCGGTCGATACACCTGGAAATCCTTGTTGAAACCCGCTCGTTTCGTGTCTACGTTGAAATACGAGTTAGATCGAATCGAACTTCGTTATTCGTAGGTAAAATATGGGACGAGCGATATTAATTTCCTTTCCGACGCTATGGAAATGCCGTCCCGTGGGAATATCGATGATAATTGAATTTTTTTCTTTGATTTATTAATTCGACGACAGATTTTGGAAAAATTGATATCGATAATCGTTTGGCTACATTTGATGTATAAGTACGTCATTGTCAATAAATTCTGTAATTTGTTATAACCAGAGTTTATTCGGTTACTAAGTATTTTGTAATATTAAAGTTAATTAAATATTATATAGGAGTAGATATTATAATGAATATTGTAATGAATAAGTACGAAATTTTGAAGCGTGGAAATTTCAAAGCTCAGAAATTTGGTTGATATGAAATTTTGAGGTGTGGAAATTTCAAAGCTTAGGAATTTGATTGATATAAAATTTTAAAGCGTGGAAATTTCAAAGCTCAGAAATATGATCGGTATGAAATTTTGAGGCGTGGGAATTTTAAAGTTCTCATATTTTGACGATATGAAATTTTGAGGCGTGGGAATTTCAAAGTTCTCATATTTTGACGATATGAAATTTTGAGGCGTGAAAATTTCAAAGCTCAGAAATTTGCAGGCCTGGAAATTTCAAAGCTCAGAAATATGATCGGTATGAAATTTTGAGGCGTGGGAATTTCAAAGTTCTCATATTTTGACGATATGAAATTTTGAGGCGAGGAAATTTCAAAGCTCTGATATTTTGACGATATGAAATTTTGAGGCGTGAAAATTTCAAAGCTCAGAAATTTGCAGGCCTGGAAATTTCAAAGCTTGGAAATTTGATCGATATGAAATTTTGAGGCATGCAAACTTATAAATTAATTCTTCAATTAATTCTTCGCAAAATTCAATACACTCCAAATGCAAAAAAAAATGTACAAATAAACGCGTACCCAAAGCGATAAGAAAAGATCAGGATCGTTCACGAAATCAACACTTATAATAAAATTATAAATTACCATTATCCTCGTGAGATGATTAAACTTCGATCGGATAACGTGACATTCAATAGTGATCCGAGATCGACACGTGGGATCTATTTTCAACGATCTCCGAATAAATTATATCGCCGGATCTAAATATATTCCGACGGTGACTATTTATAAATTGTCATTGCTATCGAACAGAGTGGAAGAGTTTCATAGGTTTTCTACGATCGGTAGAATATGCTAAGTGGCCGAGTAACGACAGAAATTCCCATGGTAATGGGACGACACCATGTTTACCGGGATGCCAATTGGATTCCCGAGATGTCAACATGGGGTCACGTGTCCCCCCATGAATCTGGGACGATACAGAAAAATAGAAAGCTCTCTCCTCTCGAGTTTATTCCACCTGGCGATTCAATTTCGTTGTACACGTTTAACGGAGGGGGGAGGGGCGAGGGGAGGGAGGGGGGGGTGGAATTTCCATGGAAATTAATCGATCAGTTAATTAGTCGATTTGTTTGTGTGTTTACAGATGGAAACGATCGGCAAGTGTGGCGATACTAATTTACGTGATGGATTATTTAATACCGTTAGTGTAGAAGTTATTAAGTATAGGTTATAGCGATTGTACTATACATATGAACAGGTAAGTATAGGTACAGTGGATGGAATGTAGGTTCTACTATTGTGAACTTAAGGGTTGATATATTTGTAATTTATTTTTTGCTCCCTTTGCTATCTTAGACCTTTTATTTTTTTGTTTTTTTTTTACTGTGTTTTTTAAAAGCGTTTTCATGCGATTTTCAAGGTCACATCACTCTCTTCTTTTATCTCATTTTGTAATTTGATTTCTAAATTATAAACAATATTACGAGCTATCCGTGAAATAAATAATTTTTAAATAAACAATTTTATAAGCCCTCAGTTAAAGTTGACTAATTTTACAAGTTGCACCAGTTTATCTTAACTAGTCTTACAAGCTATCAACTTAACTTAACTAATTTTCCAAGCTATCAGTTTAACTTAACTAATTTTACAAGCAATCAGTGTAACGCAAATAATTTCTTAAACTCTTCAGAAATTTAACAAATTCTCTCTGGAAACAAAGTCGAACCAATGACACCACTGTCTTTCAAAATACTATGTAAAGAAAATTTAATTAATTATACCCCATAAAAATCCTTATCACTCACATAAACCTAATCATGTAAAAATATTTCTGAAAATGAACTTTTTTAACAGAAATTACTTCCACAGGCTCTTAAAAAGTTCGTACCAAAAATTCCCATACAAAAAAATAAATAATAAATAAATTAAAATGCAAAAATCGTTTGTCGAGCAGAAATCTTCAATTAAAAAAATTAAAAATCAATTAACACGATAGATTTTGCAGCGAGTTATCTATTCGAAAGCCGCGAAGAATTTCAAATTAGCGAAAGCCTTGCCGCTAATCAGTTTCCCGCAGAGTGGGGAGGGGGGGCGGGGGAATTGGCGTAATTACTTACCGCCAAATAATAATTAAGCCCGTTTATTACAGAACAGAGAGCACGCGGAAAGTTCGGCTGCTCCCACGCCTCTTCCGAATTTATATTCGACGACGGAGGATCGGCGAGAACTATCGTTAATCTCGCGGAAACCGGTCCAAGTTAACAAATTTAATTAGTAATTAATAATGACAGAAAACCCCGGTCGAATTAATAGCTGCGTGACGCAACGTGTTAATGAAAATCAAAATTCGACGGGGAAACGAAGGGAATTTGGAATTTCACACGGAATTTTGTACATAATTCTATAATAGAGATTCTAAGGAATATTATATAATTATAGAATGATGTGAATTGGTAAAAATCATTACGTAATAATTGTAAGTGATCAGAGAATATTTTCTCCCTAAATTTCCCATGAAATTATTAAATCAATTCGGAATTTCAGACGGAATATGGTACACAATTCTTTAATGGACATTCTAGGAAATATAGTGTAACTATGTAATTATGTAAATTAGTAAAAATCATTATGTAACAGTGGTAAGTGCCCAGAGAATATTTTCCCCCTGTATTTCCCATGAAATTAATAGATCAATCGGAATTTCAGGCGGAATATCGATCACAATTTTGTAAGGGGCATTCTAAGAAACATTATGTAATTATGTAATCATGTAAATTAATAGAAATCATTACGTAATCATCATAAGTGCCCACAGCAAATATTTTCCTCCTGCATTTCCCATGAAATTCCTAAAAACCTTTTAATCAGCCCCCCCCCCACCAAAATTGTAAGCCAAAAATACCAAAATTCTCCCAAATTCATCTGTTCCTTCGATCCCGACGAGACTGTTTTTATAATTCACAGGTGTAATCTCGGAGAATCAGCTGTCACATCGGAAAACCACGTACCGCGTTTCTATTTCCGGGGGATCACCGGAATCTGTGAATTTTCAACGCAATTCCCAACTCCACAAAAAACAAAAAAGTGATAGTAAAATGTATTTCCGATAATATTAAATTTATCTGTCCATAGAACGATAGTTAATAAACTTATATTATTCAAGCATGATAATTAAGAAAAATTATTAAAAAAAATTACTTTTTCATCCGCAATAGAGAACTCAATTTTAATCAGAAAATTATATCCAACCTTTCGGTCCTGTTTTTGCACCCTCTTCACGGGACTATTTCATTTTCAATTACCTTATTCTGGATAAAATTTCATATTTCCCATAAGGGAAACAACTGATGACAAAATCACACGTTTAATATTATCTAAAAAAAAATTAAACTAATTAGAAAATTATATCCAACGTTTCGGCCCTGTTTTTGCACCCTTTTCAAGGGACTATTTCATTTTCAATTACCTTATTCTGGATAAAATTTCATATTTCCCATAAGGGAAACAACTGATAACAAAATTACACGTTTAATATTATATAAAAAAAAAACTAATTAAAAAAAAATATCCAACCTTTCGGTCCTGTTTTTGCACCCTCTTCAAGGGACTATTTCATTTTCAATTACCTTATTCTGGATAAAATTTCATATTTCCCATACGGGAAACAACTGATGACAAAATTACACGTTTAATATTATCTAAAAAAAAATTAAACTAATTAGAAAATTATATCCAACGTTTCGGTCCTGTTTTTGCACCCTTTTCAAGGGACTATTTCATTTTCAATTACCTTATTCTGGATAAAATTTCATATTTCCCATAAGGGAAACAACTGATAACAAAATTACACGTTTAACATTATCTTTAAAAAAAAAAAAAAAAAAAAAACAGAAAAAGGAGACTCGGTTTCGCGGATAAAGAGCTTTGTCTCCCCGTGTATCCGCGTGTCCTTGGACCGTCGCTAAATCACAGTCACCCTGACCCGCGTGCAGGTTCCCCACCATGGTGCTGGTTACATTAACAATTACACGATGGACACAGGTGAATATAAAGCCGGTCGACGTGGTCCGCTGTTAGTTCCTCGCGACCGGTTCGTGCGATTCCACCGCGACGCCAGTCGATGTTGAAAATCGAACGAGTTTCAGCGGATGTTCCTGGCCACGTGCCGAAGTGAACGACTTCGAGGAGCCTGTTCCACTTTCACGCACCGAACACCATAGACGTTCCCATAGGTTTTTATCGGGTGGAGAGCAACCACGGAATTCCCCCATAGGATTTTCGAGAGTGGAGTATTTACGGTGGTTTTGTAAAACATTGCCAGAGGGAGTTGCGGAGATTTTTGAAGAGAAGAGGGAATTGCGGGAGAGTCGATTTTCAGGGGCGAAAAAGTGGAGAAGAGTGGTGAGAGCGGTGCGCAGAGAATTGTGGGCGTAGAAATTTAAAGAGAAAAGGCTGCTGATGCGCTGAAATTCCAGGCGCAGAAATTCGAAAATAGAAAACTGTTGATGCGCTGAAATTCCAAGCGTAGAAATCTGGCACTAAAACACAGTTGATGCGCTGAAATTCCAGGCGTAGAAATTCAGCGAGAGAAGGCTGTTGATGCGCTGAAATTCCAGGCACAGAAATCCGAAAGTAGAAAACTATTAATGCGCTGAAATTCCAGGCACAGAAATCCGAAAATAGAAAACTGTTGATGCGCTGAAATTCCAGGCGTAGAAATCCGAGAATAGAAAACTATTGATGCGCTGAAATTCCATGCGTACAAATCCGAGAATAGAAAACTATTGATGCGCTGAAATTCCAGGCGTAGAAATTCAAGAAATAAGGATATTGATGCGCTGAAATTCCAGGCGTAGAAATTCAAAGAGATAAGGTTATTGCTGCGCTGAAATTCCAGGCGCAGAAATCCAGGAATAAAAAACTATTGATGCGCTGAAATTCCAGGCGCAGAAATCTAGCAAAAAAAAACTATCAGCGCGTAGAAATTCCTGGCGCAGAAATATAGCAAAAGTAAACTATCGACACTAAAAAATTCCAGGCGTAAAAATCCAGCAAAACAACCCAATCCACGCGCAGAAATCCAGCAAAAAAAAAATACTCACAGCGCGTAGAAATTCCACAGCGCAGCAATCCTCGGGGTGCCAGGCTTCCCGGTGAGATTCACAACGGTGAACATAATAACCACCTTCGGGGAACGGCGAATAGAATTTTTAGCAGGTAAAATTTCGCGCATAAACACGTAAAGATACCATTACGCCGGTGTTATATATAGAACTGTCGGAATTAGGAATTCAAGATGCAATCGCGACTTTCCTGTTTCTCGGAAAATGGCCCGATGTTCGTGATCCTGTCGGTTCTCTGGGTGCTGGGGAACACGCGGGCCTCCTGCATCGGCAAAACAGTGCTGCGTAAGTATAATAATAATAATAATATTTAATTTCGTGTCACCACTGCGTATAAAAACGACGCACCGAGAGGAAGGAAAATTGGTAATCCTTTGATTTATGCAAATGAAAAAAATTACTCGAAAAACGAGAAACACAGGGAAACAACGAGTGAAAAGTAATGAAAAAAATTGCAAAGTCCCCGGAAAATCGAGATTCCGTTGTCGTTAGTCATTTCCACGTTTAATGAGAGTTAAAAAAAAAAAAAAAAAAACTGGAACGTGCATCAGTGGTGAAACAATTTTCTTTATCGAACGGTTTACGTGCGTGTTAAAGAATTCTAATGAGCAATTGTGATGATTGTGCGAATGACTTTTTGTTACGTTGGATTTTACGGGGCAGGATGATTCATCCGGAGGAATGATTTGAATAATCCGGTCGGGTTTCAGACCGTCCATCAACCTTCGGACAAGAATCTGATAAGAACGTGACTGGACATAACCTGAGATTATCGATGCTCGTTAAGAGAGACGAATTAATCAATTTTTGCAGCGAAAGTTCAATGTCGCGGCTATCAGAGATTGGTTTATAGGTTAATTTAGTTATTGGGGAAAAAGTGCGAATAAAATAAATTTGGCAGTCTTATTAAAAGGAATATGAATGAAATTTTTGAAGTTTTTAAAGTATATGCAGGAATTTTCGAATCTTTGAAATTCATGTGGAAATTTAAACGTCTTTAAAATTAACAAGCGCAAATTTCCAAAGCTCTAAAATTCCCACGCATAAATTTCCAAAGCTTTAAAATTCCTACGTCCAAATTTTCAAAGCTCTTAAATTTCCATAGCTTTAAAATTCCTACGTCCAAATTTTCAAAACTCTAAAATTCCTACATGCAAATTTCCAAAGCTCTAAAATTCCTACGTCCAAATGTCCAATGCTCTAAAATTCCTACGTCCATATTTCCAAAGCTCTAAATTTCCTACGTCCACATTTCCAAAGCTCTAAAATTCCTACGTCCATATTTCCAAAGCTCTAAATTTCCTACGTCCAAATTTTCAAAGCTCTAAAATTTCCAAAGCTTTAAAATTCCTACGTCCAAATTATCAAAACTTTAAAATTCCTACGTCCAAATTTGCAAAGCTCTAAAATTTCCAAAGCTTTAAAATTCCTACGTCCAAATTATCAAAACTTTAAAATTCCTACGTCCAAATTTGCAAAGCTCTAAAATTCCTACGTCCAAATTTTCAAAGCTCTAAAATTTCCAAAGCTTTAAAATTCCTACGTCCAAATTATCAAAACTTTAAAATTCCTACGTCCAAATTTCCAAAGCTCTAAAATTCCTACATCCAAATTTTCTAAGCTCTATAATTCCTACATCCAAATTTCCAAAGCTCTAAAATTCCTACATCCAAATTTCCAAAGCTCTAAAATTCCCCACACAACAAATATTCGCTCCCCCCCCCAATTTTCAATTTCCCAAACTTCCATCTCAAAAAATCTTCAACACGACGAATCCAATGCTACAAACGACATCGCAAAACTCGCAGCAAAAACGACGCAGTTACAATTTAGGTTTCAATTACCGTTGCTCGGTGTATTATTTGATACTCGTCGATAGAATGGAACGAGCATAAAACTCGTGACGATAGCGGCAACTAGTACGACTGGAAAACGTCGGTTTCTTTTTGCAACGGAAATGAGGAGGGCTTGGCTGGTACGTAACGATGCGATTCGGTCGACACCTGCTAACTCCATTCTGTCGTAGCGAGTAGTTAAATGGATTTCGTGGGAATGGACTTGTAGCTTGTTAAATAAATAGTTCTCGGCTACTCGTTCCCATTCAAAGTTTCGCTGTTATTTCTATTTGCTTCGCAGACGCGTCTCACCAATTACAGTTCTGCCAATCGTTTTCAAAATTGGCTCCTCAATTTCTCGCTGCTGATGAATTTCATTCACTACTTTTTTTTTTAGATTATTTCTTTTTACTAACAACTAACGAAATCCGTTTCTGTTAATTCCACCTGACAAAAACAATAAAATTTCATATAATAAACAAACTAATGTACACGAAAAATAGTATGACAAATATTCGTAGATTTTTAACACAAATTTTACCACGAGTTATCGTATAAATTTAATTTCAAAATTAATTAAATTCTTCTCGTAAAATACAAGGAATTTTCTCAAAGAATATGATCAGTTTTTAATATTTTATGAACCTTTGGTAAATCTATAGATTTTTAAATATCTATTTTATATTCTGCAAATATTTAAATCTAATATTTTCCCATACTAAAAAGCGTCGCTCAACAAATATTTTTCTATTATTCAAAAAATATCTGAAACCGATATTTTTCTGTGAAATATCATCGGAATTCGTTTCCCGATATTGTAACACTTAGAACTGTTAGCGCTTAGAAATTTTAATGTCTAGAAACTTTAACATCTAGAAATATTAACGCTTAAAATTTTCGACGCATAGAAATTTTAACGCATAGAAATTTTAACGCCTACAAATTTTAATGTCTGGAAACTTTAACATGTAGAAATATTAACGCTTAAAATTGTCGATGCCTGGAAATTTTAACGCATAGAAATTTTAACGCATAGAAATTTTAACGCATAGAAATTTTAACGCCTAGAAATTTTAATGCCTACAAATTTTAATGTCTGGAAACTTTAACATGTAGAAATATTAACGCTTAAAATTGTCGATGCCTGGAAATTTTAACGCCTAGAAATTTTTAATGCCTACAAATTTTAACGCATAGAAATTTTAACGCGTAGAAATTTTAACGCCTAGAAATTTTAACGCTAACAACTTCAAAACCCTAGAAATTCTACCACTTAAAAATTTCAATGCCTAGAAATTTAACGCGTGGAAATTTCAGCGCCTAGAAATATTTTTCTAATATTCAAAAAAAATCTTAAACCAATATTTTTGTATTAAAAATCATCGGAATTCGATCGTCGATGATTTTTCAGCCATCGAACCGTGGTTTCGTTTGTCTTTGTGTTATAAATATACATATTTAGGGTCTTTAAATCGCCGGTTTCTCCGAGTCGATTGAAATTCCAGCGCGGAATCCGGAACGTAAATATCCGGGCCGGTTCGGCGCGGATGAAACGGAAAGAAATTCCGTTAGTATCGGAATCGATTCGAAATCTGCCCGTTTGAATCCGATTAATCCGTCTGACGCAGCGCGATGCTATTTCACGCAATCGCCATAACAACATGTTAATTCCGCGCGATTACTCTCGACCACAATTACACCATACGTGAATAACAAATCAAAATCGGGATCGAGTAGATCTCGACAAAAAAAAATAAATAAATAAATCTCCGAAGAACGAGGAATTAAGAGAAATCGATTTCGGAAATAAATTTCGGTAGTTTTGCCTCGTAACCCAGAAGCAGAAAAAAAAATACATATATACATATACATATATATATAATCATTTAAATTTCAATCTCGTCGACTAATCATTCTGCGATTTAATTATGCAACTATGATTAAAAATAGCTCGACCCTGGTATAACTGTAAACCAGTGACTCTCCGATTTGATCATTTTTTTTTTCTTCGGCTATCAAATTAATTATTTCACGGTAAATAAAAAAAAAGTATGAGGAAAAATTGTTTTAACTTATCGAGAAGTTTGCGAATCCCAGTGAAATGTGGGGAAAGAAAATTACAGGTGAAAATAACTCGCTGTCCATGGTGGGGATGAATGATTGGCGAATTAATTGATCTAATTAAAGAAATCTTGAAATTTGATAAGTCCGGCGACGGGATGATTTTCGCGATGAATAATTCAACCGCGAATTTGTATTTACAACGGGAAAATTGGAATCGGTCGTCGAAGCATTTTGCTGGAGACACAAATACACACACACACACACACACGTTCATATACTGGATTTGTGTGTGTGTTTCTATCGATGTGAAAAATCGTTTGTTAAGATCGGCTTCGAAAACGCGGACCGGAATCCAATTACATTAATGATTCGCAGTTGAAGCTAGATATTCCCGCGGAAAACGTTGGTATAGAATTTAATTAAATTTAAATATTAAACCGAACATTAAATTGCAGCTCGCCGGACTGCCGTGTACATTTTGCCATGTTTATTTTATTTAGCAGCATGAAACTCGCTCGCTACTATTAATTATTACAACGTTTTCCCGATGCTCTACAAATAACACGGCTTCCAGTCGACTTCCACGAATGTGCAAAAAGAAGAATCAGAAGTTTCTTGTGGAAACATAAAGAAAAAAGTTGATATTTGTGGTTCGATTGAAAATAAAATGTAATAAGTTTGGATTTAAAAAAAAAAGGTATCAAGATTTAATTAAAAATGTATAAATTAGAATGATATTATAAAAAATATGTATCAAAATTTAATTAAAAACATATCAATCAAACAAATGAAACACGATTACAAAATATGTGTTATTTAATTAAAAATACGAATGAAAAAAGTGGACCAAGATCCAATTAACGCAAAATATATCAAAATTCGATTTAAAAGAAAAGAGATACTCGACATTCGATCGCAGGAAAAAAAGAAGGTCACCCGTGACACCTGTCGCTTATGTAAGAAGACACTTATACATATGCAAAACGATTTTCGGAGAAATTTCGCGGCGAAAAAAGGAGTAGCACACTTTATGACATGCAAATAAGTGTGTAAGTGTCTCTCCAAAGTTCAAACACAACCATTTTCAAAGCTCTAAAATTCCGACACGCAAATTTTCCTCCTAAATTTTCAAAGCTTTAAAATTCTCACACGCAAATGTTCAAAGCTCTAAATTTCCAAAGCTTTAAAATTCCCATGCATAAATTTCAAAGCTCTAAATTTCCAAAGCTTTAAAATTCCCATGCATAAAATTTCAAAGCTCTAAAATCGCCACGCGCAAATTTTCAAAGCTCTAAATTTTCAAAGCTTTAAAATTTCGCGCATAAATTTTCAAACCTCTAAAATTCCAATAGGTACGCAAATTTTCAAAGCTACGAAATTTCTACACACAAATTTTCAAAACTCTAAACTTTTAAAGCTTTAAAATTCCCACACATAAATTTTCAAAGCTCTAAATTTTCAATGCGTTAATTTTCACGGCTCTAATAAGTCCCATGCGCAAATTTTCAAAGCTCTAATAATTCCCATGCGCAAATTTTCAAAGCTCTAAAATTCCTACGCATAAATTTTCAAAGCTCTAAAATTCCTACGCATAAATTTTCAAAGCTCTGAAATTCCTACACACAAATTTTCAACGCTCTAAATTTTCAAAGCTTTAAAATTCCCACACATAAATTGTCAAAGCTCTAAATTTTCAATGTGTTAGTAATTTTCACGGCTCTAATAATTCCCATGCGCAAATTTTCAAAGCTCTAAAATTCCTACGCATAAATTTTCAAAGCTCTGAAATTCCTACACGCAAATTTTCAACGCTCTAAATTTTCAAAGCTTTAAAATTCCCACACATAAATTTTCAAAGCTCTAATTTTTCAATGCGTTAGTAATTTTCACGGCTCTAAAAATTAACACGCGCAAATTTTCAAAGTTCCAAAATTCCTACGCATAAATTTTCAAAGCTCTGAAATTCCTACACGCAAATTTCCAACGCTCCAAATTTTCAAAACTAAAATCCCTACGCTCAAATTTTCAAAACTAAAATCCCCACGCAGAAATTTCGAACGCTCTAAAACTCCATACTCAAATTTCCAAAACACAACCTTCTCCATACACACCATCGTTCTTACTATCGACCATTCAACGTCCCAATAAACCACCAAAAAAAAATAGACTCCTAAATAAACGTGCCACCCCTCGGAACGGCCGCTAAGAAACTCGATTCTAAATTCGTCCCGAAGGAATAAAGAAATCTGCATCCCGGTTCGGGAACGACAGGCAACAACGAGTCGCGAGAAACTGCGGAACCTCGTTTCGACTTGAAATTTAAAGTTATCAAAGGCAGACGAGATAGACCAACCAACCAACAGAGAAAATGAGAGAGAGAGAGAGAGGGGGGGGGGGGAGAGAGTGAGCAATAGAACGAGAGTTCTCGATTCTCCGAGCAAAAGACAGAGGAACATCGTTAAAGCAGATTCTGGAAAAAGTTTTCCGGAAAGTTGGGCAATCTACCGGCCGGGAAAAAGGATGAAAGCCTAGCGAAGAAGAAGAAAAGGGGGGGAGGGAGAGAAAGGTGGTGGATGAAGAAAGGTGGAAACTTTTAGCATGGCGAAAGACTTCCTCAGACGGAAGTGAAATCAAATGACATCGCGTTTCTTCTCGGGTAATTCCACGCTTAAACGTGGACTCAGGTGTACCTCGTGACTACCTTTTCTTTGCGAAACGACCGCCGGATTATTTGGATCAAAGGAAACGCCGCCAGTGTATGAAAAAAAATCAATCGAATCCCTCTAAACGTGAATTAAAACGAATTCGATTAATTAAAAGTAATATTAAAACAACAATTCACTTCACTTCGTTACAACGTGAATTAAAAATAGAATTTAATTAAAACAATCACATTTAATCATCACACTTTTTTTTATGAATTTCGATGTAAATAAAATTCCAACAAAATTTTCACATGGGAAAATTGAGGAAAAATAGAGAAATGAAAGGGTAGAAATTTTCCAAGGGTTTTTTTTTTCGCGGAAGAGATTTCTATTTCGAGATAAATATAGGATCCAGTGGATCTTTCGTTCGGTAAATCTCTCGATCGAGAGCGGGAATATTTTCTGTAACGAGAATTTTCCGAGGTGAGTGAAAACTTACGAACGAATTGGAATCACGAGTCGAATAATTTTGCAGGCTCCGGCGGCTTATCTTGCGAGGAGAAACAGGCCATCTTAGACGAACATAATCGTCTGAGACAACTAGTAGCTCTCGGCCAGATTCATGGACAACCGAGCGCTGCAAATATGATGGAAATGGTAAGAGGCTCTGCATAATCCGTACAGACTTCCATTTTCCCTCGCGAAAATACTTTTAATACGGCTGAGGAAAATCTGCAGCGACGTTTACCAAAGTGTTGCGAATTTTTCGCAATTTGTCGCCCTGACACGTTTTTTTTCTATTTTAATATAAGTAATTGCTGTGAAATTAATATTTTGATTTTCAATTTTATGTTCTGTGAATTTTTCGCAATTTTTCTAACTGACATTATTGTCAATTTTAATAATATTAATTTATGAATTAATTAATATTTAGCGGCTAGAAATTCAGTGCGTAGAAAATTCAACGCGTAGAAATTTCAGTGCCTGGAAATTTAACGCGTGGAAATTAAACGCGTAGAAATTTCAGTGACTGGAAATTTAACGCGTGGAAATTCAACGCATGGAAATTTATGAATTAATTAATATTATTTGTTAGATTAAATTCCCTTGGGGTTAACAGCGCAATAGTTTTGGAGAGATCAATTATAATTGCTGTTAAAAAATATATGATACTGAGATTGAACTTACATTTTATATTTTGCGAACTTTTCGCAATTTTTCTCCCTGACATTTTTGTCTATTTTAATATAATTATTGTTAAAAAATATATGATACCGGGTTTAAATTTGAATTTGATATTTTCAAGGTCTGGGATGACGAACTTGCGGCAATTGCGCAGAGATGGGCGAATCGATGCGCAGAAAATCATGATCATTCGAGGAACGTCAGTAAGTAATAGATTTGCAATCGAGATGGAGTGTTTTAATGTCGTTTTCAAATTCCAGGGGATGTATTTTTTTTTTAAAGTTTAGGGGAAACGATGGATATTAATAGTGATTGATCTATAGGGAGGTTCGCGGTGGGACAAAATATTGCGAGGACATGGACGACGAGGCCTCCGGGACCTTACGATGGAGAACCGAACTGGCGACGACAAATTTCTGGATGGTTCAACGAGGTACAGCATTATCGGACTGGTTATAGTGACGCTACTGGACATTATACGCAGGTGAGAATTTTGAAGGTGTGAAAGTAAAGCGTGGAAATTTCAAAGCCTAAACATTTAAGTGTCTAGAGGTTTTAAGGTCTAGGAAATGTAATGTCTAGGGAATTTATAGCCTAGAAATTTTATAACTAGAAATTTAAAGCCTAGAAATTTTGTAACTAGAAATTTTAATGTTGAAAATTTCTGAAGCATAGAAATATTAACGCACAGAAATTTGAACTATTGGGAAGTTTCAAAACCTAGAAATGTTAAAGCCTAGAAACTTTAACGCCTACAAATTTCAATGCATTGAAACTTTAACGCCTGCAAATTTCAATGCCTAGAAATTGTAACACTTAGAAATTTTAATGTCTAGAAACTTTAATGCGTGGAAATTTCTGCGCCTAGAAATTTAATGCGTGAAAATTTCTGCGCCTAGAAATTCAACGCGTGGAAATTTCAACGCCTAGAAATTCGACGCGTGGAAATTTCAGCGCCTAGAAATTCAACGCGTGGAAAATTCAACGCGTAGAAATTCAAGGCTTGGAAATTTCAGCGCCTAGAAATTCTGTGCGTAGAAAATTCAACGCGTAGAAATTTCAGTGCCTGGAAATTTAACGCGTGGAAATTCAACGCATGGAAATTTCAGCGCCTAGAAATTCAACGCGTAGAAATTTCAGTGCCTGGAAATTTAACGCGTGGAAATTCAACGCATGGAAATTTCAGCGCCTAAAAATTTAATGCGTGAAAATTTCAGCGCCTAGAAATTTAATGCGTGGAAATTTCAGCGCATAGAAATTCAAGGCGTGGAAATTTCAGTGCCTAGAAATTTAACACGTGGAAATTTCAGCGCCTAGAAATTCAACGCGTCCAAATTTTAGCGCCAAGAATTTTGAGTGCCTAAAAATTCGACGCGTGGAAATTTCAGCGCCTAGAAATTCAACGTGTGGAAATTTCTGCGCCTAGAAATTCAACGCATGGAAATTTCAGCGCCTAGAAATTCAACGCGTGAAAAATTCAACGCATAGAAATTCAAGGCTTGGAAATTTCAGCGCCTAGAAATTCAAGGCTTGGAAATTTCAGCGCTTAGAAATTTGGATGCCTAGAAATTTGAGTGCCTAAAAATTCAACGCGTGGAAATCTCAGCGCCTAGAAATTCAACACGTAGAAATTTCGACGCCTAGAATTTCAACGTACAACAATTTCAATGCCCTAAAATTTCCTCAAAACTTCATTACATCAAATTATAATGTCACTGTCCAAACATCAAGACGTGTATCTTTTTCTATTGCACAAAAACACCCAAGCATAGAAAAGTGCAACGCGAGTTCCACCCGTTAAAAGATATTCCGACCGAACTACCGGAAAAATTTCATGAAAATTACTTTCTACGGGGGTTGAATCTGCTTTTTATCCGGCTCGTTGGGCGAAGGATCTCAAGTGCGTAGGGAAGATGAAAACGGTTTTAAATTACTTCCAGCTCGTCTGGGGTGACACTTTCCTTTTGGGCTGCGGATACTCCTTCTACTACGATCCAGCTCATGGATACACCAAGAATTACGTTTGCAACTACGGACCAAGGTAAAGAATTCCACCTTGTACACGCACACCATCGCATACCCATCTAACACACCTACCGAGCCTCTCGCTTCATTTAAACACTCGGAAAAGACCTTTTAAAAAAAAAAGAACGAAAAATACAGCGAGAGAAAAAAAATTGAGTTCCGTGAAATAAAAGGTATTATGTGCAAATATTTTTATATAAAACAGGTTTGCCAACCCATTAACCCGTCCCTTTTAAGCTCGGCGTATAACAAGTGTATTTTCACAGCCCCGAAATTTGACGGGAGATGAAATAAAAAAAAATAAAAAAAAAATTGGATATATGTATCTATATAGTGAGGAGATTTAAATGACAAAAATTGTATATTTATGGATACATTGACACACGATAAAATGATACACCACGATGGTTGGTATTGGATCGTATAGAGACTTCGATAAATCTGCCAGCGTCTCGAGTATTTCCTGTCAATCGGCGGCTTATTACAGTCGACAAATTGAATACGGCGCGCACGTTTCGCCGGTGAAAATTAGATTGGCCTCTTTAGCCAGTCGAATAAAATAAAATCTGTCGAACATGATTTCCCGTGCTACCAACACGCCGCGGGCAACGTGAATCTGTTTTCCGCGGCTGAACTTCGCTGTTTCGCGAAAATCGAAATTCCGCGGAAATTTTTACGCGTGGAAATTTTAACGCCTAAAAGTGTAAAAGCTTAGAAAATCTAACGCTAAAAACTTTTAACGCCTAGAAATTCAGTGCGTAGAAATTCAACGCGTAGAAATTTCAGTGCCTGGAAATTCAACGCGTGGAAATTCAACGCATGGAAATTTCAGCGCCTAGAAATTCAACGCGTAGAAATTTCAGTGCCTGGAAATTTAACGCGTGGAAATTCAACGCGTAGAAATTTCAGTGCCTGGAAATTTAACACGTGGAAATTTCAGCGCCTGGAAATTCCACGCGTGGAAATTCAACGCGTGAAAATTCAACGCGTAGAAATTTCAGTGCCTGGAAATTTAACGCGTGGAAATTCAACGCGTGGAAATTCAACGCGTGGAAATTCAACGCATGGAAATTTCAGCGCCTAGAAATTTAACGCTTGGAAATTCAACGCGTGAAAATTCAATGCGTAGAAAATTCAACGCGTAGAAATTTCAATGCCTAGAAATTTAACGCGTGGAAATTTCAGTGCCTAGAAATTCAACGCGTGGAAATTCCTGCGCCTAGAAATTTAACGCGTGGAAATTTCAGCGCCTAGAAATTCAACGCGTGGAAATTTCAGTGCCTAGAAAATTCATGCGTGGAAATTTCAGCACATGGAAATTTCAGCGCCAAAAAATTCAACGCGTGGATATTCCCCTGTTTTTTACGCGTATTACTGTACCGAAAAGTTTGTTAACTCTTGACGTTGGAAAATTGGAGTTTAGAATAATAAAAGAATAAAAGAAAACTGTGAAAATGAAGAGAATACGGTGGTGGAAAAAGAATACTTGTTCGAGATCGAGACGGGAAACGTGTTTGATTTATGAATGGTTCTTTCGTATTTTTCTTTCCTTTTTTTTCAGGCGATAAATTTTAACGCGTTCCCTAATAACTCGAGTTTCATCTTAGATTCGATAAATCATCCGTTGGTTTAACGTTATTTCCTCGCTTTTCCAGTGGTAACGTGCTCGGTTTTCAACCATATCAATCTGGACAACCTGCGTGCGGCAGTTATGGGATGTCTTACTCGAATAGATACGCCGGACTTTGCTGTAAGTACTCTCGAAATGCGATAATTAAATTTTTTTACCGTTGATAAACTGCGTAGGAAAATTTGGGAGCGCCGTGATTTAAATTTGCGGAAAATATGGCGCGTGGGAATTTTTAATTGTGGAAAATATGCGCATGGAAAAAGCCAGTGATTGGAATTCTGATTTAGGGAAGAAAACTAATGCGTAAAAATATGAATTTGTGAAAATTTGTTCGTAAAAATGTTGATAAATGAAATTTTTGAATAAAGGAAAATTTGGTGCGTTGATAATTTAATTCACGAAAATTTTGATCCACAAATAATTGCAATTAATTAGAATTTTTTAATCGCATGAAAATTTTATTGTACAGAATTTTTGTTTCTCGTGAAAATTTTAATTCGCAACAATCTCGGGACCCCGAAAATGTTGTCTTGCGAAAAATTTCGCGTTTAAATTCACGCGCGTGTAATTTTGTTTCCATAGCGTTGCATGTAAATTCCACAATACATATACTTAAGATATTACTTTAAATAATTCATGTTTCATATTTTCAGCCCGAGGAAGTTACTATCACCTGGGTGCACTGTGCGCGTATAGCTATAACAATGCATAGATTCTTTATGCAAAAATTAACCCCGAAATAGCCAATCAAAATTCATCAGACTGTCAAAGAAATAATTTCCTCGCACTCTAAAGTCTGACGGCTTCTGCAAACGGCGAACAAAGAAAATCTACCAAACTAGAAAATCATCTTGAAAGTGTGCAAAATCGAAAGATAATATTCTGTCACCTTATCTATTCTAGTTCACTGGTTCTAGTCTACGAAATATAGTCCGTAATGTATAATTAGCCCGTAAGAATAATCACAATTAAGAATGTATCACGAAATGTACGCTCGGGCTTCGAATAAAATTGAAGAATCGAAAACTACGAACCCTTTTTTCTAGGAAAGAAAATCATATTCCATGAAAAGTAAAAAAAAACACTATATTAAGGGTAAGCAGTGTAATTGTGCAATTTGGTCACGTAGAAATTTAAAATACTATTGATTTTGGTGCGTGAAAATTTCAATATATAGAAATTTTTGATTCCAGAAACTTTGGCGCGTGGAAATTTTTAGGTGTAGATATTTTAAATCGTAGAGAATTTGCCGCGTGGAAATTTCAAAGCGTAGATATTTCAATACCCCAAGACTTTGGTGCGTGGAAATTTCAAAGCGTAGAAATTTCAAGTCACAGAGACTTTGGTGCGTGGAAATTTCAAAGCGTGAAAATTTCAAAGCGTAGAAATTTCAAGTCACAGAAACTTTGGTGCGTGGAAATTTCAAAGCGTAGAAATTTCAAGTCACAGAGACTTTGGTGCGTGGAAATTTCAAAGCGTGGAAATTTCAAAGCGTAGAAATTTCAATGGCCAGAAACTTTAGCGCGTGGAAATTTCAAAGCATAGAAATTTCAGTACGCAGAAACTTTGGCGCGTAGAAATTTCAAGTCACAGAGACTTTGGTGCGTGGAAATTTCAAAGCATAGAAATTTCAATGCCCAGAAACTTTGGCGCATGGAATTTTCAAAGCGTAGAAATTTCAACTCCCAGTGATTTTAGCGCATGGAAATTTCAAAGCGTAGAAATTTCAAGTCACAGAAACTTTGGTGCGTGGAAATTTCAAAGCGTAGAAATTTCAAGTCACAGAGACTTTGGTGCGTGGAAATTTAAAAGCGTGGAAATTTCAAAGCGTAGAAATTTCAATGGCCAGAAACTTTAGCGCGTGGAAATTTCAAAGCATAGAAATTTCAGTACGCAGAAACTTTGGCGCATAGAAATTTCAAGTCACAGAGACTTTGGTGCGTGGAAATTTCAAAGCGTAGAAATTTCAATGCCCAGAAACTTTGGCGCATGGAATTTTCAAAGCGTAGAAATTTCAAGGCGTACAAATTTCAAAGCGTAGAAATTTCAACTCTGAGATTTTGTTGCGTTCGCGATACCATACATGAAATACCTCTTCCTTCGATTCGAATTCCTCTGCTCAACTTTCCTTTAACCTTCCAGAGAAAAATGAGTGCAATAAACGGCTGATAACGCGGCAATCCGCCATTCCGTGAATTAAAACCGGTGCCACTTGGTGTTCGTTAGTATGGTACCCTTGCCACAGTGTTTCTTAACGCGATATCGTTACACACGTACACAGGTTGCATTTTACATCGGTGTACGTGACCACGCACGATCCCATAAGTCAACTGTATGTACCTTGTACATATTTAAACGAAACATATGCCAGATACATCCTGTTCCCTTTTCTTTCTTTCTTTTTTTTTTTCTTTCTTTCCCCCGTGTATTCCGTTTCTGTTTTTTTTTTCTCTCGTTTATATTTTTTTGTTTCTTTAAACTCTTTGCAACCCAATTACTCTTCCGACAGGTACTTTCAATTTACCCGCGGTGTAATTCATTACGGGACGGTGTAAATAAATTACGCGGGAAACGGAGACGATTCGTTTCGCCGCGAGAGGCAAAGGAATGTGTCGCATTATCGTTATTGACTTTTAATTTACCACCGCGGCCCGGTTATTAATCGAGACGCGAGGTGTAAAGAACGAACGAGGTCGGCTCTGTCCGTGGAGTTAATTAGCAGAAAAAAAAATACTTTAAAATATTCACACAAGAAAAAAATAAACATTCACAAGGTTGGCAAATAAAAAAAAAATTACCCCCTCCCCCAAAGAATAAAATAAAAAACCAGGGGATGAATGGGACAAATATTCTTGCGATTTTGTTAGATAAAAAAATAAAAAGAGACGAAATTAAAGCAAAGTGTTAAGTATCCGGAAATGAAACGTAGAAAAAATGTTAGCGCCTAGAACTTTGAGTGGCTAAAAATTCAACGCGTGGAAATTTCAGCGCCTAAAAATTCTAACACTTTGAAAATTTAGAGCCTAGGAATTGAACGCGTGGAAAATTTAACGCATAGAAATTCAAGACTTGGAAATTTCAGCGCCTAGAAATGCAACGCGTCCAAATTTCAGCGCCTAGAAATTTGGGTGCCTAGAAATTTGAGTGGCTAAAAATTCAACGCGTGGAAATTTCAGCGCCTAGAAATTTAACGCGTGGAAATTTCAGCGCCTAGAAATTCAACACGTGGAAATTTCAGCGCCTAGAAATTCGACGCACAAAAATTTCAACGCCCTAAATATTCTTGCGATTTTGTTAAATAAAAAAAAATAAAAAGAGACAAAATTAAAACCGAGTGTTAAGTATCCGGAAATGAAACGTGGAGAAAGAAATTTATATTTGATTTTACGCGTTTATATTCGATCCTGTTGCGTCATTCGGTTCGATATTATTCGTTCGGAATTGTAAAAAATAGAGGATAACAATGCGATGTGAAAAACAGAAAAAATATATATATATATATGTATGTACATATATACAAGTAACGTGAGAAATGTGGGGGAGGGGGTGGCTACCGAACGAACTAAATTATCGTTTAATAAAACACGCCAACGTAACAAAGTGCCGGATTATACAGACACGGGGCAAAAAAAAATGCGTGATAAAGTTTAATTCCCTTATTCGGGGACCAGTAAAATCCCGGATATCCGAGCAGCAAGCTTCCTCCGTAATTCAACGGGATTTATTGTCACCCGTGTATAGACCGATACATTATTTCATTCTGCAACCCCATGGAAATCCATCGGGGATATCAACTTCACGTGTTTTGGGCCCCCGTGTGCCCCCCATATATTTTTTTCATTGTTTGGAGGTTGTCAAGGATTGTGACGGTGTTTGAAGAATTTATTTTGGAATTATTGGAATTTAGGGGGGGGGAGACTTTGGAATATATGTAGAAATATTGTTAAAGGGAATAAAATTAATTTTTGGCAGGAAGGAAAGTTGAGGAATTAGTGAAAATTCAAAAGGGAAATCCATTTTTAAAGGAATGTTTGAGTTATGGAAATTTCAAAATATAGAAATTCATTTTTGTGGGAATTTTTGAATAATTGAAATTTCCAAAGGTGGACAAAGTGTTTTAATGGAGTTATCACGAACGATAAACGACCCTCGACGATGGAAATTCAAGTTATAAAAATCCATTTTTACAGGAATTTATAAATTATTGAAATTTCAAAACCCAGAAATCTATTTTTAGAGAAATTTTGCAATTATTTAAATGTCCAAACACAGAAATACAGTTTCAATGGAATTATTAGAAAACACAGACCCTCGATGATGGAAATTCAAGGTATAAAAATCGATTTTTACAGGAATTTATAAATTATCGAAATTTCAAAACTCAGAAATCTATTTTTAAAGAAAATTTGCAATTATTTAAAAGTACAAACACAGAAATATAGTGTCAATCAAATTATTACAAAACACAGACTCTTGACGATGGAAATTCAAAGCATAAAAATCCATTTTGAAACTATCAAATTTGCCAAACCCAAAAATCTATTTTTAAATCAATTTCTCAAACATAGAAACACACTTTCAATAAAATTTCCAACTCACACGCATCTCCCAACGCGCCACAACTTCAAAGCACAGAAATTCATTTCCAACGGAACTCCAATGCTCCAAATCTCCACACACAAACAACCAACCCCAAAACATAAAATTTCCCAAAAAAACTACAAACGCCCACATAAATATCAACCACGCAAACATCCATCAATTATCTAAATCACACGCTCGTCGTTCGACCGTGAAATCAAACAACGTCAAACGACAAGTTGCTCATCTCCATTCGAAGGAACGTTAAACGACGCTTAAGCAAATATGCGTGTCCATAGCTGCCCATATTATCTTTGAATTACGAGACTATGTTACGACGGCCGTTGCAATAACAGGTGACATCCCGGTGGGATATTCCTTGACACACGTGCGCCAACACACATTTTCACGATACGGATGTTATTCGAGATACGAGCGAACCAGTTCCGATCCTTCCGTATTGGGTCACCAAACAGGACTGAGGGCCGATACGTTTCGTAGTTTACGATGCCACACTATTTCGGGTGCCCTTTTTTTTTTTTGAAGGGTGGGGGGCCTTTATCATTCCGAAAGTTTGCAAAGGTATTTTTTAACGATACGATACGAGGACAAAGGGGAGAGAGAGAAAGGTGAGAGGTATAAGGGTTTTGGAATGTCGAAGGTTTTGGGTAAATGAGAATGAAATATTGGTGGATGGGAAATTTAAGGGAAATTGGAAAAAGTGGAATATTTGAAGTGTAGGAATTTTTAATATTGGAGTTTTTGGAGTGTGGAGATTTTCAAAGCGTAGAAATTATTAATCCAAGAGATTTTAGCACGTGGAAATTTTAAGTTTTAAAAACTTTGACGCGTGGAAATTTTAAAGCGTAGAAATTTAAAATTCTAGAAACTTTGGCGCGTGGAAATTTCTACGCCTCGAAATTTAAAATCCTAGAAACTTGGGCGCATGAAAATTTCTATGCCCCGAAATTTAAAATCCCAGAAACTTTGCCCCGTGGAAATTTCAAGGCATAGAAATTTAAAAACCTAAAAAACTTTGACGCGTGGAAATTTCAAAGCGTAGAAATTAAAAATTCTAGAAACTTTGGCGCGTGGAAATTTCTGCGCCTCGAAATTTAAAATCCTAGAAACTTGGGCGCATGAAAATTTCTACGCCCCGAAATTTAAAATCCCAGAAACTTTGCCGCGTGGAAATTTCAAGGCGTAGAAATTTAAAAACCTAAAAAACTTTGACGCGTGGAAATTTTAGCGCCTAGGAATTCAACGCGTGGAAATTTCAGCGCCTATAAATTTAACGCGTGGAAATTTCAAAGCGTAGAAATTCAAAAACCTAAAAACTTTGACGCGTGGAAATTTCAAAGCGTAGAAATTAAAAATTTTAGAAACTTTGGGGCATTAATATTTCCACGCGTGGAAATTCAAAATCCCAGAAACTTTAGCACGTGAAAATACCTACGCTTCAAAATATCCACGCATTAGAAAACCTTGCGCACAAAAATCTCAACACAGACCAATAGCAACATTCAACTAATAAAACCCAATCCACACCACTAAACATTAGTACACACATACACACACATTATCCCTATACTCAATGAATTGTACAAACAATTCTCCAATAATACATCATTAATAAAACACTCTATCAATTTACAATCCTTAATTATCCTCTAACAGCAATAATCCCACGAATCCAAAGCTTGTTTTTCATCCGAGTGTCGCAACCAATTTTTATTTCCCCAGCCTGACTACGTAGTCTATTACGCAATGAAAATATTAATCATCCTCACCGTCGTACGATCAGCAAAAAAAAAGATTGCACTAAATTAAACCGATACAAAAAAAAACCCAGAAAAAAAAACACGCTTCTGGAAACACGTGTACGTGATTTCCAACACAACTAAAAACATAAAATTCATTGTTCACCATGGCGTCTTAAGCAGTTTGCAAAACCGACCGATGAATTCCTACCAGCTTTTAGTTAAACGTATGCTAATTATCTAAATGGATGCGCGTCTGCCGGCGGGAGAAGTTGCAGAAACTGCAACGCGACTCCCAGGAATATTCAAATAAGCCGTAAAGCAACGATGTGCATTTATGATCCGACGAAACGCGATACCAGCACGCGTATCGGTTGAAATTTTAATTCGCCACAATTTATTCGCAAACGTGAACTCGCGAAATCTCGCGATAAAAAAAAATCGAGTAGCAGGAAGAGAAATTAAATTAAAAAAAAAAAAACAGAAATAAAGTAGCCCGACTGGAAACAGGATATTAAGAATTAAATTAGTATTTCGAAACACCGGCGGTCGATCGATGATATATTCTCATTCGCTCTCGTGTAATTTTCATCAATTTCGTTTATTTTTTTTTTGTTTCATAGCCATTCGATTGAATGATAAAATTTTACGCTCGCGTAAAAATAACTGTTCCATTACCTCGCGGGGGTGTTTATAAGGCGCGGCGATATTGCGCGTTAGTTGTTCGACGGGCAATCTCGATTATCGCTATTCAATTTTCGACGATAAAAAATGTTGATTTTGATACGGTAGAAAAAAAAAAAAAAAACTGAAAAAAAACACAACAAGTTTATTCTATGCAACGACGGTTAATCGAACGTGCAATAGCTGGTAATCGAATTACACGTGATTACGTTTATTTCGTTAACACTGTGTACTTGTTCGACATACACGGGGAGAAAGAGAGAGAAAAAAAAAACAAGTTTGGATTTTTTTAGTATTTTTCATAAATTGCATGGATTTTAAGCGACCTTGTCGATTTTAATTACCGTCGCGTTTAAATACCCGGATTTTCAAGCGAATTATAATCGGAATAAATCAACGAATAAATAGTGAATTAATTAATCAGATTTTCTAAACACGTGCTGGGAGGGGGGAGGACGATTTGTCACCGTGAAATAAGAACGAGCAGGTGGCGATTATGGTGCGGTGTTAAAATATATATGTATCCGTTCATTCGCGATTAATTTTAAATCCAATTTACACGATAATTGTACCGTAAACTTGGAGGCCGTTTAATTATTCGTCGTACAGACATTTACCGGCGAACGTAATCATGTTAACGCCAGCGAAATCACTATTCCCGTATTAGTTCCGGGATAATTGAGATCTTAAATGACTGGCAACTCGATGGTGAAGTTGAATTATTGGGTATGTGAGTCGACAGAGAAAAAAAATCGTATTACGAGATGATACCATGATATCATGGGTTTAATCAAATTCCTGTAGCTATTAAATTTTAATACGGTAGATTAGCACCACGCGTTATTGCAATCTGGATATTCGTTGCTTTGAAACGATAGAGCTATGGAATTTCAAAGGGTTGGAATTTCAGAGCGCAGGAATTTCAAAGTATGAAAATTTCAAGGCATGGAAATTTCAAGGCATAGGAATTTCAAAGTATGGAAATTTCAAGCGTAGGAATTTCAAAGTATGGAAATTTCAAAGCGTAGAAATTTCAAGGCATGGAAATTTCAAGCGTTGGAATTTCAAGGTATGGAAATTTCAAAGCATGGGAATTTCAAGGCATCGGAATTTCAAAGTATGAAATTTCAAGGCATGGCAATTTCAAAGCATGGGAATTTCAGGGCATCGAAATTTCAAAGTATGAAATTTCAAGGCATAGGAATTTCAAAGTATGAAATTTCAAGGCATAGGAATTTCAAAGTATGAAATTTCAAGGCATAGGAATTTCAAAGTATGAAATTTCAAGGCATAGGAATTTCAAAGTGTGAAATTTCAAGGCATAGGAATTTCAAAGTATGAAATTTCAAGGCATTGGAATTTCAAAGCATGGGAATTTCAAGGCATCGGAATTTCAAAGTATGAAATTTCAAGGCATGGCAATTTCAAAGCATGGGAATTTCAAGGCATCGAAATTTCAAAGTATGAAATTTCAAGGCATCGGAATTTCAAAGTATGAAATTTCAAGGCATAGGAATTTCAAAGTATGAAATTTCAAGGCATAGGAATTTCAAAGTATGAAATTTCAAGGCATAGGAATTTCAAAGTGTGAAATTTCAAGGCATGGCAATTTCAAAGCATGGGAATTTCAAGGCATCGAAATTTCAAAGTATGAAATTTCAAGGCATAGGAATTTCAAAGTATGAAATTTCAAGGCATAGGAATTTCAAAGTATGAAATTTCAAGGCATAGGAATTTCAATAGAATAATCCACGCGAATAAATTCCCAAATCTCCTAAAACCCCCTGACAAGGAATTTCACCCCATAGAGAACACAAATCTGACGAATACCATCGCGTACAAATTTCAGTACCCCATAGATTTCACTGTGATATGTCAACGCTGTTCGCTGATGAATTATTCAAAGACTGCGGTGAAACTCCATAACAATTTCAAGTATCAAAACCTACATTAATACGTTTAGGACATAATACGCGGAACATTTTAGTATTCGTAGGAACCGGGCACCGGTAAACGACGAGAACTTTAGTGTTTTATAGCATCGTTACTGTCGCACGCCGTCGGGAAGTGCCGTAAACCAGTAAATGTCGGCGAGTGAATGCGAAATTGCGTCTCGCGGCATTAGCGTTCGTTAAAATTCTCTTAATAGCTCTATCGCAAAATATATTCGGTTGCCATCTAAATATATATATATAACGTTCTTCTCTCGCATTGCATTTTTCATCCTGATATACGAACCAGCGAACTTTCTCTGTCGGAGAGAAATGATAAAAAAATACTCGTTAAATTTTCGCGATTAGCATAAATATTATTTTTGCAAAAAAAAAGTGGAGAGATACGTACAAATATCATTGTTAAAATAAAAATATCTAATGGCATTGATAATAATAATTACAATCCGGGGAATAAATGACCGCTGAACGGTGTCTTAAATAATATTTATTCTTATTTTAAAATATATGCACAACAGCTTAGGTATTATTCACAATTAGGTTCGTTCATATTATTATTATTAATAATTTTTTTTTTGTTCTTTGTTTGTTTACCTTTTTGATTTACAAGTATGTATATCTTTACAATTCGCAATGAGGTAAATCTAAGTTATCAAAGATTACGACTGAAAATTAGTTTTCCGTAAGAATTTGAATTCGAAATCTAACTACATCGGCCTTCCGGTTTTCAACCGTCAAGAATCTGACAATGATCACAGATCGTGTTGAACGTCGATTCAGGGATCGCGATAATGATCTTGTTTTTTCTTCTTTTTTCATTCTTTTTTGGCGTCAACGAGCGAAAAAAGACCTAAATATATATGTATATATATATTTTTTTTACTTTTCGTACCATTTTCCTCGTTATTCTTTAGTGTAATTTTTTTTTAATCTCTTTATTTATATATATTCATATATATATGTGTGTGTGTGTGTGTATAATATATTATAATATTCGACAATGATTCGACTGTGCGTCGAATGGATATGATGACGGTCGATCATGAAAGCGAGCTTAATCATTTATCATTAATCACTTTTTGCCGCGACGTTTAAGTGAGGTTCCCTTTTTTTTATTTATTTCGTAAAATAGATATTTTAATTCTAATTTGCTTAAAGTTTCTTCCACGGTTGGTTTTTAACTTTTTTATCATTTTTTGTGCAGTTGCAGTAGCCATTGGAATCCATTTGTTAGGTCTCCGGCAACGTGGTCGCAGACAATCGAGAGAATATTTAATTAAAAGTCGAAAATTTGTCGCATTTTAATTCGACTATTCAATAATTTTTTCACCGACTTTCGGTCTCTTGGTATTTATTTTTTTTGGCAATTTTTATAATGAAAAACGTGAACGTGATTTGCAATGAAATTATATCTCATTTTCTATAAGATGAATCACACGGAAAACGGTGTGATAATTGTAAAAAAACATATCCAAAATCTATCGGAGCCCCGTGAAACTCAAAAATGAAATTTTTAGGCCGATTTTCGAGAAACGAAAACACTGGTGGAGATCAAGATTAAATTACGAAACGAAATCGCGGTGATTTTGGAAGATTTCTCGGTAATTTTTCGCAGAAATTTCCGCCGTTTAATTTCCCGCCAAAAATATTTGCAATTCACGTTTTATTTTTCTCTTTTTTTCTCACGTTTAGATTTCTCTCGATTGCGTGAGCGACGGAAACTTCACAGATAATTGTAGCAACGTTAAAAATGGTGACGACAACAGTATAATGAGAATAACTCGTAACTAACGAATCGTAATTAGTGCAAAGAGATCGAGATAAACGTTTTTTTCGGTGTGACGTATAAAAAAAACCAAGGTGTCTTTATTCTTCACTTTTATTGAGCTGCGAATGCCCACGACGGATTTCTGAACGTATATTTCTATGTGCACCATACACACTCACGAGTGATCGGTATCGTTAAACAAATCGCGAAATCCCGTTCGATTCGACTTTCGAAACGCCGTGAATTTTTTTCTCTTTTTATTTTTCTAGAAATCCTCGCGTATGAAAGTCGAAAACCGCGGAATCCAATTTACCGACGACAAAAATCGTCACGTGTGAATTTTCTCGAATTTTTTATTCGTCATACGGACATTTTCGCGTGACAAAAAAATACTCGAAAATCGAATCGAACATCGTTCCATACTGTCACGATACTCGTACGTGTATGTGTGTATGTGTGTGTGTGTGTATCCGTATACACACAGGCTACTATATTACATATGCAACATACGTATGTACATTTCACTATGATCAAGGATGATCGAGTTGATATATCGGGCCCGGAGATCGCGATCGCCCGGCAAATTTGCAACGCGGAAACGAAAATTCGCGACCTCTCGTTTCCCGTCGCGTTAACTTTCCTCCTCCTGTCGATCGATTAACACGCTTAGCCAATTAACACTAAACCTATCGACAATATATTTTTATATTATCATTAAACGATATATTTCCTATTCTTTATTCAATTCACATTAATTAATTAATTTACTTTATTTTTTCTATCACACATTCGTACCAAAGTCTTAAAAATCATTTTTACAATTGAGTTGAAGTAATAAATAATTCCAAATAAAGAAATGTCTTTTTCTAATGACAATTAAAGAAACTAATATTTAAAAATATTATGATTGACGCTGATATTTTAATAAAAAATTAAAAAATGATTATTTCTTTTTTTTTTAACGGTCTCGGTGTGTTTAGTGTTAAATCGCCTAAGTGATCCACGTTTCTCGATTAGTCTTTCTCCCCCCGAGGGAAACATTTCCACGGAATCAACGTGTTAATCTCGAAGCCCGCTATTTACATCGACATTTTCGCAGAGAGAATATCGTTCTCGTCGCTTGTGTATAATATAGTAGCCGGTAAATTTGCATCTCCCCTGCTTCGTTTATTACGAAAATATATCGACCATTTATCCAGACATTGGAAGCTTGTCGGGTCACGAGATAATACGCCCACGCGATAACACAAAAGACACTTTTCACGATCGAACACTGGAATTTCGCGTACAAAGCGTTCGCGAACGAATTTATTCGAATGAAATTCGATCGAATCTGTCTGCGTTCGAGTTTCGAGATACTCGAATGAAACTGCTACGAATAAAATCGTACGATCGAGAAGAAAGTTCTACGGAAATAAAAAGTAAATGTGTAAATTCTTCTCTGATTAATAAAAAATGAATTATAAATTCAATATCTTACAATTGTAATTTCTGTAATCGAGATAAGTAACAGATATGATCCTCTAACAAAAATGTTGTGTGAATTAGATTAAAAAAAAAGAAAGAAATCGAATTGCAATTAAAAAAGAAATAAATTAGAAATTTATTGAAAAATTGTAGTCAATTTTTATTTATATTGGCACGCGATTTTCACGATCGCAGTATGATCTCGCGATCCGACATCGATCCGATAGATCGTCGTAGCTTCAATCATTTTTTTTTCTCACCGTTTCCGACCGGAAACGGCGATCTATTTGGCCCGAGATTTCGCGCAGCGACGCGCGCGATTAATTACACGCGTTGGCCGACAATCGAAAACGAGAAAAAAATTCGAAAAAAAAGAACGAAAAAATGCCGCGATCTAAAATAATTCGCGCTACGACAAGCAAAAAGGCTATTTTTTTTTTGCCAGGCCGAGCGAATTGTTGCAATTGAAACGCAAAAAAAATGTTACGGGAACGGTATCGAACTGGCGGGTGGAAGCGTTTTCGAACGTTCTGTCCGTCGGTCGCCGAAAAAGGAACACTTTGATCGACGGAATTTATAATACAACCTCCCGAAATGCGAAATGAAACTTTACAACGTCCCTGGAATCTTTCTTTCTCGGAAACCGACGGAGTCTTTTTTTTTTTATTTATCTACGGCGTGTTAAAACGTTTCGATAAAAATCGCTAGAGACGTTTATACTGGGTGTATCGTAATTATGGAGAGATTTTTTCAGGATTGATAATAGGGGCCAAAAAATGATGAAAAAATTTAAAAAATTAGACTCGAAACCGAACCACTATCGAGATAGAACGGTTTTTGTAAAAATGATTTAGAAAATCATATCACCGAAATGGAGTGTCTTTAAAATTTTTCCCAAATTGTTAAAGACCTGCTAAACAGTGTGATACAGGTAATCAAAGTTGTTTTTTAAGAGTAATTATATTTTTTATATAAACTTTGACCTTTTCCAGTTATATCGCAATCAAAATCAACTCTCTATGACTTACCATTTCGAAGATATTTCTCAAAAATTTTTACAAAAGACCTATCTTGATAGGGGGTGGTTAGCACCAATTTTATTTTTTTTTCATCTGTTGGCATGTACTATCGATCCTTAAAAAAAATCATCGTAATTACGGGACACCCTGTAGAACCCCTGGAAACGACAGGATCCAGTCCTGCGCGCGCAGAATCCCCCGTGATCCTGATTAGAAGCAGAATTCCGAATTCAAAGTCGCGCGAAAAGGCGCGAAATTCAAAAAATCAAATTCCACTAATCGAGCCAGCGAATTTGCCTAACTAGCTAGCGAACAGTTCGCGGAAATGTACACGGCGTTGTAGAAGTGAAAACGAATGGCAGTTGCGACTAGAAGAAGAGTAACAAGAGAGAGAGAGAGTCGAAAAAAACGACTGTAGGCGTGAGAAACTTAAAAAAAAAAAAGAGGAAAAAAATTAGATGAACACCGAGAAACATATGAGAGCTGCTTAATTACATCGGGACTTGTTTTCAGCTGCTTGTTTTCAAAGAACCAGTTAATCTCTCTCGTGGAAATCTCTACTCCGTAAGGAAATTGTAAACCTTAGAAAAATAGCCTAATCATTCATCGACTCGCAAAACGGTGTACAAACAAGGCGTCACGTGTCATCGTATCATCTTTCTTTTGTTCGACAATTCAGGATCAGATATAAAAAGTAGAAAAGTAAGTCACCGTGAAAGCAACGCGTAAAACACACGGGCCGGTTTCTATTTTTTGTATTATTTTTCTTTTTCGTTCTATTTCTCGTTCATCCTCTAATCGAATCTCGGATTTAACGTTCTATCGAAGCGATGTACGATTTAACCCTTTGCACTCGATTTTACTCTTCGTTTTGTGATGTATAATATTAATAAAAAAAAAAGAAACGAAAAAAGAAAGAAAAAGGAAAAAACGAATACACCATCAGCGAATCCTACGAAGCTTTCCGAGTGTCTAAGGCTTATAAAAATTAAATATAAATACTTTGTACTCTCTCTAGGTTTTGTTCGTAGCCCCGTGTAAATGAAACAAAGCTGAAACTTCGACGCTTTTGCAAAGGGTGAAACGTACAGAGGAAAGTTCGACGTTTAACTACATATATTATCGCGTATCAACAGTGTTTTTTTTTCTCATTATTACGGGCCGTTAAAATTCCGTTCGCACTGACAACCAGTCAGAATGTACGAAAACCGGTAAAAGGTTTTCTCTGCTTCTTCGCATCGCCAATCCATTCGAGCTCCACACTCGCGTGAAATCGTTAAAACGTAAGCGTAAAGAGGCTGTTGTTGTTAAGAACATTTAATAATAGTGTCTTTAGGCTAGCCATTTGTTTGTTTTTTTTTTATCATCTTATTATTCTTTTTTTCCCCTTTTTCTTTATTTAACTCGTCTAAACCCTGTGTTACTTCTCGCACTTTCTAAAACTGTTCAGAAACGAAAAAGAATCACCGAACTTGTGCGCGTTGACGCTTCTCCTCTACCCGATCGTGTCTCGAAAAATCTGACACGAAGGTCTGAATATTATTTCCAATGATTTCTCTCTCCCGATTTTTTCGTTTTTCATTCCACTTCGATCCCAGCATCCACATCGTCTCGGTGAGAATCATCGCGTTCATCAAATTTCCTATCCCACTCGAATTTCCTTTTTTTTTTTAAAAGTTCTTGACGTTATCTCTTCTGATCGGTCGAAAGATAATTTCCATTTTCTTCAGGCTTTCAATTAAAAATGTTTCTCTCTTCTGTGGAGCTCTCTCTTTTTCTCTCGCACACTTTTTTTCTTTCTTTCTTTCTTTCTCTGTTTCGTTTTACCTCTCGGATGGAGCGTTTCATCAGCGACTTGTAAACGCTATGTAATGGCAGAGGGTAGGGGTGTCTCGCTACAAGCTTACTTTCTCTAGCAGCAGCTAAACTGTGTCGGCGTTACGTTACTTCCCGGTAACCGCCTGGAACCTGGGTAGGCAGAGACCGAACTTCGTTTCGATGCCGTTGAAGATCGGCAGGGCTACCTGGTAGCCACCTATGTGATCCGGGTTCGTCGATCGAATCTCGTCCGCGACCCCCGTCGACGGTACCTTTTGCTCCGACCCGGTTGGCCGACTGAAAATAACATTATCCTTTAGTAAAACGTTATCGAAAAATTTCACAATTTATTTCATTCGCATGCAAACGTTTAAAATTTGATGAAAAGCTGTGCTATGGCGGGAAAAGCGAGGGAGTGAGGAAAAAGAAAAAAAAAGAAAAAAAAGGAAACAGGAATTTTCGTGGAATTATGATGTACTTACCGTGGAAAATAAATCCATGCAAATTAGCGTTTTTTTGTCCTTTAAAGGAGATATTAAACACTTTGTTAACACGAGAATTGTTATTCGAAGCATAGACAGTGTTAAACAATATCTCAAATAAATTTGGAATATTATGAAAAAACGGAGAACATTAAGCGAAAGTGTGGTAAAATAAAATATTAAAAATGCAGTGAAAAATTAGTAGATTCATGTAACCTTGAAACGTCGAATACAAAAAGAAAAAAAGGGATTCCTCTGCACTCTAATCGTATTTTTACTTACGATCCACCGAAGTCGACCACGAACAACCTCTGCAGCAGCTCGTACGTGAACAAAGTGACGCCGAACTGCGGTGACGATCTGAATACTCGTGCTGCGGAACAACAAACGAAACATTATTACCAAAAAACAAAAAATTGTCTCACACAAACTCAGATGATTCCACGCATCACACTTCTTTGTCCAAAATAAAGATTTGGGTACGTGGAGAAAAAAAAAACAATACCTGTCCTCGTTCGCGTTTCAATGACAAATTAGTCACGCGAATAAACGATGATCTCTCATTTTAACACTTTATCGACCGCTAGCCTATTAATCGGCTTTTCGATATCACACTCTAAAGAATTATTAAAAAATTGAATTACTATTACCTTGAATATATTTTATGAATATTAGTTTATAAGGCCCTTTATTACATTAAATAAATGTGAAATAAAGTATAAATACTAAACTCTTTAATTTTAACGATCGTTCTTAAATATAATTATTAATAAATTTACACTGGCCTCTGTAACGATCTAAAAACATTATGTTTCAATATGTGTAACTGGTAGGACGTGTTTTGTAGTTTGTCTCCAATGAATATAATTACATCCACAGTTGGTAGCATAGTTTTATGAAAAGTGTCCCTGAAGAGGGTCCTAAACAGGACCGAAACGTTGGACCAATTTTTCAATAACAATAAATTTGTTCCCCACTGTGGATGGGTGAGTTTTTCATTTTATATATATTTTAGTTATATGTCAATTCAATTTATTTAAAAGTTTCTAGATCGTTACAGAGGCCAGTGGAAATTTATTAATAATTATAAAGTATAAATATCGATAATTTAGCCGGTCCTTACCGAGTGGCAGCCTCAACCACCGGTCGATAAAGTGTTAATAACGAAAATAAAACATATGTTTCACATGAATGACGTACCTTTCGTGACGTGTGTGTACATGATAGATGAGAATGACATGCTCTTATGGGAAAAAAAAACCAATCCGACGAGCACTCTCCATAGCAAACGGGTGTTTCACGGGGAAAGAAGACGTGGGTTTTGTTTTTTAGGGTTGGGAGGAGAACGTAGAAATCAGTGGAACATACTGACAGACACAGATAGATGTACTCACTTATAAGTAAGTCGCCGGGTCATATTGGGGAGGAAGAATGGTCGATGGATGCAACAGGGCCGTCCCCGCGCACGCGATCGACCAGATCAGAATATATTACTAACTGATATACTTGGCAGAATTCGTAAAAATCAAACTGACACACGGTGAAAACCCGTTAGAATCGAAAACAGGAGTTAACAATACTGTTCGCTGAGCGCAAAATAAAAAAGTAAGCAAACTGAATGCGTAAATAAGCGTAGAAAATTGGGTGGAGGGTAAAATAACAAGCTTTTCGACGCCTCAACGAAATTAATCGACTCTTATAGAATTTATAGAACTTTCTACCTCGAAACTCCTGCATGAAAGATCATCAAATGAGACTCTCATACCTGTCGCCCCTTTCCAGAAGGCCCTCGCACCTTCCTCCCTGTAGATTTTCCTCGCGCAATCTATTAGTCCGTTGTATGTCGTCTGTCCCTTCCTGGCGACGACCTAAAATGATATTTTCTATTAGAAATCATTCTGGAAATTAATCTGGGGGCCAGAGTGAATTAATTTATGATAAATTTTTGATACATATTTTAAATAAATATTCAATATGAGAACTAACTACCCTATATTTCAATTAAATAACTAAATAGCGAATCATTTGCAATGACCTACAATATTATTTTCTATTAGAAATCATTCTGGAAATTAATCTGGGAGTCACAGTGAATTAATTTATGATAAATTTTTGATACATATTTTAAATAAATGTTCAATATGAGTACTAACAACCCTATATTTCAATTAAATAACTAAATAGCGAATCATTTGCAATGACCTAAAATATTATTTTCTATTAGAAATCATTCTGGAAATTAATCTGGGGGCCAGAGTGAATTAATTTATGATACATTTTTGATACATATTTTAAATAAATGTTCAATATGAGTACTAACTACCCTATATTTCAATTAAATAACTAAATAGAGAATCATTTGCAATGACCTACAATATTATTTTCTATTAGAAATCATTCTGGAAATTAATCTGGGGGCCAGAGAGGGTCGATTGTACCTGTAACCTGGTTTTTATCACGTCCGCGGGGGTGACCAGCGCCGCCGCGGGGACACCGGCGATGGCACCGGACACCAGGAGTGACAACGGCGTGTTGTAGCCACCCTCGTCGGCCATCCGCGCCTTCGTGTGCGCGTACATCGGGAAATAGATCGCGCTGAACGGCACGTCCCGCAGGAAACAGGCTCTAGCACCCTGAAAAAAAGGGACGAATGTACCAGGGAAACTGACTCCTGGGGGAAAGAGTGTGTGGTGGTGTCGCACACGTACTTTGTACAAACCGAAAATGCCTAACTCCTTGACGACGGTCCACGCCCTGACCTTCGAGCCGCCCGCGATCTCTCCAGCCACCTGCAGCCGGATTTTCACGATTTCCAGGGGATTCGTGAATATCACCTGAGACCCTCCAGCCTAAAAAAAAAAGACACTTTGTTAATAGGAATAAGATTTTAAAAATTATTATTAGATTATTAAAAATGAAAAAATAACTAAAATGCTAATGTATTATTATTAGATTATATTATTTACTATATTAGATTTTTAAAAGAATTATTAGATTACAAAAAATTTAAAAAATAACTAAGAAACTAATGTATTATTATTAGATTATATTATTTACTATATTAGATTTTTAAAATTACTATTATCATTCCGTAATTATTATTCCGTATTAAGCGGACGTGGTGGGGAAGAGAAACAGGTATTTTTCTTCAAAATTAGAACTTACGCAAGCACCGGAGAGAATTTCTCCGAGGAGCGGTAAATTCCCGTTCTTATCCATGAACTTGTCCCTGACGAAGTCGTTGACGGTCAGTTTGATCGCTTTCTCGGGCGCTACGCCCATCAGCTGCGGCACCAGACCCCGATAGAGTCCGAAGAAACCTTCGTGACGGATCACCTGTCAAACGCAGAACACCAGCTTCATGATTAACGATGCAGACGGTGTCGCGTGGCGAGACTTTTCGATTCCAACCTTTTTACAGCAGTCAAAGCTGTTCCTGTACATCAGCTCGCCGATGAACGAGCCGGTCCTCTGGTTCTGCATCCGCGTCTTCACCAGGTCGATCGGGTACACCGCTGTGGCGCCCACCGCTGAACACAAAGATTTTTCTCCGTCGAATTCCAATTTTTCTTTTTTTTTTTTTTAATTTTCTCGTTACCTTCACACCCGTCCTCCGACGAGGAATACGTTTTTTAACGTTTTTAACGGTTTTATTGCAAATTGGAAGATTTTCAGGGACATTTTTACGGGAAGCTGTAAGGGAAAAAATGTGATTTGGAGAACGTACCTCCACCGATGGATCCAAGGACGAACCGGTAACCACTCTCGAGGATTTGCACGACGACACCGCGCTCGTCCGGACTCTGAAACGTAATAATTATTTATTTAATAAATTTTGTACCTCGCAATGCAGATTTCGCTGTTACCGATTTCTTTCGGGACGATTTTTAGAAGACGTTACTATTTTTATTATATTTTTGTTCTTTTTTCGTTTATAGTTTCTTTGATTTTTTAAGTGTCTTATTCTTCTCGCACACGCCACACTTACCGACACCGCCTTAATCTCGGCGAGGCGTTTCGTAATCTGCTTGAAATACTGCTCAGGTGTAATAGCCACGAGATCATTGTATACAATTTTCCTGAAATCGGAGAAAATGCGTACTGAATACACGTTGCAGCGTAGATGTGGCGAATAGAAGCGGATAAAACTGTTTTTTTTTTTTCGAAATAGAGACAGAGAGAGAGATAGAGAGTGAAAGATAGGAAGGAGAAAAAATAGTGGAAAAAGATCGGTGCTTTAAAAATACTTTGAATTGCAGAAAAAAAATAATTTAGCTGGATTTATGGTTATTAATATACGCCGATGGCACAATTATCGAGCGATACTAAATAAATATCCCATCGAACTTGTCCTTAAATCTGTCTTAACACCAGACAAGGATAAACGGAATCGTTAGTGGCCACTGTGTGCAAATATTTGCAAATACCATCTTCCTAAGATAGATGCTGAAGAAAATAGGTGAAGACAAGTGTGTTATCGATATAATATTACCTATGTATACACCGACGAAAGAAATGGGAATTTCTGTCGCGACAAGGAAAATCAAACACATCGACCGAGAGAAAAATCATATTTTCATTCGATCGACGGTAGAAAAAGAAACCAGTGAAATGGTTACATTTTTCCATCGACAATCGACACATTTCCATGGAAATTTTTCAGGTTTCCATATAAATTTCCAATATCTTCGTATGATTGATATTTTACAAATACTCGAAAGATCGATAAGGAGGGAATAGAAAATTCCGGTGGAAAATTCCCGTCACTTTCGCGCTCGCCCAAATATTGTACGCATTTATAAACAGATTTTTTGTTTTTGTTTTGTTTATAGCACGTGATTATTCTGTAAGACAAAGACGCACCCAAGCCGCGAATCTGCCTCGTCATCTTCCGTAGGTCTGATCCAGGCAGCGTAAACACGTAAACAAATATATTCAATAAATAAGAACTTCGACAGTCGTTCACTGAAGATCGGAAAATTATTGTGTATGAAAAGCTTTCGATAAAAGACAATTAAAAAATGATTTCTTCATGTTTTTCTTTCTTTTTTTTTGCCATATTTTGGATGATGACGATGTGCTTGCCGGTGCGGCGATAGCATTCCGCGATTCTTCGCATTTTTTTTTTAAATTTATCTCTCTCGTTTCCCCGGATCGACACGGAGGATCGGTTCTTTCGATTTCGACCTGGTGAACCGGTCGTTTTTTTTTGTCCGTCGCGGACCTACTCACCCGGTCTGGTGCAGCAGGTCGCAAAGATGAAAGAGAATGTCCACCTCCAACGGTGTGATTTGCGACATCATTTGTGCGGAATGAAGGAATCTTTCTGCAAAAGCGAATAATCACGTCATTTTCACTCATCGACGGTTTAAAAAACGATAGAAAATTATTGCGAAAAGAATGAAATAATTGCGGTACCTTTGGTAACTTCTTCGTATCTATGGCCATTAGTCGCATTAAGGTAAATACGTTTAATGAGCTCCATATTATTCAGGAGTGAATTAAACGCCATGAAGTATGGAAAGCTGACCTTCCGTCCACTCTGCCCGGTGCTGATGGCCTGAAATTTCATTTACATAAACTATTTCCACTCAAATTGTCCGCAAAAAAGAATATTTTTAATATTCTTCGAGCACTTACAGCGACTAAATTATCTTTCACGTCTTTCGTCAGCAAATGACTCTTAATGCTCAGCATGATGTCCTGAAAGTCTAGCGCCGAAATGAAACCCTGGCCATCTTTGTCGAATTTCTTGAACGCCTCCGTCGCGTACTCCTCGTGAAAATCCTACGGTGAATTTTAATACAGTTAGAAGAGTCTATTTTGATTTTTTATACGGCGAATAGAAAACTCACGTGTAAGAATTGACTGAACTCCGCGTAATTGATCAGCCTCTGCTTGTCGTTGCCGAAATAAAGTTTGATGAAACTGCTGTCCATGTTGAAGGGCATCTTCTGGTGCAGCTCGGTTTTCCGCATCACCTCAGCGAACTCGTCTGGAAAGCGTGAGGACAAATTTTAATCGATATCCACGTTTAGAACCGACGATATTATCGGCAAACCGTGCTAATTCTATTTACCAAATGCAACCATTCCATTTCCATTAGTGTCAAACAGCTGGAAAGCTGTCTTGTACAGCGCGTCCGGCACGCAGAGCAGCCCCTCGAATGCTTGGAATTCGGCGAACGATATGAGTCTGAAAGATTTACGAATTTGTAATCATTTATCGCTTAAATTCTCCGTTGATATGAACGAAAATACCATTCTCTATTTTATCCAAATTAAACCAATTTCTACGTTAATTTTTCAATGGATTTTTAATGCATCGAGAATGAATTAAAATTGAAAAAGTATTGCACTATTGCTAGTAATCATTTATCATTTAAATTCCCCTTCGATATAAACGAATACACAATTCACTAATTCATCCAAATTAAACCAACTTCTACGGTACTTTTTCAATGTATTTCAAATTACAGCCAAAGCAAAATAAAGTAGAAAAATTGTTGCAATATTCCCAATAATAATTTAACGCTAAAATTCCCCTTCGATATGAATAAATACACCGTTCCCTAATTCATCCAAATTAAACCAACTTCTACGTTCAATTCTCAAGTGTTTCAAATCCATAGAAAATCCAATAAAGTAAAAAAAACAAAGTGTTGCACTGTACAAACCCATCTTTGCTGGTATCGACGATCCCGGCGAGCAATTTGACCGAGTCAGGATTGTAATCGGCATCCGTGTAAAGTCCCAGGTAACTTCGTACGAAGTCGGACGGGGTCATGAACCTCTCGCCATTCTTCTCCTGCGAGGCGTACTGCAATTTACAGGAAATCTCATTGTTTCGCGTATACATAGACAACAACCGTATTACGACGAAGGGTCTCGTTAAACTACCGATTAAAATCGCTTCACTGGCGAATTAACACTATTTCTACCAAGAGGTGTCAAAAGACACCTTTCAAATTTTAACTTGAAATCATTCGTTACCTTGAATCATTTCTCCACAATTAATGTGTTGACTTTTTATACAATAGTTGTTAAATTATCTACATTTAACTGGTAATTTGAAATCTCAACATTTTTGGCAAATATTTGCATTCAAATTAAAAGGTATCAAAAGACACCTTTTGGTCGAAATAGGTATACACCTAATCGTGGTTGAAATAGTGTTAAAAATGAAGACATGATTCCCCGTGGAATTCATTGATGACATTCTCCTCTTCCGGGAGAAGATTCGAAACTTCTCGTCAACTGGATTTATAATTGGGCCCATAATTATGAAAGTGATCTAAGTCAATTTGAACAAAATTTTGGATATTACGTTTTTTAAAGGTTTTGCAACATTTATTAGCAAATTATCAAGACTTTCATTTTTTTTTAAATATTGATTTACAATTAGACCACTTTCGTAATTATAGGCACAATTCTAAATATATTAAACTATCTCTGAATTATTTAATTACCCAATTTAATATATTTAGATTAAATATATTATTACATAAAGTTTCTCGGGAATTAACGTATCCGGTATCCCTTTTTATGCTCACCTGATCGAATATTTCATGGAGGCGCTCAGTATTCGCACGCTTTAGATATCCGGAACCCTGAAACACACATTTGTCGTTAATCGTAGTCTGCGTGGGGAATTAGGTTCGTTTTTCTTTCTTATATGCGAGATCGTTTGGGTTCATTAACATCAGGTTGGCGGTGTCCGACGAATACATTTACGAATTATCGAATCACTAGGTGATCGAATTATCGAATAACAGTGATCTATATGAAACTGTATTATGTACCAGGAACGGAGAAAAAGGGTTCAATGTGGGGTGCGAGGTCTGGTTAGGTGGTTAGGTAGGCTAGGTCTGGTTAGGTTGGTGCGATTAGGTATGTTAGATCTAGGTTAGGTAGATCTGGTTAAATATGTGAGATCTAGGTTAAATAGATGTGGTTAGGTATGTTAGATCTAGGTTAGATAGGTTTGGTTAGGTATGTTTGATCTAGGATAAATAGATCTGGTTAGGAGTATTATATCTGGGTTAGGTAGGTGTGGTTAGGTAGGTCTGACCAGGTCTGGTTAGGTCTCGTGAGGTATATTAGGTCTGGTTAGGTCTAATTAGGTATATATCTGGGTTAGGTAGGTCTTAACAGGTCTGGTTAGGTCTGGAGAGATATATTAGGCCTGGTTAGGTCTGGTCAAGTACATTATACGTGAATTAGATAGGTGTGGTTAGGTAGGTTTGATCAAGTCTGACCAAGTCTGGTTAGGTTTGGTTAGGTATCTCAGGTCTGGTTAGGTCTGACAGCCCGTACCCAACATTGAGGTCATTTTTCGAATCCCCCTACGAAATCCTGGCAACCGTACCACTTCTACAGGCAACTCGAAGGAACGCCTCTGAACCGCAGGTTATCTGCGATAGTATTTATCGTCACGTGATAGAAAAAGGTTGCAAGTTACGTGCGTTCCGCGTCGAATTGCGTAACGCCGCGGTATTGCTGGTAATAATTGGCGACAATTATACCGATAACCAGTAACATAACCCTCCCCCCCCCCTCCTTCGCGCGGTATGAAACAATGGGAAATCGGATTTTACGAGGAAATCAAAGCTAATAATAAGGGGAACGAAATTGAGAAAACGACGCGACCACCACGAGATATTTTTATCGAGCGAAGTATTACAATATGCGCAACCAGGACTAATACTCGAGATTGAAAGTGTCCTCGTCGCTGTAACACGATTATGCAGCGTTAAATTAATATGGGAGGGACTTGTTGGCATTTAGTTCAAAGTTCGCAAGCCACGAATCAAATGTCAACGCGAGAACAAAGTTGAAGAAAAAAAACATAAATAATCTCGATTTATAATACTTCGATGAATCACCGACGAGTAATTAGATTTAATCGAAATTCTTTGTTGTTCACCGACGAATCTGACGCGTTACACCGACACACACTGTACATCGGTTAGGTTAATCGGAGTGCAAAGAATCAAGTGGTCTAACGAGAAGCAATCGGCGACAAGTCGAAAATTGAATTTGCATGTCCGTCACCAACACGATCGCACACTCGTTGATCTTTTTTTCAATCATATAATTTTTAAAAAATCACACACACACACATTTCCAGTAATTCTATTTCATTTTCACCAAGAACATACGATTACGTTCGCTAATCGAGTGTATTACCATAACAATTTCCTCGTTCGCGATGAAAACAAGGAAAATATTCTCAGTTTTTCAGAACCAGGCTTTCGAACGTCTCTAATAACTCGGTAGGAAAAAAAAGGGGAAGAAAGAGAGAAAAAAAATTCTCTCCACGTAAACTGGAGCGATTGTTTTCACGCAAATGAAAATCGACCGATTAAATCGACACTGTAGCATTGCGTCACGTGTCGCTCACGTGGTTTACACTCGGTCCGCGTGTTACACGCGCCTCTCATGGCCGTGCCACGTTCGCGAACTTGATGCAGAAAATAATACAGCTGCCAGTCAGCGAGCCAGCTTTATGAAAACGATAACCCGCGTGGCTCGAGGTCGCCGAATATCGCTGCCGGGAACGTTCTCCGGAATAGATCGATGGTTACCTAATTATTAAATCAAACATACAACAAAACCACCTAGTTCCATTAACGAAAAAATTAAAAATTATATCTCATTTATTTTATTATAATTTTATTAATTCTGTCTTATTTATTTTATATTTATATTACTTATTTTATTTTATATTTGGATTATTTTATTTATTTTATTTTATAACACTATACTTTTAAAAAAAATCACACACACACAATATCACCATTAATTTGACATTCCCCGCTCAAGGTAGAGAATCAAAACGAGAACGATAACCCGGGGAGAGATCGAGGTCGTATTCTGCAGCCAGGAAATATCCGCGATAAGAAGCCACCGCTGGAATCCGTGCACCGTTGCTTCCTCTTGTCTCTCAATTATTATTCTCATATTTTATCATCAATCGTCGTGAAAAATTATTCGCGGTCGGTTTACCGTTAAAAAGTCGGCCATAAAATCGCGTACGAACCTCGTGAAATATTCATACCACAAAAGACAGAGAGAGAGAGAGAGAAAGAGAGAGGAAAAAAAACAGTGACTCTCCTACCATAATAACGACGGTATTTCCTTCGTTTCACCAGACAATTCCGGCTTCCCTTCCGTTTTTTTTTCTACTGTTCGTTTCAGGAGAGACTCGCTAAACCCCGCGTTGGCATAACGAGCAGCTCCCACAGGTGTTTCAGGTAACACGCGTTACGCACACGTGTGTCGGTGGAACACCAGACGAACCGGTGTGTTTCGCGCGAGTGTCACAACCGGACTGAGACTGATACGGGAGACGTTCCCCCACGTCAACGACGGCGGTGTGTTTCTTGATCGGCGGTCTAATTGCGGGAGTGATGTTCTCTGTCGGTCTCAGAGATTGAGAGAGCGAGAGAGAGAGAGTGAGAGGCTGGGAGACCTTGTCTTTTTATATGTTTTCGTGGCCTGTTTGGTGCTCATCCTAGATGGTCTTCCGGTTTTCAGTGGGTTTTCACGTATTCTTTTTGGTTACTATTACTAGTTTGTGGAATAGAATCTATTTTTGAGTTTTTATATATATTTTTTGAGAGAATGGCTTTTGTGGCTTGTTTTTCCTACTTATCGTCGCTGGTCTTCCGGTTTTAGTGTTTTTCACGTATTCTTTTTGGTTACTATTACTAGTTTATGGAATAAAATTTGTTTAGATATTTTTGTATCTATATAGATATTTAAATATAGATACTTAGATATGTATTGGGATATACTATTGTGTTTTTACACATTTTTTTATAACAATAGTTTTCGTAGCTTGTTTTTTTGCTTATCCACATCAGTCTTCCGGTTTTCAGTGGTTTTTCACATATTCTTCTTAGTTACTATTACTAGTTTATAGAATAAAATCTATTTAGAGATTTCCATCGAATATATTATTATTTATATATATGTATATATTGTTTTAAGAGAACAGCTTTATTAGCTTGTTTGCTGGTTTTCTAGTTTTCAATATTTTTCACATATTCCTTTTGGTTAATATGACTAGTTCATAGATTTTCATGAGATATATTATTATTTTTTTTAATATACATATTTTTTTATAAAAAATGACAAATGTGTCTACCTTTTGCGAGAATTTGATTTCCACGATATTCCCCTCGCGTGCCTTTTCTCCTAGGTTCCGTTTATCTATGATAATCGCCCGTTGTTATCGTGGCACGCTATCGGATCTGCTTCTATTTCTTTTTCGAAACACAGCCGGTGGTCTTTCTCATTGTCAAGAGCAGGTATTTTTACGTCCGCGATGCGCGTGCCTTGGCGCAGCGACGCTCAAACGATTTTTCACGATCCCATCGTCGACGATCATTTCGTAATCGTCGATTACGTAACTCATCCCGGAAGATATTACGTTCGTTAATTAACTCAAAGCCACGTGACCGGCTTCGTTTATCACCGTTTTACTTGTTCCAGTTTATCTATGACGTTCTCGTGGAATTTAAAAAAATTTAAAAAAAAATGGCAGAGTGGCGAACGGTCAGGGGAATTGAGAATCACTGGTCCAGAAAAATGTGTGTACGTTAATTTCGCAGTGCCGGTTACGTCGAACGATCCACGTCGAGTGCTAAACGATTCGCCAAAGTTTGCTCGTCCGATCAGCGAATGGGAGGGAGTCCCATTCATCCGAATAAAACCGGCCACACACTCGTTTCATTCAAGTTCAATTCGCCGGTGAGTCACCGCGACTTCCGTTTCGTGATTCGAATGCTTCCGTGTCGAGCCGCTGCTTGTAAATAATGAGTAATTAGACGCCGGACACGTGAAAGTGAACGTCTGGAATGTTAAGAGAGACCCGAGGGTCAAGGACACGACAATTGTTTTTGTAAAGTGATTTTTTGGGGCGTAAAAAAATTTTTTGGATTATTAATTTCAGGGTGGAGATATTTGCGAACGATGGAAATTGAGCAGTTTTGAGTTAAAGGGCGTGGAGAAATTTTCTGGGCTCTGAATTTCAGGGTGGGGAGACATTTTTTGGGTTTTTCAAATTTTAAGGGGCACGAAATTCAGGGCTTTCAAATTTCTGGGCAAAGAAAAAATTCTTGGATCGAAATTTCAGGGCGCATAAATTTCAGGGATTTTAATTTTCAAGTTATAGGTATGTCAGAGTTTTCAAATTACAAGGAACACGAAATTTTGGGCTTTCAAATTTCAAGGAGCACGAAATTCAGGGTTTTTAAATTTCAAGGTTTTCAAATTTAAAGACGCGCGAATTTCATGGCTTTTAAATTTAATAACGCATGAATTTCAGGACTTAAAAATTTCTGATCAAATAAATTTCACTGTTTTCAAATTTCCGAGCGCAGAAAATTCAGATCTGTCAAATCCCACACCACACAAATTGCAACACCTTCAAACACCAAAGCGCAGGATTTTCCATTTAATAACCCTAACAATATATTTACTATAACACCGAAGGAATTGTGTGTCACGGCAAAGCGGGCATCGATAGATAATAGATAATAGGCAGACCTAGAGGATATCCCGTATATCCTATAGAATTTATGTAGGTTGTACAGCTTCCCTATTCCCACACGGCGAGATGTGTAATTCCGTGGTGAAAATATCGAGAAATAAAACGAATGGAATCGCTATAGATAGAGAGAGAAAAAAAGAAAGAGAGACCGTCGGGTATAACGTAACAAGATCCCGGCGCAATTTTGTTGGATCTGCACTTTACAGCGTCTAAGAATAGCACCATAAAAATAATTGTCTCGCGGACACGCCATATCGTTATCCGTATAAAAATAAATTGCACGTCGCAACTATCGAGCGGTCGTGTCGGTTTTTCACGTGACATTTTTTTCCCCGCGTGCGTTGACATTTCGTGAAACGTGAAAAAAGAAACACAAACACACATATATAAATACATATATAAACACGCATACCCGTGGAATACAATCACCTCCCTGACGAAATTTCGTGAAATTCGTTGAAAGAAAATATGGTGCAATTTAACGAGATATCGACGAATTTAAATTAAAATAAACCGCGAAATCACGACGTTTCGTTAAGATTCCGCGACGGTACACACGTAATGATTTATTACCCGATTAACGCGGCGATTAAACTTCGCTTTTCAAGAGGTTAACGCTCGATAAAAAAGTAAACACCGAACGAGCGACGGATTCCCCGGGCGTATCGTTTTCTTTATTGCTTATTCGGTCCGATATAACAGTACACAAATTCCTAATCTAATTTCCGTGATAACTGTAAGTGTCCGGAGCTACAGATACTTATCTCCGCTTTCCGATGGTCGAATATCGCTTTAATACCAAGAGGCTCGAGATATTAATCAACCGGAGAGCACTCTTAAGAATATTACATTCCTGACCTACAACATGAAAATTCTACCGCGATGACTTACCAGCACGACACCAACGAAAACCCCCATAGAAATTCCCCACACATATTTAAATAAAATCCAACCGATATCCCGTTACTTTCTTCCACTTATTCGTTCTAACGTTCATAATATAAAGATCAAAGAAAAATTCTTCGTCCATTGGAAAAAAATAAATATTCATCTCCCTATTCACCGTCCAAAGTATTCGACACTTCGTTTCTGTTTACAAAATACTCGATAATCGTTCTTTTCATTCCCATTGCGATTCCACGAAGTGGAAGTGAAACGAGGCAAGCAACAGGTGTCTTAAAAATAAGGACCCCGGACAAAGGCATTTCGACGAACCGTTAGAGTGTGTACGAAATAAGTCGTCGACGAAATGGGTGTCTTGAAAAGGGGGGAGGGGGAAGGGGGGATACTTAAAAGGTATCCCGGACGAATACACTCAACGGCAGTTGAAGTCAGGCTAATAGAGTTACGGAATTTCACGTCGCGATTACATGCTGATCGATTCAACGGTGGATTCGATCGGATAATCTCCGCCGGCAACAAGATCACAGGGTTACGTAACAACAAAGGCAAAGGAAAAACCAGGCGTGATTTTTGCATATGTTGGAAATCATTCGCTGCGTCACCGGAGCTTTATATAATTATTTTCTTCCACGGAGAACAATGATAAAGCGAACGAAGCGCTGTTCGTGGAATCCTTTGTCCACTGTGCTGTTTTTTTTATTGTTAAATTGATATACATAGGTAACACGTGGAAGCGAGTCACCTGAGATGAATAATTAATCTCGACGGGAGAAATGAAATAAAGACACTTTAAACACGCGATAGTCGTTAAAACAGCAGTTTAACGGTGGAAAAAAGTGAAATATTCTAAATCCACGCGAATATTATTTTTTTCACGTATTATAATTACCGCACTGGGGTTAATTGCACTAAAATTTCTAATCCGCTGACCTCGTCGAAGTTTCCGTTCTTCTGCACCATTCTTCGTGTATGTTTTTTTTTGTTTCGAATCGATCTCGCGAACGAACTTTCCCGCCTAATAACGGTCACTCGATCACCCGCATGATCGTCGACGTAGAAAACGATCTATGATCGTCTCCAGATCGCGGCCCCGGCGTAACTGACTCGCCCGGTGCCGTGCAACTGGTGCAAGCGGCAACGGGAGGTGGACACAGGTCCCCGACCCGCGGAAAACTGTTACAGGAAGACCCGATATAGCGACGGGAACCTGGCTGAAAAGATTCGCGGATCCAGCTGATTTCGTGCGCCGGTGACACCGGTCGAACTTTCCGTCGGCAAACGTCGCGATTATTCAAAATTCCCGCGTTTTTAGATCGAAATTCGGTTCGTGGAAAAATGAAGAAAACTCGGAAAAAGTGTCTAATTGCAGGTCATTTTTTTTCGTCAGGAAATTCTGTTTTTGGATTTTTAACCCTTTAGGGTCGGTGTCCCTGTAGCAGGGACATTTTTAAATCGTTGTAGAAGTCGGTGTCCTCTTAGCGGGGACACTTTTAAAGCGTCGTAGAAGTCCGTATAGTAATTTTAAATACTGTAAGCAAAAGTAACTGCGAAACGCTAGATTTGCTCCGATCTTCTGGTACTTCCAAAAGTGAAATCTGCCGATCGCAAAGGGTTAATTTTCCTTCGGCAACCGTTGCGATAATGCAAAATTCCCGCGTTTTAGATCGCAATTCGGTTCCTGGAAAAATGAAGAAAACTCGGAGAAAGTTTCTAAAATTCCAAGCCTTTTTCTTTTCGTCGTCGGAAAATTCCGATTTTGGTTTTTCAACTTTCCATGGGCAACCGTTGCGATAATTCAAAATTCCCGCGTTTTCGGATCGCAATTCGGTTCCTGGAAAAATGAAGAAAAATCCGAGAAAGTTTCTAATCGCAAGACACTTTTTTGTTCAATTTTTCCTGAGAAAATGTGTCCAACCTGGGGATTGGATTAACGGCAGATATTCGACGAGGTCGACCCGGTTCTACCGGCAGAATCGCCTAAAACCGAGGGTGAGTAACGTCTTGCGGTTAACCTAGATTCGATCCGCGTACCTAACCCAGACCTAACTGAAACTTGGTCAGACCTAACCGAGACCTAGTTCGACTAACGAACTTCGGTCGGTGAGCGTCTTAATCTGGAAAAGTGAAACCGAAACCCGGCCACGGTTGGTGGAATAATAATTCTCGAATGAGAATTTAAATGAAAAGATTCATGAAATAACCCGGACATCGAGCGTTTCCAGCTGCCCACGCGGCACCAGGAGTCCGACGGCAGCGAGTCCGATGGATTTACCGGGGAATAATGCCATAGGTGAGATAATAATACCCGTATATCCAGACCTCGCACACACGTCGGGAATTAGGTCAATGCGAAGGTGGTGAAATTCCAGCGTTCAAAACACAATTCCACGAGTTCCAACTGCGAGAAACATAAATACACAAAAAATAACGAATACTGGGTGTCTACGGGGTCCCATAAAAATTCTCCAGCGAAATAAACGAATCGTTACGAACATATTTCCAAATATACGATAGACATTTTTCGAACGAACCCGATAAACAAAGTTCACCGATAAATTACCGTGGTTTCCGAATGATTCAAGCGAATTGCATCATTCCGTGATGTTGCTGTGCGGTGTTACAACGATAAAAACGAGAGAAAGGGGGGGAAAAAAATGATGAAATTGGGACGGGAAGCTGAGCCACTGCAGAATCGAACTGCGGTGAAGTGGCGCCTTTAGGCACGTGTCCAATGTAAACGTAATAACACGTACACTTGTACCTCGTGCATAGAGATAGCTGGCAAATAAGTATTTATACACCTTCGAGATAAACTGGCTGAGTTTTCAGACCGCCACGGCGACGAAGTAGAAAAAAAAAAGCTATCACATTTTTATGTCTCTGTAAAAATACTTCTACGTAAATGGAATTCTGATAAATATCGATCGCACCACGCTGTATACACGCTTATAATACATACATATATTGGTTATTTTTTTCCACTATCTTTTTCCAGATATCATCCGCAGTCTCTACGTTATTGATCCTCTCGAGCCCGAACGATTCAGCGTTTCTGAAGCATTAAATCGCAAGAGTGCTGCAGCATTTATCGGCCAATAACGATGCAGGATTAACCTTCTTACGTTCCGTACAATTATATGTACATCGGATGCCGGAATATTCCGTTTGCATGCGATAATACGGTTGATATCTCATGTCCTGCGGTATCTGACTCGTTAATTCCGTAATTAAATCGATCGGTTTTTCGAACACCCGAGTTTATCAAGATGCAACGGATTAACCCGTCCGTCGTGTTGCGAAATACTATCCGCGAATTTCTGCGGAGCTCGAAATTAGCACGGCCTGAAAATCTCGCTGTATTTCGGGTTCATGTACCGCTCTAATAAAATCCGGCATTTCGCAAGTATGCGAAATATTAAGGGTATCGACACCTTTCTCCTAGACAACGGGAACAACACCGGGTTTCACAGATACTAGCCTTTTGTTCCGTGTGACAAACTATTCCCACTAGAAATATAAAATGACAATTAATTTCTGATAATTTGCACGAGCTCGATCGAAAAACATAATATTGTTTTGTCTTTGCAAAATTCTAATAAATGATTAAATATATATATATATTGGTGAGGTAACTTTGAAAAGTTCAAAGCAAGTGACTGATTCGAAATTCTCTGATAGTTACAAATATTGGGCAGAGTGTCCAACACTAATTAAAGATAAATAAACACTCCGGGCGATTATTCACAGTTCCAGGATGCAATTCGAGCGAAAACGCCACACGGTGCGAGGAGAACGAAAAAAAGAGAACCCTTATCGCGAAACCGATATGTCCGTCACAATCTTATCTAGTGAAAAAGAACAAAAAAAAGTGTACCTCGCAACAGCATTTCAGATATTTCGCAGAAACGTCGCGGAAACGCATTAAATCACCGTCGAAAAACGAGGCTCAACCGATCGTTATCTAAAAACGGCTTTCGTCAAATGTTTATGGAAGCGAAATGGAAATTAAATCTTTCCTGAACGTCGTGCGCCCCGATTGAACCGCGGTTATCGTCGGAACGCCGACAACAATATTCTATCGCAAATTATCGAAAGTACGGGTAAACACGATCAATCAACGATTACCGTATCAATATTTACGGTACGCTTCCGCGATTCGTGCTGCACCGAGATTAAGCGACGTCGTCGTTCGCCCCGAAAAGTTTTTCCTCGTCGTCGGCGAACGCTTTTTTTGCATGTCCCGCTGCATTATTTACAGAATCGAGCCGTTGCGTGCTAACTTTTCGACTACGTGATCGAGCGTTTGTTAAAAGAGAACAAAAAAGAAAACACGAGAAGAGAATAACAAAAAGAGAGAAAATAGACACTGGAATAACTTCGAAGCGAGGTTCTTTCAACGGAACTTTTTCAATTCCCCCCCAGCATACGAAACGAACTGTGTGTGTCTCTCGAATCGTGCCGAACAGTTTGAATATATCGACCTTAAAATTAACTCGTATCTTCCGGCGAGTTTTCTGCACGGCAACTTTAACCTCGGTGCTCTCCGTACGGCTCGATCGTCGGAAAGGAAATTAAGCCGTAAACTTGTGCTCTTTTCGCGGGCGTTATATCGTACGGGGGGGGGGGGGTAATTGTGTCGTAACGAATTTCATCCGAACCGTGTCGTATTTTTCTCGCGGTTACAGTTTGTTTCCCCCGATAAGCGGGATTATTACGAAATCGAGGTCGAACGATAAGATGTTCGCGGGGGGTACGGCTGTATCTTCTCTGACGTAAATGATCGTTTCGAGAACTACATAAATAACGAGTTGCGTACGAGAGAATTTCACCTCGATAAACAACCACGATAACGACGTTTCTCAACGAAACCGCAAAACAAGGTCTACAAGCGAGAACGTACATACGCGGTCGGGATGTTTTCGCGAAAATTTTTCGCTCCCGCTTTACTGCGGCGATACGAGAACTGTTTACCGTGTTTTTCGAGCTAATCTACCAACGGCCTAAGAAATATTTATCGCGGTTAATTTTCCAAGGATCTAACGCGGAGATTTAATTATAACTCGCGGATTGTAATTACCGTATATAATTGTCATATAATTTTTGTCGAATCCACTTGATCCTTTGCGGATTCTACGGACGTGGAAATTTCGCTCGTTAAAGTTCCACCGAAGTTTTCTCGTTCTCGGTGTGCACAATTAAATATCGTAATTTCGAGCGACGCCGACTCGCAAAGGAACGGTGTGTTCATGGTTTACGAATTAAGCAATTCGTTTCAATTTACGTCGGAAAGTCGCCGCGCATTGGGCGCATTGCATAATGGAGGCATTAAATTCTTTAATGGGGCCCGATAACGAGCCCAATAGACGACCGCAGGAAACATTTGTTTACGTGACGTTGTGTCAAACTGTTCCCATGATGGATTTGCTTGAACTTTAACGACGTCGCCGAGAAACGATTCCGCTGTCAGGATCGCGGAAAGTTTTTGCGTTACGATGGTGGTAGGGCATAGTATGTGTATGTATATGTATAGATATATGTTCGTGTACCACGGTCAAGGTGGTCGTCGCAATGTGCGAGAGTTGATTTGGATCGAATGTCTGCATTTTCGAACCCCTCCCTAGCCACTCATTTCTCTCTCTTTAAAAATAGGGCGATACTACGACGCAGGTTATGTAACTTATGCGCCAAAATTCTTCTAGCGAGACGACAACCACGTTAGCGATTAATTATCGAATTTCTTCTCTCCCTGCTGCATTAAAACTCAGGTATTCAGATTTTTCACACTCGCCGTGGATTTCTAACGTTCCCCCGCGGATCTTTTGTCGCTTTCGAGTGTACCCGCGGGCGTAATTATTTGACGTGGTGCCAGCTGCGTGGAATTACGAGCCGGCACTTTTAAATATCCATGCGAACGTTCGTACAAAGCTTTCCAGAAATCTGTGACCGCGGAATACATAGATTCTATCGAATAGAGGTTCGTTGAACGTTGAAAAACACGTAGAGAAATGAAAATGCAAAACTAATAGAAGTCTCGTGAATCTCCGGGTAATTTGTCTCCACTTTCATCGTGCGTTCAAACGCCCGGGGTCCACCGGTCGCATATTTCGTTGACGTCGAACGGATGCTTGGAATCCCTCGTAATAACGCAGCGGGACAGGAAGTAGTTTATCGCGTTCATGTAGCAACGGGTACGTAGCGGTGGACGGCAGGTTCCTCTCGCAGGCTGAAAAAGTAACAGGGCCGTGGGTAGTGCACGAAGAAAGCTATCGCAGAAATTCTACGTAGAGATCGAGAGTGAGGGTTGCTCAGTCCCGGTGACCTCGAAACCAAGCCGGCCTCGCGGCCGTAAGTACGGTCTCCAGGATCGATATTCGCACCCGCCATTCGTGGACGTCCAACCCGATGCAGATGTCACTCGACCAGTACCGCTTCCTTTGCCGCAAAAGAAACTTCCCGAATGATCGTCGCTAATTGGATCAAGGTCATGTTTCCGAGTACTTTTCACAGTTGACGATCGGGAAATGCAGAGATAAACGCAAGGTGTTTCGATAATGATGCGTTAATAAAAAAGAAAACAAAAAAAAATAGGATGACGAGGGAGAACGATCCAAAAAACTTACCCACCTCTTGGCAGGATGCTCGAACGAGAAGCGAGTCCTTCAACATTCCCAGCAGGAAGTGTTACCTCGATTCTTCGTTGCAGTTTCGAAAACGGGATGCAGAGTTAGCGGGTATCGGATTCTTCGCAGGGGTTAAAAGGGGGGAGAGGGGGCGGTCGCTCCGGGTACCGGCAACCGGACACTCACACACACACGGTCCTCGCGTAGTCGCACGGGGACGTTTCCGATGGCTTCCTGGAGCAGCGTCCACCGAAAGAGTCGCGACGCGGTCTACCGAATGCTCACCTGCTCTTTGAAAACACAATGCGGATCGGAAGCTGCCATACCACTGCGCGCCACTCAGTCAGCTAGCGACATCTTGGCGGCCATCTTGGAAACACATGGCGCGCGACAGGTGGCGCTACGATACTTGAAATCCGTTGCCTGCGGATCGTTAAAAACGGTTGTTTTATAATTTATTGTGTAATCTTTTCGCGCGGATAATTATCTTGGGTTGTTTTAAATAAATTGTATGGGTTTCGTTGATTTTTTCGTTGATAAAGGGTTTTTCTTGACAATGGGACTGTGTCGCGTGACGGTTGACTTTTTTTTGATTTTCGACGAACTTCAGGTCGATCGTTATTGATAAAACTTTTGAATTGAAATTATAAATAGCAGATATGGGCTCGATAAGTTCGGTAATTAATTTGAGGCGATCGCGACGGGTGACGGATAAGACTTACCGACGCGTGTTTAATTTCTGTAATTAATTTAGGAAAGCGATTTTATGAATATGTTGTATTATAGACGGTATGAAGATCAAAATTGATATGGAAATTGTTAATGTAATATGCCTTCACTTTCCCTTTTGTACCAACTCTCCATTTCCTGTATAACATTCTTTCTTATATTCTAAGTAGACACATAAATTTATTATACGTTATTGTCATGTAACTTACAATCGAAAATAAGTAATAAACTATTACGCACAATTGTTCGAAATGCGTAAAAAAGAATGTATTTTTTCTAAAGATACAATTACCTATAGCTACTGCGTCTAGAAAAAAGACGAAATTTAACGGTCCCAGGTACAAAATTCGTTAGCCGTCAAACACGTTTCAGTTGAAACTGGCGAGGAAAGATACGTATTTTTTTCAAATGATCACCTTTGTGCGACGCGTTAAAGCTCCATACATATGTGACTGCGAACACGGCCGTAAATCTATAGTGCGAAACCGACCGAAAGATTCAACGGAATTACACTCCGTCGCCTTAAATTCTACCATCCTTTCGTTCTAAACGGTTTTATTCTGAATCCGCTAATTCAATTAACAAAATCAACCGGTAAAATACCTCAAGGAACGTTCACTGTCAGGGGCAGATAGTGGGCTCTAGAAAAATCGAAACGGCGGCCATCTTGGATATCGACCTTTGTTTGCGCCAACTTCAGGTGACAGTTGCATTTCTCTACTTTTTCGTGAGATCTGTCGTTTCTCGTCCACTGTGTGTCTGTCCCCGTTCTAAAAGAAACAGGATAATTCCCTTCCAGGTGTAAAATTCGTTACTGAGTGCGACTGGCGAGAACGTGACAGGAGCCACTTCCCGGTGAGTCCGTTGTCCAGCGTTTTATTCTTCGTTTCGCGGATTCGTTTCGACATCAGGCCAACGAACATCGTTTCGTGCTCGCGACGTAACTGTGTTACAAGTTGTCGCGGTTCACGGTGTGTACATACACACGGTTTTGCGGCGAAATTTCGAGAAATAATCACGAATCCCGAGGGGATTCTCGCGGGTATCGTCGAGTCCGTTAACCGGAGGACGTTTCTCGTGTTGTGACAAACGGGTCCTTCGACGTCGACGAACCCCTCGCCTTGCCATCCTGGTTGCGCGTAAAAAAAATTCACGTAAGTACCCGTGTGTCATTTGCGGTTGATAATACCCGCTATCGACGTGCAGCGGGCACTAGATAAAAAGATAAGACGCGTGTGAAATCATTCGAATTAATCATCGCAAGGGAAACTCGTGGCGTTTAACCGTTTTCGCGAAGAACGACAGCTTCGCGACCCTGGAAACGTTAATACATATATCGATATCCGCGAGAATGTGCGCGTCGTGAATATTTCCGCACGTTTCCCGTTTCGCGTGACTTTTCCGGGGAGATTTCGTGAATGTTCCTTTTTCCTGCGGGGTTTCCTGAAACAAACGACGCTGTTCATGTCGGTATCATGGTTATTTCGTGCCAATGATTCCGCTGTAGCAACAAATATTTACAAAACGTGCGGGTCACATGTTTTCTGACGAATTTACTTCGAAAGACGTTTTTAGGATTGTAAAAATATCAGTGCATCAACTTGCATTTACACTACCTGTGTGTCATTGAATTAACAAGGGGAAGTCGGGAAATGTGACACCCAGATTTTCGTGAAACAATTCCCAGCAGAACAGAGGCGACAAATAATTATACTGACCTTTGTTTCGTCGACAAGAATTATTACATTCTAGAAAAATATCGCACGAGTTATTTTTTTCCTCAAACTGACCATCCATTCGATAAAAAGTCGAGACACGACTAAAATATTTTACGTCGTCCGTTACGCGAGAATTTATTATCAAAATCGAAGTGTCACAGTTCATGGCTTCCCCTGTTCTGAATTGCTATCGACAAACATTGATGGGTCCCCGATATTCATTATCTACTTATCTGTGTCTTTCCAATGTTGGTTTTATCGTCGCAAGCAATAGAACGTTGCCAGCGATAATGAAAATTAAAACTGAGATATTCTAGGTTATGTTACCCTCAGATAGGAACAAAGTACCGTGAATATGACTCAGGAATTCTACAACGCTGCCTACTTCCGTAAATACCTGTATTGTTGCAGGACAAACAACCTCGTTAACAAATAATCTTTATTTAATTACACTATGTAAAAACATTTAATGCGTATTATTAACTTTTTCTTCGCTAGAAAATGCGAAGTGGTTTATTCACATATTTCTTCTTGCAACCCTGTAACATTTACCCACTTGGTATTCTATTTATAATAATAATAGAACATTATTGACGCACACTTTTTTTTTAAACAGATAAACAATACTTCCTAAAAAAGATGCGAATCATTCTTAGAACGTTGGAAGTACATTGAAACCGAATTAATGTTCGATTAGAAAGGCGCTCGTTTTTTTCTCAACTACACGTTTTTACGACAGCTTTATCATCAGCAGTTCCATTCGTCACAGATAGAAATCACGTATAATCACCGTCTCGTGTAACAGATCTCACGGGTAATTACTTCAACTGCTGGAAACGTATTGCAAGCAAATTATCGGGTGCATTGTCTTTTTCACATTTTAATTACCTTCCTCGATTCTCGCTTCGTCTCGTAAAACTCTCTGAAACTCTCGTTGCGTTACATACAATACATACACATTTATCTATCTGTGAATTTTTCTTCACATTTATGGTGTTTTTACATCCACTAACCCAACGACGATTTCTTATGTATTTTCCTTCGATTTTAATAATAATTTTTCGTTACTTCCTTTCGGACGATCGTTGAATGAACATCCTAACGGGGTGTCGCACGTTTCGTAACACGCTGTCTATACTTTGCGATTATGATTCCCGAGTTGCATTGTGCTCTTGATCGATGCTAATAACGTAACTCGCCGCGCTTCTATATTAAGTTCGGATACGTACGATTGATACGCGCGAGAAACAAAGCCCCCGATTCTTCCCGATGCAAATATTTTTCTACCTAGCGATACATCAGAACGACGTAATTAAGGGAAATTAAATTTTCCGCCGGGGTGTCGAACATTTTGAAAGCTAGACACTTAAAATTTTTGTATTAAAATATCTGTAGCCTCCAACGTTGTTTCCCTCAATGTACATAAAGAAATATATTTCTTTATGCAAAATTAATTATTATCTGAGTCCAATTATAAAAGTTTGCATTTTTATGAGTTGTATAAGAATATTAGTTTTATTTTAGTTTTTAACTTTAAGCAACACATCCACAATGAGGTTTTAGTTTAACAAAATTGAATGAGTTTGACAAAACGTCTTATTAATTTCAATTATAATATTAACTAGAGTGTTTATATGATCGTTTAGAAAGCCGGTGAAATAGTTATCTACTCCTATAATTTGCCATTAACAATATTATAATAAATAATACGACAATTTCATGGGGATATGTATAGAAATTAGTGTCAACTCGGTCACTTCACGTGGAACTCGCCGATGATTATCTCGAAAAGTTCATTGATCAATCATCACGTGATCTTCTAAGAACCGTTGATCATCGATCGTAATCCCGATTTTAAGGATCGATGAGAATCATTGATCGAACAATTCCCATCCTCACTGGACGATAATAGATCAATAAATTCTATTATATCTCTATCTAAATAATCATCATTAAAATTAATATTAATTATCCCATAATTATTCCACATAATTTCGTAATTTTCCAAGTGTCCCCATTAATTGATTCCAAACGTTTTACGACGCCGGTCACCGGTGACCACGACGACACCGTTGATAAATCAGAGTGCCGGTCACCGGTGACCGTCACTTCGCGGCGTTAAAGGCGAAAGACCAGTCGAAAGTGTACGTGGTTAAAATTAGGCTCGAGTTTGTCCTAGACCCTTTCGTTGGCCTTTTAACCGACATTCCCGACCTAGCGCAATAAAGCCAGCGTAATGCGCGTCGTGTCGCCGGTTTGAAAACGCGCCGGTGGCGTCGACTGAAAAGCAACACGCCACAGGAGATTGAACTCTGAAATTCCAAATTAAAAAATGATCTATATAAGAGCGGGGGGGGGGGGGGAAGGTTGCACAACACTGCGCAACGTTACGTTCCTTTCGAGGTTGGCAGTAGATACAGAGATATTATACAGGGTGTAGCATAAGTAGTGGGATATTTTTTTCAGGACAGATAGAACGCATGAAAATAAGGAAAAAAAATGTTAAAAGTTTTGTACGAAACAGACTGCATACAGAGATATAACCCTTTTTGTAAAGAGATTTTTAAAAAATTATATTTTCAAAATGGTAAGTCGTGGAGGATGTATTTTGATTAAGTTATAATCGGAAGAGATCAAAGTTTATGAAAAAAAATATTAGTAATTAGAATTTATTCGTGTTTAATATAAATAACTTGTGAAAAATTAAGGCATTTACCAAGACTTCCTTTCCATAGATAGTGATATTTTTTCGTGAACTTTGACCTCTTCCAGTAATATTAAAATGAAAATCAGTCCCCTATGACTTACCATTTCGGAGATATAATTTTTTAAAAATTTGTTTCCAAAATAATAGTATCTCGATTGAGGGTGGTTTTTCTGTCCTACGATTTTTGCTTTATTTTTCATCTTTTGGTACCCTTAAAAAAAGGCCCCATTCATTATTTTACACCCTGTATATACATACATAGTACATCATCCTATGCATACAATATCTCAAATTTAATAAATATGAAATTGCGGAAACGGAAATTTTCCACGAAAGAAAAAAATAATTTCACTCAGGAAATTAATATTAATAACATGAATCATCGGGCGGATGTTCTTAGACGTATTTCGACGGTGAAAATATTTTTCTTCGACAACCCGAAGTAAAATCGTCGTCCTTCTGGCAGCCAGACGGGGAACGAGGTACTTGAATATCAGTAGACATACGCGAAATCCTTTTTCTTCGATACATCGCTCGCTGCCCGAATATGTAAATCTGACGTCACACCTCCGGAGGAGACCGCGAAAGGACGCCCACCGGTGTGTTTCTCTCCCGGACTTCTCTTTCGCGTTTTCGCATCCGCGTTATCTATGCGCCGCCGGTGACTCTTTATTAATCCACGTTTGTCCCCCTAACGTCCGACAAAGGATACGAAAAATCCTTGGATTCCTCCGGTCGGCAGTAATACAAACGAAACGCAACGAAATATGGTGCGGAGACTTCAAAGAATTCGCCGGATAAATTTACATTTATGCAGATTCGTTGATAGACGGATATATCAAATCGCGAACGCGAATATAAAGGACGTAGTGATTCAATTTTGTTGAGGAAGATTTTCCTCTCTGATAACAAAATGTACGGTTAATGAAATGTATATTTAGTGAAATATACGTTTAATAAAATCTCTATTTAATAAATTCTATATTTAATAAAATTTGTATTTAAAAAATTCTATATTTAACAAAATCTGCATGAACCAAAATCCATATTTATGTAAATTCACATTTAACTAAACCTACATTTATCAAAATCTACATTTAACAAACTCTACGTTTAACAAAACCTACATTTAACAAAATTCACATTTAACAAAACATACATTTATCAAAATCTACATTTAACAAATTCTACGTTTAACAAAACCAACATTTAATAAAATCCATATTTAACAAAATCCACATTTACCAAAATCCATATTTACCAAAATCCACATTTACCAAAATCCATATTTAATAAAATTCACATTTACCAAACTCTACATTTACGAAAATCCACGTTTAACAAAACTGGATGCTGGTTATCTCCGCGGCGTCCGAGCGAGAATTAAATGTTCCATATTTGCCATGTTTGCAATAAACGAGCAGCGAGTCGATAACTCGATTGACACCGGTAGTTTCCGCCGATGATCGCATTAATAACCCACAATGACGGCCGGTCACACACATACATTCCTGCGACTTACTCACGGCCCGTATTTGGCGGTTCCGTTTAATCGATGCCCAGTGACGTGTTTTGTACGGACAGACGATGAGAATCTTTCCCCGTTTTCTGACGGTTTATTACTGTTTCGTGACTAAACTTCACCTGGGTCTAACGAGGTATTTACGAAATAATTCGTATCACCCAGCACATGCCAACGGAAGTATCACGCCCGTTGTATATACATGTATTAGTAACTCACGGATAAACAATACCGTTCACAAGTGCTACACATATCAGTATTCCAAAATTTAGAATTTTAATACCTAAAAAAATTTAAGATCATGGGAAAATGTTAACGTGTAATTTTTTGTGGGGTTTTATTTTTAAATTCTGGGGGTTTTAGTTGATCATTAATACGAATTTTTGAACTTCCCGCCACTTATGGAAGGACCTGTAGGTAACGTTAGTACGTAACCGTGAAATTTCGCACGTATTATCGCGAGGACACTGTAAACACGTCGTTAACCCTGAATAGGAAACGTGTAAATCTATGAGATAGTATTATAACACTAGAAAACTTCCGAGGTTGTTTTATTTTTTTTTCTAAAAGTCACTGAAATTTATAACAGTGATTTAAATATTATAATTTACTATTTTCCTTTATTTCCTCTTTTCCAAACGTATATATCAACACTTTAAGATATACAAAATGAATGCCCGGTATTTCTACTATTAAAGAGATGTAGTAATGTACTTTCATTCTATGATTAGAAACGTTTCGTATAGAATTCGGGTATTTCTGCTGTTTACCCTCTGTTATTGTTAAAATTGTCCGTTCATATTTCACCAGCCTCGGAATAGCGTGTAACACGTGTCGAAAAATCGATTGCTCGAACTTTCCATCCTTGGATTAGTGCCCGGGTGTGCCTCAGCAAAATTTCGACGTACATCTTTGGATGAATGTCAAGTCCAAAACTGGCGATACACTGTGCGAAATTAATAGCAAAGTCCAACGTGCCAGTTAACTTCGTTACCCCCGGTATCTTTGATTAAAACGCACCAATCAAACGGTCGGAAATCCCCCCCCCCCTACTGTTAGATTTTCAATTAGCTTTTGTGAAATTGATAAATATTTTTCACTATCAGCGAGCTCGCAGGAACAAGTAGGTCATCATAATATCCTCCGGGCTGGTTTCCGATAAATAATGAACGTCTGTATTCAACGTCTAGATTGTTGAAAAAAAACATCTTAAAAAATGCACGAACCAAAGAATCTCAGCAAAGTGTTTTTTTATGCAGTGAAATATTCAGGGAATTTTTTTTTGTCCATTTGTAAAACACTTTTACACCTTTCCCCGGGTGGGAATCTCAGGTATTTGATATAGTTTGTTACATAAGTGATTAATTAAATATTTAACGATTATTTAAATATTAGCAAGTGGAAATTTCTAGTGAAATTTTTGGTGCGTTAGAAATTGCATTTTTCTTGGGAGGTTTTGAGTGATAATTGAATGAAGGGCGAAGGGCCGTCGGCAGGACGACCATTGTCAAAGGACAATGGCAGGGTTGTTGGGTCGTCCCGTTGGAAAGACGCCCACGACGACCCACGTCGCGATGACTGTTCGCATGGTTTTACCTGGACGCGTGTAGGCAGCCCGAAATCACCTCCGAAAGCAGCGTGACTCACGGATTTCGCGATCCTCGGGTACATAGACACTTATTATAAGCTACAGGCGGTTCCCCGAATAGCGGACAGAATTTCCGGAAGCTGCGAAAATATTTTGGGAATAATTTAAAAAACTGTATAATCAGTGCGTAAGGGAAATAATAATTAGTGTATTTTGGCAGTGAGTTTTTTAAATTATTATTTCTAATATTTTAGAGATTATTTCATTCGAATATGTAATTTTTAATATTTTAGAAATAATTGAAAGACTTTATAATCAGTGCGTAAGGGAAATATTATTTAGTGTATTTTGGCAGTTGGGTTTTTAATTTATTATTTCTCATATTTTGGAAAATGATTAAATAGGGAATAGGGGAAAAGAAAATTGGGAATACTTTCTTGCGTTTTTCAAGTCTCTGCGATAATTCCAACAATTTTTTATCAAAAATACTGTCCATATTCGAGTAATATTTAACAGTGCCCCTAAACTAATCACCCCTACCAATTAATACCAATATTAATCAAAAAACAATTATGAGAATTATCTTTCATCAATTTCTTTTCCAATACACAAACATTAAAAACACATTTCCCTCTATACTTTTCTATTTATCTCATTAGATTCAGCCTGCAATTAATTCCCCCAGGCATAGTTTAGTTTAACAACGTTTCGAATTTAATTACCGTTTCACCCAACACGTTCCGCGACCTTTTTTTTTCTTTTTTTTTTCTTTTACGGAACTGAGGAGGTGAGCGGCACCTTTGATAAGGATGAGGAGCGACCTTCTTTCGGAATTGATTTGCTATAGAAAGCAGACACTTAACAGTGAATACCGGTTCGGTACGTGACTTACGGAACAACCTGTATATAGAACTATCACCGACACGGAAGGCGATATGCCTTATTCCGGCGTCCTCGACCCGATCGCGGAGGTGGTGCGACCGTGTGTCACGTATGGACACGAAACACTCTTCTACCTGGCGGATATAGACAATTCTTGCTCACCTAGTAACACGGAACCACCCTCACTTACGGATACACACCGTTTCAAACACGCTTTTACAAACCTGTGTGTGTGTATGTGTGTGTAGTTTTTAATTATTTTTACTTTATCGATTTCAAATATTTTAGAAATAATTTAAAAAAAACTATAATCAATACGTGAAATACGTATTCATAAGTGTATTTCAACTGGTAGTTCTTTTAATTATTATTTCTAATATTTTAGAAATTTTAATTATTATTTCTAATAATTTATAATTTATAATATTTGAGATATAATTAAAAGACTTTATAATCGATACGTAAACGATATAGCAATAAGTGTATTTGAGCGGTCTGTATTTTAAATTATTAATTTTTAATATTTAAAAAATTTCTAGTATTTGTAATATTTTGATTTAATTTCTAGTATTCTAGAAATTTCTAATATTTCACGAATAATTAAAAAAACTTTATAATCAGTGCCTAGACCACATATCCATAAGTGTATATAACACTTAGTCTTTAAAATTATTATTATTACAATCCTATATTGCCTTCATTCAAGTATCACGTATCTTTTCGATGAAATTTCACACCAAATTAACCATCAACATTTATATATTCAATTACATAGACTCCAAACACACTTCCAAACCTTTTCTTATATTTCCCAAGTAAAATTCCCCATAAAATTAACCAAAATCTCCAGAACGATTAATCCCGTTCGCAGATTACTCAATTCTTAATCTCAGAAGATTTAATGCTAATCCAAACCGGTGAATGAGAGGCGAAATGAGTAACGCGAACCACCCACATTTTTTTCTCGCAATTTATAAGCCGCGGCCGATACAACGTCGGCGAGGAAATAACAAAATGAAAAGAGGAGAGAGAGAAAGAGAGAGAGAGAGAGAGAGAGTGGACGAGCGGTGGGATAACGTAATGACCTCCACCTCCGTGTTTCCAACTATTTTCGATACACGACGCGGCTAACTTTAGCATTTTCGTTAGTCCAGTCTTTGACTTGGAGCTCAGTTTTCTGCCGTTTATCCGTCGCGACGGACTCGTCGAGAAAAATTCGCCCGTCGACTCGACGTGTCCCGTTGTTGATTTTATAAAATTAATTAAAACTCGTGGGGGGTGAGGGGGGTGAGCAAAGTGAACTTTTTATACATCGATTCTTCGCCCCCTTTGAAACAACGGGAACAATGTACACGCGAAAGAACAATGGCGGTGAATTGAAACTGTGCTCCGTGATAGTGAACATGTGCGAATTTGCGAGACGAGTTTGAAGGAATTGGATTCGATGGATTTTCACCGTGTCCCCGCGTGAAATTCAATGACGTTTCGTAGAACCACGGCAAGTGCGTTTTGCTACACGTTTTCAAGTAGATTTGTAGAATTGATAGTACAGACATTTCTTTATTTGGCCCTTTAAATGATCGATAAATTTAAATAAATGAAAATATTATTTTATTGGTAATTTAAACACTCAGCTATTCAATACCATAATAATTGTTTTCATTGCGGATAATATTTTAATAGAATATAATATTTTCATTTGTTTAAGTTTATCGGTCGTTTAAAGGGACAAGTAAGGAATTTTCTTGATTACTATACAGGGCGTATCAAAACATGTGGGCATAAAGGAGAAACTCAAGAATAAATGCTACTTACCTACACTAATCACAATTATTATATTTTTTTTCATAAACTTTGATCTTTTCTGATTAAATCGCAATCAAAATTGGCTTTCTACGACTTTCCATTTCGGAGATATAATTTTTTAAAACTTGTTTTACAAAAAGGGTTGTATCTCGATAGGGTGTGGACTTTTTACAAAACTGTAAACACTTTTTTTTCTTATTTTTGTGCGTTCTATAGATTCCCAAAATTATTGCCCCCGTGTTTTGTTACACCCTGTACATTAACTATCGTTACAATTATCTAAGTGATTAATTTAGAGAATTATTTAACAACGTTTATCGCGATTTTTCGCGAAGCAATTTGCAATTTCGACGTCGTCACAAGAGTGACAGACGCTATAGAAAATACAAAACGACGCGTCCCCGCTCGCCCGTGCGGCCATTTATATAATCCGACGTGGAACTATTTTGAAAACAGTACGTAAAATTAACCACGCCGATTATATTTTGCGCTTTAACTGGAATGCTGCGTGTGCCACGCGAAAACTAATTTCAGTCCTCTGACACTTATTTAAAAAATTTTATTCATTATCAACCCACGAGAAACATAAAAACACTACATTTTCCGCTCGAATTATTTTTTTATCAATAATATTTACCTATCAATTTTAATTTTCAAATTTATTTTAAATATAATTATAATATGATCCTTTAATATTTTTTTTTTCCTTTTTTTCTGTCGGTTCTCTGAGACTTTTGTTGTTCGTCACTTATTCGCACATTAAATTGCAATTGCGAAACATTGTTGGATTAATAAATGTCCGCGGAGAGTGTTAAATCAATTTTTCGCGAATTTATCGCCGATAAATCATACTTTTCATCCCGTAATCCGATACTGGCACGTGAACCGTGTTATCACGTTGATCGAATATGCTTTTCAGACGTCTTTCGCTGGGCAACAAGTGGTCGGATGTCCGTTTGAAAAGAAACTCGTCCAGTGAAACGTTATCGCGGATGGAAAAGTCGATTATCACGTTTTAAACGAGATCTTTTCCCTTTTTCTTTTTTTTTTCTTTTTTTCCCTCTTTCATAGAACTCGTGAAAAATTACGAGAGGTATGAAAATAGCGTGGAGATAATCGCACGACGATTTTTCGTTTGTTAGAAACCCGGCTGGGCAAAAATACGATATTTCAAGCAACTATTTATACCGTGCATTCGAGCGTCGCGAAACTAGCATAAATCTAGTCGGATATCTACACGCGAACTGACGCAAATTCTGCCGTCTATAAATTGCGAATGAAAATTGCAACAAGTATCCGTTTCCGCGAATAAATCCGCCCGCGAACGGATTTCGAGCTCTGCGATCGATAACGAGGGAATAGAAATCATTTCCCAATGATAATTATATATAATCATTTGGACCTTTTATTTTAAAAATGCTGTACAAGTCCATTTTCCCTTATTTCGAAAAATTAAAGGATAAAGTATCTGTTACTAAAAAAAGAATAATTATATCAAGTCTTACAATATTTCTACTAATTTATTAATATACAATTTGAATATATATATATATTTGTTTTATTCACTTTGAAAATTAGTCGATGATAAAAATCAATTAATTTCAATTTATGATAAATTAAATATATACGTGAGAAACTTTTTTCAATGATCCACGAGATGATCTCTGTATTTCTCGATCTAGATCGATATCAAGAGCGACGATAAACAATTTCGCAGGTGGATCGCGTGTTCGTTGGCCTGGCATCGACTCGAAACTGGGATAGGTCGATTTTTTTTTCTTCTTTTCTTCCCCCCTCCCCCCCTCCCCCCCTCCTCGGTCTATTGACTCCCGGTGTGCCGTTGCCAATTGGCTAATTAGTATTACCGTTCTCGCTTGTATTGTTCGACAGGTGGTTGCCTAAGCCCTGACACCCGAGCGCAGATACAAAGAACGACATGGTAGACTACTACAAGGTACTCGAGGTTCAACGGACCTCCTCCAGCGGGGACATAAAAAAAGCGTGAGTATCTACCGCGAAAATTTCCGTCGTTTAGGAAAAAAGCAACGGGAATGAAGATTTAAGTGTGTGGAAAGGTGGATCATTGTTTTAGAAAATAAAAGAATTTTTGTTTCATGGTTTTTCGATTTTCGAGGGGATTCTCATTTTCACCCTTAAATGCACGATTTTTTGTTTGCAGTTTGTATTTATCAAAATGTACTGTGGGAAGGGTGTATAATAAGGGAGGAATAAGGGAAAAAATTGTATTTTTTATTACAATATTAATATATGTTGCCTATGGGGTACAAGGTGGTAATGGTACTAATGTGTTTCTATAGTGAAATATGGAATTAGGAGATATATATTTTGGCAAATGGTAAAACGATGCATTTTAGGGTTAACACTTCAAGAAAAAGTGTACTTTTAAATTTTGACTGCTGGGAATTTTCGAACGTTGAAGTTTCTGAGAAATTACTGTAATCCATTTTATGCCGAATTATTTAATTAAATTTCCGATTAAATTTCTTATAAATGTAAGTAGAAACTAATTCAAATATTCTCATAAAATAGGACCAAAAATTTTCTTGAAGAAAATTTAATAAATATTTAAATTTCCCAGGGGGATTAAAATGACGATTTGGTAAACCTAATGAAGGGTTAACACATCAACGAAAATTGCCTTAAAATTTCTATTACTTGAAATTTCTATAGTTATTTGACTCCATTTAGTAGTTCCTATAACGTGAGAACCTTATCTGGCACTAACGATCAATACACAAAGACAATAAGAAAATTAAAAGTTGAAAGTACTTACTTATCATCCATAATAAACTAATTATTAATACCTTCCAACGTTTCGGTCACTATTTTTCACCCTCTTCAGGGATATCCCTAGCTTTCAACTTTTAATTTTCTTATTGTTCTTTGTGTATTGGTCGTTAATGCCAGATAATATTCTCACATTATATTAACTATTACGATCGTTAAGATTTTTGAATTACTATATTTAGTAGTGCCAGTATTAAGCGATAAAAAAATAACTCTAATTACGAGAGCGAAATTAAATCGACACGATTCCGGGCGCTCGTTTTTCTCGCGGGAAAGTCGTGCACCAGAGAACGAAAGAGTGAATGAATGACGGCCAAAGTGGCTGGCTTGGATCCAGGGGATCACCGTTCCCGTCGTCGAAACGTCCCGGACTCGTATTTAAAAGTAAATCAAGCCATTTTTCTTTCTTTTTTTTTTACGAACACTGCTCCGTCATTTCATTGCCATCGCGGACGTCTTTATCGACTATCACAATGAAAAACCTTCGGTTTTCATTATTTTCTTTGTGAAAGACTCACGGTGATCCCCACTGATAATTTAAAAATTTATTTTCACATGAAAACGGGTCTTTATAAAACATTTCGTTGAATTTATTGACATTTATTCGTTATTTTCGTGATTTTTCAGGGTGTTTGGTAATTTTTTAGTATGGATTTTTATTTTTGTTTACAGATACAGAAAATTAGCACTGAAATGGCATCCCGACAAAAACCCAGACAACCTGGAAGAGGCGAACAGAAGATTCAAAGAAATTTCTGAGGCATACGAAGTACTGATCGACGGTAAATCATTTTCTGATAACAATAATAATTCTTTCCGATCGCTTTTAGTGCGATTTTTAATTTATTTATAGTGTCTGAATTAATTTAACCCCCTCGGACCCAAATTTTCTTTCTTTTAAGAACAAATTATATTTTTATCCTAAAATTAATTTAATTCAACGATATTCTTTTTACAAAAATATTTATTTCAGACGTTTTTTTTCATATCAGATGATCACTGGCATATACATTAAGTGTTGAAATTATGTTTAAACATACACTTAATAAAATACAATAAAAAAGTATTATGTGTACAGGGTCCGAAGGGGTTAATAATTTAAATATGGTAATTTTACATATGATACTTTATATATTATAATTTAAATATGATACTTTTTCTGGTATCATACGCCCAACGTAGAATAGCAAAATCCTTCGAAATTTCACGGAGACACGATAGTTGCGTTTCTGATTCTCGAAACTTTGCATCGGAATTCTTTCTGAGGCTTTCGTTGAGAGTAAGTTGGCTTGATAAAGAGAGCCGTCGACAGAAGGCAGCCGCTTGTCAGCAAAGCCGAATTTCGCACGAGCTTTACTCGAAGAGAGAGTAGCCTCCAACTAGTACAATTTATTCTGGGACCAAACGATCGAACAGCCCGACGAGATCTAGATCGAATCGATCCTCCTTCATTTCGTGATCACACCTGTTCTATCGCCGGATCTCGATCGTCAGAGCTGCGAGAATCACCGGAATGATCTAAATTTAATTAAAAAAAATACTTTGTGAGATTCTTGTTATGAATTGTTTTAAATTTCGATTTTTTTTTCGTGTGGTTTAAATTATGTAACAGGGAAATTACACGTGTTTTTATAGTACTGACGGGGTGAAAGGTTATACAAATTATATTTGATTTATAGAGAATTTGAAATTAGAAATAAATTTTAGGTAAAGTTAACACTAGAAGTACGAAGGCAGTTAAAATGATTGTTTATTAATTTTTTGTATAAAAATCGCCTAAATTTATAGCACTGTGTTTCCATAAACATAAACAATTAAATCATTGTACTGACAAGCTGAAAGTTATCAAAATTAATATTTGATCTACGAAAAATTTGAAATTAGTAATAAATTACTGCTAACATTAACACTAGAACTACGAAAGCAGTTAAAAAGACTGTTTATTAATTTTTTTTCTAAAAATCACCTAAATTTATAACACTGTATTTTCTAAAAATCTTCGTAACTGTTTCTATATACATGTAAACAATTAAATCGATATATCCAATTAATCGTTGGCACTTCTAGTGCTATAGAAATGTGAAATTTTTTCAAAATTATTCTAAATTATATTTTATTATATTAAAGTAATTAACGAGTGAAATCTCGCAGCTCGTTAAAACGTCGAATCGAAGAACCGCTGGGTCGAACAGACAGAATCGTCCGAGTAAACAGCAGGATCGTTTAAAAACAATGGAAATTCAATTAGACATGTTTGTTTCCGGTCGATCTCGATGTCCAGATGCGAAGAGACGAACCTACGACCAACGATTGTATCAGAAGGCGTCCTCGAGGCCAGGCCGTGGATTCACCTTCCGGAGTTTCTTTGACTCTCCCTTCCAGCGATATTTCGGTACCACTTAAGCGAGAAAAAAAAAAGACTTTGAGAGTGGCCAAAAATCAGAAAAAAAAGAACGTTGTTTTCTTCCGTTTTCTTCCGTTTTCTCCTGGTTTTTCGTGTTGAGACGTAGTTTCGTTTGAGAAAAAAATAAATAAATTAAAAAATAGAGACCCGTTGCCTCGGTAGACACTTTACAAACGATATCGACGAATTCCCACGTTCGTTTTCGCGAAATATGCACGTGTTTTTTGTTTAAAATTAGCGTAATGGTTTGCAGAAAATTTGTTAAAGTGTCAGGGAAAGATTTTAGGTGGAGATTTAGACTGTGAAATTTTAGACGAGGGATCGTGGATTTAATGGGAAATTATACTAATTGAGTTGAATTGATATTACGCGATACAGGGTGTAACAAAACATGTGGGTATTATTTTGAGAATCTATAGAACGCATCAAAATAAGAAAAAAAGTGTTTACAGTTTTGTAAAAAGTCCACCCCCTATCGAGATACAATCCTTTTTGTAAAAAAGTTTTTAAAAAATCATATCTCGGAAATGGTAAATCGTAGAAGGCTGGTTTTTATTGCAAAATAACCGGAACAGATCAAAGTTTATAAAAAAAATATAATTTTCTTTTAATATTAATTTTTAAAATATATCTGATTTATTTGTCTACATTTAATTTATTTATTCTCGAAGAATAAATACTACCGATCATATTCAATACTAAATTCAACGATAAATAACGTAAATTCTTTTTTTTGTTATTTTGGTGCGTTCTATCGATTCTGAAAAAGGGTCCCCGCATTTTTTATACACCCCGTAGACACACATACACAGAACTTCGTTTCACTTATCAACGGTGTACCATTCGTAACGCAAAATTAATAACCCGCCTGTATGTACAAAGATTGCTAGCAATTTTTTTCCTAACACATTGCCTACACGCGACTGACAGGGTGAAACGAATTAAGCGGCTTTAGGAAAATTCATCAATTTTTTTTTTTAAATTTCTTTACTAATTCATCAACCCGTTAAAACGAAACAACAACCCAATATTTTCGATATCACTCGTCCCTTAATTATTTTCTTTCTTGCAAGCGTGTTCAATTTTTTTTTTGTGATTGTTATTGAAATTACCAAAAAAAAAAAAACAAAAAAATCAGTAATCTCTCTATTGCGATTTTGGTTTTGCCGTTGTGGTGGACATCCTTCGAGAATCGTCTGGCAGATAGTTTTTTCTACTAACCCGGCAAGCCTTGCAGTACCTGCTTCTTGGAATTCGGAGCGATTAAAATATTGTCACGTGCGTCGTGCGATGGAAATAACGATCGTTTCTGCTTGCACGTGTTCGCAGAGAAGAAGAGGCGAGTCTACGACCAGTATGGCAAAGACGGGCTTCAGATGCCGGGCAGCAAACGACGCCACGAGGACGACTTCGATCCGCACTTCACCAACACCTTCGTCTTCAGGGACCCGGAGGACGTCTTCAGAGAGTTCTTCAGCGGTACACCGTTCGAGGATTTGTTCTCCGGTAGGCTGGAAGAAGCTTGCCAACGATAAATTTCGTGTGAAACAGTCGGGGATGATTAGTATTAACACTATTTCTACCACGATTATGTGTATACCTATTTTGACCAAAAGGTGTCCTTTGAAACCTTTTCGTTCGAATGCAAATATTTGCCAAAACTGTTGGGATTTCAAATTACCAGTTAAATGTAGATAATTTAACAACTATTGTATAAAAAGTCAACAAATTAATCGTGGAGAAATGATTCAACTTAATGAATGATTTTAAGTTAAAATTTGAAAGGTTTCTTTTGACACCTTTTGGTAGAAATAGTATTAAAGAGTCTGTAAAGTATTAGCGGTGTATGGTTAGCCATTTTTATAAAAAATTGACTTAAAGTTTGAAAATCGTGAGGAACAAAATATTGTTATGAAATTTTGTCCGTAGAATTTAGTTGAAAATTGGTTATTTTAATTTAATTATGTGTAGAAGGGATTAAGATCTATTAAGGACTATAGATGTCCCTCCGATTCTCAAAAACTGCGTAATTAGACTTTTGTCCAGGTTCTCTTTCTTTATTCTATTTAAACGAAAAAAATTGGAAAATACGTTTAAATAAAAAGGGCTGGCCATATACTGCCAATATTTTACAGGGACTTTATACGCAGCATCCCCCACTATTTGACACCAATTTTATCTAAAAATTCTCCCCTTGCAAGATGTATTTGAAACCTGTCGATATGACGAAAAAATCTATTCATGAATAGTTATTTATTAATCGTTAGAGCAAATACTTTTTAAACAATCTTAATCGAGAAAAGTCTTCTTGTATAATAAAGTCTCCAGGTATAATAATTACAAAAACTTAAGGTTATATAAAATTAAATTCAAAACAATTAGCAATAATCATTGAATTAACATCACTGCCCAAAAGACTGAAAATCTTATAGACACATCATCAAAAAAAATGATTTTCCAAGTTTCGTCATAATTCTTACAATTTCCCATCCTGGAACTTGTGCGAAAGGGTTAAAACTTCTTATAAACTTAAAATTTTCAAAAAAAAACACACATTGTTACCCCGACAAGAATGAAACCCCGTGATTAATGGAAATTAACCGCGAAAACATTTGTAAATTCCTCGAACGAGTGTTTTATTTTATGTATATATCTGTGACTAACAAATTAATCATTTTCCAAAGACTTCCACGGAGGCGGTGCACGTCGCGGAGCGAACAGGCATAGTCACCCGCCCAATAACAGCCTGAGCACGTGGTCCTTCGGCCCCCTCGGTTTCGGTTTCCATTCACCTTTCAACGGCTTTTTCGAAGGTGCGTCCGCGAACTTCACGTCGTTCAACACGTTCACCGGCTTCGACGGGGCGAGCGGCGGCGGCGGCGGCGGCGGTGGAGGAAACGTTAGACGAACCAGCACCTCCACCAGATTCATCAACGGCAAAAAAATTACCACGAAAAAGTAAGGATATTCGTTCCCGTGACACATGGGAGGATATTAAAAACAATATTGTTGATTTCACGTGATAATATCAGGGAATATGAAATTTGTTTGGTAATTACCGACATTATCGACCGCTAGCTTATTTATCGGCTTTTCGATGTCACTCTAAAGAATTATTATTATTTTGAATATATTTTATGAATATTAGTTTATAAGGCCCTTTATTATATAAAATAAAGGTAAGATAAAGTATAAATATCAGTAGAATTCATTTGAAACAAAAAGAATAAGTATAACACAATGAATAACGAAAATTTGAAATTTGAAACACTGTTGATATAAAATTGGATCTCCATTTCCAATGGGATCGAAAAATGAAGTATTTAAATTTCGATCAATATTGTAATTCCATTTGATTAATTTCTATTTTTTTCCAGGGTTTTCGAGAACGGAAAGGAAACGATAATGTCGTACGAGAACGACGTGCTGAAATCGAAAACGGTGAACGGAGTGCCACAGTCAATAACGTACAGTTAAATCACAGATCTCTACATTCGCTCGATCTCTCCTCGGCAATTGAGAAATTCCTGTCGTCACATTTCGAATATATATAAACATATAACTGCGATGAATACCGAATATGCTGATGTTCCTGCTGCTACTACTTCTACTACTACTACTACTACTACTTCTGCTACTACTACTACTGTCTATCTGCCTCTCCTTCGAGAAAAGTCAATCATTTTTTCAACGATAGAAAACCAAAGTCACCCGCGAGTCTAATTCTTGTCTGTTTCGCTCAACGACTGGCTTCTGCTCTTCTACCTCGTCTTCTCGTTGGAATTCTGATCGCAACGCTGAAATGTATCTCGTGCCCCGCTGGTCGACGCACGCCTTATCACGTTGTGATATCAACAGATCGAAAAGACATATATATATATGTGTATTTCTTCTCCCCCCCGTTCGGATGTGTACAGCAATAATATTTGAACAGTCAATATATTCATGAAAGCATGGCGAAATTGGATGACAAATGGAATTGGATCTCTAAGGCTCGAGCGATCGGGACACTCGTTAAATATATATAAATATCTAAATATATCGCGCGGAAACTAACGTATAGAGAAATAATAATAATAATTATAAAAAAGAGAGAGAGAAACGATCGAACGATACATTTTTAACTTGCAAATGCTACGAGAGTGCTTAACGTTCTGAGCTTCTGTCTCCGTCACCGTTCTCTGTGTGTTTTGTCAGGTTCGACGAGTCGTCGACGAGTCGTCAGGTGACCGACAATCCCAGCGATACCACGACCGGTAGCCAGATCCCGAAAACTGTCCACGGTGACCATCCGAAGGCTAGCAGAATAAAGACGCTTCATCATCCACTTGTCAGTAAGAAGCACGATAAGACTAAGAGGAAGTAGAGAGGGAGAGAGAGAGAGAGAAAGAAAGAGAGAAATATCTCTCGTTGATTTCGAATTTTCGATACTTCGACGTCGATTAATCGCATTCGGGTTTTACATACATATAAACATACATATAAACATACATACACGCACACGTACACGATTGAATACTATTATACGCGGACCTGATGTAAATTTTTCCTTGTAATGTTATATGATATTACAATCGCTTAAAAAAAAATGAAATAACGAAAAAGAAAAAGAGGTATCGTGCGGCGAATATACGTTGACATTTACAATTTCTAAAGGAAAGCGATTTTCTCGGTTGAGCGAACGAAAATAATTGAGAGTAGTCACTGGCTTCATACAAAATACATATCTATGCGGCTAAGAAAAAAAGAAAGAAAGAAAGAATGAAGAAGAGAAGTAAACGATTTCAATAAAATTTCACTTGCAGATTAGAGTTTTGCTTTTGTGACATTTTTACATTGTGAACGATACGCTGTTTCGCGAGCCACGATTTCTATGTGTTTCTATAAAGGAAGGACGGTATCGTTCGTCGTAAAAAATAAGTAACGTGATTACGAGATCGTTCGAATAATACTTGTCGTCGTCGTCGTCGTTGTTCGTTTTCACGATTTATCGCGGTCGGAAATGAACGACCCCTGTTTTGCGTTTCTTTCGGATAACGCGTCGTTTCCGTTGTAAATCCCGACGGTTTAACGGTAAGTTTCGCTTTGTCCTAGTTTCATAGAGGTTAATTTTAATATCACTTAAGTTAATCGTTAGATTTACGAGTAAGTCGCGAAACTGGTGAAACACTTGGACTGAGTTTTACCAATTGAACTACAAAATGCGAGGTCGAGCTCTGTGTATCTTTACTTAATGGGAAAAAAAAGAAGAAAGAATTCACGATGAAAAATAAAAACACCGTACGCTGTTTTAACTTTACACCATTGACCGGCGTTCCGAATGAAACCTGTGTTACGTTCACGATAAGGAAATATAGCACGATTATTTAATTTCATCACTCGACTCTTTTATTTTTTAATCGAGACAATGATTAGTCACGAGAAGGTATAATTTAGTTGATAATACGCGCTACCGCGACGAACATGCAACGCTACATTTCATTTCTCAACGTTTCTGACACACTTAAGTCGTAATCCTAATTGTTTCTCTTAGTTAGCTATTTGCGTATGTGTATATAATGATAAGGAAAAAAGAAATACATTATTAATATACACTAATGCTTCCTTGGTCTCTATTAATTCCAAACCAAGGTATCTTTTATAATTTTAAGAGACTATCTGCAAACTTTATTATGGATAGTTGTAATTCTAAACGTTTGTTACATTGTTTATTGTTGATTGAGTAATTTAACGATCCTTTCCCCTTTCAAGCTATCGTTTTGGTCGATCTTAAGTTAATTTAGTGAATTATAAACCTATAAATAAGCATTTCTAATATTTATTAATTAATTTCGTATATTTTTCTATGGTGTCGATGTTTAGTGCTATCATTTTAGTGTCATTCCCAACGTTACCATTTTAGGTTTGAGTCTAGGATGAACATGATTTAAACGAAGATAAATGATGGAAAAGGATGTGTTGGACCTCGGAGAGTAGCAGGGAGCGTCTATAAATATGTTTCAACACCATAGCAGCTAGACAAAGACTAATACGTGTTGTACTTCACAAAGTCACGGGAAGTAAACTCTGGATTTTAGCGGTCAAAGCAGAAAACATATGGAATTTCTTCGATCTATTATAAAACAATAAAACATACATGAACCTGGAACCAAACACCATAAAAACCATTGTTTTTTATAATATATTCTAGTAATTAAACAATTTTATAAATGTTACATACAGAACGAACATTGTCTACTATAATTTCAGAACAAATTCGAAGTAAACTTTATAAATTGAATATATATAATAACAAGTTGAATTAGGTTTTTAAAATTCTTTAAATAACAAGTGGAATGCATCAAATTTCACTTATTTCCTTGAACTGCAAAACATTTCTATTTTTATTTAAAGAACCGCTGCAAAATCATGGAATTTTCATCACGTCGGTAATTCAGTTCCCGAGCACCTAACCTAAAATTGAGTGAAAGGTCTATGCTATCTCTCGTCTGTGATCGAAGCATATCTTTGTTTGCGATGATGCTCGCAGCGTTTCTTATTGGTTTGCATCCATTCTACAGGTCCACAGCATCGGCGTTATGCAATTCGATGTGTTCGACGATAAAACGACTGTGGAAATGGCACTGTGTATCCGGCATAACTGTACAGATGGCGACACTTGTCTGTAACCACTTCCACACGTAAAAAATGGCGGATTGCAAGGGTGCGTTTTGTGATTCTTCTGTAAATTCCTAAAGTGTTTATAACGTGTCACATAGTCGCTGTAAAAATATACTTCCACGTTTTCTACGATAGTTCTTTCGAATGTCTGTCTAATTTATACACGAATATTCGGACCCACTCCGTTTATTTTTGCATTGTTTCTATCTCGTGCGAGTGTTCGACAGATTGACCAAATAACTGCTTGACAATCGTTTTAATCGTTTGTTTTGTAATGTATCTAGAGAGCAAGGGTGAAACGAGTCGACCAGCGTATATCCTAAAGGTTGATCCGCCAAAAGAGTCGCCGGAGGACTCGCCGGAAAATTCTACAAATGGTAAATCATACGAGTGTTGTTTGTTGCTTGCACGGAGCATTTTTACGTAGAACGTTTTTCGGAATACGCATGTATCTTTCTACGCGGCGCGCAGTGAAAGAAACGTCGCAATTGAATGAAAATCATTTAGTAAGCGTGATTAATTGATATTACGAAGGGTATAGGTTATAGATTAGTAAACTATGTACACAGAAGTTGGAGTAGCCATGATGTAACCTGTATGTAACGAAGTGCTTTTATTTGTTACTTTTAGAAGAGATGGAAAATCAGTCCATGGAAAACAGTGCCCAGGAATCCTCGTCGAGTACTCAAAAACCTGCAAACAAAATACATTGTACGTAGAATATATGTTATACCTTAATGAAGAATACTTTACGGTAAGGTGTGCATGAATATTGTTGCATTGATGATCGTTGTGTTCAGGTCCGGTGCTAGCAGCTTCGAAATTTGGGAATTCTTTCGGTGTAAATGAATTCTCCAACTCCGTATCGAATAAGTCCACAAAGTCAGCGATATTGAGGCCCTCGCAGTTGGGAGCGCTTGCCAATAGTCAGACGACCAGCAACAAGACAGTCTTGCAGCCCGCAAAGTTTCAAAATCCGTTTATAAAAATCAGTGAGACCTCGACGGAGGAGAACAGTGACGCTCCGAAACAGAACAACAAGAGTGAAGTGAAAGAGACAAAAGCGGAGGAGAAACCGGCGGAGGAAACGAAGCCGAAATTCTTGCCGCTGGGTGTCAGCACAAAGGATAACGAGAATAATAGTGTAAATAATACAGTAGCACCGAGTGCCTCGGAACCGAGCTTTGTATTCGGACAGAACCTAAAGGAACGCGTGACCGTGGCAAACGACACCGAGAGTTCCGATAAGTCGGAAAACGAGGAGAAGAAGGAGGACGGCGCGAATGAAAATGGCGCGACGGAACTTCTTTTCTCCAATGCAGCAACGGTGTGTCGCACGACGGTTCGCCCTGGTCTCACGTTAACACAGGCAGCACAGGAACTGGAGGAAGCAAATCGAGCGAATAAGAGAAAATACAGTCAAGTCACCTTACTAACCGGTGAGGAGGACGAGACGAATATCCTTCAAATTAATTGCAAACTTTTTGCATTCGACAAGGTAAGATCAATATAAAACTTGCTTTATACAATAATATATAATCTAATCACTTAGATGTAGACAAATCAGAGATAAAATAGCCTGAAATTTTACCTGGTGTCGTAATCAATTTCTTCTGAACCATACTTTAATAAAAATAGGTAATTAACACTAGAACTACCAAGGCAGTCAAAATGGCTGGTACCAAATTTCTTCTAAGAATCGCTTCAGTTTATAACACTGCGATTTCCAAAATTCTTCATAACCATGTTTCTCTATGCAAATAATTAAATCGATCAATTTATTATCATCCTTTATTTATTTGTTTCAAACATATTTATCCAATATTTTTAAACACACCAAATTAATCGTCGGTAGTTCTAGTGTTAAATAAAATAAATAATAAGAATACTAGTTTAGTAACAGTACCATTAACAATAATTCTTTCCCCCAGGCTAGCAGCGGTTGGCAAGAAAGGGGTAGAGGTACCCTGCGACTAAACGACCGCGACGAGGAGTCCCGCCTGGTGGGTCGCACGGCCGGCACGCAACGCTTAATCCTGAACACGAAAGTGTGGCCGGGCATGACCGCGGAACGAGCGGGCCCCAAGTCCCTTAGACTGACCGCGATGGACGTCCACGGGGACATCCGGATCTTCATCGTGCAGGCGGCGCCGAAGGAGATCGAACAGTTGCACAGTCTGCTGCTGCAGCGGCTAAAACGCGCGCAGGAACGGCAACCGAAGAAACTGGCGACCGACCAGTGATAGTCGATCGAACCTGCACACCTGCGAGAGACCGTTAAAAAAACCAACGCAACTGTCAACTAATCAACAATTTCATCAATCAGAAGCGCAAAGGCGGAAAGTCGGTGGCCAGACAAGACGAGTCGGAACTTGTGAATGATATCAGGCCCTATCTAGTACGTGCGCGCAATAGTAAGGCTATGATTTTGTGCCTTCCCCTGGGAGTTTTAGACTTCGACCTCGTGGCACCAATTTATTCGCAGAAGAGAGAAAGAGAGAGAGAAAGAAAACTATGAAAGAAACAAAAGAATGGAATAAGAAACAATAAGAAAAAACGAAATGATATCGTAGCTCTCCTGCAGATTGAATTTTTTTATTATTTTGCAGTTAACGGAGCCTCTTTACAATCATTCCCAATTGATATTCTTTTACACGGAAATCCAAAGGTTTTTAAAAGGATATATGTGTGAGTCACGACAAACTAGATAGCGATTTTTGATAATAGCATAATATAGATACAAGTATCACGGAGGTATCGTAATGAAAGCGAAAACTATAAAGCAACAAAAAAAACAAACAAACAAAAAGTAACAACTAAGGAAGAATAACGTTAAGAAAGAATAGCGTTTTAGTTTTTTTCGGAATAAATAAGTCTCTCCTCGGATGGATTTCGATCTATATTCAACGATATATGGATGATTTGCTCGTATCGATCTAGATTTGTAATTCCTCTCCCGTCGTCTATTATAAATAGTACTTTCTAAGGACAAACGTTACTGTTAGTTTCGTTATTTTATATTTAATAACGATTATTAGCCCAGGAGCTGTCGCGGACGATACCCTAGTGGAATCGTGGCCGGGTCGCGTTCGATGCGGGAGCACGAAAACGAAACTTAAACGAGGCGGCGTCCGCATGGAAAATTTTTTCGCGTGATACAGCGAGCAGAAGAATATCAAAGAGCGGCATGTAGCTACGTTGTATTTTATATTTTAGTTGTAAATATCGAAACACGGGACCGCCGATTTTCCTGTTCCTTTCTCGCGCATCGTGAACGACCGCACGTGGACAGATATACATAAACATTTGTACACACATTGAAACGTACATACAAACAGACAGAAACATATACAAAAGGAAATCTTCGAGACGGCTCCGCACTTTCTGACTTTTGCTTAGCGATATTTATCTTACGAAGCCCTGCTTTACCGCGCAAAATGAAAGAAAACAAATTACGAGAACCCGAAACAAGCGATTTTGTGGGGGACACAGTCATTATCTTGTAAAACGCGACGCGGAAGTGACGACGAACGGTGAAAAAAAAAGAAGACGAAGAAGAAGAAGAAAAAAAGAAAAAAGGGACATTACTTAAGGCTATCCACGATACGATTATAACAAATAAATACGTTCTCTGTACTTGCTATCATACAGAACAAAAAATTCACTGTACACCTCGTTAATTACAGAAAGAAAAAAATACAAACGTTTGCAGAAAAATTACAACGATCTACGTCTTTTCTCTTTTATATATGTATATACATTTATGTATGATATATACAGGGTGTAACAAAACATGTGGACTTAATTTTGGATATTTATAGAACACACCAAAATAAGAAAAGAAGGATTATTAAAAACTCATATTTCCAAAATGGTAAGTTGTAGAAGGCTGATTTTGATTGCAAAATAATCGAAAGAGAGCGAAGTTTATTTAAAAAAATATAACAACTGCAATTAGTACCGTTAACTATAGTTATATTCTTCAATATAATCGGTACAAATTTTGGATAGTACGTTTCTTAAAGGTTTTGAAACATTTATTAATAAATTATCGAAATATTGAAATTTTATTTACTTTATTTTAACATACTTATAAATATTTTTGTTTAAGTAATTAATTTTGAATCTTGAATATTAAAAAATAACAAATTTCAACTTTAAAATACACAAAAATAGACAATTCCTGAATCAATCTATAACTAATTTTAATATAATTTTAATAGATAATGACTAATTTTAATATATATTTTAAATAAATTTATAAAATGAGCACAATTATGGTCACACACATATCTTTCCATCTTGAATATTAAAAAATAACAAATTTCAACTTTAAAATACACAAAAATAGACAATTCCTGAATCAATCTATGACTAATTTTAATATAATTTTGATAGATAATGACTAATTTTAATATATATTTTAAATAAATTTATAAAATGAGCACAATTATGGGCACACATATATCTTTCCATCTTGAATATAACAAAATAACAAATTTCAACTTTAAAATATACAAAAATAGACAATTCCTGAATCAATCTATGACTAATTTTAATATAATTTTGATAGATAATGACTAATTTTAATATATATTTTAAATAAATTTATAAAATGAGCACAATTATGGTCACACACATATCTTTCCATTTCCCCATAAATCTCATCCCACCGCGTTTTTCCAGACCTGGACATCGAAACACCGAAAGAAATCGGCTGCGGATCTAAAATATTTCCCGCACGAGGCGCTGACGCGGACGTCTGCATGGCGGGCGGCATTCAACAGCCCGATATTTATAGACTCGAGAGTTTCTGTGCAAACCGACAACGTTTTAGGCGTCAAAATCCAGTTCCCGTGTCCGTCAACATTCATCCATTCATTATCCACCATCCCGATTCCCCATCAATAATAAAAAATCGTGTTTTCCACGACGAGGGAAAATTTCGACGAAGTAGTGAACGTTATCCTGGTGCATCCCGGTTGACGTTTTAATCATCGCCAGACCTGCGAGCCACTTTTTCGTTTTTGGTCGCCGCCCCTGAAACAATGAATCGTGTGCCGTGCAGTGACTGAGAGACAAAGTGCAAAGAAAAAAAAATATGGATTTGGTTTTTAAAGACGAGGAGGAGGAAATCGAACACCCGGGGAATCGTCCACGTAACCGTTAGCACGGTGGATTAGTCACTCGTCTAATTTATCAAAATCGGGACCGCGATGCCGTTGGGTCCGGCGCGTTGCTATCTTTGAACTCGCCGCAGGCCGATTTTTTTGTTATTTCGGGACGGGAATCGAATCTGTCGGTGTTAACACGTTTCTGATTTTTTTTTTCTCGAATTAAGAATTCTATTTTACGGTACGACTGTTTTGTATTATTTTTGTTTGTATAAAAGGACAAATGAATATTTTTTATTTTGAATTGTTCTTTTGTTTTATTAGAATATTATCTGAGAAGTTAATAATTTATAATTTTTTTTCGGAGTGATTTTGTGGGAAAAATGTAGAGTGTGTTTTTTTTTTATTAATATAGAGCGACGGGGAAATAATAAGATTTCGATGCATAGCACGTTCGATCGTTCGAGCACGAGTATTCCGATCGGAACGAAAATGTTGCTGGCTGACGAGCGAAAATTCCTGTTGCATTACGCGCCGAGATACGCAGGAATTCGAACGTTGCGTATTCGAAAGCTGAAGAGCTAGCACCTGACGGAAGTTCCGAAAAAACCTTCTCGAATTATTATAAAAAAAAAAAAATCCCTCCCCCAAAAAAAATAAGAAAAAAAAAAGAAAATAATTAGATAGAACAACGTTGGACTCGTACACAGTGAAACAAAGATTTCCGAAATAATTTTACGATGAAAAAATACGTGTTGAATACGAGGTTTCCGGATGCGTTGAAAATAGATTGAAAGAAAAAAAAAAAACAGAGATCAAAACGTGGAAAATGATGTTCACCGGTGGCTCGCACGCGAAGAGACGAAACGCGGGCGGTGGTTCTGGATCCGGAAGGAAATCCTCCGTGGATCATAGATCACCACCGAGTCGCGTGGGGGCGGAAGGATACACATACAGGTGAGCCACCCGGTACGTAAAACTGTCCGCTAAATTGTACACGAAAAAGTTTTACACCATTTTCAATTTTCAATTTTTCCTGAATAAAATTCCTCGGGGAACCCCTGACAGTTTCCCCACGTGATATTGTCATCCTCGGAAAGAGATAAATATGAAAATGTATCAATAATATCACGTCGAATAATTTCTGTCTGCACAATGGTTTAATTTACTACTGAATTTTCCCTAGCGATTTAAAAAAACACGTTAAATTGTCCGGTATATTTTATACGAAAAAGTTTGACACCATTTTCAATTTTCCCCGGTGAAATTCCTGGGTGAACCTCTGACAGTTTCCCCACGTGATAATGTGTCACCCTGGGAGAGAGATAAATTTGAAAATAGTCTAAAGAAAACAATTTTATTTGGCCCTTTAAGAGATCATAAACCCGTTAGAGTGAAAAGTATTCGAAAAAAATTGGGTTTATGATCGTTTAAAGGGCCAAATAAAATTTGTTTTCTTTTGAATATCATATTTTAACGATCGTTAAAATTATACTAATAATTTGAAAATATATCAGTGATATCACCTCGAATAATTTCCGTCCGCACAATGATTTACTTTACCACTGAAATTTCCTATTAATAAGAAAATTATAATGGTTTATTTTACCACTGAAAAAGTTCTAAATTTTCAATTTTCCCTAGGTGAAATTGAACCTCTCACAGTTTCCCCACGTGACAGTATCACCCTATGATTAATTTTTATAAATTATAAAATACATCAATAATATCACATTAAATATATCTCCGTCCGCATCATGGTTTACTTTACCACTGAAAAGTTCTAAATTCTCAATTTTCCCCGGCTGAAATTGAACCTCTCACCTAGGATATTAATAAATTATAAAATACATCAATAATATCACATTTCCGGCTGCACAATGGTTGACTTTACCACTGAAATTTTCCCTAACGTTTTGTAAAAAACACGTTTTAGAACCAGGTACGTAAAACTGCCCTTTAAATTCTACAGGAAAAAGTTCTAAATTTTCAATCTTCCCCGGGTGAAATTGATTCTCTCACAGTTTCTCCATGTGATAGCGTCACCCTGGGAGAGAAATAAATTATAAAATATATCAATAATATCACATTAAATATATTTCCGTCCGCACAATGGTTGACTTTACCACTGAAATTCTCTCTAACGCTTCAAAAAAACACGTTTCAGGACCAGGATACCGATCCTGAACCCCGCGGACCTTCCTCCGAGCACGTCCACCGGCAAAACGTACGTCTACAAGACCAGGGTGCCGCGTCGAGACGCCGTGGCGTCGTCGCCGCCGAGGGAAACCGTGGGCGGCGCGATCACGAGGAGGCGAGGCGCGGTGAAACACAACAAGGTGCACGTTGTCCGGGGTCACAAGCTCGTGGCGAAGTTCTTCAGGCAGCTCACCTTCTGCGCCTTCTGCAAGGAATTCCTTTGGTAAAACGCCCGCTTGCCAGAATCCGCGACAGACTCGCATTGTTTTCCACTTGGCAGTCGATTGGTGCTTTTGCTTTTTCCGAAATTGAGAAACAGGCGAGAAATTTGTTTACCTCGCTCCCATCGTATTTTAATAATTATTTTTTCACTATTAATTATTATTAGATTAAGAAAATTATGATGTTATTTAAATATGAGTTAACAGTGAAATTCAAAGTTGTTTCCACTTGGCAGTCAAATGTGCTTTTGCTTTTTTCGAAATTGAGATACAGACGAGAATTTGTTTACTTCTTTCGTATCGTTGTTTAATAATTATTTTAATAATTATTTTTTACTATTAATTATTATTAGATTAAGAAAATTATGATGTTACTCAAATATGAGTTAATTAAAAAATTCGGTATATTTTTTTCTAAATTTAAAGTATTATTAAATTTAATTTATTTATGATTAATTTTTATATATTTAACAATTTAATTATTAAAATATTTAAGAGTGAAATTCAAAGTTGTTTCCACTTGGCAGTCGCTTTTTCTAAAATTGAGAAACAGACGAGAAATTTGTTTATCTCACTCGCATCGTTTAATAATTATTTTAAAGATATTTCTAATTTTGAATTAACGTGAGGGAAAATAGAAAAGTAGAAAATAGAAAATAAAAAATAGAAAAATAGAAAATTTGATATGTAAGAGATGATTAACTACGTTCACTATTAATTATTATTAGATTAAGAAAATTACGATGTTATCGAAACGTGAGTTAAGAGCGAAATTCAACGTTACATCGGAGATTCATGTGTGTTGATAAGAGGCTCGCGATTTATCATAAAAGCGCAGTGGAAATTGCTTGATAGACGCAATACTCGGCCAAAAATAGTTTCACCTCGGTCATGCGAGCGTTTCCAAACGATCTTCCGACGCTTCGATAATTAAACTTCTGGTTTTCTGCTTTCAGGGGCTTCGGCAAGCAGGGTTATCAGTGCCAAGGTAAATTTCATGAAATTTCTTTTTCTTCTTCTTCTTCTTCGTTTAACACCCTGTAGAGCGTACGATTCTATTTCCACGAGATTTCGAAACGTTATCCCTATTAATACTGCTTCTCGTATTTCAGCCTGCCAAACAGCGGTGCATAAGAAATGCCACGATAAATTATTAACCAAGTGCCCGGAGAGTGGCAGAGAGTCCGAGAACACTATAGTAAGTCTCTTCGAGTAATCCGCGAGAATTTCGTTCTCCAGAAAGTTTCTCAATTTTAATAATATTCAGGAATATTCCACAAATCGTGAAATTATCATTTTATAAATTTTCTCGCGTCGAGTTATGTTTCCAAAATTTCACAATTTTCTACTGAATTTATTTCGTCTTACATCAGGATCTCAATTTTAATTTTCACACGAAGATCTTTTGTTTATTTATTCTTTTATATCACAAAATCCCCCCGAGAAACGTTTGGATATCTAAATTAGGAACTTAAATAAAAATATAGAAGTTTATATGTAGACGTAGATATTCGAAAAAACACTTTTAATTGGCCCTTTAAGCGATCGATAAACTCAAAACTAAATGATCGTTTTATAGTTATCTGCTATATAATTATTATAAATTGAAAAACTAAAATGCCCACTTTTCGGGAAATAATCTTCAAATAGTGCTCCATTCTCTTTTAAGAATTTTAATTTTTCTTTAGTTTAGAATTTTAGTGTCTTATATATAAAATATTAATTTAGTTTTTAATTTATGGATCGCCTAAATGTCCAAATAAACATTTCCCCTTTTAAATATTATATATTAGCCATCATTAAAATCATACAAATAGATATACACATTACATATTATTTTTAATTAAATGAATATAAATTAATTTCTATATAAAAACGATGTATCTTCGAAAACAACTCGTTAACACAATTGATACTTTTTAATAATTTTTAATTAAATTAATATAAATTAATTTATATATAAAAACGATGTATCTTCGAAAGCAACATGTTAACACAATTGATACTTGTTCAATGACAGTACTTGAGGGAGCGTTTCAAGGTAGACGTGCCTCACAGGTTTCGACCTTACACCTTCATGTCGCCGACCTTTTGCGATCACTGCGGATCCATGTTGTACGGACTATTCAGGCAAGGTTTAAGATGCGACGGTAAGTTCGAAAAAATAAAAAACTGCGCTTCATTTCCAGCGATAAAAAATATATTGAACTTTCGATGCACCCTGATTACTCGTTAAAAAAAAATTCACAAAATATTCATCGCAGAATTCCGATGGAATTCGTTAAAATTAATAATAATGGAATATATGTCGTATATATGATTCAATAGAATATTATACTTATTTATATAATTATATATAATATATATATTAATACTATATTGATATATATTTATATAATTGTAATGAATCAATAGAACACTAAACTTATCAGGCTATAGAACGTTCTATTTTATATTCTACGATTATAATTGTCTGATTAATTATTGAGAAATAAATTGTAGATAGATTTTCGCATTTTACTACTGTAGAAAATTTCTATTGTTTCTCTCGAACGTTAATAAGAGAAACGAACGATACAAATGGTATTTTTTTTTTGGGCGGTTATAACATGAAAATTCGCGTGCATGTTGCATTTGCGCTTTCAAAGAGCTTTCTGTTGCGCATGCGTACAGGCTTGCACAGTGTTTTTTCAAATTTTGCCGCGTCGATTTACCGCGAGGACTAATTTGAAAAACGCTGTGATTTGATGGTGATACTTTTGTCAGCTTCGTTTTTGTAGCGAGAACGTGGTAGATTAACAAATAAAGCAATAAAGAGTAACCCTAACAACCGTGACAATTTACTACCGACTTACCGCCATTATGACAACCGTGGAATTCGCTCTGGGGAAACTACTGTGCAAATATGCGGCGAGCGAATTTCTCTCTACTCTACTCTTGTATTTATAAAACCCTCACATATCCACTTCATCGAATCAAACTCAATTAAAAACAATCGGAATTCAAATTAATCGAAAAATAAAACTATCAATAAATATTATACATACTCGAAATCGTGATTTTTGTTTTTGCAAAAAAAAACAAATCAACGCATTTCAAGGCAGTAAAAAATAAAAATATAAATAAAAAATAAAAAATACTCTAGAAGATTTACATTTGCCACTATGACAACTATGGAATTCACTCTAAAAAAACTACTGTGCAACTATGCAGCGAGCAAATTTCTCTCTACTCTACTTTTATATTTATCAAACTCTCACTATATCTCAATTGTTTCATTCGAAATATTAAAATATCAATTAAAAACAATCGGAATTTAAATAAATCATGATTTCATGATTTCACTCGCAAAAAAAAAAACAAATCAACGCGTTACAAAAATACAAATATAAATAAAAAACAAAAATATAATCCCGCAGATTTACATTTCCACGATTCCGTGGCCGCAATTACCCGCAGTGGCGGCCGGCCGTGTGCCGCACGGGTTATTAGAGTCCGGGTAGTATAGTTAGACGCTAGGAAGCCTCATATACTAGAATTCTATTATTACGCTGGGTCGCTGGCTTAGACTCAGTCGGTCTTGGCTCCCTGAACCGTGAGAATCGTCGGAGAACACCTGAGCCCGGCACGCTCAGTCTTCGGGCCACCCGTGTGTCTCTAAAACGTATTAACTCCGTACCCCCGAGAGTGCCACGTGAAAATTTCCCATAATTTCCCATAATTTCCCGCAACCATGCCGTACTACGGGGATAGTTTACCATACTACTATGGCAGCTCGTTCGCCAACCATAGTTCCCTTATGACTGGCACCGCACGGTAAGAGACTCTTTTCGAAATTGTTTTATCGTCCCTTTTTTTTTATCTTTGGGTACCTGGAAGAGGAATCATGGTGTAAGTCGAGGAAAAGAATTTAATTTATGTGGTGTAATATTTAAAAAAGGAAAATAGAGTCTATTTTTTGTGTTAGGAATAAATATCTGGTTTTTTGGGAGAATTTCTAATTACGTAAAGTTTCTGTCCAATTTAAATTATTTATGCTCATCTTTGAATATTCTGATCGTATTAATATTAAAATCAAATGGTAACATAATTGTCGTATGACGGATATAGTCGTCAAACACAATTAACTGATTAAAATAATGAACAATGAAAATATACCTACAGTCTTGTAAAATTCAACATATTGTCAATTTTAATTTGTCTTAATTATATTTAAAAAAAAGGGAAATTGAGTCTGTATTAAATACCAGGTTTTCTGGAATAATTTCTAATTACGTAAAGTTTCTATCGTAATTAACCAGTCAATTGTATTGACCCCTTTAAATTATTTCTATTCACCTCTAAACATTCCAAACATATTAAAATTTGCGTCATTAATTAATAATGATTAATGACTTGGTTTTCACCAATATTACGATTCAAATATCAAATGGTAACACAATTTTCTTATGACGTATATACTCGTCAAACACACTTAACTGTTAAAAAAAAATAAATAACGAAAAATATACTTTACTTAGAGTCTTCTAAAATTCGAGATATTTTCAATTTTAATTTTTCCCAATTTCCACGACTTTTCCACGACTTTCACCAGGTTCCCTCGGACCCTGACCGTCGGCTCTCGTGGAAGCTTTTCTCGCGGACGATTCGCGTTACGTGACCGTACAGCGTACGTGACAACAAAGGGTCGGTAATGAGGCGGGACGGTAAAAATAGAGTGCAAAAGCTCCGGCGGCGAATTTTCGTTGTTTTTCGCGCGAGTGCAAAAATTTCCCCTTGGAAACGGGTGTTCTCCCGGTCGACGAAGGTCCTCGCGGAACCTTGTCCCCCAGGGTAACGACGAACAGGGAAACGAAACGATTAAAGTAGAATATTTTTAACCAGTGAATTTTATTAGTAATTTATTTATTCAATTTTATTAAGTTAGGTTATTAAATAGATCAATAGGGTAGAGCTCATATTATAAATTTATTTAAAATATATATTAACTTAGTTTTCTATAATTACGATGGGGAGTGTTTTTAATGAGCGAACTTTATTATTAATTTATTTATCCAATTTTATTAAGTTAGGTTATTAAATAGATAAATAGGGTAAAGCTGATATTATAAATTTATTTAAAATATATATTAACTTAGTTTTCTATAATTACAATCGAGAGTGGTTTTTCGAGGTTTTTCGAGATTTTGGCAAGCCGCGGGTATGACATACGATCCGTCAAAGCATAAGTCATTAGTCGGATGAAAACGTGGCGATTAATTCGCGGCCAGCGAGATAAATCAAACGCGGCAGCGAGAAATGAGCGAACGATCAAAAATATTGATTTAAAAATAGACGGTTTCCCTCTGCGTGGCGGGCGTACGCGTCAATTGGTGAAAATTCGCAGCAGTTTTGTATAAAATCGCGAATCTTTAAGCTTTTGGGTAGATATTTAATTGCAAATATGTTTGCACTTGGAAAATATTTCATTTTTTGGGCGAATTGGGGCAGTGGATTTTATGCAATAATTAATTTACTTAATTAGTCATTATACACTTTTAGTATATTTATTTTTTTTGCAAATAGGAATAGTAGATTTTATGCAACAATTAATTTACTTAATTATTCATTATGCTCTTTGAGCAGATTTATTTTTTTGCAAATAGGAATAGTAGATTTTATGCAAAAATTAATTTGTATATACTTCTATATAATATTGAAATAACTTTAGGCACGTTATTATTACAAAATACTTTTAAAAAACAAAAATATACTCTAGTTATAATAATATTAGCGGAACGAACCAGATAAATCTCGACTCATTTTTCGTCAAACGTAGCCAAAAGTTTAAAATTCTGAGTCGCAGGATAAAAATTGCAAACAAATAAATAATTAAACCGTTTATTTTGAAAGTAGTGTAAGTCCATTTCTTTTTCTCTTTTTTTCCCCTTTATAAATAAAAAGTTAACACTACATTTAGAAAAAATTCAATTCAAAACATTAAAAAAATTTACTCTTAAATCCACCTTCAAAATATTATTAAATATTATTAAATATATTAATTATAACGTGATATCTGATTTTTTAAAAAAATAACACTATTTTCAAAATAATCGGCCCAATCAAAGATTCACCGGTTCACCGGTACGCGTGTGTACAATCGTTATACGATTCTGTGCCACTTGTTTGATACTATTCGCGCTAGATATAAGTGCCCGAGGATACGATCGATTCATGAATCGCGGCTTGTCAATCATTCGCAACCCGTCGGCGAGCCAAATCGAACGACATCATACCTCGCGATACAACTAACAAGTGTTAACACCGTGCGACTTCCGTTCCGCGACGTAACGGACACGAAAATAATTAATTAGCTGGCATTGGTTACACGTGGGGCTTATCAATCGTTATCCTAATCGCAATTCGCTTGAACGAATCATTATACAGGGTGTAACATAAATAAAAAAAAATTTGTAGATTTTTTTCAATAAAATCACTCCCTATCGAGATGTTTAGTAAAAAATTTTTTTAAAAAATTGTATTTCTGAAATGGTACGTCGTAGAGAAGTGATTTTTATTTTAATATATGCGGGAGAGACTAAAGTTTATGAAAAAAAATATCAGTGTCTATGGAAAGGAAGTTTTAGCGCTCTTAATTTTTCCAAAGTTGTTAAATACCTAGTGTGATATGGTAAATCGAAGTTGTTTCGATTAAACAAGGATAAATGCTATTTGAGTGCCTAAAACGCAAGGGGTATAAGTGACATTCTCAAAAGAATTGAGAACTCTGAATTTAGATTTCTGAAAAAAAAAAATGTTGAACTTTATTGCGATTTGTGAATGAAAATCTCACTTATACCCCGTGTGTTCTAGGCACCTTATATTTTTTTTTATTAACTTTGATCTTCTCCGGTTATATTGCAACCAAAATATCAAAGATATGATTTTTAAAAAAATTATTTAAAACTTTAGAGACTCTTTTTTTCATCTTATGGTGCGCACTATAAATTCTAAAAATCTCTAATAAATCTTTCGTTTTCCTGATCTTCGATTCTAAATTCTTCCGCACCTCGTAACCGTTCTTTTTTCCTCTCGGCGAGAAAAATAGCAATTCCCCCGAGTCCGGAGTCTTCTAGCCGAAATAAAAACCGTTCGTTTAAACAGTTGGCTCGCTAGCGAGCCTTGAACAAAATTCTACAAACACGTTCCATACGCCTCTCGACCACCCACGCGTTAAAAAAAAAAAAAAAAAAAAGAAAAAAAACAAACGTAACGAGGGAAAAGCTTCTAGTTACTTAACAATGACCTTCAATCGTCCCCGTTCGCCACAGAACCCTGCACACACCACTATCGCGGTTCTCCCCGCACCTGTCGACCATCTCCGAGTCCCCGTTGACGGGTCTCCGTCGCTACTCCCCGGTGACGGTGGCCACGCGACCCCGCCGGGTCATCGACACCGCGGACATCGACGTGTCCACGCCCAGGATCCTCCAGCGGGACGGTAATCGTCCTGGAAATCGTCTTCGTCGCGACAGACCGACAATTAAAATCAGATCTCAGGCTTTAAAAGATAATCCAGCACTTAGAGAACACAACGAACGTCATGAAAAGTCAGTTGGAGAATTATTGGTGGAGAAATTTCTGATAAAAGATAAAAAAGACGACGTGGAACAGCGCCCGAAGATGTTCCACCAGGTGAGTCTAGATAGAGGTGACGACCCGGAAGATCTCCAGGCGGTGAGGAGTAAAATCACCAGGAGATTCACCAGGAGAAGGTCCTCCGCGGATATCCAGCTGGATCCTGAACAGCTGGTGCGCGAGGTTGCCTATGCCCAGGTGCAGGCGGAGGTGCTCGACAACCTGGTGGCAGAGGAGCAAGCGGAAATCGAGAATGAGGTTCGCCAGGGGACGTTGATAAGGAAGGGAACTGTAGGGGGACCTAGGTCTGTTCCCAGTTTTTTTCGGAACCTGGACAGGGACTCGTTGTCCCAGGAGGAGGAGGAAGCGGCGGAACAACGGATGAGGAAAACGTTGAAAAAAGTGAAGAAAAAAAAGAAATCCACGGAGAAACCCTCGCCGACGGAGGATGACGACGGGAATAGGGAGAGCACCAGGTCTAGCACGTCGAGCGACGTCTCCGGGGAGTTCCGGAACGACCTGGAGGAGTCCCCGAAGCCCCAGATGTTCAAAATAGAGGCCAGTAATAGTGCTGGGGATTTTTCGACGATTTGGTTGAATTCCCAGAAAGAGGAGGGGAAGGGGAGTGTGGAGCAGTTCCGGGAAAGCGTGAAGATCCCCATCCCCAGGAAGCTGGAGGCTGGGAAGAGCGACAGGGGCGTCGTCGTCGAGGAAGCGGAGACCAGGGTGGTGTTGCCCGTTAGGAAACCATACGTTAAGGATACTTCGAGGAATAGTGTTCATTTTACGGTGAAAACTCCGGTGGAAAATGTGAGGGAAAATCCGCTGGAAAAATCGAAGACTATTGTGAATGGAATTAATGGGGTGGTGGAGAAGGAGAGGGGGAAAGAAACGAAAGAAATTGTGGAAGTGAAAAAAGATACTTCGAAAATTGAAGATATTAAATCTCCCATAAAAAATGTATTCAAAGGAGTTCCCAAAAAAGGTGATTTATCGACCGAAGAAATTGTAGAGGAGAAAAAGGATAATTTGAAAATTGAGGATATTAAATCTCCTATAAAAAATAAGTTTAAAGGAGGTCCTAAAAAAGGTGATCTATCGACTGGAGAGATTGTAGAGGAGAAAAAGGATAATTTGAAAAAAGACGATGTAGAATCTCCCATAAAAAATACATTTAAGCCAATTTCCAAAAAAGGTGATTTATCAACCGAGGAAATAACACAGGAGAAAAAAGACGATATAGAATCTCCCATAAAAAATACATTTAAGCCAATTTCCAAAAAAGTTGATTTATCAACCGAGGAAATTACACAGGAGAAAAAAGACGATATAGAATCTCCCATAAAAAATACATTTAAGCCAATTTCCAAGAAAGTTGATTTATCAACCGAAGAAATTGTACAGGAGAAAAAAGATACTTCGAAAATTGAGGATATTAAATCTCCCATAAAAAATACATTCAAACCAATTTCCAAAAAAATGGATTTATCAACCAAAGAAACTATACAAGTTGAAAAAGATACTTCGAAAATCGACGATACACAAAATACGTTCAAAACAATTCCCAAAAAAATCGATCTATCACCCAAAGAAACTATACAGGTGGAAAAAGATACTTCGAAAAAGGACGATATAGAATCTCCCATAAAAAATACATTCAAACCAATTTCCAAAAAAATGGATTTATCAACCAAAGAAACTATACAAGTTGAAAAAGATACTTCAAAACTTGACAATACTCAAAATACATTCAAGACAATTCCCCAAAAAATCGATCTATCCCCCAAAGAAACGATACAAGTTGAAAAAGATACTTCGAAAATCGACGATACACAAAATACGTTCAAAACAATTCCCAAAAAAATCGATCTATCACCCAAAAAAATCGACTTATCCCCCAAACAAACCCCACCCCTCAAAAACGGCGTGGATCCCCACCGCCCCATAACAAAAGACAAACGTTCCGATTTATTCAAACCAAAAAAACCGAGTCCACTGATAAACGACCTGATACCCTCCTCGAGCACCCAGGAGGCCGTGGCGGTTGATACAAACGTTACCAGCGCCAGCGCAGTGCTTCCACCGGGCTCGGTGCGGCTGCCAAAACCGTCTAAAATTAATACAGATGAAAATAATGCCGTAGAAGCGCCAGAGCTTTCGTTACGAGGAGGAGAAACGTACCTGGCAAACACCGCGAAAAGTGTGCGTGACAAAGAAATCGGTGGCCCGTTACCGGGAAACGCGGTGAACAAACAGGCGACCTTGACGAGAACCTCCGTGGCGTTGGACACCGGGGCGACGATCACCGGGTCCGAGGATCTAGCGAAAAAGATCGCGATCGATGTCGCAACGGAGTCGACCTTGCCGACGAGCCCCAAGAGCAAAGTCGACCCAGAAAAATCTGTAACGGAGACGAGGACCGTCGACGACGATGCCCCGGGTGACGGGGTGAACGATACGGGGAAGAAAGGTGGAGACGAGCCAACGATTTGCGGAAAGTCGAATACCGGGAAACGTGGGAAAATTGGAACGGAGAAAGAAATTGTTAAAGATCATTTGTTAAATTTAAAGAACAACGAGGAAAGGAAAAATGAGAAATTTCCATGGAAAAGTAAAGTTATATCTAAGAAAGAGTCTAATTTGTCGAAAACAGGGGTGAGTGGAAATATTAAAGAAGAAATAATAAACAAAGAATCGAAATCGATCGATAGAAGTATTAGTGGGGATAATCAAACGAGTTCTGTAAACGATTTGAAAAGTCTCAAACAATCTTTATCTGTCGATGAGACTGTTGCAAATAAAAAAGTTAATAAAACAATGCCAGTGGAGAAAAAGGAGACGTTAAAAACGATGAAAAATCAGTTGGAAAGTACGAGAGTCGTCGAGGAGTCGCGCGACGACCCGGGGAGCCTCTCCAAGAGCACGTCGAGCGAGTCGATAGATTTCTGGAGCGAAATCAAACCGGCGAGTCCCCAGGTGTCCAAGCAGAAAGGATTCAATTTCACGTTGAAAAATGAAACCCTGGGGACGGCGAAAACGAGCGTCGCGAGCCCCACGACGGCATCCGGGGACATAAACGGCGGTGCGATGAAAGAAGGTGATAAGAAAAAAGAGACTGATCTTAAAATAAGCGTCGCGGCGACGGTGGGGCTCAGTGGTGCCCCCGTCGTCGACGAGAAACGGAAAAACGACGTAGAAACGACTCAAACGAAGACTGAGGGGACCGTCGACGTCCCCTACGAGGAGCACCCTGTCCCCCAGGTGATAAAAAAAGATCCAAAAAAGAAAAAGAATTTGTCAATATCAATCGCGCCGAAAGACGTTTTTTCGACGGTGAAAAACGACTCCACCTCGTCGCCGTTGTCCAGTGCGTCAACGGTGACGAACACCCCGGAGACGTCGGTCCCCGTCTCGGAAGTGTCCACCCCTATCCAGGAATGTCCTCCGTTGCCGCTAATTAACATCGTCCAGGTGCCAACGATAACTAGAACAGACTCTAAAAACCAGGACGACGAGGACCCGACGACACCCACCAACGAAATCCCCAGGATCACGAAGTGGAACAACCAAAGTGACCTTTCGAACGTCGACAAGGACGTCACACCGGTGCCGTCGAACAACGTCAGCCTGACGGGAACGCCGACGGACACGCCGCAATCTTCGAAAAAGAAAAAAATTGTCAAAAAGAAAAAGACATCCACAACGAAGAAAAATGTTGATAAAGAGTCCAAGGACACCCGCAAGGACACCAGGAAAGACACTAGAAAAGAGTCCAAGTCCCAGGATAGTCTCACCGTAAAACCACAAAATTTTAATAATAGTAATAGTAGTAATAATAATAATAAATCCTCGTCGACGAGTCCAAGGAATACACCGACCCAACGTCCAATGGACCTGATCAGGATGTTCTACACGACGCCCACGGCGTTGTTGACCGCGACGCCGCGGGATCTGTCGAAGGTTAGGCGAGCCAAGATCAAGAGAAAGAAACACCAGTCGCGGACGCCGTCGGTGAGCAGCGACAGCACCGGAAGCACCACCAGCACCGCCACCACCGAGAGCAGCGCGTCCACGGAGCTGGACGACGACCCCGACAAGAGGATGAACTCCACCAGGAGCAACGACTCCGGGTTCGACGGGTCGCCGAGGATCTCGAGTACATTGATTTTACGCCCCGGGGTTTCCGTATTTTTGGATTTTGCGACCTGGGGATCTGTTGTTGGCGCGACTCTGCCACCGCGCCGCCAGATATTTCGCACGGTTTTCGCTGTTTTGTTAATAATTTTAAATTTCAGTTAATTGTTTCTTAGTTTGGGCTGATAATTTTCATTTTAAGTTAAGAGCTTTTAACTTTTGGTTAATAGTATTTAACTTAGAATCTTAGATTTTATAGTTTGAAAGTAAAATGTTAAATTGCAAATTTAGAAATGAAGTTCTAACATTTTATTTTAGTATTATGTTTGATGAAAGATGAAATTTCCACGCGAAAATGGAATTTAATTAATAATTTGAATTAATAAAATTCACTTTAAGGTAATAGTTTTTCACTTGAAAGTCTTGAATTTTGTAGTTTGAAAGCAAAACGTTAAATTGCAACTGTAGAAATGAAGTTCTAACATTTTATTTTAGTATTATGTTTGATGAAACGTGAAATTTCCACGCGAAAATGGAATTTAATTTTGGTTTGAGTTACGCGTTTTCTGTTGTTTTATGGATTAAGAATTAATAATTGTTGAATTAATAATTTCCACTTTAAGTTAATAGTTTTTCACTTGAAAGTCTTGAATTTTGTAGTTTAAATATTATGTCTGATGAAATATAAAATTTCCACGGGAAAATGGAATTTTATGGATTAAGAATATGATTTTACATATTTGTTTATGATTATGACGTAATTTGCGAAGTCCTTTGCGATTTAGCGAAATATCAAACACGTGCTGGCAGAGATGAATTTATAATTATGCCGGTAATTAGGAAGGTTATATACGTTAATTAAATTAAAAATATTCGCTTTATTTCATGAATAAATATTCACGAAATTATAATGAATATTAATCAATAAATTTCGTTAAAGTTTCATAATTAGGAACTTTCGTAATTACTGGCATAATTACTGGCTGTGAATGTAAACCTCAGGAGTTTGTTAAAAAGTATTTCAGACCTGTTGATAAACGATAAATCGTTTTACAATGTGTGTTTTGCATGCGTGTGTTTTGCGCTTAAACTGTATTTAACTTGAATATAATATACTTATCTATTAACGATCGTTAATGACTCATACAAAAAACGATTTGTTATTGTTTTTCTTGCTGTCAAAACAATTTACAGATCATTTCGAAGGCGAGAAAAATAACATATCGTTTTCTACCTAACTTTAAAAGCTTGTTGCACATTTTCCGAACGTGACATTTAACTTTGAAACTCAGTTTATATAACATTGACGTATTGCAACAATGATCTCGGCACGCCGTGTGTCTATTTTTTTTTTTTTTATTATGAACTGCGTCTGTTTTGTTTCCCGCATGAAAATACACCGATAACCGAACGCAACAATTCTAAACACAAATCACCGTACTTTATCGTGTTTGTCAAGCTTCTCGCACCTGTTAACATCACCGCGTCTCTGTATATTTACATCCACCGCCGAAAATACACCGCGATCTCCGAATTAACGCGCCGTAGATCCGCGAAAATATTCGCTGCGATTAAAATTCAAATTCCGTTTCGTCTCGCGAGATCGCAACGTTTTATAAAATTTCAATTTAATTTAAATCAAACAGACCCATTCGCTCGCAATTAAATCTATTATCAAAAAATCCTCGTATTTCGACACATTTAAAATACTTTACGTGACCGAATTGATAATCCAATAAATTTTATAATTAACAATAACCGACGATCGACGAAAACGTCGCGTAAAACCAGCGGACTCGCAATTTCCCGACGGAATGCCAAAATATTTTCGTTGTTTAAACACACGATCGGCGCTTGCGTCATTCCGTTCGAGACGAATCCGTCGGATCACGTGTTCACACCACGTCAAAAAGACGTTCTCTTCTCGCGGGTTACGTAAGGTCGTTGCCGTGATGTCAACGACACCCGGGTGTCCACCGGGTCTGTTTACAGGGGGAAATCGAGAAAATCTAATCGTAATCGCGAAAACACCCGACGACGATCTTGGCGACGGCCTGAAATACTATTGCGAACCTTGACCTTGAGTCCTGGTGGACTTTTAATCGGTCAGGTAAAACGTATTTGTCGCAGACACCCGGGTGAACCTGACGTGGAAATGTTTTTAACTTTTCGCCGCGGAAATTACGGTGTCTCTAAACGAAAGATGGTATTTGTCTTATTTATAGCTGGCGGATTTCGTTTCATAATATTCAAGGCTTCGTAAATGTAGACGCGGTTCGCTTGTCCTATAGAGGAAACGGTTTCGAAATAAGTAGTATAATACGCTGCGGGTCGAACGATAGCTGTCAGTAGAATGCGAGTTATATGGTCAGACAATATTAAGTACACGTACGAATTCATTTTTGACACTAGAAGTACCGAGAATCGATGGGGTATTTTTAAAAATATTGGATAAATATTAATAATATATAATTTTAACGATGATATATATAACTAGGTAAAATGAGAAAATTTATCTGGCAATAAACGATCGTTTAATTGGATAAATGTATAGATAGTGAATTAAATTGGTTTCAATATTTTTACGAATTTAGAAAATTTTGGAAATCGTAGTGTTAGAAATTTAAGGGATTTTTAAAAGAAAGATTGAACCAGATATTTTGATTGTCTCGGTAGTTCTAGTGTTAACACGTTGCCGCACACTTTTAATTTGAGAAACACATTTCTCTGGCGAAATTATTCCGAATTATTAAATCACAAAAAATTGTACAGAAAAACAATTAATACATCATTCGGAATAATTAACAAATAAATATATTACTACACTTCATGCTTATAATATTTCTCGTTTCATTAATTAAAACGTGCAAAACATTTGCGGCGACACGATTTCCATTCGCAAAAAACGTCGGGTTTCTCGAGTAACGAACGGTGCATCGAAAGTACAAATTATTTTCAATAAACAAGGGGTTTTCGTAACGTGATTAAACGCTTCGAACAGACTGCGACATGGCCTGTCACAAGAAGTGCGAGAAACTCACGGGGAATCTCTGCGGGCTGAACCAAAAGCTGGTGGCGGAGGCCCTGCAAGCGTTGAAGAGGGGTGAGTCGCAGCGTTTCGACGAATAGAAAAAAAAAACTCAAAAAAAGACTCTTAACGCGTCACGAAGTACGCGAAACGCGACTTTTGGACCCGTCATAAATCCTGGTGGACGACGCAGAAGATTCGCGGCGACCTGGACGTCCTCTCCGACCGTCACGTCGATCGATCGCAATAAAAAAAAAATTTTGAAAAATTTTACAACGTCGAAAGAGACGTTGTAAGTTTGTTTAACGTGCGACGATCGAGATGCATGAATCTTCGCGCGTAACCAGGGTCTAATCGTAAAAAGTCTAATTATAGTTCGCGACGACGTAGAACTAATTGTCAACAATAGATCATTTGATGCGAAAAACACCGCGGACACGGTCCCGCGGAGTTATCCGGGTATTTTCTTCCAAAATTTGGCGATGAGGAGTTTTGGCCGACGGGACGGATTCATTCGTCCGTGACTTCGCGGTGCTTCCGCGTGGCGTTCATAAATCCATTCGTGGCGGTGATAAATCATCTCCTCGCGGTTTACGTGACCTTCTGGTGTCCACGGAACTAATTGCCGATAATTTAAATCTGCAAATGAAATTTTATTCTTCGTTAAAATCGGTCTACTTGAATTTCATATTTGGTTTTAAGGTAATATTAATTAAATAGATTGTTCGTTGACTGTAGCGGTGTTATTTGATTAAGAAAGTGGAAAATATTGATTGAAAAACACCTTAATCAATAAATAATTCGTATTGATCATTATAAAAGTCTAAAAAATGATTTTCTCGAAAATAATAGAAATTATTCAATTATTTAATTATTAAAGTAATGAAATACGTTTATATGCTGGTATCACGTGATCGTTGATCAAGATCAGAGATTTTTTGCGATCTATAGAAGCGAATGATGTGACGCGGATCGATAACTTGTCCCTTAATCAATCAATTATGTCAAGTTGCCCGATTCCGGGAGAACCGTGGCGGTTCCCCAGGTGCAGCCGCGTCATCAGGTCGGTCGGTTCTATTTTCGAGAAATGTCACACGGCCAAAAAGCGCAGCGTCAGGTATTTTCACGTGCCAGCGGCAAATTGACAATTAGCGCCGTTATTAATCGAGATTTGACGAAAGCTTCGTTATTTTTCCATCATTTTTCCATCGTAAAGGACACCTTAATCCTCGATCTAAAATCATCAGCACGATGTGAACAAATGTTACGATAAAAATTTAAAAAAAAAATACGTAAAGAATTAAAACCTTTTTTAAAATTTAGATCTTATTCCTTAAATTTACCTCACAAAACACAACGCCGATAATAAAGAACTCTGTATCGTCGTGCTAATCACTAACCATCGAGTGTCTAACTGCAGATTCCTTCTTTATCTCGTTAACAGGAAACATTTTTAATATTATTTTTTCACGATATTCCCAGCACCCTCGCAATCGTCCGACGCCCAGAGGAACTCGGACAGCTCGGATCATTTCCCCAGCGGGCGGATCACGCCGCCAGCGACGAATCTGCCAAGATTCAAGAAGTACGCCGTGACGGACTTCAACTTCCTCAAAGTGAGTCCTCGAACAGTTGAGAGTGGGAGGCTCGTTAGCCCTGCACGCGTCGTCCGCTAGAAAATACAACGAGACACTGTTACACGTTCGCTAATCGTAGACAACATGCGAAATTTACGCAAACAAAATATTTGCCGACACGTGGGTGAGACAGGGTAACATGTATCGGCGACTGCCAAGGTTTCGCTTGAAAATTTCGCTGACGAAACGCGCGTGCTATTCGCTGCACCCGGGTTTTTCTTAACCCTCGACAACACCTGTTTCACTGTCCGACTGACTCATCCGATACAAAAGACACTTTCCGTGTAGAATTTTCCCCGAAGAGGCGAGAAAATAGAAAGTGCGCGTCGCGGGAATTTTGTGCAATAATGTGTCACGTTTCAATTTACACTATTCATACGGAATATTATGCGAAGAGTATAGTAAAACGGTGTGAATTTACGAGAATTATTTAACATAAACTAACGGTATAAACCTGGATTGTTTATTGTTAATAACCCTTTGAGTACTGAATTATTTGAAGATTTTTATGTACATGAGACAAATTTAATTTGTCGCTAAATGGATTAATATGGAAAAGTAATACATTTTATTTGGAATATACTTATATTGGTGATTCAATATCACTCAATTATTCGAAACTATAAAATGTCATAAACAAACGTTGGGCAATTGTTTGCGATCAACGCTCGCCCAAGTAAGCAGCTAACGAGTCTCACTCGTGAAATGTACTCAAAGGGTTAAACAACGGGGAAATGTCGATAAACATTTTCTTGGATTCGTTGCTCCTCTTGAAACAAACATTCCTGGTGGTCCAGTAAATAATGGAGCAATCTGAAAATTGGATACAAAGAATTACTACATAAATTCCATTAGGAAGTGAGAAACGGTGGAAAATTTCGGTATTTCTCAAGAACCGTTCGATCGAAGTGGAATCGGACATTCGTGTTATCGTAACTACCTGTAAATATAGTTTCCGGAAATTTATGACTCGTTTCGCGGATCACCTTGGCTCGGTGCTCGAGGCCCGATGAAAACCAATCTGAATCACGTGTATTTACATCACGTGAGAGACCCGGGGGCTTGATTCACGAGGCGTCGTCACGAAATAGTCCAGACGATGAGGTGCGGACGTTCGATTTTCAAGTTTACGATCAGCGGGTCCCGGTCCAATGCCAGGAAACGATCACTTTGTTTACCCGGGCCAATCGGTGGGACGAAAACGAAGAACAAAAAAAGAGAAAATAAAGGGGAGAGAAAAAGTGATCTGCCAAGTGGTCATCGTTTATCCCTCCTGTAAAAGTTTAAGCTTAAAACAGACACCATTTTCCAACGAATTCGTCACGCAAATAGACTCACCCGAATTAGCACCACGCAACACAGTATTTTTAACGTCCAGCGGTGTACTCTCACGTGCGGTGCTCTCTCGCTTTAGATACTTGAACTTTCCATCGACGGGCCAGAATTTTCTCGCTTCCCATTCAAACTTTCGCGGGGCGAAGCGTTGAATCGCAGGAACGATGAATTCGGTGTTAACCTCTAACCTAACCTAACTTGTTTTTGGTTTCCCTGCAAATGGATAGAGTGTATACAGGGTGTAACATAAATGCGGGGATCATTTTTTTTAGAATCGATAGTATGCAGGGAAAGATGAAAAAGAAGTCTCTAAAGTTTTGTCTAAAAATCACCCCTGAATTTAAAAAATTTTTGAAAAATCATGTCTCTAAAATGGAACGTCGTAAAGGAGTATATACATATATATACAAATACGATTCTCTGGATGACTTACCGCGATTGTTAATAATTATTTGATAAAATCATCATTTTTCATTTATTGGGAACATAACGGGTAATAATACTATAATTATTGACAAATAGATAGACTTACATTGTGACTTTTGCGTTCCTAACCTCAGCAGCGTTGAACTTGACACTTTCTTAATAAACTCTATCACCAAAAAACTGGCTCGAAACTGTTTGCCATATTTCAAACGTTTTTTTCTTTATAAATTACAAGGCAAATACTTCGTACAGCTCTTCTTCTCTGCTTTATACCGGCAAAGAAACAAAGCGCGCGAAAGAGCCATAACCGCGTGACGTCACATTCTGTGCGAACCAATAGCATTGCGTTTTCGTCAGTTTGAATTTCGCGCAATATTTAAATTCCGTTATTAACTAAAGTTTAACGAATAAACTAATTATTTTAATATCAATCGCTTCTAGAGTGCATATATTTCGATACATAAATTGAATTTCCCTATTCAAAGTTCTTCTGTAAGACCCAACGTTAAATATACAATATTTTCACCAGGTCCTGGGTAAAGGTAGCTTCGGCAAAGTACTCCTGGCGGAGTTACGCGGCACCGAGTGCGTTTACGCCGTGAAATGTCTGAAAAAAGACGTCGTCCTCGAGGACGACGACGTGGAGTGCACTCTGATCGAACGGAAAGTCCTGACCCTGGCCACGAGGCATCCGTACCTCTGCCACCTGTTCTGCACGTTCCAGACGGAGTCGCATTTGTTCTTCGTCATGGAGTACCTGAACGGCGGCGACCTGATGTTCCACATTCAAAAGTCCGGTCGTTTCCCGGAGAACCGGGCGAGATTCTACGCGGCTGAAATTTGGTCGGGTTTGAACTTCCTGCACAAAAAGGGGATAGTCTACAGGGATCTGAAGCTGGACAACGTGCTCCTGGACTTCGAGGGACACATCCGGATCGCCGACTTCGGGATGTGCAAGCTCCAGATATTCCTCGACCGCACCGCGGACACCTTCTGCGGCACCCCCGACTACATGGCACCAGAGGTAAAAAAAACTATACTGTTTTTTCAAAAATCAAAGTATATAATAAAAAAAAATATACTGTTTTTATAAACAGTATAAAATATACTGTAATATACTAATATACTATTTTGTTACTATACTGTTTTTATAAATAAGTACAGTTTTTATAAACATTATAGTAACAAAATAGTATATTAGTATATTACAGTATATTTTGTACTGTTTATAAAAACAGTATAGTTTTTTTTTATTATAAACTTTGATTTTTTCCGATGATATTGCAAAGAAAAAAATTATATTTCGAAAATGGTAAGTCGTGGAGGACCGATTTTTATTGCGATATAACCGGAAAAGATCAAAGCTTATTAAAATAATATAATTGTTACGATTATTGCGGGTAATTAACAAGCAGGTTTTTAACAACCCACGAAAAATTCAAGTTTATCGTGAACTTTGACCTTTCCAGTAATATTAAAATAAAAATCAGAACTCTACAAGTTACCATTTCACAGATATAATTTTCAAAAACTTATTTACATAAAATACTGTATCTCGATACGAATGACTTTCGAATATAACTTCGCAGACTTTTTTCATTGTTTGATGCGTATTATTTTCCAGGTTTTTCTTTGAAAAACAAAGAATTAAATTACCCAGAAATTCGGTGAATTAACAAACATGTCCCGGGTTTCAGATTATAAAAGGACTGAAATACAATCAAGCCGTGGATTGGTGGTCGTACGGAGTTCTATTATACGAGATGCTAACAGGACAGTCACCGTTCTCCGGCTGCGACGAGGATGAACTATTTTGGAGTATATGCAACGAACGTCCGTTCATCCCGCGATATTTAAGTCAAGAAGCTACGGACATCCTGGTTTCCCTTCTGGAAAAAGACTCCGGAAAAAGGTTACCTGGACACGAGATCGCTCTGCACGCTTTCTTCCAGGTAAACAATAAAAAATCTTCCAATTTTCATTTGCAATCCTTTTAATCCCTGAAAATTATTCAAAATATCACAATATTCTATATCATATTCTTTCCATCTGTCTTTCTTTCATTTACTTTCATCATCATCGATGTGATATCAATATTCGTATCATATTTGTATCATATTTAGTACACTTCTATTTGCTCTTATTTTTATTTTTATTTTTAAGTTCGTATTTTAGTTATCTTCTATTTTATTCTGTATTGTCTTTCTTAAAGATCGTCACCCCTGGAACACGTATAAAATAATTATTATATTCTATTCTGATAACGTTCAAAAATACAAAGTATATTTGTTTTGAACACTAAATAAAATTTTTAAAATACAAATTAAAATTTTTTCAGACGTTACCCTGGGATCGTCTGGAGCGTAGACAACTAGACGCACCTTTTAAGCCCGCCCTGGACCACACCCTGGACACCAGGTACTTCGACACGGCGTTCACAGCCGAGCGACCGCGTCTGACGCCCGTCCCGGATCAGATCCTCACGTCGATGGACCAGGGTGTCTTCCGAGGGTTCTCCTACACGAACCCGAACGCGACAGACTGAATTTCCCTCGGAGGAACGTGATAACACGAATCGTTTTCTCCTCTCGAGAGCTTTGTCACGATGCAAAAGGTGTTCGAGAGATCCACGAAGGCTCGTGCTAAATTGGATTCTCCTCGGAGATGACCCGATGACGTCATCGCGCACCTGGGGCTAGGAATTACTTCGATTATTTATCGTTTATTCGCTCTTCGAACAGCGAAAAAAAAAGAAAATTGTATCCGCGGTGTTCAAAGGCGTAATAAGAGTGCGAAGTGGAGCGTTCGACCGGGAAATCTGAAAAAAAAATCAACTTAACACGTTCATGCCGGCGTGCACCACCGGTGGGTCACACATGTCTGACATGTGATACGGCGCGTACCACCGGTGGGTCGCACGTGCCGTTCACGCGGTGTAGCAAGCACCGGTGGGTCATGCATGTCTGTCCAGCGGTGCGGCGTGTACCACCGGTGGGTCACATCTCTATTTAAAAAATGTAATTCTTTAGTAACCAGAAAACAATTGCCATCAGGTCTTCTTGTGTTTCTCTAAGACCCTCTGTATTTATGCAGAAAATGTGAATCTTTTTTGCGTTTGTAATTGTTATTTGTGCATTCTGGTCACTTTATGCAGTATTGACAATACCGCCCTACAAAAAGAAACGTGAAAATCGGCGCCGGCGTGAACGTGTTAAAGGAAAACTGTAATCAAGTGTAACGTTGATAGAGTTCCCGGGGTCACTTGTACCACTTGATCGAAAAAAAAGCAGCGACGATATTTACCTAGGTTTTTATAACGTAGCCGTATAGACGATGAGCGTCCGATTGATAGTGTAATTAATTAGCTTTCAGCGATGTTATCGGTCGGTTTCCGGTACTCGTATTAAAGAAAGGAAAAAGAAAAACACGGATCAGCTGTTCGCGGTGTTCAGAATCGAATCGATCCTCGTTTAACGTACGTTTAATAATTGAAAAGTTGTGTTACCGAATACACGGGAGATTCTCATCGTGTCCTCTAATTAGACAAACCGGAAGACATTGGAGACCTGTCCCCGTATTCTCATCGTGTAAATTTCGCAGACGCGTAATTACCCCGCGTTCCTACGGTTATTATAACCCTCGGCCTCGCATTACCGTGGCCAAGTTATTAATACTTCAAGTGCTTTATTATTTTGGCTACGATAGAGCCTCGAGTGTTTTCCACTAGCTTCTAGAGACCGATCCTCTTATTTTTCTCTTCCTGTTTTCCTCGTATCTTCTTTCATTCGTTGTTTTGCTCACCCTAAAAACATTTTCTCTTTTTCCAACCCTTCTTTCGATCGTTTTTTTTTCTATTTCTATCTCTGTTCCTCTTGTAGTCCCCTTCTTTCCTCTCCCCTTTCTCTCTCTTTCTCTCTCTATCTCTCTCATTCTTCTTTCTCGTTCGCACATTTGGCTCCGCGCTGACTGTACGCTAACTTTAGACCGCCAAGGAATTGGCAAACCGTTCGCCAAGCGAGATGAAAGTGGCGGGCTGTCGAAAGACTCCGAAAGATTCTCTATGAAGCTCTCCACTGGTGACTGGAGACCCGCGGCACCCTGGAGGATATTTTTAAACCGTCGTTCACCGGTGTCTCTGCGAATTCGCACGGTGTCGATTGGCATCTCCGTCGTTTTCCGGACCTCCGGATATTTTCCATGTTAATTTCTACGGTATAACACGAAAGTCTGTAATCAGGAATGAGAAATTTGTTAATAGAAAGCTGGGGGTTAATTAACCAATGACATCTATCAGTTGCGTGTCGATAAAAACGGGGAGTCTAATTACTGGAAATTAACGCGGACAGAGAGAAGAGAAACTAATGGAACGATTAATTGGCTAATTGATTTAAGTGAACCGTTTCGACACGCCTCCCCGGGGGTCACGTTTCCAGATTAACACTAAACGTACCGACAGTTGCTGTAGATATTCTTATCGAATCCGTAAAAATGATAATTTTCATGATTAATTTCACTTATAAAGAAGATTAATTTGTTTTAACTAGATAAGTGTGGCGACCTTTTTGCAGAATGTGCAAATATGTGTCGCGAGAATCAAATGATAACGTTGGGAAATTATTAAATTATTTACATTGATCTCTAAACATTCTAAATATATAAAAATTTTACCACTATTACGATATAAATATCAAAAAGTAACATAAATCTCGTATAACACATATATTTTTTGTGAAACACACTTAACTGGTTAAAGAACTGTATTTTCTTTATGAAAATTAAAAAATATTAACGTTGAAAACTATAACGTTACTACAGGTATTTTAATTAAAAGTTTGAAACCGGTAACTTTAGTGTTAATCAATGTAAACCAATGGCAACGTGAAAATCATGGAAAGAAAATTGCGCGCCCTTATCTAATTAAAATTAAAATTACGAGAAAAATAAAAAGGACGAACGTCGGCTGATATCAAAGCAACGTTTCGAGATCGGGATTCTATTTCCGGAACACGCGGTTCTTCCTCGTAATACAATTCGCGGCGCACGTGCGTCCTCCCGGCGAATCGTCGTATAATTATCCACTTTTCACGTCGCCATATAAACACGCCGCGTCTGTCTTCCATTCACCGAAATCGTACACCGTCGTTAACGCAACCGGAGGATCGTTAGTCTCTCCGGAAAATACTATTTCGCTCGCAAAAGGTCATCGGTTGAAGAATGACAGAAGGTGTCCGGCGGGACTCGGTTTCCGCGAACCGGAGATCATAGATAACCGCGAAGAAGACTCTGCTAACGCGAGAAATTGAAAGACAGAGTAAGAGAGAGTGAGAGAGAGACGATGAAAAGAGATTGCAAAAAGTAACGGGTTAAGAGGATCGGTCAATGGACCCTGAATCCGCGATCAGCTGCGTCCCCCACGTTAAAACTGTCTTACAACCACATGCGTTTGTATTTCCGCAACACGCTTACGAAAAGAAACTTAGAATTTCGAGTTTCTATGGCAGTTTCGGAATTATCTGTGAAATTATCACTCTGTAACACGTCTGATCGCGTAGTAACTGTTTTCATTCAGACTAGAAACGGAGATTTCCCAGTATTTCGACGAAGTATTTTAAACAGAAACGGAAAAACAAAAACCGACAAAATAGAGACATTTCAATATTTTATATAAAATTTGGTGTTACGCAACGTTGCGCACGTGTCTTTCATTTCTAATTCTCCCTAATCCCTAGATCCTTTCGCACAAAAATCTTTTGACAAAAAAAAAAAGTAAAATAAAAACGAAATCCTTTCCCTACGCGTGTGAAAAATCTTCGCAGCCCAAAAGAAGGGGAGTCACCCTCGTTAAATTAAGCACGCCTGGTGCAACCGTTTAAAGAGAGTCGCGACCCGGACTCCTCTTTTTTTTTTTGCACCACGCGCAATAACACGTACGCACGAAATCTAACGTTTTAACGAGAAGCGCAGACTTGCTCGACGGTGCAGCGACTGCGGGGCGCCCGCAGGGCCGTACCACGCGCCCCGTCGTCGGTGCTGCGAGGGTGTCACGGTATAAATAGCCGCGTGTCTGCACGCGGATGCGGCCCTACATCGGGGAGTTATTTTTGAGAGGCATCGCCACTCGTTACGGCTCCGTCGGCCGCTCAGTTCCAAGGAGTTTCGTCCGGCAAGAGGTATCTAGTGTGCGTCGGCGAACGTCGATTCGAACAAAGCCGATGGTCCCGTTGTTTACCTCGCGAGCAAAAAAGACCTGGTGCGTCTTCTCCGTCGGTTCATCTCCTCGACGACGTTTCCGGCGAATCTGAAATTAGAAAGTGTTTTTAATGAGTATTATTGTTTTTTAATTGACTGGTGAAGATGGGTGATTAATCAGTGACTTTATGGAAGTGTCGTCTGACCGTCGGGGAATATAAATATAAGTCCTGGTGGATCGCGAGAGGCGGTGTTCGCGATAAAAATCCGGTTTCTTAAAATACACGCAGATGAACCGCGGCGATCCGGTTATGAACTCCTCGAGCGCTTCTGTGAAGTGTCCGTCGACCGGAGGATTGTCCATCCTTAAATTATATACAAACACCTTGTATATTCTGGTACAATAACCTGGTTGTTTTCATACAATCCTGGTACCATCTTCTCTTCGTCCATACAAATCTAAAACATTAAACCGAGATATAAATAACAAATAAACAGAAATTTTTTTAAAAAACTTAATAATGCGAAATCACCCTTGACCCACCAAACACCTAAAACATTAAAATAAGATATAAATATCAAATCAATAGAAACTTAAAAAAAAACAAAACTTAATAATGCGAAATCACCCTTGACCCACCGAACTACCCCTATAATGTTCAGTTCTCTCCGCCTGGCGACCATGCGCTCCAAGAGCCGTCGTCCAGGTAGCATAGCGACCTCCGCCAGCTCCGACTCCACGCGACCCGACGACCCGCAGCCGTTCCACCTGTTCCTGGACGACCAGGACACCTCGTACCCGTCCAGCGTGTCCTCCAGGGTGGCGCAGGTGCGCGTCGAACGGGAAGGTGGCAGTCTGGGTGTCACCCTCCGCAGCGGGGTGGCGAGGGCGCTCGTCGTCACCGGGGTGAAATCCGATGGACCAGCTGCAAGAGAAGGAAGGGTTAGACCTGGGGATCGGTTGCTGGCGGTGGATGACACGGAGCTTAGGGGATTGACCTTGGCGGAGGCGCAGAGGGCTCTCAGAAGGAGTTCGGACGCCCCGGTGGCGTCGCTGACCATCGAGTACGATGTGGCGAACATGGAGGAGGCCAGGGCGGCGACGTCGGGACCTCTACTGGTGCAACTCGAGAGGGGACTGTCGGGTAGGTCTTCCTTTTACGAGAAGGTCTGGCTATTAGTGCGGAGTCTATTTTCGTGGCTCTGGGAATTGCCGGAAGTCTTAATTAATGATCAATTAGTTTCGACCGGTTTTTCCGTATGAAATGAACGTGTTATAATTTTGTCTGGCTGAACTTACGGACACTTATGAACTTTGAGGATAACTTGTTGACACTAGAAGTACCGGGGATTAATTCTTTCTGTTTAAAAACGTTGGATATACGATAACTTATTTTCTAATCAACAAATAAATAAATACTATATCTTGAAAATTTAAAAATAACAAATTTCAATGTATATGTTTGAAACAAAGAAACAAAGGGACATAGTAAATTAATCTATTTAATTATTTAGAAACATGGTTATTAAGAATTTTGGAAATCGCCGTGTTATGAATTCAAACGATTCTTATCCGATACTATCCGAAAAAAACATACTAAAGTCTCTTTATGATGAATTATTTACATCTAAAACGTGACAAAAGGTATTTCATCCTTTCATTCATATTTTCAAACGTCTTTAAATACACCACGTCAAATAAATTCGGCATTTAACGCGTTCCCACCAGCATGTACCACCAGTGGTACACAGAGGGCTGTCCCATGGGACAAATTGTACCACTGGTGGTACATTCACAATTATTTCATCAAGTGGAATATACCACTAGTGGTACAAATGAAACAATGAATTTTATGTGTCTTTTTTCTTAATAAAAACACAAACAAATTCGCAAACGGACTGAATCAAAACAATTATGAATTAACAAACAAACTATGAATAGAGAGACAAATAAGACAAATAAGAACTACAAATTACTAAATAACCGTTTCACACCGAAATTAAACTCATTTTTCCTATCTACTCCCAGGGGAACTGGGTCTAACCGTCCGGGAAACCCCGAACGGCGTCTACATCGAGAGTCTGCGTCCCGCGAGCACCGCTGACCGCTGCGGCGCGCTTCAACCTGGTGACAAACTCCTGGCGGTGGACGAAACGCCCGTCCAGGATGCCGTCACTGCCGCAAAACTTCTACGAAACAATTTCGACAGTCGTATAGCGCGACTACAGATTCTACCGAGGCCACCTAGTGCCTCGCAGAGGACGGTGAAACGCAGGGCGCAGCCCCAGGCGCAGAACAGTCAACTTCAGACGAAGGAGAGCCTGACGGTGGTCCTTCGACCGGATCACAAAGGCTTTGGTCTAGCTATGAAACCGGCGGAGGACAGAATGAGCTACGTGGTGAGCCTCCTGGAAGCTGGGGGGCCTGCGGAACGCAGCGGGGTACTGTTACCCGGGGACAAAGTGCTGGCGATTAACAGGAGGATGCTCAGGGACCTGCAGCAACCGGAGGTGACCGGGATCTTGGAGTCCTCGCAAGTGGTGAGTGTTTTTTAAGGATCCCACATCGTAGTTATTAGATCTACAATATTTTAATTGAAATTAGTAATCGTTTTCTAAATTAGTAATCGAATTTAAATTAGTAATCGTTTTCTAAATTAGTAATCGAATTTAAATTAGTAATCGTTTTCTAAATTAGTAATCGAATTGAAATTAGTAATCGTTTTCTAAATTAGTAATCGAATTGAAATTAGTAATCGTTTTCTAAATTAGTAATCGAATTGAAATTAGTAATCGTTTTGTAAATTAGTAATCGACAGACAGTAATCGTTTTGTAAATTAGTAATCGACAGATAGTAATCGTTTTGTAAATTAGTAATCGACAGACAGTAATCGTTTTGTAAATTAGTAATCGACAGATATTAATCGTTTTGTAAATTAATAATCGACAGATAGTAATCGTTTTGTAAATCAGTAATCGAATTGAAATTAGTAATCGAAATTGACATCATACTATCCTATTTTCGTATAGGTTGAACTGGTAACCGAGTACAAAGTAGGCGGTCCAGTGGTACCAAGCTCCGGGGTGTTCACGGTGCGCGTTGCCAGACCACTAGGTGGACAGCCGGACCTGGGGCTCACCGTCAACGAGGACCTGATCATCACAGAGGTGCGGAAAGGCTCGCTGTCGTATAGAACCGGGAGTCTGGCACCAGGAGACAGACTGCTGGCCATAGACGGACAAAAACTGGACCCCGGTGACCTGAGACAGGCTGCACAACTGCTTCATCGACCTGGCAGCTCGGTCGTCGCGCTCACAGTCAGGAAACCGGACCCCGTCGCTGAAACCAGGTAACGTCTTCGTGAAATGCTCGGTAAACGTACGAAATTTTATAGTTATTATTTTAAAAATTATATAATAGTCCTTTTATAGTGGTTTTTAGGAGAAAAAAATATTAAATGAACTACTGAGATTTAATAAACTTAAATTAATAATTTTAACTTTGCTTAATATATCGGATATAGCTGAAATGCGAACTGTTATAAACATTATTTTAATAACTAAATAACAGTCCTTTTACAGTAATTTTTACGAAAATAAAATAATTAATTCAATGATATATCAGATATAATTTTTATAGTAATTATTTTAAAAACTAAATAATAGTCCTTTTACAATGATTTTTACGAGAATAAAACGATTAATTCAATATTATAAGGGATGTAGCTGAAATGCTGAAAATACGAGAGGAATAAATCTGTTTACAAGTGAATAAGGGTATAGGTTTATTTTAGGGACTCGAGCATAGGAAGTGACACGGTGCAACCCCAGTATCCAACCGGAATTTTACGCTCGGCGAGAGAGAGTTTACCGAGCGTAGACAGCGCGGTGGATTCATGGGGTGAATTAGGGGAAACCAGTGGAACGGGTCCGGAGATTTTAAGGCTTTGGGATACTGCCTCGGTGGACAGTGGCCAATTGGATCTGCCCATGCCGCCCTACCCAAGGTACTTTACTTCCAAGAATACCAAATTAACACTAAACCTACCGAGGGTTCGAATGAGCATTTTTTAAATTATTATAAAAATGTCTGGGTGCAACGATATAGCTTTCGTTGTTTTCTTTGTTTAATTACAATAGGAAAAATACATTTCTGTACGTAAATTTATGTATTATCTGAATTCAATTATGAAAGTTATCATTTTTACGGGTGTGATAAGAGTATGTATATGAATTGTTGATAGGTTTAGTGTAAATGATGGTTTGTGCGAGGAAACTGAATTACCGACCGAGTGAAATTTCAATGATTTTGTAATGTGTCTTTTTTGTGAGAATAAGGATCGAAAACCGGTCACAGAGAGAGAACTTTCGTTTTTCTGCGTTATATAGATAGAGAATTGTCCGCAGAATACGAATATCACAGTCTCGAATCGATTAGTCTAAAATATTAGAAGAACGAAAAACGGGAAATACAGCTAGTTTTTTTGTGTAATTGCAAATTTTGTGAAAACACTGCAATTTCACTGTTTCTCTATTATCCTACCCAATTTATAAAGCATGTAGCTCCTTCCTACTCTATTATCTCCTATTCACCCTAGACTCAAACCCAAAATGGTAACATAGAGACTGACATTACAACGATAAGAGTGATCGATCTATCTTATATCTCCGACGAAACTAATTAGCCTCCTAATTTTACCACCTGTAAAAAGAATACTTTAACTTTACTTCGTAAATAACAAAATTCTACTCTTTTACTCTAAAATATAACTACAAAAAATACTTCTCTTTCTAATTAAAAATCAAACACCTTCCTGGACATTGTTTCAACAATTGCGTTCATAATCACGAAAGTAGCCTAAATGAATATTTAAAAAAAAATATGAAAGTCTCGATAATTTGTTAATAAATGTTCCAAACCTTTAAAAAACGTAATATGCCAAATTGTTTAGACCACTTTCATAATTAAGGGCACAATTAATTAACATTAATTATCTTCAGTCCACAAGAACGTGGCTCGGACCGTCCCCAGCAGATCGTGCACGTTTCCTTGCACAAGGACCCGGTGTACGAGGACTTCGGGTTCTCCGTATCGGACGGTTTGTACGAGAGGGGTGTCTACATAAACCGTTTGAGACCTGGTGGACCCTGCGACGGTGTTCTACGGCCGTACGACAGGATCATCCGGGTGAACGAGGCCAGCACTGAGGACTGCGACTGTTGTCTAGCTGTTCCGTTAATCGCTGCAGCCGGTCCCCGTTTGGATCTGACCATAGCTAGACCGATGTCCCCGCAGAACATCATAAAAACCCTGTAGGGAGTGTAAAACGACGTTACGTCGCGTGAGTCGTATCGGAAAGCCACACGTATCTGGTATATTTTTGTACACATGTGTATTTTTATTTATAAAAATAAATGTATAGATTGCTTTTAGCTAAAACACCTTCTCCTGCATACAACGCCCACGCACACCACTGTACAATATCATGCTTCATCTGTTCCTCGAATTCTTCCTTCTATGGTTTTCGAATGAAATTGGCGAATGACTAAATATGAAAATTATAATCGCTGAAAAATGTGAATGGCGCTCTTATAATAATGTAGTTTTCAATCTTACGTGTGTGTGTGTCGAAGCAAACTGTCGTTCACCATAGCAAAACAGTAGCGTAACAGATTATAAATTAACATCTATTCAATACTATGAACATCGAATCGATATTGTAGGAGTATCGGTTCAATACGAATTCAATCGATATTTTCTTCATCCGATTACATTTTGTCGAAGTAACGGGAATGTCGTCGGATCGCTAGAACTTGCCTGATTCTAACGCTAATTGACCCAGCAATTAGTGCGCGCAATGATTTCCGGGTTTACGTAGTTCGCACCTTGCCAGCAGGTCCACGGTTGTACAACGAAAGCAAGAAAAACGGCGAAGTAGATTCGACAATAGGCTCTCTACGGTAAAAACGTTCTGAACCGAAATGAAAGAAAACCGACGTATTCTGATAGCTTAAAACTTTGTGCAGAATTAAGTAATACAAAATATATATATCCGTGTATACATATATTTATATAAATACTTTTATCGTCATATGAGTTTTGATCTGTATGTTTCGCACAACACACGACCATTCTAGTCAATATCGTATTCATTGCTCTATATTTCGTATAAATAATCTGATTATATTGCCACGAATGAAACGTTGAATGCTCTGGCAGAGAAAACTCATATGAGCTTGTCAATGTGAAACAGACCTAAGATCTCGGACTAGACGGCAAATAATTGTTGCTTCTTGTCAACCCAACCGTTTACCATAAAGGAACTACTAGCACCATTACGATTCGCGTCGTAATACTTCGGAAGAGCCGTTTGCGTCACCTTCTCCTGTCGTTGATCGTACTTAGCCTTATTGTAACACAACACGCCCGATATGGCCAACATCATTCCAAATATATTTGTCCATGTCACCGGATTGCCCAGTATGAACAAGGTGACTGCGATTACGAATATACGTTTGCTTGCACTGGCTACTGCGTAAGTCAGAGGCGTAACAATGGAAAGCACAGAGAATGCGATGATGTTCTGAAGCCAATTCAGTATTCCGTCGAGGAATAACAGGCCTAATATATAGTACCTTAAATCTACTGACTCCCTAGTAATAGGATCATAAATTAATCGCTTCAGATCATAAATTAACCATATGGGAAGAAACATAAATAAAGCTAAACGACCCAGGACAAGCAGAAGCCTCAAATGATGTATCCCCGTGTCGTGCAGCACCTGCAAAAAAGAGTGTATAATATATGTAGTGGTCTTAGAAACGTAATGTGATCTATGTAAACAAGTATGAATACCTTCTTGGAGTAAATGTTCTGCAACGAGAAAGCCATGGTCGATGCTAAGGCGCTCAGAAGACCGATCATGTTGAAACTAAGCTCTGTCAGTGTAGCAATAGCCACACCTGTGACAATTGGAACTAGGCTAAGATACACCATCCATGTTTGTTTTTCCCTCAGTATTATCCTCGACAGCAATACCGTGAAGAAGGGCATTGTAGCCTTCACTGGGACAGAGCCAAACTTTAGTTAATATATGAGGTTGATAAAACTAAAAATAGTCCATGCTTATATAAGTAACTATAGTAAATCGTAAATATGGAAATTTCTCTATTATCTATGCACGCTAAAAAAGATCGCGTGATACATTCATTATATCCAAACTACTCATTACAACTCTATCAATAACGATCTCTTATCGTTTCGATCGTCATTTAAACCCAGATTGTAATATCGCGCGCGGAAATCCGATTAGCCTCCCATATCAACGTATACAGTGTCACAATCGTAAAGTGAGTACAAACATCGGAGAATCACGTTCTCCGAGCCACAAACGCGTTCACAACGATAGACAAACGTCATCGCGTGTTATTTCAAACATCAAATAGACGCGTGGCGTACACGTGACTGTCAAGATAGTATTTCATACCAGTATGCGCGTACGAGACGGGAACTTTCCAAATGCTGACGTGGCTGAACACATTCGCCAAAAACTTGCCCAGCGCCAGAGGAACGATCAGTCGCAGGTAATAACCCCATGGTATGTCGGACGCGTACTTCCGTACGCCCCACAGGTTGAAAAACGGCCCGGAGTAGACGGTGATCGAGGTTAGCTGGACCATGGTCACCGTCAGGGGGTAGGGGAACTCGGAGAGTAGCATTTTCCCGACAACATTGCTGCTGCTGGACACCACGTACCACAGCAGACACAGGAACAGGATCGTCACCACCTCCCGGCTGTTCCGTCCGTTCATGGTTGCCGATTATACGAAACTCCCGTCACTCCATACGTACGCAGTCGACACAACCGGTCCCAGATACTCTCCACTTGCCAACGAATTCTTCGCTCTGGCATTTCTCCTCTCTCCCTCTCTCTCTCTCTCTCTTCACTTTGCGCAATACACGTGGCGCACGCTTTGGAAGCGGCAATTTTCATTGGGACGGGGGGGGGGGGGGGGGGAAATGAATGGGTCGGTGATGGGGCACTACCCAACCTTTCTACTATGGGAAATATTGGGAAATATGTCTGGAAGATAATAGGGATTTCTTCCTATTTTACGGCGGGAAATTAAAGCTATTTGGATATGGAAATGGGAAGAAAAGTGAAATATTTGGAAGGTTGTGAAAAGTGAATTATGCTTTCTACGTCATACGCAGAGGAAAAGAATCGTAATTTTAGATTAATATGGACGTCGTCGTGAATATGTAATTGAATTCATTAAAATACATGAAAATGTGTTCCTAAGGACATAGAATAAAATAAATAAGAAGCAGAAGTTGTTATCGTCGTAAAATCCCCTGTCAGTGTAGCCAACTAGTTACTTTTTAAAGTATCGAAGCCACACAATTAAATTAAAATTGCAAATGCCATTCATATATCATAATTAAATGCATATAACAAAGCGTAGTGATATAACTGATCACGGACATATTCTTTAAAATCTTCTGAATTAAGATTCCGCTGCCAAACAATACAAAACTATTTTTCCCTAGAAGTATCGAAAATATCAAAATAACACTATACATGTTCGCGATGTTTCCTGCTGAGCCGTGCGATGGAGAATGAATTGTTCAGCTCCGTAATTCGTAAAAGTTTGTTCGAGGTTTCGTTTAGCTTGTAAAGACTGTCGTATTGAAAGGAATAGTAATGGGCATTTAAGATTCTACTTCCGTGAACGTAGCAAACGAATTAAAGTCACGTTTCCGCGGTAAAAATTAGGTGGCAGTGCGACCCGATTTGTGGTACAAACCCCAGACATTTATCGTAGGGATGTCCCGTTTCACGAGCGTGATGCGGTGATTCCTTATTTTTGCCAATATGCACGATTGCATAGACATTGCGCAAAACCGTGTTATCATTCGGTCGGTGTAAATTGTGCGAACGGATTCCGTAAGACATAGGATCGTGCGGAAGTACCGAAAAACTATCCGCGTAATGATGCGGACGTTGCAGGTTATGTTACACGATGTTTGAGAGACTTTTCTCGTAATTTTCGACGATGTGCGTGTTACGGTGTTGCACATTGGAAAGAAAGTAATCTGTTCCGATTAGCGAAAATAGGACACAGATTTTTTTCTAGATGGATCCTACGTATTCGCCGCCAATCAAGAAACTGCGATCCTTCAGGATCAACGACTTGCCAGTAATAGAATGTAGGCGGGAATTCAATCTGCCCCAACAGTATCCAAGCATGATCGCTCCCTTGAAAAGTGTCGCAACAACGCTAAAAAGCGTTACGAACAGCTCCGCGTTGCCGCAGAGCAAGAAAACTATAGAAAAGCCTGATGTACCACATGTGGGTGAGGTAAAGAAACTGAAGCTGAGATCACAAGATGGTAAAGACCTGGGAGAGATTGATGTGAAGTTTTTATCCGAAGGAAATATACTGAATAGTCAAACGATCACGTTTACTAAATCGAGTTTATATCACAAAATTAGTAAACCGGTTACTTTGGCTATTGTACCACAGAAGAATAACGAAGTACCGTGCGCAGTCGTGCAAAAGAATGCTGATACATTGAAAAAAGCTGTATCACACTCTGCAGTAAATCCTAATATGTCGCAGCCACAAATTATGGCTATGACTAATCGTAGAAGTCATAAGGGTGAATGTGTACAGAATTCAACTACTAATGATAATGTGTTGACTAAGAAAATGGTGTTTATTAATGACAACGGACAAAAAGACATACGTAATGTTCAATTTGTGCATAACACGCCAAGATATCTCAATGTTAGGCAGAATACAATAATGTCTACTAATAAACAACAGATAATGACAAATGGACAAAAGAATGGAGAAGTGATCATGAGCAACAAATGTAATTGTCATGACTCTGAAAAATCACAGCCAAAAGAAAATGTACCAGAGGTAATGAGCAAAACAAAATCATCAAATACACAGCTACATCTAAAATCTATGCAACATATGAGCCTAGCCAAATCAAAATTCCCTCTGGTCAAGTGTGAGAAACTTGAATTATCAAAAAATAGCATTCAACCCCTAGTCAAAGATCATAATAATTCTAATAACAATAATGAACAAGATTCCAATGCTGATAATTGTGTTATTAAAACTGAAGACTGTATAGAAGAATTTACTGATTCAAACATTAATTCTATTAATAACTCTTCTCCACAGAAGCAGAATTTAACGAGTGGAGGATATTACACTAGGCTTAGCGAAAACAGGGAGAAAAATGAAAATATTCCACAAATATGTAACGCCGCCCTGTCTCCAACCAGTCAATTTAGAAGGCAAATTGCAGAAATAATTGGAGTTCCGCTAACAATCGAAAAGCCTACTGTTGTTAGCCAAGATGTTAACAATACACAAGAGCAAGATTCTACACCAACGCTTGTAAGGCATAAAAGTGTGGATATTGAAGAACAATGTATATGTAAACCGATAAATAGTAGCCCTGCTCCAAAAGAAAAATCAACTGAAAATGGAGATACTGTTACTAATATGCAGAAGTCTAATGTAAATACGTCTGACACTAATAATGTTAGTGACCAATCAAGTCTATCGGAACATTGGAGTATAATTCAGAAAGCAGTGAGTAGTGTGAAGGACGATGAGCTGCGTGCAAAAGCATTGCAGGCTCTAGCCAATTGTGGAATTGGCATAGAAAGACAAGTGCCTATCACTCCACCAGAGAAATTGAAAGCAGTGCATGATACGCTGGTTCAAACTGAGGTCTTTGGTCTACTAGACAATGATAACTTTGTATTAGTGAAAGGAGACGTGCCTAACGTAGAGAGAATGAAACTAACAGAACAAACTGTGCCTGACGCTGTTAATAGTACTGGATCACAAACAGATACAATAACAAAAGAGAATAGTTTACAGAATAATTTTATTGATAACAGTAACTTTCTGTTAGGACCATCTTTTGTATCACCCGTAAATAATCTTCTTGATCTGGATATATTTTTTAACGATTTCTGTCAAGAGAATGCAGAGGCCAATAAAATAAAACAAGTACTGTCAGCAGAAAATATACGATGCAAAAAACTATCTGCGAAACTACAGAGTGATTTTGAGTCTTTGAAACAGTACGATGAAAATGGAATGTTAAGTATCCACAGGGCAGTTATCAATAATAATCATTATGATGTTCAGAGATATTTATTGGTAATGAAAGCTTGTAAAGTGGATGTGGATATTCAGACAGAGACTGGAACGGTAAAATTATTTATGTCTTCATTTTTAACCTGATCACAGGAATCAATATAATAAATTCTTCGTTTTTCAGACGAGCCTAGAGCTGGCAATAAAATATAATTCGTCTCGACAAGTTCTAACTCTTTTACTCGAAGCTGGTGCTCAACCAGTTACACCAGAACTCGTTCGTGAATCTGCTTTGATTTTAGCTTGTAAACTATCCTCTCCCCATATACCGCAAATTATACGACACGTAAAAGATCTAAAACTGCTCGATCAAGTTGATTCTTTAGGTATGTATCAAAGTTATTCTTAAAATGTTCCCCTAATAATATATATTCAAATTTCGAATATCAATATGTGCTTAATTGTTACAGGATTCGCACCCCTACATTACTGTGTACTACAGGGAAACTTAGAAGGCGTGAGTGTGCTGGCAGAAGCTGGTGCAAAAGTGAATTTGAGGGACAGTCGTTCAGGACGAACGCCGTTTTTCCACGCTTTAGAATCCAGCCGCGTGAAAATCGCCATGAAATTGTTAGAACACGGTGCCATCGCAAACATACCGAACTTTTCCGGCCACACTGTGCTTTCGTTGATAGACGAGGTGAAAAATTTGTCATTGCGAAACGCGTTGAGAAAAGCAATAAGCAATTAGCGAATGCCTTCTCGACGGGTAAAGGAGAAATTGTACATTTACAAAACATTATTCTTCATGGATGTTCATAATTTACAATTATATATAGTCTGTATATTATATTAGAATGTTGATAGAGTAACAAATTTGTACACTTTACGAACGATCGATATCTTACGAAAACATTAAACGATTTGTGCCGAATATATATATTATGTCAGTTTTAGCATTGACATATTTAATGAGGTTCTACGTATTAGAGTTACGAGAACCGCGGGAAGCAATATTAAACACGGAAATGATAAATGATCGTTCAATCATCATATTATATAGGATCGTATAGTTTTAGTTTTACATATGATCATATACGATTATTTAAGTTATGATATTAAATGATGATAATGCTAACAGAAAATGTGAATACATTGTACAGAAACAATATCCTTGCGAGATCTATTACATTCGAAGAACATTTCGAAAGCAGAGAGATAGTTTTATATAAAAGGCAAGTTTGAATGAAGATACATCACATGTACAAAACTAATATTGTAAATATGCAAATCAATGCAACGTATTACTTTGCGAGTATAATCGAATAATCACACGCCTAGATAGTGAACCAAAAAACGCCAGCATTCAACCTTCGAGATATTAATTTATGTTTTTTGTAAGTAATTAGTATTTTAATGAGGTATATAAGTCTGATGTCAAATCATCGATACTTTAAATGTTTCTCGAATTATACGAAATTCCTCGGAATATCAATTTCTGAACTTTGCGTTTTTGTACTCATTTTAGTGCTCCTTTAAAGTATTATATTTAAAGTAGTTTAGTAGCGATTTATGTCATAATATTCTTTCATCATTTAAATATATGTTGTACATGCAGTTGTCCTGATATTAAAATCATACATATATAATATAATCGTATAATCACTGCAGCATTTTCAATGAATGAAGGCTTTTGATTTTAGGAAACTTTTCCTATAAAAATTGCGATCGTCCGAAACACGACTTCATAAGGTGACTTATTCTAATTTTAGTAGGAACATTTCATATATAATATTCATACATATTCGGACATAAATGTATTGCTCTAAAAAGTCTTTTTTATAGTGCATACTCGAAACATATCAATAAAGAAACAGATAACCATATCTGACGTTTTTTTTCTTTTTTCCGAAATGACAATCGGAACTTATTAATTATGTTACAAAACTTTCTTGATACTGTGATTCGTAGAATTGCTCATTATACCAACATTAGAGTCAGCATTGAAAAAATTATAATCACTTGGGAATATGCAAATCAATCAAATTACGAACCCAGGCTGCACAAACAGAAGTTTCGGAATATCTCCATAAATTCTGGCTGAACTGCTTTGTTGTTTAAAATGGAACCACTTTGGAGATCCCGGATTTCGAGATAAAGATAAAGATATTCTCCGAAACATATATACGACAAAACTTTCACTCAAAACTGTACACCCCTTTGAATCAAAATTACCGCACTCATTAGCAAACGAAGAATATAATTAAAACTAAATATATTGGAAAACGCGCACGATTCCTACGAACTTCTACTTTCTTCGCGCCACTTTCGATAATTGAAAGAATCGAGTTTCGATAATCGTAAATCGCTGGCTGTCATGTAAACGGTCCTAAGTATAATAAAGAATTCACTATATTTGCAACTATTTGTGCTTTTAGCAGATGCCAGTGCTTCTTTAGACATTATTTTATTTATTATATAGATTAAAATTTAATAAATATCATAGGAAGTTGTGGTTAACTAATTGCAGACCTAAGGCTTGTTTTCAATCGTGCATTTTCATGTGCAGCGCACTCTGCAGGTGAAACATGGCGTCTAAATCTATAGTGCATTTATGCAGTTTGCAGTTCCCGTGTTATATACTTGTCACAAAATGTCCGCGGGTGTGATCATTGTCCCCATGAAGGTTAAAAATTATTAATTCATCACATTACGTAAAAGTCCAGACTAATACTAATTTCTAATGGATTTGGGAAATCGACGGAAAAGTTCCGACAAGAGGTTAGTACGTTCATTAATACGGTTTCGCGTCGAAAGACGTCCAATGCATTTGCAATTGTATACACTACAGTGTTTATTAAAATTCGAAAAAGGAGCTACTTTATTTTGTTTCTCGTAGCTTCGATACGGACGACGATTCAGACTATGCGATGATAAAACGAATAAAAATGGAACCCGAGGCGATACTGTCACAGGAAGATGATATTATGGCACAGTTGCAACAAGAGAGCTCCGACCTGGAAGTTGAACCCAGTTTTGCACTGGAAGGTTCTGCGAATGGGGAGGACTGCAACGAGGGAGTTCTGATGCAACACATGGATATCAGGGAACCCCTATCGACCCTCAGAAATTTATTGGAGCAAAGACTAGGAGTGGAACTAACTGATTATTCGTTTTGGTTGCAAGATGCACAAATGGTAAATGACTAGAATAAAATGCAACATATAATGCTGTTACCACGAAATCAGATATTTCTAATTGATGGATATTTCGGCAGTTAGAGAGCCATAAGAATCTGGTTGACCAGTGCGTACAGGGAGAGGGATTGGTTCAAGTAAACGTCCAGATCAAAGCAACACAACGTAGGATTAACATAGTCGATGTTTTAAAGCCTGCAGAAGACTACATAGAGCTTGCAGAGAACAGTTGTAAGAATTAATATCTATAGTCATTTGAAAAGTATTCACTTTATTGTAAACTTTAAATCTTCCTGTTACATTCTGTTAATAGCACCAGTACCTGTTAACGAGGATAACAAACGGAATGTTATACGATGGATGGTAGATCCACAGTACAAAAAAGAACAAGTAAGATTCGTGTAATAACTATCGCTACATCTTAGAATACCCTTTTGCTCTAATATATTATGATTTTATAGGAACGATTAAAAATCCCTTCGGATCCTAAAGAATGGACGCAAACGCACGTAAAACACTGGCTACAATGGGCAGTCAGGCAATTCAACTTGGTGTCTTTAAGACTAGCCGATTGGAACATAACCGGCCAACAACTTTGTAACCTTACCCTCGAAGAATTCCAAGCAAAAGTGCCTCTCGATCCAGGAGAAGTGTTTTGGACACACCTGGAGCTGCTTCGTAAATGCAAATTCGTCGGTAGGTCCATCAAACTCTATTTTACCACACACAACTACGTTCCTCACTTTTTTACACAAATTCTCAGAAAAACTAAAAATGCCTCACGATACATTTTTCAGCCGTAGTCCAAAAAGACGCTCCAGCCTCTCCCAACGAGAACAACGTGGACAAATCAATTAAAATACGGAGTCAGAAGACCGCGAAACCGCGACCAGTGGTGAACCAGCAGGCTCGAGTGGTCAGCGTACCACTGGAGAATATCGATTCCACGCCTATTACGATAGCCACTTCTAGTCGATCGGTGAACAGCGGTCAAATACAACTGTGGCAGTTCTTGTTAGAGCTGCTAACCGACCGGGAGCACAGGGGCGCGATTCAGTGGGTAGGCACCGAGGGAGAGTTCAAGTTGAATCAACCGGAAGCGGTGGCGCAACTTTGGGGGGCGCGAAAGAACAAACCGTCGATGAACTACGAAAAGCTTAGCCGGGCGTTAAGATATTATTACGACGGGGATATGATCTCCAAGGTACACGGTAAACGATTTGTTTACAAATTCGTCTGCGACTTGAAGCAGGTGCTAGGTTACTCGGCCGCGGAATTAAGTCGATTGGTCGAGGAGGGTAGAAGATACTTTTGATGAAGTCACGCGTTTCAATTGTCGTAACGATCTTTACAACGCAAACGTGCCGCGATAATCATTGTACATATTAAACGAAAAGTTTACGCAGTGTAAGATATGTGAAATATTACCAAAGTATGGTTATTACTTTCGAGACAATCATGTACGTTGAAATATACACGGAAATTATCCGGGGAGCGTGATTTTATATTTAATTTAAATTTAATACGCACGAGATTAAGATCGATTAATGAAAAGTATACTTTCACTAGAATTGAATTCACGGGTAGTCAAATTCAGTTGGGATCTACGTACTTTGATAGTGTTTCACATAAGAGTTTAGGAAACTAAAGACAATAGACCGCAGAACGTTGTGCAGTGTGTTGAAGCGAAAAGTAATACATATTTAAAAAAAACTGCACGACGATCACGATATAAAAGTATCACAACTCGAGGGTAACTAGAACCATCACCGACATATTTTTCTAACATAAAGGTATACTTGATTTTATATAACACATGCAATTAATTCTAAGTAACCTACGCCCAGTAATCACTATAATCGAAACGAAGAACCTTGTATCATTTTAGATTTATAATAAAGGTGTTATTATAATGGGTTGATAAAATTTATTAAAAAATATACGTATATTTTTAAATCGTGTCTAACATTATTCTATCTACTAACTACAAACACACATATATATATACATATATATATAAATATACATATATATATCGTATTATCCACATATTTCTTATCTCCACAGTTCGAACGTCGAACCATCGAAGAAATTTCTTTCGCGTGTCGACGACGAGAGACGAAGACATTCCGCAAGTAGTGCGAGGCCGTTTTCTATCTCTGATGCTAGGACTGACTTTTGATCGGCAAAAGGCAGCACTCATCGCCAATACCAGAGAATCTAGCCTGTGAGATATCGGACGCGACGTCACAAGTTAGGGTCTCAGGGAACCGGCGACGCGGCAGGCTTTACAATCAGCCCGCCCGCCATTGCCCTTTTTCTCATTTCATTTTCTCCCTTTTACTCTCTCTTTCTCTCGCTCCCTTTCACACACGCTCTCTCCCTCTCTCTCTCTCTCCCTTTCTCTCCCGCTCGTCCATTAAGAGGATCTACCACCGTGCCCCGTTGATGCAGCAAACACCATATTCGAGTTTCGGTCTTCCGTCGGCTCGTACTCTGTCTAAAATTCACCGTTATTAATTATCATCCAATAGTCTATAGTTACGGGAATCGACGGAAAGATCTTACGTTTCCGGGAAACGTGCACGTTTTCCCATTATCCACGGGGGCAAACGCCTCCCGTCGGTTGTTACGAGTCGATTGCGTCATAGAGGAAATAAGTCTGCTACGTTTACCTGGTATCCGGTTGACACGGATTGGTAGATCCTCTCCGTAGTTCGTGGTCGCATGCACACACACACACGCACACACACACACACGTGCGTATGGTAAAGAAGAAGAAGAAGAAAACAAAAAACAACTCTCGCGGATCATCTTGATTGTTGCGGCCAGGCGACGTAGTGTCTCCTCCCCCAGGAGTCGGCGATCCGTTGGACGGCGCGTAACGTCGCGGCGCCGACGACCGGGAAAGTTAGCAAGTTGTACAGTGGACTTCGTATTTCGCGAATTTCCATTCCCTACTATACAACCTACTACCTCACCCAGGCGCCGCCGCTAACCATCTCTCTCTTTCCTCTCTCTCTCTTTCTCTTTCTCTGTCTCTCTGTCCTCTCTCGGGACTCTCCGTGTCTCCGACTTGTGCTTTTTTTAACCCTCCGAGTGCCAAGCAAACTTCTCACTTGCAAAAGAAAAACATTAAACGACGGCCCTGTGGAATCGGTTCGATATCCACTTTGCTTGCCATTCGTAGAATCACCCCGTAGTGTTGCATGTGTATGTTCGCTTATTCGTCTAATAATTCTATTAATATCATGTTTCGGAATCCCAGGTACCCAGGCACAGATAATTCGCGTGGTAAAGTAAACAACAAACTACACCCGGCTTTCGGAACCGTTAAACTACATCTGTATATGCGTACCTCGAGCGTGGGAATTCTATTGAATCCTCGCTAGCTAGCGATAACGAACAAGTGTGTTCGAAAACCGTTAACGTTACAATTCGACGGTGCGTCCGTTTCGTTATTTCAGACCAGGTCAATCGTTATTAATCACTCGATGGACCGGGAGTGGGAGGTCGATTACCTCCTAACTGCACCAGTGTTCTCTCTTTCTCTCACTCTCTCTCATTCTCTCTTTCTCTCTTTCATTCTCGTTCAGTCTCTCATTCTCTCTCTCTCTCTCTCTGTCTCTTTCCAACGGTTTGTTCGATCGAGAAAATTACTTGGCAAGAAGTCTGCCGCTGATAACCGGAAGTGCCGCGAGCTTTCAGGATGGCAGGGGGGTGTGAAGGAGGAGGGGGAGGATCCGTCGAAAAGTTTAAACGCCGGCCTGACTACATGTACCGGTAGATAGGAGCTTGCGGTATGCATATAAAAAAGCCCACAAGTTCGGATCTACGGGTTAGTGTCATCAAGTATAGTTGATAACGGCTATTTCTGGACCGGACCCCTCCGATGCTCCTTCGGGTTTCTTCTTCCGATCCTTGGAACCAGTATCCGCTTCGTCTGCGAACAGATAGACGGTTTGATTAATAAAATTCGACGACGAAAAACACTTATATTCCATTACGTGTGAAATACATCTTGAAATATTTTTTTATAGAATATTATTAGTATGGGGAAATCGACGTTAACGATTGTCGGACAAGTATGTCCGGTGTACGCGGTTAACAAAGTCAAAGGGAGTCGTCTAACTCGCGTGCTAAGCCCTCGGTGTTCCTTAACACGGTAACTAAGTAACATTAGAGAGCACTTGTAACGGAACGAAGTACCGGAATCACGGGACCGCTCGATAAACGTAACGACGACCGTAAGAAAAGCTAATGGCTCGGTGATTTGTAGCGATTTGCGCTGGCTAATGGCTGATTTCATCGGCGGTGAATAAAAAACCCTGAGACCCGCGTAAGGAATATCGTACGCGTGAAATCCCCGTTGCAACACCGATAAATCCGTTTCTCCTACACCGATAAAAAAATTCTCATATTATCAGAGACACCGCATATAATCGTTATGTAAAACAAAAAAACAACGTGGAATAAATAAAAATTATCCAGCAAATCACCGATTGTAATTCGACGTTTAACCGTTTCCCTGGGTCCCCGGGATGCGACGCCGTTGCCCGGGTAGAGATCAGAAGGGCATAGAAAAAGAAGGTCGGAGATCCTACAAGAAACAAGACGAAGAAGACGCGCCCGGAGAGGAGAAGAAGAGGAGCAAGAAGACGAAGAATATAAGAGCGCAGGGAGTAGGTAGACTCCGGGCGTTGTAAAAATCCCCTGCCTGTGCCTGCTCGCTCGTAGACAGTTGAATGGCCTCTGCAGCTCTCCTTGCACGGCCCTAAGGGATGTAAGGCACCGTTTCCAACTGACCGATTATAAAGCTGCTGTTACACAGGACGCGCGTGATCGTGAATTTAATAAAAAAAAAAAAAACACCGAAAATCCCAAGTTGCAAAAAATTATATGGGATCGTTTCAAATTTCTCGCATTGGAAATTTCCATACCGACGATCCTGTGCCACGAAAATTTCCGCGAAATTAGAAGAAAGAAATAACAACTCGAGCGTACGCGGACGAACACACAGATAAAGTTCCAATTACTTCCAGGAATATTCCAACTTCGGACTCCGTCGGGTTCGGGTAACGCGGTAACCGTGTATTGGAAATCGTTGGCCCGTTGTTTCGAGAGCCGGGAATTCGCGTGGTCGGCTCGAAGTTACCGGGAAGTTGTTTAAGAGCCGTGGATTTGTTGAGAAATGCAAGCGGAAAGAGGAGAACGAATCTGGTAGCCGGAGTTACGAGTGTCGAGACCGCGAGTCTCGCTTTCGGAGGAGACTTCTTTTTTGAAGAACTGGACGCTGCTGTGAACGAGTCTTAAAATTTAAGGCGACGAAGGGCCCGATGCAAAAGTAGTCGAGCAAGAATATGCACGTTATAGGGAAACCTAAAGTCCGTCCGCTTCGGGCCGATCTAAGCCTCAGATTCTAAGGCAATTATTACTTTTCATTTTACTCTTTCTGTTGTGCACACAAGGTAGACAATAAATGAGGAAAGGGATTAAAAAGAGTGTCCCACACGGGAGAGTAAGGCCACCATAAAGGAGAATTAAAGTTAATCGCGGGTATAATTCGGACTCGAAGTGGCTCGATGAAGAAATTAAGTAAACCCCGTGGCCCCGTCATTAAATCGCGGCGAATAAGAACAGATAAATTGTCGCTACGCCGTGCTATCGCGAGATCGAATAAATTCTCTTTGTAATCCCCGGTAACAACCAGCGATTTCGCGCGTGTCCACCGGATTACACGGTATGAAAAGTACTAATAACAGAGGCCGTCGTGAAATAAAAAAAAAATAGGGAGAGAATCGTACAGTCGTTCGGAAATTCGAAAAATCCGCGAAAATATAGCCGCGACGAGAAATGCAATTTGGGAGAGGGTCCGCAGTGGTTTTACGAACATGTCAAAGTGTCCGCGTACAGGGGACACAAAGGGTCGGGCAGAATTGAATTGCTTTTCGAAAAACTTCGGAGTCTCCGTGATGTGGAATGACAGAAAATAATAAAAAAAAAGGAGGAGACAGAGACGCGAAGTCTCCGGGGGAAATGCAGTTGGGTGCAGAGAGCCACTTTGCGAACACATCAGGGCCGCAACCTGCGACGTGGGCGTACGATCAAAGGAAGAACAAAAAAAAAAGGGAGAACAAGAGCAAAAGAAGATTTCCCCTTTTTCCGTCTCCCTATAAATCCCGTCCGTCTTTCCTTTCCCTCCGAGAAGAGCCCATCCGCAAGGATACGGATGATAGAATGTACACTATGATAAAAGAAGATTAAACCAAGAAGCAACTATGTATGTGGCTGAAGAGAAGCCAGGAGAAAGGCGTAGAGAGGGGTGCGAGAGAGACGGAGAAATAGAAAGAGAGAGAGAGGGTGAGGAGGAGAGACGAAGTCGAAAAGAAACAAATCGGGAGAGAGAGGATGGAAAGAAAGAAAAAAGAAAGGAAGTGAAGGGAAGTGAAGTGAAGAGAAAGGAAGAGAAGGGAACGTGGAAGGGGGAAGAGAGGGACGCGGGGGCAGAGACGTAATCACAGGGGCGTTGGATTAGGGAGGCATCGAAAGGAGTGGGGAATTGGGGGATGGGGAAGGGGAGTCGACAGTGGAGGACCGGGGTCACCGCCATATTATATTTAGCGAGACATAGCCGTGTGAATGAACTGCATCCCAGGGACGGACGTACTCGAGATATTTTTTCTCCCTTTCTTCCGTGATTCATCCGTCGGGGGCCCCGCGATTCCGAAGTTTCGCGGATGAATTTCAAATTTTCCACAGCACAGGGTATAATCAGTAAAAATAATCGTTCTACTTGGAAATTCGATGGTAGAATTTCTTCGATAAAAAGAACGAGAAAACATTCCAGGACCGCCAAGTATATCTCGGTGAGATAAGGTCCGAAGGGTACTTCGAAGAATACCGAACTTCCTTCCGAGGAAGTCTCGGACATTTATCGAGCGATTCCCATCGATTTCAGAAGAATGGTATTATGCAACGGTCGCCACCATAACTAGGATCACACAAAGTAGAGTAAAACACAGAGCAAGACTCTGATTCACCATGGAAGTATTTCGAAGATAACATTATCGATTCTCGTTTCACGGTTCGACGTTGTTTACGTTGTTTTGTTGGGAAGCTGAATAATTCATTGGCCGACGCACGAATTACGCGGGTTATTTTTTTTCTCTTCTGACACCGGTGTGTACAGCTCAGATTGGCAGTTAACTGACGCTGACGAAACGGTTATAACGCCCGGTGAATGCGAGCTATGACACATGTTCTGATAAACGTCCATTGTTCGCAGTGCCATTGTGTAAGTAATATAGAAGGCAGTTGTTTTAAATAAAAACGTGAAATAAACATAATCTGTGTTCGTTAAGCGGGATCGTTCGCCGGCGATCGTCGCTGAAAAACGCATCGACGAACATTTTTATTTTCCGAATCGTTACCATCAACGGCAATAAACTATAATTTCCAACGTGTTCGCTTTTCCGATCTGCTTGTCGTCGTGAAAACAATCGCCGCGGGCCAAAGTAACGGCGCAAAACCTTGCCGGCGATAAAATAAAAAATTCCGCCGGCAATTTGTCTTCCGTTGAAACGTCACACGTGACATTGGACGAACGCGAGAGAGCTACGGTGCACCGTAAATTTCCATTTGGCATTAAGTCCCGTGGGGGTACGGCGAAACGATGCAAGTCACAAGGTTAAGAGAACTAGATCCTTAATATAAATTCCCGCTATTGGAAAGCCGAGCATCGAAATGGCGCAATCGCTTATGCACGTTTTAAATGTGAAACGTGCCGGGAAACCACCATAAAACGTAATAACCACGATGCATGAGGTAATTAACGTGTGTTAATGGTTGTTGCAAGCTTTCCTCGACTCACAACTTTCTTCGACCCCGTGAAAAAAAACAAGTCGTACCTAAACCATTCTATTATATTATTTTTTTTGTTCAAACCACGGGGAAAGTTTTCCGGGCACGACGATAGCGTGTTCGTTGGCCGGTACGTTTTTCCGCAAACAATGAATGAAATTTTAATAGATCCCCGTGGTGGATAACGCTTGCGCAATTCATCGTTCTCCGTGCTTATTCTTAAAAACTGTTCCTCGGCCGCAAAGAAACGGGATAAAAAAATATTTGCCAAGCTTCTCGATAGTGCGCGCGAATACTGAAAATCCTACGGGGGAATTAGATAATTGCAACTGTATCTGATTCGGGAATTGCCGGCCCAATTAAGTAACTTTAATCAATTAGAGTGCCATAGGAAGCTTATAACGACTTAGCCGCGCGATCGTATCGTTCGCATGGAGTTATAATTAAACTACAAAGATACCCAGCGAACGTCACGAGTAATAACAAGACCTGGAGATCAGCTTTCTAATTAAATAGAATTTAAATAGGTGACTCGCAACTTTTCCACGAGCTACATCTGCGGACTGACAAATTTCTACCGTACCCGGTGAAACATCAAACGAAAGAAAACTGCCACACGTGTTCGCACAAATTAAAGGCCGGACAATTAACACCGTCTCACTTAACCTTGTATAACTATTATCATCCACCGACCATCGTTTCCCCTATTAATTAAAAAAAAAGACACCTTGAAACGCTTTTCTCTGGCAATTCGCGAATCTCGAATTCCACGCTGTTGCGACAGTTGCAGAAACGTTGTCGGAGATGCATTTTCCCCGGTGAACCGCAAGAAACCAAGAGAAAGAAAGGACGAGCAGAAAGGGAGAGAGAGAGAGAGACGAAGAACAAGAGAGAGAGAACGAGAGAGAGAGAAACAGAGGGAGAGAGAAGCAAAGAGAACGGACAGAAACGTCCCCATAGCAACACGACGCGATCAAGGCTTGCTTGCACGTAGGATGCATGTATACGTACGTATGCAATTCGCGTATGTGTGCGACGGGGTGTGCGGCCGTATGCACCTATAGAGAACGCTCATACGGTGAATTCATTCCCTTCCAGACAGTCGGAGATTCAGGATCGGTGCCCATTAACCGCGGTGAACAGAAAACATCTGTCTCCGTCGGTGTCGCATTCTTTTTTCTTTTTTTTTTATTGACAATTATTAGTTACTATCTAGGGTGACTATCACGGGGACTCCGTCCGTCGCTCGACGAATCGTAATCGACGTCACATTGACGTAGGTTCGTCGAAGCGACGGAACGCAGAGTTTCGCTGAAGTCTCGGCGAACGGAGATTGATACGGTGGTTGAAATGAAAACTGCAGAGTAATTCGATGAATAATACGGTGTATAAAATAAGAGTACGAGACACGCCTTAATGAACGTCCACGGGACAACGTGTGAGCGTTAAAATAGCGGTTTGTCGCGGAGGCATCCGCGAGGAATAAAGTCGCCGACTGGGAAACGATAATCGATTTAACCCGTTGAAAACGAATTGACCTTCCTCAGGTGGAACAGGTGGAAGCCCCGTGTATTTTGTTTGACGTCGCGTTAACGGCGGACAACGAAAGTTCAGCCAGAAAAAATGTACGCTCGAACACTCGCAAGTAGAAACACTTTTCCACCTGGGAAAACGCTGATCCGTTAAATATTAATTCACATGGAATTTCTTCCCCAAAGACATCCAGCGAGACTATAGTTCGCGAACTATTCTTATACCCTATCAATCACACACTTTTCCGTATCCGTGCCGGTAATCAATTCACGCCAGGTATCGCGACTGATATCTTTGCAACCTGTGGCGCGATTTCTCTTCCAGGAACAGCGAGAAAAAAGTCAACCACCCCGAATCGCCGTTGAAATACATCTGTAACTCGATCCGCTGATAAGTTTCCTTCAATCTAAACATTATCCGATCGGTCAGACCTAATTAAACCATTCTTTCCCAAGACTCTCCTTCGAAATCTCCAGAACCCTATCGAAACCCTCGTCCTTATCACCGAAATCCCACAGGACCCCCATCCCCCTTCGTTTCCCATTGTCTCCCAAGTTGGACGAAAAATCAGTGCGCTGACAAAGGAGAGAAAGAGAGAAAGAGAGAGATCGAACGAGCAACGAGACGCAGTAGAGTCGAAAGAGAGAACGTTGGCTCGACCGGCGGATTTGAATATTCTCTGGGCAGAGAACTGGTCAATCCTGTCCCAGGGGCCGAGGACCAGGACGAAGGAAGAAGGACCTGCCTGAAGGTGTACCGGAGCCTGCTGCAGTTGCACCTTCGTCCCTGCTGGACGTCTGTGTACCCGGTCTCTGTGTGTGTTCGGTTCGCGTGTATGCACCCTGGGATTGCACGTTTAGAGAGGGGGGAGGAAGAGCACTGGAAAGAGAGAGAGACGGAAAAGTGAGGGGGAGAGAAAGGGATAGAAAAAAAAGGGACACCATGGCCGGGATTCAGTACACCCATAAGCCTATCCCCGCCCACCACCTAGAGCAAACCGGCCAATGACTGGCATGCGTTCTAGTAGAGAGGTGTAGGCACTGCCTAGAACGCACGATGCGTGTAGTCTCTCCCCCTTCTCTCCTCTCTGTCTCTCTCTCTGCTCACTCTCTCTCGCACGCCCCCTCTCTCACTCTCTCTCTCTCTCTCTCTCTCTCTCTCTCGGACTCACGAATTACGATCGACGATGGGTTTGGGCTTGACTATGCCTCAGGTTGCTGGCCTCGTAGATGGATACCGGCGATTACGCGGGGGTGTTTCACGATTATCTGATGATGATTTTCAAAAGAAATGACGGTTCAGATGCGTTTAATAACGTCGATTGTATTGTTTGGTGTACGTTTTTATTTTCCTTTTTTTCCGGTACGATCTAGTTAATGAACTTTCCCACGGAGTCCCCGGTGCGGGCTGGTTAATGGGATTAAAATTGTTTTCAATTTACGGGGAAATTCGTAGCTTGTCGCCCGACGGTAACGGACGTCGACGGTGAACGGCGGTTCCGTTCGCGTTTGCACGTCGACGGTGAAACGAAATCAAATTCAGCCGAGGAAGCTGATGCAGTGGCACGTGATATCGGCTTGGAATTGGCGTGCCGCGAAATTCTGCGAAACTGACGGAGACACAGCCGATGATGGAAAGCCATGACTTCCCCGTGCACTTTGTGCTAATTGCTAGCGCTAATTCCTGACCGTTGGATAACGTAGGCTAACTGTCTTAATAAAAAATATTTCTCCAGGATACCAGAGTACGTAGACATATTCCAGGGATCGCTATTTCCGTCACGGATCATTTCTTTGGCGCATCCACGATAAAATCACATCGGGAAATTCTCGAGAGGTTAATAACTACCTACTGGTGCACCGGATTCAAGAGCACTCGTGCAACCTACGTCCAATAAATAACCGAGTGTAATAATGCACGAACGCGAGGCAGCTGAAATTTAAATTTCATTCAATCCCGAGCAATTTTCCGCTACCGATTCGTTATTTGTTCAACGACGAACGCCCGAGAAGTTCGCCGAATTAATTAATTAGAGGTGGATGCGAATTGATCAGCGTGTGGTAGCCAAAGTTTACTTGGCATGGATTAAACGAGAAGGTTAATCCACTGTCGGCGCGTAAAACTATTTATTGAAAGATTAGACGAATTCCACTGTGAACGTGCGCAAGGTCGGCTCGCTTCAATGGGTCTGATTCGATGAATTGATATCTTGATTGAATCTTATCCGATACCAGCCCGAATCGACCAACGAACGTCTACTTCCCCCCGACTGATTACCGTAATTAACTCGCTGCACAATTACGAGTATGTTAGTAGAGGGCGTTAAAAAAAACTTTGCACGCAACATGCAAAAATTCGAAAGAATAAAAAAATCAACAACGCCATGTTTAAAAATGGTCCTAAAATAACAAGTTAGCTGATACAGCTTCCCAAAATTGCCAAAATTCATCTACACTTCCGCGAACACGGACTAAAAGTGATTTATCTTCGAAAGAGTGTTTCTTTAATATTCAACGTTAAAAATGAAAATTCGTTTCTCCGACGGAAATGAATTTCCACCTGGCGAGCGGTCGCGAGGAATCCGTTTCTGTCGTGCGCGCGATTAATTATCGCGGCCTTGGTTCTTGTCGCGAGCCGGCGCCAATTATCTCCCGGGGATCCGGTAAGTCTCGTTAATTGCGTTTTGACCTAGGCCACGGTTGTCAGCAGGTGTAACGTTACACCGACGGCCTCGCGAGATCGACAGTGAATGTCAGCGGATCGTGATCCACGCGGACACCCGTATCACCGCGCGACCGGCATTCATGGATCCCCGTTTAATGATTCATAACGCGTTATTATCCGCCGCGACCATTGTTGTTCATCCTTGGCCGATCGTCACGGCGTTGGTTGTCGCGATAATAATCCCACGTTTGTCGGGGGGACACCATAACATATCCACCGCGATCATTAACAACACCGTCGGGGTACGTACGAATTTAAACGCGTTTCGAAAATTCACCAGACCCCCCCGAACAAAGTGACTACGATAAGCGAGTCGTCACCCAGCTGGAAAAAAAATATCGTAACCCGCGAAGAAACGATACGTGTCTCACGTTTCCAAGATAAGGAAAAATCACGTTGCCGCGGTAACGAACGTAACGGTCGCACACGTATTTCTTTTACGACACGCTGTTGCAGTAAAACAAAACAGAGAAAAAAAACAACAAAGAAATGTTCCACTATCGACTCGGTCGTAAATAAACGTCGACTTGAAACTAAATCTACCTTGCGAGTTTTTTCAGGGGATCTTGTTCAAACTGCCAAAAGCTTCCCCGAAATTGTTCTGATTCCGAGAGCTGTGGGTGCCAAAGCGGGGGGGATTTCTGGAAAAATTACACGTTCCTGGTCGACTGACCTAGGCAAACGACACGGTGTCCATGGCATTGCACGTTGCACAGGGTGCAACCGCGTCGAGGCGTTGCGCCGCGCGGCACACGGGTAAAAGGCTTGCGCCAGACAGTCTGTTGCACAACTTAGGTATTGATCTTAGCCGGAACTAGTTTCCGTTTCCGTGTTCCCGTCCGTCTTCCACGGCCAAGAATCCGCGATTCCCGTGTTGTTTTTTATCCGCCGAATTTCCGAAAAACCACGCGTTTTCTCGTTGTCACCGTGCAACGAGTAGACGAAAAATGAAATATTGACGATCGTTCGTCTGGAATCGTTCGAAATATCGAACGTGCCGCGGGTTTAAGATATATTTGTGCCATGTACTATAAAACTTTCATTGGGGCCCTCGAGTTATGCAAATAACCCGCGGGGGCGGTGGGAAAGGGCAAAAACTATAGACAGGGAGGCACCGTTGGGGCAAAAAGTAACGCTGAAGGGTTAAATAATCATGAGTCGCAAGGATGAATGAAAAAGAGATGTTTCGTAAGCCGGGTGGAAGCATGAATTAACAGAATCATTGTTCGCCTATTAAAAGCTGCGCGTGAGAATGACTTTCACGCGTTGCACAACCTAGAAATTGATCTTAATCGGGACAAATTTCCTTTACCGTGATTTCCTGCTTTCTCGAAACTTTCTACGCGTGTTCTTTGTCCCCTCTGTGTGTGCCATTTCTTTGTGCCAACGCATCCCCCATTGCAGCATCCCTGTAATTCGACCCGTCTCTCATAAAATGTGCATCGATACTTCTCTACGCCCCCTTTCGGTTCGTCCCTCTTGTTTCTCCCTTTTTTGTTTTCCATCTGAACCGTGTATGTTGTTTTTTTTTATGTTTGCGTAACCGAGGCTCACGTGCGACGCCGTGCAAAGTTTTCGAACATATTTTTACTCGCGAGTGCTCTCTCGGCGAACGGTACGTTGCACTACTGTGGTATTGATCTTGGCCGCAGTTATTTTTCGGTTTCGCGTTCCCCGACTTCTCGATTTCTCTGTTCTAAACATCCACCCGTGTGTGTGTGTGTGTGTGTTTTTTTTCCTTTTTTTCCCTTTTTTGTTTTACGTCGCTACCACACACTCTCGCACGCCGGTTGCACACGAACGCCGCGAAATGACCGGCAATAGAGTGTGTATTACCGAACAGATCGTATCTCAACATAAGTATTGATTTTCACAGTCGTACGCTATCATGTTTATACGAAAGCGAGCAAAAAAATTCTAGCGCCGCGTTGAGGATAATTAAAAAAAACATACGCAGATGATTTATAACGGACGCCCAGGAACATTACCGCATGATTTACAGTCCGTTGTAATCAACGGAGTTTCTAATTTCACGGAAACACGGGTATTCGATTTTTTTCGAACGGTCCACACGGCAAAAGTTCACCTCGCGAGAACGATTAAGAAAAACAAAAGAACGGGAAACAGCCTGGAACGTTTCGTTTCAGCCTCCAATTTATTGTCGGCGCTCGTTCTTTTTTGCTCGGAACAATCATCACCGATAACTTATCGAAGTGCTGCTGAACGACAATGTGTCGGAGTTCCAAGAGCGAAGCGATAAATCTCGAATTCCCGCGCATTTATCAGTCTTTCAGTCAAAGTTTTATTATTATTTATTTACCCGCTGCACCTTGATTCCCTCGATCCATAGGGTTGCGTAACAAAAGGCAAGGGCTAGGGATAAAAAGGGCTAGATACGAGAAGAAACCTCGAGTGTCAAGACTTTTCCTCATAGATTCGGAAAATGAAACGCAAAGTAACATTTACGAGAATTTCGATACTTTTTAAACCATACAAACGATACAATTAGCGTCACATTAGTAATGTGACGCGGTTACATGTACAATTAAAGAATGATCTTCGATTATACAGCTAGTGCAACTGTAAATATTTCACAGTAAAATTTATCACCTGAAGTACGGGGAATATTATTTATTAAACGATTCCGCTCACGACTTCGACAAGAAATTCTCTCTGTCCCGTATATTTATAACGCATTTGATGGCGCATCATGCTCTTTGTTATCTCGCTCACGATTTGCAACAGAGTGCTTAAGAAATATTGCCCGCTATTTTGCGAAACGACAAACAACGTAATGTCAATGCCCCTGTTGATAGGGAGAGAAACACGAACGCCAACGGAAAATATCACGGGCCACCTCTTCAAGTATTTCTAACTGTTTCTTATCTTTCAAACGAGAAATTGAATTACGACTCCCCGAGACTTCCTCAAAGCCGCTCTTCGGGCAGCGGCACAAACGCCCTGAATTTAACTCCCTTAACTAAAGTGTGAATTAAACATTTCACCCCCGCGGAGAGTGAGAGTGAGAGGGAAAAATACCGAAGTCATTTCATATCTCCCGACACAATGCGAAACACGTAATTCAAGTTTAACGTCCAGGAGAGTGTCACTCTCCATTCTACGTGGCAACGACATGTCTAGCTATTTTTCCCTAAAATCGAATTTTCATCTCGCAACACGGTTTTTGCGTCGCGATGGAAATAGATCCCACGGATTTCGTCATGCGAGAAAACGTTAACAGGCGGGTCATGCCTCTCGAATATTACCCGTCGTTTCTCGGAACGTAATCGCGGGGGTTGTAACGCGCGTAATCGTATTTCCAACGGGTGTCGTTGTCCGGAAGCGAAATTCCGATAGGGTTTCATTTTTTTATTCTCGCAGGACCGACGGGAGAACGTCGGTGCCGGAACAAAATACCGATTCCTCTTAGAAACATCTTTGCTCCTCGAAACTGTCAAAATGTGCGCATGCGCGGCAGGGGAAATGAAACAACAGAGAATGTCATTGACCCCGGCCGTATGTATCCACCGAGGTTAAGGGTAATTTTATCGCTCCGCAACGTAAAATGTATCCTTCCATTTCGACAACGAATTTCAACCGAACATCCGAACGTCATTTCACGGATGACGGATATCACTAGGAACAAGATACGATAAAAGACAGAGTTTCGGTGGTTCGCGACCGAACTCCAGGGAGTTCTAAGCGTTCCAGCGGACCACAAAATGGCTATTTTCGGGTCTTTTTTTTCTCTCTCTCCTTCTTTTCCGAAAGACGAACGCGACCGATCGCCGGGACGAGAAACTAATTTCCGAAAATCGCTATCTAATCCGGCAGTCGAAGCGGGCGTCCGTTTCCTAATCCAATTTCAAAGGGTTTCTCAATGACGGGATGAAACTGGTGAGCGGGGGGGAGTTCCCTACGTCCTGGAATTATGGGAAATTTTTTGAACTCGTCCAATTTGTCTGGAACGAGCGTTCACGGTTGCCGGATCCAACCGGCAATGGAGAAGAAGACATCACAGTGGAAGTATCGACATCTCGAATTTCTAAAGTACGTCGAACTTTCCCGTGGAAACGCCGTCGCCGGAACAATAACGGCATTTGCCATTATCACCGCCGTTACGTATTCGGAAATAAAGCACAGTAGCTGAGGGGGAGAAAAAAAAATGAGCCTTGGAGACGCGGTGAAAACAAAAACAAACAAGTTCACGGTTCAATGATCCGTTAAGGAACAGTTCCTATGTAGTCGAGTAACGAGTGCATAGCGTTCTTTCTCTCTCTCTCTCTCTCTCTCTTTCTCTCTCCCTCTTGCGTTTCGTCTCTCGTGCCTAAAAAAGCTATCCACGCACGTCACTTAGTACCTACCACGTGTATCTGGCCGTGGGTCCGAGAATAGAAGCTAATGTAATTTGCACCGATCGTTTATTATCGAAGCCGGCATATCCGGCTATCAGATGCCGCGGCGACCACAGAAAATGAAAAACGATATCGTAAAACATCGACCGCAGAGAAACGAACCGGAGAGTCCACCGGTCTGCATACACAATCGGAAACTGGGGGGAGGGGGAGGGCACGGACGGCTGTTCAATAAAGAAAATCAAATCTAGCAAATCGAGTTACCAATCGCGTACATCGATCATCAATTAAACGTCTGTCCGTCTGTCCGTCCGTCTATCTGCCTTCCATCGCGAACTTACCATCGAGTCATCGATCCCTTCGTGGTTTTTCTCGCGTCTCGTTAAATTCCACGGGGGATTAGGTCCGTTGTGCCCGGAGGTGGTTATCCAAAGGGACTCCTCCTGGAAGCGACGGGAACGTAGACGTCCGGTCGACTCCGCCGTCACGGACGTAGACACACGTCGGCCATTCACTTGCTGGATTTTCGCACTGCACGCACACAACCGGCACATACCAGCGGACGATGCACATTTCCTCCGGGAAAATTTCCACTGTGGTTCGGCGAAACATCCTTCATCCCGTGACTCCTAACACCCGCGACACACCATCATTGGCACGTCACCTTTTTTTTTACCGTCGATAACACACCACCGCGGGGTCACGGGGCGTTGTGTTTACGGGGCTCCGGGGGTCTCGCGGAAGACAATTTCCCCCGAGGAAATTTCGCGAAACGATGAATCGTAGAACCGCGGAATTCTAACCGGGGCGAGAGGAAATGCACCGTACAGTAGAGATTCTATGTGAAATATTTGATCGATAAGCGCACGTAACGCGAAGTGATCTCGAATTCGTCGACGGGAAAGGTCGTTGATCGGGATGAAAAGAATTCTTTTTTCTTTTCTTTTTTTTTGAAAATTACCGAGAAAAAAAATGTATCTATTGGCCGCGGTAACACAACGCCCGATATTCCCGGATAGATTTTCGAGAAGAAACACAACTAATCCAAGGAATTTAGAGACGCTACCAGCTCTTTCACCGAAGAATTTTCCCGTGTCGGCACGGAGAAGCGACCTTCGTCGGTGACAGCGACAGACTGCGTGCCGTGGGACGCCCGGGCGAACGGACAGGCGGAACGCGGACGGCATGAACGAGGGAACGAAGGAACGGCGAGGACCGGCGAACCAGGCGGCGACGGGGTGCATTCGTGCCGTGGACGCGTCGGGGCTCGCATCATCTAGGTTGGCTTCACACCAAGCGATCTTTTGACGTTTCTCAAATTATCCAGACGTAGAAATCACAGGGCAAACTTAATCACGAGTCGACATTTTTATTGGTCCTCAGGAACGATTGATATTTCGAAGCTTTGAAAATTTTAGACGTAGAAAGTTTTACTTTGTTACTTCCGAACCTTTTGGCTTTCCACGGCTTGAAATTCCCGGGTTTATCGAGGTTTGCGCAAAAGCTTCTGGTCGTTCGTTCCCAACGACGGAACCACGACACGACGCTCCTGGTGTGAAACCAGCTTCACGGTCCTCGAAGGAAAGCGGGGAGGGGGAGAGTGTCGCGTGATACTGAGGGATTTTATTGGCTACCGAGGCCAATGTCCCGCGAGGCGATACCTCGAATGGCTCCCCGGCTCCAGGGGTGAGATATACTTTAGACCCGAAGATCCTCCGAACCCGTGGAAACACGGGTGCCTTTTGGATTTCGTTAACGGCCGAACACCAGGAGCAGGAATTCGGTTTGTCGGTTGCCAACCGGAGAGCCTTTCACCGTTCTTCCCCGGAGAAATAAAACGGGAACTTTCCCATAGTACACCCTCCGCGGCTCCGACTATCCTGGAAACTAACATTTTTTCCCCCGGAGTCCCTTACACCCGACGGGGGTGGGATTCCGTACCGTTTCCCCGATCCGTAACCGCAGAAACGTTAAGTGGAGTAAGAGGACTTCGGTTCGAGACGATTGTCTGGCGAAAACCGTGCGAAGGGGTTCGTGGTACAGAGACACGGGGGAGGTGGGGGACGCTCATCCTACTTCCGGACGAGGTCGAGGCACCTCGTGCGGAAAAACCGAACGACGGGGTCAGACGGCCGGGTTCAGTGACACGGAGAGAATTTGCTTTTCCGCGGGGGTGGAGTGGAGACAGAGACAGACAGACTAATAGTCGGATAGAAAGAGGGAGAGAGAGGGAGAGAGAGATAGAGGGTGGTAGGGAGAGAAAAACAGAGAGAGAGAGAGAGAGAAAGGTAGCTGGGTTCGAACTGAAGGGTGGAGGGAGACTCGAGAGGGTAAACGTACTTACACGCTAGCACGAATTCGGCGCGAAGGAGAACGAGAACGAGTCGAACGTTTCGTAGCTTGCAGGAGAGTCGAAGCAGTCTCGTGCGCACATGGCCTGCCTTTTCTCTCTCTCTCTCTCTCTTTCTCTCTCAATTCGTCCCCTCTACCCCTCGACCCTCTTTGTCTGCCAGTCCGTCTCTTCCCGTCTCTGTTTCACAGCCCTCGTTTGCCGGTGCGAAATTCAGTGCCAGTGGCGTAACTAGTGGGGGACCAGAACCGACCCCACTCCACATTGCTATACTCTCTCTCTCTGTCTTTCCCTCTCTCTTCCACTCCCCTCTCCCCCCTACCCTTATGTTTCCCCTCCTACAGGTCTGACAGCCAACGTTGCCACTTGCCAATGGCGTTGCCAGCTCGTTGCAACGAGTGGGAGAGACCCCGTTATCCCGCCTAAGGTCGAGTTGCCTTAGAAAATCAGCCAGCATGCATCGAAAATCCCGCCCGCGACGTCATTCCGAACCCTGCCTAATTTTCACTGGCTATGCACCCGTGAACAGGCGTCGTCGGGTCCCTGCCTCCCCCGTGGAACCACAGAGTTTCCGAGAACAATGACGCCGAGGCAAACCGTACTGCAACGGTGGTTTATTATTCCGCTGATAATGTATCGAGCAAATTAGAAAATAATCACCGCGAGAAAAAAACATGTAATAATAATCGCGAGGCTAGAGACGTGTGAAGTTTTCCCAGTGAACACAAAGGAAGCGCCGTTAGAGGGGTGGGAGAGTTAACGATGCCTGAGAGAAAGGCGATAAATTATCGAAGAGAACTTGACCGTCGACGCTACCACGCACGATCTAATCTTGGTCGACCGAGAAGACACACTCCCTCCCGTCGGTCGCCAATAACGTCGGGAACTAACGTATCGTGCAGGAAGACCGAAATGTTCAATTACCTGGTACGATCCCGCGACGTGGCGCGTATCGCCGCTGGTAATAAACGTGAATTCGCGATCAGGGCAAATAACAGCCTGTCGTGTAAAACCGAAACGGTAACGCCGTAGGGGACACACCACTCTCTTCGTTTGCGCCGTTACGGAATGTCACTCGATGATTTTAGTTTCCTGCGAACCCGTTTCAGGGCGAACCAGTTTCGCGGCCGGCAGAAACTCGAGCAATAGATATACATACACCCCGGAGTGGCTATTTTAGCCATTTACCAAATCCCCCTTGTTCCACCGGGTAACAAAAGAACATTAATCGACGAATCTACAATTGGAAACCGTAACGATGCGGGACACTTTTATCGATTAACGTATATCGCGATGGTAAAAGCGTGAAACTGAATTGGTATTACCGACATATACGAGTAAGTTATCAACCACCACGGGGATTCTTTTTCAAAGAAAGACCCGACGGAACGGGGTGGTGGTTCCTTTATTCCCATTGGAAACCTCAAATCTGAGAGAAAAAAAAAAAGAAGAAGAAATGTTCGTGCGCTTTTGGATGGGTCTCATTTGCGGCGTTACAGAATGTCACTTAACGATTTTATTTCCCTGCACGCCGGACGGACCAGTCTCTCCTCTCACGGTCTCTCGGGCACGGGTGTATGGGTATTGGTATGCGTACGCTTCACGGATGCGTGTGAGCACACCGACCGTCCGCACTTACACACGCACACCCCGGTGCGTTCACACGCGAGCTTGAAAAGTGCAACGGACGATATCTCGTGGCTAGCTGCATGTATGTACGTGTGGCCAGGGTGGGGGTGGTGGTGGTAGAGACCGGCATGGCGGCCAGTTTTCTGGAACGTGCATGAATCCTCCCTCCACCGATTTTCTTTTCTGTCCCTCTTTTCTTACCCCTCCGTCTCTTTATCTCTCCCCCTTTCTGCGTTGCCCTTTGCCTTCGTTTCTTTCTGTTTTATTTCATGCCTTGCTCTTGAAAAGGAAAGGGAACCGGCCGAGATCGAAAGTAAGGATCGAACGAATTACCAAAGGAATCGCATATTACCCGGTGATTTCGCGAACCGACGAAGCTTGGCGGTTAATTCGTCGGGAAGCGGAGAACGAAACATCCGGGGGACGGATAAACATTTGTATTTTATGTGTCGAGGACCGATGATGTACTTTTCTGTGACCCGAGGTCCTATTAAAATATTCGAGTGGAACAAGACTGGAGTTGTTGCGGAATGTGTTAAACTTTCCGACGACCCTTTTCGTGTAACACACGGGCGTGTGTGTTTACGTGCCCGTAAACTTGGGTGAAAATTCTAATCGTATAAAAATTAATTATACGTGAACGTCATGTACGAAGGATCATAAAGCAGATCCGAGAACTTGGGTTCGAGTATGTTAAATATTTGTCGTCACAGGCTTCATTACTCTCGAAAGGTTGATCAAGGGGATGCGGAGAGTAGCAGGAGTCAATAAGCACGAGAACGAAGTGTTAGCAAAGGTGTGCGCGAAGTGTAAGCTCAAACTTTAATTCGTATGAGTGAATATCGCTCAATCGAGCTGAGAACGTTTCGGGGCTAACCCCGGTCTCGTCGATCACGCTTCGATGCAACGTTAAAGCGCCATTAACCCGCAGCCCACTCCAAACAATTCCAATAATTATATCGATCCCTTTAAACATTCATTCACGATAAATAACTTTAAAAAAAAAAACGAACAAACAATTACCAAGAGTACCAACATCTCAATCCTATCTCCCTCAAAAGATCAGCTAACCGTACAAAAAACATCATTTACAATCCCCAAACTATCAGAGTGAATAAAAAAGATCATTTCCCCTCGGAATTATCAGCCAGGAAGATGTTCCCCCATGATGTCCTTGACTAGAAGAAGCCGCTAACGAGAGAATTTAAATAATTCCCAAGATTATAATATCCATTCTTTCGTGCCGCTTAGCCTTCCCCCTTCCATCGGTCTTCGACACAGTCACGGATAATCGAGGGAGAAAAAGAGCGAAAGAGCGAGGAATACGAGAACGACGCAGACACAGACAGAAAGAGAGAGAGAGAGAGAGAGAGGGGGCGAGGGAGAAAGAAAGAGAAAGAAAGAAAAAAAGAAAGAGAGAGAGAAAGAAAGAGAGCGAGTGCAGTTCTCGCGATCCGGCGTGCGTTGCACTCCGCACGAAAAAACATCGTGGCGGGCGGCTCGAGGAAGGAGGAGGTGGGTCTTCGTGCATCTCCGGCCCGCATCGGAGCTTATATTGATCACGAGAGAGTGCACGATATTCGAGAATACATTATACGCGGACTCTAGCCTAGCCGGACTGCCTATAGTCACGCGGAGTATAGGCGGCCAGGCCGCTGCACTCGCTTCCCTCCCTGTCCCTCTCCTCTCCTCTCCCCTCTCTCTGCACTCTCCTCTCTCTCCGCTTCTCTCCTGAACCAACCATGCCATATTCCTCCCTCTTCCTCTTACGCGATCCCCCTCTGAATCTCGCTGGGTGTTTCTCTCTCTTTCTCTCTCTCTCTCGTTTTCCTGTCTCTGTCGTGCACCCTGTCGCTGGTACACACTCTGTCTTCGTCTGACTCTCGTCCAGCAGACTATGTTTGTTCCTTTTCTATCTTGCATTTCTACTCCCGATCTCTCCTCTGTCTGCTACTATCGTATATTTTCGCACACATTCGCAGCGTTACTGGTTCTCTCCCTCGCACCCTTCGATTCGCGATCCTTTTCCTTTTCGTTTCTCGCACACGTACACTATCTTTCGTTTTCTTTATTCCTCTCTCTTTCTCTCTCCCTGTTTCTCTCTGGGCTCTTCTCGTCTCGTACCCTTTTTCTGGGTCTCCCTGCCCCGCTTGCACGTATCTCTCTCTCCCTCTTTTTCTCTCCGTTTCGTTCTCTTTCTCTCTTTTACTCTCTGGAAACAGCTTCTGCCCGTACCACCCCCGCCGACGGGGCCGATCGTCTCGCCGCGGCAACTGCCACCGATGCGGCTGCGGCTGCGGCCGCATCCACCGGCTCTCTGGTTCTTCTACTCGCCGGAATTTATCGCCGGCCACCCTCGAACCTACACCATGGTACCTACGTGCCCCGGAACTCGTTCGATTTATCGCGAAGACGGGTCTCCGGGATCCTGACGTGACTATAATACCCGACCTATCATCGGAAAGTGATTCTTTCGCGATGGCAGGTCCGTAATGCCATCGGATTCTCGTATATACGTAACATGGTGTGTATCTTTCAGCCATCAACGCTAAGACAGTCGCTAAACGTTGGTATATTCTTTTAACGGTACGTTTATTTTATGCATCGCACCGCTACGGACCACAAAAAGACCGGTGGTCAAAGTGTATCGTAACAGGGTGTTCGATCCGACGAGCCACTCAAAATAATGGAGATAAAAGCTTCTATAAACCTTATTTCACGCACGACACGTAGTGAAAGATAAAACAGGAGGGGGAGGCAGGCCGGAGAGGGGAAGAAAGAGATATATCGTCCACCATTTGCAAGAGTATACATACATATATACTTTACAAAGATCTTAGTCCCAATGTGAACAACCGACGGTGCGCCCGGTAGAGGAACGAACTAAATTTCGAAAAAAAAGGGAGGATAATAAGCCCGACGAAGAAACCGGTAAAATTCTCCACCGACTCTGAACGTAGGAAGGAGAGGCCAGGATGATTGGACCGCGATATTTCCCACAGAATCCGAGTAGACCGATCCGTGTAGACTCTCCGGAGGCACGGAGCATTAATCCAGAAGGTTCTTCGCAGCATCCCCCGGGAGTCTCCCCACTCGTCTTTGGAGACGACGGGGTGCTGGAGGGGATTCGGTGGCGAGGGAAAAGGGAGACTGGGCGAAACGGGCTGGGCGCGGGGCAGGGGACCCAGGGTATGCACGGTAGGGGCAGGAGAGAGGACCTTGGCCTTTTCGCGGGGCAAAAATAAAACCTGTTGACACCGAAGCCCCGCGGACGCAAAGGAACCTCGCTCTCTCTCGCTCCCTCCATCGCTGCGTCTCACTCTCTCCCACCCTACTCGCTATTTCCCTCTTCGTCCAAGTCTCCTTCTTTCTCCTTTCTTCTCAATTTCTCTCTATCCGTCCATCTATACCGCTCTATCTCTGTTCTTCCCTCGTCGAAATACTGTATAGACGGTTTTGTGCATTCCAGCGCAACGGCTTACGTATGTATGTATGTATGAATGTGTGTACATACATACGTACACGCATACAGAGTCTTACGGAACGGTTTGCGCGTTTTTACGTAGGGTCACGTGTTTTCTTGCCGTAATTAAATGTTAACTCGACGGAACAATGACTGGCCGCGACATTCGATTTAGTTTCGCGGGTAGCAATTACACGGAGACCAGGGGTGTAGAGAGTGTGGGGGGGAAACGGGTGCCACGGGAAACTGATTTCGATTCTCCGTCGAATTTTGACGAATCGACCTTCACTCGCGTTCGTTAACCCTGTACGAAGCGAGGGACCGAACGCGAACGAGCCGCATTTGTATTCACGCTCTCGCTGCGCGTCATCGTTACTGTCGATGCGCGAAATCAACGCCCCCGCTTGTCCCCACCGCCCCCCCACCCCACGAAGGTCCACCACATCGACGGATTTTATCGCGTAAGGGGAAACCGATTGCACCTTGATTGCCGTCGATCGAATTCCACGATTACGCTGGAAAATCCAGACACCGCCGTCACCCGAAAAAGAAAGCAACGGGAAACGGTTAATAAACACTGTATTCGGATTCGCGACGGAACCGTTTAATTCTCCCGGCCGATTCCCCGGACACCTTGTAAATCTAACCGAAGTTAATGTCTGCCGATGTGCCCCGTGTGTCGATACCACGTACGTACACACACACAGGCACACGAACGACGCTGAATGCACGTTCCCCTTGGTCGCGGGCATTCGTGTTTGTGCTCGTCCACAGGGTACGGGGCACCTTGGCGACTAGACGAGCCAGAGACGAGCCGGCCTCCGGCAATCTCAACTTGTAAACGTGTGTATATATGTGTGTATATATGTGTGTGCGAACACTCGATGCGCGTATCCGTGGATGAAAAGCTGGCCAACTACGTGACCAGTCCAATTGGATTTAAAAGACTACTCAAGATTATTTAAGGGTGGGGAGAGTAAAGGTTAAGGTGGGGAGAATATTCGAAGCGAAGAATTACCCGGGGGCCGGGAATTTCGAACGCGACGGTACACCGCGTACGTAGACCGGGGTAATGTGGCACATCTAATTAGGAAATTCACCGTTAAAGACGGGTCCCGGCGACTGAACTTTAACCTCGCGGTATTTGCGAATCTCGCGGAGGTATCAAGAGATCAAGGGAAATGGACGACCACTTCGAGTCATCTATTTCCGAATGCACGGGAATACACGCGTGTAATTAAGTCCCGGGGAGAGCGGGGGAATTTATCGTTTCGTTCAGGAAAATTCGCATACAGACACGGAAAACCGAAACGAATTCTTCGTGGGAAAAATAAATTTGACAGAATTTTCGAGCGAAAAAGTGCAACGGGGCGGAAAACTCCCACCGACGGAAAAGCGGCTTAAACGGAAAAAACGCGATTCTTTCGGCGGAGTCTGGCGATTCCCGTATGTACGCGGAGAGAAAAGCACACCTGCATCGCTCACGGTACAGGCAATCGAACGGGGATGCTGTGCACGCGTGGAAACGTATTCTCGCGTGGACGCACGCGCACACCTCGCTGGACCTTCACGAGGGTAGAATAATTCACTGCCGGCACGACTAGACAGGCCAGAGACGGAAAATGGCCTTCGATAGCTTGCGAGAAAGTCGATCGACGTTCCACGTAGAGATAATTCTCCCGGGAGCTTTGAATATTTTTTTTTACAATAAATTCCACGAACGACGAAACATTTCCAAGTTGTTTAACAATGGGTTAAAACGGGTTACGAATGAATTTATATAAATATCTTCGGATTAATATTTGTACTTCTCTCGATACGGTGCATACGGGTAAATCAAATCATTCGTCTGTAAAGGGGTGAATGTAACAGGGTGGTGAATATTAATAGAAAAGTTGCAACGACAAAAGTTGCTGCAACGAACCCGGCGTTGCACGGCCATCGCGAGGGGAAATGTTGTATGGAAGGGGCTGGGCTGAAAGGCCGTATCGGAAAAATTCTCATTTAGGTCCCGACCAATGAAAGGCCAGGTGGGCCCTGATGAAAAACTTTCGGAGGGAAAGGGCCACGCCTGACTGGTTCCGGATATCTTTTAAACGAAGTAAACAGTGGGGGCATTAGGTGCATCTGCATCCTGAAAATAAGAAACGACCAGTAAAGTTCGAGGCAATACGATTCGAATGAAAAAAGAGAATAATACACTATTACATCATACACATGTACGCAAGGTGTTACAGATCCGTGGAATCCGCACGTAATACACGGCAAACACAGAAGAATCTGTGCGGTGGGGATCAATGAAGGAATCATTCGAAAGGTTCCTTTCAGCTCTGTGAAAGACTCCGCCCAGATGAAAAACCAAAGAAGTGGAACCGATCGGAACAAAGAATATAGAAAATGGCGCGATGCGCGTCCTGTACCGTCGGAAGTAGCGAAGTTAAGCAGGTAAAGTAGGGAAAAAGAATGACCGAAGAATGATGATTAAAAAGCAAAGAAAACCGTCCCCTATGGAAATGATTTAAAAACTGGTCGAGTGTGCGTCTTTTGTGGCAGTGGTCGAGTTGAGGAGAGCAAGAAAGACAAAGAGGATTGGAAAGTGAGAAAGAGAGGGAGAGGGAGAGCGAGAGAGAGAGAGAAAAGGGAGAGAGAGAACCTTGGCCCAAAGGCCTACTGCAACGTTGCAGCTCGCTTGCACCGTGCCACGGCCATTCATGTGGGAAATACCCTGGCTGTCTATGGGGTTGGGCCAGGATGGAAAAATTTCCTTTTCGATGCAGTCGCAGGGCCCCGCCCCGTAGGGCTACGGGCCGAAAAAAAATTTCGGGAAAGAACGGGTACCATATACCCACGGCAATTCAAAAGAAACTGTAATGTACGTCGTAGGAAAAATACTACGAATAAAATGAATATCACTAGAGAACGATTGGATGACGGTACAATGACTCGAGCAGATGACGTTCGAAATTGTAACAAGTAAAATGAAGGCCAGATGACGCTCTGGATATTCGAGCGATCAATCGGTGCTACGGTAATAAAGAAAAAAAAATACACACACACACATATATATATATATATACGAAGTACGAAACGTTTAAGTAGAATCGTGATAAAGCAAATTAGATGAAATTTTAAATCGACGAATACACAGAGCCTTATCTCCGCTGAATTGCGAAACGACGGCCACGGTTCGTCGTCGTTTCTCTGCTCGCACACATTATCAGCGGGCAAGATCAACGATGCATACGTCACAAATAGGCACGTACGCGTTTATCGACACTGGAATTGGCCACATGACTCTGACCTTCTGCGGTTCGCGATCTCGTTAGACTAACCTAGGCCACTGTCTCTTCTTATTTCTTTAACCTCGATCGAACGTGTCGATAATATTCCGCACGGTTAGGCTCGCCGGATATACCGTTCCCTGCGCGAATAAATTGCGGCAAAGAGTAAACCCGCGATCGGGAAACACACACACACACACATTTGAAAAATAAACACACAGAACGAGAAGAAAAAAAACCGCGACAGACACCGCATCGTTGGAGGAACATTCCGTGCTAATTATTCTATTATCGCGCGTTCCAAGCCCGGAGTCTAATGAAATTACGTCACCGAAAGTCCACCACTGTCTAGTAACAATCGCAGAAATAGTTAAATGAGTATAAAGAACGTCGCGTTTGAATCCCGTGTGCAGTTAACACGTTGTCGGTGAAAAAAGAAGGTTAGAAAATCCCACGGATCGAAGAAATTTACCACGAAGTCGAGACGATTTTTCAAAAAAACATAAATTCTTTGATCTTGGACACAAAAACCGAACGCAATACGTATCGCGAGATAAAAAAAGAAATTACGAACACGAACTCTCTCGTCGTACATCGTGCATCGCTCGCGTCGTACTGTCAACGCAGTTACTAGACAGCGTTTTATCGCCGTTCGAATGACACGCAAATGTATAAGAGAAAGAATAAGAAGAACAAGAATAATAATAGTAATAATAATAATAATAAAGCAAAGTGTCATGCACTCGCAGAGCGTAGTGCCGTCGATTCCGTTTCCTCTCCGGAATCTCGGTGCCCTACGGTCAAAACGGATTCTGAAGTTTTCGAAATGTTTGATTTGTTTGTTTTTTCCTTTACCTCGAGCCCGCTAATCTCTCCGTTCGCCGCATCCCGAGGACCCGTACTCCACAAGAGCAATCCATGAAGGAGAGACAGAAGGGGGAGGAGGAGAGGAGACGCGTGTATCCTATATCTATCGGACACCGTTCGTTCGTTCGTACGTCAGGTCGCCGCTCCCTGAGAGATCACTGCCCTCACGCACACCCGGTGCCTTCTCCCGTTCCTTCGGCCGTCGTGTTCTGCCCCGACGGGGCCAGGAACGTATCGCGGTGTCACCGAGCCCCCGTCGCGAAAAAGGCATCACGTATATTATCCTCCGATATTCCTCTCCGGGGAGATGACAACTTTCCCCGTGGGGACACTCCGCGATTCCATCGGGTCACGCGTTTCTTTTCACGGAAAAGAAATGGAAAACCGCACCGGGGAAAAAGATGGAAAACGGGATAGGAGATGATTGAAGGAAGTGTATGGAGAGGAAGAGAGTGAGAGAGAGACAGAGAGTGTGTATGTGTAGCACGCGATAGGCCCGAGAACACAGCGCACACAGAGGTGGTCCCTCTCCGTGAAACTTCCCTCCCTCGAGTCTGAAATTTCGAGACTATCGAGCCGTCTCGACGATCGGACGAGACCACTGCCAGACGATTCACTTACGCGAACTTCCTCCCTGAGCACGGATCATGTGTGTGTCCCCCCTTCCGCCCGCCATGACAGCTTTCGAACGATTGATAGAAAAACCGCGAACGCACAGGACGAAACTTTCCGCGGGTGGCCTTTTGGCGACGACGGCGAGCGCGGACTAATATCACGCACCGTTTTCTCTCGACGTATCCCGTCTTCCTCGCACGTACACACGCACACGGACGCGTGTACACGTGACACACACGACCGCGCACACACCTTGTACGTAGACGTGTGTGTGTGTGTATGTGTGTGAGTGTTCCATGCGAATTCGCGGCACGACTCGAGCTTTTCGATCGAGAGAACCCCTTCCTCCGTGTGAGTAAGAGAGAGAGAGAGGAGAGAGAGAGGGACGTATATGTGTGCGGGCCACGTCCGACACACACAAAGCGTGCATCGGCACGTACGTGCAAGGGATTCGCGAGAATGTGTGCAGGAACCGGCGGCGATTTCGTTCGGTATTTGGCGAGCACGCGTGGCAGCGCAGTGTCGCCACCTGTCGCTGGTACGGGGCGGCAAAATTTCGCGAATTGACCGCGAACGCCTTGGTTTTCGCGCGGGAAAGTGTCAGCGTCCGCCAATCGCGGTTTGTAGAATTATCTCGGTGATGTGATGCTACGACGGTAGATATTTCTTTGGAACTTTTGAAATTAAAACGTAGATTTGTGAAAATTAAACGAAGGTTGGGAAAATTTATGTAATGATTTTGAGTATGTCTTTTTTGGCGGGGTTTCATTTAAATAGGGTAGATCATTGGGATAGATCATTGTGAAAGATGTAAAGTGCGATGTGCTACATTTCGATCGAATAGGATATCGTTTGTAGGATTATGTAAATGTTAATGCGATATATTAAGTATAAGTTTATAGGATTGGTGATATAACGTCTTTGTATGTGTAGTTAACGGTTGATTTATTAACAGCGGCACTTTTTTTTTTGTTTTTTTAATCAGGGAGAGCAGAAAAATGTTACGCGGCAGTTTTCCATTTTGAAACGCTGAGAGAGAAAGGCATTTCGTTCGTTTATTCTTTTTTTCCTTAATCTTTGTTACTTTTTATTGGTATGTAATACGTATAATAATATATATTATATTCGTCAATATCGAATATATTAATATTTTATCCTTTTTTCTCTTTCCATAAATTAAATAAATAACTCTTGACTGTGATTATTAAACAAAATATTTTACAAAAGTAAATAGCTGTAGGTTGCCAGGTGTTCAGTGAAGAGTGAGATAGATGTTACTATATCGTCTATTCAAAAGTAACTAGACATCCGAAGCGTTTTTTTTTAACCGTATACGTGATCTTTGGCGACTTCGTGGATTAATATTCTCTTTTCTTCCACTATCGAAGCATCTTTTCCATCTTCTTTCACACGGGAGAATAAATATATATTTAATGAATCTCTTTCAGAACATGATCCATGATGCGATAACTCAATGAATTAAAAAAAAAAGATCAACAGGGAACGTGATTCGACTTATCGATTATATTAGACATTTCGCCAAAATATTCCCGAAATTTCTCGCGTTACGTAAAAGCGTTATAATATACCGGGTCTATAGTAATTAGATCGCCTCGATGGTAACATTTTTTTCCGAGAGAGAGATTGGAACAACACCAAAGCGTATCGTATCTAAAGAAGCTAAAGAAGAGCCGTAGTAGTTCGTGATCTACCCACCAGTACAAACAAACCAAAAAAAAAAAGAAAAAGAAAATGTAATCGTTCGCGGGGACATGATTATCGCCAATGTCACGCAATACACTTCGTTGCTTTTGACGAAAACGACGACCCGTGTTGTCTTGTTCGTAATTATATATCGTTCTCTCTTGAATACGTATTTTTTGTTGTTTATATCCCATTTGTTAAAGGTTTCACATTCAGTGTTTAGTCGCTTTTCAATACCACACGATAAAGTATTCTTTACTATGCTGGACTGAGGTATCGAGAGGCAAGATGGTCGTTTACTCTAGGCATGGCGTAAGGTTACAAGTGAGAGGTGTGAGGCTGCTGCTCGTAAAACAGTACATAGGCTTCGCTGGAAACGACCGATCGCGCCGGCACCACGGAGACCCGGCTGTCGTTATACTCGTGCCATTCGCCCGAATACGGGTGCTTGCAGTACGCGGTGTAATGGCCGGAGTACGTGGTACCCGAGTGATTTGCGACGCCGTACAAATTGTACGTACAGCCCGGAACCCGCGGGGCGGCGAAGGCACTGAGATCCAAACCCGTTAATGGAAAGTCCACCATTACGTTCAGCTTGCCGCGAAATCGTTCCATCGGTGAGAAGCGTTTTAAATCTATTAATAAAAAGAAAGTTAAGGAACAAATACTGATCGGTACACTATTGATCTAATAAATAATCAATTATAACGTAGAATTATTTTCTCTGTCGAAAAGGATACGAATAACGAGGATCTTAGGGAACTTCTGTATGCTGAAACTTTTGGTACACTTTCTCCTCATCTGACATTTCGAACATGTCGGTTTCTCATCGCCGTCGAGTACCTCCTCGCGAGTGAAATGTTCCAAACATTGGCTGAGTTTCACGGTGCCGCTCCTCGCGGGTATCGGTAGACTTAGATCCCAGAAAGGATCGAGGGTCACCGACACGTGATCGCATGCCGTGCAATGTAACGACGAGCGTAACTGACCGACGAACACGTCAACTATCATACTGTCCTCGCTACGAAGATAACGCTTCCAACTTTCCACAGCTTTCTGACTGTCCCTGTGGAATTTATAAAAGAAATATCAATTAATAATCGTACAAATCTATCGATCCATCTAGTATAAAAATTGTATGTTAAAGCTTTCGCTTTCTAATACTCTCTCTCCTTACGTGTACATCTCCGGTATATCTGTGTGTATCGGTTGCGGCTTCACCGTGACCCTGTTCACATCCTCGTGCAATCCCTCGAGTAAATATCTAAGAAATTCTTGAGCGTCCTGTTGACTGTATCCCATGAAACGCGGCGCGAATCGCTGTATCTGAGACTTCAGCGCCGATGTGTTCACCACGTGATCGCCGCCCACCTCCCACAGTTCGTGGATCACTTGGCTGAATGCTTTGATGAGGGCGCCCTTCATGCTGGACGTGGTGGTATTTATATCAGCTAAATACTGCTCGTTTAGCAGATACTCCAGCAGAGGTCTCGTGTTGCTCAGGCATTGAATCACGCTGTTCATGAAACACTAGAAGATATGCGGAACGTTAGCGAATCTGATATTCGATATTTTCACGTGGCAAAGAAATATTTGGACCTTATTTTATTTTGATAGTAGTGTAAATCCATTTTTGTTTGGTATTTTTTCTCTTTGTAAATGTAAAGTTAACACTAAATTTTGTAGAAATAACGTGATATCTCATTTTTTTAAATTGGACTTATAGTAGTTTCAAAATAAACGGTCCATTTTTCTGATATTCGATATTTTCACGTGGTGATGAAATATTTGGACCGTTTACTATGAAAGTAGTGTAAGTCCACTTCTTTTGTTATTTTTCTCTTTGTAAATGAAAAGTTAAAACTAAATTTTGTAGAAATAACGTGATATCTCACTTTTTTTAAAAATTGGACTTACAGTAGTTTCAAAATAAACGGTCCACTTTTCAGTAGAGAATACTCACTGTATTTCCAATATTCCGCAACCCATTTAGACCGCATCGCTCGTCACGATGCGCCTGTAGCCGATTACGTGCCGACTTGTTCGTCGGGCTTCCCTCCTAGAATGTGACACACGTTAATTTTCATTATACGATCGCCACGTTACGACGTTAAATATTAACGGAGGCTCTACGATTATTCTACGGGGGGTTCACAATAAAGAAAACAAAATATATAAATAAACTATAAAGTACTTTCAGTTGTATATAAAGTACGATAAGTTCACTTTTTCTTTTTTATTTCTCTTTAATTTAATATATCTATCTAGGCATTGGTATATAGACTGTATTGTTTCACAAGTATTATGAAACGTACCATCGGAATATCTAAACCGGGGAGGGGGGGTGAAACACACCTCGAGTTAGTCATACGATTAGACAAAAATTAGAATTAGTCTCTGTAGAAGAAATCCCACACGGTACGTACGTGTTTCGTTGCTTTTGACCTCAGGGTATTGATAGTGCCGAAGAGGAAATATGCCCAACAGATTACATTCAAAAACGGTAACACGAGATAGATATCAACGACATCGAACAGCCGACAGAGGGGTACGATGGTGCATGACGTCGACGTCATTGTCAACGTTACTGAAGGGGTGGAGGGTGGGGGGGTGTCTGTATTTGTTTACACACTTAGCAACTTTTCCATCGCACTCACCTTCGCACTAACGGCTGGAGGCTGCAAAGTGGCGCGAGCGGATATTACGGTATTACTGAACCGAACAACCTGACAAGTGGAAACGTAACGGACGCGTTTCTGTTGCGGCGTCAGTGGCGTCGCGACGCCGAGGAAGAACGCGTAAACGAAGACCAACGTGATCACTATCCACACACACCACAACCCCCAGCCTATTACTTGGGTGTAAGCCAGTTTACCACGATTCGGACGAACGAACCAGATCGAGAAGAAAAAAAAATGCACAAAATGTTCCTACGAAACTACACCGCGAATTCTCTCCGGACTTCTCATCCCGAAGCAGAAGCTTGCCGAATAATGCAGAAAACAAACGTCATCTCGAAACAATACGCGGCAGCGAGCATATTTGCAAGTCTAATGCACCACGCTGTTGTACATTTATAAACGTGTCCGTTTATTTATCCGTTTCTTTCCGTTCAAAGTTATATATAAATTCTACATATATTAAATTATATATATATATATATAATTTGAGTTTGAATGAAATACGTATATATTATATGTATATTATATATAATACATAATACCTATACAGATATTACATATAACTTAATAATATAATATAATAATACGTATATATTATAATATTATATATGTATATGTATATATGTATAACTTTCAACGAAAAGAACCGGATATATATACGTTTTTTTTCCGCCACGAGCGACGGATACACGTTTCCCACACGAAATCGTAAAACAGAACTCCTAGTGCATTTCTTCCCCCCACTCGGACGTCGCGGAGTATGCGCCGAGCGAAGCACAAGCTGTTTGCTGGTTTCATCGACAGAGGCAGATCGTTCGATCCATGTCTAGTGAGTTCCCGATCCGAATGGAAAAAGATCCCCGGGAACGAACGACAAACGTTGAACGCCGGCCACCGAGAGACGTTCTTTTCCACCGTTCGCGCGATGAAAATTCTATGCGAGTGCTACGCACACCCGGTGCACGTTGTCAAGGAGTACCGTTACGGATCCGTTGACCGTGCTTCTCTTTCTTTCTCTCTCTCTCTCCCTGAGAGAGCTCCGTGCTATTAATAAGAAACGACCAGCGGCTCGACTGACGACGAGGAGGAGAACCCCGACGATTTCGACGAAGCGAGATTTCGTAACGTTTCGACGGTAACGACGACGAGCGACGGGGAGGCGAAACGAGACGCAGAAACCGACGAACTACACACTCTGTATTTTCTCAATATCACCCCCCACTACCACAGGAACTTCTACCACAGGAACTTCTACCACTACCGTAGCCCCTGGTTTTTTATGCGAGCCAGTGAACTTTCCGTGAAATCAGAAAAAAATGTCAGGGAGTGACTCTGTTTCCGCTGCGCGGACACGTGTCGTCCAACGACGTGGCTGTTTTCGTTAAGAGACGCCCACGTAGACGACGTCGACGACGATCCGAGCGACGAAACTAGTGTTCGTCGTTACGGGAATGAAACCTCCGTAAGAACGAACGAATATCGAATAATTCGAACGTGATTACGATTCGAGGAGAAAGAATACGCGGTACGTTTTCTTTTTTGGCACGGACGGTGTGAACGTTGCGAAAATATAACGATGAAACGCGATACCGTTCGCTCGCACTACTGTGCGGTATGTTTCGTTATTCGTCATACGATTTTCTACGTCGTGATTGGAAATCACACACTGGCCATTTGAAGATTTTTTATAGACTTTGTTCGAGTACGTAGAAGTACTTTAATTCGAAGAAAATACTCTGCCTATGTTTACAAGGGAAATCGTGATGACGAGAGCATCGTAGTAGCCGACGGTGGGAAAAGACTTTTCCCCGATTTCTCCGGTAAACTAAATTCGTCGTCTAGGATTTTAAAACTACACTCACGAACTGCTCGGCGACCCCGCGGTAGAGATTTTGATGCGCCGTGGACGGTGCGGTGGTCGACGAGGTCTGATTACTTCCAGCACTAGTGGCGTTCCCCGTGAAAAGGGCGTCGGGTCTCCTCGACGTGGAGGGTAACGACGGATCGTCCCCGTGGGTGCCGGACGGTCTTCCGGCGACACCGTTCTGCAAAACGGGCGGATTTCCACCGGGCCCGAAGCCGTTCTCGTCGACGTCGAACGACCCGGAGGACGTTTTCCTTGGTTCTTCGCCGTCGTCGGCGACCTCGCGATCACCGTTATGACCACCCTGAAGGAACGTATCGACCGAGACGATCGACGTCCCGTGTTCCAGGGCGCGTGTTACCTCCGTATCCCGTGGCTCGTTCTTGCTGCCCTCCGGCTTGACGACCTTGTCCTGAGCGTTGTTATTGATCAGCAGCTCAGTGTTATTAGGATTAGTCGTTAGGTTAGTCAGCAGGTCGAGTCTAGCAGCGATAAGACCACCACCGCCGCCAGCACCACCGGGAATTGGAACGGGAACAGAAACGGGAACGGATGTAGTAATTAGGTTACGCTTAGCGGGTGAGACCTCGTCGGTGCGATGAGCAACGCGTTGGTGGTGATGGCGGTTGTTACGGTTGCTGTCGTCGTTTCCGTCGTCGTCGTCGTCGTCGTCGTCACGGTCGCGGTCATCGTCGTCGTCGTCGTCGTTGTCATCGTTGTTGTTAACCCCATATCCGCAGGCATCCTCGGCGTTGCTGTTACTCCCGTTCCCGTTGTTGTTGTTGTTGTTGTTGTTGTTGTGCTGATCATCGTCGGTGTTGTTACCGTCGTTCCCGTCCCCGTCCTCGTCGTCGTCGTCATCGTCCTGGTCTAGATCGCGGATACCGCGATCGTCGATCGTTACCTCGGCAGGCGACGCGGCATTTTCCGCGCGTACATGCCCGCTGGTGAGCACCGTGCTGCCCGAGGTTGGCCTTCTCTTCGACCTGGACCAGTGTGCACCACCGGTTAGGGCGGCGACGGCAGCCGATGACGACGATGAGGACGACGAGAGCGACGACTCCGGTCGTTCGCGACGTTCAACCTCGCGCTCGTCGCCGCCGAACAGCTCCGTCAGCGACGGTCCGACGGTGTGATGCTGCTTCCTCTGGTGAACACCGACGCTGCCGGCGGTCGAGTGATGAATGTTCGGCACGTAATCGAACGGTGAATACCTGCTGATTATGTCCGCCGCGCCGGAGGAGGACGATATCGCGTCGTGTCTCGTCGAGGAGAAGGTGCTGCTGTCGCCGGGACGATCCCTCGACGAGCCGCTGACGGAGATCGTGGACGATGAGGACGACGATGCCGACGAACCGTATCTACCGCTGGTGGTGCCGTTCGCGGTCACATTCGTGCTCGTGGAGCCGCTACCAGTGTTCCCGTACGTCGACGATGAGACTGACCTGCAAAGTTTGTCCAATGTGAATATTACTGAACGTCGTTTTCGTTCGGCTGGGCCCGCGGCCAAGGGCTGTCCTCTCTCTCTCTCGCTCTCTCTCACTCTCGCTCTCTTTCTCTCTCGCACTCTCTATCTTCCAGATTATGCAATATACGCGGGGTATAGGTGATACGCGCACGTAAACATACGCACGCGCGTTAACCAACACCCTGATAAGTGAAGCGGAGGAGAAAAACACGCGGTGAGGGTTAGTAACGAGACGATTCGAGGATCGATGGATCATGTACGCGTGTGGATCGTCGACTGATAACCGTGGTGTTTGATGGAGAAGTTATTCGAATCATGGTGATTAAGGGAATTAAATAGATTCGTAGGAGAATGTTTATTTATAAACGATTACGCGACACGAGATATGTGTACAGGGTGTAACAAAACATGTGGGCATATTTTTAGGGATCGATAGAACGCACTAAAATAAAAAAAGTGTTTACAGTTTTGATATTCAACCCTTTCTATAAAAAGTTTCAAAAAATTATATTTCCGAAACGGTAAGTCGTAGAAGATCGATTTTGATTGCAATTTACTCAGAAGAGATCGACGTTAAGGAAAAAAAATATAACAACCGCAATTAGTACCGTTAAGTAACATTTATTCTAGAAAAATAAATTCAACAATAAGTGCTACCGAATATATCGAAGGATAAATAGTTTTGTTTCACCCTGTATATATATTCGTATTATGGGAAAAGAAAAGAAAGAGACTGCGATCCATCCATCCTCAAGCTCTTTACGCACACTGTCCAATGAGTGGGGTTAAAACTCAGTCCAATTCGCCCACGCGAAACATACTTGGCCACCTGTCTGTCTCACCGACCGTCGATCGAACGGACGGAGCGTCATCGGTGACTTCTTCGTAGGCCAGGTCGATGTCGCTGGCCTACATGCCGCGCGAAATAATCATCGCACATTGGTAAATAGAACGGCAAACGTTCGCGTACAGTGGATAACGATAGGAAGAAGGTGAACAACGACTAAACGGACACTTGGCACTCGTGAAGAAGAGTTCAAACTGCAAAATATTCTCCCGTTCGGAGAAACAAGGAGAGATGGAACCTGGATGGAACCTGGGTGAAAGTGATCCATCATCACGCAACGTGAAAGAAAATACCAACGAGGTCAAGGTCCCTGGCTGTGTATGTCATCCAGCCAGAATTGATTTTCATCGATAAAACGCATGCCTGCACGAAGGTATTAATACCTACGTATTTTTAGCTGACTTTTTTTTCCTCCGGTAATTACATTCCAATTTGCGGTGGACAGTTTGTATTACAGTTTGTATGTGTGTGTATGTGTGTCAGTAGAGTGTGCAAGGGTTGTTATTCGTTAACACGTTCGCGAACGTGAATGATATAGAATTCCAATTTTAAAGCCAATTATTTTCAATTTCATTTTATAGAACACTAACTGATTCTTTGGGTACATTCGTATTATCTTATCTTCTCTCTATGTATTTACAAATTTGCTTAGGAAAGATATAACGTTCATTGTATACAACGATTAACATACGATAATCCGATTACCCTTAGAATAAGTATTTAATCGAATTTCGGATATCAGAACGAATTTAAAAATAATTGTCGCATCTCGCTGAAACTTTTACCGCCCGCGAACGTGTCGAACGACAGAAGAGAAAGAAGAAAGAAAGAAAAAAAAAGAAAAGCAAGAGGGGTAAAAACGGTATCTTGACCCGTCAGCGACGACAAGTGCATAGACGAGGGGCCAGTGTAACTAGTTCCTAGAGGTTGTCTGTTCAGGTTACTATGCCGGGCACGGCCCGTTTACCGTTGACCTCGACCTTTACTCTCTCAGGGTAAAACGCCGGTTACCTAGCCCATAGAAATAGGGACTTACGTCGCACCCTCGTAATTGGATTATTGTGACGCGAACAAAAGCAATTGCTGCTTTGTACACGAGGTGTCGCGTTCAGGTACCTGTTGCCGAGAATCTACTTTACATGATTTACAAATCATCCGTTTGTAAATCCAATCAGGGCCGTATGATTTAGTCCCTCAGAAAATTCTGATAAAAATAACATTGGAAATTGCGACGAAGTCTTTGTGTATTTTTTTTTCTTGGACAACAATCTTGGTAAGTGTGTGTTTTATTTGTTCTTTTTTTTTTTTTTAGCGTCCTGTAGGCACCGACCCCGCGCCCTATACCTCGGCGATTGCTCACCTTGCGGGTGAGCAGCGAAACCTGCTGTACTCCGACATGTAGTTCCTGCGGATGCTCGTGCCCGTCGAGGTCGACGAGTAGAAGCTGCGGGGCCGATTGGGTATAAATAGTATTTAATATACTTTCATCGCGCGCCATACTCGAGCCTGGGATCGGCAGCACGCTAACAACGGTTCGGCTTGGGTTCCTTAGAAATTAACCCCTTCCCCCGCGGGAAATTAATTAACACGCTAACCGAACGAGATATGCGTGTCGTTCTCTTGACTGTCTTCGAACTGTACGAATGAAATTAAAGAGATCTTAGTTTGATCGATCAGTGGAGTATCGATGTCAGAAATATTTGAAAAAAAATCGAATTTCAAGTGATTTCGAAGCAACAACGTTGAATCTATGAAACTTTAACTATTTGAGGCACGGGATTTTTTTATATAAATAGGACCATAACCGTAAGTAAGACAAACAATAAACCTATGTTCCAAAACCATAACACAGGAAAAATTAAATCATACAATTACATATCTCACAAATGTGACTAAAAATCACTTAAAAACTTCTAACAAAAAAACAACAACAATTGTCTTTAAAAAACTTCTTTTTCGTAAACCTAGTGTTTCTCCACGTGTCTCAAATAATTAACCACCAATCCCCGTGGATCATCATTCGTTACTTTCCCAATTAAGAGTCCACGTTGTTGGTACGAATCTCGTCGACTATAATAGTAAACATAACGTCCGGTGGTCAGAACATGTTTGCCGATCCCGCGTTCAGTATAAATCCCCGGTTCGCATAAACTCACCTGCCGGGCGGGCAGTACGGTTGCCTGAACTCTGTATAGTTTGATCTCAGGGAGCCGCTCAGGGTGGAGTAGCAGTTCGAGGGCCGATCTAGGATCGACGAGGATCCACCCAGCCGATAGCTGTTCAGTTTGGACGTCGTACTGGTGATCGCGGAGCTGCTGGTACCGGTGCCGGTACCGCTGGAATACCGTCTGCTAGAATGCGGTGCCATTGGGCTGCTGTACGACACTGTTACGGCGCCCGCCTGACCCCCACGGTGATATGACATCGCACCCCGGCCCACCAGCAGTCTCTACGTTTGCCTCTCTTTTTCTCTCCTCTTTAGCGACCTCCTGAATCCCAACAATGTTTAACCACGTGAATTTTTCGGCAAGAAGTCATCAGTACATTGAAAGAGAGATAGAGAGAGAGAGAGAGATTGGATCAATTTTTTACAGTTTTTTGTATTGGCTTAATAGTTTGAATGGATGGTTCATATTTGTAAATTTGATGGAAGATTGATAAGCTTGTGTTAGTTTTGTATGGAATTATGACTTCGCACCCCGGCCTACCAGTAGTTTCTTAGTTTGCCTCTCTTTTTCTCTCCTTTTTAGCGACCTCCTCTAAATCCCAACAATGTTTAACCACGTGAATTTTTCGGGAAGAAGTAATCAGTCACGGGGATTGTGTATTGAGTGAGAGAGAGAATTGTTTCAATTTAACCAGTTGTGGTAGGTTTAGTGTTAAGCAGAAAAAAGCGTACAATATCCCACAAACCATATCAAGTCACACTCGACATTGGTCCCGTTGCAACGACCGTCGCTCGACACACAACCGCAAAAAAAAATAAACAAACAAAGGGTATCGCGTGCGTGTCAAACACCACCTAGTTGCATCGTTCACCGGAAACCGTATAACACTTCCATTTTACAATTCCGTTGGTTAAACGTACCGCGACTGGAATTTATCCGAATCGAACCCAACTCCACGCGTTTTATTTCGAGAAAAAGTCAGAGACGCGGCGACGTATTAAGTTCTCAGGTATCGCGGGGGATCGTATGCGGAATTCGGTACGGCAGCATAGTTTCCGCACTGGTCGATACTTGAAACCGGATGCTATCTGTTTGCGCACCGTTCACCCCCGTTGTTGGTCTTTACGACCTCGATTTTAAAAATGGATCTCGCGATTCCCTCTCGGTCGCGTCTCCACGGACATTAGACACAGAGAATCGTCGTTCCGACGGCGACGGAGAATCTCGTCGACGGTTAGGGTTAAGTCCGAGATCCCCGGAGACGGTTAGGGTTATTATGTCAATCCCCGTTCCGGATTAGTGTGACCCTGTTATATTTACATCCGAAGCGTTCCAATCCCATTAAAAATAAACCGTTTTTAAAAAAAAAATCTAAACGAACTTGTGACACGCGTGAGTGTAACTTCGTTTTCATTTTTTATTTTTATTTTCGTCCGTTCTCGTCGCGATTAGGAAACGACCCGACGAGCCTAACGCGGGGAAGTTTAATATCCCAGCTTCGGTTCCAGCATCGCGTTTGACCTTGCGAATCGAGCTTGCCACTTCACCTTGTCCCGTTTTCCCATCCTAAAATCGGTGGCCATGACGAGAGCCACCACCACCCTGGCCCACTGACTGCGCCACCCACCCGGGGGACAAAATAACAAAAAAAAGAAGAAAGAGTGACTCTCACGCTGGAACTGGAACTGCAATGCGTTACGCGATCAAGCGGATATTGATTCGCCTTACTCTCACGGTCTCTCTCGCTTTCTCTCTATCTCTCTCTCTCTGTCTCTCTGTTTCACTCTCCGTGTCTCTGTCCCCGGCAAATTACGCTAAGCAGTTCAGCCAAGGCATCGGGACGACGAAGGAAAGCGAAAACCGACGAAACGAAAACTAACTTCGATACTCCACTATTTATTTTTAAACGTCGCAGGAGAATTGTCAAATCGTATTATAAGAAACGTCGAAAGCGAAGAAATGCCAAAGGTCACCGGACGGCGGCGAAAAAAACACGGTGGTAACCTTGAAACATCGAAAGTAGTCCACTGGAACTATTTATACTAACGAACACCTCTCTCTTTATCTCTCTTTCTCTTTCTCTCTCTTTCTCTGTCTTTCTATTCTGTATCACTATTGTTTTGAAACGTTAGAATCTACGCGACTGTTTGCCGACGGTACCGCGAGATTTGATTAAAAGTAGTAGTCCGGGAGTTTGAATCGATATTCAACGAACCGGTGCACAAAAATTGGCGAAACGTATTGCGCGAAAATTGCAGCGGTTTTGTTTATCGGAAGTCGGCGAATTTTGGCAAATGACTGGCGCCGAGAAAGCAGCCGGACTTCGAGGAGATTTTTCCCAGCGTTTGGCAACGGTCCCACATTTCACCCGAGATCAAACGCGCAGATTCGATATGAATCGCGTCGTTCTCGGTTTTCTCGCCGTGAAGATCGCGCGAAACGTACGACCGCTAATTCCGGACCGGGCGGAACGTGAATTAAAACGACAGATTTAATTCCCCGATAGACGCAAATTAACTTCTAATTCCGTGCGATCACTTTTATGCACCGTGTATTTTAACCGTGTTTGTAACGTGTATTTTAACATCAACGCGCCACGTGTACGGTGTGACAACCCGCAAATCTTCCTCGAAACCGTTAGTTCGAAGTTTACTTCGGCGAAAAGGAGATAAAAAAAAGTAAAAAAAAAAAAAACACTCTCGCCGGTGGACGGGTCGTTCGAAACTCGACGATTTTCTCGTCACAATGTAGACAAAGGAGAATGGACGCACGGAAGACGGAACAACTAGCGATAAGAACGGGCATTCTGCGACCAAATTACTGCGAGACGTTGCGTGTCGTCCCGTACGAAGTCAATAACGGCGTTACGTAATGCTATAAAAGCACAATGAAAATTATGTAACTAATTCCGCGGGACGGGCCCGTAACGCCGCGGGTAAATTTTTTGCAAACCGTTTTGTACGTTTTCGGGTGACGAACCGGATCGCGATGACGATCATTCGGGATACACCTTCCACCCGGGTGTTTCGTTCGCGACTACCGATGACACAGCATCGGGTAACCGGTGTATTATTCGATCATGCGAGTTACATCACCGGAATCGCCACACGTGGATCCTAAAAGGCCAGATTACGCGTTTACGCAACGACCGCACCGGTCGCCTCGTTTTGCATTCCACTTCGGACGGAATTTCAAATGCAAATCGTTAACCGTCGTTATTATAATACGCGAGACTTATAAACAGCATCCGATGGAACCTGCAACGTCGGTACGTCCGATGTAAACAGTGAAAAGAATTAGGTGTACGCGGGAACGAAAAGGAAATAGGAACGACGTATATACTCGTCGACGACGGTGAATTTACGAATAAAATGCTATGCGTACTAGTTTCCAGCTTTAAAGGGATGTTTAATGAGTACGCGTGTACTTGAACGTACAGTGAAACGTAACACGCAGAGCTGCGCTTGTAACTCGATTAATAAGATCGATAGAGTTTACTTCTCTACCCGGCGTCACCTTTAAACTCATATAAAATGTATTGCGTTACATAAGATAATGACACCCGTAGAAAGTTACTCTTAAAATAATATTCCTTTTCCGTCGGGAGACAGAAATACACGGACGGGTACGATTTTAATTCCATCGTACAAAGAGAAACGGACCCTGTAACGAAAATTTGAATCTTATTTCAAAGAAAAATGACAGAGCGTGAGAGAGAAAGAAATAAACAACGGTTTATGTACTTCGAGAGCGGAAGGTGTGATCGATAATCGTGGAACACGGTATAGTTTCGAATAAAATCATAATAACGAAAAACCGTCCACCGGTATTCCGCGGCAGGTCGTTGGGAAGTGGGTTTGTTTACTATTTAGCGTTGTGCCAATGCGGACATTAGTGTGCCGATGTGAACAGGTGTACCTGCTTGCACTTTGATAGTCTCTTTTTCCTCTATGTTTTTATTTTCTTTCTTAGCGGCCACACGTCCGTAGAGGCACTATCATTACCGCAAAACGTACTAAGGTCAGCGTCCATTAATCGAAGTAGGTCTATCGCGGAATTGTGAGCCACCGGTGCCGCGGTTGGTCACGCAGAGGACTTCTACTCTAATATCACCGTTACACGAAGTCAATTCGACGGTTTGTCGTCCGGTTAGACGATCGTATGGAATAACCCCGTTTTGAAACGGTGCCGACGTAATTCAACGTTTCAGAATGCTGCACAGACACACACACATACACGTACACAGAGAAAGAGAGAGAGAGACACAGACACACACTACGTCGGGCAATATTCCATCGTGTGCATCGATTAACAGGGATGATGCAGCGCGAAAACGTTTTCTCGATACATAGAATATTTTTATCGGGTGTTCCGATTCGTAACCTAACCCCCGTGGCTCACGAGGCCGGAGAGCGAGGGACCGAAAGGTAAAGAAGGAAAGAGAGAGAGAGAGAGGCACACAAAAGGGGGGGAAAAAGAGGAGAGTACGAGCAGGAAAGAGAAACAGAAAGCGAGATGAGAGAGAGAAAAAGAGAGAAAGAGACGCGTTGATTTGGACATACGGCCTTTGGCATTTCTCGCGTTCCAACGGTGAAAATTTGCAATATCAATTCTCTAACATCGTTTGTGTCACATACATACACGGGCGAATTGTCACTTCATAGAACGGATTGATAATACTCACGAACTCGGACGGGGATCCGTAAAGGATGTATTGGTTAGCTTTTTTTTTCGTTCGTTATATATCACAAAACTGAATTCGTCGCGCTGGAAGTCTCTTTTACACGATTTCAACGACGGTCGAAACTTAGCAACGTATCATGCCCCGACGGGCATAACCGTGTTCGTAATTACGGAATACAATTTGGTCGGTCGGATCGGCGTTCTTTTTTACAGGTAAAACGAGTACGGGATGAGAGACGACGTGTCGCGGTGTGTCTCACACGGCGGCGGAGCACGGGCCATCCCTCGGAAACCGTCGGTGACGTCACCGCGACGAATACTTGGACTTTCGACGAGCCTGAGGTGAGGAGATAGTCGCAACGACGAGCTCTCCGAACCTCGAGACACGATCGATTTACAGCACCGTTTACGTCGATCACGCTCTCCCTTTTCCCCTTCGATGAACAACCTCACACACCGTGGAACGAAGTCGAATCCAACTTGTAACTCACGATGGCTTTGCATTCGCTCGTTTCTTTCTTTTCTCTTTTGTTTCTCTATACATACACGCGTGTTACGGTTTCTCTCCCTTTTTATTTTGTTATTTACCTTTTATTAACAACGAGTACACACTCTGTTCCTCTCGCGGGCTGCCACGCGTTATAAAAAAAACACTTGCGAGCACACACCACGAGATTTATCACCACTGGCTCGCCAACAACGTGCGTGCAAACAATATGGCGATTACAAGGTTGCCGATTTCCGCGTTGACAGTCATCGCTTGCTTGCTACCACCAGCGACCACCGTATTCTGCGCTAGCGCAGAAGAAAATACGGCCGTGCACGCCGTTCTCTATTGTACGCCAGGAGAGCAGCGAGAAGTTGACCCGGCGATTAGCAATGCTGCCACACGTCACCGGGGTCGGCGCTACTTTACGAATCGCGGTGCCGCGAATCCCGTCGACGAGCCAAAATTCCCGGCCGGCGTTGGTGATGTGCGTCACGGTAAAACTTTTGAATATCGAACGTTTATTACGTTAAAGTTAACGTAGCGCGGTAAAATTTGTATTAAGAACTCGAGTCCAAGGAGATGTTTTGAATTTTAATAACGGGATAACCTCGATAGACAATAGAGAAACCATACAATGTATTTGAATGAAAAAATAGTTTATTAGAAGTCTGTGGGGGTCTATGCAGATTCTTTGTTGCATTGTTTCTCCACGTAGTCGACGGCCATTTGTTGAACACGAGCAACACTCTCTGGAGTACCGTGCTTCTCCTCGAATCTGATGAATATTCCAAAGATGCTCTTCATTTTCCTTGGTGGTAGTTTCTGTACTGCGGCTCGCTCCAATACTTTCCTGTAGAAAGATGAATGAAAGTATGAATTTAATTTTCTCATTTCATTGTGCATGTGTGTTATGAAGAATGTATAATGATGAAATTCTTTACCTGGCGATATCAATATCATCTGACTTCACTAATGAATCCACATATGTTTGCCAGACGTCAACACGTTTTGGATACGAACTCAAAATCTGTTCATACAATGTTTGTGCCCTTTCTTTATCTCCATATTTGTTCTCAGACATTGCGAACCATAACAATATATTCACATCTGTATAAAGAAATGTATCGCATTAAGAAACATGTTAGACCTCTTTTTATGTTCTAATAATTTTTTTCAAATTATACGTACGAGACTGTTGTGGCAGATATTGCAGAGCTCTCTGCATAATATGTCTAGACTTGTCTTTCAATCCCAGTTTTAGCAACGCAGTGCCACAGTCGTGCCACACTTTAGGAGACTCTTTAAACTTTCCAAGCATAGTGGAAATTAATTGCTCCAACTCAGTTTGTCTGCCAGCTTCTACATGCACATCCAACATGTGTGTATACACCTCCAGTGCATCGTTACGTCTGCTGGCCTCCACGAACACTTCTGACAATGATTCTGGAGTGCCGAACTTGGATTCCAAATTCAACCAGCCGAGCCAGACATTCAATTTTTCCTTTTCGTCCCTGCAATTGATTGTTTTAATCGCTCTTCGTGCTACAGCTCTCGCTTTCTCGATTTCCGTCGCTTGTAAGTGGTACGCCATGTACTGCAGCCAAATTAACGAATTGTTTTGACTAGCCAGAACCAGTCTGTCGAATTGATCAACAGAATTCGGTAGTTGGTTACTCGCTAAAGCTTCCTCCCGTTGCCTAATCTCGCGCTCTTTTTGTCTCTCCTGTTCGCGGCGTTCCGCAGCGTTCAGTTTTTTCTTTTTCTGTTTCGATTCCTGCTCAACGTCGTCTTCGTCCTCACTAGACGATTCATGTTTCTCCGCCACGCTAGATACGGGTTTATTGAACCACAAGAATCCACATTCAGGTATTCTTGGCTTCTCTTCGATTTTCTTCTTTTGCTTTTCATTCAATTTCTGGTGGTCGGTTTCCTCGTCCGTTTCTTCCTGTACTTCTGTTTTGACGTCCTCTTTGGAATCCACTTCTTCTTTATTGTTTTTACGTTTCTTTGCATTCTTTTCCTGTTTCTTCGTAATATTTACACATTCAGTTTCGGACTCGGAATCTTCGGTTTTTATCTTTTTATTCGGCACTTCATTAATTCCTTTACCCCTCTGTTTTCTCTTTAAAGCAGGCTTCGTCTCGTCGCCACGTTTGTCACTCTCGAATGCGGACTTCACCATACAGACGGGAACAACGTCGGATTCGTTTCCGTTTAATATAACGTAACATCTGACTCTTGCATGAACAACGTAGGGTGTCAAATCTGGCTCTATGTCGTTGATATGGCGCCGAGCCGGTAGTGCCGCCAAACATCCCTTTCCATTTCCTTTGACAACTATTAAAATAAACCAATTTGTTACCATTAAAATTTGCGCACGCAGTACAGTGCCCACTGGGAGTATTGCTTGCTTATTCTGCCTTGTTGCGCTTATGCTATTCATTACTACTGGTAGTAAAGTTATGTCAACGAATTCGTTTACAAAGTTTATCCACATAATAGTGCCGGTAACTTCGTCTCCAACTTTTAAATTGCCAGAATAATGATCCTTGCGTACTATGCCTGTCAAATTATTTTTTAATTGAATTACAAGTCCATCGGTTATAATCTTTTGAACAACACCCGAGACTTTCTGTCCTAATTTCACAGAAGAAATTGGTCTGTTTTGGTAAAATGGATTTTCTGCCAGTTCTGAAAACTTGTTCAGATAAAGACTCAGAGTGTCCACCGCCACCATCATTCTGTTTTTACTATCTGGCAGTCCGTCATGTAACTTTTTATATATCATAGTCAGACTTGTTATTTGCTTCTCTTTCTTATTAATAGCCATAATTTTCGCAAATAAAATCTGATGTACATATACCAGTTTGAAATTTGACACATTCGACAAAGATATGTATGCGAATGGTGTGGTGTCAATTATAGGGAGAATCACCCTCACACCATCTGGTTCGATGTCCCTAATCGAGCAGGGTATGCAGTCTCCTACTTTTAATTCATCGAATTTTCTGTGTCCTTCTTGGGGCAAGAAAGTTCTTGTCAAAATTAAACTGGGTGCTGTAGAGAACACTAAAGCTGAAAGAGTGTCTCCAGGAACGCATTTGGATGCTAATAATCCAGCAATCTCCACACAGGGAGACATATGTCCGGCTGGCAAAAATCCAGTACTGATATTCTTTCCGTCATTCTTGCTGATTCGTATATATACACCCTGAATCGATGATTCCGTAATTGTGCCGTCTACACGTTCCCCAATAACAAAATCGCACTCTTCCTCTTTTATCTTTTCTTTTGTAACTATGCTGAGACTCATTTTGCCCAGATTTTCGTCCACGTTTTCGATTTTCACCGTGACCGTCTGTCCAATGGAGTAGTTCCAATTTACATGAGCGGATTCTTTATTTAACGCAGTTCGCGGTACCCAACCTTTGACATCTTCGAAAAATCGAACTAGTAAACCGTTCTTGTTTATTTGAACTATGGTACCGTGATGTTGCGAGCCGCGTTTTGCTTCTTTTATATCGCTAAGGACGGGTAGATCGCTCATTATGAGTGATTTTTTGAACGTAGCATATATTCTGTGTCGTTCGCTATCAATCCCTAAAACTCTGGCTTGCTTGCGGTCACCGATTTTCAAGTTCTTCAGTCCGCTTAAACCGTCGTCGGAAAGGTGCTCTGGAGCTACGTATCCGTTGATTTTACCCGACTGTATGTTTACGAAACCAGTGTGGTAATTAATATTTTTGATTGTTACGTTTATCATGTCTCCTGGTTTTACATCCAAAAGGGAGAAGTGTTTTTGCTCGAGTATCGCACGCTGCATGGTACAAACATAAGTTCCATCCATCCAGTTGTACGATAGTACTCTGCATTTATGTTTGGAACCAGGTGTGAATTTCTCAAGGATTTTCTCAAAGTCCACTTCGGTTCGTTTTAGTGGAACAAATCCTCTGGATCCATTTTCATTCAATTGTAAAACAATACCATTAGATTCTCTAAACAGGAAGATAGCTTTCGTAATTATAGCACCAGGTTTAATTCCTTCGTCCTTGTGTGAATCAAGTAGAGTAAAGTATGCGAACTTCAGAGTCGGTACAATGTACAATAATGTTCCAGTAACTTCCATCCCTTTTGAATATTCGGACAAAGATTCCTTTAAGTAAAGCTGATTTACATACGCCACGTTTTTATGGAATGAAACTTGTAACCCATTTGAAAGTAGTTTCTTTACACGAAGTGTAAACTTTGTGCCTGGCATTATAACATCCAGAGATTTGATTTCAGAGGCTTGAACAGCTTCTACATGTTTACGCTTTGCAGACAATGTAATAGTTGAAGTACTTTCAACTGTCTTAAGTTCTATTACGTGACACAGTAATTGTCGTCCTGGACCTAAAGAATATTAATGTTATAACAAATGACCATATGCTAATTATAAAAAAGGAATAGAAGTACTCACAGTAACTTTTGCTCTTATCCACCTCCTTGCTAGGTATAAATGCTCTCACATTTGATATACCTGTATCTACAACATATCCATGATCCTCTATGCTATTTACAGTACAAACCATTTTCGAGCCTTTGATGAAATAATTCATGTCCACATTTTGATTAATTAACCGGGGTTCAAGTGATAACACAACCTGCCACTTTTCCTCTGGCTGCAGACTTTTAACATAACATACAACATAGTCCCCAGGGGAATAGATTTCTGGCAGAGATTTGAATTCAGACTGATCAGAGTCTTCAGACTTAATGATGCTTTGTAATAGGTTTGTGTATGATTCACTGATATCTGTAACTTGTACACGACCCACTATACCACCCGGTAGTGATACAATTAAATCATACTGTGTAACTTCAAAGATTCGACCCAGTATTACTAATCCTTCACATAATGTTCCGTATGACAATCTTTCTGCAGTAGTGGCAACAAGATTTGTGTCCTCTTTGGATGCTTCTTTCGCTTTCTTCTTTGCATCTCCACTTTTTTTCTTGGTTTTGACACTTGTTTTAAATAGTGGCTAAAATACAATTAGTTCATCAATAATTAATCGCGAAGTCAAGTTTTTTTTCTTACGTGGTAATTAATAACGATATCATAGAAGTATTCACAGCTAAATTACAAATGAATAGAAAAAGCCTAAAGTAATTTGGTAAAATATTTATGTTAAACAAATTTACCGATTCCAACGATTTTTTATCTAAAGGGTTTTTGCCACCTCGAGGGAAACTTTTTAAAGTCATCTGAAAAAGAATATTTGTTACTTGGTTTATAAATGACGAACATAAGTGTAGTCTTCGAAGTACTAGTGAAGGTTAATAATTCTTTATTACGTTTAAGTTTATACCAGGTTTCTCTCTCTCGTTGATACAATAATCGTATAACTAATTCAGGTGCAGAAAATAAAATTTACCTTTATGATTTTAAGAGAACGTACTGTTTAAAAACTGTATTACATTCGCACATGCTCAGGTTGCCAACACCGCACGTTTTGTGAGGTTATACTAACTAAATGCAACGCCATGTGCGCGATACCCATTATCATGATACGCACACACACACACACAAGCACACATTTTATTTTACCATAATGGATATCGTAAATTATATTGTAGTAATTCTAATAGGTACATTTTTCAATAGAACAGCTTTTGTTTCAATACAATATTTACTTTATTTACAATAATACAATAAATCATTTGATTGTTCACTAGACAGGCTGTAGTAGTCTCTCGTCTTGAATTTCTTTCATTTGTTGTTGTAATCTTTTATAAGTGTGTGTGTCTTCTAGTTTGGGCGGTATTAAACCAGCAGCTACATATCTACCTTCGTCGCATATAAAATTGTAAGCAGCGCATGCTTTCTCCACTGGAAGAATCTCTACTGGGATACTTCTTTTCTTTAATATTTCCATGATTTGTAATATCCTGGAGTATTTATACTGAGTCTCCAATCCCAGAATTAATATATCTGGCCTAGGATCAAGGGCAAGGAACAAGGATAGGGTTCCTTCGTTTATGTGTTCTCCTGATTTAATGTTCCAACTAAGAATCGTTTTTGGAAAGATTACAATGGGGCCTATTATCCTCGTTTCGTTTGAAAGGTGAAATCCATACTGTGAAAATAAAACATGAATAAGTCGGTATGATTTACTTTCAGATGAGCTCTTTTTATAAATTTATTAGAGAAATATTACGTACTGGTAAACACTTATTTATAATCAACTTTTCCCTGCTTTCTTGGTTAATAATTGTGACCGTTGTTTTTCCTGATCCTTCGTAAACCATTTTATATTTTGAGGTATGTAACCACCTGCAAAATATTATTTATATTTCTCACTGCCAAATAATAAACGCAGTAACAATTATGTCATCATTCAGCTGAAGCACAAGATGTCATTACAATATCCTTTCACTCCAGTTTACGTATCAAATAGAACACACTTTCGTTTGAATTTCTGACAATGTATTATCCACGTTTTATTTAAAAACAATGGAACTGTAATTGACAATTGACACATTTTCTGTCCATTTTCCTATGGAATGTAACTTACCTTGCATTAGAAAGTAGTCGATTTATTTGAAGCAATTTATTATTCATATTTGTATGAATGACCTACTATGGACAACACCGTAAAAATTAATTAACTCTTCTCAACTTGTCTGTATTATTGTTTTACGGTAAACCACAGTAAATTCGTGTATTGTGTAAACACTTGTGAAATGTGTTCTAAAGTGATCGTGGTCCATGCTTCTATGGCATTCATGTTATTGGTCGTTTCCGATAGCGCCGTGAGAACCTAACCGGCATGCGAATCTAATGTCAATGTGGTAGTATAGATAAACCTAAGAATATCCGATCCCCAAACTCCATCATGGCGATGTTCGGTCAGCTGCGACGTCCCCTTCCTATTTTAGTATATTTTTAGAAATATTGCAATTCAAATCGTTTATCACGAACGGACAGTTACTTTCTTACGCTATACTATTCGATAAGGGTCCGTCGGCAAGATGAGCCAGGGCTGCTGGAAATTCGACGAGGAGGACAAAGGTGAGCTTTTCGCTCGTGCAGGTTAATATCTCGCATAAATGTCAAAAATCGCGATAAAAATAAAGTGAATTGCGTGATATTTCGTATTCCGACAACACGGGTATTTCTGTAAATAACGTGTGTAATAACATCGGCACTGTAATTGTGATTTCGACCTGATCAGCGTGTTTATTCGAGCAACGTTTCTACGTTGAATTCGGCATGATAGTTTCATATAAATAACATTTTGTATCCACTAATATTTTAGTATAATACATTGTACTCGGTACTAATAAATTGGAAGATAGCAATTGAAATAAGTATGATTTCTTTCATTAAATGAACAGAGTGTTTTATGTATCAATGTTATTGATCCAAAACGAGTGTGTGCGTGTGTGTATGTATGTGTGTAACATTATCAGATTAGATTTTATTACAGAATAGTTAGGATCTTCGTTTATTTCATAGCACTATACATAGACATTGAAGAAGAAGATACGGAAGAGGAAAAAAGAACAAAAACCTATAGTGCCTGGGATCGAACACCTGATCTACTTTTAGAGCAAATTTTCTCATACCTTACTGTTCGTGAACGCTATTATGCCTCTCTCGTATGCAAACAATGGTATCATGCCTTTAAATTACAAAATGTATGGTCCACCTTTACATTGGAGGATACCACTCTCACCAGAGGCAAGTTTAATTACTACAGTGGTTGGCAGTATGTTTTGGATCACATGAGGACATCTACATGCCTGAATAAAGTTGGACGAAACTTCCGGTGCCTAATTTTCGAACCCATGTTGAACTTTTATAATCTCTATGAGTTTATGAACATGATATCATGGTATACCGAGAGACAGGGGTCAGACAATACTTCTGTGGCTGGAGTTGGTACCCATATCCGAAGACTTAAGTTCACATTTCCTTGTAACATGGCAAACAGAGACGATCCCGACCGTATTAGACTATTTGGTACAGGAGGGAAACTTTTAGAAGCATTGAAAAGGCTCATGCGCAATTTACGTAATTTAAGATGCTTAGAGTTAATAGATCTGATGCTTGATAGCAAGGAAGCTTTACATTTAATGGATGACATTTGTGCCCTTTGCACAGAAACCCTGTCGAAATTAGTATTGATAAATACTACAAGATACTATTGTCCACTTTTACATGTAGGAGTATTTCTTAATCTGAATGTAAGTGTTGACTGAGAACAGTATTATATTGGGCGTATAATGTTCTGACTGTGAAAGTAACTATTCCGTATGTGAAGGTATTGATCATCAGTCCCCAAAATCTTCATGAGGATGTAATATATTTAATTGGTTACACTAAGCTGCAACATCTTCATATCGTTCAAAATCGTTATAGTCCCAAGGATACAACAATGAGATTGGTAATAGATATGCAAAGACTAATTTAGAATCTCTTACATTCCGTTTAATATTTAAAGCTTTTAAACTTATTTTATTCAGCCTAAAAGAGCTGCATGGATAAAGATGAGAGTAAATAATCCAAAACTTAAAGTACACTTTGAGGTGGAAAGTTCAAAGCCAACTGATATTCTTTTGCCTATTGATTTATTGGAGCATGGTGGTATTCCATGTCATAGCATTGTCATAGATAACCCGAACACTCAGGTCAGTAAATATTAGATAGGGGAATGAAATTGTAATTAAAAATATTATTCCATAAGAACCAATATTACAGATCTCGTCGTCCACTGTTCTTACTCATGGAACATTTTTTGACTCGACAATAAGGGTGTATGCGTTCAAGGGATTAACCAGATACTTTCTGCATAGAAATTTCACACAGAGATTGGATGAGGCTCTAGTGCAATTCTGCAGAATGTGTCCGAATCTTCACACACTGGTAGCATTTTGTGTTTGAAAACCATCTACTGATGTTGTGTAACATGAAAGCTTTCCTAAAATTACCATGATGCTAACAATGCCCCCATAGTATGACGGCATGCATACAAATCCTTACGTTCTGAAAGGCTTTACTACCATGAGTGAGTGTAAGTTCCCCCCCTAACTAGGCTTCATTCCCAACACACATAACACAAGCTCTAGAAACATGTTGAAAACTTTAAGAACTTGTCCCTTGAACCCTTTTGGGGTCTATTAATATATTATGTTGTGTGGCAATATCGTCTATTCGTGAATAGTGTACAAGGCGACGGATTTAAATACAGAATGATTATTATATCAATGGCTTGGAAGCCGATCAATGGAAGGCAAACATTTTACCATGACACATTTGATAAGTTGGCTTATGATTCGGAGTGTCAATGTCATCATTCTCCCGCGCGAAATTACTTTTGTTTTTAACACGTAATCTTTATTTTTTTGCCAATCACCCGAAATTATCGATGATTAACTTATTGTGGTTGTGTTTTTGATTTTACGCATCCGTCGTCATTTTTTCCATGTGAGAAACTAAACTAACTTCCTGTAATGGAATAGGATGGGCAAATCAAATGAACGAACGAACGATTCGACATAGTTGTACAGATGAGAAATATTTTTCTACAGATGATCCGAGATAAGATATCAACGGCCACGATTTTAGAAATCGTGACCACGGCTAAGTCTCTGCGTTGCCTGTATGTCCGGCGAAACGCAGTTTTAAAGCGTTGCGATAGGGATTGGCTAAAGATCGGGAATTGGACACCGGAGCATTATGAATGGATCAAATTGCACAGTCATAGTTACGAGAGTACCGAGAAAGAGGTCTCGAAGATATTGAAATATAGGTGGCACATGCTATCTGAAAAGGAATTCAAAAATCAACAGATCAAGTTGCATCTATAATCGCTTGATATGTATCTCCGAGCGTATTGAAACGCGGAATTTTTAAAGTATTATACCCTTTTTTATATTGAGTGACGTTAACATGAAAATCCTTTCGTGAATAATAACGATGATATTATTGATGAGTGATATTTTTTAATGAAAATTGAATAATGCAAATCGTTCACGATATTTTGGAAAAAAAAAAGAGTGAACACCAGTCATCGATATGTAACTTGCTACAGTTATGTGCCTTTATACATTGTATTTATGTAAAATGTATTGTGTGTAAAATATAGCTTGTACGATAGATACTATCGTATTTGATAGAATTATTTTTACGTACGTTGGTACGATGAATTATCATCGACAAGGTATCAACGATATTTTAACAAGTAACTGTGATGAGAAAGCATAACTGTGTACAGGATAAATTATTCGAAGAATGTGTTTCGACTGTTATGTACAGTTACACTGTACAGGATAATTGTACAGGAATCTGTGCTGATAGGAGATAGTAGTGAAATAAACAAGTGCGTGTTTATTGTAAGTATTTTACTTTATTTTACTGTATCGTATAATGTAGATTTGATGTAGTATCATAACTTGTAATTATGTACAATGCCAGTAAATGTTTTAATTGGACACTTTCGTTTAAATAGTTACACCTATGTATAAGGGTATTTTATTAATTGATTAAATATACAGTATACCATTTTATGTATACTATACATAAGATTTCTGTCTACAAACATTAAAAATTAGCATGTAACATGTTTACTAAAGTTAACAAAATTGATGCATACGCATGTTATAAACAATTTACTAGCTTTTTGTAACATGTACCGCGAAGTGTTGTGTTTACAATGGTAAACTTTACAAAAAACAATTATCCGTACGATTAATCGAACTAAAGAAAACATTTTAGTATCATTATCGTATTAAGCTTTTATCGTATATACATGTTTCGATGTTGTATACACAAAACGCGAATAGTATTAAATAACAGTATACAATTATGCTCTTTAAACATTGGATAAAAATAAACAATGCAACTGCCCTAAATGAAAACGTCCCTTTCGAAATTCAACTATAACTTTTCGTCAAAACGCATTTATATATACAATTCAAAATAGACAACTGCAAGAAACACAATGATGTTTAATATCTTTAGTAATTGGACAGTTATAATAAATAAAAGGTGTGTTGGTGCTTCGCATTATCCTAAAAGAAGATATCTTATGTATAAAAGCAGAAAGTTGAAGAATTACGGCGCCATAGCTGCTGATCGTTTATCTCTGTTTTTATTGCGTTGTATAGTACGTGCCTTAAATGCAGCTGCGTTCATCAATGTCTATAAAAATCAAAGTATTATGAATCCTTGAATTGATAAAAATTCAATGAAATACCCATTAAATAGTTACAAAACATACCCTTTCCAATTTGGTCGTTTTTCGCTGTTTCGGTATAGGTACCACTTTCTCACCAAGATGGAAAATTTCGCGCAGAAGTAGATTGTCTGCAAGGTGAATGTTTATCCCGGGACCAAGTAGTCTGCAGCATGCGTTGTATTGCGTTCGCGCGCACCATCCTTCCAAATACAATGTTTCCTTGCCGAATCTGACGTGCATCTCCGGTACGACATCCTCCTGATAACATTATAATAACGATCGATTACAAATGCGTTTCCTTCGAATGTTTTTCCGTTACGTAATGTATCTCTAGTTTCACTTACTTCGATGTATCGTAGTATGTCTCTAAAGTTAGCCCGTTGCTGCTTGCGATCTTTTTTAGCCCTGTACTTATTCGAGTCCGTAGCTAATTCTTTCAGTACGTCGATCAAATCGAGCGACCAATCCTGTTCATAATCCTCCGAAAAGTCGCGACCGAGCTCGAATATCACGGCCAGTGCCTCTCCGGCTGATAGTCGGACATCCAAATGCGGTGACTCAAGTAATTCACGTAGTCTATTAAGAGATCTGAAACAACTTGTTAGTATTAGTTTGTTGATTCGTATAATAGGGAGTAGGGTTGAATTTTTATGTGACTACGTACGGCATGTAACTGTTGGCTCTATCGCTTGCAAGTAGATTGTATATCTCGCCCGGAGTCATAACTGTTAAAAGAAGTGTCCAAGATGAAATAGCTGCCGCGTGTAGTGCTGCCATGTCGGAGGAAACAGACGCAAGTGCGCCGTTTCCTTTCAGAAAGGAACCGGAGAAAATTCCAGATAATAATTGCACAATTTCAATGGTGTCAGCAGCATCGTTGCCAGATAAAAATTGATTCATGCTCAGAGCCCAGCAACACTGCAAATGTAGAGAAAAGTTAGTATTTGTTTATTCTTTTAGGGCAGCGATCATTCTGTACTATTTGATTTTGGTTCTACCTCTGAACGAGCTTGAATGGAGGCTGTAGTGTCATTAGCAATGAAAGTTAGGGTATGTTTCAAATCTCTGCAGACTGTTTCAGCACTTTCAAATATTCCCAGTTGAACACAGAGTAAGGTACTCAGTCTGGCTGCTGTTGATTGTTCTTCATAACGGCCCTTCTTTAAGCCTCGTTCCACAGCATCTGTGATAGTCATCTTTCTATCCTCCACAAAATCTGGGACATACTTGATGGCAAAAATCTTTTCTATTCCATTGAAACAAACTGTCCTGCCCTTTGCGCTTCTCTGTGTCAGACCGTCTATTGCTTCCTTCAGTTTCTCCTCGAATGCCTCCTGCTGCGCGACCTCATCCACTTCATTATCATTCACTTCATCCAATATGCTGCGGTTATCGGATTGACTGCTGGCCACGCTGCATGCATCATTGTTGATTGAATCCTCGTCAGATGTTACCTCAGCCTTTTTTCCACCGTGACCTATTACGAAAAATATCCCTTATTCATTATAGGTGGACATATTAAATGATTCAGCAGAGTATGTCTACTGTAATTAGCGAAAAATGTCAATAATAAAGAAGTTAGAAGAAACAGGCAATAAGTGTAACACATTGCATGTAACAGCTGGTTATATACTTTTAAATTTCCAAGAAACTGTATAAAAGTAACATACGCGTAATGTACTGCATATAAATTACAGAAGAAAAAGATATTTAAAAGATTTGTATAATTAATATAACATGTCAATTGGTTATCAATATGTAGTTGGGCTGACTATAACAGCTGTTGAAAGTGAATGTCATGTTACATAATGTGAAACCTGAACAGCTGTTATTCATGTCGTCCTATTTAATTATACTATATTTAAGGTGTATAATCAGATTTTGACAATGATCAGAGACAAAATCTGTTGACACTATAATTTACATTATTGCTAACAAATCTCGTTTACAATAATAGCATTGCCAGTATTACAGACTATGGATGCTACACTAAGGGATCTGTAAAAAAAATCATTTCAATTTTTAATTCATATAATAAATGACTAATCGTCAAAATGCGTAAGAAATGAAACATATTCAATGCCTAGCAGCGAGGAAAAAATACAACGATCGAAACGTGTTAATAAACAAAACTGTCCATCGGTGTAAACGAAACAATACCGATTCCGAGTAAGCAATTTTATTGATTGCGCAAAACAAGGTAACGTTTCAATCAATGTTACAATCCCTGACCGCTGAAAAGATTTAACATTGCGATTCATCCGATACGCAACGTTCAATAACAACATCGTATGTGTGACGCGCTGCAAAAGAATTCAATATTTTCGGCACGTCCGACAAAAATTGAATAATATGGTGCAACATCGTGCAAAATATGATTCATCCGCCTAATCCGTACTTCGCTACGGGGAAAAAACGCAGTAATGCAGGAAACCGATAGCGATTTGACATTTCTGGACATTTATACTAATCTAATCACGCGAGTCGATTGCCGCGCGTACACATTGACGAATTCTCGATACAATTTTCTGTTTCGTTTGGAGTTGTCTTTCGAAACGTCGAATTTCCCCGTAAAACCCTGGCACTTAACCCACGGAACCATGTGCTAAAAGCATGAAAGTCACATGGGGGATAGGTGGTGTGGTAGACGCGTACTTGTGTCGTTTTAATATATCGCAAGATATTCCGTGAATCAATACTGCTTTTCTCGGTCACGTTGAAAACGTGCTGCGTCGTGCGAAACTATTGTCGCGCGAAAAATAACGATAATATAATTAGAGGAACGTGACGTACGTGAAGCAAAATAAATAAGATTCATAAGTACGATGAGTCATTCGCGAAGAATGAATCGATAATTTAATATGTCCTACCGCAACCACGTGCATAGAAATGTTGAAATCTATTTTTCACGTGTACGAGGACTATGTGTAGACGAATGTCTGTGATTTATAAGCAATAGAAACGTTAAAAACGAGCGAAATAGAATTCTCACCGGATTTTCCTTTTCTGCCTCCTTTGCCTGGCATCGTTCTTCACCTTCCTTATTGCACAATTGATACTAAGAGAAATACTTGATCAAGAGGGTAAATGTCTTGCACTATTAATTTTCTTTCGTATACTGTATGCACTGCATGTATTTTTAATTAGAATTTGATAAAAACTCATTAACATGTTGCGAAATGTTCAAAACATACACGTCGAGACAGCCTACGACGGGCTTTCTCAAGTGCACTGCCTTCTGCGAATGGCGAATGTGCCCGAACCTGGCCGAAACACCTCGAAACGCGCAACGCGCATGCGCCACACTTATGCGGGACGTTATAGATCGACCAATCGAACGATCGGAATTCGACTAGAGCCGTGGGAGAACGTAAAATCGCGGGAGAAAAAGTACAGCGCATGCGTCAACTAGCGATTGTCCAACAATGTCGGAATTCTTATCTTTTACGCGAAAAACGGTGTCCGATAAAAATCTGCGTTTGCTAATCGGTGAAAGGAAATTTGTGGAGTATATACAGGTAACGTTTAAGCAATATACTTGTTCTCGAATGTTAATATGATAGAACAGCAGTTCAATTTTGAATTTAATTCGATCGTCCGCCGCTAGAAGAAAAACGGGTAGATGGAATGTACAAATACGTTTATTTTAAAATTTGTATCGTGTAACAATGTTCGAACGGTGATTCAAATTATGCGATAAAGATAAATTGTCGTGAATTATTATAGTTTGATAACAACTTTTAGTGTATGTGTCTGTGTGTGTGTCCCGCGTAATCCTAGAGTAAAACTAGCAACAGAAATCTTACGGATCGCACCTAAGTATCTTAAATTAGATCACCGGTGTTTTAAAGTACATAAACAATCTGTTGCATTTGGTCCGTAGCTTAGAATTATACGCAGCTGCTTCAGATAAGCGATAGTTATTTGCCGTTGCATATAACGTGAACGTAGCCATACAGATTTAAGTAGAACGAATGTTTCGTGTAGTTTACAATACTGATTTTGACGTTAGAATAAAGAAAAGAAAAAAAAAATAATAAATATGGGAAAAGGAAAATCCTAATTAATGCTTAGTATAGAAGCGCCTTACCACATGGTCCCTAGATTCAATTTTTCTTGAATTCTGTTAGAATTTTGTTCTTCTTTAAGAGTGCATCATCAGTGCACGTTGGGAACAGGATCAGAATTACAATGCATAATTCTTATAGACATATTACCAGTATTACATATTCTTTCATTGTCTTATTAAACAAAGAGAACATTAAAAAATATATAATATAAATTACGTAACATAAAGCGTAAGTTTCCTTTCCAAAGGATCATGAATTTTTGCCCGCCATATTTGAATCCGAAGGTTAACAAAAAATGATGCGATGTCTATCTACCGTTTGAACGTAATAAAATACGAATAATGTGTACAATACGTGTAGAATTATATTACTATGTATAAGATTGACTTGTTCTCGAGTTTTATATGCTTTTTTCTTTCGAATATACATATATTAAGTATGGTACAAAATTTAACATATTCAAAGTGTAGCAAAAGTCGCGAGAGAGGCTATCTCTCTCTCTCAAAATCTAGCTATAGTTCGCATTTAAACCTAGCTCATGTACAATTGCTGATACACACTTACAAATATATCAGTCTATTCTGAAGCACCTTATTCACTACGATTGTAAATATCACGCCGGAAATATCTTATTTTTCATATTTACATAATTTGACGAAACAAAAAGGTTATCCGAAAAAAAAGTTGTGTTTGCTATCATTTGAATATGTTAATACACACGTCTCGTTGATCGTCGAAACAAAATCATCGCGTCGTCGTAACGGTGCGTACTATATATACTAGGGAACAGAAATTCAATTTTCCAAATCTGGAACTTGTAACGTAATGTATACTCGTGTAATCTGCAAACATTTAATTCGCAATTCGCGTCACTATTGTCGTCGCTTCCAATACGAAAGCGATTTTCGTTGCTGTCCAAAGTGTCATAATGCTTTACAAGAATCGTAACAGAGCAAATGCTATGCTTATGATCGACAGGACACTGACTGCATGTGTCGCGGAGCTGCGGACGTCGCTATTTGCAGCCGCTTGTGTGTTAAGTAGACTCTCGCACGGTGTGACCCTTAGAATGAAGTTGAATATGGAATCAACAATGTTCGCTGGCGTAGGATCCGAACAGGTCTCCAACACCTTCACCATGCAGCTCTGAAGTCTCGAGATGTCCCTGCAAAATGTGTTCGTGAGTAATAATTTGTGGTACATTTACAGCAATCGTAAGCAGTATACACTTACGTGCACTCTTTACTTCCAAAAATGAGAGACGGCAGACTGTCGAGTCCTGGTAGGGTAGCACTGTTAGGATCGCTAACAGGTACATAACTTCCAAAAGTGGTATTAGCACAGTCTTGAATTTCTTGTTGTTTTGCCTGGAAACACTCTGGTCCTCCGGCAGCAATGAAAACTAGAAAGAGTACAGCAAACGTTAGAATGATTTACAGAAATGGTAATACAAGTATATGTGTAAAAACAATATATACATACTGGCAATACGATCTCCTTCTTTGAAGCAAACAAAGCTTAGAAGAGAATCAGTAATATTCTGTATTACTCTCTTATTCTCTCGTTCTTTTGGCTCCAAGCATGGCTCTATAGCCGTTGTAAAGTTGGCCACACATTTTTTAAGGATGGGGGTTTTACGGCAGTACTTTTTGAATACTACATCCAGCTCTCCCTTTGGCTTGTATTTTTCCATTTCCTCCTGTAATTCTGTCACATTGACAAGCGATTTAAGGCAATGAACCATATCTTCTTGCGCATGGTTGGCAACGTCGAAAGCATCCGGTCCTCCATTCTTATCACACTTCTGTCTAAAAATGTTTTTGGCATCTTCGATATTTGGAAGTGCAGATGCATTGAGTCCTTTCAGTTCTGGGATGTTCACAGCACTATTGACTTTCTGTAGAACTTCATCAGCGGTGGGTATATTTGTTTGAGACTCTGTATGCCCAAGAAAACCTAAAACCATCAAATTTATACAATTAAAGATTATTATAAATACGAGAAAACACCAATAAGTTTTTACACAGTGCTGAAAGAGAATCGCTTTCTTATAAACAGCACCTCATTAAACACAAGTTTAGCAAATGATAATCCAACCAAATGATAAACGACCATGTATTGAGAGTGCCATCATATTATATAAAAAAAATGTGGGAAAAAATTGTGTACTATTAGTACGACACTCTGAAATTATGGATGCATTCTGCAATCCAGTGAAAAAAATTACATTACGATAACCACTTCCTCTTTCAAATGCTGTTGTGTTGCATAACACAATTGGTGTATCAAACATTGATATGATACGAATACTAGTCACACGAAAAAGTGAAATAAATTCATTCATCCGGTTCACGTGTTAAAAACAAAGTTCCGATTAAAATACTATGACAACAGAAGGAATTATAAAAACTAACTTGACTTAAAACATGTCCAGTTCTGATCGAAATTGCTTACGTGTACGAAGAGTCACGTTACGGAATTTCCAACGTTAGTATAAATGTTTTATAAGCGTCGCACGTTCGTATTATTTGTGCGCATAAGGCGCGTGTCTTTTTCTATTCTACCGGGCCGATAAAATAACCGTAACAGCCTTATCAAAACATCATTCTCAACTCGATATAAAGTAGCTGAAATACGAAAATTATAAAGTAGACGATCTTTTGTCATTGCCGGATAAAATTGCTTCCGTTCGTGGAAGAAAATTGGACTAGAAAAGATTAACAGGTACATGCAGTCGTCAAAAGGTTTCTCCTATTTCGGTTTTAAATGTCGAAGTTCAAATTGTCTAGTTTCCGTACGTGCTTCCTTTTAAATCTTTTCTAACGCACAAATCGCACGTTGGAAATCGTAAATGTGACCGTAATCGGTGGACTTTGTATCGGACTTTTATTTCCCTGTACAGTCATTCATTACTTCTTTTTTCTCTTTCTTTCGCTTTAATAACAAAGCGAACACTTCACCTAGTTTCCGATTATAACGACACGGCGTACCAATTTAATACTCGAGAAGCGATACTGTTCGTAAAACCGTGTTATATCAAGAGCATCATTATGTCTGCAGAATTTTTTTTTAGTTACTCTAGGTTGAACAGTCAACAACAGAACAAACAAGTTCTGTTGCAGATCTTCTTTTTATATCGAACGTCGCGACAAAGAGCGTCACTGTGTTTTTTTCGTTCATTTTAAGCACGTCGGAATATTCTATAAGAACAATGGCGTAGAATTTCAACAACAAAAACGACATTGAAATTAATTACATTTAAATGTATTTGTATGTATATATTTACGAGGGGAGCAAAGTGCATGGGATGAATCAACATGTAATCTGTGCATTCGTCACACGTGGAACGAAGTCAGTGAGATAACCGTTCGTGAAAAGATATAAATACGTTGACAAAATATTTGCCGTTATTTCAGCGATCGATCATGATTATTGCCCATATGCAGATTTCAATAATTTACTCATCATTGTAGCAGCCAAGAAAGTACGTCACATCGCGGTACAAAAAAAAGAGACAACGTATTATTAATCGTACGATTACAATATAGAAAAAAGACAACGGGAACGTTAGTACGATAATTACATATGTCTATTGCCATTGAAACGCGATTCGAATATATTATTCAACCGCTTCGGTGGTAAAGTTTTCAAGTATTCCCCTGTGTACACAGGATAATCCATAGAAGCAGAACGGTTACGAATAAATGTTCGCATTTGAATTTACGATGTCTGGCATGCAAATGCGTACGTGCGCTGAAAACTCTTGACATCTAACCCTCTTCTGCACGATAAACATTTCTAGCCCGAGTAACATGCCCGTATATCGTATGTATACGCGTATATACAGAAAAAAACAAACGATTCGTAATTGCAATCGTCGGCGTGTTATTATCTCACACGTATCGTATACTCGTCTCTCGTGTCCCTTTCCCTTTCTCTCCCTCTGTCTCTGTTTAGGCTGCCCTCGTTTCGAACTGTTTTACATTCGCACGCTATCGTTACGCTACGAATATCTTTCGTCGTCGTAGATTCTATACTTTTCGACACAACAAAGGGGAAAGAAAGAGAGTCGCAGCGATTCACTTCCGACACGGTGATTGGTGTCCGTGGAAAATACACTTACCGCATAGAAACACCACGGCAGTGACTGTGTAATACTTCATTATTCCTTTCGAAGAAAGAAAAACAAAAAAAAACGAAACGCCCGACGGAATTGTTAACGAACCGAGAAACAAACGCGACTTCGCGATCGAGGTTACACCACTCGTCTGTCCGGCTGGGTTTCGACGCGAAAAATGATGATCTACGGGTACAAACTTCTCCCGATTGGAAACGCACCTTTAGCTACGCATCGTGAACGCGAGAACCTCTATGTCTGCCGTCGGGCCAACGCGTGACTGTTTCTTTATCATGGAAAACGCGTGCGATGCGTCACTGGTTGCTCAGAAAACCGGTGAAAGGGAGAGGAACGAAGGGGAGTGAGAGTGAGAGAGAAGGAACAAGACGTGGAACAGGAAAGATAAAGAACGAGGAAACGAAACGAACACGCGTTAGACCCGCACAACCGCTATCTCGATACTAAACTGTTCGGCGCGTGCGCTCGTCTTATATAAACTCGGTTTTTATCCCCCCCTTCGTTTTGTATTCTCTGATTCCCGTCCTAATTTCGTATGGATATTGTATTAACCGAATTGAACGATCGTGGTTTACGTTTTTTGGTAATTATCACCATTTTTTTAGGATTCGCAGTTGGTAGTGTAAGTCTGGTTTGTTCGATCATACTTGCAGAAATGAGAGAAAGCTGTGACATAAATCGTATTGAAATATTGAAGTTATTCTATAGATAACCGAATGAGAAAATTGTTATGTGGGAAATTGTATTGGTTTCACATAGTCAATAGGTGTACCATATATTGTTTATTTAAAAAATACTCTTTCAAGATTCCTCGATAGTATAGTGGTTAGTATCCCCGCCTGTCACGCGGGAGACCGGGGTTCGATTCCCCGTCGGGGAGGATTTATTTTTATACTTTTTGGTCGTAATAACATTCTTAACAATATATTTGTCTATACCACTGGTTCTAAATTGGTTAAACCGCGATATTATGAAAGCGAAATATTTTTTAACACTAAATCTATCGCCAATACCTATGAAACTCGTAAAAATAGAAAATTACAGTTAACTCTTCATAAAGAAAAGTATATTCCTCATCATAATCAAGGAAAACAATGTTGAAAGCTATAAAAACAGGAATTTTGACCCGTCTTGCTAGGTTTAACGTTAAATGATTTATCCACAATTGTTTTTATATAATAAAGTGTTCCCTGGTTTAAAAAAAAAATTAAGAACTACTGATCTATGTTGTATAGTTGTCGAGACAAACCACTATCACTTTCTTTTCTCTGTATACATATAAAGAAATCAACTTTATATCTCGAAAAACCCGCGTGCGTTTATTCAATTAAAAATTAGTGTCCCGTTCTCCTGGGATAATTAATATTGCGCATTCTTTACCGTGACATTGTACGAATCGCTGTATTTAAAAACGACCCATGATGTTGCACGTATTACACATGTCCATTGTATTTTGACCTTCTTTGTCGGTGGAACCTGGAGGAACTATTCTTCTGACCGAGAAACGTGTACTGGGAAGATCCTCCACCATCGCCGGGTTTGCTAGTAACATTTATAAATATAAAACTGTGTTGCGAGGAAACTAGGACGCCATTTGCGATTTTCATTTGTTTATTCGGATTGAATATCAAGCATCGGTGGTTCAGTGGTAGAATGCTCGCCTGCCACGCGGGCGGCCCGGGTTCGATTCCCGGCCGATGCAATCCTTTTTTATTTTAAACATATATTATATTTTCTATTTTTGTTTACAGAAAATCGTGAATAATTTTAATTAAACTCAGAAAACTATGTTTGTCCGAATAAATATATGAAAATCACTGAGTGAAAAGAAAGTTTAATTAATAATTTAAGTTTCGATTAACAAAGTAAAGTAAGCGAGGAATGAATAGCTTTTTATAGAAACTGCACTTTGCACACTACTTTGTGAATAATTTTACTATGTGAATAATTTTTATTTCCCTCAGAAAACTATGTTTGTCCGAATAAATATATGAAAATCACCGCGTGAAAAGAAAGTATAATAAAAAAAACTTAAGTTTCGATTAACAAAGAAACGTAAACGAGGAATGAATAGCTTTTTATACAAACTGCACTTTGCACGGTTTTATCCGACCTATACAGCATTACGCAACATTTACCTTTATTAATATTTGTCGGCAATGCGTCGATGATCCCCGGATAGATATTTCTTATCTTCGATTCGCTGATCTGTAGAATTATTTGAAACCACAACGGAAATTCGACACTCGTGGCACTGTAACGTAGTTTGACTGAGTTTGACCGAACTCTTGACACGAACTGTTCGACGGTTGCTGACGAACTGCGCGATTTGAAACAAAGTGCGTTCGAGGGCTAGCACGTGGCCCTGCAACAAAGGCACTTCGAGAAACGGTTAGACTCTTCTTTCGCCATATTTGAAACAGTGGTTGTCACACGTGATATTTTCTTCTTACTATCCGCAAATTCTTATGGTTTTGTCTAAACTGTGAAAAGAATAATGCAATCTGCTGTAACGTAGAAAATGATTAACATACTTTATTTCAAATTCGACAGCTTTTTCACACTATAACAGAGAATAATTCAGGTAACTGTAAAACAGGTATTTTTTAAATGACAACACTGTGGAGAAAAGAAATTCAGTCTACACAAGTAACTGCATATTTCCACCGAGTAATATTTCATTAAACGACATTCAAACACACGATCGGTCGATTTACCTGTCCCGAAACTCCGACTACGATCATAATCGCTACAAGTAGACGATAATAATGTCCGTTGCTCTGGAGAGGCCATACACCGACGATCCACAGGAAATTTTTGTTCAGAACATACTGTTTCTTTTCGAAGAAATCCATTGTAATTTTGGAAAACGATATCCAATTTCCTCCCGTCGACGAGACGGTCGATTTATCTCCGACTGTGTAGAGCCATTCGGAACACGTGCGCTATGTCAAGCTTATCAACGGAAAATTGACTTATCAATTATTAAAGCCACAGCGAAACGATGCAAATAGGCAAACAATTTATGTAGAAAAAGATGCACGGCTCTAATTATGATAACGCGACGTGGAACGGCGGGGAATCGGTTCGCTTATGGCAAAATACAATTCAGACAACGTCTGGTCGTTTCGATACAGTGGTTCTAATTTTCCAAAAAGAAAGTGTTTCAGTTGATATCACGTTTTGTCAAAAGTTCAAAGAATATTTCGAGTGACTTATAGGAGTCATTTTTCATACAGTTATCGACAACAAGTATCCTTTTCTACACTTCGCACGTGAAATTTGTTATGTAGTGTCTATTAGTGTCTATTAGACGATGAAAGAAATAATATTGTTGCGTTAACTGATAAATGTGATGTTAAACATGTACGACGAGTAACTGCATATTTCACAGTAATAACGTGATCAAAATGTTGATATTACCAACGAATTACATTTCTCTATAAATTATACTATAGCACCGCGTCTCTGAACGTCTAATCTTCGTTCTAGGTGCTAAAAGCTGTTGAAAGCTGGAGTAATGACAGAGATACGGCTATTCAAGTATTCCCATCAGTTATCATCACGTGCACATCGATGACGAAATATTTGAATCTGATTTTCAACGCGGAGAAAGTAAATACTCGAATCAATTATTCCCAATAATACATATATCACTTGCATTCTCACGGTGGACGGAGACAGATTAATTTTATGAAATTTCACCTGCTATTTAATACAGGTTAAAGATTTACTTTTCCGTGTAAAAAAGAACTACGAGAGTATGATGGATATCCCGCAAAAAGTACTTATGGAAAGTGGCTCCATGTACGGGCGAACACTTACTCTATTTTATGCCAGTAAGTTTTATAGAATGTGTATTTTGGAATACTCGAATATTTACTTAACCCCCACGAATTTCTACTTCAGCGTGGATCTTGATAGCAGCCGCATTTTACTTCATCATTCCAGCCTTACCAATTATATTAGACATTGTGATACCGTTAAACGAGTCGCGGGAAAAGAAGTTTCTTTTCGAGGCGGAATACCTGGTGGACAAACAGAAATATTATTATTATATATTTCTAAATGAATTATTATCGGGGTTGTTAGTAGTGTATATTGCAATCGCTTTGGATACAATGTATCTGGTGTTTGTGCAGCATGGCTGTACCTTATTTGTGATCGCTGGGTATTTATAATTATTTCATTACTTCATGTATTTTGTGACTAACTATTATTTCATTGACTAGTTGAAATTATGAAACGAGAATCGTTAATTTTTCGTAGGAATCAGGTAAAGTATCTACATATATTAGAAAACTACTATATAGACAATGAAGAGGCGGTAAGATTGACAGAGAAGTACAAATGGAAGTCGTACGACCAGGTGGAATACGATGAAATGTATAAAAATCTACGATTCGGAATCCAGATACACAAGGATGCGATATCGTTAGTAGAATTTTTCTTTGCACAAACCTATCGATCGATACTGATCATTGTTTCCTCATTTTCATTAGATTTTGCAACGTTTTGCAATCGTCGTTTTCCACCTCATTAGCGATACAAATAATGTTGAACGTTCTTGGTGTCAGTATTGGATTGATACAGGTGCGTAAATTTCAATACAATTCTTTTAGTGCTCGTTATTGGTTGTGTCAAACAAATAGTTTTTCAAATTCCCTACGATATTTCAGATGATTATTAATCTAGATAACGACGACCTGCTGAGATTCGTATCGCTTACAATTGGATTACAAGTTCATTTGTTCTTTTTATGTTATTCCGGTGAAAGAATTATCAACTATAGTATTCAATTATATTACGACGCGTAAGGGATTATTTTCAATGTTATCGACAAATTCGATTAAGAATCTTCTCTGATTAATATATGAGTTTCTGTGAAGATGTTCAGCGAAATGGTACTTGTTCTCCAGAAGGGTCCAGGTTCTCTATAAATTGCTAGTGTTGAGGAGTTTATTTCCTTGCAAAATAAAAGCCGGAAATGTCATTGTGGTGGGCATGGAAACATTTCAAACCGTACGTGTCATTATACGTAATTTACATTTAATTTAATATCTACTGGAATTCATTTGCGAATGTGCGCGTGTGTTCAGATGAGCCAAACCGCGGTATCTTATTTCACCGTATTTTCATCCGTACGATAAAACTAGTGTGGGAAGGAAATTAGCAATTGTAAGTATCTGAAAACTATCGAAATAAAGAGGAACATGAATACTGTTGGATGATCGATTTATTTAAAAAAAAATAATCTTCCGCGACAATATACCAACACATTATAACAAATTCACAAAAGAAATTAATAACTTATTTACCATATTTTAATCTGCGACCCCGTTCTGGAAATACGAGCTTCGAAAATAAAGTAGTCGATTTCCGAAAAAGTATTGCCCTGTGGTCTGCGGTGATGGAAGTAGTGATCGACCTTTCGCTCTCTCGTTGTCCAGGTGGTTCACTGCTAGAATGCTCACCTGTCTCGTGGACGACTCGAGATTTTGCATAATTATGTTCAATTCTCATGTTTATCCTAACATCTCCGATTTACACGATTTTATCCAACCGATGCTTCATTATCGTGAACACTTTCCTTTGTTAATATTTGTCGAAAGCGTGTCGATAGTCCTCGGACAGATATTTCTTATCATCGATTACCTGATCTATACAATTACCTGGCTGATACAGATTATCACAGCGAAATAAAAAATTCTCTATCACATGTCCCAAATGTAATATTCTTAGTTTGCCTCGTTCAACGTTATTACGAACTGTTTCGACACTCAGAAAAGCAGAGGCATTAGTAGTGACGCAGAAAATAAAAAAAAAGAGTCTATTATACTATAACAGAGAAAAATTTAGCCAAATGAAACACAGTTCTTTTTTAAAAGACAACACTATGGAGGAAAGAAATACCTTCTACACGAGTAACTGCATATTTCCACCGGTTAGTATTTCATTAAATGACATTCAGACACACGATCGTTCGATTTACCTGTCCCGAGACTCCGGCTACGACAGTAATCGCCACAAGTACGCGATAATAATGACTGTTTGTCTGGAGAGGCCATACACCGACGATCCATAGAAACTTCTTGTTCAAAACGAACGGTTTCTTTCCGAAGAAATCCATCGTAATTTTGGGAAAACGATATCCAATTTCCTTCCGTCGACAAACGGTCGATTTATCTGCGACTGTGTAAAGCCATTCGGAACACGTGCGCGATGTCAAGCTTATCAACGGAAAATTGACTTATCAATTATTAAAGCCACGGCGAAACGATGCAAATAGATAAACAATTTATGTATGAAAATCTGCACGGCTCTAATTATGATAACACGACATAGAACGGTGGGGAATCGGTTTGCTTATGGCAAAATACAATCCAGACAACGTCTGGTCGTTTCGATACCGCGGTTCTAGTTTTGCAAATTCGATCGATACGTCGAAGAGCAAAGTGTTTCAGCTAATGTCACGTGAGGGTGATGTCCGAATATTTATGGGAATCATTTTTCATAGATTTATCGACAACAAGTATCCTTTTCTACATTTGTAACTCATTCTATCTCCTCGATAGGAGGTTTTGTGCTGTGACACGGTATATAGTGGACGGTATTTTTTTCTTATGGATTTACACCGTGTTTGTGAAGTCAGATGTGAAATTTGTTACGTAGTATCTATTAATAATGTTTTTAATCGTACGACGAGTAACTGCATATTTCACAGTAACAACGTGATAAAAGTTTTCATTTTATTAACGAATTATGCTTTTCTATGGATTATTCCACGTTCTAGATAGTAAAGGGTGTTAAAAGCTGGAGTAATGACAAAGATACGGCTATTCAAATATTTCCGTCACTTTTCGTTACGTGCATATCCATGACGAAATATTTGAATCTGATTCTCAACGTGGAGAAAGTAAATACTCGAATCAATTATTCCCAATGATACGTATCACTTGCATTCTCTCGGTGGACGGAAACAGATTAATTTTATGAAATTTCACCTGCTATTTAATACAGGTTAAAGATTTACTTTTCCGTGTAAAAAAGAACTACGAGAGTATGATGGATATCCCGCAAAAAGTACTTATGGAAAGTGGCTCCATGCACGGGCGAACACTTACTGTATTTTATGCCAGTAAGTTTTATAGAATGTATATTTTGGAATACTCGAATGTTGACTTGATCCCCATGACTTTCTACTTTAGCGTGGCTTTCGGTGGCAGGCGCATTATACTTCGCCATTCCAGTCTTACCAATTATATTGGACGTTGTGATACCGTTAAACGAGTCGCGGGAAAAAAAGTTTCTTTACCAGGCAGATTACCTGGTGGACAAGCAGAAATATTATTATTATATATTGCTAAATGAAGTATGGGCCGGTTATATAGTCGTATTTATCGTCATCGCTGTGGATACGATGTTCATTGTGCTTGTACAGCACGGCTGTACGTTGTTTACCATCGCTGGGTATTTATTTGATATTCTTTTATTACTTTAGATAGCTAAATAATTATTTCGAATAATAAATTGGTGGGAGATTTTAATTATTTTTTGTATTTTGTGACTAACTATTGTTTCATTGATTAGTTGCGATTGTGAAATGAGAATCGTTAATTTTTGATAGTAATCAGGTAAAGTATCTACATATATTAGAAACCTACTGTACAGACAATGAACAGGCGGACAAATTGGCAAAGAAGTACGAATGGAAGTCGTACAACCAGGTGGAATACGATGAAATGTATAAAAATCTTCGATTCGGAATCCAGATACACAAGGATGCGATATCGTTAGTAGAATTTTTCTTTGCACAAACCTATCGATCGATACTGATCATTGTTTCCTCATTTTCATTAGATTTTGCAACATTTTGCAATCATCGTTTTCCACCTCGTTAGGGATTCAAATAATGTTCAATGTTCTTGGTGTCAGTATTGGATTGATACAGGTGCGTAAATTTCGATACAATTCTTCTAGTGCTTGTTATTAGTTGTGGCAAACAAATAGTTTTCGAATTCCCTGCGATATTTCAGATGATTATTAATGCAGATAACGATGATTTGCTGAGATTCGTATCGCTTATAGTTGCACTCCAAGTTCATTTGTTCTTTGTATGCTTTTCTGGTCAAAGAATTATCAACTACAGTATGCAATTATATTACGACGCGTAAGGGATTATTTTCAATGTTATCGATAAATTCGATTAAGAATCTTCTCTGATTAATATATGAGTTTCTGTGAAGATGTTCAGCGAAATGGTACTTGTTCTCCAGAAGAGTCCAGGTTCTCTATAAATTGCTAGTGTTGAGGAGTTTATTTCCTTGCAAAATACAAGCCGGAAATGTCATTGTGGTGGGCATGGAAACATTTCTATCCGTACGTGTTATTATACGTAATTTACATTTAATTCATTATCTACTGGAATTCATTTGCGATTGTTCGCGTGTGTTCAGGTCAGTCAAACTGCGGTATCTTATTTCACTGTACTTTCATCCGTACGATAAAACTAGTATGTAAAGGAAATTAGTGATTGTAAGTATCTGAAATTCCTTTCCGAAGCCCCACCGTGAAATAAAGAATAAAACACTAAATAAAAGTTTATAAACATTATTTTAATCACCCTTTTTCAATACATATATTACACTAAAAAATTATATGTATAGGGTGTCCCAGAATTACGGAATAAAGGGGAACATGGATAATATTTATAACAGGTGAAATTTCTTTACCATATTTCGCCATTCACCTTTGATAAAATTGGGTCGTGATAAGCCTGCGAATCATTTGATGATCTAGCATCGGGGCGCCCCGGGTTGGATTCCCGGCCGATGCAAATTTATTTTTTCATTTTGCATAATTATTTCCCATTTTTATGTTTGTCCTAACACGTCCACTGGACTCCAGACGACGTGAATCGTCTTCTGCAAGTGTAAATTGCAAAAAACATCTCTACGGAAAAGCAGTGTTTAATTCATGGTTACGCAGCAAAAGCAAAAAGTGATCAAACAGCTTTTTATAGAAAGTGTACATACATAGCACGGTTTTATCCGAGCGATACTTAATTACGTGACACTTACCTTTGTTAATATTTGTCGATAACGCGTCGATGGTCCTTGAACAGATATTTCTTATCTTCGATTAGTGGATCTATATAATTACTTTGCTGATACAGATTATCACATTGTAACACACAACGAGTTGAAAAAGTTGTTTATCACGTGAGCCAAAAGAAGATACAACTTCGTTCTTTTTGGGTCCACTTCAACGTTGACTAAGATCTATTAATTATTCGTTCTTCGATAAATTTCAATAATATCATTTGAATAGTCCTTTCCCATACCCATTGATCACACTAAATTATAATACTTACATTAATGCTATACAGAAACAAATTATTCTCTACCACATGTATTGTTTAGTTGTAAGACGGGAGACTACGAGCAATAACTAATTCAAAACAATTAATTGTAACGCAATCTACCCTACTGTTTGCAACTTTACAGCTGTTTACTAACATTGCATTCGTAGCATCGGTGGTTCAGTGGTAGAATGCTCGCCTGCCACGCGGGCGGCCCGGGTTCGATTCCCGGCCGATGCAATCCTTTTTTGTTTATTTCTGTTTTATTCACATTTTGTGTTCACACAATGTGATCCATTTTCATCTAACACAAATTGCTACAAATTTGAGCATGTGAAAACAATGTTTAACACTAACACGACCAAGGATTGAATTCGATATGTCTAGTAACTTTTATGGTATTTTCGTCATCCTTTGATACATACTATGGATCCCTGAAGAATCTCCGACATTTTGTTATACCTTAAGCGATAGTAAAGGTTATCATTAAGGAAAAGGTAATAGAAGGAAATGATTAAAAGTAATGTCAGGAAAGTCAAGGATAGTGAAGTAAAAGACTCGGACGAGTAAAGTGTAGAAAAGATGTATTCGAAAACAAAAGTCAAAGCGTACTGTCCTGAGATACACAGTGCATCTCCTTATACAGGGTGTCCCAGTTCCCAGGACGTTCGTTACACCTTTGGATAGCTCAGGTAATTCTAAGATACGGATCATTAGTTTCAGCGTCCCATCACAATCCGTGGCCGAGTTATTAACGAAAAACGACAGCCAATCAGAGGGCTCCGTTTGGCGCGGCAGCGCGACAGTTCCTACTTGTACAAGTTAATGTCTTGTAGTAGCGGGAGTGTTTATGCGGCCGCGTCAACGGAGCCCTTGAAAGGGATACAGACCGAGCACTAACACACTTCCACGAAAAATGTATCGATGAGTCTGTCACTGGGTCACCGAAAAAAGGTCTAATTTATGACATTACCTCTTGCGCGTACCCTATGGAATTTCACCGCTGGCACACCATCGGTTTACGCCGCAAAATTTACAGAACACCGCACAATAAATTCACATTAAAAAAAAAGACCGTTGCCTGATAATTTTCACCTTAGATTTGATTAGATTATTATAAAGAATGTATGCACTCGTACACTTGTTCCATTTGTTCAGCGAAAGGAATAGATTCTTCATCACCGAGAAAGTTTGATTATTAATCGATTACCAATACATCCGAAATTACGCGAACTTCACTCCGGGGTGACTTTTTCGTCTTTGCACTTCCAACGTTTTTGATTTTCTACACAAATACGTTTCCTTCGTAATGATAGATTTCTTCTTAGTGACTCGTAGAACTGTTCAGTTCGGCAGAAAAAATGATTCTGTATTTCTCGGGGTCGTCTTCGTGTATCGGAACGTCCCGTTCCCCTCTTTGCTTTCATTTCGCCCTTTGGCGTACTAAGGATAGTGGGAGGTACGGACGGAATGGATGTTTCAAAAATTTCCACAATCGCTACATTTGGCGTCCAGGTTTTCCATGTCGAATCGCTGCATGTGTTGTCGAGAAGACCAGAGTTCGTCACTTGAATTCTTAACAGCGCTTTCATTGTTACGTTTCGGGTTTCAGCAGCCTCTTACAGGAATGTGTTGGAGCGATACCAGACCGTTTCCTCGACATTTTTATAACAGGAAACGTACGGTCGCGGCAGCAATACGCTTTCTACGGGATATTATTAACTATCGATATTATTAACTTACCGAATACGCTTTTTTTAGGTCCACGCGTACATTCAACGTGGGGACATCAAACAGATCGATTAAATTATCGGCTCCTTTCAGAACTACTCATACTTTCAACGTAGATTGACATTGTGGTCTTTTTCTGTGGACATCTGTTTACTGTTACTATTCTTTCGGTAACAGACGTCTCTCCTTCGCTTCATCTATTCTTCGGAAAACGTATTTGTGTGGAAAATGGAAAAGGTTGGAAGTGCAAAGACGAAAAAGTCACCACGAAATGGAGTCCGCGTAATTTCGGATGTATTGTTAATCGATTAATAATCAAACTTTCTCGTGGGTGAAGAATCTATCTCTTTCGCTGGACAAATGGAACAAGTGTGCGAAAGCATACATTCTTTATAATAATTTAATCAAATCTAAGGTGAAAATTATCAGGCAACGGTCATTCTTTTCAATGTGAATTTATTGTGCAGTGTTCTGTAAAGTTTGCAGGGTAAACCGGTGGAGTGCGAGCGATGCTAGTCCGTAGGATGTGCGCAAGAGGTAAAGTCATAAATTAGACCTTTTTTCGGTGACGCCGGCAAGTAAAGTGACCCAGTGACATAGACTCATCGATACATTTTTCGTGCTAGTGTGTTAGTACTCGGTCTGTATCCCTTTCAAGAGGCCCGTTGACGCGGCGGCATAAACACTCCCGCAACTACAAGACATTAACTTGTAACAGTAGGAACTGTCGCGCTGCCGCGCCCAACCGAGCCCTCTGATTGGCTGTCGTTTTTCGTTAATAACTCGGCCACGGATTGTGATGGGACGCTGAAACTAATGATCCGTATCTTAGAATTACCTGAGCTATCCAAAGGTGTAACGAACGTCCTGGGAACTGGGACACCCTGTATGCACTGGTCCTCGCTTGAAAGCGCGTGACTTTGTCAGGGTGGTCTAATTTGTCACGCGCTTTCCCAAATTCCAGCTCTGAACACTTGAACCACTCGAACTGTCCCGAGCTCGGGAAAAACAGCAAAAACCGTGAGAAAAGTCTACACTAATATAGAATTATTTGACTGACTCGCGTTATCATTTGTAAAACAACGAATTTAGAAAAAATGCCTCTTACGCGTCCATTACGAACTGTTTCAACTTTCGTTAAAGTAATGAAATGATTAATTATCGACGCAGATAATGATTACTCGCATCCTCTTAAAGAGACAACACTGTAGAAAAAAGAAATACAATTCGAAAGTGTAACTGCATATTTCCACTGATTAGTTTTATTCATTAACACATTCGTGGACGTGAATGCTATGGCATTCAAATTTTCAAGTCAATTACTTTGTATTTAGTTTTACATAACCTCAGTTTGTGGAATTATTATACCCGTCAAGGTAATGACTAACTATTTCTTTAGGTATTTTCGTATTATCTTATCTTTTCTCTGTGTATTTACAAATTTGTTTCCCTAAGCTTCCCTAAGCAAATTTATCGTGAATGTTATAGCATTCATTGTATACAACGATTAAAATATGATCATCTGACTACCCTTATAAAATTTGTTTAATCAAATTCCGGATATCAGAATCAATTAAAAAATAAAATGACCGTCAATTTTCGCACCGCGCTGAAACTTTTACTGTCCCCGAACGTGTTAATTGATATTCAAACACACGATCAACGTTTCACCTGTCCGAAAACTCCACCAACGATGGCAATCGCCACGAGAATTCGACGAAAATAAGTTTTTTCTTGATGGGGCCACGCACCGATGATCCACAGGAACTTCTTGTTCAGAACGTACTGTTTCCTTTCGAAGAAATCCATCGTAATTTTGGACAGCGATACCCGCTTTCATTCCGTCGGCAAACGGATCGTTTATCTTGCACCGTGTGAAGCGACATATAACACGTGCGCGATCTCAAACTTACCGAAGGGAAATTGCCTCGTTAATTTTTAACGTCACGTCCATAACGTGATCCATTTTCTCTCGGTGCAAATTGCGAAGAACATCACAATAGTTACGCAACATAAGGTAACAAGTGACAAAACGATGCTTTTTTTAAATAAAAACTGTCATTTTGCATTGTTTTATCCAATGGATACTCGAATACGTGACATTTGTCTTCGTTAATATTTCTCAAAAACGTATCGACGATCCTTGGAAAGATAGTTCTTACCTTCGATTGGCTGATTCGAAACGTATAATTAGCTGAATGATACAGAGAATTACTTGTAACAGACAATTCATTACAGAAATAGTTTACCACGTGTCGCAAAGGAAGATACAACGTAATTCTCGGTGTTTCCACTTCAGTGGTTTCTTATAATCCATTACGGACTGTTTCCACTCTCAGAAAAGTAACGTTTACCCTGATTTTGTTACACTAATTTAGTTGAAATCTTTCTCAAAAGAAAACACCGTCGAACCAAAAAAACACACTCTGCACGAGTAACTGCATATTTCCACCGGTTAATATTCCAACAAATGACATTCTAAAAACATGATCCTCATATTTACCTGTCCCGAGACTCCGGCTAGCAGCGTCACCACTACAATTAGGCGATAAAAACTACTGCCACTCTGACGAGGCCACAGACCGAGGTTCCACAGCAGCCTTTTGTTCAAAACGAACTGTTTGTTCTCGAAGAAATCCATGGTAATTCCCAAAGACGGCGTCCACTTTCCTACCGTCGGCAAACGGATGTATCGCCTACCACCGTGTAAACACAGACGAGGTATTGGATATAATACCTCGTCTGTGGTGTAAAGCTCCACGGGACATTTGCACGATATCCACTTTATCATTGGATAATCGACTCGTGAATGATTAACGCCACGGCGATGCCATACGCTTCGACAGTCGTTATTACAGAATTTCAAGTGCCTGAATAATTGTGGGAGCCGCCGACTGTACATAATTCTAATTACCCGTCATAATTATCGTTGTACCGTTGCATGAACATTTCCGTCCCCTAGATGGCATTTGTTAATACGCCGTGATAAACTCAGCGTGACGTTACGTTTTTCCTGGCAATAAAGAGGGCGGTATTTTTTTTGTTCACTATGGTATCGAAAATGCTTGCGAAATTGACGACGTTTCTGTTAAGTTAGATGTGAAGATCCTGTTGTAGTAACGATTAACGATTAATACCGTGTAAAATAAACAAATTCTTGCGTTAAATATTGTTATTTGATAAATATACGATATGAACTTGTGCGACGAGTAACTGCATACTTCGGAATAGTGTCATATGAAAAGACTTAATTTTAACGTTAAATTACTTTTACTCCATAGATCGTTGAAGAAAATCGATTCCTTGAACTTTTAATATTCATTTCCCGTTTTGTAGGTGATAAAATCTATTCAGAGCTGGCACAATGACAAAGATACGGTTATAGAGATACTTCCAACACTGATCGTCGTGCTCACGTCCGTCATAAACTATTTGAATTATATTTTCAATGTCACGAAAGTAAATACTCGAACCACTTATTAATCCCTCGACGCATGCACAGGGAATTCCGATTAATTTAAACGAATTTTCACTGCACTCGAATACAGATTAAACAATTACTTTCCCTTCTAACTAACAACTACGAGAGTATGATGAGTTTACCGCAAAATGTATTAATGGAAAATGGCTCGAAGTTCGCGCGACAATTTACCATATTTTATGCGAGTAAGTTTCACCGCGTTTTCATTCGACGACAATGAACAAACGTTTCGTTCATCCCCCATAACTTTCCACTTCAGCGGCGAATGCTTTTGCACTCGTAATATACTTGACGATTCCAGTCTCACCGATTTTATTAGACATCGTGATACCGTTAAACGAGTCGCGGGAAAAGAAATTCATTTTCTTGGCAGACTACATGATCGACAAGGAGAAATATTATTATTACATAATGGCAAATGAAGTATTTTCCGCATGGTATACCCTGTATATGGTGATCGCTTTGGACACGATGTTCATGGTGTTTGTACAACATGCCTGCACGTTGTTTACCATCGTTGGGTAATTAAATGAAATTATTTCACTATCCTCTAGTCCGACAAGTATCGTTATACGTAATAAAGAAATAAGTGTTAATCGATTTTATCATTTATTCGTATCACTTATTTTTCTCAATATTTTTTTACCTTATTTATTCGATGAAATTATTAACTGAGAATCGTTCGATTTCTTTCAGTAATCTGGTTAAAAATCTGCATATACTAGAAGACTACTGCACGGACAAAGAACAAACGGAAGTATTGGAAAAGAAATTCGATGAAAATTCGTACACCGAAGAGGAGCACAATAAATTCTATCAGAATCTTCGTTTTGGAATTCGGATACACAAAGATGCGATATCGTTAGTAGAATTTTCTTCGCCGTAATTTATTCATTGCCACCGATCGTTATTTCCTTATTCTCATTAGATTTTGTAACCTCTTGCAATCAACGTTCGCCATCTCATTAGCTCTGCAAATATCGCTCAACGTTTTTTGCTTGAGCGTTGGATTGATACAGGTGTGTAATTTACGATACACAATTTTCGAATTTTCGAATGTTTCTTATTATTTCCCGCGGAAACTTTCATCGTGTTCCCTACGATGTTTCAGCTGGTTATTAACGCAAACAATACCGACGTCTTCAGATACATGTCGCTTATAACTGGAATAGAGTGTCATTTGTTCTATTACTGCTATGCCGGTCAAAAAATTATCAACTATAGTATACAAGTGTATTACGACACGTAGGGGATTATATTTTTCGATGTTATTGACAAATTCGAACGATGGATCTTCGTTGATTAATATGAGTTTCTGTGAAGGTGTTCCATGAAATGGTACTTGTTCTCCGGAAGGGTCCGGAGTCTGTACAAATTGCTACTCTTCAGAAGTTTGTTTCCCTGCAAACTGACCGCCGGTAATATTCTTACGCTCGGCATGGAATCGTTCATATCGGTATGTGTAAATCTGTGTTACCTTTAGTCCATTTTCCATCGTGATTCTCACTTCCGAAATGTGTGTGTGTGTGTATGCATGTAGGTCACACAGACAGCTGTATCATATTTCACTGTGCTTTCGTCCGTGCGATAAATGTTCGTACGAAAAACAAAAGATAGTAGTGATTGTAAGTTCGTGAAAATTAAACGAACGAGAAGAAACGCGATTCCGTTGAACGATGGGTTTATTTTTTAATAAAAAAGTATCAGTATTCTTTTGTAGTATACTGGTTAGTGTATCTACAAGTAGATTAAACGAACAGTAAATGAAATTATCTTCTTACTTTCCCTTTCTCGTTGATTACTTTTTCCCCCGTACGTTTTCTTCTTACTTTGTCCCAGTTCGCGTTGCAATAATACAATGATTATCAGTGACATTATTTTACGATCATTGAGCAACGTGATACATCGGTGAACGGTCGTTTTATTAATATCCTGCGAGAGTTTCATTGTCGCATGGGATTATGAACAGATTATTCTGAAAACCGTTGCATTGTTCAACGTGGAAGTTCGATGACCAAAACGTATCACGTTTTTGCTATCGCGCACTATAGAATTCCGACCGTTAAATGTAAAAGATACATTCGGAATATGTCATTGTATCGAGAACGCGTTATCTCGCAGTGTGTAACTCGAAACCGTGGGAAAATCACTCGAGTTCGTGGACTGCGATAAAATTGTCACGTGTCGCGAATTAACAAGCAGTGATTAACACTAAAGCTACCGTGGTAGTTCAAATAACCGGTTTCAAACTTTTATTATTAGTATTAGTTACAGCTTTCAACCGTAATTTCAGTTTTTTGTGTCAAATTAATTATTACAGGAAATCAATGGTAAAAGTAATCATTTTTACGGATTCGATAAGAATATGTATATAAATTTATCGGTAATTAATATTAAACCAGTGAATAGCGTTTATTTGAAGAACCGTATTAGTTACAGAGGAGATAAAAATCGTATAATATATTTACACATCATAGGTGGGCTTCGGGGGGGACGCCTATAAGACAATTAAAAAAAAACTAGGGTGTCCCATAGCTTTCAAAAGTGGTGCGTCTTGACACAAACAAAATTATCAAAAAATTCCAGGAGAATTTCAGAGCTTGTACGCGTTCCGTATCATTAGGTCAAAGTACGCGTCGTGATCGATACTGGCACTGATCGCGCTGTAATAATTCATAAATTCTTCCTCGGTCACGATGCCGTCCTTCGTGTTATCCTGCTCGAAATTCCCCAGGAATTTGTTCAGGATACTTTCTTCGCTTTCCTCGCCGCTTATGTAACGCGGGTGGCACTTCACGTTGTACACTCCTTTCAAATCATCGACAGTGATGAGACCGTCGCCGGTTTTGTCGAGTTTTTTGAACGCCTGATCCACCACGTTTTTGCGACTCTGGGACATCGGAGGCTGTGCAATGAGATATTAATTAATTAATTCTCTTTTATTATGTTTATTCCGCCGATCCCCTTAGAGTTACGGCAGTATTAATTAATTAATTAATTTTATAGAAAAAAAGACCCCATAAGAAATATAGGCGCACCCTTATGTGAACGATGAACTCATCGACGCTGATGTTTCCGTCACCGTTGCTGTCGAATTTCTTGAAAATCTCCTGAATCTCATCCTCCGACACGTCCAAGCCGGTTTCCTCTAAACCTTTCGTGAATTCCTCGAGGTTCAGTTGTTTGTTACCGTCGTCATCCATGCGACGGAATATTCTGTGGACGGAAGTGATTAGGTGAGTCAACCGGTTTGAAAGAGCGACAAGGAAGAGGGAAAATGAATCAAGGATGCGATTGCGAAATGTAGAATCGTCGAATAATCGCAGACGGTGGTTAGGGACTACCGTTCGCGGAAAAATCATGAATCATTCACGGAAACATCGGCCCGTTGTTGCCATATAGAGTCGTTGCGCTCTCAAGGTGTCGAATAACATAATCGTCTCGCTACGAATACCGATCGTCAAGGCTGATATTTGGATGTTGCATTACCATGGGGAAAGATGCCATTGGTCGATAACGTTTGGAGAATCGTTACATCGTTTTGTATTGTTTGACACTTGCCAGGGAAAATACGTAACTGTCCGGAGTTGATTTGTTAACACTAGAAGTACGAAAGCAGTCAAAATAACTGACTAGAATTTTCTGAAATTCATCGTAACAATGTTACAATCTGCAAAATAATTAAATCGATCTATTTACTATCCACCCTTATTCCCTCTTTTCAAACATATTTATTTGGGGTATTTAAATAGACGTATTGAGCACGGGAACATAATCGATATGTATGTCGAAAGGTGTTTTCAGTCGCGTGACACTGTGGGTAATTAAAGTGGCAATTATCTGTAGAATACATAGAAAGAAATATTGTTTAAATGTACGACAAAAAATTACAAAATTCTCAGTACACCGTGACCGAATTTCTACCATATGGTGCAACCGGTGGGTCTCAAGGCCCACCGTAGTCAAAAGGTCAACAAACGTACACAGTCTCATCAAAACCAACTCCGGCCACTTGGGTATGTCCCCCAGTTAGTCTCCAAGAAGCGAACAACGAAAACTAATATTAAAAAACACGAAAACGTTGATTAGTCCCCGATAAACACCGTTGAAGTGACAGTAACAAGTGTCATCTTTCCAGCTTCCTTTTGATTTCCAAAATCAAAGTATAAAGATGAAAAAAACGGAAAAAAATATTTCCCACTCACCTGCCGAGCCCCAGGATGCCGTTGGCACCCCTGGACAGGCAGAGCAGACGTAATTTCTCGATGGAGTCCGTGGTGTTGTGCAGGGCCCGTTGGGCCTTATTGATCATCTCAGTCTCTTGCCTCGTCGTCGCACTCTGCGGCCTGTTGAACATCCCAGAAACCGTGTTGTGTCACGTAACGGTTCTGACTCACGTTCGGATGCCAAGAGAGCGTGCGAAAGACAGAGGTAAAGAGAGAGAGAGAGAGGGGAGAGAGAGAATCCAGATCTCAGAATCTCGAAATTTGTCTGAAAACAAAACATTTTTAGCTGGTCGGTGATGGAGATACGAAATATGTGCATACTTGGGATTCTTTCCGTTATCTTTGATACTTTGTACGACCGTGGAAACCGAGCTATCGATCGGTAATCATTTTTTGGACGATGGTACAATAGAGATAAAGCGAAAAAAAAGAGTGGGGGAGATTCGCGTGAGACGAGTGGAAGTTTCGATTTCAATGCGACAGATGGGAATGCGATACGAGGCTGTTTCCTTTTTACCGATTACGCGATAATTTCGTTTCGAAGGTGTGTCGTGTGCCCTACCTTCATGATTACCCGGCGAGTGTTAATATATTTTTTTAATTAAATAATCGACCCGTGCGACACGTACACCCGGGGTAGGTTAATAAGATAGTATTATCCAGTAGTTTGCCAAGTACATACATGTAGAGTTTAAACGGTAACTATTGTATCGATTTTGCGGTCGTTCGGTCGATCAGACCTGTTCTTGCTATGTGTTACCTTCAAGACCGTATAAATTGCCTTATTAATTATTTGAAAATTCCGGTTCCGAGGGTACGAAGGTAACAAGTGCTACTGAGTATATGTACGTAAAGCTAAAATTATTTTTCGATTACCATATATGGTACGGATGCGCGTTTCTCCGGTGGGAAGTTTCGTTTTCTCGTTCGAACGGTAAATTATTGAAACGTTATAGAATCGCGAACGAAATTTACAGCGATGCAACTTCGCTCTATTTTATTTATCAGCGGACGGAAATCAGCTGCTGCAATCGATCCCATTCACGGTGACATTGTCGTCCACATTGTTGCAAACATTGTCCGCGATGTATATTTATAGAAACTATATAAAGAACATCGTTCGTACTTTTACTTTTCTTTCCGTTTTATTTTCTAATCTGCCAATTTATTCAGCGATCCCGCATGTTTTCACGATTCGATTACCATAGGAGAAATTGACATTTCCCCAACGTCTCTCGTAACAAGTGGTTTCACTGCGATTACGCTAAAGTGGAACTTTTAAATCTTTCAACGAAAGGGTAAAGCACGGATTATCGGTCTGTTATTAACGTAAGGGTGTATTTACAATAATAATCTTGTCTTTCTTCTTTCATCACTCACCCTGGCACCCGGTGGTCACGAACGAGGTACGACGATCTGCGAACACCAGTTGCTCGTGGAATCGCGATCTTCGGCGATGTTTGATTTTTTTTTTCAGTCACCAGGTGATACGAAAAATTCGCGACTCCTCGGAAGAGGACCGGAAAGCGAGTGACAATAGCCGCTTCCTTCGACACGGCTCGTCGCATTCTATACCGCGACACACACACACACTCACCTAGGAAAACGAGGTGTGTTCGGCATGTAACGTGTGTGGCTGTACACCGTATCCATAACGACCGGAAGGCCACAACACGCGTTACGGCGACTAAAAAAAAAATTGGTGATTGCACGCGTGATCAATCATCGATCACCGATTTTTCAACGTACACACACCACATCGTGAAACGTGGGGCCACGCAAAATGGCAGTGAAAAAAAGTACGGCGAAAGAAACGGTGTTTGGAAGAGGTATAAACGAGACGAATCAGGAGATTGTTTATTTTTAGAGTAATCGGATCGCGTTATGGGCGAGGAACCAGTTTGCGGAAACTAGAACGATTAGATATAACCGTGATTGGATGGTAAAAATGGGTACCGTCGTACAATGGGTGTAGGCGAAGTTTCTAATATCTGTGCTATATCTTGTTTTGTTTCTTATTAGTAGAATATTAGTTCTAATAGAATAGGAATTTTTATAGCAAAGATAATCTGTTTATTTTTTTTTAATTTCAGCTTACGACGAATCTATATCCTTCGTTTCCGTTTCCCGATAACGTTGGAGACCTCCAGAATTGTTTGGGAATACTTTTCGTACAGTTAAGATAACTTACCGTCAAAGACCGCGGATTGATAAATGGAAAGAATATTTCCAGTGTTTTTCTTTTTCGTCCAAGCTGAACGACATGTTATCCGGGCATGAGAGAAACTTCACGGTTCATCTCCTCTTTATTTGTAGCATAATCGTGCGGGGCAATAACGCATCCGGTGTTTGTTTCGAAAGATCACTCGGATTCAATGACTGTACCTCGTCGAGTTGTAATAACCGATGCTGAATTACTGTTATTGACGACGTCGTTAACTTGCTCGGCTGCACGTGCGTGGCGATGGTAATTTCGGGATCGAAATTGTCTCGGGCACCTAGCGAATTGGAATTATGCGCGATGAATGCTGATAAGTTATCGTAAATCAATGAAATACCACTGATCTACGCGAGAATCAGATATTTTGCGGCCAAGTCGCTGGTACGTCAACTTCAATATTACTAATCATTCTATTCACGTTACGTAAGTTGTATAATAACTGATTTACATTCTGTTGTCGTAACAGAAGTTAATTATCGAAGGTAATATCGCATAGTCTAAACACAAACGAGAAATAGAAAAGACTTCTTATTTATCGACGGACATGCACGAATGAGAAACATACATACAATCATAAGGATCGTACAATTGTACCACCACTGTTGAGAGATAAGGAAAAAAATCTCGTACGTGATTTAAAATCGAACACAGGTTTCGATAGTTCAATTTGAATTTCGCGGTATCGGCTGCGGATAAGTTAGTTTTTTAATTGTTGTCGCGTCAGTGATTAACTTTACCTACTTTTCTCGTGATCTGTTTAACCATTTCGTGTCACTCCCTACGTTATCATTTTGGATTCGAATCTAGGCTGACCATGAGTTAATAATAGAAAGTTAGTGCTTATTAATAATGTTATTATCACAAACGAGGAAAAAGATATTTCCTATTTCCAGTGATCATTTCTCTCGGTTGTTAAATTTGAATTTCGTGTTACCGGCTGCGGATAAATCATGCGTTTCATCTTTTTCGTGTCAGTGCTCATCTTTACCAACTTTCCTCGCGAACTATTTGATAACTTAACTGCATTTCGATACGGATGATGAAATTATTTAAATACAACCACCTACAAGATCTAATCGTCACTATTTCTATTCTTGGAACGTTTGAAATATCGCTCCACAAACTTCACCATCCTATTCTCCAGCGAATTAAGCAAAAATATCTGTGTACCATATTTCACAAAGCTCAAAATATGGTAAAAAAATGTGATTTATGGTAATTCTTATTTATCTCACGATATACATAATTATTTAATAACAAAAGGATCTATGGAACGTGCAGATCGCAGGCTGGGGTCATCTTCAGATGACTCGCGATGATAAATGATTATCTTCATAACAAAAGGCATAAGTATAAAGTGGTTTTAATTCACAGAACATGTTCTTTTCTGCTTCCGTTCTATTTCAGGACTCGCCAAGGTATCCAAGGTCGTCGAATGTAATGCGCGGTTTCGGAGAAGGATCTCTCAAAATGCGGAATATAATTGCAAATTATGCGCAGACATATCGCAAACGTAAAAAAAAAAAAAAAATACATAAAAGCGTCCAGGGTTCTCTCCATAAAAATAGAAACTCCAGGGTTGATGTCTGCGCAGCATCGGCCTAAATACTCGGGTTCCTTCGAAATGCATCCGAATAAAAATAACTAAGTGTCTTCGATATGCATTCGAGATCGCGACCACTTCGCGCGGGAAACGCGGACAGGAAAATATGAATACCGCATGCTATCGGGCAAACAGAAATACCTTCGGACGTAATTAATTATTTCGAACGATAACTCGCAGGACAATAGCAAAGACAAAATTATATTTCAAATTTTTCCCCCGGAAATTTTGCGATTTAACGAAAAAAAAATTTCTTTATTTTGGAGTTTTGGAATTTTTTTGTATCTCGAAATTTGTTATTGTAAGAGATTTTTGTGTATTGATACAGGGGTGTTAATTTCTGATTTTTCTGCACGTCAGGTAGAATTTGTGCGGACAAGAATTTGAAGATTTACAGGGCGAACTACTTTGCTTTCGACAGGCGTACCGTCGACGTTGTTTTTCCGGTTCTGACCTGGCCGCCGTCTAGAAACCACTGGAAATGCATATTTCGCCGAATATATTCGCCTAGCTGCGAAAACATCTGCGTCTTGATTGAGTGGTAAAAGTCCAAATACACACATACAGAGATAGAGAAATAGAAATGAAAAGTTAAAAAAAAAACAGAATTATTAGTGACTGAGTTATTACAGCATTAATATTCTCTTTATTTGAAAAAATCAATGCTCCAACAATTAATTAAGAACCAGCAAAGTGCAATTAGTTAGGCCGCAAAACCTTTTCTAATTTTATTATTTTTATTAATTCTCAATTTTCATAATTCCCTTCCATAAGCCATGAAACATTGATTTCGTTCCTATTTTCTAATTATTTATTAAATAATTTTCAGAAACCATTATTTCACTTATAATTTCATAATAATTCTTCTAATTTTCATAATTCCCTCCCATAAGCCATGAAACGTTGATTTCGTTTCTATTCTCTAACTATTTATTAAACAATCTTAACAAACCATTCTTTCGCCCAACATTTCACCTTAATATTCTGAAATTTTCATAATTCATTGATTTCCTTGTTATTTATTTACCAAATACCGCACACTGAACGCTGCCCATCCGTTCATTCAATTAATTAACGATCCGTCCGCGCTAATTGATCTTGAAATACCGTGCCGTGATCCCGGCTAGGCGTTTTCGTTCGCGTGGAATCGCACACGCGTATGCAAAGTGGACGAAGACGACGGCAGACGTCGGTAAGTCGACGTCGAACAGCGGAGCACCGTTTGCCCCAGTTTGCCCGTGTCGTCGGCGACGCGAGGATTCCGTTTGTCGGCGTCCGTCAAACGGGAAGGACACCCGGGATTTAAAACACCCCCCCCCCCCCCCCGGGACGGAGGATTCCCATCCCCAGGACGTCCAAAATTCGCGGGAAACTTGGATTTCCAACCGGGTAATTAATTAGTGATAATTAGCAAAACAGTTTTCCGATCGCTGGAAAATTTGGTCGATTTTCAGGGTTTTTGGTTGGATTTTTCCGGTGGAAAAGAGTGTTTATTGTTATTTTTGTGCATAAAGTTTTTTTTGGTTGATTTATTGGGTGGAATGATCGAATTTGATTTTTGTGGGAAATTTGTGAAAGGGTTTTCCGATCGCAGGAAAATTTGATCGATTTTCAGGGTTTTTGGATGGATTTTTCCGGGTGAAAAAGAGTGTTTGTTGTTATTTTTGTGAATAGAGTTTTTTTTGGTTGATTTATTGGGTGGAATGATCGAATTTGATTTTTGTGGGAAACTTGGGAAATAGTTTCCTGATAGCTGGAAAAATGTGAATTTTCAGAATTTCGACTGATTTCGAGTGTTTCTGGGTAGTTTTTCCTGTTTCTTATCATTTTCGTGGTCAGAATTATGGAAAATATAGTTTCTCTGATTGATTTATAAAATTCGACAGTCAAATTTGATTTTTGCGGAAAAACTTGGGAAATAGTTTTCTTATCGCAGGAAAAACGTAAAATTTCAGAATCTCAACCGATTTTATGTGTTTCTGGTCAGATTTTCCGAGTACAAAACAATTTTGATTCACATTTTTCTGCTCAAAAATACTAAACTCAATTCATCTCTCTGACTTATCATTTGCAACAATCAAATTCAATTTTCCCGATAAATAACAACATTAACAACAAAATCGACCACATTTCCTTCAACAACCACCATAAAAACACTGTGCAATTCCTCACCCTGACTTTCCCCAAAAAAATCACACCGAAACCTAACTTCAATCTCTCCCCATAACTTTCCATTCCACCCCCAATTTCCATCGCCCAAAAATCGTCGATTATAAATCTCCCCGGACAAAAATTTCGAAACGTATGAAAAAAATAAAATAAAAAAATCAGTTTCGCGCGAACGTTCGTCGCGTATGGCGTTTGCTATCCGAATCAAGGACAAGCCAATTTATCGCCGTAATGACATGATCGCTGTGCTAAATCGGGTACATTGATTGCTCTAATTAGTCGCTGGTGCAACCTGTGCCGATTGTTTATTCGCCGCGTGGAAACTGTCGCGTGCGCTCGCTCGACATGTGTGTGTGTGTGTGTGTGTTTTTTTTCAAAACGTTCGTCATCGACTCGTTACACTCGACCAATTACAATTAATCAATCGATCCTGATCATCGATCCTCGAGTCATTTGAAATCGATGTCACTCTACAGAAGAATCGAGACACTTAAATTAAAAAAAAAAAAGCTTGACATTTTAATCACTTTTACTCTAATTAATTTTTTTTTAATTTAAAAATTTTTCACAATTTTATTTGAAAACAAAATGACACATCCTATATTTATTTTTTAAATTATTATTATTAAAAATGATTCATATAGACGAATAATGATAATGATAATAGAGATTTTGTTGCGCCAGAAACTTACCGGTGGATTTTTAAATATTCCCAAGGAAATTTCGCGGAGCGTTATCAGCGCGTTAAATTAGCATGTTAACGGTAAAATTTCCAAGCGAGCCGTTATCTTCGAACCCGTCGAAGTACTCGGAACCATTTTAAATAATAAGACACGGGCGGGTTCCGCCTTGTTGTCGGCAAATGGAAATCCGCGGGTTGTGTATTTTTTTTTCCCGTCGGTGTCTCCCTTTTCGATCACGTAATCGATATGGGTCACGCTGTCGCGGTTACGTAAGAATCTGGTTAGCGAAAACCCATTGTGGGTGTTCCGTCAGCTAGCACAACATGATATTGACCTATCCGTTCATTTTTGCATACCGTTTTACTTGAATAATAAACGAGGAATTTTTTACGGTAATTAAAACGATTATGAAACAACAATTATTTAAAAAAAAATTAATTATACTATATTTTAACGTATTGGTTATGGTAGTGGACCCTTTTCAGAGGAATTTTTATATTTTCACAAATATTTGAAGAACAAATGTAAAGTGTTAACAGTTTTTAATTGTTATTGGTGTAATTTGATTATGTTTATTATTGAAGGAGTTTTAGATTTAATTAATGTATTATGTTAACAAAAAAATTGTATTGTAAATGAGATTTCACTTAAATTGGATTAAATATGAAATATATTTTAAGTGACATTTGATTTATCAAAATTTAAATAAAATAATTATTTAGAATTGAGTCATTTTGAAAGTGGTGTAAACAATTGATTTATTTCAAAATAAACGGTCCATATATCGATACTGTCCTTGAAATTTTGATAATAATCAATAGAAAACTTGAAAGCGATTATTATATAATAATTATTGTTTCACTTATCGTGTATTCTTCTACTTGCTGAAAAATCGAACGCGAAACCGTACAGCAGAAACATCGTGATTTTCTTAATAACCGATTACCACCTAATATACACTAATGTAGGTCACTCTATTTCCAGGTATAATAATCAAAAACCAGCGAGAAAAAAATACAATCAAAATATCTTCGATTTAATGGACAAATCAAGTATGCCCGAAATTACGGATTGTTTCGACAAAGATTTGCCAAAAATTCCCAAGCGAAAAGTGTCCGTTTTCTATCGTTCTTTCGACGTGATTCCGTCGACGAAAGACGGTGAAAAAATGGAGGTTCAAAAGTGCGAGGAAAAAGGGAAAGAAATTTCCCAGACGGCCAGCGGCAGCTCCAAGGAGGATTTCGTGAATAATTATCGATCATTGATCGAGAGCGGTGGATCGTCGAGCAGCTCGTCGCCGGAACGTCGGGAGAATTGTTTGAACGCGAAGAAACCAATGGTGCAAATTGTCTGCTTGCCACCGACGATGACGAAGTTGCCGGAAGTTAGGGAGGACGTGATTGTTAACGATTATAACACTATTCGGAGGAGATTCGAGGAGATAAACGCCGTTAGCGAGAGGCTGAGGGTAAGTTTGGATATTACCGTATTTTTTGGACCGTGGAACGCACGTTTTTTACAGAGAAAAATGGACTGGTAACATTGGAAAAAAGGTGGAAGGTAACATTAAAGTATTTAGAAAAATTAAAAGAATATTTTAATTATAATTTTAATATTAATTTGATTTTATATTATTTATATTCGGTTGGTAATATAATTGTTCTAATATCTTCTGGAGTTTCAATAACAAAATCCGTATTATACATATAATATACATATACATATAATATAGAATACGAATGCAATATACATATATATATAGTATTATATATACAATGTAATCACGAGGGAATATATAAATGTTTAATAACACAACACTATATATATATATATATATATATAAATACATATAAATATATATATGTATTGCATCCGTAATATATATATTTCTATATATGTATACATTTTAATAGGGAATACTATTAACAGTATTGTATATATATCTATATATAAATTTTAATAGAGAACACTATATACATGTATATATGTATACGTATACGTATACAATACGGAAGCAATACATATATATGTATATATATGTCTATAGTGTTGTTTTATTAATCATTTATAAATTCCCTGGCGATATACAATTCAGAAACGTGATCGCAAAATCGACGTCTCTCTGTCGATCGAAATACAAGCCGTCACGACTCGTTCGTTTGTAACTTGAAACACTTGAGAAAGTTTATTTACGTCTGCCGTTAACGAATCGCGCGCAGAATTGCCCGGTTAAACCGTTCGCAAATCCGCTCGCGAATAAAAAATAGAAAAAAAGACAACAGAAAAGAAAAACAATAGTCTCGCAAAACGAGACGCGACATTTTGCTTTAGCGATTGAAAATTCTCTCCCGTCGTTTGTCTTGGTATTTCTCTTGTCGTTAGCAGGCCGATAAGAGGACAGCTGTTAACGTTCGCGAAAACTCGTCGGATTGCAAATTCCAGCCATTGGCGTCGCAAATCGCCGAGAGGACCAGGTTCTCCACGTGGAACTCGATGAGACCGTCACCGGAGACACGTTTGCTCCCGTGGAATGGTAAGCCAGGGGTAGAAAAAATTTTTTTAAAAATAAGAGTCATGGGGGATGAGAAAAAACAATGGGAAAATCGAGTAAGCGAATTTTCGCGACGTTTCTGATCGCAGCGGTGAAAATTCGATCCGCGCTCGCGAGAATTACGTAACTCGCGATAAAGTTCCGTAACGACGGCGACATTCGCATGAAAATCGCGCACCGAGTCTCGTTGTTCGAATTGCAAACCACGTGACTCGATTTAACGGAAATTGCAATGCAGTCGAAGTTACGTGGTTTTCTTAATTTCTTCTGAAAATCACTGGAATTTGAAATAGTGTGTTTTTTTTTAATGTTTTTGTGATTATGTTTTTATACAGGGTGTCTCTCAATAAGTGTCCGAGAGTTTCGGGTCATGTTCTACTCGTTGAAAGTTATAAATAATGGTTAAGCAACAATTTTCAGAGATAATCTATTGTTTATGTATATAATTATTTGTAATTGCACGTAAATTGTCGGTAGTCTATTGTTTTTTTAATGTGTAATATTTGCAACATTTTATGCTAATTACGATACACGTGTGCATTTTTTCGATTTTTTTTTCCGTATTTTACTTTCGTGTCAAAGACTTTTATCGTGTCGAGCAGATTGCCTATTACCAGGCGCAGGTACGAAATTGAATTAAAGTAATTCTATCCTGAGAACAGATTATATCCTGAAATACTTTCTTAATCATTTTTAACTACTTCGAAACTAAACAATAAAATCGATCAATTCACATTTCTCCTACATCCTTTTTTCAACGCACATGTATCTACTCTTAAACACCCCAAATGAATCCTGGCTAATTCCACTCTTAATTAATAAGAACAATCTTCTTTACATACATTTTAAATCTATTAAAATTTAATTAAATTGATTTTTATTTCGTTCCCCCTTCCTTTAATGTTTTATATTAAAATACCATCAAATAACTACAATTCCCGCATTTTTCCAAATTCCCAACGTCGATACACAGTCCACCGAATATACCGATCGATAATTCCGTCGGTAACGTCGGTAAATCGGTAAGTGGGTCCACCTTTTCTCCAGGTGGCGTCGGTAAAATCGATTTTTGCTTTTTTTTCCTCGTCGATCGTCTTCCGGCTGATCGAATTCGAAAGTGCGACCGCGACTTGCTCGCTTCTTGAACCGGCCTGTACACGCTATCTCCGCAGATCCGGCTAGGATCAAGGTTTCGGAGTATCCCCGCCCCGGTCGGTCAGTCGGCCCCGAGATGTCGAGCCGCGAGGACAGCTCGATCTCAGACAGCGACGAATCTGTGCGAAACGAGTGCGAAAAACGCGCGGAAATTCCCGCCGCGGTCGCCGTCGACCGGGAGGTGGTGCAGAAGGTGGAATGCGAGGAGAAGAAGGTGGTGGAAATTCGGCCGGGGAAACAGGTATGATCCACTGTATCTCGTCGACGGATTAAATTTGTTTATTTTTTAATGTTTGTACGAATGAGACAAAGTTGCGCATTGTTTGTTTTTTTAATTAGATTTATGGGAAATGATTATTTTCGCTAGGGTCTCGATTACTGGGGTTTAGGTTATTGTTGTTCGAAACGTTGGAAATTGGGACTTTGGATATATTTCGCGGTGATTAATGTGTCTTTGGTTTGTTTTGTCAATTTAATTTAAATTTGTCGATGTTAGCAATACTATCATTATTATATTTTTAATTAGATCTCAGTATCTCATTTACTGGTGTATCTCATTTCGTATTGAGTAACGTCCCTATTTTTTATTTTACAAATATAATAGAAATTCGTCGATGTTAGTATTATTATTCTTCAATTACATACCTGAGAAATAATTATTTTTTGCTAGTATCTCGTTTACTAGAATTTAATTAATTGATATTCAATAATTAAAACCGTGGGAAACTGTGATTTCGTCTCTTTTTTTTATTTTACAAATATAATTGACATTCATCGATGTTAATATTCGCAAAACCCGAGAATTCGAGTGCGAGACGAGCGTTTCCCGGTAATTCCCGTGGGAGGGATTCCATCCTGGACATTACTTACCGTCTTCGATGATTATTTCTTTTTTCAGTTCAAGGAAACCACGACCGGGTGATTTATCGCGTTCGACGTGGCCCTCCAAACTTAATCGAACGTCGATTTTCATCTGCGTTTCCTCGCGATTTCCCGGCGGGAAAAATTGTCCCGGTCGGAATTTTCGCGATTCCCAGTTTCCTTCCCGGTTTTTAATTTCGCGCACACCGCCATCTGGGGGATAATATTACGCGTCGGTATTCGTCTTAGGCGCACGCTCGCCTGGTCCGCCGATCTATTCCGTTTGATAGGAAAAATAATATTTACTTTGGATTCCGGGTAAACGTCCGTGCCCACGGAGATGCTGGAAAATTTTACGCGAAACACCGCCGTCGGGGATATTTCTCATCGCGGTCTTCCGCTGTTTCGCTTTGAATATCTGGAAGTATTTATAGGCCGACGGGGAACACGGCTATGTCGCACCTGCAGTTTTATAAACCGTCGAGTGTGATCGAACGGGAATGGCAAAAAACCGCGGGATTGGACGCGACGGCTCCCGCTAAGTTTCCGGATCGATTTCGCGATCGTTATAGGCTGGGAAAATTAATTTCTTTTTCTATAATTAGGATCTGCGATTTTAAGGATTGCTAGATTTATTTTTTTAATTCAGTAATTTTAATGATGGGTTTGGTAATGCTAAGAAAAAAAATGGTTTTATGGCTATTGAAGGATCTAATAAATGCAATGTTTAAAAATTAAACTAATAGATAACTTTCCTTGTTATGGATACTGAGTGATTATCTATTAATTTAATTTTTAACCATTGCATTTAATTGATCGTCAATCAAATTCTGTAAAATTATTAAAACTTACTACATTCTTAGCAGATGAATTATTTGATACTCAGATAATTCGACTAATTCTTTTTTTTGTCATCGACACTACTTGATCGACGGTTCTTACTCGCACTTTATTATTTCCACGACATTTCTCCGATAAGCATTATTTTTATTACAACTCAAAACACCTGTTCCAGTGAATTTTCCCATGACAGAGGATGTTTACTATACTTATCAATTTTTTTTTACCCTGCTCATTCAAACTGTCCGTCTATTCTCACCGTGCACAGTACTTTTTACCTGCCTTTATGTTAATTTCGACGTGAAAGGCGGACCCGCGAGGTCGATCACAAATTTTTACCAGCCCGTACGCGAGATTCCCTGTGATTTTTCGAACGAACTGGTTTCCGTGATACTTCGCCAGAACTTTTTTTTTATTTATTTTTTTTTTATTTTTTTTCGCAGAGGAATCGCAGCGTGAGAAGATCGCTGTCGGAAGGCGACAGCAATCACCGGGAATGCCGTTGCGGACGGTTCGGTCGAGATTCCGTCGACGAGAAGGAAAAATATCAACCGTTTCCCAGTTTCACGGACAGCCGGCTCCGCGCTTCCGGTTTGCTAAATGTCGACGACACGGACACACTGTACAGGTAGCCATCGTGTTACGCAACGATTACGGATCGTGGATTATGGAGAAATATTCGAATTTCATGCTGAAAAAAGGATGAAAGTGATTCGAATGAATATTTTTTTTGTAATTTTTTTGAATATGTTTAACACATTTTTATGGGAAAATGGATAAATTCGTTTTTTTTTTAGATTGGTAGTGATTTACGGGATAAAAAATCTCTGTTTTATTGTTGACAAGTGGAAATAGGGTCCTGTATTTATATCGGGTTTTTGAAGACGAATATAATTGTTATGCTATATTGGTTAATCTAAAAATGTCTATTTTCCGATATTTCATTTCTATTTTCGTGACAATTTCTATATAGTTTGCTATAAAACCTGTAAAAATGATCACTTTTACAATTGAATTCGTGTGACAGTTAATTTAGCATAAAGAAAGAAGATCCTTTTAACAAGTCTCGCTCATAAAAACCTGGATCTACACCGTCGGTAAAGTAAAGTAACAAATTTTAATCGAATATCTGTGTTTCTCTGTTCCAGAGAAAATTTGCCCGAAATAGAGTTGGAGGTAAGGAAGATCCCTAATTTCACGTGACGGTCTGTTTAAAAAATTCTGCAAACCTTTCAGCGCAAGTACACCGCGTTCTCCATAGGCCTGAGTACCGACAGAATCACTTTGCACAGAAGGATGACGTTGTCACGGCGCCAACGAGATCTATCGGAGCGCAGTTTCACGTGCGAAATTCAAAAAATGCAACGGGACATCCAGGCAAGCTCAATGAATTTTTTTTTATTATCACGAAACGTCTGAAAATGTTCGATTAAGTGCATAGAAGTGTAATCGAAGCTTACTTTGGACTTCTGCGAAAATTTCAGTGATAATTTCGCGCGCAGAAATTTCCGAGAATAGCACAGTGGGTTTTTTTTCACGGGAAATAATTGATCGAATCGGTATTGCAGGAACTGTCGCCACTCTGTACCGACCGGGATTCGATTGACAGGGTGGAAAAAGTTCGACGGCAGCTGGACATGGTCGCCCGATGTGCTCACAGAGTTTCTTGTGCGGCGGAAACCCTGGGCGCTGTTCACCAGGAGAACAGGTTATCCAGGGCGATCCTGATTGCCGACAGGTACCTGCAGGTGTTGCGGTCAAGGTGCGAAAATCTCACCGCAGAGGTCGCCGAGACGAAGTGAGACTTTTAATTTTAATAGTTTTGTATCATTTGTCAGGATTTTGATAAAATTTCAATACGTTGTCGGTAATGTCGATAAGAAGAATCTGTTTAAAGGAATTTTGATCCTAACTCTAATCGAAAATTAAAATAATTATATTTCTAAAATCTATTATCTACGGAAATTATTTATTAAGCATTTTTAAACGTTGAACACCTGCTAACAATTTTCCATTCATTATGACAATTAGATTTTTATAAAATAATTTCACGACGATAGTAATACGAACTTAGAATTATTTTTTCTTAGATTTCCATCGATTTTCATATTTAATTTCCAGGCGGATTTTAGTGAAAAACAATATTGTGCTTGAAGAGAATTCTGCAGAGCTGGTGGACGACCTGCCACGAATACGCTACAGAAGTGGCACCCCGGCGAATAATCGTACAATGGTTGGGAAAACTAAGAAAATTTTCTATATTTGCTTTTCCATTGGTAGCGTAAGAAATTAGCGATCTCTTAGCCGTATTAATTAGCAGTACGCTTCTCATTACGATTTCTTTCTTTCTTTCTTTATCGCTCCGTGCCATTATCGTTTCCGGATGAATTTTATTTTTTTTAGATGGCTAGAAGAAGGGCTAGCATCGCAACAATTTCACGACCATTGGCCACTTCGCAGGACGTGTTAAAGGCAATTTCATTTTTTTATTTATTCACACATTTCCACGATGCTTTGGGTCCCATTTTTTTAGATAGATCGTTAGGTATGCTCGATGTCCTTTTTATGCTAATTATTAAATTGAGCTAGAATGATATATAAGCTTGTCCATCTGCTTTTATTTCAGCAAAAATGAAACTCAAAATAGAAAATCAAAATCATTTCCTGATGTTTGTGATTTTTACTGAATTAATACTAAGTTTCCACTCTACAATACTTCTTACGATTCTGAATAACACTCTTCTCGTAATAGCCTAACCTTTTCTGACCATAGGTCCTGATGTAATGAACAATTTTTCACATTTTGTTTAATTTAACGTGTTTAAGACAAAGATATGTGACCTAATTAAAATAACAGCAGTGGCTGTGAACGTTAAGCGGGTGTTCGAGCGCTTATTGCAGCTCCTCGTTTATCTGTTCGATTCCCTGCTGGATTTTTTTTTAATTATTCTATACATTTTTATTCGAAGTTTGTCATAAAAAAATGAAGGAATAGGTCAAATTACGCGAAAAACTTTTTCATTCGAATCTTTATCTTATTTCCGGTAACTCAAAAATAATTTTACACTATTTTGCAATTCATAAATATTCATCCTACGACGGAATTAATGAAAGAAATTGTATTAATTCCTTAAAAGTAAACTCTACAAAACAATGCATCAACACTTTTACAGTATTAAATATTCTGAATCGAATTTTTATTAGAAAATATTTCATAAATAATTGATTAAATCATTGATCACTCGTGCTAGTTACATTCCAGTAGAAATCCTCGTCACGAGTCAGGCTCGTTAAACTTCAACAAGCAGTTAACACTGTTCCATTTATTTTTCGAAATTCAGGACAGTCCACGGCAACGAAATTCCGTTTCCGGTCGCGTCACCCTGCGAAGGCCGTCGCTCTGCGAGACGCAGAAGTGGGAGACCGAGAAGTTGAACCGCACCGAGTAAGAACCAGCAGAACGTAATCAGACCGGCGATGAAAATCCGCCACGTGGCGATCGTGTAGATCGTTTTTTAAATAGATCATACGACCGGAAACTCGTGTGTTTCAGCAGTTCGAACAGCGTCGGCGAGCTGCGAGACATTTTCGAGCAGGCGGAATCGAGGAGGGACTCGATCGAGGAGAACAACAACGTTCTTAGGATCGACCAGACCGTCAACGTCGACGTGAACGCCGTCCGGAACGTCGATGTCGACGACGGAAACCTTTCCACCGAGAAACAAGAACAGTACGAGGTGGAAACGGTGAATTCTAGTGGGAAAGAGTTGAAATTACGGTGAAATTGGATTTTAATTGATTTTTGTTAATTTTATTTTTTATTTTATGTATGAAAATGGGAATAATATGGTGATTTTTGATTTTTAGTATCAGCGCTGCCGAATCGTTGTGGATAACGAGGAATTACGTGACGTGGCAGCCGATGATCTGGTGGATCCTGATTTTTTTTCTGGGTTTCTACGTGAAGCACGTGATCTCGTCGTTAAACAGTTACGACGTGCTGTCGTTGAACTGGTGGACCATCAGGAAACTTTCCAGCCACGTCTAGTGGTAATTTCATGGCCGCCATTTTATTAACACGTTGCGTATGATTTTTCTTTAACGCAGTTCTGGGGGTAGTGTTGGTACGGGGAATAGGAAAAAAAATCTTTCATTGTGGTGTTCTGGGTGTGCAGGGTTGGTGGACCTAACCAGACCTAACCTGAGCCAGACCTAACTTACACACTCTTCCTAATAAGATCTACCCTAACCCAGATCTATCAGGCTGAAGCAAAGTTAATTAGAGTCAGATCTAGGATATGAAACCTTCCCAACCAGACCTAACTTGACCTAACCACACCTAACGGAGACCTAATCTGAGTCGGACCTAACATACACACTCTTTCTAATAAAACCTACCCTATCCCAGAACTAATGCACTGAACCAAATCTAATTCGAGTCAGACCTAACTTGACCTAACCCGACCTAACGCAGACCTAACATTCCTAACCAGACTTATCCAAACTTGGTCTACCTAATCCAGACCTAACATACGTAGCTTGCATAATCCAGACCGACCATATCTAATATACCTAACATACCTAACCAGACCTAACCAGACCCCTAACCCTCAATCAATGATGCCTGTACATTTTTATCGATTATGTCCGAAATGTTTGCTAGAAATCATTATTTCTCATTGATTTATTTCATATAAATCACAAATCAACATTTCAAATCAATTTCTTTCTCATTTCTTCTATTCTACACAAACATTCTCTCTACCCCTACGCAATGTGTTAAGTATACATAAATATATAACGAACAATTCCATCTGTCACGATAAGACAGATAGAAAAAAACAACTCCACTGTACGATACGTCGCTTTTATAAGAAATCGAATAAATTATGAAAAATTGAATATTTAAATTGTCTTCGTGTTTCTGCTCGTTCGTTCGATTTTTTTCCACAGTTGCGTCGGACGCGGGAAATTAATCGAAAATACACCATGGCGTGTCAATATTCGCAAATGTTACTTTATCTATATCCTCCAGGTGTGCGATCAAAATGTCGAACGAAATTCCCTGCCGGGTATTATGTAAAAACTCACTGCCGTTTTTCCCACGGCAATTTTTCCGCCGTTCGATTATCATTTTCCCGTCAATCTATTCCAACACCAGTCAATGGCCCGCGGCTACCTTCTGTGTGTTTGTATCGTATACGTTAATAATTCCATAGCAATCATTGGTGGAGACGATTTGCGTCCAATGTGTTTCGATTCGACATTGACGAGCACTTTGTTGCATTTTTTTCAAAATTAATAGTGCAGGTGGTTAATATTTTAAGAAATTTATTAGTTTCAGGATTAGGATTAATTAATATTAATTAAAATTCACAAGGATTAATTTCATACTATACAGTAAGTTTTTCTTAAATTTCTTATCTTTTAATTCATACTAACAATATTACGGAATATATGTCAATTAGGATTAATTAGGATTTATTAGGATTAATTTAGGATCAATTAGAATTTATTAGAATTAATTTCATATTATACAGAATTCTTTTTTCAAAATTCTGTACCTTTAAATTCACACGAACAATATTGCGTAACATCCATCACCCAAATCGAAATATGACGTAACTAATACCATTTAATTTCGGTTTTTCTTAATTTTTGCTCATTTTTTATCATCTTTCGCATAATTCTAAGAAAATCCCCGGTGTTCCAACGCAATTATGGCACATCGCACGCGACCCAACGGGCGGATCAAGCGTCGCTTGTTTGTCAATTAAATTCCATTTTAATGGGGTTCAGTATTTTCGGCGCATAGACTGGTAATCACCGTACACGTAACACGGTAGACGACGGCGACACGTAGCCACGTGCGAAAGGAATTTTAAGTAGCACCCATGCCCCACCCCCTTTGTTCATTAAACATGACATTATACGAGCTGATTAGTTCGCGAATTCACGTTAACGAACTTGTCATCGGGATACGGGATTCCCGACCACCGAAAATGAACGCTAGGGTCTATAAAGTATGTAATTTTTTTAAAAATCAATTTTTATTATCATTCAAGACTTTATATTTAGTTTTTACGAACAGCTTCCGACGTTTGTGTAAAACAATTTTGTTTTGTGTGCTTCGACACTTAATTTTAAAATAATTGAAAAAGTAGAGTGATCGATTGGCTCGCGAGTGAGTCGATTAAAGAAAAATTAACACAGTATTTTACTTCCGGTGGCACGATATGAAATCCACGTCGACGACCGTCGGGAAACAAAATCGAAATACTTCGCCGTCGGTTAATGAATATTAATCGAGTTCGTTACAGAATATTTTCAGCAACGTCGAGCGGAGAATGAACAAAAGCGACGGGGAGACAGTCGACGGGAAAAGAGGCTGCACGTAGGGCACCCGGCAGATTTCTTCCGTACTCGAATGCATACTAGGGTGTACTTTCATACGTACCGTCCTCGACCTCGCCGAGAGCACCTCAGAGTTTCGGTGAACCTTCGTGCACCCGACGGCGACGACGAGGAGGCCACCGGAAGCGCTTCCCCGACGCACAGCGGGGTATTTGACACGAACAGACGGAAAATGTCAATTTCAAAAGTTTACGGCATCCATAAACTCGTTACTGTCTGAAGTGGTTGAACATTTGCAGAACAATGCACTACAATTCTTTTTTATTCATTTGTACGGTCATAAATTAGTAAACTTTAAAAAGAAGGGTTAATATTGATAATATTGATAATATTAAAAAACGTTCTTTAAATGCATATATATATTTTACATAAAATAATAATTTATGTATAATTTATGTCTACAGCTTTCCGACGCAAGTGAGAAACAGTATTTAGACGTCTATAAACCGCAAAATTTGTTTTTCACAAAACGGGAAGGTCAATTTGATTTTTTAAATGCTAAAATGTATTTTTGGCTTCGCAATATCCTATCTAACTGTAATAAAAATTCAACGACCAATTACATAATATCCCTCACTACCTAAATAACGTTAAAACACTTTCTTTCCACTTTTTGAGTGGAATACCTCACAAAGCGGAATCGCGACGGCCAGTTTGGAAAAGGGGATAGTGTCCCGTGTCGATATTTATTACGGAGTTGCCGGAAACCGAGTCGAAACCGGAAAGACGGTTTCTCGGCGAAGGATTCGAAAAGCCTGGCCGGTTGATCGACGTTCGGAACTAAGAGGTAACGTTGTTTCGCAATATTCGTTCCGAGTGTCGGTTCCGATTTCGCGGATGGAAATTCACGGGAAGAGTGATAGAACTCCGACAGACTTACCGGTGAAAAATTCATCGACGTTTCCGTTCGGAAACGTCAGGTTTTTTTTTCGTTGCCGACGAATGATCGATACTTTCGCCTCGGTGGATTTTTAAAGATTCATTTTCAATCCTCGATCGCCATCGCCGTGGATTATTATCGCGGATCATTCTCGTCGATTTTCGAATGTTTCGTGGATGTATTTAAAGATGTTTACTTACTGAAATTAAGGAAACAAAGATTTCTCCTAGTTTAACTAACAAATCTGTTAAAATGTACTTGGTAACCCACGTTTTACGATGGTTTGATGATGAAAATGGTTGTAATGTCAACTCTGAACTTTGAATAAATAAAGGGTTAAATAAATAAATAAATAATCTGTTACAAATAATAATATCTGTATCAGCCAGATAATTATGTAGATATTTAAATCAGCTAATCGATGATAAGAAATATTATAATTATTTGTCCAAGATCTATCGATACATTTTTGATAAATCCTATCAAAGGGTAAGTGTCACGTGAGTTTTTATAATGAACTTCTTGTTTAGAGGTTACACTGTGAACGTGTTAGGCTGAAAATAAATATTGGAAATAATTGTCGAAAGTAAAAAATGTTTTTGCATCGGCCGGGAATCGAACCCGGGCCGCCCGCGTGGCAGGCGAGCATTCTACCACTGAACCACCGATGCTAGGCCACTAAATGATAGCAAAGATCATTATAAATTACACCCTCCCCTTCCCGATCGCATGAGTACTTTTTCGGAAATCAAAGGGTTGATGTGAGTTACTGCACTCAGACGCTAGATGGCTACGATAGACTGCGTTCCATCTTAATATAGTGCAAACGACGGAGACGATGACGGAAGAGAAAACGTTTCTTAAATATCTCGTAACTGACTGGCCCAATTTTTTCGTAATTAGACTCAAATTACTCGTCTCGACGTCACCTCTACAAATATCACCATATTTTTCGAAAATTCGTGATTTTGATGCCATTTTACTACCCCGAAAAACCCAATATATTATTTCCTTTAAAAAATGAAAGTCTAGTGATTAAATGGGGCCTGATATACATGGGCCCAAAACAAAACATTGTCTCTAATCAAACGAATAAATCAGTTTTTTCGTCCAAAATACTGTTTTTTTCATATTCCACGCTAAGTACTTCGTTTCTCATTATCTTCCGGACTCCCCCGAATTTTGTTACTTGAATCGCAACGGGACGCGATACACGCGAAGCGCGGCATAATAATACAACGCACTTGACCCCGGTGAGAGTAGCTTTCGGACCCGGTGAACCCTCGTTTACCATGAGAGCCGTCACCACGTGCACAGGTTACTTCTGTGCCTCGCGAGTGTCTTTTTTTTTCTCACACTTGACCTTCGCACTGTTCTTCGATCTCGCTTGTCAAACGGCAATTCTTCCCGTTACTCGCCTTTCGAGATTAGAATCCACGGATTAGGATTTAAATGGTTAAAAAGTGAGAATAAACCCTTAAAATGAACTTTGAAATTGAATTGACTTCACTGAGAGTAGTTTCGATTTTTTATTTAATTTTTAGACACACAGGGAGATGATTTATAGAAAAAATTGTAATTTCTATGGGAGAGCATGGGGAATTAATTGATCGGTTATCACGGTGTTTGTGGAAATTATAATTGCTGTTTGTCGATTATCTGTCGCTTATAATATACTGCACGTGTCGTGGTATAATGGATTTAACCGAGTTGTCTTTACCTATTCAGACATTCTATTTCGGAGTTCGAATTCAGTTAGCTTTCGGATCACTTACACGTACGTAATCTGTGTGTTGAATAATTTCCTGTTCGATGTAGCGGCACACTTTTGTTTCGACTATCGACCCGGAGAGTTTTATATTTAAGAACTGTGCAACTCCTGCTACTATATCGCAAGCATATTTCTGCTCGCTAGTTACCAAAGAGTATTGATTTCAATTATAAAAAGAGTCACTGAGAAATTCAATGATAAATGGAACTACTCAGTTGCCAAATCGATTAACCGAGTAACATAGAAAGTGGAGAAAATTATTAATTTTCTAACACACATTTTCGCATGAAAATATGAGATACTTGAATATTTATAGACGTTCGAATAGTATTATTGCAATTACTTACTTTAGAAAATTGATTATTATTCACCAATCAGAAAAATTTCTATCATTTGATACTGTTAAGTACAATTATTAAAGAAATTAATTTTGAACAGAAAAAATTATTCCTCAATCAAGTACTTTGACACTTAATTTTAAAATAATTGAAAATGTAGAGTTATCTGGCTCATAAGCGAGTCGATTAAATCAAGAGTTAAGGTCTTGACTCGGGCCAAGTACAAGAGTTCCCGACTGGTAGACCTGAACTACTCTTTTCCGGAAGAATTAGATCGAGGTTTTCGGGGTATTCAAACGGCATTAAATCCGCATATTTCCCCCAAACTATGGTGATATTCTTGTACGGGACGTCCACCCGAGTAATTTAAGCTTAACTACGAGAAGATCCATCAAGCCAATCGCGAGATATTTTGATCTAAAAAGTCGAGGTTTTTGTAAGAAACGTCGTCTTCTTCCTCTCCTCCTTCTCCATCACCATGTTCAGCCTGTCACGCAGCCCGGTGTCAAACCCTAACATATGTTTCATACTATGCGAGATAATTTTTCTGCCGATAACGTAGATTTTATATATGTAGTATATGAAATTTCCTATCACACACATCCAGATTGTTAACATATTAAATTAGAAATGTTTGTTACGTTACGTTTTTGACATCAAGCTTCGTAAAATTAAGGGTCAGAATGCGTATTCGAAACATATTCGATCATTTTTATATCTTGAAAATTGCGCGAATGGCGAGCGATGTATGAAAATCGCGAAAAATCGTCAAATTATGACAGTTTTTTGGTCGGCATTCGCTGAATTTTTGAGATAGCGATCTGAAACTGGTACCATTGTTTTAGTTAGGAAATTCTACGCCAGAACAATGTATAATAGTTGTACTTTTCGAAAATTTAATTTTTTGCAAAAATCTGAAGGGGGTAGGTCAGGATTTTTTGCGATTTTCGTAAATCACCTGCCATTTCCACAATTTTTGAGCTATTAAAATGATCCTGGGCGTTTTGGACGCGGAATCCGAAGCCGAATAAGATGCAGAAAGAATCAGATCGATATCTAAAAAATTGTAGAAATGGCAGGCGATTTACGAAAATCGCAAAAAATCCTGACCTACCCCCTTCAGATTTTTGCGAAAAATTAAATTTTCGAAAAGTACAACTATTATACGTTGCTCTACCGTAGAATTTCCTAAGTTAAACAATGGTACAAGTTTCAGACGGCTATCTCAAAAATTGAGCGAATGCCGACTAAAAAACTGGTTGAATTTGACGATTTTTCGCGATATTGGTAATTCCTTCGTCGTTTCCGGCATTTTTGAGATATCAAAATGACCCGGGACGTTTTGGAAGCGGAATCCGATGCCGAATAAGACAATGAAAGAATCAAGTCGATATCAAAAAATTTGCGGAAATGACAAAGGAAATACGAAAATCGCGAAAAATCGTCAAGTTCAACCAGTTTTTTAGTCGGCATTCGCTCAATTTTTGTGATAGCGATCTGAAACTGGTACCATTGTTTAAGTTAGGAAATTCTACGGCAGATCAATGTATAATAGTTGTACTTTTCGAAAATTTCATTTTTCGCAAAAATCTGAAGGGGGTAGGTCAGGATTTTTCGCGATTTTCGTAAATCGCTCGCCATTTCCATAATTTTTTAGATATCAAAATGATTCTTTCACTGCCTTACTCGGCTTCGGATTCCGCTTCCAAAACGCCCTGGATCATTTTAATAGCTCGAAAATTACGGAAATGACGGGCAAATTACGAAAATCGCAAAAAATCCTGACCTACCCCCTTCAGATTTTTGCGAAAAATTAAATTTTCGAAAAGTACGACTATTATATGTTGATCTGCCGTAGAATTTCCTAACTAAAACAATGGTACAAGTCTCAGGTCGCTATCTTTAAAATTGAGGGAATGCCGACCAAAAGACTGGTTGAATTTGACGATATTTCGCGATTTTCGTAATTCGGCCGCCATTTCCGTAATTTTTAAGCTATTAAAATGATCCAGGGCTATTTGGACGCGAAATCCGAAGCCGAGTAAGATGCAAAAAGAATCAGATCGATATCTCGAAAATTGTGGAAATGACGAGCGAAAAACGAAAATGGTGAAAAATCCCTGACCTATCCCATTGTGCAGGTCAGGGATTCACCCACATTTTCGTTTTTCCCTCGCCATTTCCATAATTTTTGAGCTATTTTAGTGATCGAGGTCATTTTGGATGTGTAATTCAAAGCCGAATAAGACAGTGAAAGAATCAGATCGATATCTAAAAAATTGTGGAAATGCCGAGGGAATTACGAAAATCACGAAAAATCGTCAAATTCAACCAGTTTTTTAGTCGGCATTCGCTCAATTTTTGTGATAGCGATCTGAAACTGGTACCATTGTTTTAGTTGGGAAATTCTACGCCAGATCTATGTATAATAGTTGTACTTTTCGAAATTTTGATTTTTCGCAAAAATCTGAAGGGGGTAGGTCAGGATTTTTTGCGATTTTCGTAAATCGCTTGCCATTTCCACAATTTTTGAGATATTAAAATGATCCGGGCCGTGATCCGACCAAATGTGAGCAAGTTTGATTGATTTCAAATCCTGTGTAAAATGCAGTTTATGTTAATGAGCAACCAATTCCAATGTATCATTCTCTTGTACTTGGCCCATAGCTTTGCATTTTCGATGCTTTTTGTGGATAAAAATTAACACAGTATTTTACTTCCGGTGGCATGATATGAAATCCACGGCGACGACCGTCGGGAAACAAAATCGAAATGCTTCGCCGTCGGTTAATGAATATTAATCGAGTTCGTTAAAGAATATTTTCAGCAACGTCGAGCGGAGAATGAACAAAAGCGACGGGGAGACACTCGACGGGAAAAGAGGCTGCACGTAGGGCACCCGGCAGATTTCTTCCGTACTCGAATGCATACTAGGGTGTACTTTCATACGTACCGTCCTCGACCTCGCCGAGAGCACCTCAGAGTTTCGGTGAACCTTCGTGCACCCGACGACGTCGACGAGGAGGCCACCGGAAGCGCTTCCCCGACGCACAGCGAGGTATTTGACCCGAACAGCCGGGAAATGTCAATTTCAAAAGTTTACGGAATCCAGACACTCGTTACT